>CM056810.1:78997520-80340436 GCA_029852735.1 Persea americana
ACCTGTGACGCCAAGACCCTGTCTTCACTAATTTCACATCTATTCGATGAATGTTCTTGGGTTTACACTCCATATCAGTTGTAACATTCTCACAGCCATTCTTACATGATTATCTTGACTCAAAAATAGATTTTCATGCCTACTCCATGATTATAGAGAATCACTGTATACATAGCAATTAGCAATACAGAATAATTGAATCACATCCCATTATCAATCATCTTAATTAATCGTCTAGTTGATTAGGAAGATCCACTCACCTTTTATACGTGATGGTTGCGTTTGCAATGTGTGGACGCGAATAGGACATCCGATGGTCGTCACCTTCGGCTTCTTCGCCTGATTTGTAGTCACTGGATCTTCCTCTCAGTTTCTCAACTGGAACAAGGAAAACACTAAAATAAGGATCGTTGGCTTCTTTAAATATACAAGGAGGGGTAGAGTCCTAATCTATCTCTTATACTTTCTACTCTTTATTCTTACCTCTTTCTAACTTGAGTTGAAATACAACTCCTTTCCTTTCCTTTTCTAAAAGCCACTCACGTGAAACAAAAGTCTACTTCCAATATAATTAATCAACTAAAGGTCCTACCTGGGCCAAGCTAGTCCTGGGGCCCAGGTACTCTGGATATTACATGTACGCATGTAACATATGTATTTAAGAAAATGCATTTGTGCATACAGCACATGAAAACCCATAGTATTCTGCATTTGTGAGTATTTCATCCAATGGCCAATGGGGTCGGAGACCTACCATCTGTTCACCAGTGTGAATGGAAGTGGTCGCCCCAGCTGATGACAAGATGGGGAATTTCTTTTAGCAACGGTTTGTGTGGCCTGCATGGGGCTTTTACCGGCGGTTTCTGTTGTCTGCTGCTACAACATCAACATATAGCGGCAGTTCAATCTGAATAGAGCAGGAAAAAATTTATAAGTTATCAGCAGCAGATTATTATCATCAGTGGCGGTTTATAACCGCCGCTATTGCTAATTTTTTTGCGACAACTCATTTTCCGCTGCAAATACAATTAGTGACACCAAGATCTAATGACGAAACTGGCGGCGGACATTTTTCTGCCGCAAAAGGCTTTATGATAAATGTATTTTTTCCTGTAGGGCTGGTTTGGGCTGGGCAGATGCATGTTACATCTAGTAGTCAATCTGAACCCGAAAAGAGTGGGCCTTTTGCCATAGCTGTCCCTTTCATACCCATGACATCCATAACCTTATAATTTTAAAAAATGGTTGTTTGAAGTAAATAGTATAAGATACTTTGAAAGCAAAATATGGGTTCTTAAGTTGATCACCTCGCACTCCGTTACTGACTCTCAAGTTTCTGGTTTTCAAAGCCACATGTGGGCTTTGCTCGAAAAGAATAAAAGGAGGTACATGTCGGTGCATAAGTTGGTTAACCCCACCCTTAATGTACTGTCATCTCAAGTTACTGGAATTTAAAGATACTTTGATAATAACAACCACTAATCTATGATAATATTTAACGATACTACATTTTCCTCGAGGTAGGTGGTGCAGAGTGATGCTCTACTGCACTGTATTCTATCAGCAAAATGCAATTTATATGAAGTGGTTGTGCACCACGAGAGATCTCCTATATATATATATATTTTGGTATAAAATGATCTCTCCTTTATGAATGTCCCTTTAGTCAGAGTCAAAAGGCATCTTATACATAAAAAAAATCCAAGAAATGAACATATAGAAATGTACATATCCACAAGGAGATAAATAACCATCTTTTACAACTTAAGTCAGTCAAAAACCTCTAAACTTATGTATAGACTGAATAGAACCCATCATAGTCTCTCATCCTACTAATGGAATTTCAGACCCCCTTGTTCCCTCTCATCTTCTCCTTCTTTGTTTTCATATTCATGCACTTGAAGAAGAAAGGGAAGAGACCCAAGGCCCAGAATCCAGTCCCCAAACTGGCCCCAGGGCCAAGGACCCTACCCATCTTAGGAAACTTGCACCAGCTGCTAGGGTCACTGCCACATTGCTCTCTTGGGACTTGGCCAATGAACATGGGGCTCTCATGCACCTAAGGGTTGGTCAGCTCTCCACTTTCGCAGTCTCTTCTGCAGGATTTGCAAAGGAGTTCATGAAGACACATGACCTCAATTTTGTTGACCGGCCACAAATCCTCCACGCAAAACTTGTTGGCTGCAATAGTATCTTTTTCTTCATATGGAGATTACTGGCGACAACAACGTAAGATTTACAAGCTTGAGCTCTTAAGTGCCAAACGGGCCGAATCATTTAGGCGTATAAGAGAAGAAGAAGTATTCAAGTCTAATTCGTTTCGGCGGCAGCTGGTTCTCCGATAAACCTCGGCGAGAAGCTTTTGTCATTGACAAACAAATTTTTGCTTTCAAAGACCAAAAGGTGTTCTTAGTGGCTGTTCAAGAATATGTGACGTTGGCATCTAGTTTCGATGTGATGCGTTCCCTTCTCTGAAGTTTGTTCAGGTGATTAGCGGATTGAAATTTAAGCTGGAGAGGGTTCACCGGAAGATCGATAGGATACTTGATGACATCGTTCAAGAACATGAAAAGAGCATGACAAAGGAGACTAACGAAGGCAGATTAGAGGAGGCTTTGGTTGATGTTCTTTTGAGACTTCAACATGATAGGTACCTTGAATTTCCAATCACTAAAAGAAGTATTAAAACTGTCCTAGCAGTATAAGCATCTCTGCAGAAACTGGCTTACTACTTCGTACTTGCACAAGTTAATGATCCCAGGCTAAAGATGATTACCATCACAACAACTATCACCATCATTATCAGCGTCGCCATTATCTTTAGACTTATCTCATAAATCTGAAGGTAAACGATACTAATCTGGTGTGGTGTTGTGATTGTGTGGTTAGAAACAGTGGGGTCAACTATCAAATAATGTGTTGAAAATTCAAATATTTAAAACTTCTATTTTTTTTTTTCAATAGCATAGATCGGGCCTTAGGATTATAAGGTTGCGAGGAAATTGGAATGAACCTCTGTCTATATGCTTCTCTTTACAATCCCTCCCGTTGTCCTTGTTAGTTTTATGGTCTCAATCCATTATGATTGATAAAATAAATTGATTAATTTCTTTATTTATCAATATATTCATGCTTTCCTTTCATGAGATGAATGGTGTTTTATTATATACTTGCACATAACCAATACAAATGACATGATGGTTTATAAGATGAACCGGAGTCCATAAGTATACTAGATGCAATACATGTGTATGGATGAGATCCACATATGAGAGACATGTATAGCAAATTTTATACTTGAATATCTTCACAACCAGTGATGAGACTGGACATCTCATCTGACAAGGTTGTAGTACTTTGGTTACTATGAGATAGTGTGATTTGTCTCGATCATCAGAATGTAAGATTCTGGATCATAGTGCTGGTACATTAGATGTATTGAAGGACCATGAGAAGCACCTTTTCAACACTGTCTTTACTCTAAGGTCTGCTCTCATAATTCTCTAGCAACAAACTCTTAATCCTAAGACATTAATGAACTCAAGTTTCTATCTATTCATTTGCTTTTAGTCACCAATGAGTGAGGCCAATTGTAGGTCAACACCTCGGTGATTTTGGTACGTGGTAGTAGAGCTGTGGGAACATTCGATGGTCAAAATGGAATCTATCTTTAATATCCCCTTGTGCCAATTAATGAATTTATCATTGGTAAGTGCGCACCTATTCCAATTAAGAGTTAGTTTGATCGGTACCAAATGATCATTATAATTGGAGCACAGGGATAATAAGATATGGATCTAAGTTTGGAAGATAGGTCCAATTGATCTATGGATATTGATGGAGGTCCCTACTTGTGGACATTGGGAAGTTTAAGGTCTTCATGTAATTTATTCCTAAGATTGGAGTTCAATTGCATTTATATAGTGGAGTTATTTGCAAACTGCGGGCCCGGATTGCACATGAGATGTAGGGTCGCGGTGTCCCAGTTAGAGCCAGCTTTCTATGGAATCCCTAGTGGTCCCCACGCTAGCCCAAGATTGGATCATTACTAATTCTATTTGAACTCAAAAGGGAAAAGTACTATTTCTATTTGAAGTAAGACTTCTAATAGTGGTAATAGTAGGAATAGTGAGTTACTAATTATTATGGAAGTTGGACTTCTAATAATAAACAAAGAGGAGTTGCTTAAAGCTATAAATATGAGAGGAGGGAGGCTTGGACGTCTCATGCTTGCTCCATCCTAGGGATTCACGCCTAAGACCCCATTGTGCAAGAGTTGCACTCCCCTCTTCTCCTTCTCTCTTATAGTTTCTCTTCTAGTTTCCCTTTCACTACACCAAAAAGGGGAATTAGAAACGGAACATTGAAACGGTCAGTAGCCGTTTGTAATCAGACAAGGTTTCAAACCGTCCCAACTTTAAAAACCATTTCAAGACAAATAAAAGGGGCCCGTTTTGATAAAACTCGTTCTCATCCCCCCATTTGCTAAAACTCGTTCTGTTCCCTCACTCCTGCATTTGGTTTGCGCCCATTTTTTCCCTCCCTCAAAAATCCTTTCCCCTCTCTCTTTTTCAGAAACCCATATATCTCTCTCAAAAATTCTTTCTCCTCTCTCTCTTTCTAGAAAATCCTAGGGTTTAACAAGATTGGTTGCAGAAGACGGAAGATAGAAATCCTAGGGTTTTTTTTAGATCGATTTGTCGCTGGCTTGGGATCTCCGATTGCCACTGCCGCTTGAGCTTGAGGAGAGTTCGACTATTGCAAGAGAAGATAGGGTTTGGAAATTCCACACAATCTCCTTCCCTTCTTTTTTATTTCTTATTCCGTTAGGGCTTGTTTCTCTACTCTTGATCTTGCAATAATATGGCTGATATCAAATGATCATCATAGCTAAATTTAGGGATTTCGTATGACTCATAAGTTTTCTCCTAAAATCTCATTGCATGATCCATAATCTCTCTCTATATCTATCTTTCTGCGATTTTTTTCCATTTCAACATCTTCATCAACGTTTTCTTAGTTCTCAGCCGTTGATTGCTATTTTGAGCTGATTATTGACCGCATCAGGTTATATTATTGTAGTTGGATTTCTTGATTTCTTCCTTTTTAGAGTTTTTGTATTTGTTATTTATTTATTTTATTACTTTTATCTCCACATAGTTATTTCATACATCAACATACCTCCTCAGATTTTTTTAATGCACTCAAAGTCAAATTTCAAATGTATTATGGTTGTTTTCAGTTTTAGGACCTCTGAAAAATATGTTATTATCCTTTTTTTTTTTTTAAATGTTGTCGGGTGAAAATGGCTGGGAAATCTAATAGAGGGAAGAACAGAGGAACAACATTGATAGATAATTCTATGGTTGTGGCTGATGCAAATGGAGTGCAGCAGTCCAATTTGGGTGATAAGCCATCCGGAGTGGATGAGTCAACCTCTGCCAAGTCAGAGGTGGTGGATACGATCAAACAACCACAAGCAACCAACCCAAACAGGTGGAAGGTAATCTCACTATTTCTAGATGTTATAATTATTTGTATAGCGGTTGGTTGTTTGGCTCCTGGGTGGTAGTCTGACAAGGTAGGGCTCTTGCATTGGTGTTGCAGGCATTCATAGAACTTGTTCAATTCAAAATAAAAGAGGATAAGATAATTAAAGTAGAAGATTTAAGTATCATTTCCATGACCTTTTTTTAGTGGAACCAGAACAAAGAAACAAGTGTCAGAAACAATTATTGTTTTATATAGTTTTTGTTATTGTTGTTACTATTATGATCAGTTGATGTTTTATCTATGGTTAAATGATTCTTATTGATGTAAAAGCTGAAATAGGATTTATGAAGATAAACAAATGACAAGTTGCATGGGGGGAAGGGACCGATGACTGAAAAAACCCATATGTAGTCACTGGTTAAAAAAAGGAGAAACATAATGAGTCAAGTTTTAATGAGTTTAATCTGTTGCATTTGCCAGTAGTCAGAATACATTCTCGTCTATATTTGCCTTGTACATGTTGTACATCACCCGTCTTAGATTGGTGTCATTCTCGGTGACTCCCACGACGTTGCTTGGGATTCAAAGCGTCACTGGTAGCAAGAACCTGCCCAAGTAAGATAAAGGGCTTTGAGCCATTTTCAGGTGATTTTTCAATCTCATCAATCCATTATATATTTTTTTTGAGCCTTTCCAATACACCTCTTGTATCCCATTTTCCCCTTTTAGCATATTGCCAGTTGTTGTTTTGTAGTTTGACTTACCAATTGAATGGGATGGTTATTGGTTGGTCTTCTCAATTCTCATACACTGTTATAGTTGATGAAGTTATTAATAGGAGTTGTCTATGTGAAAAACCTGTTTAAACCATGAAGTTCATTATGCTTTGGTGGGTTTTTGAGCTAAAGGCTTGATAGTTTGATATATTGTGTTGGTGTGTTTTGTTTGTGTTTATGTTTTGGTTTCGGGGTCAGTTGATGGTTTCCAAAGCACATTAGATTCCTTCCATGGTGGGTGTGATCCTAACTAAGTGAGCTCTGCCTTGGAGGCTAATGCTTCATATGATTAGACAAGATACTGCTTCATATAGAGGTTTATACAGAAAGAAAAGTTGAGTGATCAACAGAAGCAAAATTGATCTATTCCATAATGTTTTTACACCTCTCAGTGTGTGTGCGTGTGTGAGCTGACCACTAGATGATTTCCTCATGGTTTGGTGTTTTTTCTATGCAAGCAGATTCTATGTATTGGGTTATAAGTCAACATATTATGCTATAAGCAATGTCTTTGTTGCATTTCTAGCTCTAGAACAGGCTAGATTTTCCCTTGTTAGGAATAGAAGCTATATTTTTTGGGTAAGATTATACATTGAGAGTTGTGATTAAACTAAAACAGTATCTTCAAGTCCCATGATGGTGATTAAACGAAGACTTTGTGAGATTCCACCATCTCTGGCCTAAAGCTGGATTACCATTTAGAAAACAGTATCCCTTGGCTCCTCTTGATAGAAGTCTGTGTTCTTAGCCATGGGATCTCAACAGTATCAACATTGCCATTTGATTTTCTGTTTCAATTGGCTGTCTGTTTGATTAGGTTCAAACAGATACAGGCCTATTTTATAACTGTTTGTTTTTTAACCCTTTCAGGTCTTGGTACCATTTTAAATGTTGCAGAGCCAAGGGTTCGACAGTTGCTGCTTTTAGACAGGAGCTCTAGTCATTGTAGAGTGAGCTTATCTTTGGTTCCTGTTCTTGTCATCATAATGTGCATATCTGTTATTATAAATAGGTTTGGTTTGTGTTTATTCTCCTCTAGCAAAAAGTGTACTGGGAACATCAACGCCCTCATATCAGCATTATTGTGTCCATATTCTGTTCTCAGTTTTACCTAGTAGTTTGGTATAAGTTGTTTTTCCTCAAAATGCTCCAATGTGGTTGCAAGCTTTTGTGATATTCATATTAGCCTTTTCTATAAGTTGTTTTCTACAAATTGCTCCAATGTGGTTTAATATCTATATCATTTCAACAGGCTTGCTGTGCATGAGGAATCATCAACTAGGCGTAAGGTCGATGATAATGTTCATGAAGGAGCAATCCCTACCTACCTATTGGATCGTGAAACAACAACTTGAGCAAAGGTAATAGAATGCAGGTTAAATTTGCGCTGATGTTTCATGATTAATGATAGATTTTGATGCACACAAAAGATAATTTTGTGTGTGCCATTCTGTTTCTTATCTTGACATTTTGTTTTTGTAGGTTCTTAGCAACACTATCAAGCAAAAGAGGAAAGAGAAAGCTGGTAAATGGGAGGTTCCATTGCCCAAGGTGACTCAAGCATCCAAAAATTCCTTTTTGGAATCTTTATTATTTGAGTAATCTCTGTAGCTTTTTAGTCATGAATTTTCTATTAGCACTCATGTTATGTCACCTTGTTCAGGTGAAACCTGTGGCTGAAGATGAAATGTTCTGTGTGATACGTTCTGGTAAAAGAAAAAGTAAGTACTGATTCTCCCTCTTTGTCACATGGAATATGTTGAATGAGAAGGCACTATTCTGAATGTTTATAAAGCTGTTTATTTCTGCCTTCATTTAACATTGGGAATTTACAAATAGTAGCAAAACAAAGGGCTGCCAAACTTGGGTAGATTTCACCTTATACTAAATTAACAAGGTCATTCATGCAGACCAATCAATCCAGTTATCCAAAGACTTCATGTAGCCAGGATTTAATTAATTTATTTATTTTAATGGTTCCAATATTTAATTTAATCCTCTGCTATTTTTAATTAATGCAATTTAGTCCCCTGTTCAGTATTCCAGATCTTACCATGCTGCCTAATGGTGAAAACCATAAAATTTGTTGAGTGTCTTTTTATTTTTATTTATTTTTTATTTTTTAAGGTGACAACCAGGGTTCGAAATAACCCTGCAGGTCTTCCCTGTGGAAGGGTGCATGCTTTGCCACTGATCCAAAAGTCTTCTCTCTGTTTCTTCCAATTCTCCTTCCTATTTGCCCCTCATTCTGTTTCTGTAATCCAACATTAGCCATGCTATCCTCTGCATGGGTTGAATTCCTGTCCTTGGCCTCGTCTTGTTGTGGGTCCTGCAATTTTTTGGAAAGAGGAGTAATATACCTCAGCATGGTTTTTTTTTTATCTGAGTTCTCGTGAAGATCAAGATCCTGAATTTTTTGAAGTTTGCATTCAGCTTCTCTGTCCTTTGCATACAACAGTTTTCTATGAAGTTTGTTTGGAGCTTACTACTTCCTTCTTCAACTGATTGGTTGAGATCCTGGATCCATCCATCCCTCGTTCTTCTTGATTTTCTAAGAACCCCTGTTTCCTTTTCTTCTCTCTCACTCTCAAGTTCTTCATCTTTTTTTCCTTCTTGTCTCTTAGTTGTGGTTGTTTTTATGGAAATATCACTACATTGCATTTGGATCGTATTTTGATTTTTCGTATTTCTTGTTCTTTTTCTAATGGGTATTTTTCTATTCTGAAATTAGGTTTTTGCTTTTGCCTCCCAATATGGGAACTGGAATATAGTCTTGTAAGTTATCTTTCTTTTATCTTTTAGATAAATGGCTTGTTGAGAGGAGAGTAGTTTACATTATGAAAAATAGTTTCAAAAGTCAAAAAGAAAATCCAGGTGTAAAACAAGTGAAATCTTGATTAACAGATAAATCTCAATTTCACATACCACTTTCATGTTGATCATGTGTAAAACAAGTGAAATTTTGATTAATTTCCAACTAAGGAGGAAGCCACATGAGAAGAAACCAGATGACTTACTGTTTTGTTCATGACTTACAACAGATCTGATGCTCGATTTTGATGCAAGTAACCCTCAATTAAATCATTATTGCTGTATTTTGGATGCACTGCCTTGTGGCACAATGTACATGAATATTATGATCTGCCTACACAAAAATCCAGACTAGTGAGATAGCAGAAAGTGTAAGAGATAATTGATTATTACTGTCCATGTGTAGCTCCAGTTACAAGTCTTACTACATATCAAGTCTCAGTTCGTGTTGTTTAGTATTTGTGTTGTCACTCTATGAGATAACTGATTATTGCAAACATGGAAACTATATGATAAAAATGGGCCTAGGAACCTGAACCATAATATGATAGAAATGTGCAGACAGTCCAATTTTTTTTCATGAACAGATTGCAAGTCGAGTGTGGTGGGATGATGAATGGGTTGTTTGACTTGGAAGTTGGGTTCAGTTTGGATGAGTTTTGAATGTTGGATTGGAGATTGGTGTAGGTGGGTGTTGAAGTTTGAATCCAAATAAGGACAGACTCCTAAATAAATGGGGTTTCAATCCACTCGTGTAATGTTTACTTGGGTTAGGTTGGATTTTTACCTAGTGATGGTAGGAAATTCGTAGACTTAATTTTCTTAAAAAAGCATCTCAGAGCATTTTTTCTATGTTTTTCTCTTTTCATTTTACATCTTCATATGGTATAAGCAGCTTGAGTGTTTTCTTATTACACATGGTTACACAACCCAAATGCAACTTGGATTCATGATTATCAAGAGAGGCATGTGGAGTAATGGATTGGACCACTTGGGTTAAGTGATTGTGGTCGTGTGGTGTGGAGCATGACGCTGTTATCATTGTGTTCCTTTTCTTCTTTGGGATTTGGTTTTGTATTTGGATTTTCTCTTTAACAGAAGTAATCATTAGCAACTGATAATATTGAAGGATGCTGCTGCATGCTTGTAATTTAAGTTAATGCACTGGAGCTAGCTTAAGTTGAATTTTGTCTGCTTATGCAGCTCTAAGTTTGTCGCTGTATATGTGTTATAGCCTGACTAATTCATGCAAATCTTTACAGTTATAATATGGGAAAAATCTCAAAGAAGTATAAAATTCCAGCCTCATTTTCGAAAAAATCTGCTGCATAGCAGTTCCAAATTAATTGAATTCTGACTTCCTTCTCCTAGGGAGTGTATTTACAGTTTCATATTATTGAAACATGAAAGATTGCTGGTTAGCTTTAAGACATTATTTAGTGCTGCAGCGACAAATAGTCATTTCACTATATTTTATAATCCAAGGTAGAGCTTGTGCTGTTCACAGAATTTTTTATATTGTAAGCCTCTTTTGTGCTGATTGCTTTTTTTGTTGTTGTCAGGGCAAGCCCATCTGAATTTGTCATACCACTAGCAAATATGTTAAAACAGTCTTACCACACCCGTGTTTCTGTCGACACGCGCTTTAGAATGTTGTTTGAAACAAAGGAGTCAAGTGTCCGGCTGTAGGCTCCAAGGCTTGTATTTATTCCTCTTGTTTGCTGCTTTTTGGAGTTCTATGAGTTGCACATACTAATCTTTGTGAAGTATTCATATTATCATAGCTCCCCTGTCTTGTCATTCATGAACTGCCATGGTTATAGTTCTTAGTTTTTACATTGTATTTGCTATTTTGTAATACTTTTACAGATGAAACTTCAGAATAGTGTTGTTATGTCTTTTGATGGTATGCTTGATGCCAACACTTCCATCTATAGCCTTTATATATATGTATGTGCTTGTTCATTCTAATCTTTTGTTCCTTTTCTGGCCCAATACTTTGTGAGGATCAAAAGAAAAGAGACATGTGGAAAGTGGTTAGATCTCCATCTAACAATTTATTATGCTGGACCAATTATGAGGCATTATACCTGACATGATATTCTTTAATTTGTATCATTGATACTCAACATTTTGCTAAGTGTCAATCACATGTGACATGTGGATCTTCTATTTCTAGAGTTTGATTGTCATGCAAAGGAGTTGAATTACTTGGTTGTCGTATTTTCTCTAATGAGTTGAGATTTGCTTCATTATCAGGTGAATACATAAATGTAGGTGTTTTTTCCCATGTTTTATGATATGCTCTGTTTTAAATTTTATGGATATGTTTCTTTTGTGCTCTCACTAATCTACACCTACACTATCTGATTATGTGCAGGTGGCTATCAGTGTATTAGGTGGTTATTTGTGTGTGTGTGAGGAGCTTAATCGTATGGTTGAACTGATGAACAACAATGTAACATCCTTCAATCTCACCAGAAAAGTAAGAGTACACATGAGATGGGTCAAACCCAATCATAGTGTTGGTCAGGCCACAAGAAGGCAGGTCCGTGAACCTCTCAAAGTAAAGGCTTGACAAATACTTGTGCGAACGGACGTGGCGGAAACTAGCAGAATAAACAATTCTATAATATGTATCATTTGAATTCTAGAATATGTATGGATTTCCAAATATTATAAATTGTACATTTTTCTTCAATCTTGTATGTTGATTCCAAATTGGTTTCTTTTGTGAGTCATTTGATGATGTGTAAGATGAATCTGCATCTATAATTTATGGGTTTCAATTTTTTATGGTGATTTTTTTTTAAATGCATTTAGTGGCAGATAAAAATATTTCCACGAAATAAATTTTTTAAAAATAATAATAATAAAATTAGGGATAGTTCAAAACTATTCTTAATAGCATTGGAACACTTAGAAAACCGTTTCAATATCAAAATTTAGAACGGTTTCGGAACGGCTTTGAAAACCGTTCCTATATATAAACATTTGGAACGGTTTTGAACCCTTCCAGTTTTTATGATTTGGAACGGTTTCAAGAATTTTGCAACGGTTTCAAACCGTTCCAAAATCACATATTTGGCACGGTTTTGGACCGTTCCAATGGTTTAGAAACGCCCTTATTTGAAGCGGTTTAAAACTGTTCCTGTTTTGTTTAGGAACAGTTTTAGACTGTTCCAATTTTCTGTTTTTGGTGTAGTGTTTAAGGTTTTAGTTAGTTTTTCTCTTGAAGATTCCACCATCTTCCTTGAAAAAGAGATCTGAGACGGGTCATAGCGTGGAAGATCAAAAGGTCTTGGAGATTACCATTTGATTCGTGAAAGAGTTTCATCATCAAAGAAATGAACAACTTCTCTATTAGAGCACAACCGAGCTCCAAACGTATAATCTACTTCCTTATATATTGTGGATTTCGTGGTTGCATGTTTGTTGTTATTTCTATCTTTTAGATATGGTTTATTACTATACATGGTGATGAGAAAGAGGTCATGGATTCTGGATTGGGTTTTGTAGCCTTCTGGATAATTGATCCCTGAATCAAGCAGGTCAAAAGTTTTGAAAATCTATTCTAGAGACCCACTTATTTCCAACAGTCCTTATGACCTACTGACCAACTGAGCCACAAACACCTGCACAGGAAAATATTACCAAATAATTATGCAACAAAACAATTATTGCATGTGATAGATACATCAATCCATTAATTTAGCTAAATAAATTAAAAGGAAGCACTCTATTTTCCATCAATCTTTTTCCTTGAATTCCACCCAATGAAGAGTGTTAGAAAAGTATTTTCACAGCCTCTACTAAGGCCTAAATGTTTGGGTAGGATTGGTTAGTAGAGAAGATTTAATAGGTAGAAAGATATAAGTTGAAAACGTAGATGAGACCTTGACTTTTGTTGGATTCAAATTACTATAGTCTCACTAGGTTTTCAGTTCCCATCTTTATTCGATTCAATTATTGCTTCTGCAGAGGACGACTGTTCAATACTATTTGGCCTTTCTTTGGTTGTCTTGGATGTTTCTTTCGTCTAAAGAACATCTAACAGACTTGGTTTTTCGAGGTCTGCTCATCCAGATGTGGAGTGGGCCATGTCAGAGCTGATGAGAAACCCAAAAGTAATGGAGAAGGCACAAGCTGAGGTGAGAGAAGTCTTAAGAGGACAGGCACCCATGGAAGAGAAAGACATCCATGAATTGAACTATTTGAAATTGGTTATCAATTAAGGAGACTCTAAGGCTACACCCTCCTGTGCCTTTGCTGATACCAAGAGAATGTAGGGAGAGATGTGAAATAGCCGGATACGAGATACCCGCAAAAACAAGAGTCCTTATCAATGTATGGGCAATTGGAAGGGACCCACAACATTGGGATGAAGCCGAGAGCTTCAGACCAGAGCGATTTATTAGTAGTTCATTTGGTTTCAAGGGAACCAACTTTGAGCTTATCCCCTTTGGAGCTGGTAGAAGGATGTGTCCTGGAATGTTGTTTGTGTTGGGGAAATTACTTACAAGAATATGCAATCATAAAATGAAATAAATAATTAGTATAAATAATTAGTGTATAAAAGTGGATGATTGTGAATGTGAGAAAGTAATCTAAGAAAGCAAAAAAAAAGGGCAAGGCACACTAATTAAGATGCTTTCTTAAAGACATCAATTTCCCACATGCAGGTAGTTTAGATGAAATTATGTTCCCATTATACAATGCCCAACTCTGATTCGAAGTCTACACACTAGAATAAAAAATATGGAATTGCCCTTAAAATAAAAATAAAAATAAAAGAGAATAAAATACTCTTAGACAATATGCTTATGAAAATATTGTATTATGCCCATTTGAATCTTTTTGAAATTCCTTTGGAAAAACTTCAAATCACCTTAATTTATAATATTTGAAAGCAACCTTTGAAATTTGGTCACATCCACTCAAATAGGCCCAAAAGACACATCTCTGCCAAATGGCACAAAACACTTGATTTTGAAAAGATACATTCAAATGTCTCTTGGAGATTTATCTTTTAAATTATTCGGTTTTAGAAAATATCCAACAATCCCCCACTACTTTCTAAAAACACTTTAAAAAAATAATTAATAATAATAGAAAATAACTAAAAACTGTATAATGCATCCCTCACAGGTGGATGTCCCTTGAACCTAAAGGTAGGATATGTATAGCAAAACCTTAGTGTAAAAGTAAGAGACCTAAGTGAAGTTCACGATACATATTCACATTATATAATATGGTCGGGCATTCATATTCTCCACAACGCGCTATTTCATAGGCCAATGCTCTAGTCCTGGTCTTAGCGAATGCTCCAAAGTCTTACCGACAAGACCCATGGGAGGCGGCTAATGACCTCCACTTTCCCTCACATAGCATTAAGCCATGAGTCTGTTAAGGACCAAAAGTCCAACCTAACATAGGCGAAAGCTAAATAGTGCACGTACCTAAGAGATGGGAAAATTTGGAACAAATCAATTTCCCCCACTAGTTCCAAATAAATGTGCACAGCGAGGAATATCTTAATATACCCTTTGATGGATAGTACATCTGACCAACTTTTATTTGAACTCTAACTTAGAAGTTGAGAGTAGGCTACGGTCAGGACCATCCCTCCATGTCGGTAAACTCATCTCCCTCAAGGTTTAAAATCTCACTCTTAGTAATTTAATATTGTTTTAAGAAATTAGGGGGTCGCCACAATTCTTACTTCATTTACCTCAATTTTACCTGTGTCCATCATTGACATTTGTTGATGAAAGAAGTACCTCGATTGGTTGTCACATTCTTTCTTTTTCCATTCATATCCATGATCTATACTAAGATCCAATGAATGATGATGCAATATCCATGATTCTGTGATCCGATCGATGATATCATGTCCGCATCTGTGATCTAATCTGATGGATGATGTTGATGATGCACTATCCTTAATGCAAAAATGTCATCCAATCATGATAGACACCTACTCTGCATAATTTAAAAGAAATACTAACACAAGAAATCATTATTTCATTCTCCCAAATATTAATCCGAATGCAAATGTGAAGATCTGGGAAGTCACAGATAATCTCATCTGAAAAAATCTCACTACATTGCTCAGGGGCACTTGATTTCACTGATGAAACAAATCCAATTCATGGCTTAAAATAAAATCACATGCATTTTTAGTCATCATGGGGATGGAATATCCCTTATCAAAAGAAATTAACAATATTTGAATTAATAGGTATTAATCAAAGGGTGGTTAAAAAGTAGTTTACTTAAAAACAAAGAGTGGTTAGAGAAGAGACATATCTCTTGGATATAATGAATCACTGTACTCTTCTTCTTGTCTTCTTCTTTATATCAAATCAAAAGTTGTTTTACAAACTCATGTCTAACTAGACAATGAAGAAATGGAGTGTTTTTCCTTCTATCTGTTAGTCAGTCACTTGAGTACAGGTGTGAATCCATCATGAACACACCCCCAACCCTAACCAATGTCATCTCAACGGTGAGCCTGAGCCACACATTACCTGTATAATAAATAAATAATATCACAAGGAAGAAATAATAAATCAATGTCCCAAGTGGTCGTGTTATAATATATGTTCAGTATATGTGAATGTTGAAATAGGAATGTCTACACCAATAGCCTTCTGAAATAAACAATAGTCCTGCAACGATCAAAGGCCAAGATGGGCTCCGGGTCCTTGAATGATTAGTGGCCGCAAATTCCATCAACAAGGAAGCCTTGATTACTCTTTAAACAGTAGAAAATTATATATAGTTCATAAATCCTCCAGAACAGCAATCAAGGCATACTGTCCAGCACATCATTTTTTTTTTCTTTCTCTTTTTATAAAATATATTTTTATATTACTCCTTTTAAGATAACTGAATATATAACTATATACTTCATTTCATGATGAAACGAGATGAAGATAAAAATCAAATTATACTAGAAAGGAATGCGCAACAATATGTATATTTGTGGCAATTTAACAACATGCACAAAAAAGTAATACACGGTAGGCATAGACTACATCACAGAATGATATGTCTAAATATATGAAATAAATCTATATTACCTTGTAACCACATATAACTTTTTATTTACTGCATGAAATTTAAACCTCTAAGTGATCACACGTACCTTAAATGTGATATAAACATCTGCAATTTTCTTACTAACAATTGCATATTTCTCTTGAAGATGAAAAACCACACTTACTCGTGATTGCAACTTTCTTCGTGATATGGAAGAATTGATGTCATTAAACTGTTGGGGAGATTACTTATGAAGAATATGCAATCATAAAATGAAATAAAAATTAGTATAAATAATTAGTGTATAAAAGTGAATGATAATTGTGAGTATGAGAAAGTAATCTAAGAAAGCAATAAAAATGGGCGAGGCACACCAATTAAGATGTTTTCTTAAAGACATCAATTTCCCACATGCAGGTGGTTTAGATGAAATTATGTCCCCAGGATACAATGCCCAACTCTGATTCGAAGTCTGCACACTAGAATAAAAAATATGGAAATGCCCTTAAAATCAAAATAAAAATAAAAGAGAATAAAATACTCTTAGACAATATGCTTATAAAAATACTGCATTATGCTCATTTGAATCTTCTTGAAATTCCTTTAGAAAAACTTTAAGTCACCTGAATTTATAATGTTTGAAAGCAACCTTTGAAATTGGGTCATATCCACTCAAATGGGCCCAAAAGACATATCTCATCCAAAGGGTACAAAACACTTGATTTTAAAAAGACACATTCAAATGTCTCTTGAAAATTTATCTTTTAAATTATTCGGTTTTAGAAAATATCCAATAGTATGGACTAGCATTAGTAGAACTTGCCCTTGCTCGATCAACTTCTCTATTACTTTGAATGGAAGCTCCCGAACGCAATTGAGCCTGAGGATTTAGACATGGCTAAGGCTTTTGGAATTACCATGGGCAGAAAGTCCAAATTGTACTTAATTTCATTCTCTCATTGGTAGGAAGAACGTAGAAGATTGAGCAATAATTACCTATCTAGGTGTTGGTTGATTGGCATAAAGTGTGGGTGGGTTTGCTCTCGAGGTCTTGCGTTAACACCCCCAAATTTACCTAGCGGATGTGTGTTGTAGAGTTGTGCATGTGCTTGGAGATTTAGCCCTGTTGGTTCAGATACCAGGGAAATACCATGTCATCAAAGAAAAGGAAAAAAATGAGCAATAATTTTTTTTTCTTTTTCTTCTTTACCTCTTAAAGTCCTTTTGCCCCTTTCAGTAGTGAATAGAACTTCAAAAACACGTAAGGACATTTTCCTCTTTTACTTCTGTATCCGAAAGACAACACCCCTGAATCACATTCATTTCCTTCTCTTTGATATTATTGCTCAAAGAAGGCACTTATGGTGCTTGATTATTCTTCCTTTTTTTTTTCTTCGCCGTTTATTGATATTAGAATTCAAATATCAAAATCTGGGTTTTTGAGTTTTTAATTTAAATTCTGAATAAGATTAGATTAAATCTAATTCTCAAGCAATAGAATTCATATTATGATTAAATATATAAAGGTGCTTAAAAGTTCATTGCACTAATTACATGCCCAAAGGTTCAATCAACCTTAACATTATTGTTCAAGTAATAGAAGGATTTTAGCATTAAACAATGGGCTAAAAATCAAGACCTTTTGCCAACATCAACCCCATATTACTACGATGTTCAATAAAATAATTTAATTTAACTTTCTAAACTATAAACGCGTGTTCACAAGTAAATATGCTAAAATCATATAATTTATAATTTTTCTCTAGCTTTTGGACCCATTATTGAATATTGCTGGATATGGAGAGCAATACAAATTAATCATTTTTATCATTTTGGGGCTATAATCTAATAGACAATTTAATATGTAATATGTTAGTTTGGGCGAACACATAATTTTAATTGTCTGAAATAATGTTAGTATCTTGAATTTTCGTAACTGGTCTTGAGTTTAATTATCATGTTTCTATCACGATAATATGTTGATAAATTCATTTCTGATTACAAAATGATTTCACCCTAGTTGTATCATGATAAGAAAATGTTAAAAAAAAGATTAAAAGGTCATCATCTAGTGTGATCTCACCGAAGGAGGGTCGGGATTGGAGATAGACCGAATCTTTGACAATTTTTATACAAAGTGGCTGCTCGTAGGTCTCGAACCCACGTTATCACGCATGACACCAAAGACTTTTACCATTGCACCAAAGCAATGACCCTAAAAAAGATTATCAAAATAAATTCATCTTACCTCCAATATTTGCAACAATAAACAATATTTATCACACTTCCTATATCCAAGAAATCTACATGAGCATTTAGAGTTCTTATTCACCAACACTCTCCAAGTTAATAGAAAACCAGTGCAGCCTATGAAAGTTCTTGCTCCTCTTCTGCTTCTTGCAACAACAGTTTTTTTTCCCCTGCTAATAGTCAGGCAACAACAGTTAAGACACGTTCGTGCAAGATGTTTACGACCCCATTGTTCTAGCATCTGACCCTCCTCTCTTGGATTCCCATTTCTATGGAAGAGGAATCACGGGTTTTCTCTCTTCCATGGTGTTACACAAATAAGACAGTATAAGGAAGGACTACAATATACCTGAGTATCTCTATCCGACCATGAGCACTTTTTTACAATCTCTTTGGCCAATAAAAAAAAAAAAAAAAACTGTGGTTATATAGGTTTTAAAAAAAAGAGAGAAAAAGGAAAAAAGAAAAATGTGGTTATATACTTCCAAAGATAGGTCACTCCCTGATTTTTTATGGTTAGGTGTAACACCCTGTCCCGAGTTAATTATGATTAACTCTACTTAATCGGGATTAATCAGAAATCAACATGTCTTATTGAATTAATGTTGATTAGTGGCTAAATTGATCGAGAATTTGACTCAAATGGTCAAATCGAGCTTAAGAAAAAGAGTAGTGAATAATATGAATGAATTGGCATAGTTTTAGGCCAAATCGAGTAATGCAAGGACTTTTTCGTAAATACGGAATTTCGTGTATTTCGTCGAATACGGAAACTCTGGATACTCACACGTATATCTCGAGGAGTACGTTAACTTTCGTAATTGTAGCAATTCCATTCGGCGCGAATTGGTTCAAATGACCTTTCATTTGACTTGAATTGTAATTAGTAGAAAGGAGAGGGGCTAAAATGCAAAAATGGGTTTATTTAGATAGAGATGAACTCAAATGAGTTCATTCTCTTATCTTTCAACCGATCTCTCTCTCTCTTTCTTTCTCTTCTCCTTCTTTCTTCCAATTTCTCTTCATTGAGTGGTGATTAGGAAAATTGACAAGTGATTGTGAAGAGGGACTCCATCTTCACCATCATCTTCTTCATCTCTTTTCTTGATTTCTTGGAGTTTCAAGCTTGAGAAGATTTCAAGAACTCCCGCCAAGGATACAAGTAAGTGTTTGGGTTGAATTCAGCACTTCCAGGTTTTATTTATTGAGATAGAATGATTATGGCCCAAAGAATTCCTAAGAATTCTATTTTGTGGATTGATTTTGGGTTTTAGGTTCAAAAGAAGATTTGGCTTAAGGATTTCATCTTGGATTCAAGCTAGACAAGGGAATTCTTGCTGATTATTCTCCAAACAAGGCAAATATACTCAATTATATTGATTTCAGATGTTAATCGACTTGTTAGAACTCAAGGAGTTCAGTTCCAGAAAATTCGGTTCAGAATTTTCTGAACTTCTGGGCACAATTCGGTCAGCCGTCAGGCTGACCGACACCTGACCGTGAGCTGATCGACATAATTCGGTTAGCCGAAATTGTGAGTTCGGCTAGCCGAGGGTTGACCGCAAGATAACCGAAAATCTTCTCAGGGTTTTTCCATCAGAAGTTGAGCTTCTGGAAAGCAAACCGTAAGCTGACCGAGATAAATTCGGCTAACCGAAATTTGAATTTCGGTCAGCCGAGTAGGTGACCGAACAGGTGACCGAATTGAGCAAAGTGAACTGTAGTTTATGGAATTCTGGAAAGCTGACCGAATGTGGTTCGGTCAGCCTAAATCAGTAATTCAGCTAACCGCTAGGTAACCGACAAGGTGATCGAAATTGAGAGGATATCAGAATTGATTTCTGACATTTTCCTAAACCTTCATGGGTGTTAGCTAAACTTATGTGAATGTAAATTTCACTAAAAAGTGATATCATCTCAAATAACACCTACATTGCATAATGAACGTTTCACCCAAATATTGTTTTAGGAAATTTAATTGTTTCTGACTTGAGTTGGCTTGTCCTCTCTCGTCTACTACTGTTATGCTCCTTATTGAGCTACCATTGAATAATGTGTTGAATTAATGAAATGAAATGTAATGAAATGAAAGGAAAAGAACTGAAGTGAACAAACACTGTAATGTATGAAAGATTAAGTCTGCTGCAGTAGATGGAGCGTTCCTTAGCTCCGTGGTGATGCCGGTGATCTTTGATCAAGATACTGGTAAATCCCACACATTTGAAAAGCCACTTAATAAAGTAAGTAATATTGAAATGAAATGAGTCCTTGAAAGGCTGGATTGTAAATGGTGCGCCTTCCGCCTATGCCAGAAGACAACGAAAAGATACTTGATAAAGTATATATAATGAATTGAATGCTTCATTTAGGGGAGAACTACATAAATTGCATGCTTCCTTTAGGGAAGAACTATATGCATTGAATTGAATTGAATTGATATAAATTGTTTAAAATTGCTAAACATGTGGTTATCATAGAATTGTGTATACATTGTTGAACCGTCGTGTTCACAGTGTTATTGATGACATTACAGGCCAAATTGCCCATTCCAGTGGTTCAGAGACCGCGCCGCCAACGGAAGAGACCAATCCGGTTCCTCCAGGAGAATTGAATGAGTGGATGTAAATCGGAGGCGACCGGTTTAGCGAGTTTTATGAACATTTTGAATAGATTCATTTTGATGTAAATAGTAATCATATGCATTGTATTCGAATATACATGATTGATTTCAATAGGAAATGAGATGTGTAAGTAAACTTTACTGTATGTAAAAGACTTGTACATATTAAAGTTGGATGTCAATGTATGTATATCTTTCCGCAAAAATGTACATTTGACAAGTATATGTAAGATCCCTTGTGAATCTCGTATTGGCTTCGGTGATGCGAGGTTTACGGGAGTAAGTATGGTAATCACGACTCGGGGTTTGGCCGTGGTAACCCTAATCTCGGGCCCGGGTCGTGACATTAGGCACATGCAGTTCATGATCATGTCCATGGTTTAAAATCGCGGTATCTGTAGCGGTATCGGCCGGGTCGAAAAACCGATATGATATCGTATTGTTCGCGGATATCGGTCTGTCGCGGTCGTCGTGGTGTGAATTTTTTTTTTAATAAAAAAAAATCGCAAAAATATCCAAAAAATCCAAAATATTAGAAAATGATGGAAAACAATATTTTTCTCCATTAGCAACAATAATAAATAGAAATCTCGGTCACCTTAAGTTATGAGCCCTGTCTATATCGTAGTTCGTTGTCTTCTCCAGTATTTCATATAATGCAACCATTATTGATGTTCATAATCAATTTATTAGTGTAAAATATAAGAAAACAAAGATAATATAAAATTATCTATACACTATTAATAAGCTATTAGTATTTACTATTTAGTAGCATAAATACTCCAACAATTTTTTTTTTTAAGTAGAAGATTTAAAAAGCATCATTTTTCTATACCCAAAATCATATTTATCAGTAGATCTAGCATAAAAGTGTGTAGATCTAAGTGAAGAATACAACACAAACCAAAATATGACATGCAAATGATCTTTTCATTCATTTTTATGTTTTATCTAAAAATAAAAAATAAAAAACACATAATAGTAAAAATAAGGTAGTTAAGTACTTGATTTTCTCTAACTAAATAAAATGATTTCTTCAAAAAATAGTTTTGGAATTCGGAAAACATGAGAGAATGAGTTATGGAGACATGGTTCCTCTAAGGATATAAGGGGAGAGGAGAAGAAAATTAGAAAATAGGGAAAAAGTTATAAAAAATTACTTTTTTTTTACCATTATTCCATCACAGTCCATCTCGGCCGATATTTTGAAAATATCGGCCGAGATATCGGTGAGATATCGGTAAAACCGATATTTTGACCATATCGGCTGAGATGAACCGATATTTTTGGAATATTTTGACCATATTAGCCTGATTCGGTATCGCGGCAAAATATCGTCGCGGTATCGGCTGATACCGGTTCATATCGGCCGATATGAACCGGTATCGGCCGAGATTTTAAACCATGATCATGTCACTTTCATACTATGACGTATTTAGAAGTGGTCCATCAAACAGAATTGTCCAGCGCATGCATCACATATAGATATTCCTTCACCTGGTTCTTTTCAATTTTCTTTATCTAAACTTCACGAAACAGCAGCAGAACAGATCAGCCAAACAGCCACTAGTAGCAAGTAGAAGTATTAGATTAGAAAACAAAATGTCTCCGCACATCAGATTCAATCTATGGCTGATAACGTTTAATTGACACTCATTGCTCGATTGTAGTCTAGGAATAATTTAAAAAAATAATTTTTTTTTGTTTTTAGGCAATGGATTAGGAGGGTTAGAGCCTAGGTAGCCCAGGCCCTTTGAGAAATATCGTTATCGGATATTAATAATGGCAAGCAATAGATAACAACATGAAAACTTTCAAGCTTTCAAGTTATGTTGGCATAATATTGTTAAAAATGAAAGTGCTTTTAAACAATTTAAACTAAAAATAGAAGTCTAAGCTGCTAGAAAAACCTATACTCACTAAAAAAATATACTGTCCCAAGTTTTATCTCACTAATATAGCAGATTTATAATGATAACTTGAATTTAATCATATCTGACATGATTGGAAACATTTTCTTAGTGAAAAAACATGAAATTTTTAGTATCATTCCTTTCTTCTTCAACATTAGACCAGATTCTGTGGTATTGGATAATGTCCTGCAAATTGGTGGGTCCTCGGTTGCAGATGAAGCTGATAAGGGAAAGCAAACTGCTCGGGATAGGCCAGGTAGGTCGGCTTGATCAGTTTAGGTTATAATAGGGAAACGGATCCCATTGCCATTTCTGCCCCACCCCATGACAGCCATAACCTTCAAGTTAAACTAGCTGTTTGAATTAAATAGTGCAAGATACTTTGAAGGCATCATGTGGGTTCTTAAATTGATCACCTCACACTCCGTAATTGACTCCCAAGTTACTGGTTTTCAGGGCCACATGTAGACGTTGGTGCTTAAGTTCACCACCTCACTCTCTTTGTTGTCATCTCGAGTTGCTAGTTTTATTAGAGAGTCCGGCAATAACAACCTCTAGGTGTTATATGATTATATATACAGTATTAGACAATAAGGAAAACCAAAGTATCTCCACCATATTTAGTGCAGCCCCTTGCCACTCTGTTTTCTATTAACAAAATGTATTTTCTATGAAGTGATTGTGTACCACAAGAGGGCTCCTATGTTAAACTCTCTATATTTCCACTCACAACCAAAAGCTAGTTACCTAATTTGCATTCAAGGGTATTAAATTATGAACGGTTCAATTAGAATAATTCAGTATTCGATTCGATGTGATTCGAAAAATCCAAAATCCCAAGTCTATGCATTTCAATACCTCCTTTGAATGAGGAAAACTAAATTAGTGTTTCATAGATTTGAAAGATCTGTGGTTCTGTAAATCGCGATACATATGTGATGGACAGTAGCAGAGCTAATATTCTGTCATATCTCTCTTTCCCCCCTTGCGCGTGTGAAGAGAAGGGGCAAGCGATTTAAAAGGCATTTGGATCCCATGGCTTCTCCTGAGTGGGATGTGTGGAACTCGCAGGTCCCACCTATTGATAATTTGGACCATTCAAAGTGAATGCCACTGCCTCTCATATTCTAATCTTCCTGTAAAATTGATCAAATGATTAGCACAATCTTTGCATTATTATTCATTGCATTAATCACAATATCAATCATGTGCCTAATCATACAGTGGAACCAACTCCTATTTAATTAAAATTGAGGCTGTGTCGCTTTAGGGGATGATATTCATTTTGTAGGCCTCGGTTTATAAATAGTCGGGCCCTATAGTGGAGTTTTACTAGTCTCCACTCACATAAAGCATGTGGGAAACACCAAGGAGATCTAGACTCATTCGAGAGATCATTTTTACCCTTAGATTAATCATATTTCTCTACATTTAACGGTGGATATAACCATGTTCAAAGTGAATTTTCCAAAATTCTAAATAATGTGGGTTAGTAGATTTTAGCGGTTTCTATTCACGTGTTTTATACATGCTCAATCTTACAGTTTGCTAACTTATAAAATAACAATTAATAACATTCCATATGAATATAGTCATGCGTTCATTTCGAGCTAGCTGTCTAAAATTTCAATAGGTGGGCCCAAATATGAATTTACACATCTCTCGCTCAAAGGGAAGCCCTGATTGAGATCTCATATATAGGATTTGTGCTGACGGTGGGATATAATTCTGTATGCCAATTGGATAACAAAGATAAGTGGTGATTGGAACATATGTCATTCTTGCAATCTGGATCCTTTTTCGGCAGCTCTTGAAAAGAATGTTTGAGCTTAATTATCTCTATTTAGTCGTCTATATCTTAAATCCAAGCGCATAAGTAGACCACCATCATATTCATATGTGTTAGTAAGGAGTCAAGTTTCGCACTAATTGGAGTTGAGCCTACCATTAGATTAATCATGTCTGTAACATCGAAT
The DNA here is from genome assembly GCA_029852735.1 of Persea americana. Lineage (NCBI taxonomy): Eukaryota > Viridiplantae > Streptophyta > Magnoliopsida > Laurales > Lauraceae > Persea > Persea americana. Next base: position 79,022,404 of record CM056810.1, read on the forward strand.
GAAATACAAGGTGAGGGAAGTTTAATGAAGTGTCTTATCATGAGTGATGAATCTGATAGGGCGTTTAACTCTCGTTAAAGTGAAATCTGATACAAACACAATACACGAAGGGATAGCAACAATGAATGGCTAGGATTTCATATGTGGGACCCACTGCTTAATTTATAAAGATGGATTCAGAGACTATGAGGGCCAATTCCATGTGCAACTATCTGAGGCCTACTTGAGACATTGAGTTCTACTAAGAATGAAAGCCAGCACCCCCTTCTAGCGGTGGCAATTTCTTAACTCAAACCACCAATCCAATCCAGGCCTGACCCTGTGATTTAGTGTTCAGATCGACAGTTTTGCTTTTGGGTTAGGTTCGGTTTAACATTTACAGTGTGATTAATACATGGAATCTGGCTGAGTTCTACTTGTTATTTGACCTACCAAGTAGACCAACTCTGCTCAAAACCCAACTAAACAAATTAATTGTCCACTCTGACCCAAATCCAACCGGACAATCCAAGGCCCAGGCAACACCTTTAACTCGCATGTTGGGCACGGCCTATCTCGCTAGTTAAATTCTAATGGGAGTTGCTCCACCAAAAGATTGACCGTTTGATTAAAATTGTGGTTGACACAATCTTATCCATATTCATTAATCACATTTTTTAATCGAACGTACAATCTTACCATGGTACCAGCTATCATTGGGGTCAAATTTTAGGATACTCTATTTACATAGAGGCATTTATTTTGAATATCTTAGATATTTAATAGGTGGGCTCACCGCAGAGTTCTACTTCTTCGACGTGTATTAATTCTCTTAAGTGAAAGCCTCACAAGACCTGAACTCCTTGTCAGGATCTCTCGGATCCAGTTGTTTTAGGAGCAGAAATAAGCACCGGATCCAACTGCTTATTCAAGGAAAAGGAAAGGCCAATATAGCATTAGAGTTGCAGTGTGAGGAAACTTGTAAAGAATAACACAATACATATACATATTCCAACACTACTTGAGTTGGGATTGGGGGAGAGTAATACCAATCATCTTACAACTTCAAACTGGAATTTTGTAAATTCATCTTCCAGAAGTATGAAAACCATACCTATGAAAACTTAAACATCATGCTTGGGATGGTATTTTGGTTTAAAACTATGACCTTATTATGTAGACTTTTTCACCACTGCACCTATGCTAACTTGAGTAGATTCAGGGCATTTTGGTAGTGTTTCTTCTTAAGCCCAAGATACTCATCCATCTTCACAGCCCGATAGAGCGGGCCCTTATCTGCATCGGTGAGCTTGATCAATGGCCCAATTAAAGTGTCTTTAGGTGGGCCAAAGAAAAATGGAGCGGAAAATCGGGGCTTGTCCTGGTTGACAAGTGCTTGGTGGAGAGACGATCGAAATCGGCCATTGGTTAGTATATGGAGGAGGTCCCCAACATTGATTATAAGTGAGCCTGGCACTCGGTCAACAGAAACCCAATGGGCCTGGGCCGTATGGGCTTGCAGGACTTGTAGGCCAGCCGTGCTGCTGGGATAGAGGATGGTGATGAAGGTCGAATCGGTGTGGGGAACCATGCCAATGGCTCGGCTTGGGTCCGGGCAGCGTGGGTACCAGTTCAGATGTAGGACAGCCGACCCGTCTAACTCTTCAGTGGGCTCACTCCACTCTAAGTCTTCCTTACATATCACCAATGAAGATAGCATCAACCACATGATCTTTGAAGCTAGCGCTTTCATCTCCTTCTTGTATTCTTCCATTACATCACTGCATGAGGAGGCTATGGTTAGCATATTGTCACTGGACCCTTGCATTTGAGTGGATTCAACTAGAACATGATTTCTCAAAACTAGTAGAACTGGGTCAAACATGGGTTCACTCAATCGAGACAGTTGATTCAGCCTATACTCACTCAAAATCTGGTTAAAAAATAAAAAAAAATGTAAAATTCACATACAATATTTTGTAAGACATCGTACCTTCTTTCTTTTTTTTTTTTTGGTTATATACTGAATTACCAATTACCGAGTAGTCATTTTCAGGACTCAACCAAGATTTGAGTCTCTGACTCGACTCGAACTGTGAACTTCTGATTTTAGTCAAGTTTTGAGGATTTTAGACACTGGCCTACACTGACATATGATCCCCTAAAAATCCCAGAATGAAATATTATAACCCTGCCGACTAAATGTATAATAAATAATGATTGTGTCAAGTGGTTGTTTTTAGCCAAGATTTATGATCGAGCCCATCACTGTGATCCATTCTCATGGGTCCCACCTCCCTATGGTTGATGTGAAAAAAATGTACATACTCTGTACTAGGGGTCCCTTGAGTCAGTCTATTTTTCTTTCCTGTGTTATGTGGGCTATTATTAGCCATGAATTTTGAAGTTTGGCTCGTGACCTTTCTGGGTCGAATGTGAGTCTTGTTTAAGAGTACCGCTGAGTATCTATGTTGTGTTCTTACCAAAATTCAGTGTAGTCATCTGGCCAAACTTGACAAGCCAGGTTGGCGGGGGACTCAGCCATGGTGAACCCTTCTGACCACATCACCTTCTCGAAGTACGAAAGGATGGGAGCCTGGCCATAGCCAGAAAGATCACCAGGCCTACGTGCAGCCTTGAGCTTCTGGTCAATAGGTAATGAAAAGAACCGACGGCCCTGCAATTCAAGCCTATCAATGAGGCCTACTGGAACACCATGACCAGTGATTTGAAATACACCCCACGTCTGGCATGCATGGCCTATGCGATTCACTATGTCAGGATCGGTGAGGTCAATGACAGGTATGGTCTCGACACTAGATGAATCGCCTGGTGGCAAGTCATCAAGCAGCCAAGTGAAGGAGTCGGACACTTCCTGGACCGAGCTGAGATCTTGGTTGTTGTCATGCACATGAGTGGTATGTGTTCTAAAACCAGAGACTGAAACCATCATGTACTATGAAAATTAAGGATGGGAAACTGGTGACAGACCTTGTTGCAATGGTAGGAAAAGAAGAGAGGGTTTTATTGGGTTCCAAGAGATTTTGAAGCTTCCGTATAGTATCTTCCATTGCACTCGAGATGATAGGTGTGTAATAAATGTATCCTTTAATTCGATGGTTGATTTTCTAAATTCGAAGATATGATCAGACCAATTTTAATCATTCTGGGCCTTATTTGAGCACTAGATATGACAAGCCATATCTCAGCCGTTGGAAAGTTTATTTTCCACTGTTATAATTGTTTGAATTGCTGAAGCAATCAATCTGTGAAGATTCAATCTAGTATTGGTGAAGATATGTTTAGTAAAATCAAGATATCTAGGTAACAAAACGAAATAAAGCCAACAGATCTGCATATCTATCTAGAGATACAAAATCAATGCTTGAGATTTTGTATATCCAATAATAAGCTAAAGCAGGCATATTTCCATAAGAAAATACCAGTTGGAGGGTCTGGATCCTTGACCGAATGCTCGGATGGCCTAGATAATTTGTCATAATTTCTAGAAGCTTTGATTGGTAACTTACTTCTAGAGATGACTTTCCACTCCTCTTTTCTAAAATCCCTATTTTTCCCCGTACTCTCTCCAAGCTAGGAAAAATGATAGAACTGCACAAACTTATTTTACAAAAAAAAATAAAAAAAATAAAAAAAAAGAAGACACCTAAGGTTGAGGGATCACTATCTTACCTAACAAGCTCAATTGCAAACTCGGCCGCATCAAATTGGCTCAGTAACATACTGGATAACTTGTTCCAATCCAGAGGGTCAACCAAACTCTTCCAGCTTCCTAGTGAAGTTGACTAGAAAAATCAGTAATTAATAGATTAGTAGATTTATTCTAATTAACTCTAGTCCTGAGTATATAAATTTATAATAAGTAAAATAACAAAAAAAAAAAAAAGAGTGAAAAGGCTAAGATGATATATTTTTCTAAAAGAATATGTAATTTTTTCATATAATTTTAGTAATTTTATAATTCTAATTTATGTAGATGTTAAACTTTTTCCATTCTACTGACGAATGCTTTAAACATGCTTTCTGTTTGACTTTCTAACGTGTAAAAAAGAAAGTGCTTTTAGGTTGTCCCAGCTGCCTTAGCTTAGACCGGGATTAGTCAAAGTCCAGTTGTGAGTCAACCTGCTTACTAACCTGCTTACTAACCAAACTCTTCCAACCCTTCTAATTATCAAAGAGAAAAATCACCAAACTCATCCAACCAAGTTCAAGTCGGTATAGTGTGTGACTGGATTGAGTCAATCCAGCTTAGTCCCTAGTGGGCCCACTTATAGTTAGAAAAGCTAGAATTCGGATGAGTTTAGGCAAAGCGATTGACTCGTGAGTCAGCTAGTCTTATTCAGGTATATGGCCAAGTCAGTTGATTAGCGAAAATAAAATTACAAATATTAATCACGTTAGTAAAATTGTAGATGTCAAAATATGCCTAAATGGTGATTGTACCCTTATGCATTTTCATCTAAACCCATTTGCACCGATGCATTTCAGTCCAAAAATGCAACAGTACAAGTTTGACCGAAATTCCAAATTCGTTAGCAAGAATGCATTTTTCTCATGCCATAGCACACAGTATGAGCATTTTAGTCCTAAAATGTGATTGTGGTATTGGATAAATATTCAAGATTTGGGAGGGAGGAGGGGGAATTCTTTCTTTTTTCTTTTCTTTTTTTTAATCTTGTCTGAAGGAGGGCAGTGTTTCTTTTATTCATGCAAGTGATATTTAAATCGAAATTAAATAATGCAAATCTCTGTCCTCAACTTCAATCAAGCATCTATTTTACTATAAGGACTCACTAAAACTTACAGTATACAAAAGAAGTAAAAAGGCACCAGAAAAGAGCAAAAGAAGAGCTCAAACAACTAAAGAGACCATTTATAGGCTTTGTAGTTGTATACCTATGCAATCAAGCAAACTCAGGACCCATACAAATGGTTCTCATGACTCCTTCCAAGTTCTATGTTTACAGACTCAAACCCCATTGATTAGTGTTTAATGCATATAACTAATAATACATAAGATTTTGCTAATTACGTCATCAATTATGTTTCAAAGTCTTTGTCTCATGAGATGTTGTTTCGGGTTATGTTCTACATTTTTTTATGACAATCATACTATATCAAAGATAAAGTGGGGGAGATGGAAACATAGGAGGAGGAGAGAAAGAATATTAGGAGATGCACTGACAAGTGACACTAGCGTTACCCCCATCAAAGACGAGCAACACTAGCGTCGCTCTTCTCAAAGTTGTAAATAAAACGAAATAAGGCCTGACGGACCTTGTTTGTACTGTACAATTTGAAGGGACCCTTCCCGAGGAATGGCCAGATTTTGGGATTTTTCCCGTAAAATTTTCTACTTTTTTTTTTCTATGAAGATTTCTCTACGTTTGGTGCCAATGTTTTTTTGTTAAGGAAAAGCACGGAAAAGCTTTTCCTATGAAAAGGGATAGAAAAAAGTTTCCTATGGAAAAGAGGAAGTCCGTAGTTTTCCCAAATCACTATGTTAACATGCCCAAGTAGTAAGAAGAGTCAGTTCTTACCTGCCCGTCTTATGTTCGAACCCGGGCATGGCACATTTCCTCACTCGATGCCGTGATACCTCACCAGAGGTCTACTTCCCTCACCAGAGGATCCCCACCTCACCCGAGGTTTACCTCCCCCCTCTCCCACAAGCTGGGATACCAGAAAGAAAAAAAAAAAACATGCCCTAAGTTTTAGAATTTTCTCGCAATGCTACAAAAGATATATTGTCCTAACGATGACAATGAGTTGGGTTGAATGAGTCTATTTTTCACTCTAGCCAAGGGTGTTGGGATCCAAGAGAGCCCACACATATACGGGAAGACAACCCATTTAAATGGGAAAATAGCTCACACAAGCAAGAAGAAAACCCACACAAGTGGGAAGGGAGCCCGCACACGGGGACAGAGGTGAGTGGCTTGCCCAGGCAACTAGGTTAAAACTACCGCTCCTTACCCAAGTAGTAGGAGCCATTCTCGGGTTAAATAAGTTATTATCGCTATAGTCACTCACGAGGGGGAGGTTTGATATGGTTTTGACCTGAGTTGGGTTTAGAGTAGTATGGAATTTGGGTTTTGGCTAATGTCCCCCTCCCATGTGTGACCTATTTTAAAGTGGGTTTTGGGCTTTGGCTGCCTGATGAACGGCTGCTGCTTGTCCTCTTTGGTATCTCATATCCTGAACCAATTATAACATGAGTCAGTTAAAGTTTAACCCCAACCCATATTTAACTTGGATGTATAAAACATATAGCAATTGTGTACCTTTGTGGGGTGGAATAAAATAAAATAAATTAGAGTATCATATCCAGACAAAAAAAAATGTTGAGAGAGTTGGTTGTATAAGTATAAAATGAGAAAAAAGATACTTTTAGTTGGGTAAAACAATAAAAAAGGTACTCTTCAATTGCACAAAATGACAAAAAAAAATCTCAAAAGACGGAAAATGTCCACCACTTTCTTTTTTCTCTTGATTTGACATTTTATTTTATTTTATTTTATTTTACTCAACCCTAAAAACAAACTGAGCTAACATACTACCTGGAGTTAGAATAGATCAGGGGTTGAGTCGATAAATTCCTAATAGGATTGTCTTACAAAAGGAAAATGAGCTCTAAGTTCAAGCCCTTATAGCCAACAAGAACTCGATTCATTTAAAACCCTGAGCTGATGAGATTAGGGGTTCTCAAGGGCCACGACAACCTGAGCTCAACCCAGGCTCAGCCCACTTTGGGTCGGGTCTGGATCTATTTTTGGCCTGTTTAATATGCATGAGCCAGATTTAGATTAAGTGATAGAAAGGCCAAAGCCCATCCTAGCCCGTCCCAAATAATTAATATATGTACTCTAGTGACTATATGCCCAAGTAATTAGTAGGAAGCCCAGCCCAGTTTACTTAAGGTCCGTGTTGGGGATGTTCCACATATTGGCCTATTTTTCAAAAGGCGGACCGGGCTGGGTATGCCTCAGCCCAGTGTGGCCCGTCCAATGAACTCCCCTACATGCAATACACTATGTGGGTCGTGCAAGGCAATAATAGTGGGCTTTCTGAAATCCTATTCTTATAGTTATTGGGTCAAAGAAAAACTCACAGACTCGGCCGTGGCCCAGTCAACTTTTGGTAACGTAGGAAACATGCCATCCATCTCAATAACAAAGCAACTTTACTCACCAAAAGTTAAGCAAGACCATATGGATTAGGCTATTCTTAGAGGCCTTTTAATGGTGACCTAAGCCTGATCTCTCAATAAATAGCCTTATATTTTAGGTATGGCATGTCCCATGGGCCAATGGTCCCAAAAACATAAGGCGTTGTTTGACTGAGGGAAAGGTTCTGTATTCGGTGTAATTATCCACATTGCACAAATACATGCAGTTATGCGAACACTCTATGTTTGGTACTGTAGAAAAACTTTGCAACTAAAATCCACTCCCTCCTCTCTCCGTCATTGTGCACAAAAGAAATTGTGTATTCCACAAGCCATGAAATCCAGGGAAACAAGCTAAAGGCAAATTGGATGGAGAAAATCTCAGGTTGGGAACAAGCAACCAGCAAGTGTTGAAACATTAATCTTGGATAAACAAATTCAAAAAGGCTCGAACCTATTTAAAAGTCAAACTCATTTCCTACCTCTCTAACAATGGAAAGTATCTGTGATTTCTCCACAAGAACCAAAAAGTTAGTGTTATCAGTGTCTCCCATATGGGCAAGTATTATTTCCTCGAATCAAAAGCTTTCTAGAAATTCAAAGTCACAAAAATCTTCACCAAAGTGAGCTGGACCAAAGGGCTCAATGGGCTAGACTAGTCCACTACATAGCCCAAGAAACAACTCCTACTGCCAAACTGGCCCTTTAACCTTACCGGATGACAGTTATACCACTAAATCTTCAACCTCTCCATTTCCTTGAGGAATATAAATCTTTACAAATAAAGATATAAGTTGCAAAGAAAAAAAGGAAAGAAAAAGACCACAACCAAAATTCCAATGAGATGACACTCTTTGAACATGTGCTATACCTCTATATCTGCACTCTTCGGTAAGTAGCTCTTGCTGCTCAAACATTAGAAAACGCAAGAGCTTAAAGAATCAAGAGAAGTATAAATCATGGATGCACCTCCGTCAAGCTCAGCGAACGACCTCACCAACATTGAACATGGAATAAATCTCACTCAAAATAGCAATCGTGCTCGATGTCACAGCCAAGATGATCATGACCCAAGAAAGAAATCTGTCCTTCCTTGAAGCAATCCCGTGAGAATCCCTGCTCAACAGTACCAAGTTTTCAGCACAAGCATCACAAAGACTTTTAAGTGATAGTAATGCATCCTATGATCTTCTTTTTTCTTTTCCTTTTGTTTTTTTTTTTTCTGATTTGTAATTCGATAAAAGATTAAAAAAAAACCTTATGTGCTCTAGAGAAATTATTAGATTGTACAAAATCTAAGTAAAACATGATCAAAATCATGGGGTAGTTTGTTACTAGTATATGTCCTCACCTGAGAGCAATGGCTGCAGGGAAGATTAATCCGATGGCGACAGAGGCAGTGGCACCAGTGAATTGAAAGGCATCCCAGATACTAGGAACAAAATTGGCTCCAAGAAAAACAACTCCCATTAATACAAAAGTGATGGACAAGAACCTCGGGTTGTCGTTGGCGATTGGGACCGCATAGGAGAAGAGAAGGCCGTCAAGGTTGAGACGGAGAGAGAAGAAGACGATGGGAAAGACAAGCATCAGGTGGACCACGTAACTGATCCTCACAATGTCATTTATAAGAGAACTGTATGGGATTCCAAGGTCTGTATCGAAGTTGGCCAATATGTCGTCGAGTGTCTGCTCTCCAAAGAGAAGGAACCCGAAGAAGCTAGTTGCAACATACACTATCGAGCACAATGCAAGTGATGTCCGGACTATCGACTTCATCTGGCTACGGTCTTTGAGCTCATTCTCTATTGGATGTACTGCAGATTGCCAGATTGTACCAGCAGTAGAATATGAACAAGATTTTGTTAGTTAATTCAGTTGTAGTTCAGTTCATAGTAAAGGCTGTAAGCTGTAAATGGGTCGGTTCGGGTAGGGCCCATGGTCCACAAATGGGGACAACAGTAAGTTTTCAATTGCCGTAAAAGGTCCTAAAAATGACCCAAATCCAGATCCAGTAGTCATATGGCCCAAAAAGTACGGCCCAGACAAGCAGGAAAACAGGGTTTATTTTGTTCAGACAAGTAAAACAACTTCACATACCACTGTAATGGCAGATATAAGCAGTAATGATAACTGGCACCGTCGTAAAAAGCTTCCAGAATGAGGATTGATCAACAAGTTCAGGCAGCAACCTCGGCATTGTGATGCTACCCTTGATCAATTTGACGATAGTAACCCCGGCTGTGATCACCACAAATACCACAGCCAATGCCACCGATAAAGCCGATGTATATCTCAATGAATCTGAAAACACCAAGTAAACAGTCATTTGATATGATCTATCATCAGTAGGAAGAGGTGCACGAATGGGCCGGAATGAGGTGAGATGAAGCTTAGCCCATTTACAAAGAACTAGCATAGTTGGAAGGTGCTGATTGTCACAACATGCCGGTTCAAATTATGTTAACATCTAAAATGAAGGAAATTAAGCTCCATTACTGCCCCTGCGCCCACATACAATTAAGCTCCATTACTGCCCCTGCGCCCACATACAATTAAGCTCCATTACTGCCCCTGCGCCCACACACAACCGCGCCGCCCCTCACCCCCCAACCCACCCCCAACCCTTACCTAAATATAAGGGTGTTGACCCTCTAGAACAGAAGAAGACAGACCCACCTATCCAGGCTCAGGCCCAACATTTTAACCAAGTCTCATTGTTTTCCAATTACATGGGATCATTAGCTATATATATATATATATATATTTAATTCGGACATGCTCTTAAAGTTGAGCTGTCAATGGATTGGGCGCATTTGACAGTCGATAAATCCAAGTTTAGTAGCTAATCAGGTTGTTTGGGCCAGAGCAGGGCCCATTTAGTGCACGTAGGTTATCTAGGTAATTTGCTTGGGCCAAGCTTTTTTACTTTTTTTATTTCCGAAAAGAGAAGCTAGGCATGGAAATATCACCCAATTTTCACAGGCTACCACAAGGATCTGACCTGCAAAAAGTTGGGCATGTACCCTAATATGGGTCCAATTGACAATTGGGTGTCTATTGCCCTTTATTAGATTTACAGAGATTCACACACAGTCCCCATGTCCCTTCATTTATTTGACAAAAGGTTTCCACAATTGAAGAGCTGTTCGGTAATGAAGCCTGGTTTGGATCTCAGAACGTCCAAAATCGATTTCTGGGTCACGTCTTCTGGGGACCCGACCTTGTCACAACCTTGGGCCAGCAAACTGTCTTTCGGGATCTTTCCTTGTAGATAGATGTTCACATCACAAACATGAAAAAGACATAACTAGCATATAAGACTATTAGAAACTAATATCAGAGTACTTGTGGATCTGAACGACCACAAGACCAGGTCCCTCCATTAAACAGACTTTGACTAAATCATGATCATATTCATCATAATACCATGAATGAGAGGGAGAGGGAGAGTGAGAGGGAGAGGGAGAGGGAGAGGGAGAGGACTGACCCACACGCTCGAAAGTGGACAAAGGGAGGAAAACAAGGAAGGTGGTGAGGAGGAGGAGGAAGGAGCGTGAAGTCCACCACTGCTGACCAAACCAACCTTCCATCACACCAGAGTGATGAATTCCACCACACCATGTTCCTGATAGCACGTCTCCTGCATCATAACAACAGCATTAACCTTACTCAGTTAATTTGCTATTTTTAAGAAAAAATGAACTACCCATCAGTAAAAAAAAAAAAAAACCCAAAATTGTACATGAGAGAGACTAGTAATATATCCTAATTCATTTGCCTAGACGTCTTTTTGGGATGCTCCACATGTAATCTGCCGTAAAATCCTCTCTCTGCATGTGCTCCACCCCAAGACACTCTCCCATCAATGCTAGGTCAATTATATCAGGCCTACAGGGGATTTACCCATCTCCCCTTGAACCGATAGAAATTGGTTCAGCCTAAAGGACTGAAACACCCTCCGTTGTCTTTAAAATAAAAATAAAAATCAATGCTAGATCAATTCCAGGGCCTTAGACACTTTGGGTGAAAAACGAACCTGTAATTACTTAGGCATCTTGCACTTCTCAAAACATTTCACTAACAAAAAAGCATAAATAATTGCTAGTGGCATAGTAGTTCAGAAACTTGGGCTTGTTTGTCCTCGTTCTATGCTTTTCTCAATTTTATACTGACATTGAATTGCTGAGTATTGATTGTGCAGATATTGTTTGATAATAGGGGAATTTTTAAAAGGTATAAAACTTTTGGCACATTTTCAAAAGAGTACATGAAGATTTAAATATTTCAAAAGGTACAAAGATTTTCCAAAGTTTTTTCAATCAAATCATCTTCATAAAAAAGAAGTTCTGAGAAATGACAAAAATATCCTTATATCATTTTTCAAATTTTTCTTTAATAAATTATTTAAGAAAAATGATCAAGTAAAGCTCAAATGACCTAGTGAGGCCCACTTCAAGTACCTTTATTCATACATGGTTAGAAAAAAGGAGATTCTAGAGGAGATTCTAGATGACTAAGAATCTAGCTAGCTTCATTAAATGATTATGACATGAAAATCAAAATAGCTATATTTTGGGAAGAAAAGATACTAAGAAAAGACAAAAACCTCTCATAAGGGTAGGGTATTGTAATCATTTTTTAAAAATATTTTAGGGTGATGACTTGATTAAAAGAATTGTGCAAATTAAATCTTTATGTACCTTTTTTGAAAATGAACCAAAAGTTTCGTATCTTTTGAAATCTTCCCTTGATAATAATATGTCAAATTGTTCTGCTTAAAATAGGTTATTTTGAACTCCTTGAGTAACATTATATGTTATTGTTCTAAAGAACATAATTAAGAACAACGTTGTTGTTTTACCCAAAAAAAAAAAAAAACAAATGTTTTTTAAATTAAATCTTGATAAGTATTTATAAATCCATCTCATATCTCAAAACATAAAAATCAATTATTAAGAATATTTGCACATCCCTGTCATACATTATCTTGGAAAGAACCAAACAAAACTAACCACCATCCATTATCAAGGGAGGACTTTACTATAGGCGATGAACACGTAAGTGTAGACCTGTCAAAGGTGGGCCCAATTGGGTTCAATAGAGTGAGTTTAACCACATATATACACATTCTACAATCTACATTTAGATGAAAGTTTATGTCTAGTTTAGTAGTCAAACTTCATATTCGATCCTTTTAGGCATTCAATTCCTATGTACTTTACTTTGGTTAAGCAGAATTAAGAGTTATTTTATTTTGTTAAGTAGAACGAAGAGTTTTGTGAAGAATTGATCGGTAAAATCAATAATTCTTAAAATCATGGATGGTTTGAATTCCTACCAAAAATGCTTATAAAAAAACAAGGACGCAAAGGTGGTATCCACCCAAAGTCTATATCATTAAGATATCAAAGATTATGCTTATCGAAAAAAAAAAAAAAAAAAAGCTTACCAAAAAAAGGGTTATCAAAGATTATCAACAAATTCAAGTAATCAAATATCAGAATTAAAATATATAAAAAAAAAAGTAGGAAGAAGGAAGTGAAGAAAAAGGAAATATCCCGTCCCTTACCAATTATGATCATATACACCACGAGCATTCCAAGGTTATTGATGGTGATGCACGCCTGCAAGATCGCCCGGCCGGCACCACCAAAGACCTCCCCAACCACCCCGGAGTAGGACCCGGTGGCTGCCGCCTTCGGCGATGCAAACTTCAAAATAATGTCAATGGATGATTCCATCAAGACGGCCGCCGCAACTATCAACGCCAGCCCCGGAAGCACCCCCAAGACCTTCAATGTTGCCGGCAGCGCCATGATCCCAGCCCCAACAATCGTCGTTGAGAGGTTGAAGATGGCGCCGGAGAATGAGGCGCCACGGAAACCGACAAGATCTTGGTGGTTCCTAGGGAGGAGGTGCCGGCGGTTCTTCCTCTCCCGGGAGGAGGGCATAATCGTCATTTTTATAATTCCCTTTCCTTCTTCTTCTCCTTTTCCTTCCTCTTCTATTCTCTGTCTTCGTCCTCCTCTTCTGTTTTTTCACCTCTCTGTCTTTGGTTTTTTCACTCCTCTAACCGTTGGGACCAAAGCAACTAGTGTCTGTGTTATTTATAGTTTGTCTCCCGTTTTACGCGGGAATCTACGCGTTTTTGTTTTTAGTCCCTTTCATTCCTGAATTGTAATTGGTTTGGTCATTGGTGGGACTCTTCGTTTGGAAGAGATTCTGGTCAATGGGAAGGATACACATCTATGACCCAAGGTTCTCAATCCATGATAATTACATTCACGCATTAGAAATATATATAAATTTTAAGAGTCTGATATATAGCTTGAGTCGTAATAATAATAATAATAATATATATATATATGAAAATATTCATGTGCATCCATCCCTCATCATGGGGTGAGGGACACTTCCATAATTGGAAATTTTCATATATATATATATATATATATGAGAATATTTATGTGCATCCATCTCTCACCATAAGGTAAGGGACACTTTCATAATTGAAAATTTTCATATGCGAAATAGAAAATGTCATATATGGTCGTATGCATAAAAGGAATATTCATGTGCAAAAAGGAAAAATTCCTTACCCTATGGTGATGAATGGATGCATGTAAATGTCCCCCATATATATATATATATATACATATATATGGAAGATGTATATATATATATATGGGAGATGCTCTTATGAAAGTTATCCCTCACTTTATATGAGAGATAGAGGTGTGGACTCTCACATTTAAGTTGTTGACATTAGATATGGATGTACGGTCCCCCACCCCTATATATATATATATATAAAGCTTCTTTTCCGGTCTCATGGTGTAAGCCAACTAGTGGGGCCCACTTGGGACTCCAAAAACACATGGATTCTGAGAGGATCGAAAGATCTAAGTGGAGTCAATTTAGATATAAAATTTGAAGTGAGCCTAATATCTCTAACGCGTTCTTCTATGATCCGCAAGTTTAACGGGTTTATATAAAATTAATAATAAGATTGACCATCAATTCAACGGTTCACTCCATTCAAATCTATCAAAGCCTGGTGGGACCGTGTAAGGAGGAGGGGTGGGCTTGGATTGTCCGCTCGGATGGACCAATGGTAGCCCCATTAGATGGCTTGTACCATAAGACCGTATAGGAAGCTTGTATAAGAACATTACTCGTGTATATATATATATATATATATAAAGGCTTTAATCATATATCATTTAATAGTTTGTTGTTTATAAGAAATTTATTCTCAAGCTATTTCATCCAATTATAATCATTTAATGGTAAATCTCATTTTGGATGTAGATCCATAATCGGATCTCTTTTTTTTTTTTTTTTTAAATTTAAGCCGAATACAGCGTATAGGTCCAATCAAAATCAGATCTAATCTATGAATATGGATCTAAGTTTTGATCCACCATGGTTTTGCCCGAGATCCAACACGTTTACATCCTTTGTTTGGTTCCACCCTCACATTATCACCGTGGGCCTGCAACATATGCCCACGCAGATAGGATCACTCAAGGCACAACTGATGGACAGCTCAAATCGTCCCTTGAAGAACCTACATGCCATGATGACGGACCAGGCTCAAGAAAGCAGCTGGGCCCACATAATTGACCCATGTCGACGCAATCCATTAGGTTCAGTCCACAGGCCCAATTGATTGAGAGCTACTGTGGCATTCTATTTTTATCCTCTTTTTATTTCCTTGTTTAATTTTGTAATTGATTCTAATTTATTGTTTGATTAGGATTAGGAGCTTCCTAATTTATTTAGAAGTCTTAGTTGCTAAGAAACACTATTCTATAGATAGATGAGTCCTTCATTGTCGTTGATCATGCTTACCAAGTTAATTAAATAAAGATTTTCTTGAGTTTTCTTCAGTTATGATGTGTTTCTTGGTTGTGAGTATGAGTTAAGGGCTAGAACCCATTGTTGGTTTCGATCAATCCTTCGAGAGATTGATATATTGTCTGATCAATGATCTAAAGTTACACCACATAATAGATTGGTCAAGGTTAAAGAAACAAAAAAAAAAAAATGTAAATAAATAAAATAAAACTATTTTTCTTCTGAGCTCAAGATTATTACAAAATGACATCTGTAAAATGTATGAGAGAAAATAGATAGTCGGTATGTGGTTTGAATGTGGATGTTTGAAGTTTCAACATTCATTCTTCCCAGTTGGTGGGAGGAGACTGAGAACATGATGGATACAACCCCGTCAACGCCCACTAGTAATTAGTCTTCCCTTTGAATCTTTCTAGTTATGAAAAACCAACCATTTTACTATACTCCTTCCAATAGTTTGTTAGAACCCAATGACCACTTGGAATATATGACAGAACAGTTTTAGCATCGTGGATAAGGTTTCACTCAATGATTAACAAGCACAAAGATGGTCCAAAAGAAGTCTTGCCAAAGAAAACCACCCTCATAACAAACTCCCCGCTGATTATATGCTTGATCAAATTCCCTACTAATTATATGCTCAATTTTACGATGGGACCAACTGCTAATAGAATAAAATTTGGAGACTAATACACCAGCAGCACATCCATTTTGAGAGGCTCTGGTTTCAATTGATGGCCCCTTGAATGGCTTTGATTTTAATTGATGGGCCCAGTGTAGAATTCCAATCTTTCGTGTCAGAGGAAGCCTAACTACAGACTCTTGGGCTTATTTCTTTACAAGAATTTTCGGTAAGAATTGGCTACGTTGGGGTTCTTTGAACATGATGTGACATCTTATTCCATAGCATTTGCAAATGAGAGATTTCAAATGACCTTTGGGATTCGAGGAACTCCATCCCCTTTGCCTTTTTATGGAATTTCTAAATGCTCAAGCACAAGGAAGCATTCAGAAATTCCACTGTCTAAGAAATTCAAAAATTCTGCTGATAGGAATTCTATGAATTCCAGTGAAGAAACAGTCCCTCTTGAAAATCCGAGCAGCAGGTTGAAAGTAATTACTGGCTCAACCAGACCAGTTAGCAACCGGCTCTAGACATGGGGCATCACCAAGCATCTGGCTGACCATTTCAAGTGATAGTATATGCAAAATAAACATTTGGGGGTAGGAAGATTACCGTCAGAATATCAAAGATTTTAAATGATATTGTCATGATACCATGTTACTGACGCCTCAGTTCTTGTGATGAAATTAGTTAATTGGCGACATAATTCGGAGAAAAATAAATTCACCTTATATTGGACAAGGGCTGAGTCACATCCAGGTTGATCCCCCAAGATCAATCTTTTTGAAGTTTTACAGGTCAGTTTGAGTCCGAGTTTTCCTCCATTGCTATAGATAGCTGATCGTCGGGCAGAGTTGCTTGCAGAAGATTAATCTGATATTCTCATGGTTTGCTGGTCAAAACAACGAATATTTCCACATTTTATTGGGAGGAGCTACAGTATTTGTTACTTATAAATTTGATAAATGAGCTGGTTTAAAATTGAAAAATGCATATGAATTGCTATCAGTAATTGATTTTTACATGACCAGTTACCAGTTTTTCTAGTGGTTTCTCACAATTGTTCCAACTTTATGATATTCTAAAATATTACTGACAGGGATAGAAACCATTTCCCATAGGGGTTCATTTATCTCAGAATTGAGTCAGCAATTTACTCATTTCATTAATGATAAAAAGATGTCCCAAAGGTAGAATACAATCCTCTTCCCCTACAAGCAAACACCATCAAAACCAAAGTTGCAAAATGATCCGTCCCTATCATATTCCATGGCATAAAATGCCAACCAAATGAAAAATGCACCCCAAAAGCATAGAACATGATGCAAATATTCAAAAGCAATCTTTAGGTTTCTCATGTTCTCATCTTTCATAAGGAAACATCATAGTGAGAGTTGTAATCTGAAAAGGAGGTTGGTTTCTAAATGTTGAAAAGAAATTTCCTGATTGTCATTAGCTATCTTCATATATTTGTAGGCAAGATTAACTCCTCCAAAGTAGCCCCGTAAAAAACGAGAAGTTAAATACTGGAATGCGGTGTTTGCGGATTTTTATGCGTGGCCGATGGAAGATTGCTGAAAACTAACTACATATACAGTAGTGTTACCGTTGCCTTTTCCTCTTGGCATTTGTCTTCGAGCTAGCCTTTGGATTCTCCTGAGATGGCAAAGCTTGCAACTTCGCACCCACAGAGGAGCTCCACAAGGCCCTCTCAACATCTGAAGGTGTAAATAGATCCCCTCCCATGCTAAGTTCCTGGAATAAGGCCAGTATCAAGTTCAGCTACAGTATCAGCACCTTTAGATTTTTAATTGTACGGTTGATTTCAGTATTGAAATGAAGAAACAAATGCAAAAGCCCTAACAAATACTAGCATAAAGACCCGTGCTCAGCACGGATATGGCAAACATTGCAATTTAAATCTTCATGCATAAAAAATCCATACTTTATTAGAAAGGAAGCAACAGAAAGAAAAAAAAAAAAAGATTATGGGTATATATTTGTGTAATCCAAGAGCTGGTGGAATAGAAACAAAAGAGGAGAATTGGAGTAAAAAGGGAATGACAGAGTTCGGATAGAAACAAAGGCTGGAAAAAAAAAAGAAAAGAAAAGTGGTGAGTAGATATGAGTGGTTATGGTAAAGAGATAAAAGCAAGTAATTGATGTAACTTCCAGTCAAAATTTAATCCAAAACCCTCCTCTTTAATATAGTATAATTAGCAAGATGAAGGCCCAAACACGAATGTGCCTAGTGATGGGCAAAATGAGCGATTCCATTTATGGCCAAAAATGCATCCAGAATGTCGCATCTGTCATTTCTTTTCAGCTGTTCATGTTTTCCATAAATTTGTGACATCTGATCAGTTTAATTGATCATTTTTTTCATTAACCGGTGATAAAACAAATCAAATAAGAAATAGAAAGAACCCAATCCATTTGACTGTTGTAGACAGCATGTTCATAGTTGGATCCTTTTGATAAAGGGCCCATAGCTCACATGATTTCTACATTGGCACATTTGGGGCCTGTTCGTTTGCATTAAAATACATAGAAATTGAATACATAGTATTTATGCCATGAGTAGTTAAAAATGAAGACCATTTCCAAAAATAAGCATCAAATAACCTTTCCTTCTATGGAAAAAGAATCAAAGATAAAGAAATGAACAACCGGCATCATCCTTAGTTATTCATTTCTCATCTTCCTATGATTCTATTTCCATAAAAAGAAAGGGTATTTGATGCTCATTTTTTAAAATTCACCTTTAATCTTCATTTTTAACCACTTATGGAGTAAAATCAATGTATTCTAATGCAAACAAATAGGCCATTGGTAAGAATGTTGAGCATCTCAGTTGGTAGATTGGAGCTGACATTTCTAGAAATCAACTGTACAAAATAGTGGCTATTGGAAATTTGGAATACCAGAGATAATCCCTTTGTTGATGATTAGACGACATTTTCATGTGCAACGTCAAGGCAATATATAAGTAGTCACAGCTATAAGTAATGATTGAATCAACATGCAGTAACAATCAGTTGGATACAAAGCACAAGAAAGTGCAAAATATCCACAGTAGTTTGGGATCAAGTTTATGTTCTGATGTTGCAATGGCAGATTGGGCATTAGACATCTTTTGTACAAAAAGGAAGCTTTCATGGCCCATAGAGTTTGGAGGTTTCTCCAAAAACGAAATGTCCTAGGGCTAGAATATTAGTCCAAATCATCGTCTCTGAAAAATTTTCTTCCAAACAAAGAAATAATTCATAAACACAAGGTATTGGTATTGGTAAGTGGATCCCAAAGTAATGGATTTGAGGATCGATGGGTTTCAGGATTAGGCTCTCTTGATCAAAACCGAACAATAATTCCTCTGGAATCAACCACTGATGCTATCACACATCCAATAAACACTGTTTGAGTTGGAATCTGAAGGTGCAATCTAAAAGACAACTTTTTTATAGGGATTACTGCTAGAGAAACAACCCAATCACTTGCACAAATTTATTCCCAACATTAATCCTAAATGTGTTAAGTGTTGAGGGAGACACAAGAGAGAAATTGAGAACACAAGCAAAGCTAGGTTATTGCACTATACTAAACTACATTACATCCACCAATATTAATGGAAAGGCCTAAGCAAACCTACTAAATAAAGAGTCCTAACCTAAAAAAAAAAAAGCGCCATAGAAGATAACCACAAATAAAGAACCCTAACTAGATTAGGAAAGTAAACCTAATCTAATCTAAATAGCATCACCAACCCAACCCCACCGGTACGTGTACCGAGTCAACGGTGACTTCAACATTAAGTGCATTTAGAACTGGAAATTGTTGATCATCTTTTGTGGTGAATTGTGGAACACATTGTTACACCGTTCTCTATCAACTTAAGCTTTTAGTGTAAGCAATTGTCAACTTAGTATTAGAGTAGGAAGTCGAATGTCCGAATCCCCGGGGCTATTGTGCCATGTATTCTCCCATGGATGGTGTAATTCATGTGCGGAGCCCCTATATTCTCCCACAGAGGGTGTTGTGTGTATGTTCCTGTGTGGAGCCCGCATGCGCCCGGTGGTGGGGTGGGGGTGGGGGGTGGGGTGGGGTGGGGAGGGGTGGTGTTTGGGTGTTTGAATTGTGATACACATTGTTATGCCATTCTCTATCAACTTAAGCTTTTAGAGTAAGTGGCTGTCGACACTTTCCAGAGCCTCATCCCATTTCCAAAAGGATTTGGAGTGCCTAGTACATGTCCACTATCCGTTCCTTGATCACTTTGTTATCATTCTTTCAACCGTTGCTTTTGGTCCAAAGCATCACAAAATAATTGCATATTGGCAGCTATAGTATTTGATGTAGAAATGTTAAATGAATATATATATAGGAGCTTGCTACCCTTTGGATGGCCTTGTGTGGCCCACTTGAGGCCACACCAATCATGGGGAAGGTGGGGAATCGAAAGATCCAGATGGCACCTACTTGTGTGCAAAATTTCAAGTTCGTTAGATCATCCTAACCCATTCATCCATAGTCCTCAACTTTGAGGGTTTTAGAAGGCACATTATTTTGGGATTTCAATCCAATAGTGAGTAACATTTGGATATGTGTCAAACCTGGGGGTTGGGTTGAATATAGGGGGGTCCCACATCCCTAAAAGATGGGCGTCCTCACGGTTGCTCTTCTGGGAACCGTTCCACGGGAGCATTTCTTTTTTATATAGAAAAATGAATATGTGAGTAATGGAAATGAATTAACCCCCAATCAGCTATATTCAAGTCAAATAACATAATTCAATTGTGAAAATTTGCTAATAAAATTGTTATTACAGCCCCTCAAACAGGCCTGCCTTGGTTTAGAAGGAGCTGCCTCCTAGACGTTTGTAAATTGAACTTTGAGGGGTCCATTAATTGTTTACTCATGGCAGGCATAGGTGGCATCATTAGAGACCACCAGGGTCTCTTGGCAGCTGCATGTGTGGGATGCCTAGCAACAAACACTCCTCTTGAAGCAGACCTACATGCACTTCTTAAGGTAGTCAAACTTGGTCAAAATTTGGGACACAGGTTATTGTTGAAGGAAACAGCTTATAATACCAATCGAAAATCTTCAGAAGGTAGGTAAACTTTCTTGGGACCGAATGATACTGTGGAAGCAGGTATTGCAAAGACAGCAGCATTTCATGATCCGAAAGTGGTCTTGTACCTCAGGAATGTGAATCAAGTTGCAGAGAATTTATCAAAGCTTTCACTTCCAGTGCTTATAGTGACAGGAATCATTTACCTCCAAAGGTTTGGTGTCATTATACTCGGGAGACTCCACATGATAAGTTCAGAATATGCAAGTCAGCAACCAAGGACATTGGCATGTGCAAGCAGTTCAGATGACAAAGTCATTATACCGCAGATGATCACGTTGATATAACAGTACATGTTTTTGGCCTATGAGCTTGCTTTTATTTTTCTTCCGTTTCCTTTTCGTATCTGTAGTTTGTGTTTTTGTTGTTGATGTCTGTATAGCATGTGTTTTCGGGTTCTGGTGGTTTTTCTTCTGTCTGTTTGTTTGTTTCCTTTCCTTTTTTTCATTTTTCTTTGAACGAATTGTCCTTTCCAGCACAAGGGACATAAAAAAAAAAAAAAAAAAAAAGCACAAGCAATCAAAAAGATGCAAATATGGATAGTGGCAGGACACGAGTGTCGGCTGTCGTATTCTTTTTTTCCTCTTGCCTTGGATTTTAGAGTTACAAAGAACATACCTTTAAATAGGAATGAGTGGAAAAGTAGAACTGACGTTGCCGGCACCTAGATAGGATAAGGCTTTGATGATGACAACGGGGTCCACATTTTAGTAAAATTAAAGAGAAAAAACAAAGATCCAAGAAGATGATGAGCAGACAAGAAAAGAAGAGACTGAAAAGACACCAATACTTATAGCAAGGTGCTAAGAAAAAAATTTGCTTACATATAGAAGGAAGAATGGAAAATCTCTTTCAAATAAAAAATCAAAAAAAGAAATCTCCGTTTTCGTGGTCGTTACAGTGCTGAAAATAAAGAAACAGGCTTCAGATCCAAGAAGGATGAATTTCCTTTTCCCTTAAAAGAACTCAAATCTCCCTCATCGTTCCTTTTCTTCTTTTCTTTTGCCCGTCCTCATCTTTCTTTCTTTTCTTTTTCTTTTTCTCCTTCATGTCTTATTGTAGAAAGAGAATCACCTAATAATGCAGGCCAACTTGATTAAAGGCCTCAAGTTCTATTGTGGAGCCATGAATAATAGTATCCAACCACTAGGGGTGGTGGGGCAAGTTATCAACTTGATAAATCCCTTGAGGTTTCTTCCAAGATACACCCAGGAATTTTCAAATCCAAACAAATAGAAAACTTGGACAATCCAAGAAAATTCCAAACTCTGGATTCGTTGGTCTCCACTGAGAAGAATGATGAATTATCCAAGCCAAAAGTTACAATAGTTTATTGGGGTTGTTTGGTTCGGTATAAAAACCAGACCAAATAGTTTCAGCCAAGAAGCAAAATTTGACTACTATGGTGAGTGTACATCGCCTTGAGATGTGAACACCTTGTCTAAGGTACAGACAGACAGAGGGGAAGGCTAACTGGCCAGCACACTGTGCGTAGATGAGTGTCACATGGGCTAGAATTATGTGGGTTCGCTAGGTCGGTGACAGGACGAAGCAAATAAAGGCTCATTGATATGTTTGAGAAACAGTCACATCAAAGGAGATAAAAGCTACACTATTGAGAATCTAAAGATTAATTTATCAATTTCTTAACAAATTGAATAAGTTGAGGTCAGCTTCATCATACAAGTGGAAAGATATGCAGTATTGATAACAATGCTCTCATTTGAGGTGGGTGTAAAGAAATGTGATATTTACATTGTTCTTTCAGTTTACCTTATGATAGTCACGGGCGCATTGTGATTATTTAGATCATATAAATTGTAACATTATCCCATCAATGCAGGGTACATTAGGTTCTACTTTTGTCCAAGTAGAGTCAACAATTGGTTCAACAAGTTTTTTTGGCCATATACCTAGCATCAAACTTTCTTCTTTTGGGCTATCATGCCCAGGAAAAACATGGTGGTTGAAATACTGAAGTGGAACAATCGAACACGATGACAAAATGAAGCATATGACAGACTATGCAAATCTTTGTTTTAATTGAACTGCCAAATTCCCCCAATCAGCATCAATTTTTAGTCAACTGGCAAAGACCCCATGCTAGTCTTCAAAGCGAATCTACCTAATGTCAGCTTCCTGTCATAGTTCTGTAGAGGAAAATGCGTGCTTAAAAAAAAATAAGTGTGCATTTGAGAGCAGGCAACAAATGAGATCAACATCAACACGATTTTACAACAAGATGATATTTGTATAGAGTTTCAAAGATTTATTTAAGTCTTACAAAAACCTAACCTTTGCTTTTGTCTGCAGCTTCTCTGCAAATATAAGGTATTGCTTCAATGTATAATCCTTCGAACTACCAATTGCCGCGACCATCGCCTTCCAAACACATTACATTAAGGAGTGACGTGACCACAATACATAAATCGAATCAAATCAACGAACAACCAAAGTTTATATACCTCATCGGACATGAATGGCGCGATCTCAGGCGCATAGGCAGCAAGAACAGCAGAGGCAGTGGCGGGGCCTACACCCTTTAATGTGGTCAATTCAGTAATGGCTTTGGCAATGTCAGGAAGAGACTGGAAAGCCCTTTCTGAGGCAGATTGGACTTGGGGTTCATCCAAAGATGATACAAAATCCATTAGCCTAGGCCTGAAAAAATATATATACATATACACACATGATTGATTGAATAGAATGAGTAAATCCTCCTATCTAAGTTAAGTTCTGTATGTAACATAGATTAATACAATATAGATGGAACGCGTAGGGCGGGTGATGGGGGGATTTGGATTGGATGAAAGAAAAGAAAACGTACCGCCATTTGCCTCTGGTGAGCTTCCATTGCATGAGTGTGGAGAGCTCGGGTTTGGAGATGTAAGGAGTAGGGTTTCTCTGGCGGAGGAGGATAGGAAGCTGCTTCGTGTAGAAGTCGTCGAGTCTGACCAGCTCGTTTTTGGCTAAAGATAAAGATTCGACGCGCGTCTGATAAGAGGCGAGGGCGTCTTTCCACACTGCAGCATCAGAGCATCTGAAATCCATTTTAGAGCTTCTTCTACTTCCACGGGATAACCCAGCCCCCGCGTTTTTGTTTACAGCGATGCCCCCTTCCCGCGAATTACGTGGTGCACAGGTGCACCGCACACCCTAGCTAGTGGAACGTTTTCGAGTGGTAACCAACCTTGCCGCACCCCGAACCCGTTCCCATTTTGACTAGAAATTTGTATTATTGGTCCAGATTCAGTTCCAATAATATAATCTGGATCGGGCTCCTCCGTAACCGAATCCACCTAGAGAAATTGGATTTAGTTGGTTTTAACTTCTCTTCAATTTTTTTTCATTTTTTCATAAAATAAGTATATCATTCAACTTATAACAGTGCATCAAGTCTACTACCTCCAGCATTGTACATAAAAATATCCAAAAAAAAATTATTTCGTGGTACAATCTGCATTATGAAAGACTCATATATCATGTCCCAGGTCGGAACCTATATAAATTCGAAATCGGACCCGTTTATCAATCAGAACCTAAATTGGGTTCCGGACCCAAATCCGTATATGAATCGGAATCTAAAATACGTTTCAAACCCGAATCAGATACTCATTTGGAGCCCCACTGGCGGCTAGTGACTAGTGACTAGTGAAGACCTTGAAGTGGAGGTTAACCATGCTACTTAAGCCTAGGCCCTCATTCGGAGAGGCCTTGTATCCAGGGTGTACAAATATCAGTTGGCATGGAGTGTTGAAGTTCTTCTGCATGTTATATGACAGAAGTGTGGGAGACGGCCTTTGAAAAGATTGTGAACGCTAAGCATCAGCATATCCTATGGCTTTTTTAGATTTAAAGCCATCATTTTGCAGGCTTTTTACCGTGGGCCTCCTGAGTGCACCCGAGTGAGGCCCGAATGCTGGACCCGACTGAACATACGGCCTTATTGACACCCCTAAATTCATAATAACCATTGATTTGATGATTCCAACTATTTTCAAGAAAACTTATTTGATGGAGGGACTGTTGCAATCCAAAGAATTTAGACATAATAACCCTTTCCAAGTTTTGTTTTACTACAGTGATGGCAGAAAATCAATTTCAGAGTCCCCAAAATTCATCTTCCATTAAAGAGAATATCATTTGACCGTTATTTATGGATTTATTAACCTTGTTTCCTCAATTTTAAAGACTTGCAAAATTACATTCCTTAATAACTCCTAGAAATTCAATTCCATTCCCCAATACAAAGATGAGGAGAATAGCCCAACACACCAATTGACAATATGATATCAGATACATACATTACCTTTGTGTTACAGACTCACGACACTCAACAGAATCACAACTTATTCGAGAGAGAAGAAAGAAAAGAAGAAACACATCAGCAGAATTTCAAGGCACACCACAAACCGAAACAGAGAAAAGACAAACATCACAATATCATCTACATCCAAAGAAAAATCACTTAATAAAATGAACGCCATGGTTTGAAAATGATGTGGGGTTGCTTGACCCCTTCGCCCCCTTTGAAATTGATATTGCTCCACCATTTCTTGTCACCTCTGATTTCCAATGGAATAGCATCGGGATTCTTGTTGACTTGAAGAGGGATCTTTTCCAGCTTTGAACATCCCTTAACCTTCAACTGCTCTAATTTTGGCAAGCTTCCACTGCAAATACTCTGCAATTTGGGTAGCTGCAACAGGCATATCATCTTCAGCGAAGGAAATGCGATGAATTCCTCTTTACCATCTTCTTCAAACACCACCTTCAATCTGCCACAGAATTTTATTTCCAGTTATTCCAATTGTTGCAGGCATGTACTTGAATGAAAGCAGCAGACTAGTTTTGGACAAAGATGCAAATGGATGTTCTTTAGGCGCGCAAAGCTTCCCCTCCCAAATTCCCCACTAAATACCACTCTCAATTTGGCAAGTTCAAAGACCCAAAGACTCTCTAAGCTCTCCAATGCATTCACATATTTATTTCCTCCAACCACTATACCATCCAACTGACAACATCTCTCAATCAGACAACATCTCAATTTGTTCATTTTCTCTATTTTCATGTTGGAAACTCTAACAATGAAGCCATTGTCATGAAGACAGAGATTCTTTTTCAGATAGCGTATCGCCAATGCTGTATGGAAAGTTGTTGCCACCAGAAATCTCAAGCTGATTTTCAAAGCGCAGAGAGACATTATTGATTTGAGCATAAACTTGTCTATAGATGAATCGGTCGGCACGGAAATGACCACATCTAATCTTGATATCGGACAGGTACAGGCACCGCAATCTTTCTAGCTCTGACATTTCAGATGGGAACTGTTTGATCACGGTCCCTGAAAGATCAAGTACTTCAAGCTCTCTTTGGAGGCCAATTTCAAAGAACTGTAGCGAGCAACAACCTTTAAATGACAAACGAATTAGGTTTGAGGCACCTGAGATGGGTAAGCGTCGAACATATTGCATGTTTTGGAATGAGGTCTCTTCTATCTTTCTTAGGGGAGTCTTATTGAGATTAAGCACTTCAAGCTTGCCCCACACTTGTGAGAAAGAGGGAAGAGCCTCTAAGTCACCACAATCTATCAGTTCCAGCGAACGAAGATTGCTCAAGCAAGAAATTGAAGAGGATAAGCAAGTGATACGTACATAAGAAAGATGTAGAACGCAGAGTTGAGACATGAATTGGAAAAATGAATCTGGAATCACCTGCAAAGGATTAGAAGCACCTCGAATAAACAAAGTGGAGAGTTTTGGGCAGTTGGGAGGAGGGACATTTGGTCCTTGGAATAGTCTCTCTGTGCTATCTTCAGATAAAGCGATCCTCTCTGTGTCTTCCAAATTTTTGGCTTCAAAAGTGTTTTTAGAACCTGAATCAAATCTCACCAAGAATTTAGGAGAATCAATCATATCTCTTATGTGTGGTTCCATTTCCACAAGATAACTTGAAGATCCTTCTAATGAATAATTTTCTACCAACTCTTCCACGCTAGGAGCAGTGAAGTGTGTATTTGTTGGGTTCGGGGTGACAAGCAACATGCATCTTTTTGCAAGCTCTTTCAGTTAGGCATTCCCCATCTCTCCAATTTTCATCTGTGTCTTCTGACTCAAAAAAATGAAGTGAGTCATCCTGAAGCCTTCTAACTTCAAGCATTCTATCAAACGATCTCCATCCACACCTGCATCGGGAGGGAATAGTGACACGTAACAGAAGAACTCTAAGACAAAATCCATAGTGAATAAGCCAGAATAGTTTGGGAGGTTAGCAGCAATGTCGCTCGACTCATCGCAAAACAATGTCCACACTTCTTCTTTGGTAAGTTCCTCATCATCCTTCCCTTCTTCCAGTCGTCTTACGTTTACTCCCATATTCGAAAGGCGTTGCATAGATCGGGCTGTGATCACTAACTTACTGCCATTAGTGGGAGTTGGGACTCCAACTTTACTGAAATCGATGCTTTCCCAAACATCTTCCACTATGAGCAAGAACCTCGTATTCTCCAAGGCTCTGGAAATTCTCTTTTGCAATGCAGAAGGCGTAAAAGCTCCTACCATGTCTATCCCCAGTGCCTGTGCAATACTCCTTTGCACCTCCCATCTCCGAGTAGTTCTCGCTTCGTTCAGTTCATCCTCTATTCTTCTTCTCCACAATTCATCAATAGATTTTCCAGTCCGAGTACTTTTTGATGATTCACTCTGAGGACGAAAGCCTTCTTTATTTGCCGCTGTTCTTCTTCTCTGTGAATGATCAATTTGCAATTCTTTGCAAGTTGCTCTCGCTTCATCCTCTATTCTTCTTCTCCATGCAAGATCAATCGGCAATTCACTCCAGATTTCCATGTTCATCTTCTCTCCCAAAGCCTCAATCCCCAGCATTCTCACCTTGGCAATTATGTCGAAGAAAGGGGGTTGTTGATGTTGGACATCCTCCATCACCCGTCTCATGATCCTTGACTTTCCCACTCCGTTTCAACCACAAGCTAAAAATACACGAGTATCAACCTCTTTCAACCTTAACCATATCTGCTGTCGCATCCGTGTCGCATAGTCACCCACGAAGTGTCTAGGACAATCCACTGATTGAGTTCATTACATAAGACAAATAGTCAGTCACATTTGGTCTCCCTCAAGACTTTGATTGAACATTAATTGTTCATCATGAAGTATTCTCATAAAATTTTCTATCCTAGTCATATAAATCCATCTGTGGAGTCCATTATAAGAAATTCAAGCCACTCAAAGAAAATGGAGCTCTATTTATTAACTTTAGTTCATAACTCACTCCAGTCCCCACAAATATATATATATATATATATATTTGGTCTATGAATTACTCAAATGTTTTACTCCCTTTGGTTTTTATTTTAGTAACACATTTTATACATAATCAATTTAACGGTGGACGCAACTTTGATTGGAGTGAAACTTATGCTAAAGCTTGTAACAATTAGTTTAAGCTGTTAATGAGCCCTAGTGATGGATTTATAGGATGAGCTCAGATGAGGAAGTTTATTGAACTCATCATACTCGAACTTCAAATCAAACAAGTTGAAGAGCAGATAAATCATCCTGCTCTATAATATTTTCAATCAATTTTAAGTCTTGAATTAGAAATTGTGAACAATAATTACATGTTACCAATCCATAAGGTTTTTTTGGTCTAGGGAGAGATTCATGTATTGAATTAGATACGTGTCAAGTATGTGATTATACATGTAGTAGTCTTAGCTTCAATCATGGTTTGAAAGTAAGCCGAAATAGAGTTCATATTACCAATGCATAAGAGTTTTTTGGTCCTGAGCAATACCAAAATTTTCAGGATTATATATCTAACAATCTAAAAGCAATCAAAATTACGATTTTAAAATTTCTCACTTTCTAAATAACTTTTTTCAAACCCTTAACATTAAAAAGGGAAAACAACAACCAAAATATTGGTGAGAAACCAACGTACCAGTAGATATCTAAATATGTAATATGGTATCAGTGGCAAATAATATATCCACAACCGAGTTTATAACCATATTCTATAGTGACATATAAAATATGGGGACCTATATATAAGGGCACATTTGTATTCGTTTGCAGAAAATCAGTTTTGCATACATCATCTTTCATTGAAAGAAGATTTTCCTAACCCCGGTCCATCCAAACCACTTTTCTCCAGCAATGAAAAAATTTAGCTCATTTTTGCACTTTCCTTGAAAATAATAATAGTCGCACCAAAAGCGAGAAGTTTATCACTTTTGAAAAGTAGCCAACTTCACCTCCCCTAGATGTACCATAAAAGTACAGATCCACCTAGGACGGGCATAGAAAACCCTTAAGCCCTCCACTATTAGATGACACATGGTGGTAAAGGAGCTGATGTTGATTCTCTTTGATGTTTAACTTTGGGCTAATTGGAATATAAGATTAAAGAAGGGCTTGTTTTAAAAACTAAAGAAATAAATAAAACGCAACCTTTTTTCCCTTGGTTCAACTATTTTAACTTAAATTATTTGCATGAAAAAGGTGGGGTCAATCTGAATTTTTATCTTGAGATAATATATCAAAAATATCAAAAAAAGTAAGTGCACATTAATTATATACTTGGGCCTAGAGTTGAAGTTTGGTGGCACAAGTCAAATAAGTCAGGAATTGTCACCAATAGGTGAGCACTCCCAGCCCAACCCAAGAGCCTTTGGCCCTGAGGCAGAGGAACACTCGATTCTAAACAACTGAGATATAATCCTTAGGGGCACTAGTATTAACAATATTATGAAAACATCTCGACGTTAACTTGAAACAATCACTTCAAAAAAAATGAGAGTTATAATTATCCACTTAAAATGATATTTGGGTCACCCTCCAATCCTCAATCTTCCCTACACATACAAACTTATCTTTTGTGAATTGATTGGCATCCCAAGTTACTCCGCAAAGGAAAAAGTTTGTCCTTATTAACAAGAGCACACCCTCTTTTGCACTAGTAAGAATACACACACACAATATAAAAAGCTTAAATAAAAAGTGATAAAAATAGAATAAAGAGATCGGAAGCAATCGTGCAATACTTATTATTTATGCATTCAGTATTGTAAATAAATCAGATAATTAAATAAAGATGAAATATTGAACCAAGTATGTATGTAATTGAGTTTTTAGGATATTTTGTAATGGGTATGGGGGTATGAAATTACCTTCATATCCAGGGCAGGAACCAGGATCCATGCTATGAGGGGCCATTGTGAAAAAAAATTTTCTTGGGGGGGCCATGTGTAAAAACTGCTTAAAAATTAACAAAAAATAAGGGGCCTTATTGTAATTTAGGGGGACAGCCCCCCCTTCCCCTCAGAGTTCTGCCCCTATTCATATCCCCATTTTATTACTATTTTTTGAGACTCCTATAAGTTATAAGAGCATTTTAGTATACGTTTTTATGAGGAAAATGCTCCTCTGTGTGTGTGTGTTGTTGGGGGGCGGGCGGGGGCGGGACCCTCATATTTATACCGTTGGCATTGGATATATAGATCAAATGGGTCGATCCCCTTACTCTCATAGAAGTGTGAGAGTTACTCTCATAGGAGCATTTTCCTTTTTATAAATATATAGAATTATATAATGAAAAAAATAGAAGGGCCAGGGCCGGTCCGAGCGCAGTACTATCCGCTTGTCCCTCAAATTTCAAGGCCTACAAAAATAGCTATCCAAGTTTGGCCCTTGGGCTTTTTCTTAGAAGTAAACGCCCTTAATTTAAGGGCATTTTAAGGGCCAGGTCGGGGCCCCTCATCTGAAGGGCAGATTGACAGGCCAAGTGGCAAGTGGACTAGGTGCTCAAACGGGGTCCCCCATATATGAGTTTCTTAAGCGAAAAATAAAGGCATGGGTCCAATACGATTTGGGCTCCTTCGAATTAATGGGCTTGGGGTTTGAGTTGACAGATATAACATGGATCCAGATTAGGGTCAATGTACTTCAAATAAGAGGACTTTAATAGTCGATGCCATGACTATGTATTTTAAATATTGCATATTACGTATACGTAGGTATAATAAAATGATAGGTATCGAAGTATATGGGCTTCCATAGGGGGCAAGACATGCCCTTTCTTCTAGTTAGAGACTTAGAGTCAGTGTTGGTACATCAATGGGTCAGGTCGGACTCAGGTTTAATCCAATTAGAACCCAACTCGACTGGCATATATCCCATTCCATACCGGACACTTGTTGGGTTTTGTGGTCTGTGGTATCAAACATGCCTGTGATAGGGGCAAGTCGGGTCTAGTTTAACACTAGTTAATTAGTTTTTTTAGTATAAAATATGAGAAAAGAAAATTTAATCTCATAGATGGGTACACCCCCACTTGGTTTTTTTTTTTGTGTCCTTTTGTGCTATGATTGATATCGACCATAAATCATATTTCAGTGGAAATGCCAGCTTCAGTTGGGATGAATCTTGTCTGACAGGTTGATCGATATCGACCATCACCTCTAAGTGGGTATGGTCGATCTCGACCATAAGTCATATTTCAGCAGTAATGTTAGCTTCTGTTGGGGTGAAACCTGACTCAGGTTGGTCGATATCGACCATCACCTCTAAGTGGCTATGGCCGATATCGACCATAGGTCATGTTTCAGTAGAAATGACAGCTTCAGTTTGAGTGAATCTTGACTGACAGGTTAGTGGCAAACAAACAGTTGAGACATACGGTCGGCATGCTTGATGACAAACAAGTTGTTGAGAATAAGTGTTTGCAAATCAATTGTAATGCAATGTTCAGTCTCCAAAAATAACTAACATATGAACAACTTCTCACTCCATTACATTTCAGTCTACAAAGAAACCTATTATCGTCGGTGCACTGCAACCAGAGAAGAACAAGATCAAAGGAGGGCCATGACTCTGGGTGCCCTGTTTGCAAATAATAGAGGTGGCCATAGACCCTAGCTAGTTCAGATGTCCCAGAGAAGAAAAACCGAGGATTGTGGACAGTTTGCAAATCGAAGTTGATCGGAGAAGAAGGGGGTGCTGTAACTGTTTGGCGTCTGAGGTTTTTCTAGTGCGGTGATAGAAGACTCAGAGGGTTGCCAGATATTCAGTTGGCGCTCATCACAGGAGAAGACATGCAGAGAAGGGATCCAGGCTCTCTCGGGTTCATCGGAACAAGAGAAGGAAGGCATGGCTTGCCTACATGGTCAGTGTAGGCGGTAAAAACGACACCTACTTAGTTAGAGATGAGATCGGGGTTAAACTTCTTAGGAGGGGGAATGCTGAACTCCGAGAACCTGAAAAGGAAGGAGAAAGACTTGGGTCAGAGGCCCTGGCTGCCGTGAGCCGAAGGCACTCCGATGCCTGAGTTAGCTCTGGTAAAACTAAACAGGAGGAGGAAGAGAGGAATGAGAGCGTGTAGTATTGAGGGTTATCCGTTGGACATTGCGTACCTCTCATGGGACTGATCCCATGCATATATAGGCAAATGTTCCTCGTTTATTCTCTCTGTGAGTGGGGGTAGGTGAGGTGAAGTCCCATCGTTCCTTACCCTGACAGGCGGCCGTAGGTGAAACGGACAACACCCCTACCTTACTTTCCACGCCTTCAGCCAGCTAGCGTACAGGGGTGATAAAGCACACCTCTTATCACCATAAATGAGCAATCCTATCGCCATAAATGACCGCCCATATCTGTCAGGGTGCGCCGTATTTCCAGAAGGAAGCTGGCGGCCCACTCTGATTCTAATGCTGCGGTATGGGACTAAGGATGGCGTGTCCGTGGCGCGCCCTTGTACCGGGCTGACGCTCATACCGAGATGCCGAACTGTGGTGCCGAGCTTGTAAGCTGCCGACCGATCTACCGAGCTGCCAAGGTATTGACCGAGCTGCCGAGCTGACGACCTTCTACCGCAGAGGCTGAGGAGCTCGGCGAGTTTAGTCGTGATCCTTGTCTAACTTCGTCATTACGGCGTTTTACCCACACAATTGCCCCCTAGTTTTTGACCTCTGAGAGCCTCCTAGCTCGAAGGGGTCAGAAGCTTGATGACCGTATAGCTGGTTCTGCTACCGAGCTCAAGTGAGGGTGATCGTCACGAAGGTAGTACCGGGACGAGGGAGCTTTGGATCAAGAGGGCCCCCTTAGATCTGGGGGTCGCTGCTATTGTGCGGGCCCCTTGGAGGTGTCTTTTCGTCTGTCCTGGATATTAAATAGTCTTCGGGTATCGCGCTAGTGGTGACACGTGTCGCTTCCTTTAGCTGTCTCGCCATTACTTCGAGGAGACGTTAGGGCTGCCAGATGGGACTTAAGGAGACGCCTCTTAAAGGCTCTCCTCGAAAGTCGAATCGACGCCCCCTTGCCCTATAAAGCAGGGCGCCCCCTTCGTCTTCACCTTCTTCTGCTTTCTTCAGATTTCTACTGCGTTTTACAAGAGAGCTTTCTCCAGTGCCCGCTGACCTTCGTCGTTCCCGACTGCGCAATCCCTGCTCGTGCGAGTCTTCTCTGTTTTCTTCATCTTCTTTCTTAGATAGGTCTCTGTCTGCTGTCTGAGTCAAGAATGGGAGTCTATAGACATCTGCTAGGAGACTCAGACTCCATAGTCCATTTTAGGGATTTATACAAGGTTCCCTCCAACGTGGATGTCAGACCGGATACCCCCGACGACGGCCTCACCTATCGTGACGGCTGGATGCCATTCTGGTTAGTATCTATAGTGGAAGGGGGAGTTCGCTTTCCCCTGCACCCACTGGTCCGGGACTGCCTCTGGGAGTGGAGGTTGTGCCCATGCCAGCTACTCCCCAATGCATACAAAATCATAATGGGGGTAGTGCGGCTCAACCAGATCCTGGGAATCGGCCTTGGTGTCCCAGATATTGAGGACACTTATGACCTCTGCAAATCCCCAGAAGGGGATACTTATTACCTCCGGCTGCGGGTCCGCCGGACAGGATTCGTAACCGCGCTAGAGGACTCCAATCGGTATGCTGGCGAAGACAAAGTGCTTGTCAGAGGTGGATGGGAGTTCGGCGAAGTAGAGCCTGCTACCACGGTCCGGGTCCCTCGAAAAATAGGGATTCCTCCAAGTAAAGGCCGAAGTTCTTTCGGTTTGCAATTCTTTTCTTTCTCCTTATCTGGCTTCTGACATGGTTTGGTCTATGCAGATTTTCGCGAAAAGAGGGAGCTCGCGAGGAGGAATCGCTGGAAAGTGAACAGCGCCTGGCACGAGCTGGTAAGGAACTACCGCGGCCACAACTGCCGCGCTGCCTGGTGCCTTTTGGGGTACGTGCCCCACTATCGGTCCTTCAACACCTCCAGAAAGGTGTCGGGGATAGACTCCGTCCTTAGCGGCGAAGGCGCGAGTCAAAGAACAGAGGCGACCGTGGTACCGAGCTCGGCTGCGGTGACCGTTGCGATTCCCGCCGGTCGCCTGGTAGAGTTGGCAGAACGCAGTCCAGCAGTCTCTGCCGCAGAGCCCGCCGGAACTTCGAGGGCCAGACCCCCTTCTTCCCGAACGAGGCTAGTAGCGTCCAGTTCGGAGGAAGAGGAAGAGGAAGAGGAAATGCTGCGCCAGCGCGGGCGACGCTATGCCGCGGAGGATCTGTCCGCGGCGGCCTTTGGAGACATCGGAGGCGAGGTCCGGGATCCTCCGCAGGCAGTGGCCGCGGCGCCTCCGGTATCCCCAGGCAATATTCCTGCCCCGGATGCCGAGGTGGTTGGTCCTGCCGTTGTCGCGGCTGCTCGGCCTGACGAGGCAGAGGTCGTCACAGCTCCGCCTCCGGCCGTGACTGCAGTCGTCCCGCCCACGGATCATGCTGCGGGGGCTGGTCGTCGGGCTCGCCCGGCCGAGGTTATCGAGGGCGGACGACCCGAGAAGAGGCCACGGGTCGAGGCCTCGCATGGTCCTTCGTCTTCGTCTGCTGGTGGGACGATCCTGCCTCCTCCTCCGGCTCCGTGGAGGCCGGCCATCGAGGAGGTTCTGAAGAGGCCGCTGGCCGAAACAGACCGCACGACCGATCCCCAAGTGGTCGCGGCACTAGGGCGAGCCTGCGCCCTCCCTCAAGACATGGCAAGGTGGGCGGAGATGGACAATGAGTCTCTCCTGCTTTCCTCGATGCGATCCGTTGTGCAGGTAAGTGCTGTGTCTCCCCCTCGGCTTTTAGTCTCGTGTCGTTTTATTGACTCCGGGTTTTTGTCTTGCAGCTGTTGCAGAAGGGCCAGGTGGGCATCGAGAGGCTGGACGCGGCCGAGGCGCGGGCAGCTGAGTGGGTAGTTGAAAGGGACGAGCTGCGGGCGTCCTTGGCGTCCAAGGACGCGGCGCTGGCCGAGCTGACGGCCAAAAATGTCGGCCTCGTCTTCGACCTTGAGGAATCAAAGGTCGAGGCCGACCGTCTGAAGGACGAGCTGGAGGACGAGAAGGGCCAGAACCAACACCTTTCCTCCGAGCTCGACGATCTCCGGGTTGCGGCGAAGCGACTGCAAGACGATCTGGACAGCGCGAAGAGTACGAACAGGAGGCTCCTCTCCCAACGGAATCAGGCGCAGGCTTCCCTGGAGACGGCTCTGAGGGAGAAGGCAGCCGAAATTGAGTCTGCCCTGGCCAAACAGGGGGCCAGGCTCAAGGAGGAGTTCCTCGCCGAGCATGATTCAATCATGGAGGAGGAGGTCGGCAAGCTGTCTGCTAATTACAAGGCTCAGCTGCCGGGGATCCGGGACCGAGCCTGGGAGCTCGGGTGGAAGGCAGCCTTGCGCAAGGCTGGGATCCCCGAGGATAGCCCATTGTTCCTGGATGCCCCAAGATTTTCTTGCTCGGATCCGGGACCCGCAGCCGTGTCTCAGGTCTCCTCCGACCCTTCCTCGCAATCGTGTCCAGAGGCGAACTCCGCGCCCGGGGCGCATCCGGAGGCTCTAGCCGAAGGCTGCCAAGTGGCGGCAGTCATCGAGGTCCCTCCTGAAGCTGCCGTGGTCGTCCCTGAAACTGCCCCGACTGCTCCCGAGGCCAGCGCGGTCGCGGCCGAGGTCCCTCCAGAGATCGACTGCAATGTGGAAGCTGCAGCCCTCTGAGGGTTTTTGTAATTTTTTCTTTCTTTGATTGTATCTCCATCCGTCTTGTAATCAGGAGCTTGATCAATAAAAACTTCGAAACTTTGCTCGCACTCTTGCTCTTCCTTGTTTTTGATGGAATGTTTGTGGTTGATGAAATGCTGCATTGCTTTGCTGTTTTGAGTTGTAGTTCCGGATTGCCGAACTCCTTGCTGTTCTTTAGATTGAGACGTTAGCCAATGACCGAGACCCGGAGCAGGGCCGTGGTCTCCGTCGGCTGTTCCGTACCCATTATCTCCCCCCCAGCTTTTGGCCTGTGGGCTCCTTGGAGCAGGTCGGAAGCTGAGTGGTTTTAGTCAGGCCGGTACTGCCACTAACCTTTTGACAGTGCCCGTTGTGCCGAACTGCCGAAACGGTGGGGTCTCGGTTTGATGGGGTCTCCTCATCGTCTTTTGCTGACGTGGAGTGTTGTATTAAGTTCTTTCCGTCAGTCGAGGCGGTTGCGCTTTCGCCTGTCGAGGCATTGAATAGTCCTCTGGGAATGCGGCGCCGTGCCACGTGTCGCCTTTGTTGAGGGCGCGCAATCAAATCTGCAGGACGACTGGGCTGCCCGAGGCGACGCTAGGGCTACTCGAGGTAGGGCCATATTGAAGGCTTCTCTCGAAATCTGAAACGGCGCCTCCGTCCGTTATAAATTAGGGTTCCTTCTCCGTCTTCCTTCTTTTCGATCCTCAGAGCTCCTGCTGCAACCTGCTGAAGAACAGTAAGTTGCCTGTTGCCTGCGACCATTCTGCTCGTAGACTCCTCCCATCGTAGGACTTCTCCCCCCTGTCTTCTTCCTTTCCGGTGGGTAGTCCTCCATCTAGAGTAGAGAATGGGTGTGCATAGGCATTGGCTAGGGGACGCACTGTCCATAAGCCTGTTTAGGAAGGAATACAAAGTCCCTGCGAACGTAGAGGTTAGGCCAGACGGACCTGACGACGGTATCACATACAGCGACGGCTGGATGCCGTTCTGGCTGGTGGCCGTCGTGGAGGGAGGAGTCCGGTTCCCCCTCCACCCACTCCTCAGGGAATGTCTCCGGGAGTGGGGGTTGAGCCCCTGCCAGCTGCTTTCCAACGGATACAAGATCATCATGGGAACAGTGCGGCTCAACGAGATCTTGTCCATCAACCTCGGTGTCTCGGACATCGAGGAGGCGTATGACCTCTGCAAATCCGCAGAGGGGCATACGTACTATCTTCGGCTGAGGCTCCACCGGACCGCCTTCGTGACCGCGCTGGAAGACTCCTATAAATACGCGGGGGAGGACCGTGTCTTCGTTCGCGGGGCGTGGGAGTTCGGCGAGGCGGAACCCAGCACCACGGCCCGGATACCGCGCAAAATAGGAGTCCCCCCAAGTAAAAACCGAGGCCCCTGGATTTTGTATTTTTATCATCTCTTTCCCTTGCTGACACTGTTCTGTTCCTGCAGGTTTTCGGCAGAGGAGGGAGCTTGCCCGAAGGAACCGGTGGAGGGTGAACAGTGATTGGCACGAGAAGGTGCGGAAGTACCGCGGCCATCACTGCCGAGCTGCGTATTCGCTGCTGGGGTACACGCCGCACTACAAGTCCTTCCTCGCTGCGAGGCGGGTGACCGGGATCGACTCCGTGCTTCACTGGGAAGACACCGGACCGGGCACCGAACGGACTCAGGCTCCTGCCCCGGAGACCGTTACTGTCGCACTCCCCAGCGGCATTCCGGTAGAGTTGGGAGGACAGTCCCTTGTCCGTGAAGCAGCTGCGACCAAGAGAGCCGAGACCGGGCGCAGGCGGCTAAGGCAGAAGTTTGTTGTCTCCAGCGAGTCCCGGAGCACATCCAGCTCGGAAGAGTCCGAGGTCGAGATGTTGCGCGGTCGTCGCAAGCGCTTTGTCGCGGAAGACCTCTCCGCCGCTGCGTTTGGAGACACGGGCGAAAGCTCGGTTCCCTCCCGAGGTGCCGACGTCGCCCGAAGTATGTCGGCGGCGGACGCTGCTGAGGTAACCGCGCCCGGGACCGAGACGGTTCCGGAAGCTACCGACGATGTTCAATCGGGAATGCCTGCTGCAGCAGAGGTCGGGTCGGGCACTCCGGCAGTCATTTCTGAAGAATCGCACTCCGACCTAGGCAGAGGGGATACTGCCGAGGTCGTCGAGGAGCGCAGGCCGGAGAAGAGGCCCAGGGTCGAAGCCCCGTCTGCCCCTGAGCCTGCCATGTCGGTTGGGGGGTCCGCCGCTCCTTCCGACTTCATCCCCTGGAGACCGGACATCAAGGGGGTGCTGGGGAGGGAACTAGCCGAGTCGGACCGAGCGGTCAGCCCCGAAGTGGTTGTCGCTCTGGGACGAGCGTGCGCCCTTCCCCAGGACATGGCAAGGTGGACGCAGATGGACAACAAGTCCCTGCTGATGTCCTCAATGCGGTCTCTGGTAACGGTATGTACACGCTTGACTCAACATTCTTTCTTTTTCTGCTGTGTTTCATTTTGTGACACTTCTGTTTCCATTGCAGCTCTTGCAAAAGTGCCAGACTGGCATGGGGAGGCTGGATGCAGCCGAAGCCAGGGCAGCAGATTGGGCAGCCGAAAAGGAGTTGCTGCTTAAGTCCCTGGCGGCAAGGGACGCGGCCCTGGAGGAGGAGGCGAGGAGGAAGGAAGATCTTCTTGCCGAGCTCGACGCAGAGCGGGCCTTGGCCGAGCACCTGAAGGAGGAAGCAAAACAGGCGGTGGATCAAAACGTCCAACTGTCCTGGAAGCTAGACGAGGTCCGTCTTGCGTCGTCGCAGAGGGAGGAAGACATGAAGATGCTGCGGGGGACCAACAGTAGGCTTATCTCTGAGAGGAAGCTGGCTGAGAGAAAGCTTGAGATGGCTCTGGACGGGAAGGCGGCCGAGCTCGCGCGGGCTCTGAGAGATCAAGAAACGAGACTCAAGGAAGAGTACGTCGCCGAGCACGAGTCCGTGATGAATGAGGAGGTCAGCAAACTGGCAGCTGACTACAAGGCTCAACTGCCAGGAATCCGAGAGAAGGCGTGGGCACTTGGGTGGAAGGCGGCCTTACGGAGGGTTGGTGTCCCTCCGGACAGCCCCATTTTTCAGAATTCCCCCAGGTTTCCTCGCTCGGACTCGGAGTTGCGAGCCGTCTCGGGAATCGCCCCCGCTCCTTCAGCCTCGGAGGTCCCTCCAGCAACAGTCGTCCCTGCTCCTCCAGTGGTTCCCGAAGCTGCCCCAGCCGTACCTGGCAAGAGTGCTGCCGGGACTAGCTGTAATAAGGGAGCAGCAGCTCCCTGAACTATGTAATTTTGTTTTGCCATACATTGTATTTAAGCTGATCTTATAATAAAACAACATTCTTTATAAACAACATTCTTTGCATATACTGTGTCGTCTGTCTTGCTTGTGGTGGAATGCGTAGCGTATCGATACAAGTAACTTGCCGAGTAGATTGATAGGTACTAAGCGAGGGCGGTTGGCCCTCTGAACAGAGGAGCCGAGCCGTGAGGGTGGCACCGAGACCGGACCCTGAAATGGCTGTGCCGCCGGAGCTGGTGAAGGCACCGAGCTCAGGACGGTTGGCCCTCTGAACAGAGGCGCCGAGCCGGGAGGGTGGTACTCTTACCGGACCCTGAAATGCTTATGGCTGTGCCGCCAGAGCTGGTGAAGGCACCGAGCTCAGGACGGTTGGCCCTCTGAAAAGAGGCGCCGAGCCGCGGGGGTGGTACTGTTACCGGACCCTGATTTGCTTATGGCTGTGCCGCCAGAGCTGGTGAAGGCACCGAGCTCAGGACGGTTGGCCCTCTGAAAAGAGGCGCCGAGCCGCGAGGGTGGTACTGTTACCGGACCCTGATTTGCTTATGGCTGTGCTGCCAGAGCTGGTGAAGGCGCCGAGCTCAGGACGGTTGGCCCTCTGAAAAGAGGCGCCGAGCCGCGAGGGTGGTACTGTTACCGGACCCTGATTTGCTTATGGCTGTGCCGCCAGAGCTGGTGAAGGCACCGAGCTCAGGACGGTTGGCCCTCTGAAAAGAGGCGCCGAGCCGCGAGGGTGGTACTGTTACCGGACCCTGATTTGTATGTCGAAGCTGGCGATGGCGCCGAGCTGACAGTTGATATCCCGAATAGAGGGGTTGAATCGCCGTGACGCTTGAAGTAATGCAAAAGACTCTTTTCAGAAAAGTTGCCTTTTATTGATATTTGATTTCTTGAATACATTTCTCAGAAATAGAATTTTTTGAGATGCGCCGCGTTCCATGGTCGTGGGAGCGGCTTCCCTTCCATATCTTCGAGTCGGTAGGCAAATCTCCCGGCTGTAGAAGTGATTCTGAACGGTCCCTGCCAGTTGGGCGCCAGCTTGCCTTCGTTGGGATCTCGGTCGCCAGGCAGTGTTTTCTTCAAGACCAACTCTCCTATCGTGAATCTTCTTTCTTTGACCTTCGGGTTGTATCCCCTGGCCAACTGCTGTTGGTAGGCGGCCAGGCGGATAGCTGCCGCCTCTCTTCGTTCTTCGGCCAAGTCCAGCTCCCGCGCTACATTCAGATCGTTCAAACCCTGGTCACAGAGTTCCGACCTCAAGGTCGGGAGGCCGACCTCAAGGGGAATAACTGCTTCCATGCCGTAGGCAAGGGAGAACGGGGTAGCCGAGGTGGAACGCCTTGGGGTAGTTCGGTAGGCCCATAGAACGCTTGGCAGCTCTTCTGCCCATCGACCTTTGGCTCGGTCGAGTCTCTTTTTGATTCCGTCGAGCAGTACTTTGTTCGAGATCTCGGCCTGACCGTTGCTCTGGGGATACGCCGGGGTGGAGTAGATGTTGCGAATGCCATACTCCTGGCAGAAGCTCTTGAAGAGGTTGGAATCGAACTGCGTACCGTTGTCCGTAATGAGAGTGCGGGGAATCCCGAATCTGGTGATGATATTCTTCCATACAAAGTTCTTCGTGTCTAGCTCGGTGATGGAGGACAAAGGTTCCGCTTCGACCCACTTCGTAAAGTAATCCGTGGCCACAATCAACCATCTTTTGTTCCCTGGAGTTCGGTGAAGTGGTCCGACGATGTCGAGGCCCCACTGGGCGAAAGGCCATGGACTGGAGAGGGGACTCAGGTCTTGGGCTGGCTGGTGGAGAGAGTGAGAGAACTTCTGGCACTTCTCGCATTTCCTGGCGTAAAGCTGGGCGTCCTTCTGCATGTAAGGCCACCAGTAACCCTGGCTGATAGCCCGGTATGCAAGTGACCGACCTCCTATGTGACTGCCGCAGACTCCTTCGTGAATCTCGTAGAGGAAATCGTCGACCTTGCTGGGGTGGACGCACTGGAGGTAGGGCCCTGTGAATGACTTCCTGTAGAGCTTGCTGTCTGGGGACAGCCAGAACCGGGACGCCTTCAATCTGATC
The DNA here is from genome assembly GCA_029852735.1 of Persea americana. NCBI lineage: Eukaryota > Viridiplantae > Streptophyta > Magnoliopsida > Laurales > Lauraceae > Persea > Persea americana. The sequence goes on from CM056810.1 coordinate 79,063,600, forward strand.
TTTCGCGCTTCAGTCCTGTCCTCGGGTAGCCGGTCGTCCTTCAGGTAGGCGATGATGGGGTCCATCCAGCTCGGGCCGAGATCCAGGCACATGAGGTGCCGGGGTTGCTGGAGGTTGATGCTGGGCTCCTGCAACGTCTCTACTTCAACAGTTCTTCTTTCACCGGCTTCCACAGCCGAGGCGAGGCTAGCGAGGGCGTCTGCATGGGAGTTGCATTCTCTACCGATCTGCCGGACCTCGGCCCTTTCGAACTGGGAGAGAAGTCCCCGGGCATGGGCGAGGTAGGCGGCCATCCTGTCATCCCGAGCCTGGTAGTCTCCGTTGAGCTGGCTCGTCACTAGTTGGGAATCACTGAAAACCACCACGGACCGGGCTTCCAGGATTTTGGCGCTGTTAAGTCCGGAAATGAGAGCTTCATATTCGGCCTCGTTGTTAGACGCCTTGAAACCAAGTGTCACAGCTTGCTCGATGACAAGGCCCTCGGGAGACTGGAGAACTACGCCAGCGCCAGCTCTCTTGGATGTCGAGGATCCGTCGACGAAGACTTTCCAGGACGAGTCGAGGAGTTCTCTCCAGGAATGTTCTTGTTCCGTCTCGGTGACGACCTCCGTACCCCTGTCTCCCCCCAGTTCGGTGTCGAGCGCGGTCGGTGCCGAACTCTGTGGGGTAAATTCCACAATGAAGTCCGCGAGGACTTGGGCTTTGATGGCTGTTCTGGGCTGATATTTGATGTCATATTGCCCCAGTTCGACAGCCCATTTGGAGATCCGTCCGGAGAAATCCGCCTTCCGGAAGAGAGCCTTCAGTGGGTATTCGGTTACGACCACTATCGTGAAGGTTTGGAAGTAGTGGGAGAGTTTCCGAGAGGCGCTGAGGAGCGCCAAGGCGAGCTTCTCGAGTTGTAAGTACCGGGTCTCGGCGTCCAGCAGGGTTTTACTCGTGTAATAGATGGGCCTTTGCTGGCCGTTGTCCTCTCTGATGAGTACCGAGCTTACTGCATGGTCCGAGACCGACAGGTACAAGAACAGTGCCTCTCCAGAAGTCGGGGTTGACAGCAGCGGTGGAGAAGAAAGATAATGTTTTAGCTGTTGCAGCGCCTGTGAACATTCCGACGTCCACTGGAACTTGGAGCCCTTTCTCAAGAGTTGGAAGAAGGGTCTGCACTTGTCCGAGGCGCGGCTGATAAATCGGTTTAGGGCGGCAGCCATTCCGGTCAGCCGCTGAACTTGTTTCGCCGAGGTCGGACACTAGAGGTCCTGGATCGCGGAGATCTGGTCAGGGTTTGCTTCGATCCCCCTTCTCGTGACCAGGCTTCCCAGAAACTTGCCGGAACCGACCCCAAAGGCGCACTTGGACGCATTCAGCTTCAACTGGAAGTGGTGAAGGATGTCGAAAATTTGGCGGAGGTCGGTCAGGTGGTCCTGCGACTTTTTGGACTTGACGACCATATCATCGATGTAGACCTCCACCGTTTTGCCGAGCTGGGCCTGGAACATCTTCGTCACCAACCGCTGGTATGTCGCTCCGGCGTTCTTTAACCCGAAGGGCATCACCTTGTAACAATAGGTGCCCCGGGGAGTGATGAAAGCAGTCTTCTCCTGGTCTGCCGCGTACAGGGGGATCTGATGGTACCCCCGGTAGGTATCCAGGAAGCTCATCCGGTCGTGTCCGGCAGTGGCGTCGATAAGCTGGTCGATTTTTGGAAGGGGGAAGCTGTCCTTTGGACAGGCTTTATTGAGGTCGGTGAAGTCCACGCAGACCCTCCATTTTCCCGTCTTCTTTTTGACCACCACGGTGTTAGCTAGCCACTGCGGATAGTGGACCTCTTTTATTGCACCTGCCTCTAGGAGTTTCTGAACTTCCTCAGCCACGGCCTCAGTTTGCGGGACCCCAGTCCGGCGCGGTTTTTGAAGCACGGGCTTGTGGCCGGGATCCACCTTCAGTTCGTGGCAGATGACTGCGGGGTCAATGCCGGGCATCTCATAGGGTGTCCAGGCAAAGACCGCCTTATTTTCCTCGAGGAGGTTGAGCAACTCTGTCTTCTCGGTCTCGGGGAGCTGGCCTCCCACGAGAAAGAACCTGTCGGGGTCAGCGGGATCGATATTGACCTTGGTGAGGTCCTCGATGCTCTTTTGCGCAGGGGCCCTGCCGACGTCCCCGAGCTCGGCCTCTCTATCCAGCTCGGTTACATTGACTTGGGAGGGCCCAGCCTCGTCAGAAAGCACGGCTAGCAGGCATTGCCTGGCCATTTGCTGGTCGCCTCTGACGGTGATCACCTCCGTTCGTCCCAATCGATTCTCCAAAGGGAACTTGAGTTTTTTATGCCGGGTGGAGGGCACCGCCTCCATGCTATGCAGCCATGTCCTCCCCATTATTACATTGTACGGGGAAGGGACGTCGACCACTAGGAAGTCCACCTGCCTGCAGGCGCCACCTACTTGGACTCGGAGGGAGATTTTGCCCTTGGGATAGACAGGCTTAGAGCTGAAGCCTACCAGAGGGGTGCGAGCTGCCTGGAGGTCCTCATCTTTTAGTCCCAACTTTTTGAAGCAGTCGTAGTAGAGGACCTCGGATGAGCTGCCAGGGTCGACGAGGGCTCTCTGAACCAAGAAGTTTTGAAGCTTCAAGGTGAGCACTAGAGCGTCGTTGTGCGGTAGCTCGACGTCTTCCAGGTCTTTGTCAGAAAACCATATTCTGACCCCTTCTGTTTTGGCCTTCTTCGCGGCCGGCTCTGGCGCCGCGGTCAGCACCTGTTTTTGATGGGAGGCGCGCCTGGCCTCAGCTCGAGCCTGGGAGCTCTTCTTAGGTGGGGCGGCGAGGTGGATGACGTGGATGACGCCTTCCGGCTCGCTGTCTTGGTTATCAGCTTCCCGCCGTGGAGGTCGGCCATCACCTCGGCCCTCCTGCTTGATATACTCCCGTAGGTGCCCCTCCTTCACAAGGTCCTCCAGGTGGAACTTGAAGTTCTTACATTCGTCGGTCCTGTGCCCGTTCTGCTTGTGGTAGGCACAGAACCTACTCTGGTCCCGGGTGGAAGGGTCGGCTGTCATTGGCCGCGGCCATTTGAAGAACGGCTGCGCCTTTATTTTGTTGAGGAGCCTATAGATCGGCTCCTTGAAGATGGTGTTCACGGCCACGTATGAGGATGGCTCGTGGCCGGATTTCCTGCTGCTCCGTGATCCCGATGTCGAGGCGGAGGGGGTTCGGCGCTGCTCCGAGGACCGGGCTTTGCGCCGATCCGGGGATGGGTCCCTTCGACGATCCTCCCTCCTGGAGGACCTGCTGTCTCCCTTGGCCGGTTGGCTCTTCTTGGTGAGGCCAAAGTTCTCCCGACCTCGCGCCTCGTCTTCTTCCGCCAAGATGAAACGGTTGGCCCGGGTCATCAGCTCCTTCATGGTGGCCACGGGATACATGACCAGCTGCGCCCGAAGTGGGATACCTGGCTGCAGGGCCAGCTGGAAAGACCTCACCGCTAGCTCCTCAGAAGCGCACTCGATCTGGCTGTAGACAGTCCAGAATCGTCGGGCGAACTGGGTGACGTTCTCATTCTCCTGCATCCGGAGGGCCATCAGGTCGGCATCGGTCTTTGGGATGACGCGATGAGCCTGGAATTTCCCCAGGAAGGAGGTCCGAAGCTGTTGCCAACTGGAGATGGAATTTTCGGGAAGCGAACAGAACCACCGTAGGGGGAGCTCCGCCAAACTGGAGGAAAAGACTCGACAGTTCAGGGAATCGTCGTCCCCCCAGACCGACATCCTTTGGACGTAATGTCGGAGGTGGGCAGCGGGATCTGAGGTCCCGTCATATAGGGTGAACCTTGGGACGCTGAACTTCTCGGGCAGCGTGTATCTTCTTATCTCCCTAGAGAAAGGAGACGCGCCAGTATCTTCAGCTTCAAAGGTGGCATACTGGTCCCGGTCGATACCAGCAGTCTCCAAATTCTGGCGGATAGTCTGCTTTACCTGCTGGTCGATCCACCTCTTTAGTTCATCGTCCTCCAACCCCTGGCATTGCTTCTTTGGCCCTTCATGTATGTGGCTGCTGCTGGAGCCTTCTTCTTTTTGGTCTCGGTCTCGCCTCTTATTGTTGAGGACGTGCCTCAGGTCTTGTCCGCGGCCCGGACGCCTGGGCGGCGGGCTCTGATCCTTCTTGCCTTCGAGCCGTTGCGTGAGCCGTTCGATAAGCTCACGCTGTTCCTGGATGAGGAGGTTTTGTGCTCTGATATCCGCCAGGCGGGGGTCTTCGTTGTGCTCAAGGCTGGCCTGATGATGAGACTGCGATCTAGCCCGGGCTGACTTCTCTTGCGGTTTGGTGACTGACTTGTCACCTTGCGCGGGCCGCTTATGGCCATGGTGGGGTTGTTCTGGAGGTGGAACGTCGCGAAGGGAGAGCATGGTTACTTCCCTGGATTGTGACGCTGTTTGGACCGTGAGAGACCTCCCGCCAGACCTCCTTTGCCGAGGGGGAGGAGGCGGAAGATTTTGCGCCAGCGTAGGCTGTGTGGACACAGCCTTGCCCTTGGAAGGTCCTTCGCCATTTCTGGTTTTCGGAGGCATGGTGTTTACAAGCTTTTTGTTCAGTTTCCCACAGACGGCGCCAAACTGTAGGCGGTAAAAACGACACCTACTTAGTTAGAGATGAGATCGGGGTTAAACTTCTTAGGAGGGGGAATGCTGAACTCCGAGAACCTGAAAAGGAAGGAGAAAGACTTGGGTCAGAGGCCCTGGCTGCCGTGAGCCGAAGGCACTCCGATGCCTGAGTTAGCTCTGGTAAAACTAAACAGGAGGAGGAAGAGAGGAATGAGAGCGTGTAGTATTGAGGGTTATCCGTTGGATATTGCGTACCTCTCATGGGACTGATCCCATGCATATATAGGCAAATGTTCCTCGTTTATTCTCTCTGTGAGTGGGGGTAGGTGAGGTGAAGTCCCATCGTTCCTTACCCTGACAGGCGGCCGTAGGTGAAACGGACAACACCCCTACCTTACTTTCCACGCCTTCAGCCAGCTAGCGTACAGGGGTGATAAAGCACACCTCTTATCACCATAAATGAGCAATCCTATCGCCATAAATGACCGCCCATATCTGTCAGGGTGCGCCGTATTTCCAGAAGGAAGCTGGCGGCCCACTCTGATTCTAGTGCTGCGGTATGGGACTAAGGATGGCGTGTCCGTGGCGCGCCCTTGTACCGGGCTGACGCTCATACCGAGATGTCGAACTGTGGTGCTGAGCTTGTAAGCTGCCGACCGATCTACCGAGCTGCCAAGGTATTGACCGAGCTGCCGAGCTGACGACCTTCTACCGCAGAGGCTGAGGAGCTCGGCGAGTTTAGTCGTGATCCTTGTCTAACTTCGTCATTACGGCGTTTTACCCACACAGTCAGCAAGAAAGAAGAAGGGTTGCTGCCATGTTTCATCTATTGTTCACATAATCACTGCTGAGAGGAGTCGCCTGGATCACTGGCCTAAACTAGAGAAGAAGAAACGAATCAATGCAGTAGATCTGGACAGTCGTGGACCTAGTCGGTTTCTCCATCATTGCTGGAGAAGGTCGGAACAGATGACAACAAAGGATCGGGACTCTTTGCTGCGTGTGTTGCTATTCGTTTGAGTCGGAGTAGATGACCGACTGGGATTCCGAACATCGCCACTGCCCGTCATGTGCCGCCGGTGCCTGAAAATGCTGAAGATGATAGGCCAGGTTGTTGCTTCTCCCTTTGGTTGCAGAGAAGCTCTGATGTAGAATCGAGACGGGGAGGATAGGCCGGGCCATTGCTTCTCCCTTTTGGCCTTTAGTAGATGCGCAATGACAGTCAATATCGACCATCCCAAAAAAATAAAAATGAAAAAAGAAGACGAAAGGCGCCCAAAGGACCCTTCCGTCTACACGATTTTAGTGGCTCCTTTTTTGTGTAGCGTCCATGTATGGGGTTTTTTCCTGTAAATCCCTCTAAAAAATCATGGGGGAGAGGAAACAAATCTACAAACTATACATTTTACTTACTAACACTTATCCCCTAGAAAGTTTACATATTCAATCTCACCAAATAAAATCTACATACTATATAGGGGGGCAGGAAGATTAAGCCAACCCAAGGCTTGACTCGGGCTAAAATATGAAATCCCAAACTCTTCCCAAGCCCCACCAGTTCACTACCAATCCTACACTTAATTAGAGCAACTTGGGGCGGGTCCCTCTTTAAACCCAAACCCTTGCCATCCCTACTTTCCACCTATACCCAAATCATGTAAAAGTCTAGGTACAGGTTGTTGAGTGAGAAGGGAGAGAGATATTGAGAACACAATCAAAAGTAGTTTATTGCATTCTACCAAACTCCATTACATCCACCAATAAATAGATAGAACCCTAAACAAACTTGCTAAGCAAAAAGCCTATTCTAAATAAGAAATACAATCCTAATCAAACACGTAAATCTTATTAATATAGAATCCTAACCAACATAGCATCACCAGCCCAACCCCTGGTGTGATGAGTCGGCGATAACTTCAACACATATCCAGTATGAGTAATTTGGATTTGGGCCCAGGTCTTCCATGCACCCAATCCAAATCAAGCCGATTTTCATCCTACTATCTCAAGAGAATACAAGCATGGCATATACAGCTTTGAACAATGAAATGTAAGGATATATTCAAATTTGGAGTTTTTTTAGTTTTATTTAAGGAAGCACTTATTGAGAATCCAGCATGATTTCTCTGCGAGATTCCTGCAGATGAAAATGTTTCGATGATTTATAAGATTTTCTTGAACTTTCATTTTTTTTTTCCCATGGTAAAGAGAGTTTCTCAGGTTTTCAATTTTGATGAGATTTCTAAAATATATCAACATACGACTGGAACAGGATTGGTAAAGATAATTATGATTATGTTATCACATATTTTCAAGGAATTTGATCATAGTCTATTTTAATTGGCAGGGTGTTGCCTGGAGTTTTTAATCATCTCAAATATATACACCCATTTTGTGCAATAATGCAAAGGCAACAAGCCAATTGTATTGTACACATTCTAAAAGAAAATTATACTAACAGTGGGGTAAGCAATTGTATCCTTCTCTTCGGAGTTTGGACATTGGTACTTGTCTTTGTATACAAGAGGCTAAGTTAAAATAAAGAAATCCAACTAAATTCACTGGGTCAGTGGACAAAATTCATGTGATTAGAAGGTTCATGCCCATATAAACTCCCTCTTCTTTTCTTGTTTCTTGGAGCGATCATTCACTTTAATTCACTTTACAAGTTAATTACCCAAACATGCTATTTTGTACAGTGAAAATCCCTACTTTCAGATACTGACTATAGTGACATTAGGTTGAATGCATACCCAACATTCCTCGGTACAGTCCTAGCAGTAAGGCCTCATGGGAATCCTTGAAAACAAAGTCGTCAATCACTGACAACAGAAATGAAATAAAATGAGAAAAATAAAAAGAAAGAACCGAATAGAAATGATGTACCCACTACCCACCCTTGAGATTGTGGATATCTCACCTCTTCGCACAGAAGCAAAATTAGAAATACATGCAGAGATGGTCTTTTTTTAGATTTTACGAAGCAGGGATGTGCCCTTGGATATAGAAAAACTTATACTCTGCACCCTTTGCTCATTTATACATAAATAAAGATGATTCCTTTCTTACAACGAGAAAAGAATGGTCCAGAAATGGAAGAAAAGAAGAATAAAGCAGTAGCTCTTTAAATGGCTAAAGAATATGATGATTCCTTTCTTGCAGAGAAGAGAAGGAAGGAATGTAATCAGCAACAATCACTATTAAACTTTGTTGAGCAACATTGGGAAACAATAGCTCATCTGTTGGGTCTTTTGGGCCATCCTCATGTTCAGGCCCATACTGGTTTAACTTAAGCTCACAAGTGATGGAGAGGGAGCTTGGTGAGAGGGCTTGTGACTAAATAGGTAGATGGCCGATTTGGAGGTATAGGCATATCTGAGGCCTTTTTCTCATAAAAAAAAAAAACCCCAATAAATAAAGTGGCTTGAATAAAATATAGTCTTTGGCAAAAGAATAGATACAAAATAAAATTAAGGGAAGAAGAGGACCCACATATATAGAGTAGGGTGACAAGTCAGTATCAACAAGGATGTGCTTATTTAGAGATTTCATGCAACATAGTGCACATTCAATTTAGGAAAATATGGTGCAAGTAAAGAATATACTCTACTCATCTTGCATATTTACAGTTGAGTGTCTCAGTTACATCAGAACTAAATTCTCTAGCTTTGTGTTGGTGTAACCAATGCCCAGATCAACAACAGGTCCCATCTCAATTAGATGTGACCCATAATTTCCTCTGCTTTCCAGAAATTCTCAAGTACATCTCAATGGATTATAGTAATCTGAGAAACAGAAAGCATGAATGGCATCTGAAGGGTGCTCAACATCAACTAAATAGTCATAAATTACCATCTTAAAATTCTCCGATTTCTTTTGTTGAGTGATCAAATTAGATTTCATGCCAAATTACAACCAGCCAAGGCATTGCTGCCCTTGACCATTGAGTGCCATTCTGACTCCATCCAGCTGTAACCAGGTCTCTTCGTCACCCCATTCTTCTTCATCAATTCCCTCACACTAGCAGCTTCTTCCCATTGCCCAGCTGCAGCATGAATATTCGACAGAAGTACGTAGACTGCTGGATTATCGGGTTCAGTCTCCAGGAGAAACCCCGCTGCAACTCTTCCCAGTCTCACATTACCATGAGCCCTACAAGCACTAAGCAGTGCCCACCATATATGGGAATTGGCACAAAACGGCACACTATTCACTAATTTTTCTGCCTCATCTAGACGGCCAGCTCGGCCTAGAAGATCAATGATGCAAGAATAATGATCCATCCCACGTTCTATACCATACTCTTCGAACATGGAAGAGAAAATCCGGCAGCCCTCATCCACCAAACCGGAATGACTGCAGGCGGAGAGAACTACAGTGAAGGTGACAGGATCTGGTCTGATACCCAATTCTTGCATTGCCTCAAAACAGCAGATTGCTTCTTTTCCTTCCCCGTGCTGTGCGTGAGCAGCAACCATGGCATTCCAAGAGACAACATCCCTTTCAGACATTCCTTGAAACACTCTGGAAGACCAATCTAAAGCCCCACATTTCGCATACATTGTAATAAGTGCATTGCCTAAAGTCATATTCAAGTCAGACCCAGATTTAAGTATGTAGGCATGAACCTGCTTTCCATGTCTCAGAGCTGAAATGCTAGCACATGTGCTCAAAACAATGCTAAGAGTGCAGATATTTGGCATGAGATCTGAAATCTGCATTTCCCGGAATAGCTCTAAGCCCATTACTGGAAATCCATTCAGCACAGAGCCTGAAACCATCGAGTTCCAAGAAATCAAATTCCTGAATGGCATCTCCTCAAAGATTTGATAAGCATGCCCTATCATACGGCAGTTTGCAAATGCAGAAACCAATGCATTGCCCACTTGGGTATTTGAGATCAGCCCATTTTTGGCAGCTGGAGCTTGAACCATCTCTGTGTTCTTGACAAACTCTGAGCATGCTATTAGGCTTCCAAAGGTGAATTCATCTGGTTCAATTCCTGCCCTTTGCATTTGCCGGTAAATCGTGATTGCCAATTCATAACAGTTCCCTTGAGCATAACCATTAATGATAGAATTCCATGAGACCAGATCCTTCTCCTCCAATCTCTCAAAAACCAATTTAGCATCCTCCAAATCACCACAGCAGGAGTACATGTTTATTGCTGCATTGCTCACCAAGACACAATCTTCAAATCCCATTTTGATAGCTTGGGCATGGATTTGAGGCCCCATTTTCGGCATTTTCGAAGAGGAACAGGCACTCAGAACACTTGCAAAGGTCAGGTTGGTGGGACCAAAACAAGATTCTTTCATCTTCTTGAACATGGCCAGAGCCTCAACATCTCTTCCACAGCCCACCAGCCCCGATATCATGGCATTAAAAGTGATATAATTAGGTGTCTCGGCTTCTCCAAATAAAAGATATGCTTCTCTAATCATTCCACAACTGGAATACATCGTCAGCAGAGCATTGATTACAGAAATCCTAATAAAAAACCCAGTTCGAATAACCAACGAATGCACCTGCTTCCCCGAATCCAACAACTCATGGGAGCAGCACAAGCTTAGAACACTCGCAAAACTATAATGATCATGCCTAACACCCATCCAATGCATCCTACAAAACATATCAAAAGCAACCTCTCGGTACCCACAATCGACGCAGCCTGTGATCACAGCATTCCACACGGCAACATTTCTCCGAGGAACTTCATCAAACAGCTGGAGGGCATGATCAATATGCCCTGATTTAGCATACGCCGAGAGGAGAGTCGTCCATGAATAGGCATCTGGGGAGTGAATTTCATCAAACATGCGGCGGGTGGACTCCAAGTCACGGCACTTAGCATAGAGGGAGAGAAGCGCATTGCCGACATGGGCGTGGCCTCTATAGCCGGCACGGGCAGCATGGGCGTGGATCTGGTTGCCTGCCACGGTGTCGTGCAGGTTGGCGCAGGCAGTGAGGGCGGTGGAGAGGGTGTAGTGGTCTGGTTGGAGGTGGTGGGAGGCATGGATTTGAATGAAGAGCTGAAGGGCTTTGGAGTTGAGGTTTGAGTGTGTGAGTTTTGAAATGAGAGCATTCAATGAAAGGAGCTGTTGTTGGGGTGTTTGGGACCTTTGGGTTGCTTTTATAGGTATGCCTGGCCCACTCAATAGTAACTTCATCAGAGGAGATGGTCATGGAACTGCTTCAAATGGGATCCTGTTTTTCTTCCTTACTGTCCCAGTGCATATTTGGGTTGTTAACATCCTGCATCCAAACCTAAAAACCAAGGCCCAATTGTCATTCTGGCCTACAAATAAGAATTAATAGTAGCCCAACAACAAAAAAACACTTATATTAGATGTTTGTTTACATGGAATTGAATTCCTTGGAATTCATGGAATGGGTCAGATTAAATAGGTGACAAGCTCTGACTCACTTCTATTAGAGGCTTGAGTTGGATTGGGGCAACATTTGGGGTTTGGTTGCCTCCAACATGCCCTACCCCATTAATGGCTAGTTTATATTGCTTAGCTATGAAGCACGGACACGGATACGAGACACGGATACGATACAATACGAATATGCAGATACGCCATTTCTCAAAAAAAGTAGGATACGACACGTCGGGTATACGTTGAATTTTATTTATTTTTTAATATTTTTTATATGACTATGTAATAAAAATCTAACATCATTCCAATCCAAAATCAGCAAACAAGCACAACAAAAGATATATAAGTCTCTCCTTCCAGGTAAAAAAAAAACACATGAGACTTGACTACCAACAGGCCCTTAATATCATTGATGTCATTCAAAGGAATGAGCTCTTTCATTTGCTAGTAAAGGGGCTCCAACGAAACATTCAAAGGATGTAGGAAAAGATATACCATTCATTCAGAATCTCCAACAAGTAGCAGAAAAAGTAAAATTTGTCAACATGGTTATACAGTCCAGAGTCCAGACAGTCCAGACTGATCAAGAAACTGCTAAAAAAAAAACAAGAGGAATAGATTGCATGATATACAAAAAAAAATATCCATCACACTACAGAAAAAAACAAAGAAAAAATGCAATGTTCGACACTTGGGTTATAGAAGCTAAGCAAGAAAAAGCTAAAATAGAAGGCAAAGAGCTCCCATTTCATTCTGAATATCCAATAACCACGTAATAAAGATGAAAGCACAAAAGACTCAAAATCCCCTAAAAACCCTTTCAAAAATTATATATACCTTTCTGAAAAAAAAAAAAAAAACCTATCATCTTAAAATCACAGACGAAACAGACACAACTGATGAAGCAGTAGAGAAAAAAGGAGAAAAAAGGAAAGAAAGAAGAGAACCTGACAGATGAAGCAGACACAACTGGTCGCTGCACGTTCTGTAGTAGCGGCGCAGGTGGAGATGAGGGAGCGGAGAGGCTGCAGCGGCGAAGGTGCTGGCCGGTGATGATCTCAGCGCAGGTTGGGAGTGGATCTGGTTGCCTGCCACGATGTCGCGCAGGTTGGCACAGGCAGTGAGGGTGGTGGAGAGGGTGTAGTGGTCTGGTTGGAGGTGGTGGGAGGCATGGATTTGAATGAAGAGCTGAAGGGCTTTGGAGTTGAGGTTTGAGTGTGTGAGTTTTGAAATGAGAGCATTCAGTGATAGGAGCTGTTGCTGGGGGTGTTTGGGACCTTTGGGTTGCTTTTATAGGTATGCCTGGCCCACTCAATAGTAACTTCATCAGAGGAGATGGTCATGATGCTGATCCCTTCTCTCTCTTCGCATTTCTCATTTAATCTTGTACTAATCTGCTATAATGAACAAGCTTCTCGTGCCAATACCACATTTGATCATTTGCACGAAAACTATTCCAGTTCGTTCTTTTCACTCCAATTCCACCATCTACGACCTTATCTTCCAATCTCTCCAAGACCCAAATTCCGTTTCCGACCTTAAACGAATTCATACTCTCGCAATCACCAACGGTCTTCTTTCCAAGTCCGTATTAGCTTGTAGACTCACCAAGGGGTACTCATTTTTCTCGCATCTTAGAGACGCCCGTGAACTGTTCGATGGTTTGCCTAAACCAACTGTTCACTCGTATAATTACATGCTGAAGCCCTATATCGATCAAGGACATCAGTGCTTGCATTGTATTATAGAATGCTTTCCTCCGTAGAAATCTTGCCTGATTGCCTAACATATAGCTTTGTCATTAGAGCTTGTGGTGCTTTGAGCGCTATGCGCTATGGGAAACTTGTCCATGGTCATGTTTTGGTGAACGGGTTGGAGCCCGATCTCCACTTGGCGACTGGGATTATTGATTTTTATTCTAAATGTGGTCTCATGGATGATGCACGGAAGGTGATAGAATTGTAAAACGTGATGTTTTTGTTTGGACGGCGATGATTCATGGGCATTTGCAAATTGGTGACTATGTAGAGGCTTTGAGCGTGTTCTCTATAATATGAAAGACATGGGATTGAAGGCTAGCATTGTCATGGAATGCAATGATAGCCGGGTTTGTCATGGAATGCAATGCAGCCCAACAACAACAACAACACAAAAAAAAAAAAAAAAAAAAAAAAAAAAAAAAAAAACCTTATATATATTAGGGCATGTTTGTTTGCATGGAAATGAATTTCTTGGAATTCATGGAATGGGTCAGATTAAATAGGTGACAAGCTCTGACTCACAAAACATTACCCCCTGTGAATCACCACAAGTCCAAATTTATTACTCATCAATTGCTACTAAGTGTTGGATTGAAATCTAAAAAATGATCCTTCTAAAATCATTAGACACAAGAACCATAGAGGATGATCTAATGGGGCTGATATTTTGCACTCTTATGTCCCATTGAGATCTTTGCATTCCCTCCCTTCCACGTGATTGGCATGGCCCCAGTGGGCTGGCCCAGAAGACAAGTGTTCGCACGGCGCTGTGTGGATTATTCTTACCATAATAGAGCTCATGGATAATTAAGAAACAGTCCAGTGGTGTGACATGTGGGCTGAGTCTGTAGGGCCCACCTGAATGCCTGCCATTGCCAACCACAAAGAGCAAAGGGATTTAAAAGATTTTGATGGGGCCTAAGACAAAGTTCCCCACTCTCACCCTAAAGAAAGTAAATCTTACAAAACAGAAATCTTGATGTTTTTATCTTTGGACATGCACAAAGGTAGGAAAATTTGTGATTCGGACTTGACTCGTCCATTGTAAAAAAACCTGACTCGGGCAAAGTCAACGCGGAGACTCGAAAGAGTCATGTTTTTTGAAGAATAATTTATAAAATATTTAAAAACAAATCCATCACTTATAAAATCTAAAAAATACATCTATGCAAATGATTCATAATACACCTAGTAGGGTGGCTGCTTGTCACGACCTGGGCCCGAGTTATGATAATCCCGGGTCGCGGTCTCATACTTACTCCCGTAAACTCCGAATTAACCGAAATTAAAACGGAATCCACAAGGTATAATTGTTCAATCTTACCTCTCAAATATACAAATTGCGGAAATATATATATTTGACGATATCAATTTACATTATACATGTTTACAAAATAAAGTTCTCCACACATATATAGTTCTATCATTTCCCTTCTTTTATCAACCACTGCATAATCAGATACAATGCAAGCTGATAACTATTCAAGTTCTCAAAACATTACATTTTAAAAATTACTTTCAAAAGAATTTTCCAAAAAGAGTTCTCCAATTCACTTCGCACTCGGATAACCATGTCAAATGGTATCCCGTCCATTCCATTCAACTAATTCTCCTGGAGGAGCCGGAGCAATCTGCTTCGCTGCCGCTGGAGTCGCTGCCGAACCGGCATTGGCAATCGAGCCTGTAATGCCATCAATAACACTAGTGAACACGACAGTTCAACAATGCATAAACAAATCTGTGATGTCACATGTTAATAGATATGCTAATTCATTCCATCCATTTAATAAACAATTACATATTTAATTCCAATTCTAGACAAGTCTAGACAATTCATTCAATAGCAATAACGTACGAGTCATGTAGAGTCAAATAATAGACATTTACAACTTGACAACTACCATAACATTCATTTCATTTGATTTCAATTCAATTCAATTCAATTCAATTCATTTCATTTAATTTACCATCTTCCCTCAAAGGAAGGATTCATCTTCCAAATGGAAGGTACCAATCAGTACTCATAGATACAATCGGAATTGTGGGTCTTACCAGTGTTCGGGCTAGAGACAACTGGCATCACTACGGAGCTTCGGAACGCCCCAAATCTATCAACTGCAGTAGGAATATTCATTTGTTTATTCATTAATTCATTAAGCTCCTTTAGAGCTTTAATACAAGACCTATGTAGTGCCAGACTCAAGAATCAATGCATTTTAATACTAGTCCATTTCTGGACTCAATTCAATTCAGTGATTCCTTAACAATTGAAAGGAATAAACATGAACATCAATCTTGTTAGATTGGGAAACAACAATACGAAGTACAGTACAATGAGAGAATTACTACTCATTCATTCTACTCATTTCTATCTTAGTTAAAACCAATCATTCAGGTGTAATCATTAGTTACCTAATGCACGTGTTATTCTTGATGGACATCACATTTATATTATACATATGTATACATTAGAGTTCCCCGTAATTATCACCTATGGAAGTTTAGTCCATAATCAATTAGCTACTAGAACAATGGTTTAATAATAAAATTTCCCTTTTATTGTTCTTAACTCTCAATAATCTCGAAACACCTCATAATTAGTCTTAAAACTAATTTAGAGGACACTTATATAACCATAAAGCATCCATATTTCCAACAAAACCCAAAACCAACAAAATCCAAAATTTGGCTTCAGTTAATTCCCTGTCCGATTGATCGGACAGAAAAACTATCCGAGTTAACTCTCTGTCCGATTGATCGGACATTCAGTGCCGATCGATCAGACCTGCTCCGAAACTCAGTTTCAGTGTAGAAACTGGTTTCTTCTTCCTCCTTTCTTGCCCCAAACCATTTCCAACTTGCACAAAATTATGGAACCTCCTAATCCCTTCCTCAAACTCCATTTCTCACACAAACAAACACTTCTATTCCACCACTCCATCATTCCACACAAAATCCCCATTTCTATAAACACAATGAAAAACTACACACAAAATCTCAATTCACATAACATCTATACAATTAACATTAACCACAAGTACATGTTTATACTTGTGTCTCTTGAAGCGTTTTGACAAAATCCCCCTTTTCCTAGCTTGGTTTGAGACTAATTTTCCCCAAACTCAAACCTTAATCTATGAAAACAAGTAACATGAACTCTTATGAGCTATTCATGCTAGTAATTACTTCTAATCACTTAATGAAACTTCAAAATCCTGTAAAAACAACAAACTACTTACTTGTAGTCCAAAGGAAGAAAGCTTGGGTTCTCTCTCAAGCTCCAAACACTTCAACAATGGAGGATGCTTAATGGAGAAGATGAAGAAGATGAAGTCTTCTCACAACCCACTTGAAAGCCTTCCAATCTTCACACTTGATGGAGGAGAAAATGAAAGAGAGAAGGAGAATGAGCCTAGGGTTTGCTTAAATGGGAAATGAGTGAATGGAGTTCATTTCTTCCTTATAAGCAATATTTTGCACTTAAGTCCCCTTCTTTTCATTCATTCACAACTTAAGTCAAATGGAGGGTCATTTGATCTATTTAAGATCAAATGCTATTGAGTCCATTACGAAAGTTAATGTACTCTACGAGATACATGCGATGGTATTAAGAAACACCGTATTCGACGAAATACGCGAAAATGCGTATTTACAAAATAGCCCTTAGCCTACCTTGTTTGAGCCTAAACTCAATCTAATTAACTTAGTTTCATTCAAACCCATTCCATTATGCTTAATGCAATCATTTGAGACTAACTTGTCTCTTTTTTGTCATTAACCATTATTATTCAATTAATCGTGCTTAACTAATATTAATCTCAATTAATTAGCCTTAATCATGATTAGTTTGGGTCAGGGTGTAACACTGCTCTGACCGAGTATGATTTACCGGCAGTGTCAGCTTGAGCTAAATATGATTGGCCCGCAGTGCCCCCTTCCAATGCAATCTATGAATCGTATCTTTTTCAACGCCCTACGGCCTCGATGAATCTAAATTATTGACTCCAAATCTCATGCATAATCACTTACAAATAAACTTTAATTATTTTAAAATTAAATTTACCTTTTAAATGGTTTGGAATGCAACCACTTATTAAAATAAAATGACTCGGCTAAGTCTCCCCCATTTTTTACTCGGTCCTTCGTCAAGACGAGATGACTCAGGAGAGTCAAGAGTCAACTCAAAAAGTTTTCCAATAATGTGCACAACTTCATCCTATGCCTTTTTACCCTTTTTCAATCGATCCACTTCCGGCATGTCCTCTATAAACTAGAAGAAAATTGCAAATGCCTCCTTAAACTTGGATTCATTTGATAGTTGGGCTAAATGGAGAACTATTTTCCTACTAAATGGGCTTTGATTAAACGGTTGAAGAGTGGATAAACTTATTTCCTAAGAAAATGAATATCAAAACCCTCCTCTTGCAAGGAAACCATTGGAAATTCATGAGAAACATGCTTTTAACCAAGGGGCACAGAGTGCATAGTGCGAATGGACATCTAAATGAGAATAATTTCCATAGGATTTTAATCTTATCAAACAAAACAATTTTGATGTTCCCTGCCATATCTCCACATTATGATCATTCAACCCTGAACCTTTTGACAGAACATTGTCTAGAAAATCATATGAATTTAATGTGTATTAGAAGAACAGTCCCAAGATTCTTTTCCAAAAGCAAACTGAACAAGTTCCAAACAAGACATGAATGGACTCAAACAAGGGAAACAGATTGATCAGAACAATTGAAACCGTATATTTAAGGCAATGGTATTGAAATGACTAAAATCTTCCTGATTTACCAACACCAAAGTCGCCCATTGCATAGACAACGCAACTAATTCTTTTCATTCTAGATTGAGAAAAGTGGAACATGCAAGTTGGTTCTTAATGGTTGATTTATTAATCTAGTTTTGAACACAAACAAATTCAAAACGAAGGCTAAATTAGGTACCACGATTGTAAATGTCATCAGAATGACTACTAATTAATATGATAAGGCTAAGATAATGACTCTGATAAAGAATCTTAAATTTCATTAAGACTCTTAAGGCTCAGAATCACGAGATGCGCGAGGAATTCAAGTGAAGTTCCACATTAGGGCTACTGACTTGGAATCTAATCCACTCAAAGTAAATAGCCTCTTAGTATGAGATTTGAAGAGTTTATCCCATCATACAATTGAGCATATATACATGCTCAACTTGCAACTGGATAAAACTCTTAATGAAGAGGAGTTTTGCCTTGTTTCATTTTAGAAAAAAAACATATATTTTCACGCAGTCTAGATTTTTTTTATGGGTGAAGCCCCACTGCGGAGTACCACCTGAACCCCGGCTGCATTTGGCAAGCCCCAACCTGAGAGTATCCGTAAACAATCTGACTCACTTAATTTGCACTTCTCACGAGAAGTACTTGTGGCAATTCAATTACTGATACATGTAAGTTTATAGAATACAAAACAAGATCAGAGATCCTAGCCCTCTAAATTGGCCCAATGAATTTAGAAAACTGTTCATTTCCTTTGCCGCTATTTGACGGTCACCGAATCTCAACAAGATCAATCCACTTTTCTTCTGCATCAGAAAACGTGACTCAAACTCGCAAACCTGTGGATGAAACAATGAGCAACTTCCAACTGTGCGACAGGCTCTACTCAATTTTTCTCAGATTTTGGGGTACGAACGGTAGAAAGAGCATCCTACCTAATGTAATTTCCAATTTGCACGCATCTCAACAGAGCAATGAAACAGAAAATTCATTCTACCAAAGTATTCCAACCATGTCAAAAACCAATGCTCCAGCACTCAATTGTAATGAGACAACAATATCCAGCTCTATGCTTTTTTCTTTTAATATATCCAGCCCTATACTTGAACTACTGATTTGTATAAAAGGTAGACCATGCCTGTATGATATAAATCTGTCCAGAAAGCAATCGATTAAGATACGGCACATGATCACATATGGGGCTCCAGTTGTAGATTTGAAAAGCAGCCCCTCTGCTCACTCGAATCAGAACTCCATATATAAGACAATCCTACAGACCCTTTCCGCTCACTGGAAGAATGGCATTGCTGAACTCCAACCTTTCAGCCTCATCACCTTTACTTCTGTGCAAGAAACGGAACTCCTCTCACGGTGTCATACGTTCCTCCCCATACACCACTAGCACTGCCACTTGCAGAAGCAACAATACCAGCATTGGCGACAGCACTGTTACCACCATACGGTTTTGTTCCTTCCATGCTTGTCCCACGGCTCATCTGAACCTGAGGCCTTCCATAAGCATCCACAAAGCCCCCACCTTGACCGACGGGTGGATATGGAGCATCTGGACTACCATAAGCACCCCCATACGAGTTTGGTGCTACAAAAAATACATATATATCAAGAGCAAGATTAGACAAAAGAATTAGAAATTACCAAAATTCAGATTCATCCCAACTCTATCAAGTCAGAATACTTTGATACATACAACAAGTGGTTCTCTGTTCCATTTGCAACCAGGGCAGGGAAATTGCAAACCAGATAAAGGTCATATCTGTTGCTTCTAGAATTTCTAGTGTAGGTGACCCACAATAAATGATATGGGACAAAAGGGGAGAAAAACACTATCCCAATTAACACAGTTTAACTTCCTCAGCCTACAACTTAATGAAAAATTTAACAATTTATTCTGCTAACAATATCGTTTTCGACCCCATTTCGGTGTTTCAGCCGATTCAGAGTTTTTGCGAAACTTTTCGGAATTACATTTCGGGGAAATATAAAAATAATATATATGTAGAAAAATAAAAAAATAAAAAATAAAACAATAAATATGGATTTTAGTAAAACTTTTTGGAACTACATTTTGGGGAATTATAAGAAATATGAAGTATATATATGTATAAAAATTAATTAATTAAAAAATAACTAATTGTGTAAAATATCATTTCGCCCGAAATGTGATTAGATTTAAAACAAAAGGTTCTATGTGAAATTTAATTTCGGCCACTTGACCGAAACGAAAAATTTCAGCCATTTCAGCCGAAAAAGTGCGAAATTCATAACTACACAAAGCCCCCACCTTGACCGACGGGTGGATATGGAGCATCTGGACTACCATAAGCACCCCCATATGAGTTGTGCTATATATATAAATATAAATATGGGATGTGATCCCGTGAGAACTGTTCTCACGGAGTCACCGTGAGAACTTTTTTGTGGGCCCCTTTTTGGAATGAGACCGGTGGGGATTGAAAGATTTATATGGGACTCCCGCAAATACCAAGTTTTGCCCCAATTCCATGCTTCTAACCCCTTCATCCATGGCCAATACGCCCAATCAATTCGTATGGGTATATAGTTGATCCAACGGTCCAGTTCTTTCGCATTGGTGCCAAACCCTGAGGCATGTGACTATCAAAGGGGCCCTGTCCATTACAAAGATTGGATTGGGTGATAGGTGGTCCCACCCCATAGTTCTCACGGTTTGAACCGTGAGAACAGTTCTCACTTGATTATTTCCCTATAAATATATATATATATATATCTAGAGTAATTCTTAGACAAAATAATTAGAAATTAACGAATTCAGATTCATCCGAACTCGATCAACTCAGAATACTTTGATGCATACAACAAGTGGTTCTCCGTTTCATTTACAACCAGGGCAGGGAAATTGCAAACCAGATAAAGGTCATATCTGCTGTTTCTAGCATTTCTAGTGTAGGTGACCCGCAATAAATGATATGGGACAAAGGGGGAGAAAAACAGTATCCCATTTAACACAGTTTAACTTTCCTCAGCCTACCACTTAATAAAAAAATTTAACAGTTTATTCTGCTACATATTTAAACAGTCGCAGTATAGGGCACATCCAAACATAGCAAAACAAATTTTCTTTCAAAGATCTAAATATTTTTTAATGGTTCAAAAAGATACATAAATAATAATGATGATGATACGATCGATTAATTTAATAAAAGTCTAAAACCCCATACATGAACTCCATATATCTTAGAAAATCATGACAAAAACATTTGTTTTCTGTCAAACTGTTTATAACGTGTATTATTAGTTTCCTCTAAGCTTCTATGGTAGTAGAATGCCAGTGGTTGATCGTTGAGCTCCATGAATCAGGCGATTATGTATATTGCAATGACATTCAAAAGCAACTGTCATCAAGATAAGAAACTATTGGTATCCTATTCCTCTGAAAGGAATTCAAATAATAGATTATTAAAGTCATAGAATGGCCAATGGTCACATGCTTGGGGGGGTTCTGGATGGGGCCAACAGCAAGTTATAAAACCGAATTTAATTCAAATGCAATAAAAGAGGAGAGAGGAAATTTTATAATGTGCAAGTCTGTGATGGGTGGAGTATTTAATCTGTTTGTTATCTTAGAAGTTAGAATTGTTGCTTGTTAAAGAGTCCCCATTTATTATGGAAAAATATTATCATAGGAGTGTTGAAAGCACCAGTAATGATGAAGATATGCTAGAAAAGTTGATCCAAGATATTTTCCTCAAAAAGAACAGGGTTTTATGTCTTATTTGTGGGAGTAAAAACAAGCTGGTCAAATTATATTAAAGGACTAGGAGTCCAAATCCTGACATGCAGCAAAACTAGCATTCTTTTAGATATGAATGATCAACCATCCAGTAGAATACATTGCATATTTCAGTTTTCTTTGAGACGTATCTTTTCTTCTATGATGCAGTGAGACTCAATGCAAGTATATTGTGACTTAATTGCCCTCTCAGAGCAGGGTCCTACAACAAGGTGAAGACCAAAGTACAATCCAAATGTCCTCAAACCTGTACATTAATTCCACATCAGTATCCTCTTCTTACACCCCCCACTCCCATTTTTTTTTTCTCCAGAACTTCCTCGATGGAAACTCTGGCAAAATTACCATTCAAAAAAAAAAAAAAAAAAAAACCTCAAACAAAATTTCAACAGAGATCCGGCCGGCCATTAAAAATCCTTTCAAACCAATCCATTTGACCCGCCCCAGATTTGACCCTGGACAAAATCCCCATAATAGACGTAACCAGAAACCTTGTACCTAAATCAAACCGAGCACAGCCCAACACCATGGTTAAAATAACTTGCGGTTGGCATCTTAGACAACCCGAAAGAATGATGTGGAACGGCAACACATCACAGTTCACAGCCATGACGGCTGGTCTAGATGTAAATTTTCAAATGTCTCTAAAAGAGATCTGAACAAAAATAGAAGAAATTCAAAAATATTGGGGAAAAACTACAGCATTCTGTGTGCTTTTTATTTTTTATTTTTTTCATTAGGGCATCTTAAAACAATTCATAGGTGACCCCATAGTTTTCAAAATCGGAATCGTATCGCAAATCGTTCATACCCATGAATCGAATCGAATCGTGAATCGTATGATTTTTTATTTTTCTAATAAAAATAAAAAATAATTAAAAATTAAAAGAAAAGGAAAAAGGTAATTATTCATAACCATCCATTTTTCCATTTATAGTAGTATAAATATAATAACAAGTAAGTCTATCATACAATCATATCAAAAACATCATGACATATATTATTATATATATATATGAAATAAATGATGTGTAAATAGTTAAATAAGTTTAAAGTATCAATATTTTTTTTTTCTTATCTTTAAATCAAAATATAAAAATAAAATAAAATCCAAACCATCAATCTTACATGTAAAATATCTCTTAAAGTTAAGAAAGTATTCATGAAGAAAAAAAACCAAAATAAATTAAAAAAAGAAGAAGATATAAACAAGCACCATACGTACAGTCGAATGCTTTAGTTAAATGCATGTTCTTTATTCATCTTTGAAACCTTATCAAAGCCATAAAAAATTCTTACGAGGTCTCGTTAACTACTAAATAACCTTTTAAAAATACAAGCCATAAAAGAAAGAGAGAATAAAGAAAGAAAAAATGTAAGAGATTATTAATATTAGCTTCTTGGCTATAGTCATTCTCGCTTAGTCGAATCGCTTGAATCATAAGATTCAATGAAACGTGTATCGAATCGCTTGAATCATAAGATCCTTTGCAGGTTGTTTGATCTTAATTCCTAATTCCTATGTCATCCCATCCTAATATTCACATAAACATCTAAATAAATTCCAACATTTCAACCATTTCAATCATCGGACTATGGTCAATGGGCCCCACTTGAGCAAACTAATCACGGTAGTACCACAGTAGGCTGATATAAGTTTTGTGTGCCCTCTTTGCAGGGCCCACTCAGATGGATGCCACTCACAGGGAAAAGGGGTTGGAAATGTCTCATGATAAATTAGTAGAGGGCAAAAGTTCAGTCCCATCAGATTACCCTAATGCCCATGATTTAAGGGCTTTAAAAGTGTAATAGTCTATTAAGTCTTAACTATCCGCTAGGACGCACATGATTGATCCAAAACTCACACGCATCTACCCTTTTCTGATGGGCACTCACCCTAATTTGATAATGATCTAACGTTATCAATTGTTCAATTAAATTAGTGAAAAAATATTAATTGAAGGGCTTAAAATTTAGAGTTAGAATCGTTTGATTGGAATGATATTTGGCCAGTGCATCATCCATCCATGTTGGCTCAAGATAGATCGGAATGGAGAAATAGAATTCATGTAGCCGGCACAAGGCCATGATGATGATGACAACAATGATCATTATCCATCCACATCACACTTGTTTAAACTTTAAACCCATGCCCCCACGTCAGATTATCATGAATGAAGCACGTGATAACACACTATGTTTTTTATTTTAGTAAGTGCTTTATGTATGATCCATTTGACAGTAAACCTCGATTGCTTTGAAACCGGGGGGGAAATTAAGACAAAGGTTGATAGTGATTTTGGGCGGTTTGGATTTTTCATGCAGTCCCCACTGATAGATTTATTAGGATGGGCTTGGAGAGTTCTCTAGACCAGCCCTCAAACAATTTGCCTCAGGGATCATATAACCAGATCCAGCACTGCTTTTGCTACTGCTTTCAAACTATGAAAGGTGGCTTAGAGTTTCCACTGACCTACTCAAAAAAATATATGGGATCAATCTGAAAAAAATCATGCCCATTAGAATTTTGAAACTACTTTATCTTTGACCATGAAATAGATGGTCAACAAATAGAAATGGCAAAATCTCAATATCAACCATCTGTTTTGTAGCCTTAGATTTGATAGATGGCAATATCTGATGGACCTTTTATTCTTTTTTATTTTATTTTATTTTGCATATACCGCTACATCTCAAAGCCCTCTTGCATTTGGTATCGACAGTGGGCCCCACATACTTAACTAAGTATTACTTTTTATATGTAAAACAGATCAACAGAGAGCGTTATGTTACACGGCCTGAGACTTCTTGTGAGTGTTAATAATAATAGTAATAATAATAATAATGAAGAAGAAGAAGAGTGTAAAAACCCTAATCATTCCCAAAGATTGATATGCCCTATTTCTTCTTTGTGAGCAAGAAGCCACAGAAGAAGGGAGAAGAGGAATGAGTGAAAAAGGGGGCGAAGAAAAAGGATAATGATGAAGATGGTCGCCCATGAGATGTATGCCCTCACACTTATTTTTGTTGTTTTCTTCAAACTACTGCCCACCGGTATTTTCCGATTGCTCCTCACCAGACAATACGTATATCACAATCTGCAAAACGTCATGATGCAGATATAGATACATTATATATATATATAAATATATATATATATATATATCTGATCAGCAGTTTCAAAAGCTGAACAGACTCATTTTTTCTGCAGAAAACAGCAAAGACTTTTCCGAAAGGAAAAGCATCAAAAGGAGGGCAATTTTCTGCAAATTTGTGGAAAAGTGATTAGGTGGGGGATGTGGTCTCTAGACGCTACACAAACGTGCCCGTAAAACTTTTCCTTAAAGTTCTGCCTATAAAAGAATGGTTAATTCCCAAAGTCCAGCCATCAGATCAGCAGTTTCAAAAGTTGTTCAATAGCCATTAATGGTCCCTAAACCTGTTCCAAATCCAACATTACTCCAGTTCAGGTCAGCCAATTTCAACATACTGTAATCCTATAACAGTCCATGTTGTGTAAGAGTCCTTGTACAAGCCCTGTTATAGCCCTTAATAAGCCCCTATCAGCTCTTTAACACCCTGTATCTGTTTTAACAGTCCCGTACATCATCTAAAGCAGTCATACAGTCAATGTCTCAATGATCACTCCTGTAACCACCTCAGTTCTAGCCTTGGTCACCTAAGTTCAAACATTCATCATGTCTGCCCTAAGTGGGTAATCATATCAGGAAGAATGTTAGATGAAAGATGAACTGATCGAAAACCTGAAGCAAAGAGGCCTACCATCGATGACCAAATTAGCCTAAACTGAAGAGAACCAAACTACAGCAGCAGCACAGGAAAAAGATGGTGAGAATGGACATGATAACAACAGAGATAGAAGTGTCAATCAGAAGTATCAGGTGGAATGCGAGAATGACAACAGCAGCAAATAAGATGTTTATATGCATCTTCTGACAGGTGTTAGAAGGATAGATCCAATTGCATTTAGAAATTGTCTCAGTGCCACCAAATCAAGATTTTACACAACTCTGGCAGCCAGATTAAAGTGTTATTAAATGATCCAATGATCTGATGACATTCTGAAGCATATATGGACCGGCCAAAGAAGTTGTGCATATATTCTACTTCTAAATGGAAGGATCAAATGGATGATCTCTCTAAGAAGTGACAGGATCAAATTGATTATCTTACGATTGTAAGTCTACAAAATGGATCTTTGATCCAGGTAAATCATGCCTGCAACTCCAGGTCAAGTTCCTGCAAGACAGGGAGGAAGAAGCAATTGCATGCTTGGGAGGATCTAAATAGGCTCCACATCAAGTCTCAGTGCCCCCATATAATTAGAGTGACATATAAGAGGAGGTTTGTTGTATGCAAGAGTAACATGGGCTGTGCAATGATTTAATTGTTACATGGTAAGAGTTCAAATTGTGAAGTAAATATTATTATGGGAGTGTTAAAAGTTCTCAATATGCAAGGAAAGTCAATCCAAGATATGTTGGTCGACTAATGCAATGTTCTATGTTTATTTTTAGGATAATACACATCAGATGGCCAAATTATGCAACGGACTAAACATCCTAAACCTACTATGCAGCAAAACCAAAAGTCTTCTATGCATTTTCATTTGACCATTCTAATAGAATACAATGGATATTTTAGTTTTCTTGGAGAAGTATCCCTTGTATTGTGTGGTGAAGCTCCAAACAAGTGTGATATGACACCAATGGTGTGATATGATTCCATTGCTGCATCCCAGTTACTGAGAGTTCTATTTAGAGGTGAAGACAAAAACCAACCCAAGGCCCCTCAACATACCCAGGTTTACACACATTTTTTTTTTTTTTTAAAGGTTTACATATCATTTCACAAATTGTAGAGGTTTTTTTCCCTTTTTCACATGTACGCATGCGTGGTGCGGGTAGGGGGAGTAGGAAACCACTATCAATGGTGGTCTGTGTCAGTTTTAGTCACAAATTAGTGAGCAAGTAAATATGTGCTTTTTTTTTTTTTTTTAAATGTGACAAACTAAAAGTGGGACTGCAACATGAAGGTCACTCACACCAACGGATGCAACAAGAGTCATTCAAAAAACATATCCAGCAATTTCATCATCATCATCCAAACTAAATTGGGGTAAGCTACATTCTGTTATGCCATTCCAACGTATCCTAGCCCAAATGCTCAGATGGGTTGCACTTCTTGAGATCTATCCTTACTACTTTCACCCATGTCCTCTTTGGCCTAACCCCTTTTTTGAGAGACCACCAACCTACATAGAAAAACTTTTCCTCTCTGGCGCCTTTGTTGGATTGTGATGCAGGCCAAACCCATAACCCATGGGTCCACCAAGCCCACTGGGACCAGCCCACAGGCCCAACTAGACCAATCAATTCATTTTGGGAATTTAAACTAACTAGAGGTCCTAATTATGAGTACTAAGTTAACTAAGTCCTTAATTAGAAGTTATCTTTAAATTGGATTGTTTAAGCATATTTCTAATTTTAAGAAAGAGTTTAGCAGAGAAAGTAGGAGGTGTAGTTGGACTGGAAATTCCAACTTAGGAAGGAATGTCTCATCCCAATCAAGAAATGTGTATTGACCTTATTGGGGAGGATCAACTTTCTTTATTCAATAAACCTCTAAACTTTTTTTTGACTAAGATAAACCTCTAAACTCTGCCACCATATTTCTTTATCAAAATGTCTTTTCCTTTCAACTCTCTACGCACCTCTTTTTGCAACCTTTTTAATACAGTCCGCTATTTGGTCCCACAACCCCGTGGGGTTTCTCCCTCCAAATTCCACTCTTCCACCTTAATCACTTTATGCCTATACGTTGTTCCCCTTCCCCCTTTCAAAACCCCATCCTCGTTTTAAGGCACATTTTATTTACTACCCTCTTCTTTCTACTTCTAATGTGAACATCTAAAACTACTATCTTATGCTGCATGGTCAAACTCTTTCAAAGAATAACCTTACAATCTTTACAAGCTAGTCAACCATGTTTTCTATGTAGAAAGAAGTCTATCTGGCTCCTATTAAATGCTTATACTCTTACTGCAGTTTGATGGCAATTTTTTTAAACAATTTTAAGGATTTATGAGGATCCAACAGAATTTGCTGGCTGTATATATAAAAGTGCCCGCACACATGCATATACTGCACATGCATGCACATGCATTTTGGTTAAAGGCATCCATAACGAACCCAATCTTTTCGTGGCCTAGCCCTTTTGCTCTTTCGTTCTTCTATCACTTCTTTATCAAAGTTAGACTATACTAAACCCAATGTGCCCGCACACATGCATATACTGCACATGCATGCACATGCATTTTGGTTAAAGGCATCCATAATGAACCCAATCTTTTCGTGGCCTAGCCCTTTTGCTCTTTCCTTCTTCTATCACTTCTTTATCAAGTTAGACTACACTAAACCCAATGTTCTCCCATAACTTGTTTACCATTTGGCAGTTATTTTTAGTCGCACCATAAGAGGGAAATATCAACTAAAAATGAACGATAAGAAAACATACCACGAGCCTTTTTCTCTGCATTCAATACCTCGGCGCGTAATTTCTCCACTTCTCTAGCCAATGAGATCAAATTCCTTTCCATTGCATGCATGCGCTCAACTTGATCGATGTTTGAACCCTTTCCATACTCAAAAGCAACCCTTTGCATTGGCAGTGCACAAAAATTGTTCGTTAACATGTGTATTACAAAAAGCTCAATAGAGACAACCAAAAGTTCAAACTAAGGTCCCGGTAATCAACCACAAAATAAAAAAATAAAAGAAAGAGAGAGAGAGAGAGAGAGAGAGAGAGAGAGAGAGAGAGAGAGAGAGAGAGAGAGAGAGAGAGAGAGAGAGAGAGAGAGATTTACAAAAAGACCCCTTATTTATTCACACAGCCTCAAAAAGGCCCCTATATTTTGTGTTTTTTTACGAAAACCTCCCTTGACTAATAGTCAAATTTTATAAAAAGTAACTTTCTTTCAATATTTCATTTTCAACCGATTTACCCCTGTGAAAAACCTATATGACTCAAGCGATAATTTTGCCACAAGGCTTTTCACAAACACTCCTTTTTCAGACTTGTATATCAAGGTCTCATCTTTGGTCAATCCAACCTATTCAAACACACCAGGTCCTTGATTGAAAATGATCCCATTTCATACTGTTTTGGACATTCTTCACCCTTGCATTTTATCACAAGAAGTTTACACAAGGTATGGCCATTAAAATTTCAGGACCTAAAACTAAGAGCTAGGATCAGTTGATCTGGTTGATATTAAAAAAAAATCCTAATCCAAATCCAACCCTCTTTTCGTTGTCATGCCTCCCTTGGCATCTTGCATCGAGGTGGGCCTCACCTAACTTGAGTTAGTGAGAAAGAAAGGGTATTTTTTTCATTTATCCACTAAAACTAATAGTCATTTATTTCACCGTCGAACGGGGAGAATTAAGCAAAGATACAAAATATGGGGGCCTTTTCGAGGTTGTCTAAAACTACAGGGGGCTTTTTGTAAAAACCTCTTAAAAACACAACCATAGACACATTGCCTTACCGTAACTTCTGATGCTCTTGCCTCAAACTATCAAGCTCAGCTTGCATTTCGGGTAACTTTTTGGCATCCACATGTGCTTTCTGTAATTCCAGAGTAGTCTGCTTGATTTGGGTATTCAGCTCTTGACGAGCTGCGATTAGGCTCTGTGCTTCCACATGTGCCAGTTGTAGATCTTTCCTAAGACTCCCACCAGCCCGAATATCAGCCTTCATTTTTGCACTCTTTTCCAGTAAACTTCTCATCTGAATATCACTCTCAGTTTGAATACTTCCCATATGAGCCTGAACCCTCTGCATTTCCTGTTGGATGGCAACAAGCTCCTCTCTCAGGGCTACATGTGTGGATGCCAATCTCTGATTTTCTCTTATCAATCTCTCTATCTCAGCAGCTTGTACTGCCATTTTATTTTCCAGAAGCTCAGGATGGGGAAGTGGCTCTAAGGGGTGATGGCCTCCAAGGCCCAACCCAGGAAATGAACCATGCCGCAACATACCTGGGGCTTGGACAATGCCATCAAATGTAGATGGTATGCGGCTTCTTCCAGCCATATGTAACCAGGTATTGAACACTGCACTTGAACCAGGAAAATAGCAGTATTCAGAAAAATGAAAGTGAAAGCACAATTTCAGGTGTTTTGGATTTACCCTAAAACTCAATCGGTTTGATTCTTGCACTAAATGAATGATTATCTACTGAACGATGAATCCATTTGGCAACCTCTAAATGCAAGTAAATGAGCCTGCTGAAAAAAACCCACTGAATAGAGTACATCTTACATAGAAAATTACATGGATGAGACAATTAGATTTCCCCATTTCTAATGCTGAAACAAAGTAATATCAAGAAAGTACAGATGAGATTGGGTCCCGTGATAAACTGAACACCTTATTGATCCGACCCTAAAAAATGGGTGTATGGATTTAAGTTCTTGACCCATTTCAAATTCAGGTATAGGTCCGCTGACAGCAAATAAAGAGCAAGTTCGGGTCAAGGTCCGGGTTCAAATACTCACGGACATGTATGGCCAAAGTATGTAGTTACATTTACATGTTTTTATTTAGTTTTATCATTATTCTTATTATTATTTTATTTCAATCGGATCATAAACAGTTATTTAGCATATACCTCATGAAGACATGGCATGAGATTGTTCCTAAACTATAAATAATAATGACTTAGGAGCATATGTACTGAATTTCATGGATCTTGTGATTGATCAGGCTCCTGATAATTTGGACTGATCTGATCAATCAAATGGCCCTTTGATCCATTTCAATCGGGCCCAATCCAGAAAAGGGACTCAAATCCAACATTGTATAATCAAGACAAGCTTAAGATGGGTCTCACATTAGAAAACAAATATGATAAGCCATCTAATTTCCGACAAACAGGTCATGTTTCAACACATTAGTAGATCTGCAAATGACATGGCAAATTGTCTAAGCAAGGGGTAGATAGATCTTGTAATTTACGTGCTCCTATTCAAATTGTCTAACCAAGGGGTAGATAGATCTTGTAATTTACGTGCTCCTATTTTGTAGTTTGTATCCGGAACATTTCTCTTGTGCCGGTATTAAGATGAAAGGTGTTCTTTTGGTTGATTTAAGTTGAGTTGTATTTGCTTCTTTCATTAATAAAATTTTACTGTTACCGATAAAAGAAAAAAAAGTTAATGGGGACCCAAATCCATCCGTTAAAAGTCCATTTAGAAAATCCAATCAAGTTCTGGTAAGTACTAACCAGGCCCATTAAGGACATCTAGAGCTGGCTCATGTTAGCACCTCGTTGACTAATCTCTACGCACAAGTAATGAGGCCCACGGCCCATATGATGTGGCACACCCAAACTTCCTAGCCAAGGAAGATGATAATTGGAAACTTTCCAAAGAAAGATCCTACAATTGGGAACTGTTTCTAAAATATAGGAGGCAAAGATAAAGATGCAAGTGAGGATCAAATCTCCAACCACATGGGCATCTAGTTCAAATTAAATCTCTTTAGTAACTTTCTTGCTTTTTTTTTCCTTTTTGAGATAGGTTGTAATAAGGACTTTTATTTAGTACCTTTCTTTAATAGTTAGACAGAATGGCTAAAATTATACGTAGGTTAAGGCTTTCTTTTACGTGAGAAAATTAAAAAAGCACAAGCATATGGGACTTCCAAACCTATGATGGAATGTTGCATATTTTGATACTTTCTCAATAATATTGCACAGTTTTACAATTGTTTCTTTTCTCCATTGGTTTGGGTGGCTTTCTCCCAAAAGATTGTGAAGTGTTTCAACTTTCAAGTGGAGGTTTGTGGAATTGGGGTAAGCAATCTTCAACTTTCACTCCTTGTTTTGGTTATTTATTTGTTGACCCGGGTAGAGTTTACTTTGGAGTTTTTTAATCAATCGGGATTCGCCATTTTACTGCAACTACATCAGTTGGTATCAAACTCGAACGATCCTATTGGATTGATAGTTTGTTTCCTTTCTTTGACACTATGTCGCCCTGTAGAGAACGCGATTGTAGGCACAATGTAAAGAATGATGAAGGGGATCAACTAGATACTCGTGACCCTGAGATTCAGAATTTGTGACAAGTTGAGAATTTGACTAGACAGTTAGAACAAGTGGAACCCCGAGACTAGTATTTAATGAAGGTTAAATGATCATCCAGACTATCATGATGAATCATATGGCGGCAGTTGTGATGATGGACTAACTGATGATGAATTGATGATTACAAGGATCTGATTTACAATGATGAGTCAGATGAAGAACATGATGAGGAACCTGACACGCCAATTTGGGATGTATATGAAGATGATGATGATACCCATAATCAGATCTTTGATAAATCTCAAGATCATGGAGTTGATGCAAAAATCATTTTTGGTGTGCATCAAAATCATCAAGAAGAGGTTTCGATTTTCAATTATGACCCACATGTAGAAATTGAATATTCAAAAAGACATGGAGAGCATATGGATAAAATGTTTGATAAATCCTCGAATGGTAAGCAGATTGAGACAATGGAGGTTGCGGATAAAAATGATAACACTTTGGAGTGTGTAGATGTGACAGATGATAATTTGAAGGGAGTGGAGGTGATAGATCGTGTTTTTTTTTTTTTTTCTTTTTGTTATAACAGTAAAATTTATTGCTCAAAAAAATAAATTTATTGTGTATTATAATGAGAAGTATGACTTACAAATATTAGATGTGCCAATGACATGTTATGTAGATCTTTCTAGGAAGAGAGCCAACAAAGAGATCAGCCACAAATTGGGTTGGAGGCCCAAACGAATCGCATCAGTCCATCTTTCAAACCCAGTCATGACAGATCTCTTCTTATTCAAATGCCACTAGAATATCAAAAGCAAAAGCGGAAGCGGACAAGAAAGCAGAAATGAAAGAGGCGAGTAGCGATGCAGACTTGAGGTCAAGTCTTTTTCAAGCAGAAGAGTGACACAGGAGCGAATGACCCAAATTTCATGAATGTTGTGACTGCTCAAGCCCTTGATTATTTGGATGGATCTAATCAACCAAATGGCCTTTTGAACCATTTCAATCGGAACCCAATCAAGAAAAAGGACACAAATCCAAAATTAGCTAGTCAAGACTTAAAATGGGTATCAAACTGAAATACAAATATGTTAGAAGTAATGGGGACCCAAATTCATCCCTTAAATGTTCATTTAGACAGTCAAATCAAGTCCAACTAAGTCCTAACCAGGCCCATAAAGGCCGTCTAGAGCTGGCCCATGCTGGCAGCTAATTGACTAGTTCTACAAGCACAAAACATGGAGTCCACAGCCCAAATAATGTGGCACGCACAATGACTTCCTACAAAGCAAGATGATAATTGAAACGCTTCCAGAGAAAGATCCTAAAGTTAAGACATTTTTCTAAAATATAGAAGGCAAGGATAAATGAGAAAGTGAGATCAAATCTCCAACCACATGGGCGTCCAATTAAATTTTGAGTTTATTTAGAAACTCTTTTTTTTTTTTTTGCACCCCCTTTCAAGTTAAGTTGTAATAAAGACTTTTATTTAATAATCTTTCTTTATTAGTTAGATAGGATGCATGGCCAGGATTAGAAGTAGATTAACGCTTTCTTTTATGTGAGAACATTATAAGAGCATAAGCATGTGGGCGATCCAGCCCTAAGTTGGATATTTTGATATTTTCTCATAATATTCCATGGTTTTGCAATTGTTTCTCTTCTCCATTGGTTTGAGTAGATTTCTCCCAAGAGATTTAAGGGTTTCAAGTGAAGGTTTGCAAATTTGGGGCAAGCAATCTTCTACTTTCACTCCTTGCATCCGGGTAAGCATTGATGTAAGGGTTTTCCAATTAATCAAGATTCGTCATTTGATTGCGATAGATAATCCAAGTTACGAAACAGAACTGTGTCACATAATTAATTATAGGTCTAGATCGAGTACAAGTACAGGTTTAGGTGTACAATGGCAAAGCAAGGGATGTGAAGAATAATCAAAAGTTTACCATTCAAGCCGAATTTTAACACATTAACATGCCTCAGTCTAACACAAACAAACATTCAATAACAAAATAGAGAGAGGACAATAATTTCCATGCCAATCCATTAGGGCACGTTTGTGTAACCACTTCTTCGCGGGAAAGTCATTCCATTATTTGATACGAACCCACGAACCCTTTTCCACTAGGAAAAACATCAAAGTAGTGTAATTTTCCGTGCGAACCAACAGAAAAGTGTTTTCAATGGGGGTTGGTAGGGGAAAAATCCTTCAGAAAAGCAAGTCCTCAAACTTCCATTTTCACTGAAGCAAGACAAAAGTGCCCTTAAGTGCACAAGAAGAGAGGATACGTTCGCTTATATAGCCTTTAAAGGATAAGATCATACATGATGTAGCTTATCTTTTCACTCCTTAATCTTAATTATCTAAGCCTAAAATATAGCTAAACTAGATAATTGCAACCTATCATATCATAAAGAATAGAAACTGCAAGTTAACTACTCTAGCTAAGATCCTTCTTTATCTAGGATTATGAGGATAACAATAAAGTAAAAATATCTTCTAACTAGTTGTGCAAGAAGCCCATGGATCTACTGCACAAGTAATTGAGCTTGGGTCACCTACGATAAATTGCTGGGCCTAGTGGGCCTTCGACTGGGTCATGGGCTTGGTCAAATGGGCTCTGGATTAGCTGATGGACTTTTGGCTAAGGAAATGGTGTGCAGCCTGCAATAACTCTCCCCAACTTGACAAACTCTACTCCAGCTAGTTGAAAGCTTAGTACTTCTCATACAGATTCAGATTTAATTGTTGGATATCCATGGTGTTGCTCTGATTAAAGGATTGAAGGAGATGGCTCATCCTACAGAGGGATTTGTAAAGAATAGACAGATCTTAGATGTAATCTTGGTGGAGCATGACAACATTAAATCTGAAAAAGCCTAGAACCATGTTGATTTAAGGACTATGCAACATGGCAAGAAATGGAGAACAATTTGTTGTATTGGTGAACATTCTCTTAGTCAGCTTTCCAAGGCATCGAGAGGGTTAACACAAGATGCCCCAATGTCTATATCATTGTTCACATTGTTGCAGAGGGGTAGAAGCCCATGTTACAAAAGGCAAAGAGCAATCCATAATTCATTGTTTCGAAACAAAGAGAGGAGGCTCAATAGTTACTAATATATAGTTCACAAATAAACTTTTGTTCACCTAACATGCATGAGGAATTAATCAAGGAAATCTTAGGCTGCTTTGATGATGGTGGTAAAGGTTCTCTGACGTGAAAAGCAACCTTTGAGTTAACTTGAAGAAAAGCCAAATGGTGGGGGAAGGGATTAATAATGACAAGGTTATATTGCAGAAAAGGTTACATGTGAAGTTAAGTTATTTCCCTTATTATATCTTGATTTCATGATTAGTCTTCGGGTACCAATCCCCAGTAAAAGCAATTTATGATTGAATGGTGATGAGCTTGGGAAGTAGTCAGCGTGGAAGAGATTTACATCTATTGGGGCCATATGCCTATCGAAACTACTTCGGCTAATCTTGTGGAGCATTATGAGTCCCTATTTGAAATCCTTCCATGAGAGCCAAGTAGTTAGAGTGCATCCAACAAAATTACTTATGGGAGGAAGCAAAGGAAAAGAAGAATCGCACTTGTTGAAGTGGAAAGAAGTGGTAAAGCCAAGGGAAAAGGTAGGTTG
This sequence comes from Persea americana, assembly GCA_029852735.1. Lineage (NCBI taxonomy): Eukaryota > Viridiplantae > Streptophyta > Magnoliopsida > Laurales > Lauraceae > Persea > Persea americana. Next base: position 79,098,658 of record CM056810.1, read on the forward strand.
GAAAAGGGAAAATATGGAATGAAAATAGATCTTCTAAGCATACGGTGGAAGATGTCTAGGGACAAGAATGAACTCACTAGATAGGAGTGACACAAAAATAAATAAGGGGAAGAGGGGTGGAGTGGAAAATACGTAGAGTCCAGAGTGAAAGCATTTGAGATTTTTTTCTCCCCTTTTTAAATAGCAAAAGTAATGTGCCAAGAGATATCCGTAGCATCTTTGAAAAGGGGGTAGGTGCCCAGTAGGAATGGTAGCACATAAGATATCCGTAGCAACTTGCAGCAAGTCTGCATTTATCTCAATCTCTAAATTAAGGGGGCATATCAATGCGGGAAAAACAGGTGAAGAAATTGGAGGTGGAGGAAGTACACCCTACGGGCCTGATTGGATCTTCGTACATTGAGTGCATGTACCTCATTTCACCTGTAAATCAGGACTTGTGTTTGGATGACCAAAGCAATGCAACCAAGGGGTGGGAATGGCTCCTTGTGAAGCCTATGGCAAGAGAAAAATATCAATGGGGATTCGTGTCCAAGTTAACTTGCGCAAGGCCCTACAGTCAGCTTGATTTCGTCTGGAGTTTCCCAAGTTGCCAAGGATTTTTAATGACTACCTATCATATAGGAATTAATTTCCTTATCCTTTGTCTTCAATGTAGGATAACTGGAGTAAGACCACTTAATTACTCCGATCATATCTCCTTACAGCCAATTTGAGTCTTTGATCCAAATGGCTGGCATAAACCTGTTAGAAACCCAAGGGCTGATGTATCCATTCCATTTCTTGATGCTACCATTGAATCCATTGCAATTGTTGCCGGTTATTTTTCAAGTTTGCTTAGAAAACCTGTGGCCTGAGTTGCAATCAAGATTAGTGTGCATCTTTTTGCTTAAATAGATATATGATTCATTCCATTACAGCCCTTCAAAAATCTGTGTAATAGCCTAAACCTTCCAGATTAATTTGGCTGTGGGATAGATATATTCGATAGCAGAGGCATAAATGATAGAGATTGTCCATTGATTGGGTTTAGATGTTTGGCATTTAAAAATTAATCTGAGTCAACCCATATCAATCTGAATATGATCTGGGACAGTTGTTTTTCACTTACCAATGACTAATATCTGATGTGATCAGTGTAAAAGAAAAGAAGGGAGAGACAGAGAGAGAACCCATTATCCCCAAACATTCTACCACTAGAGGGCTCCTGAAACACCTCAAAATGTTCATCAATAAAAGGAGAAGTTTACTGAAAGAACCGCGAAATAAGTACTGAAACAAGATGTCAAGAGCCTCTTCACTGATTATCGGATGATCATTCTAAACGAAAGATACAAACCCCAATCATGTGATGTAAGATAGAAGTTAATAATAATAATAATAATAATAATAATCTCATCAGTTGCTGAAGGAAGATGGAGAAACAAACCCTAATCATATGAGACAGAAATGAATAAAACCCTCATTTCATCAGTCCCAGACTCAGATGGACAAACCATAATTATATGAGAAAGTGCTGAATAAAACCCTAATTTCATCAAGATAGACAAACAAATCAAATGAGAAAGAAGTGAACAAGACCCTAAAAATCAGTAGGTTGTTTAGGGCAAATGGAGAGAGAGACGTGCAAACGGAGCAGAAGCAGTAGTTACCTGTGAGATGACAGAAGAGAATTCTTTGCCGTCAGACAGAGGACGCAAACGATAAGACTGAAAAGGGTCTAAATGAAAAACATGCAACAAAACAAGACCCTGGCCTAGGCGCCTTGCTAAAGATAGTCTGTTTCATTTTGGGTCCTTTTTTTTTTTTTTTTGTAAGCGAGGGTCTCCCACAGTCCCACCCCCTTGGGCTCTAGACAATCGATTTTGAACAGCCCAGAATTAATCTACAGGAGCACATGAAAAAGGTAGGTGTAAAATACAAGATCTCTCCGCTTTTTGAGGTATAGAGTCCTTGCAAATCCTCCTATCTACATCTAGTGAGTAAATTACGGGAGGTGAGAATGCAAATAAAGGTAGGTGTAAAACACAAGATCTCTTTGCTTTTTGAGGTGTAGAGTCCTTGGAGGTACCACTTATTGGTTTGAACTTGAATTACAAACAAAAATTGATTTTGGGATTTTTTTTAAAATAAACTTTAAACTCTGATTCTATATATATACAAAGAAAAAACAAAAAAGGATATACGAAAAAAATATAAAAACATTATTTGAAGGTATCATACATTTAAAAAAAAATGCCCTCATTGGCAATATCACCAGTGGGTGGTGACAAAATATCACCCCATTCCCCCTTTTTGAGATAGTCTATGATTCCATAGCAAGAAGGGGAGAAGATAGGGATGTTGTTGAGGTGGACTACAGTCACTACGGGAGCGACTATTTCCACATCCCTTTTTGCTCGGTGAACATCCATTCATGGGATCCCTCTAGCACCTTTCTAAAATACCCTTATCCTCTCTCTCTCTCCCTGCTCAGCACACACCCCGGCTTCTACCTCCGCCTGCCCTCTCCCTCATTCTATCTCCCTCTCCTTCTCCTGGCTCTCTCCCTATCACTCCTCTCTCCTACTTCTTGTCCCTGCTCGCCGGCCAACTTCTCCTGGTGCCCACCTCTGCCCTTTCCCCTCTTTCGTACGCTTCTCCATGTCTCTCTCCCTCTCCCTCTCCCTCATTCTCTGATCTCTCCTTCTCCATAATCTCGTCCTTCTCTTGTTTGGACACGCACGGCCGAACAAATGAGTATATTGTTCAGCCATGGGAGAGGAAAAGAGACGGATAGAAGGAGGGAGAGGGAGAGGGCGGGCGGAGGTGGGAGCGAGATGTGCACTGAGCAAGGAGAGTGAGAGACGATAAAGGTATTTTTGGAAGGTACTAGAGGAGTCCCATAAATGGATGTGCATTGAGCAAGAAGGGATGTGCAAATAGTCGCTCCTGTCACTACCCTATTTTGGCAACACTCATGCAACTAAGGACCAATAATGGAGCTATGATTTTCTTTCAGGGGAGCAAAGATATTTGAGAAATAATTTTAAATTTAATTTTTTTTCTAAGGAAAAAATGGTCTAAAATTTTAACATAAATTAATTATTTAATATATTATCAAAATTTCAAAATCATATATTCTATCCAATTCAGCTAATAAACTAGTTATTAAATTATTCCAAAAATGATAAAAATAATGAACTGCATTGCTCTCGATATCCAACAACATTCAACAATGGGCCGAAAAGACTAGAGAAGAATTGTAAATTACATGATTGTAATAAATCTACTCATGAGCACATTATTATAAATACAAAAAATCAAATTAAATAATTTTCTTGTACATCATAATATGGGTTTGATAATCACATCATTCAGATTTAATTTACTTCTTAATTATCAATCTTATGTAAATGGGTATACATGTGATATTTATATCATTAAATATAGCATTTTATAATGCATAAGATAATGAAAATTAAAATTTGAGGGAATCCCATACATACACCAAAATATAGATTCTTGAGGATTTTACCAGAGAACTCATCGTAGGTGGCCATTGCACGAAAAAGGAAATAGTAGTTCGGACAGCATGAAAAAAAGTACATCAACCCATTTTTATTTTTATTTTTTTTACTTAGAGAGCAGCGCCAACTGCCCCCCCCGCCCCCCGACCCATGTGTGGGGTGTCCCATAAATTCACGGATAAGATGCCATTGTTTGTGATGCTAGTTCTGGAGGCCTCGTCCTCCTTCCCTCTCTTTTATCTCTCGGTTTTCTCCCCTTTCCCTCTCTTGATTTATCATTTTTTACCTGACAAAAACCAAATTATAAAGCTTCAGTTTTGAATTTCTAGAATTAGTAGCATTTGAAGAAATTGACTAGATTTGGAATTATCTTCTTCAAATGAAAGAATTCATGAGAGACCGACAGAAATCTGGAGATTCTCAAAAAGGGTGATTCTGCTTATAAAAGAGGTCTCAAGGGCCCTTTTGTAGGTGATGAGAAGGAAGACACTGGAGTCATGGATTGGAATGAAGTAACAGCCAAAATGATATGGTCAAGAAAGATGATGTTGCAGAGGTCACTAGAATCTGAGATCACTAATATATCGAAACGCACTGGCTAAGTTTCATGATTGTGATGCTGGACTTGGGCAAAGTTAATGAGTTGGGTGCGTGAATCAAAAGCTAAGTCAAGGAAAGTGTCTCTTTTTATTTGACGGCTATATAAATCAGAAAAATGTTAAAACTGAGAGATAAAAGAGAGGGAAGAGGGACGTGGCCGGAGAAGGAAGCGACCTCATCTCTATCCGTTTGTGTTGCTTAGAGGAGTCGGACGGGGGGCGACGCTAGTGTTGCTCTCCTCTTAAAGTAAATTAATATATATAAATAAAACAAAATCGGGATGACGGATCTTGTTTATACGGCCCGAACTACTATTCCATTTTTCGTGCAACGACCACCTACAATGAATTTTCCGATCCTCTAGATTCTTCTTAGGGGAAGTTCTCGCCCATTTAAGCCTATTTGCATTCATTAGAGCCCATTTGTTTGCATGAAATTAAATTCATAGAAATTATTTGAAATATATTTAGAAGTGACTAAAATTTAAAAAACAACAGTAAATATTCATACAACTGTCAAATGAGGATGTTGTAATGTTCCTCCTATATATATATATATATTAAGATCCATAATTCGACACTCCTTGTACGTTTCATTAGATTCCAACCGCTTTAGTTTTCTCTACAATCTCTTCACTTGTACTAGTACTAGTTCTAATATGAATAGGACTCTCTTTCTTTTTCTTTTCTTTTTTATGAATATTGTAATCCTATAAAAGGGCCATTAGAGATTGTATTGAGTATTCAGAAATTTACTAATAATATTGGTATTTGAAGGTTCTCAGTCTCTCGAACGATCGGAAGGAAGTGCCAGTTCCCTCGAATGATCCTAGTTATCTTTTTGTTTATTTTTTCTCTTTACTTGGGTAGCATTGTTACACACGTGTTTGGCATCCTGTCTCTGAAATGTTTTGAGTTCTCAACTTAGAAAAAATATAAAAACGAGTTTGGTTGCACTAGTAAATCCTTTTTGAAAAATAAAATCTTAAAACTGATGTCCGCTTGGGAAGAGAAACTTGAAAACAACTAAAACGAAGGACCCTTTTGTCTCTCCTGCTCTCAACTCTGTCTTCTCTTCTGCCAAGAAGTAGAAGAAGAAACATGCTCTCTCTCTCTCTCTCTCTCTCTCTCTCTCTCTCAATTCTTCAATGCTCATTTCTCATAATGGAATATTTTTAGTATTTTTAAAATGGTTGATGCCAAACAAGGCCTAATCTCCCCTTTAATGGAAAATGAATATACAGTCACGTACCTAATGTACCATGCTTCGAGCCCACTACCTCAGAATGCCTTCATGCCATGAGAGGATTTCATGATTGAAAGGAAAATTATTTTGAATTTTTGTGCAGCCTATCCAGTGTTCGGTGCAACATAGTTTCCTTGCAAAAGAGTAAAAAAATGAAGTGATTTTCCTCTATTGTGAGGATTTCGATATTCTATGATTGCCCCTATGAAAACAGAAATCCAAATTATACAGAATCCTCTCATTTCATTGCACAAACAAGTCCTTTTATGTCATAAATGTAACAGTTTTCTTATCCATGGAATTAAGAGTTTGAACAATAGAAAGAGAAATATCATCCCAATTGCTGCATGAAAAATGGCAGGTCTCTGCTACCAGATTATACTGAACCAGAGTGGAATGCACAATCATATTTTTTCACATCCAAGGGAGTAACATTAAACCGCATAGAGATTCTTGGGCACCATTAATGGATGAATTATGTTGAAAATGGAACATATGAGAGCAGCCCTGATCAATCTTTAAAAAATAATAATAATAACCAATTTATTAAGCTAAAATAAAAAAAAAATTATCCTAAGAAGCCCACTAACTAGTGGACCAGATCAACGATGGGGCCACTTCTGATGGACAGTATGTATCTCAAATTTATACATGTATGCATTACTTCAAGTTGTACCTAGGGCGACTCCATTGGAAAAAAAAAAAAAAAACCCTAAAACCAAAACATTCTCCATTATACAATAGCGAACTGTATTTTACAAAACCATAGGTATGCTGGGCTAATGATGTATATTTAGGACCTCACATATTGGAAATACCTCTCCAAAATTATTCTCAGCCATCCAACATAATTAGCGCGTAAATGACTAATAGTGGAGTCTAAGAATTTCAGAGCAGTCATCCCATTATCACAAGATGGGGCGACATAAAAATATAATCCACTTCCTCATAGCCAGTATCAGTGGTATATCCATCAGGATGTCCCATTCTTCCTTTCTAATTTTATCGCTTCATAAGATGTCATAACCTCTTTGAACTTTGCCTCAGCAGCCTCTGCAAACGCACAAGAACTTGATTCGTTGAATTAAATGAAGCATTAATGCAATGGGACAATAATATGAACCATTCAAAGGCACAGGAGCGATCACATATAAACAAAAATATAGTATGACTACCAAAATAATTACCAACTCATGGAATCCTTTGCTACCACATAAATATAGATGAAGATATAAAGATAGCAATGGAAATAATAGATGGATATACTGAAGATATAAGAGATTCCTCACCTTTATTGTTCTGGTTTTGATCTGGATGGTACTCCTTCGCTTTTGTTCTGAAAGCTGTCTGTAGATATTTAAAGGAAAGAGAAGATTAAAAATAAGCCCAATGTTGCACCAAACTCAGCACCTAAATACCGCACAAAATACCATAGTGATAAAGGATTTGCTTCTATTTTTTTTTTGGTACCTGAAGGCATAATCCGTTTGAACAATTTGGCAGAACGGATAATTATACTAATTGTGTACCTAGGCCAATGTGATTCCCAAATTTTTAAGTCACCAGGGTTCTACATAAGAGTTATGACAAAAAAATCATACTTCAAGCTATTGCAGAGTTAAAGAATTCCCAAGTATCCTTTGTTTGTAACTTAATATTGGTAAGAGGGCAGCTTTTTCATAAGACAGGTTTTGCAGTAGGTCACAATATGATCTGTGAGATACAGTGATTGAATGTGGTCAATTTAACTCCAGCTATTTTTGGAGACTAGGAAACATATCAGCAATAAATGCAATGGAGAAAGGTAATAATGACCAGAAAGAAACAAGAAAAACCAATAGATTTAGCAGCCAGTGAGTTCATTATAGTAACAAAGATGTACAAATCCCTAGGAAGAGTTTCTTGTTCAAACCACAAAACCAACATGCATCATTAGTATGCCCTCTTTGCAGTACACTTCCTAACAAGATTCAATAGCTTTAAAATCTGGCTTTTTCCCCCTTTGAATATTAGCATTCTTTAGAAAAGCTTAAAGTACAAGAGGGTTATACTGAAAAGCCAAACAGCCAAAACAAAAAAGATATGCCAGAACAGCAAAAAGCACAACAACATGGAAAAAAAGAAGGGAAATCCAAACAGGACCCACTGGGAAATTCTTCCTACAGAGGAAGACTCACAGACTTCAGGACCCAAAAAACATAACCCACAAATATCTGCATATTCACAGAATCTGGCATATTCTCAGGCAAGTTCCCTGATGCAATTGCAGGAAGCTAGCAGGAATGCCCTAAGCTGCAGGATAACCAACTGACAGTTGACATTAATGAAGTTGGAGAAAGTTTTCAGACCCATCAGGTCTGATCTGGGTTTATGATGAGATGATCTGATTAGTAATTGCATAGAAACAGGGTGAGACTTAGTCTGAAGTATCATATCCCGCCATTCAATGCATATTATATATTCCTACTAGCAAATATAATTGTCAAACTCAAGTTGGCTCAGGCCCACCTGGGCCCAATATGATGATATCCAATCTCGTTGGATTTGGTCCAATCTGTGCACAACTTCTTCTTTCTTTAATTAGATTGTAATTAGTTACTCTTTCCTTAATAGTAGATTGTAATTAGATTGGCTAATTTGTAGAGATTTGTAGAGCTGATTTGTAGCTGATTTGTAGCCTTAGATAAGGCATCTGTATTCTATATAATGGGAGAGAATCTCCAATACAAAGGGAATTCAAATCTAATCTCTTTTGGATGCTACGTTTGATATGGTATCAGAGCCTTCTTCCTGGAGTCTTCTATCTTCTGTCTTCAAGCAATCAATCTCTTTTTGAATCTCAGTAGCTGTTCGTTCATGTTTCACAGAGATCGTCGTCAACATCTTGACATCTGATCACTGTGGCCCACATGTGATCAGATCGACTACTCTTGGAAAACACAAACTTGTGTCTCAGATACATACAGATCAAAGATCTGTAATCTTGACAACAACCAGATCAGGGATCTGTGTTCGTTGGAAACAGAACAATATTCTGTCGAGATATGATCAATAGTGGCCCACTTGCGATCATCATGGAATCCTCAGCTATCTGTACAGCAATGGTCGACCAACCCTCCTGGTAATTGTGAAGATTTTTTCAGCATTTTTTCAAGATCAGAGGTAGGCCATTTGAACCATCTTGTGATGTTCCAGTTTTTTAAGATTGTTTTGATCTCAGCCGTACAAAACCTTGGATTATGAATGGATTTCAATAAATCTTGTACCACTGGAAAGATAAATTGATCTTGCCTGCATCTAGTGGATCTGATCCTCACTCAGATCAAGCAGTGGGCCCCACGCAGGGAACCAACAGTCCAAATCTGGGACGCCTGGGCTCTTTTTTTGTAAATTTGGTCACAGAGCTTTTCTGTCATCCTGCTCTCTTTGGCATCTACACTTAGCCTGTGTTTGATCTTCTGCACTACCTTTTCTGTCTCGTGCTACACTATTGGGCTTTTCCCCTTCTTATTTGTTGCAATCTGATCTATTGCTGTTTTACAATGGAAAAGTCAGATGTTAAATTGATTCAATTTAATGGTAAAAACTATCCAGCATGGGCTTTTCAATTTCAATTATATTTGGAAGCCAAGGAATTATGGGGATTAGTTTCTGGTTCTGATCCGAGGCCTACAGAGGACGATAAAAAGATTTGTACTTGGAATACAAAAGATGCGAAAATAAAAACATGGATTCTCGGGGCTGTGGAACCTCATCTGATTCTGAACCTCAAGCCCTACACGACCTCCAAGGAAATGTGGGGATACTTGCAGACCGTTTATCGTCAAGATAATTCTGCACGTCAGTTTCAACTTGAGTGTGAAATTGCAGAATATAGTCAAGGCACCTTATCCATTCAGGACTATTATTCTGGTTTCCGCAATTTGTGGAGTGAATACGATGGGATTAAATATGCTTCCATTCCAACCAATGTCCTTAAAACTATACAAGACCTTCAAGCCTCAAGTCACAGGGACCAGTTTTTGATGAAATTACGTCCTGAATATGAGACTGTTACATCATCTCTACTGAGCCGGAGCCCATTACCATCTTTGGATGTTTGTTTGAATGAACTTCTGCGTGAAGAGCAACGTATTCGCACAAAAGCCCATCTGGAACACCAGCACACTGCGACTTATCCTGTTGCATACTCTGCTAAAGGGAACACTCAGTCTCCTCAGACCTCTCAGTCTTCTCCGACTCCTTAGACTCGGGATATGAGCAATGTTCAGTGCTACTCTTGCAAAAAGTATGGACATCTTGCAACACAATGCAACCAGAAATTCTGTAATTACTGCAAGAAGAAGGGACACATCATTTCTGAATGTCGCCGCCGTCCACAAACTCGGAATCCCAATGCCTATACTGCCAAGATAGACTATTCTACTGCTGATGCTGCGTCCACCTCTGTGCCTTCACAGTCTGGTTCTTCTTCCTCTGCTCTCACCCCCGAATTAGTTCAACAAATGATCGTCAATGCTTTTTCTGCACTTGGCATCACAGGTAAAACTAAATCCCCTTCTTCCATTTGGTATCTTGATTCCGGAGCATCAAATCACCTGACTCATTCCAGTGCACAACTCTCTAGCTTGACAAAATATACTGGCAATACTCATGTTCAAACCGCCGATGGCGGCCATCTTCCTATCATTGCATTTGGAGATATTTCCAGTATCTTGCCCTTAAAGAATGTTTATCACTGTCCCCATTTAGTTTCTAACCTTCTTTCAGTTGGACAACTAGTTGAAAACAACTGTAATGTTTCTTTCTCTTCCTCTGGTTGTGTTGTGCAGGACCAGATGTCAGGGAGGGAGATCGCGAGGGGGCCTAAAATTGGACGCTTATTTTCTCTGGATCTCTCTACTCCACTTAGGAATAATTCAGCAAATGCTTTTTGTTTTTCTGCTCAAAATAATTGTCAATTGTGGCATATAGTAGGCTTGGACATCCTAATTTTAAAACCATGTCTCACATGGTTAATTCTGGATTGTCAAACTCAGTAGGTTTTTCTAAGTTTGTTTCTTTTGATTGTGCTACATGTAAGTTGGGCAAAAGCAAGACTCTTCCTTTTTCTGTCTCTTCTTCTAATAGCATTCAGTGCTTTGATTTAGTTCATAGTGATGTCTGGGGTATTGCTCCTCATTTGTCTCATGCTCATTATAAATATTTTGTGACATTTATTGATGATTATAGTAGATTTACATGGGTGTATTTTTTGCATTCTAAAGCTGATGTCTTTAATGTTTTCCAGATGTTTTTAGCATATGTTGAGAATCAGTTTTCCACTTGTATTAAAATTTTACGTTCTGATTCGGGAGGTGAATATATGTCTACCAAGTTTCAAACGTTTTTCCAACAAAAAGGGATAATTTCTCAAAAATCTTGTCCTTATACCCCTCAGCAAAATGGGGTTGCTGAAAGAAAAATAGACATCTTCTTGATATTACTCGATCTCTCCTCATTGAATCCTCTGTTCCAACACGTTTTTGGACGGAGGCTCTTAGCACTACTGCCCACCTTATCAATCGATTACCCTCTTTCTCTTTAGAAAATGAGAGTCCGTTTTATCGATTATACAAATCTACACCCTCTTATGATGATTTACATGTTTTTGGATCGGTGTGTTTTGTACATTTACCTCATTCTGAGCGTAACAAACTTACTGCCCAATCTGTTCAATGCGCTTTTCTAGGATATGCTAGTCATCAAAAGGGGTTTCTGTGTTATGATCCTCACACACGGCGCATTCGTACCTCTCGTAATGTTGTCTTTTTCGAAAATCAATATTTTTTCCAACAACATCTTGATTCTATAGAGTCTTCACCTGTGGTTTCCTTCCCTGGTTTTTCGAATGAAACACCATTTGTGAAATCTGATCCTAATTTCGTTTATCAGAGGCGGAGTAAAACTGCGACTACACATAGTCCCCCTAACGATCCCCCAACTGCATCTGGTCCAACTGGAGATCCTCCTTTACGCCGTTCATCTCGGATTTCAGTACCTCCACATTGTTATGGATTTACCCACACTTCCTTAATGGCCACCATGTCTTCTACTTCTATACCAAACTCATATTCCCAGGCTGTGCAGTATGAGTGTTGGAATACACCTATGCAGGATGAATTGGATGCTCTCTCGCAAAATCATACATGGGATGTGGTTCCATGTCCTCCTTTCGTTAAGCCAATAGGTTGCAAGTGGATCTATTCTATCAAGCTTAACTCTGATGGGACTTTGGCTCGGTATAAGGCGCGTCTTGTTGCTCTGGGTAATCGGCAGGAATATGGTATTGATTATGACGAGACGTTTGCCCCTGTCGCAAAAATGACTACTGTTAGGACTCTTCTTGCCATTGCTGCATCCCAATCATGGCCTCTCTACCAGATGGACGTCAAGAATGCATTTCTTCATGGTGATCTCAAAGAAGATGTGTATATGCGCCTTCCTCAGGGGGTTTCCTCTATCATCACGGGTGCTGTTGCCAAACTACGGCGTTCTCTCTATGGCCTCAAACAAGCCCCCCGGGCATGGTTTGAAAAATTCCAACATGCTCTTCGCCACTTGGAGTTCCATCCTAGCTCATATGATCCATCCATGTTCATTCATCATGCTTCTACAGGGATTACTATTCTTCTTGTTTATGTGGATGACATTATCATTACAGGCACCGATGCAGCTATGATTCACCAACTTCAGGCCTCTCTTCATGAATCTTTCCACATGAAAGACCTTGGTCCTCTACACTATTTTTTAGGTCTTGAGGTTCATCAATCTGCCAAAGGCATAGTCCTCCATCAACATAAATATGCTCTTGACTTAATTGAAATGGCTGGACTTCAAGGTTCTGCTCCTGTCGATACTCCAGTCGAAGTCAATGTTCAACTTCAGCAAGACAGTGGGGATCCTCTCTCTGATCCTACTCTCTATCGTCGCCTTGTTGGCAGTCTGATCTACTTGACGATAACTCGTCCTGATATCTCTTATGCAGTCAATTTAGTCAGTCAATTCATGACTGATCCTCGACATCTTCATTTGGCTGCGGTTCGACGTATCATTAAATATCTACTTCGGACACCAACCCGTGGATTATTTTATCCTGCCAACAACTCCCTGACTCTTAAGGCATACTCCGATGCTGATTGGGCTGGTTGTCCTGACACCCGTCGCTCTACCACCGGATGGTGTATGTATCTGGGAGATAGCTTGATTTCATGGAAATGTAAGAAACAAGATAAGGTCTCCAAATCTTCCACTGAAGCTGAGTATCGTGCTATGTCTGCCGCTTGTTCAGAAATTCTCTGGCTTCGCGGGTTGCTTTCCGATCTCGGATTTCCTGCTGATAGTGCCACACCACTCTATGCAGACAACACTAGTGCAATCCGTATTACTGCCAATCCAGTTTTTCACGAACGCACTAAACACATCGAGATTGATTGCCATTTTATACGCGACGAATACAAGCGTGATGTGATTAGCCTTCCTCACATATCTTCCGATCTTCAAAATGCCGATATCCTCACCAAGGGACTTCCGCGACCTCGCCATCAGTTCTTGGTTACCAAATTGATGCTTGTGGATTCCCCAGCATCAATTTGAGGGGGGGGTGTCAAACTCAAGTTGGCTCAGGCCCACCTGGGCCCAATATGATGATATCCAATCTCGTTGGATTTGGTCCAATCTGTGCACAACTTCTTCTTTCTTTAATTAGATTGTAATTAGTTACTCTTTCCTCAATAGTAGATTGTAATTAGATTGGCTAATTTGTAGAGATTTGTAGAGCTGATTTGTAGCTGATTTGTAGCCTTAGATAAGGCATCTGTATTCTATATAATGGGAGAGAATCTCCAATACAAAGGGAATTCAAATCTAATCTCTTTTGGATGCTACGTTTGATAATAATGACATTCTATTACTGATTGATTTGATTGTCCTGCTTCAGATAATGCCTCCACCATAAGTTGTTTCTCGGCATGCTCTACCCAAAAGGCCCTGTAAAGGACCGTTGGTGTCGGATAGGATTTGCATTAAAACTTGCCCAACTAACTTATAGTATGAACAATAGTAGCACTCGGCCTTACCAATGCAAACGTTTCAGATCGGGGCCAAAACCATTGCGTGTCCAGATGCGGATCCATCTTCTATAGGATGGTTATGGATTCGGCATGAATCCTGCGTTGGATCCAGATCCAGCCTATCAACATATAAACTAAAAATCACTTCTCAGATCTGGGACCGAGTGAGGTTCTTATGAGTATACTTGGATCAATAGGAAAATAGTACACAACTGGGGTTCTAGGGCTCTCGAAACAGCAATATGATTCAGCTTTATAGACCCCAACATCAATATGATCCAAGCTCCGAAGTTTAAATTTTAGGGCTACATTTAAATTTTAGGGCTACATCTTGAAATATTCTTTGATCTATCTCATTGAGAATAGCCAATAACAGTATAGAGTAAAATCAAAGATTTTAACCCAAACTAGGAAACCTAATCATAATCATACTAGGAAACCTAATTACTTAAAAATAGGAAATCCTAATTCCATTTTAACTCTAGCCTAAAAAAACTCTAATTGAATCCTGTCCTAATATAAGATAAACAAACTTAGTACTCCTAATCACAAGTAAACCTGTTATTTCTTAACACTCCCCACCTCAAGCTGGCACAAATATACTATGACAGATTGGCATTAACATCAATGCCTGCTTTGACAAGGAACTTTATCGACTCGATTTTTAGCACTCATGATGGATCTTCAATCTGTTTTGAAACCAGACAGATGTGAAGGAGATGAAAATTCATGTTCTTCATAACATAAGCAATGCAATCAACACTACTGCTGAATCAGACTATACCTTGGTATGCTACACTGGATATCCAAATAAGTTAAAATGCTACACAGCGTTACAGTCCTTCTTAGTGATTGAGTAGGTTTCACAAACAACCCTGAAATGGAAGAACACTCACATAACACAGAACAACAATGGATGGACACTCATCCACAATTCACCGGCTACATGGATTCACACTTTGAAACAGTGGAGTCTTCATATAGTTTTCTCACTTAGACTTGAACAGCCATATAGACTCTGATATCTGCAAATACTAGACATGACCAAATCTGAAGTCCTGAACAGGTCTTCAGAATGGACTCTCTTCCATTGCAACTTGTAATGAAAAAATGATACCAAACATTTCTTTGAGATGCTTTCTTAGAATGGTGGTAGAAGCAAATCATAAGCTCCAAGGAAAACAAAAGCAAAATGTTTCGTTCCTTTCCTCTTTCAGAAAAGGGTTTCCTCCTGCTTCGTAGAGACTGGAAGTTCTTTGTATTGATGAAACTCACTGAATCGAATTGTTTTCTTTCTTCGTCTTTAATGATTAAGATGCAGCATAAGTACTTGAAAACACTGTTGTTTAGACTGATTGATTTGGTAAGAAAAGATGACGACCATGACAATGGAAAAGAACGAGACAAGATCTACCACTTGTGCTAGGGTTACTACTTTTGACTTTTCGTCAGTAACCCAACATTTTGCTTGTTTTGTGAAGCTCCCAACTCTGAATAAAAAATAGACAGAGAAAAGGAATTCAGTTTCTGATAATCTCTTAAAGACAAACAAAAAACTATCCCTTCGAAACGATAGGAACATTCGTACGCTGATTGATCCCATAAAGAGGGTTTTTCTCTGTTAAGAGTTCTGAAATAGGGTTTTCACTTTGATATGGGCTTCTAAAGCTCCAACAGTAATAGAGTCGAGCCAGGACCTTTTTCTCCTTTTCTTTTTCTACACAACTTCCAAGCAGAACCTGCGATTGTTGCTTCTACATCTGGCAACTTAAGTTCTTTGTATCTTCTCTCTTCTTCATATCACCGATCATCATCTCCAATCTTTTTTTTTTTTTTGGAAAACCCAGGGTATCTCCCGCCCAGCCCACAGCCCAGGAGCCTTTGGCCCTGAGCCGGAGGGACACTCAATTCTGGACAGCCAAGAACTAATCCCTAGGGGTACATGCAAACCGGGTAAAACTATGGGAGGTGGCCAACGAAGGTAGGTGTCGAACACAAGACCTCTTCGCTTCCTGAGGTGCAGAGGTCCATGGCCAACTGAGCTACCACTCGTTGGTTATCATGTTCTCCAATCTTCTCGAATTTTTCTGCTGTCGAAAGGTTTTGATCTCTTCATGCAACTTCTTCGAATCTGTCAATTCCTTTCCAGAGCAAGAACTCGATCTTTGGCACATAAGATGAAGATCTTTTATTAGATCTGACTTGGGAACAACCTTTTTGTGCATGTATGCATGAATCAAGACCAGACGACCTTCATCTAAGTGAATAATGAACGTCAAATGACCTTTTTCTTCAGTTAGACCACTGTATCAAAAGTTGGGGAAAGAAAGAAAGAAAGAGGAAAAAGTAATGAGAGAGAGTAAAACAAAACCTAACCTATCATAGGCTCTGTACCAAGTTGAAAATTTAGGGCTACATCTTGACACAATTCTTTGCTCTGGCTTATTCAAAATAGTCAATGCCTATTTATAGAGTACAATCAAAGATGCTAGCCCAAACCAAGAAGTCACGTTGAATCTTTTCCTAATATAAGATAAACAAACTCATTCTCCTAATCTCAAACAAACAAACCCATTGTTTCTCAACACTTAATACACGACTGTATCTGGTTCCAGATCTGAATACTAGGGTCTGAACAAACAAAATCAAATCTGGATTTCAAATTTTTTGGATCCTTTATGTTTCAATCTGGAACCAAATTTCTCATAGATAGAAAAATAGGTTCACCCCCAGACTAGAGACTTCGAATATTTAAACAATCAAATCAGATATTGAGACAAATGCCTACTTTGAATCCAGATCGAATTTCTCCTAGATCCAAAAAAATGGTTCCATACCCGTTTTCTCCCGACTGAAGAATTTGGATATTCAGATAATTGGATAGCCCCTGCCATGCCAACTTGGCCTACTTGACATTGACAAGAGAAAGAGAAGTTTCTAACCGATACTGATAATAAACATAGTAATATTGCCTTTATATAAAGCTTAATATGAGATACAACAAAAACAACACATATCTATGCATATCATCATCAAAGCCCTATCCCATCAATCTACAGTCAGTTAGAAGAGTTGCACTAATCATACAAACACAAGTGATGAATGCAATTCCAATCTACCTACCACTATGCAACAATTTTATTTCTACTCACTTTGTGCACATATTTGCTTGTGTGAACTTATTTTCAAAGCCTATGACATTCATACTTGAAAAAGGCACGAACAAAATTGAGGCCCACTCTAGCTAGTACAGACCAAGTGATAGCTACATTACCATCAAACTTGTCAAATCTCCATCACGGTCATAACCTTACCCCATCTATTCAGGATCACCCTTGAAAGTCATGGTTTCCAATCAACCTTATTTGAGGCCATGCACTCTGCCACTCAACGATCTATCATGTCTTCTATATGGGTCAATGAGTCAGCAAGCTGCATGAAGCAGTTAGGTGTATTAGTGTACCCAAAGCACGTAAGAAGGGGCATCATAAGAAGTGGCATAAGACGCACGATGAGATGTACTACGGTCCACATGAGTAAAGGATCGCATAGAGGAAGCACCATATTGATATACAATGAGGTAATTCACAAGATCACTGGGAGAGAATTGTTGCGCTCATGGCGCAGACACAAACAAATGAAAGCATAATGGCAGGGACAAAGGCTTTCTGGAGTCATGCATCATGACCATACAAGTGGTGGAACATGCATGTGATCAGATGGATGGAAGGTTCTAGACTGTTCAATTGAGATTTTGAAGGGTTCAAAAGAATTAGAAGAATCTAGAGTATCCAAGAATTGTGTGCAAATTTCAAGGGTATTCATGTAAACTACGAGAATGTGTAGACTATTCTACAAATAGTGTGGATAAATCTAGGAATAGGGCAGAGTAGACGTTTCGAGAGTTAGGATCTAGAAGGTTCTCATCTTTTGGATGAGTGACATATCACATATGAATAATCTTGGCAATTAACTGCATAGAATAGGACTACAAATAGGGTTCTCCCCATTCATTTGACAAGCAAGTTTGAGAAGCAATGAAGGCTTTAATTTCTTAAGTGGCCATTCTTCTTGGTGTGTGTGCACGCACAAAGCTGCGTGATTTGATTCTTAGTCGGAGTTGGACCAATATTGGAGCAGGCTCGCTTGCTAACGAATAGTAAGTATTTGAGTGTTGTATGGGGTAGAATCAAGGAGCTTCGTTGGGTCCATGACAAGACACACAACTATTGTATCCATATACACAGTAGGCTGAATCTATACACATAGACCAAGCGTTGGAATTTAAAGGATGTTAAAATTGAGAAGAACAAGTTTTAATAATCTAAGCATAGAGAAAGGACAAATAACCAAATCAAATTTAAAAATGACAAACTCACGATTGAAAAGAGTTTTCGGAATGCTCTTTAGAATGTATTATTGTATATCTATTTCTATGGAGATTATACATCATTATATAAGTATTTACATGCCTTTAATCTAGGGTCTAAGAAAGGAAACCTCTCTAATTACATCAATCAGTGTTCTAAGTTAAGAAGGAAACTAATTACAGCAACTGGTATTCTAAGTAAAAAAGGCCCTGA
This sequence comes from Persea americana, assembly GCA_029852735.1. Lineage (NCBI taxonomy): Eukaryota > Viridiplantae > Streptophyta > Magnoliopsida > Laurales > Lauraceae > Persea > Persea americana. Next base: position 79,116,706 of record CM056810.1, read on the forward strand.
TGTCTCCCATTCAATCCCACGTGAGATATAACAATAGGCTTTTGGGCCTCTGATTACTGATGGGCTTTGGGCCTATTTAACACCCCCCCTCAAATTGATGCAGAGGAATCAACAAGCATCAATTTGTCAACCAAGAACTGATGGCGTGGTCGAGGAAGCCCTTTGGTGAGAATATCAGCAATTTGAAGTTCAGTGGAGACATGTGGGAGACTGATGACATGACGTTTAAGCTCATCACGTATGAAGTGACAATCAACCTCGATATGTTTAGTGCATTCATGAAAAATCGGATTTTCAGTAATCCGAATTGCACTTGTATTATCCGCATAGAGTGGGGTTGCTTCCGCTGCTGGAAAACCAAGGTTAGAAAGCAAACCACGGAGCCAAAGAATTTCGGAGCAAGCAGCAGACATAGCACGGTACTCGGCCTCAGTAGAGGATTTTGAAACTTTGTCATGTTTCTTACATTTCCAAGAAATGAAACTATGACCTAAAAACATGCACCAGTCGGTCGTCGATCTGCGAGTATCTGGACAACTAGCCTAATCAGCATCGGAATAAGCTTTGAGAGATAGAGGGTTGTTGGATGGAAAAAACAACCCACGAGTTGGTGTACAAATAAGGTACCGAATGATGCGGCGAACAGCAGCTAGATGAAGGTGACGAGGAGTAGTCATGAACTGACTCATCAGGTTTACCGCATAAGAGATATCAGGACGAGTGATCGTGAGGTAAATCAAGCTGCCAACTAACTGGCGATAAGTAGTAGGATCTGAGAGAAGATCACTTTCCTCGCGACTAAGTTTGACATTCAGTTCAACCAGCGTATCAACAGGAGCTGAAGCAGTAAGGCCGGCCAAGGCAATGAGATCAATAGTGTATTTGTGCTGATTGAGAACTATGCCTTGAGGCGATTGATGAACTTCCAGACCGTGGAAATAATGTAGGGGGCCGAGATCCTTCATGTGAAATGTTTCTCGAAGAGACGCTTGGAGCTTTTGAATCATGGCTGTATTAGGACCAGTAATGACTATGTCATCAACATAGACAAGGAGTACAGTGATCCCGGATGGAGCACGATGTAAAAACATAGAAGGATCATACGGGCTTGGATGAAAATCCAAGCGGAGAAGAGCAGCCTGAAATTTCTCAAACCATGCGCGAGGAGCTTGTTTCAGACCATAGAGGGAGCGACGAAGTTTGGCAACCATACCGGTCCCGGATGAGCAGCCCTGAGGCAGGCGCATATAAACATCTTCTTTGAGATCACCATGGAAAAACGCATTTTTGACATCTATCTGATAAAGAAGCCAAGACCGAGATGCAGCAACAACAAGAATAGTGCGGACGGTGGTCATCTTGGCAACCGGAGCAAAAGTCTCATCATAATTAATGCCATATTCCTGCCGATTTCCAAGAGCGACAAGACGCGCCTTATATCGATCTAAAGAGCCATCAGATTTTAACTTGAGAGAAAATACCCACTTACAGCCAATAGGTTTGACACCCACAGGAGATTGGACAATATCCCACGTATGATTTTGCGCTAACGCATCCAATTCATCTTGCATAGCCTTGTTCCAACATGGGTCCTGCACAGCCTGAGAATAGGATTGGGGAATGGATGAGGAAGATAAAGTGGCCATTAAGGAAGTATGGGAGAACCCATAATGGGCTGGTGGTACCGAAATCCGAGTGGAGCGACGCAGTGAAGGGTGTCCGGATGGAGCAACTGTCGGTGTTGGACCGGATTCCGGAGGAAGATCAGGAGGGGGATCCCTGGTAGGCACTGTCCTGTTCCGTCTGTGATACACAAAGTTAGGATTAAAGCGAACAACTGACGAGTCGTAAAAAAAACCAAGTAAGGACACAAAGGAGGAGTCAGGAGGCTCAATGTGTTTTTGAAAAAAATACAGATGTTCAAAGAAAACGACATTCCTAGAGGTGCGGAAACGACAAATGTGAGGATCATAACAAAGGAACCCTTTCTGGAAGGGTGCATAACCTAAAAACACACACTGAGCTGATTGTGCCGTGAGTTTTGTCCTCTCAGAAGGAGGCAAGTGCACAAAACAAGTGGAGCCAAAAACATGAAGATCCTCATAGGATGGAGAGGTCTTGTGCAACTGGTAATATGGACTTTGATTCTCAATGGAGGTTGATGGCATACGATTTATAAGATGAGCTGCAGTAGCCAGTGCCTCAACCCAAAAGCGAGTAGGAACTGATGATTCTAGAAGAAGGGAACGAGTGACCATAAATGAAAATAGCGGCCGCTACGTAGCGTAGCGGCCGCTATATCGGCCGTAACGGCCGCCACCGCTACGCTACGGCCGATTTATCGGCCGCCGCACCCGTAGCGGCCGCTACGTCCGCTACGGGGCCGCTACGGCCGCTACGGGGTGAGAAAAATTCCTACTTTTCAATTTTTTTTAAAATACATAATAAGAATTATTTCTTTTCTTCTTCTCTTCAAATAACATTTCTACACAACTCTTCTACCCTTTTATGTTTAAAAGAACACCAAAAAGCACATGATCTCGCCGAATTATAGTCGATACAGAGAGTTATTCTCTAAGTACATCCTATTAGACACCCCCTTTGGTAGATGTATTTTTTTCTCTAGGTACTCTTAAGTCTTGATTTCATGATATAGTTTTTTCTTTTCTGAGCCTTTCATTAGTTTCTAAGTTAGCATAATCAAGCAACATGAACACATGTGAAAAAATGATCATTACTATTATTTTCTATTTATACAGCGATACAGGACCTCATATAGTGAGGGGACCGCTACTCCCCCTTACCTCAGTTACTTTTGCAAAAAAAAATACATTTTCTCTCATTTTCCAATATTCTAGATTTTCTAGAATTTTTTCATATTTTTTTGACGATTTTTCCAAATCGCACCACTATGCCGCTACGTAGCGCCGCTACGCTACGTATCGCCCGCTACGTAGCGTTTTGGCAGCAGGCCGCTACGCCTGCCGCTACCGCTATTTTCATCCTTGCGAGTGACATCAAGGAGATGTCGATTTTTCCTTTCAGCGATTCCATTCTGCTGGGTAGTATAAGGACAAGATCTTTGAGAAATAATGCCTTTGGTTTGCAAAAACCGTTGAAAAGCAGAGGACATATATTCCCCGCCTGAATCAGATCGCAAGATTTTAATGCAGGTAGAAAATTGATTTTCAACATTAGCCAAAAAGATTTTAAAAACATTAAAAACATCAGATTTTGAATGCAGAAAATAGACTCATGTAAACCGACTGAAATCATCAATAAAGGTCACAAAATATTTATAGTGAGCGTGGGAAAGAGCTGGAGCAATTCCCCATACATCACTATGAACTAAATCAAAACACTTAGAGGTGTGGGAAGTGGAATGAGGAAACGGAAGAGTTTTGCTCTTCCCCATTTTACAAGTAGTACAATCAAAAGGCACACAAGAAGATAAACCAAGAGATTTATTTAATAAACCAGAATTTAACATAAGGGACAAAGCCTTGGAATTAGGATGTCCGAGTTTATTATGCCACAACCGGCAATTATCTCTAAGAGAAAAATAAACCACATTATTATCAAATTGATTCCTAGAAACGTTATTAAAATCCAGCGGAAACAAGCGTCCACACTTAGGCCCCCTCGCGATCTTCTTCCCGGACATCTGGTCCTGCACAAAACAACCAGAAGAAGAGAAAGAGATGTTACAATTATTTTCAACAAGTTGTCCTACTGACAATAGGTTGGAAGTTAAATTAGGACAAAGGTAAACATTTCTCAAAGGGATGGGACCATGGATATCGCCAACAATAGTAATGGAAACATGTCCACCGTCAGCAGTTTGTATTTGAAGATGGCCATTGTAACTTGTCATATTGGAGAAAGGGGTGTGGGAATTTGTCATATGATTAGATGCCCCAAAATCAATGAACCAAGTAGAAGATGACGGTGACTTACCTGAGAGACCAAAGGCAGAGAGAGCATTGATAATCATTTGTTGGACCAATTCAGGGGTGAGAGAGGATGAGGGCCCAGGCTGTGAGGCAGATGGAGGAGCAGGCATAACCGAGGCAGCCATATATGCGTGTGGAGTCTGAGACTGTGAATTCTGATACTGCTGAGCCGGATATTGTGGAGTTTGATACTGTATTGACGGACGTGATGGACGGTGACGATATTCAGAGATGATATGTCCCGACTTTTTACAGTAACTGCAGACTTTCTGTTTGCACTGAGATGCAAGGTACCCAAATTTCTGACAACTGTAGCATTAGGTTTTGCTCAAGTCTCGAGGCGGAGGCTAAGGAGTTTTAGTGGCAGAGAACGCGACTAAATAAGTTTCAGGCTTCTGTTGAGCAATATGAGCTGAGGTCATAAGGCGCTGTTCTTGGCGTAAGAGCTTATTCAAGCAGACATCTAATGAAGGTAGTGGCGTCCGATTCATCAAAGCAGATTGGACACTTTCATATTCATTCCGCAGTTTCATTAAAAATTGATCTCGCTGACTAGAGGCCTGAAGGTCTTGAATAACTGTCATCACATTGTCAGCCACATCCGCATACTTAATACTATCGTATTCTTACCATAGTGTACGGAAACCTAAATAGTAGTCTTGTACGGACAAATTCCCTTGTGTATATTCAGCAATTGCACATTCAAGATGGAATTGTCTGGCAGAGTTATCTTGATGGTATATTTCCTTCAAATATCCCCACATGGCTTTCGAAGTGGGGTAAGGCTTGAGATTCATTATCAGATGAGGCTCAACGGATCCCAGAATCCAGGATTTGATTTTGGCATCTTTAGTATACCAAGAGGAAATCTTCTTCTCATCCTCAGTGGGTTTAGGGTCCGTGCCAGAAACAAATCCCCATAATTCCTTTGCTTCTAGATATATTTGAAATTGGAAAGACCAGGCAAGGTAATTCTTTCCAGTAAATTTGATCAAAGTGACCTCAGATTTGTCCATCTCAACTGTATATTGTGAACAGTGAAACAACAAGTGATAAACGCAGCAATCAATTATTTGAACTACAGTTCGTGAGTGTTGGAGAAGGTACTGGACAGATCCAAACACTAAAACAAACCAATCAGGCCAAACAGAGAACAAAAAAATGAAAAAAAGGCCCCTGACGTCCTTGATTTGTTCTCTAAATCCCTTACGTGGGCCCCACAGATGATCCTAGACACTGATCAGGATCCTGATCTATGTAGGCACACAATTTTCGCTTAGATTGGAAGAGGTTTGAACTCAATCTGCTGAAGATCCAAATTTCTGTACGGTCTTGATCAAAACTTGTGCAAGTTTTTGAAAAATCACGAGAATGATAAAAAACGTACCTTACAGTGTCGAAAAAATTCTGGAAAAATCACCAAAATACTTAGAAGACTTGGGCGATCTTGGCTGGAAGGATCCTTGATGATGCTGTGATGATCGTAGGTGGGCCACAGTTGATCTGAGCCTATCGCAGGAACAGGATGGATGCCGATCTCTTGAAACAGATCCTCTATCTGTTTATCTTCTTCAAGAGAGAAAGATTTCTCTCTGATTGACTCCTTGAATGAATTCTAATACTGAAGATTAAAACTCTGCTCTGATACCATGACAAACTCACGATTGAAAAGAGTTTTCGGAATGCTCTTTAGAATGTATTATTGTATATCTATTTCTATGGAGATTATACATCATTATATAAGTATTTACATGCCTTTAATCTAGGCTCTAAGAAAGGAAACCTCTCTAATTACATCAATCAGTGTTCTAAGTTAAGAAGGAAACTAATTACAGCAATTGGTATTCTAAGTAAAGAAGGCCCTGCTGTCTCCCATTCAATCCCACGTGAGATATAACAATGGGCTTTTGGGCCTCTGATTACTGATGGGCTTTGGGCCTATTTAACAAAAAAAACATGCTAAGAAAACTAGAACCTTAATCTCAGCATCTGAGTATCGCGTTGCTCTCAACCTGCACAACAAAAATGAAGACTACTATTAACCATCATAAAATTGCTGGTAGAAATGTAGGCAAATTGTAATACATTTTATATTACAAAATTCTTAAAGCTAGATATTATAAGCATCAAACGAGATAAAATAAATAAATAAATCTAAAGAACAGAAAGTAACTACAGATAGGCACTGCGTGAATCCGAGAATAAATACCCTCCCAAAATACTGCAATCCCTTAGTTGTGAAGAAACGACTATATACTGTATATAATTATTGGATCAATACATCATCCTCTGCAAACCACTGGATCAATCTTCACACAATACAGTTGAGTAAAATATGCACTATCAAGCCTATTTCTCATCAATGCAAACCATTTGATCAACACTTCCTCAATTGATTGTGACTCATCCAAATTTTAGTTGAGCTTAATTGACATTTACCATTCAATTGAACAGATAATTTATGAGATTGGACGAAGATGACTTCAGTTAAATGGTAAATATCACTCTGATCTGGGTATTACTTCAACCAATTGCAAATCCAGGAGGTATGTTTGCATCCATTGGTCTGCCTTGATGAGAAGCAACCAAAAGGCTGTGTTAGGTCAACTGTGCCTACCTAGGAATAATAGTTACCACAGAAATCAAATCTACAGCGTGTGCTGTTGTTTTTGTGCTTGTTCCGCTTGAGTGCTTGGTATTTACTTTAATTTGAAGATACACGCTGCTGAATACTGCAGAGTGGCAAAACGGCAAATGTTTTGGAGTTGCAGCCCCTATTTGCGATTGGGGACTGCATTACTTTTTCATCGCTGTATTTAGGCATTATTGCTATCAGTTAGGGGTTGTTTGTTTGCAGTCACTCATTTATGTATGTAAATGATGCACGTGTAACAGTCATGCATGATCATGCTTGTTTGCGTTGATTTACTCAGGTGATGTGTAAATGAGGTGTGAAAATGGTGTAAATGAATCTATTTTCAGCCTCTCATTTACATTACGCAAGGAAATGGTAACCCGCTACAGATGTAAATGAGGAGAAGTAGTGGTACAAATTGCAATAGGGGCATCCACTTTTGACCCCTGCAACCTCTCTCTCTCTCTCTCTCTCTCTCCGCGTGCGTGTATCTCGCATATATATATTTTTTTGAATGGTAGTGTAACTCGCATATTTGTGGGACCCAAACTAGTAATCTATGCCAGTCATGTTCTTTATCAGTCTAATAAACCTAAGAGAATTACTTTCATATCTTAGATCTTCACAGAGTAATTTGTGAAAAATGTCCAAAAATCCCAACCCATAGGTCTAACTTTCTACACTTTTGTGGACCCAAATTCATGATCCAAACCGCTCAATATCCCCATATTAATGATTGATGCGGGCAAGACCCATGACCCACGGGTCGACCAGGCCCATTGGGCCCTGACCCACATGCACTTAATTAGGAGTTTGGTTTAATTTAGTTACACTTTATATTAAGAAATTATGGTTTGATTTGGTTTGTTTCAGCAAAAACTTTAGGAGACATAGCTTCCTGTTAAACTACGAGAAGATTAAGGAATTAGAATCCTATTAGAAAGGGGGACGTCTAATCCTTCCTATAAATATGTACCCCTTCATTGGGCAACAAATCTTTCATTACTTGAATGAAGAATTACGATTTTCTTATTTGTGTTTGTTTCTCTTCAATTGAGAATAGTATACTCGTGTGTGGAATCCCTTGGGGATTCTGCCAAGTTCCAAATAGAGCTTCGTCTATCTCATTGAAACCCTTGAGGATTCAGCCAACCCACATTATACAGTTGGTATATTTCGTTCATGGATCCAAGGCTGCGTCAATGATAAGCATCAAGACGTTTAGTTTCATATCTTAAATCTTCATAGATTTTGATAAATTTGTGAAAAAATCCAAAAAATCCAACCACATCTAAAACTATTGGAAGTACTCATTTACTTGTGAAAATGATGATATTGATAAACATGATAATGTGTTTCATAAATGTAACATTTACATATGTAAAACCCATGTTCCTAATCGAAGAACCTTTGTAAGTGGTTCTAAACCCTCCAAACCATTCCCACATGAAGCCAATAGTTTTTTTATTGAATTATTTTATACTTTTCTTTCATCTTGCCATTTCCTCACTTTAATTCCAGCCGCTTCCGTGAAATAATTAGTTAAAATAGCTTTCTGCCATATTTGTAAATGCTCTCTAGGCCTATAAAGTGGGTAGCAAATCTCGTAATGCCAGACCATAATAGCTCATGGTTGTTAGTACAATTTTCATCATTGCAATGAGCTTGTTAGATTGATAGAAAAAAAATAGTGATCTTTTTTGCCCTCTCGATCACCTTTTTTATTGTTTTTCTCTTTGCGATGTCTTCAATCACAAGATGCAGACAATGTAGTTGACATGGGAGACAAAAATATCTCCTCCCTGTGTAGGCATATTTCCAACCTTCATTGTCTGTGATAACCTAAACAACACACTCCGTCCCAATCCCATTAATCACCTTGCTAAAAAGTCTATCATGATATGTTGCGTCTTTTATATAGTCCGTAGCAATAACAAACTTGATGAAAACTATGCCCATATGCAAGTATACTAGAAAATGAAGAAGGAACCGCCCCACAAATAAGTGTGCAACCATTCTCTCTAAACCCTCTTAAATGTATGCAGCCAGTCTTTCGTCTCTTCATATTCTTTTTCGACACAATAATAGCCTACCCCGTAAGGTGTCGATGGCTTTATTCCTAAATGATATTCTACTGCTGCCTCTAACATGGTTTTAAAATATAGAGAATTCGTTTTGTTGGGTGAGACGTTGGCATCGAAAAAGAACTTTCAGATGGACCTTACTGTAGAAGATAGTGTGGTTTAGGCCCAGGCCCAGCCCAATAAGGCTATTGTACAGACTCACACACGTGGGATCTAGGATAGTAGATCTTATATAGCTGATTCTTCTCAATTAGGAGATATTCTTTCATTCTTTTTATGATTCTAATTTTGTATTCATGTCATGTATAGAGCCTTGATTAAGGCACATAGAGATTATAAATATAAGGTCGATCCTCAATGGAAGCAGTACATTCACTGCAATTATTTTCTTCTTCTTCTTCCATGCATTCTATGCATTCTATCATGGTATCAGAGCTGTGATTGTGATCAATCCTTCATCTCTCATTGATCAAATCCCTCCTCCTCTTTTTGGCGTGCATCCTCTCTTATTCTTTATTGCTACTATTGCTGCTCAATAGTCTCTGACGTGCCTCTGATTAGTTGTGGCCCACCACTGATCGACTTCGGATCACCAAGCAACCTCCACAGTTGGGATCGCCAGTCCTTAAGGAGTATTCTAAGGATTTTTCAGGATTTTTTTCTCACCATCTGAGGTAGGTTTCATCCTCTTCTTCCTCTGTCGATTTTGATATTCTTGTATCAGATAGATTTCATCACAACCATCCAGATTTGTGGATCTGTATCCAATCCTCATCTATCTTGGACTAGAGGAAGTACTTTTGGACTCCTTCCAGAGATTCTACTCCGATCTGTGATTAGATCATTTTGTGGGGCCCACGCACAGTTCCTGCCTCCATAATCAAGCTCGCCTGGGTGTTTTATTGCATTTTTTTGTGCTGTCTGCTGCTGGTTTGCTCTTCGGACACCTCATCTGCCATCTTAGCAGATTTCTAGCAAATTTCTAACAGGTTCTAGCAGATTAAAACAGTTTACAACAGATTCCTTTTGCTATATTACCAGACTTCATCCTTTGTGCCTTCTGCTTCTCGTCTGATTAGCTGTTTTTGGTCTGTGAACTGTTCTCTTCTTTGAATTCTTCTTTGCAAATGGACAAGTATGATGTTATCCCTGTTAAATTTAACGAGCAGAATTATATGTCCTGGTCCTTTCACTTAAAGAACTTTGTTGAAGGACAAGGTCTTTTTGGTTATCTTGATGGGTCTATCACTAAGCCACAGATTACTAGTGCCACTGACTCCAAAAGCTTAGCCACCTGGTCCAAAGAGAATGCTAAAGTGATCACTTGGATCCTTAACTCCATTGATCCATCTCTGGCTGTGGCTTTTCAAGCATACACTACCGCAGCTGACATGTGGGCTCATCTCAAGAAAGTCTATCATCAAACCAATAAGGCCCGGAAGTTTCACTTGGATAGTGAGATTGCTAAATATGCTCAAGGGGATAAAACTGTGCAGGAATACTTTAATGGTTTCCTCACATTATGGACTGAAAGAGACTCAATGTTGATCCAAACAGTCTCTTCAGGATTTCTATATGAGGCTCTCAAGTTGCAAGAAGAAACTCACATTAGTCAGTTTCTTATGAACCTATGCCCCGAATTTGAATCTGTTCAGTCGGCTCTCATGAATAGAGAAAATTCTGCTAATCTTGATACCTGCTTTCAAGAGGTCCTTCGCGAAGAACTTCGTCTCACTTCCCAGCGTACTATTCTGGAGGAACCAAAAGCCTTCCTCGCTCCTCTTCCTGCTAACTCGGCTCTTCTGGCAACCCCAAATCCGAAGCAGACTCAATGTTATGAATGCAAAGGCTTCGGTCATATTGCCAAAAATTGTCGTAAGAAGTTGGTTTGTAGGTATTGCAAAAGGTCCGGTCATCTTATTGATGACTGTCGCAGCCTACAGTGACGGAATGAGACACAGACTAAGAAGCCTCCCTCCAATATGCCAAGACAGAACATTCCAGCTGCATTTCAGGCTCAGACACCCTCATCTGATACAGGAAGCACTTCCTCCGGGGCTATATCCATGACTCCTGATCAAATTCAAGAACTGATCCAAAACACAGTTACATCTGCTTATGCGTCTATGGGCTTCTCTGGTGGTCGGTATCAAACTCATTCCTCTATAGCCTTTCTTGCATTTCATTCTTCTGCATCTCTTTCTTCTCCTATCACCTCATCCACATGGTTCTTAGATTCAGGAGCCTCCAATCACATGACATCTGTAGAACATACCTTTACAGATTCCCACCCTTACCTTGGAAAAGAGAAAATAACCACTGCCAATGGTGATCAACTACTCATTTCTGGAGTTGGTACCATTACTTTATCTAGTGTCTCTGGTCAATCCATTACCCTTCCCAATGTTTACTTTGTTCCCAAATTATCAGCCAATTTACTTTCTGTAGGACAACTTATTGATGATGGCTATCTTGTTCATTTTTCCTCTTCTGGTTGTGTTATTCAGGGGCGACAAACTGGAAGGGTGATCGCGACGAGGAGTAAACATGGACGCCTGTTCTTGCTGGACATTGGACACCATTCCTTCTTTGCTTCTTCTTCTAGTAATTCCAATAAATTGTGGACCCTTTGGCATAAACGTCTTGCTCATGTGAACAATGCGCATTTAATCTCATTGTTTAAGATTGGTTGTTTGGACACTTCTTTTAATAATAAAATAATATCTTCTTTCTCTCAATCAAAGTGTGAAACTTGTTGCTTAAGTAAGAGTCATATCTTGCCATTTTCTATTCACACTTCCCGTGCATTGGAATCTTTTGACATTATTCACACTGATGTTTGGGGAATTGCTCCTACCTTAAGTAGGATCGGCTTTAAGTACTATGTAACTTTTATTGATGACCATTCCCATCATACTTGGATATATTTCATGCGATTGAAATCTGAAGTGTTTTCAATTTTTCAAAAATTTTATAACATGGTCCAAACACAATTTCAAAAGGCTATCAAGATTCTTAGATCAGATTCTGGTGGAGAATACATATCTCATGATTTTTCTGCCTTCCTTTCTGATAAAGGCATTCTTCACCAGAAATCTTGTCCCCATACTCCTCAGCAAAATGGAATTGCGGAAAGAAAGAACAGACACATTCTTGAAACTGTTCGTACTCTTTTACTTGCGTCATTAGTTCCTCCAAAATTTTGGTGTGATGCTGCACAGACTGCTGTGTATCTTATCAATCGTCTCCCTAGTTCTGTTCTAGGACAAACTACTCCTTTCGGAGTTCTCTTTGGTCATTCCCCTTCATACTCTCACTTGCGTGTGTTTGGCTGCTTGTGCTTTGTTCACCTTCCACCCACTGAGCGCACTAAATTATCACAACAGGCTGCCAAGTGTATTTTTTTGGGTTACAGTGATGAACACAAAGGATATTTGTGTTATGATCATTTCAAAAAACGCATGCGAATATCTCGTAATGTGGTTTTCTTAGAACAGGTTCCATTCTTTTCCTTACAATTAGACGGTCATCTTATTGCTGTGTCTTATATGCCACAATTCCCAGAGTCTGCTTCTCCATCAACTTTTCCCAAAGTCTATGTCCGGCGTAACACGGTTCCTATGGCGACTCCCTCTCCTGCTCATCTCCCAGAGCTGGCTCCTGAACCTTCAGGTAATACCAGTTCTTCTGATAGCATCATCTCTCTTCAATGCTCTAGTCGTCCTTCTGTTGCTCCTAATCGCTATGGTTTTCCTGCTCTTTTTACCTCCTTGGATAGTGCTCCTGTACCCACCTCATATTCACAGGCCTCAAAGATTGCTTACTGGCAGGATGCTATGAATGAGGAATGGTTTTCCTGCTCTTTTTACCTCCTTGGATAGTGCTCCTGTACCCACCTCATATTCACAGGCCTCAAAGATTGCTTACTGGCAGGATGCTATGAATGAGGAATTGCTTGCTCTTGAAGCAAACCACACATGGGATCTGGTACCGGCCCCTGATGGAGCTTCTGTGATTGGCAGTAAATGGATATACTCCGTCAAAGTACACTCTGATGGAAGCCTTGATCGCTATAAAGCCAGATTGGTTGCGCAGGGTTATAAACAGGAATATGGAATTGACTATGAGGAAACATTTGCCCCAGTGGCTAAAATGACTACTGTTCGTACTCTTCTTTGTATTGCTGCAGCCCGCCACTGGCCTCTTTGGCAAATGGATGTCAAAAATGCCTTTCTCCATGGGGACTTGCGAGGGACTGTTTACTTAAAACCTCCTCCAGGATATGCTTGTCCTCCAACGCATGTCTGTAGATTGCGGAAAGCTCTTTATGGACTTAAACAAGCTCCCAGGGCTTGGTTCGATAAATTCCAGGCAGCAATCCTTCAAGCCGGATTTCATCAGAGTCACTCGGATAGTTCTCTATTTTTGAGATGGACACCAAAGGGCTACACATTCCTATTAGTCTACGTTGATGATATGATTATCAGTGGCAATGATATTGCCGGAATTGCAGATCTCAAACTCCATCTTACTCGCCACTTCCGAATGAAGGATCTTGGTCCTCTCACCTACTTTCTGGGGCTTGAGTTTGTGCATACCAAATCTGGCATTAGGGTCCATCAGCGCAAATATGCTACAGAATTGATCACTTCGGCCAGGCTTCATGATGCTCACACTTTTGATACACCTATGGAATTAAACAGCAAACTCAATTCAGATGATGGCCCTCTCCTGGATGATCCTTCTGTTTTCCGGCGGATAGTTGGTAGTTTGCTCTACTTAACTATGACTCGGCTGGATATTTCTCATGCAGTTCATACGGTTAGCCAATTTGTTAGCAATCCACACAAACCTCACCTTGCTGCTGCTTTACGCATACTCCGCTATGTTAAAGGCACTCTTCACCATGGTCTCTTCTATCCTTCTGGTACTTCTTTGCGCTTATCTGCTTATGCGGACGCCGACTGGGCTGGTTGTCCAGATTCTCGGCGCTCTACCACTGGCTGGTGTATGTTTCTTGGGGACTCTCTAATTTCATGGAAGTGTAAGAAGCAAACCACTGTGTCGAAGTCTTCTGCTGAGGCAGAATATCGGGCAATGTCATCAGCTAGTGCTGAAATCATCTGGCTACGCCATCTTCTCTGTGAATTCGGTGTTCGTGTTGGTAGGTCCACTCCTCCTCATGGTGACAACACCAGTGCTACTAGAATTGCCAACAATCCGGTTTTTCATGAACGGACGAAGCACATTGAGATTGATTGTCACTTCATCCGTCAGCATGTTGTTACTGAGAAGATATCTTTGCCTCATGTCTCTACTCTTAACCAGTTGGCGGATATATTCACTAAGGCTCTTCCCAAAACGCGGCATCATGATCTTACTTGCAAATTGATGTTTTCTGCATCACCACATCAATTTGAGGGGGAGTGTAGAAGATAGTGTGGTTTAGGCCCAGGCCCAGCCCAATAAGGCTATTGTACAGACTCACACACGTGGGATCTAGGATAGTAGATCTTATATAGCTGATTCTTCTCAATTAGGAGATATTCTTTCATTCGTTTTATGATTCTAATTTTGTATTCATGCCATGTATAGAGCCTTGATTAAGGCACATAGAGATTATAAATATAAGGTCGATCCTCAATGGAAGCAGTACATTCACTGCAATTATTTTCTTCTTCTTCTTCCATGCATTCTATGCATTCTATCACTTACCACCTACAACTTACCTCAGCCATTTTTCCACTCAAAGCTTTGGCAATTAATGGTTGTTTTGAGGACGACTTTCTATATGCAAATGGGTTAGCAGGACCCATCACGTCTAGCCTATGCACGTCTAGCCTATGTGGCACCTGCATGGAATGTTAATCAATCTCCTCAACATCTTTATGTAGACAGGCTAAACATCTAGCACAAAAGACCACCACCGGATGAGCCACTACCATGCTCACATTACCCTCGAGAAGAAGCTGCCTCATATTGCATTCTTCTTCTCTCTTCTTCCACATGATGGGACCTCACACTTTCTCTCCTCGTCGCACGTATGTCTGGTTCTTCAACATCATCAGAGGAAAATCTCTTTTCCTCCCTAGGCCCAAAACCTCTCTACAAGCCTCCCATTTGGCCTTCTTTCTTTGTTCTTAGACTAACATCTTCTGTTATTTGGCATCCAAGAGCGGTTGCTTTTCCTTCTTCACAAGCACAGGAGCATTATTGCATTTTGCCACTTGGCCTGCCTGATGAGCCAAGTGTTGTTTCAATCTAGCTGTCCCCGCATTAACAACATTTCTACGATATTTGCATTTAATCTTATGCTGTTTCCATCCACTTCACTACCATGATTCCAAGTTGGATCTACTTTACACACCATTTTATCTACAAAAGAGAAACGTAGAGCATGAAATCTTTAGATTTTAGAACCAAAGAACATTAAAATTATGATATATGAAGTGTAAATTGAATAGTAAACCTTTAAAAAAAAAAAATTTATGATATCTTGAAAAATTACTTTTCTAATATTCTATTTTTAAAAACTCAAGTAAAGTTAAAATATCCAAGATATTATCAGCCTACAAAGTATGGAAATTAGCATACATAAATATAAATTGAATATAAAACATTTAAAAAATTATGATATCTTGAAAAATATTTTTTAATATTTTATTCTTAAAATTTCAAAAATAAATAAATAATTAATTGATTAACTGTAATCTTTAAAATCTACACATTCATCAACTAAATCTACTAAGATTCATATATTTAATCAACCATTTACTAAGCAATTTAACAAAATCCAAAAGATAAAAAGACCCAAAAAAATTTTTATTGGTAACAGTAAATTTTATTTCAAAAGGGAAGAAGCACAACTCAGCATAAAAAGACAAAAACATCGTCCATAGTGGAGCTGGTACAAGAGAAATGGACCAGCCACACACTACAATATAGAGACGCTTAAATTACAAGATCTATGAATCCCTTGCTTTGCTAAACAGCCTGCCATCCCGTATGCAAATCTACTAATGTGTTGAAACGTAACCTGCAAGTCAGAAATTAGATGACTAATTTCATTGAAGAGAAATTGCATTTTCCATGGCCCCTCAAAGATTTCACCCAAGAAATAGCGTTAGCCGAATCACTCTCCACAATAAGATAATGATTAAATGAAGTATGAAAAATACGAAGAGCTTCTAGGATTGCCAGAACTTCCGCTTCATTAGAGTCTTTGATGCCCACATATTTAGAGAACATAAACAAAACTTCCCCCTTATGATTTCTTAGAACATCTCCAATGCCAGCCAAACCCCGGTTTTTCTTTTGCCGCTCCATCAACATTGAATTTTAAGACTCCACATGGTGGAGAACACCAAGATAATATCCTCTTCTTCTTTAAAGCACCTGTCTTCAAACAAGCTGCCCAATTTTTCAAAATGCCATCTATCTTAATTTCTGAAAATTCTTTTGTAGCACAGGCCTATTTACCGATCCTCAATGGCACAGTTGAAATTAGATCCTCTCATTAATTTCAACTCCCGAGACTATTCTTTCCTGTTGAAAAATCTATCATTCCTCTCTTCCTAGATTGACCAAAGAATGGAAAAGGCAACAATCCTCCATAAGATTGTACCATTTCCACCCATTGGGGCCCTCCTCCAATCTTCAAACATCATCGGTAAAGAACCTGGAAAACACCAACTCACTTCACATTGTTTGAGAAAGAACCCCCAAATAGACGAAGCGACACCACAACGAATGAACAAATGATCTATCGACTCCATCTCCCTCCCACAAAGGCAACACATAACAGAAATAATATCAGAAATAGTTTCAGATCATCTGATGTCGAGATTTTGCCCATCACTGCCAACCAGGAAAAAGACTCCACTCTAGGCGGAAAAAGCACTATCGAACAAGCCCCAAGTTTCAAAATCAAAATTTCTAGATTTAGGCTCTACCAAGATGGGCGGAACTAGGTAGAGGCTTGGAGGGGCCATGGCCCCTCCAAGAAACCTGCACAACCTTGATTCCCATTAGATGGGAGTTGTTTTATTATATTTATATCTTCCAATTTATTTCCATGTTATGCCCATCCTCCTCTCTCTGTTAATTTATCTCACCTTAACTCATGGTTTCTCTCCCAACTAATTTCTTTATACATATCATGTTGCACCTCTTCTGCCGCTTATATCTAATTTCACTTGTCCAGTTGGATGGATATACATCTTTATCACCTATCTTTTCATAATAAAGTAAAAATACTAGAAAAGGCTAAATCTTTCAATTCCATATATACGTTAAGCAAATCCCAGTTTCCCAATATTTATCATTATAAAAATGTTTCATATTTTATTAATATGATTTTAGTTTACATAAGAACCCAACTATCCAACACTCTTCTCCTGGAAAGAGTTGTTGGCATACTTTGTTTGCATGCAAAGTCTTAATTTCTTTTCACTAAAAATTGATATTTCATTAACACCAACTTTCTCTTACTTTTCAAAATTTTATATTATATATATATTGTTTCACTATCATCAGAACCTTAAATTTAGGAAAGTATTTATATTTTGTATACTTCTTTATTGATAATTATTTTCTTTTTCTTTTTTAGTAAAATAATTTCCTTAATTTTTCCCCTCATATATTTTTTTTAAAAGTAACAGTAAATTTTATTAAAAGACAAAATTACACAAGAATAAGCTCCCAGGGAGACGATCTTTGTACCCCTTCATCCACTTTCACTTTAAAAAAAAAGCTCTAGAAAAAGTAGCCGCCCCCCCTAGCTTACTGGTTTTTGAGTCAAAAGCTCTAATACGTAAATATGATTAGAGCCTAGAGGTCAACCAAACGCTTTAATATTTAAATAACCTCTAAATCATAAAATAAGAGCTCATTTTTAAAGTTTCAAAGAAGCCCCAAGGAGTCTACAATCAAATCTAGTACAATGTGAGGCCCTGGTTACATTTATTTAACTTAATGTTTTTAAAAAAAAAATCATAAATCAGGTAAAAATCATCACAAATTAAATAAATAAATAAAAAAAGTGGTAGAAACTATGAAGATTTTCTTCAAAACTGAAGATCCAACATGCTCCTATCATTTCTAAGCCATTTTGAGAAAGAAACTTGAACAACAATAAAACAAACTCAAAATGCTTACCAAATGTCTCTAAGATGAGTTCTTTGGTAGTGTCGCATGAAATTCAATCATATCTTAAGATTTCTATGGGAATAGGTGACAAAGAAGGATGGGGAAGATGAGAGAGGGTTTCTTGCTGCCCCAGCTGAGCTGAAGCGAGAGAAATGGAGGGTAAAAAAAGAGGAGATTTTAGGGTTTTGGGGCTATCAGCTGATATTTTGAATATATATATATATATATCTTGGGAGATGCTCCTATGAAAGACATCTCTTACCTTAAATGAGAGATTGGGTGGGGGCCCTCACATCCCCTATCTCTCATATAAGGTGAGAGATATCTCTCATAGGAGCTCCCTATATATATATATATATATATATAAATAAGGGGCCAGCTCTCCTAAGCTCAAATTTAGGATAAGGTAAGATCAAGTGTGTGGTGGGGCCCACCTGGGGACCCACATGGAGATGGGAATAAAGGGATTTCAAGGACTCCCTTGGATTCTTCTCTCTGCAAAAATCAGCCCCAACCATGATTTCTATCATCTCCATATGGGCCCAAAAGTTTAATGGTCAACAGTCCATTCAAATTGATATATAGTCAATCCAACGGTCCAATAAATTCGGATCTGACTGAAAGTTAGTAGACATGTGCAATTTAGGGGGGTTATGTGTTTGGTCCATTTGGATGGACCAAAGGTGAGCCCCATAAGAATGAGCTTACGAAATTTTATCCTAAGCTCGAGCTTAGGAGAGCCTTGCTCTATAAATATATCTCCCTATATACATATATATATATATATTGGTAAAGATATTTTGAAAATATTGGTCGAGATATCGGTCTTGCCAAGATTTCAGCCAAAACGGACCGATGTCTCCACTATATTTTGAGTGGCCAAGACCGATACCTACAAGTTCATATTTATCGGCTAGACCCATACCAGTACGTTTTGGCTGATACCAATATCTCTAATACCACGCATACAACCCATTAAAGATTGCAAGAAAGCCAATAAAATAAATTGAAGAATTACTAATGCAGCAACAAAACAAAATAATTCCAAGATAATGCCCACCGGTCCACCCAATCAGAACATTAAACACTAAAAGAGAATGACAAGCAGAAAACTGGTGTAATAGTTAGTTACCTGTCAAGGCCCAATATAGAGTAATGATGTGACAACGAATAATTTCCACTGTCTCTAGGAGTTGCTCTAGAATTTGTTCTTTGATCTTTGTGCGATGTATCAGTTTTCCAATACCAATCATCTCGCTGGAAATGTTGATACTCATAGGAACCGGGACCATTTTCCCTCCAACTCTCATAACTTCTCTTATATTTATTTCTCTCTCTGTTGAAAACACTTTGCATACGCCTTATTCGCTCCTTCAAAGTAAAAAAAAAGTATTAATTCATGAATATCTTGGAAACAAAGAGAGAGTGTTATCATGAAAAGTTCCACACTAAGGGAATATCACCAATACATACAAACAACGGTTTTGAAAGCTTCTGTTTTTTTTTTTTTTTTCCAATCTTCAATTTCCAAATATTGACTATTACTAATTAATTTGCATAATTTGACAAGGAATGTTTCCATAGTCCACAACTAAACAAATGTCTTAGTTTGCACTGCACAATGAAGAAAATATAAATGAGAATTTAAAAAAACGGTAACAATATAAAGCTGCTGTTCTGAATCTAGACTGATACTACATTAGCTTCGCACTTTCTATTTTATAAAATGCATAACAAAGTGATCATGTCACTATTATAATCAAGTACTCAAATATATCTAAAATTACAAGATGCTGGAACACAGGTGGAAGGTGGTCATTGTTGCAACAAGGTTGAAGGTTAGAGTCATGTTACCCAAAAAAAAAAAAAAAGTCGATGTTTAACACTGGTATTCTACATTCCATGGACTTTCGTTTCCGCGAAACAGCCCCACACACACACAAAATAATAAGGAAATATTTTCCGCAACTCAAGGGGAAAAAGTTCATCTTTTCCTTTTTTGCCACCCAAACTGCAGAAAAGTAGCAAAGCACAGAAAAAGTGATACCCTTTACGCAGAATTGGAGTTGCACAAACATGCCACTAGGTGTGCTTGTGTGACAAGAGGTTTTCATGATGGAAAGGAAAATTATCCCGATTTTCTATGCAGTCCATTCCATGATTTGGTGGAAAAGGGGAAAAATGAGATGATTTTCATCAATAGAGAGAATTTCAATTTCCTATGGGAGGGGAAGGAATGCAGAACTCCTCTCTCCCATTGAAATGAAAATCTGTGAAGGGTGTAATCCTCTCATCACACAAACAAGTCCTTAAGGTTCACAAGCTAACATCTAACTGGCACAGGTATGGCTTTAAAATGAGCAGTGATCAGGTGGCACTTAAGATAAAAGGCATCAAATGAGAGTTAAATATCATCAATTATTCTCCCAATGAAACTGGCAGCATGCTGATTGCCCTGTGACGAGCTAAAGATTCAGCTATAACCCTAATGTGACAAAACTTCTAATCTTAGCTGTGAGACTATAGTTTGCAATATCAATTTCAATCTGGACTTCGGCATAAGTTACATTAACAAAAACATTAAGCCACATTCTACACCAATTGTATAACAAACCTAGATACGTGATATGAGTCAGCTTCCTATTCTGGTTAGTAGTTGGTCCCACCAACTAAGATTAAGCTCTTCTAAGATTGGTTACAGATTGGTTACAATTCTTCTTCTTTTTTTCTGTTGGATGGCTTTTTTTTAACAAAAACTTAACATTAAGATAATATTAAGCAATGCCAGTTTACCTTTTGATGCATGGCAAGCCCATCAAGATGAGCCCCAGGTCCATAGGCCAAGAGGGTGGCCATCCGAGCCTCCCAACAGGCCCAACGTAAACTGTAGGAGGCCCAGACCTTCCAACCAAACATACCAACCCATCCAATCTGGCATCACTAGATCCCCCACCACATATTTGTTTCTTTTTTCATTTTTACATTATTCTTCATATTCTCTTGATAGTTCTATCTCCTTGTTTTGTATTCCTAGTTTACGTGATTGACAAGTCCTGGTAACTAAAAGGGAGGAATCTTAAACATTCATCTGATTATAATTAGAAGTATTAGTCACTAAATAATGTAAGCTTACTGTGCAAGAAAATAAGTCCATATATAGTGCTCCGAATCAGTCATTCAGGTCAATGAATGAAATTGAGTTGTCTTCTCTATATTGCCCAGCGTACGGCTTGATCCTGTTGTGAGTGAAACTAGGAAAATGAACAGTGCCTTGGGATTTCTTGCAGGACTCCCATTTCTCTTCCTGCTGCGCCACCCTTCCAAATATATTCATTATGTATTGGTCCATCTAGGAAATCCTGGATCAACTTATTATCCATTGTCTCTCAGCTGTAATTTTCAATTCCATTCATTCAAGCCGGAACAGCCTGAATGTGTTTTAAAATACATACCAGAGGACAAGCACAACCCAAAATAAAAGAGACACTGTGTGAGGAAAAGCCATCACATCCAAGATGAAAAGCAGGACAAATGGCTTATTTCAGCTGGAACAGAACCTATTCCAGCATGTTTCATCCAAACAACATAATTTGCTTTTATCCCCCACATTTTTCAACCTCTCTTTATGGTTAAAGTAAGGGGCATGAGAGTCTTCTTAAACCTCCCAATCAACTGAAAAGGAATGAAAGGGATAATATATGTACAAATGTGCTTTATTTATCCTCTATGTGCTCAATTTCTTGTTGTTAATTGGTCATTTTGTATAATTTGTTCCGACTTACATGCATAATATCAACTTTTTCTTTTTAGTATTGTTAACAATAACTTTGATATATTTGACATGTAAAAGAAGCTATTTCCCATGTAGTTTATGTTTACTGATACAAATATGCTTTTAAGTTTTGTTTAAGCTTTACTACTAAAAAAAGTGTTGTTTAGCTTTCTACTATACTTTTTTCTTCTAATTTTTATCCCTTTCTCCATCATGTCTTGTCTTTAATGAAATGCCGAAATGGCTAGAATGCCAGAATGATCCATTTCAGGGCCAAAACAGAGCGGCATCTAAAACAATGTTGATATCTATGATTTTATCCCACGTTAATAATTTTCAGTTCCTTTCCAAGTTGGTTATTCTTTCTGAGATCCCTCTTCCTCTTGTACTGTCATTTTAGGTTTGTTTGGGGACCTTCACTAAGGAGTGAAAAATATTATAGAAAATGTTAAAGTTGGTGATTGCATGACATATTCGGAAAAAAAGATAAATATGAGAATGTTTAAAGGAAAGTGCAGTTCAATTCAATCAACCCATAGCGGATAAAATTAATTTCAATCCAGGCCAATGGAAAAGCGTTTGGAAGCCAAGGTCTCGGAAGAACAATCGAAGATGATAAAAGTGCATTATTATTTACTTTCTTAGGCCCAACTGGTTCTAGGAATTCTAGTAGACCTGATATTATGGTAATCGATTCAAATAGGCTATTATCGAAATTAAATCACGGTTTTGCTTCTTAAGGTTGATTCAGTAAATAGCATTAGGTGGGACCAGGAATCGACTCCATCTGTATGGTAAGCCATCTTCCGTAGCGAAAAAGATAAAATTTCTGCTTGTTCACAATTTATCTGGTTTTTTTTTTTAGAGAGAGAGAGAGAGTGGAACAAAGAGAGGGCTTTTTCAAATTTAGTACCTTTTTTTTATTTTACACCCTTTTCTTTTCTTGTATATTGAATTCTTCACTAATTAAGTAATTTTACCGAACAGGCCCTAAGACCAGTTTAAGATAGTTTGGGCACATCCAACACAGGCTGACAACGACATTGTTGAGGGAAAGTTTATCAATGCAAGTTAATGCCCCACCAAGGAGAAGGGATAGGTCGAAAGGGACATGGATGGAAGCAGTAAGAACTTACAAATCTGAAGCAGTGCGATCTATCCAAGGATTTGGCTCAGGATATATTGGAATAGTGAAACAAAATTCATCTAGCCGACCCCAACATAATTGGGGCAAGGCTTTGATGATGGTGGTGACTGATGATTATTATTTGTTAACGCTTCTAAGAAAATGATCTAAATGAGCTGGTTAGACACTGGAAATAGGCAAAACCAGTAACATTTTCACTAACTTCATCCATTAAATCCAAACACTTAGAAAGGCACCATAAACATGCCTAAAGCCGAAAACCGGAACCAGTTCATTTGGCATCTTGGATACTTGTTCGTATCAGTTGGCCACCCATTGAAAAGTTAGGAGTTTCCTTCTTCCAACCCTTTATTGCAGGACATCTCCCATCAAGAATGGACTCCATAACAACAGTCAACATTAGCAAACCATGGGCTCCAATCTGTACAGAATTGGGAATCCCAGTGAATAGTACACTAGCTGAGGTGCAAAACCATAATGCCCTCAATAAAAAACATCAGTTATATCTAAACAAGATTGCTGCACAAAAGTTGCGAAAGAAATGTTTCCATTCGAGACACTCATTGCCATGGATGTTAAGAGATTACAATTTATATGTACTCTCTCATTTGAGTAAATTTTATACTAGCATAATAACCTGTACTCAGCACAGGTATGGCCAACCTTGCAATTTAAATATTCATGGATTAAAAAAATAATAATAAACATAAACTCCAGAAAGAAACCAAAAGAAGAAAAGGATATGAGAGTACCACAGTAATCTAAGAGCTAATGACATAGAAAGGAAAGAGGAGAATTGTAGTAGAAAGGAAATGGCAGAGTTTGGGTAGAAAGAGAGTTCTTGCAGAGAGGGAAATGTGGAACTTTGAAAAGTGGGGAAGAGTAGTTTTGATAAAGAGATAAAGTAAGTAGTTTGCTTTAGATAAGTGGGGACAAAACCAAAAACATTTGAAAAAAAAGAACAACTTACTTTCAAAATCACAACCGTCGGTCAAAATTGAAGCCAAAATCCTTGGCTTTAATATACTATAATAGCACTAGTATAGTATAATGGTCTATATTTTCTTGATATGCTTCTCTATACCTAACGCTTCTGTGAACTGATAAAATATACTTTTAGTAGATGTTACAGGGATGTGTCAATGGGGTATTTTCAAGGTTCCCCAAATCAAGACCTCATGTCCATGTCCAACATTGACAAAATCTTCCTAGTTTAATATATAACCTGAGGTGTTAAAACCAAGGGAGAAAATTTACTAGAACAATATAACATGATCACATTCTAGACAATGCTGTTTTGCTATTTACTATCCAAAGAGAAAAGTCTAGCCAATGTGCTAAAAAAATAATGAACAAAATTTCACAGCAAAGAGTCCTTCCTAGAAAGGAGGTAAGCCACATGCTTTTCTGCCCAAATTAATATCTAATGCATTTCAGGTAAAAGTTTAAAAGGATCTAAAATTGTTTTGAATAAGAAAAATGTAGGAACCCCTATTTTCTCTCAAGCTATTCAGTGCTCCATTCAAAGTGCTTGGCTCTCCAGATATTTGCAGCACGTCTAAAAGCAACCACCCAACAAAATATAAGGATTCTAGGGCACACAACATGAATTCCATAGAGTTCCTCAGCTTTCATTGTCTTGATGAAACAATCAAAGTCAACTATTTACATTTTAATATATTTGCACAAACAATTCCTACATACAGTGACAAAAGTCCTAATGCATGGGATTTTGATAATATCAATAGAACAAATACAGAGAGAAAATTATATGCAAAAGTCAGGAAACTGATCTCACCACTCTCTCCATTTCCTCCTCATACTCCTCTTGCATTCGGCGATTATATCTTTTCCAAGCTTCCTCTCTAAAACTTGAACCACCAGTTGCACGCTTCCATGACTGTGACCCGTTCAGCTTTTGTAGTGGAATTGACCAGACAATCAGTTAAACATGACAAAATACATGCAAGATTTCTTACGCTTGAATGAACAATTCTTGGCGTATGATATTAGCATCCCAATGCATGAGTCAAAAGATCTCTTTCCTTAACACAATGGATGCCAATTCTATTTAAGTGTAATAATTCAATAACAGAATGAAGAGCTTTGCATGCTTTGGAGGAAATACATACCTGATCATAGAACCACCCACAAGTCCTGCGCAACGGTCCAACCTGCCAGATCACTCTAAACCATCACATATGAACAAGCACTAAAACTCATGCCATAAATAAATGTACAGTTGTATATCAATAATCATGCATGTGTGTGTGCGCATGAAAAGTTCTTATCCTTTCAAGTTCTAATCTTTTAAAATTTATAAGTTACAGCCCGAAAAATTTTAGTACCCTAAACACTATGGAACTACTTCTCATCCTAGAAGTAGAAAAATGCCCTACCCTTTTTAACATGGTTCATTCAAATGCATGGGCCCTACTCCAATGCCTTTTCTGTTTGGATACCTTTTTTTCCCACTCATTGGAGTATATTCCCAAGTTACATGGATCCATTTAATAAACAGAGTAATGAAGTTAGGTATATTGTTACGGTGTTTCATAAAAATGGTACAAATTTGGTTTGATGTAAAGATTTTATTTATTTATTTATTTTGTTGTTCTGATAATGGTAATGAATACCTATACCCTAGCTTGCACAATAATATTTTGTTGGAACATAGAGAACATCAAACCTTTTGCCTTCATATTTCAAAACAAAATGCAGTTGCAAAATGAAAGAACAAAGATTTGCTAGGAGTAACTCAGTCTCTCCTAATTGACATGAATGTATCAAAAATATAATGGGTTGAAGCAGTTGTAACCACAGCCTACCTGATCCATTGGATGCCAACTCCTAATCTTGACAGGAGTGCCCTCTTAAATTGTTGAAACCTAAATCATCTCAATTTTCTCTTTCCAAAATCGCTTGGATGTGTTTGCTTTGTTCATATAATTTTATTTAATAAAGATGTAATGCAGTTGGTAAAGCGAGTTTTCCTAGTATATTCCAGCTCTCAAAAGGGTCAGAAACAAATACTAAAGAAATTGCGTGGAAGGTTATGACATGCTCTGAGAATGTTCTATTCTTCCCTTTGTCTTGAAAATAGTAGTTGTTACTAGTGGAACTTCTTTGTTTAACCAAAAAGTCAACTCTACTTTCCAATGGTGTGACATTTAACTTCCTCCTACTTTACAAGAAAATATATCAAATAGACCCTAAGATAACCTTTACCTACTGTGGATTGCAAATGTTGATGATACAAGTGTACAAAAAATTGTACTTAAAAAAAAAAAAGAAAAAAAAAAGTTAAAAAGGGTGCGTTCAGTGAGAATAAAAGGGATGCTAGTAGATTCATAAAAGACCAATCTCACTCGTTTGACTCACCAGGCTTGCCAATAGTTTGAACACTCTTGGCATGTGCGATACAACAAATATCCATTAACTCATTATTCCAACAACAACCTCTTACAATACAATACAATCATACTCAAAATTCAATATTCATGGAATACAACGTTGGAGGTGGAAGTGGAACTGTGTACTCTAATCCTTAACAGGAACCATTACATGGGAATCAAGCCATGCAAAAATTCCCAACAACCAAAATTCAAAATACCCAAATAAGGAGAAGATCAAATCGCCCCAATCTTTTCAAACAAAAAATTCACAAATTCATCGCAAATCCACCATAAATTGCAAAGTTAGGTTCATTCAGTTTGTGGGTCGTCTAGAAAACAAACAAACATACATAATTTCCACCATAAAGACATTCCAAACTAAGAAAAAAAAATCAAAATACCCCGATAGAGAAGAAACTAAAACGCCCCAATTTTCTAAACACCCCAGTCACACATTCGGCCAAATCGCCCAAAAAGTGCAAAGACGGGAGAATTCAGTTCATGGGTTAATTCCAAACAAACCAAAATCAAAAGCACCCACATAAAGAAACAATCGATGCACCCCAATTCCCCCAATACCCAACTCACCCATTCACCGAAATCCACCAGAAATTGAAGAGACGTGAGCATTCATTCCGTGGGTTTCAGAAGAATAAACAGGAATTCGAGTGTGTATGGGTGTAAAATCAAGAGAGAGTTTTTACACATAAGGTAGTAGCAGAGGCACCGATCAGACCGAACAGGAGAATCCCCCAAAGCTGCATTCCATCTTCTTCGTCTTGGATTTTTCTCTGGAATGGGTCGTTGTTGCCTGTGTTTTTCGCCTTCTTGTCTTCAGGAATCATTGTAACAGGTTCTCGAACTGATATCGGGACGGAAAATCGAGAGAGAGAAGGAGCATGTTTCTAAAAATCACCAGTCAGATTTGAGGATTTTTTTGAAACCAGAGAAAATTGGGAGATTGGACGCGTTTTATTACAGGGAGCCCGTAATGCCGCCACGGACTAACAATACCAAGTGCACGGCCCTAGAGGATCACACATGTGACTCGGGCTTGGCCCTTTTGTATGGGTGGGGCTCACCATTATGGGTCAGCTTATATTCAGTAATGTTAAGCAAAATCTTGGTCATGCAATATTTTTCTCATTGAACAGGAGTGGATGGGGAGACCCAAACGAGTAGTTTGATTATGGGTGGAAATCCTAGATTTTCATGTGGGCTTGGTGGCAGACTCATGATTTTTATGTGGTCTGTTTGGGGCAACAACCGCCCGCCCCCCCCCCCCCGGGCCTGTGACTCATGGGACACTTGGGCTTGCTGGGGCAACAGGAAATGATCCTCAGGTCATATTAGTCACTAGTGCCACAGCTCACAGTGTTACTATTTAGCGAAAATACTCTTGTGGATTTCATGCAGGTGAAAAATTGTACTTGCATCTGATTTCCACATTTGAAGTAGGAAAAAATTTTGATGGCCATTTATGCATCGTCACTTTTCTTTCTTTGAAGTTTGCTATATTTAAGTACGCATCTTAGAAATAGTAAGAATTCAATTCAATGCGAATAAGCAAGCACTTCACAGAAAAGAAGTGCACACCAATTTAATAAAAGATAATTTAGGTTTTATTAAAATAATTGAAAGAAACTTCAAGTTAATCCGAAGTGTCAGAGTGGTGAAGCTTTCTTGTTAGGTAGGAACCCTTGCATGCTATTGTTAGTAAACAGTAACACTAATACCTCAAGTTGTTAGTGAACAGCATAACAAACAAACAAATAGAGGTGACATGCCAATACCATGTCAATAACTAGTAACACCATTTGTTCGACCTTATAAACTCTTAGTGAACGATATAACAATTTATATCAACATAGTTATGACTGTATATCTGTGAATGGTGTGAGTCATTTTGCGGGCAGGATACATACTTTTATGAGCACAAACCCATGCATAGATTAATGAGTACATCATGCATCGTATTTTCTAATTTATCCTTTTTTTTTTCAAAATTAAACTGACTCTCAACAAATTTCAATTCCTTCAAGGTAGATATAATGATGTGCTTACTACATTGGACATTTATACATACGCCAAGCGATTAGGCTTTATCTTCATCATTTACTCTCCACAGTTTATATCTGTTCTAACCAGAATGGCCCCAAGTCTAGGATTTCTTATTTGTGTATAAGACGTCAAGACACAAACCACTTGAATTCAGGCACATTAGCCTGTGTAATGTGGCCTACAGAGTCATTTAACAAAATACTTGTAGCCTTACTTCAACCACTCATCATTAAAGCCTTATCCCAACTATGCTGGGGTTGGCTATACAAATTCTATTTCTCCATTCTAATCTATCTTAAGCCAAAATGCTTCAACCACTCCTTCACCGGAATATTTCACCTAAAAGGAACCCCTGTTTCTGTTCACCCTGCGATGAGCCACATTATCTTTGCCCAATAATTAGCTAACCACATATTTGTAGGATTAGCTGTCAGGCTCCACATTAGAAGGCTTACAACATCTTAAGCTGGACTTTTCCTCGATCGTGTCCGGTCCATTTCGGATTTAGACCAGATTCAAGAGAACAACATATCATGCTTCTGTGTTGATGTGTCTTATAGGATTAAGGTTAATTGATCTCTAATGTACACCAATCATGTGAGTTAGTAGCTTAGGCAACGCAGCACGTTCTCTCCCTATTTGTACATTGTATGGGGAAGCTCTTTCTTGATCAATGGCTACTCTAATCGCACATCTTTTCCTAAATTTACTATTTGCTAATGATATGCTTACAACACATTAAGTGTGCACTTCTCTATTTCCCATAGTCCCATGACCCCTTGAGGTCAAACCTTGTAGATGGGTTTTTCTTGCATGACCATCCCAAACCATTGGGGAAAGTGGCAAAACGAGTATAAATAAAATAATAAGAGACCATACTTAAGACCATGACTTCCAATAGGCTGACGGTTGGTTTTACATAAAACAAAACAAAAGGCTAAAACAAATTTCTGAGCCCAACAAGAGCAGCAGCACTTTCAGTTATGTCCACCTATATGGGATATGGTCCCAGGAAATGACATGCATCTATTTTCCAACTGTCCATTTGCTCTGTTCAGTATCTTAATTGGAATACAACTAAAAAAATCACCACAAATGTTGCAGTTTAGCATCATTTCCAATTTCTGTAACAAAAAATTCAATCACAAGGCCACTGCTCCAGTTCTACGAGTCTGTATGGAAGAGAAGCTTGCTTGTACACTGGAGAAATAATTTCTTTTCCTTTTTCTTTTTTAATACACATGGGAAGTAGATCATTAATATCACAATAAAAATATACATTAACAAAATCCATAAACTCTCTCTGATGCAAACATCGACATGCTAGTTACATATCCCATTCTATTCATGATTTGAAGACTTGCTTATCTTGTCTGGCTGCATAAATCTCAATTAACGGAACAAGTTCATGCGCTGTATAAAGCAGTAAGCATATCAGTCGCCACAAGACTCATGAAAAATTCCTTATAAAGTCCTAGAACTACGGCGACAAGTAATGTTATAAATCGTCACGAAATTCATCATGATAATCCGTCTCGTCATAGATCTCCTCCTACAGCAACAAACCAACATGTACTTAAATAACAAGTCATGAAAGAGAAAAAAAAATCTAAATATGCACTTGGATGTATCTCAGATCTCATGCTATTTGATCATTGGGGGAGAAAGGTTATCATACATTGGATTCTGATTTTGGAAAATGCTCTTTTTCTGCTTTCCCTGCCCCAAACCACTTGCAGCACCAATTGCTGACGTCAATTAAGGGAAGGAAAATAGGAAATACCATGCATCACCTTCATGCGATTTCCAATTTGAACCAACCCCAATAGCACACAGAACAAATATGCATCAACAATGTCATTTCAAGATGAAATGCAATTTCTTGTACATGCATGAACATGAAGGGCCCTTCAATCAGTAATGAAGTCCTAGGATTTCTAAGGAAAGACTTTTTCTTTTTTCTGGAAGAAAGCCTTTCTACCAAAGGGGCTAAAGGTAAAGGATTAAGATGAAGACCCGCAACAGCCAAAGAAATAAATCTCCCCTTCCAGAGGAAATGACTACTCACCTATCACCTATCCTAGGAAAGTGATGGCCCTATCTACGTCTTCACCATATATCCCTCAGTTCTTAACCTCTTTTACACTACTGACAAAGACCCCATAAACATATATTTGCAGGATTCAGTATGAAGTAGGCACATGCACCCTAAATGTAGACATTATTTTTCATTTCAAAAATGAAAAAAGAAAATTTAGAGGTAACTTGAAATTGTTTCAAAACCTGCAACAGCTCTTCGATGACATCTTCCATAGTGATTATCCCAACTGCTTCTTCTTCTTCAGTGGGCTTTGGGAGTGGGTTATCATCAATCTGCAGAACATCCGCATAGATGTCTCTTGTCCACTTTTTGCTTCTTGGAGTGCCTCGATTCGAATTGTGCACATTGGAGGGAAAGCTTTTCCATTTCTGGAGTGTTCTCTTTTTTGTAAGCTTTTCTTGAAAAGGTTTTTCACCATCTATGTCGAGTCTCACATCTTTAACAGTATCTGAGGTGTACCGGAGTGGATGAAAGCAATCAGTATCAGAGAGAAATAAATAATAAACTCCTGAAAACTTCAACTGAGTGAGGTTATCAACAGGATGTATTCTGATTGACTTGCTAAAGCCCAAGCCCGTCCGTTGTATTTGTCACCTCAAATTTTGGCCTTTACCTGGCCTAAATTAGGCCTGGAACAAATCAAGATGGACCTCAGTAGAAAATTCTGGACCCAAACCCACCCTGGTTTATTTTGCAATCAGAAAACAAGAGTGCGCCAAACCCATGGGCCTTAATACAACCAACAGCAGCTAAGCCTTTCAGTGTAAACAAAAATCAGCTTTACCATCATCTGGCTGCTTGTCTGGTGGTGGTTCTGTTGACTTGCAGCACCTAATAACAACTGCCATGTGGCTGTGACCTTTCTGGAACTCATTTAAGATGTTGTATAAAGGCATGTCTTCTGGAACCCTAGCATGCAGCACATATTTTTTGAGGAAATTAGTTCATTCTTTCAGAAAAATATTAGTTCATACTTTCAGTGATATAATGATCTTCAAAAAATTTTGCCACAAAAAAGTTCACCAACACGGTTTTGATATTCAAGTAGTAGTACACGATGTGAGCAATTTCAAAAATGTGACCACAATGGGGCAAGGGATTCATATAAATGTGTGTGAGCATGCATAAAAATGTGAACTAAATAGGTGGTACTAACCGTACTATGGTAAATGAGAACACAGGTTGACTTAACAATGAAATAAAGTACAACTATGCGTCTATTAAACTCATTAGTGTGTAAAAAAAATATACATTTCGCAAGAGGTTCACCGCATAGAAAATATTTTACATTAGACCTTCGATTGTACTTCCAAGCACACACCAAACTTGAGCTCTTACAATTCTAAGTCCAGAACCTCACGATCTCACTTAGAGAATCCTAAAGTGGAAGGAATGGAATTCCACAGTGGGGACCAGAATTGGTAGTTGTAGATAAAAGGGACATCCCAAAAAGTTATATTGACACTATTAAAGACATGTATGAGGGATGGGTAACAAGTGTGAAAACTACCTATGGAGAGACATGTGAGTTTCTACCGAGGGTCAGCTTTAAATCCTTATCTTTTTTGCATTGAATATGAATGAGTTAAATGCTCATATTCAAGAGGAGGTACATTGGTTTATGCTGTTTGCTAATGGTATAGTGTGGGTGGATGTATCAAGGGATGGGGATGTCAAACTTGAGAGCTAGCGGACGGCTTTAAAATCCAAGGGCTTTAAAATAAGGCATACAATGACAGAATATATAAATTGCATCTTAAGTAGGAATGTGCAAAGAGATGTAACGCATGTGAAAATTTAAGCTTAAGAGATACCGCAAAGAGATTCCTTCCGATAGCTTGGCTATATAATTTCCAGTGATGGAGAGATCAAGGAGGATGTCTGACATATGATAAGAGTTGGATGGTTGATATGGACACTTGCTTCAAGAGTGTTTTGTGATATGTGCATGCCAACAAAGATTGAAGGGAAAATTGTAAAAGACAATGATTAGACCAGCTATAACCTATGGAGTGTTTTGTGCTTGGCGCATACCAACAAAGATTGAAGGGAGATTGTATAAGACAATGATCAGACCAGCTCTAACATATGGAGCAAAATGGTGGCCAATTAGGAAATAACACATACAAAAATGAGTGCACTAGATATGAAAATGTTGAGATCGATGTGTGGTAAAACTAAGAAAGAATCAGAAATGAGCGGATTTAGGAGTAACATCAAATAGGTTATAAATGAAGAGAGTCATTTAAGCTGGTTTGAACATGTCCAGCATAAGCCAACAACAGTGCCAGTGAGGATTAGGTTGATGGCCCCTTAATAAGGAAAAGGGGTAGGCCAAAGAGAACATGGGTGGAAGTAGTAAGGATAGATTTGATAAAGTGCAACCCATCCGGGGATTAAGCCCAGGATAGATTGGAAATGAGAAACAAAATTCATGTAGTTCACCTAACATAGTTGGGACAAGGATTTAATGATGACTATTACATGAAAGACAAAAGACACCGGAAAGACAATTGATGCGAAGAATATGGCTAAGTCCCATACAACATGTTCACTTTTGTGACTGAAGCATTTTAAAAAACTTCCAGGGTTTTTAACAAGATCTATTCCTATGCATTGTCACAACCAAGTGGCTATTAATAAAGCCTTGAATCCTATCTTCCATGAGCACACCAAGCATATCAAGGTTGGCTGTCACTTAATTAAGGAGAAGACGTGTAGAGGACATATGTGCACTCTCTTCATTAAATCAAAGGAGCTCCTCATATTTTCAACAAAAGTCCTCCACATGATGAGATGCACCATATTTTGGACAAGCTGTCACACTAGAAATTGATGCCTCAGCTTAAGGTAGAGTGTTGCAGAGTACTTTCTTCTATGAATTCTAGAAGCACCAGGAATTTTCTTTTTATGATTTTAGCCTTTTTTTTCAATTTTGGCCTTAACTTAAAAGGGTATTATAGTCATCTAAGATGAGTTTCAAGGAAAAAAACCTCAGCCCTGGTCAGATGGGATGAACGATGAATGGCTTTTATCCAAATTGTTACTCTTCTATGCGACATGTATGTTTTGACTATAAAGTTAACGAAAAGTAACACTTCACTGAACAATAATAACGACCCTTATACTGAACAATCAAGGAAAAAAATTATAAGATCTAATTTAAATTTCAAAAGAAAATTGTAACAATATGTTTTTGTTCATTGTGTCGCAAAGGATCCTACATGAGAATCTGTGGTGTTCACATTTGTAAGTGCTGATATGCAATATGTTGTCCAGTTCAAAGACTATGGGTCACAATTGCTGCAAGTTAAACTTGAAGGAGATGACATACCTAGGAATCTTGCGAATAGTTACATGCTTGACGGGTACCTCATCTGCAGGGTGTATGGATAATAGATTCTTAACCTGCATTTGACAAGTTTAAATGAAGAGTAAAAAATGAAAGAAATACAAGAATGAAAGCAATGGCAACAATGAATATCAAACCAAGAAAACGAAGATATTATATGAACCGAGGCACCTAGAAAGAAAGCATAAAGACAAATGTGTAGCAAAAAGACAATTACAAGTATCAGAATGGGAGATAGATTGGAGAAGATTCAAAGGACCCTTTTTTTCCTTTGAAGGAAGAGGTTTTAGTGAAATAAGTGATGACAGAATAGAAAAATCCAAGAAAAATGAAAAAAAATTGCAACTGAGAATAGTAGTGGTAGAGATTTACCAACAAAACTTTTGTGAAAAAAAAATTAGAGAAAATAGTAGTAAAGATTTGGTTCATGTTGAAAGTGGATTTGGGTACTTGGTGTGGAAGAAGAATTTCAAAGAGAATTGGAAATTATATGGATGTTGGAGTGGCATAATATTTTTTGAATTTATTGAAAAGCAAAGAACAATACAATGTTGCAAAAAGTGGAAGAAGAAACTGAACTCAAAAAAGAACTGAAAATTATACGGGTGTTCGAGTGGCAGAATATTTTTAAAACTTCTTTTTTTTATGGGCATTATTTTTTAAAATTTTTAAGATAAGAAAGGGCAATGAAATGTTACAAGAGAGGAAGGACATGAAACAAGGATAATCTTGGCACAAAAGAAGCTTGGGGATGACATGTATAGCACCATTATTTGGAAATAACTGTAGGTTACCTTGAGGAGATGAAGACTTTTTTGGTTAACTCTATGGCACATTAGTATCCTATCTTCTTTGGTGTCACACTTCCTCTCTAGATGCAATATCTCGTGGACCTTTATTCGGTCTTTAGTTGGATTGATTGAGGCGGAGATAATTCCTTTCTTTCGCTGCATGGGGCAATTGTCTTGTATTTAGCCTATGAGGCTACTCTTTTAGCTTTTGAATGGCTTTCTTCATTCCAAGTTTTTGACTTGGCATAAGAGCAATAAATCCTTAGCTCTGAGAAACCCTAGCACTGGCATGTGGATCGTGGAGCATTCTGAGGCTGATAATTCCTTTTGTTATTATGGTGTCGGTGTGGAAAGAGAGGAATGACAAGGTCTTCAAGGAAAAGCTAAGAGTTGCTAAATGGGCTTCTTTGAGAAAGGAAATTTTCAATTTAAGGCTAAATGACATCTTGGACAAGTGGGGGGCTTCCATTTTGTAATGGCCCCTCTTTTTTTTTTAAATGGTGACTATTTATTGAGAAAAAAAACTATACAGTATAAGAGAACTATAAAGACCAAAAAACCCCTAGAAGATGACGGGGTAGACCAATAAACAAGAAAGAAATGGAGCCTCAAAACAACGAGAAACATCTCAAAAGCAAAAACAAGTTAATTAGGGGAAGAAATGATCAAAGAAGGTTTAAGAACACCCTCTTTGACGAGCTTATTTGGGTCCATGTTTGCTGATCTCATAATGTGATCAAAGAAGGCTAAATGACATCTTGGACAAGTGGGGGCTTCCATTTTGTAATGGCCCCTCTTTTTTTTTTAAATGGTGACTATTTATTGATAAAAAAAACTATACAGTATAAGAGAACTATACTGACCAAAAAACCCCTAGAAGATGACGGGGTAGACCAATAAACAAGAAAGAAATGGAGCCTCCAAACAACGAGAAACATCTCAAAAGCAAAAAGAAGTTAATTAGGGGAAGAAATTATCAAAGAAGGTTTAAGAACACCCTCTTTGACGAGCTTATCTGCCTCCGCGTTTGCTGATCTCATAATGTGATGGAATGAAACGTTCAAATCACCTGACAGTTGTAGCACCTCTTCTATAATTTCTGCAAGATACCATGGAGGAGGAGAAGACTGAGTCGCCCACTGGATAACACAAGAGGAATCTCCTTCTACAAGGAGTCGCTGAGGAAGTAGGCAGGAAGCTTCTCGAAGACCTATGTTTAAGGCAAGGAGCTCCGCTTTATTGATTGAACAAACACCTGTTGGGCTAGAGTAAAACAGAATAATGTTCCCATCTTCATTGCAGATAACACCACCAACGCCTGCCATGCCCAGATTACCACCGGCGTTCTCATCGAAATTGAGCTTCAAAGCTCCATGAGGAGGCGGGTGCCATCTGGGAAAGATGCGCCTAGAAATAGGACGGGAGCGGGTCACTTCATTCCAATTGAGAAGAATGGAACTTATCAGAATTTCTTTAAATAACAGTAGAGGGTAGACCCACAGAGCCACAAGGTGCTCGACATTATTCACTAACTTGCTAACAGCTAATGATTTTCCTTCAAAGCATCTCAAATTTCTTTCTTTCCATATGGACCAGATGGCCGCTCAAAACGAAAGCTTCCACATCACTCATCCTCTTTTTGAGCCCACCCCTAATCTCCAAAAGTCAAATAAAGAAGAGAGAGAGTTTGGAAGAGGGCCACAAAAATGGAACCAAGTCAATATAGATCTCCATATGCATTGGGCAATGAAACAATTAAGAAGCAAGTGATTTATAGATTCCTCACTCGCGAGGCACATCGGACACGCATTAACTACAATCACTTTCCGTCGACGTAAGTTGTCCATCGTTAGTATCCTACCGAGCAGTACAGTCCATCCAAATGTTATTACTCTTGGCGGTGCTTTCATGCTCCACAAGCTATCCCAGAAAGAATGGCCCTCACCCACCTCTTCAGACATTGAGGAGAAGAAAGTAGACACCAAAAAAATGCCATCAGTG
This sequence comes from Persea americana, assembly GCA_029852735.1. Taxonomy (NCBI): domain Eukaryota; kingdom Viridiplantae; phylum Streptophyta; class Magnoliopsida; order Laurales; family Lauraceae; genus Persea; species Persea americana. The sequence goes on from CM056810.1 coordinate 79,153,145, forward strand.
GAAGCCCTCTTAAGGGTAGGAGTCCAGCTAGCGGACTTCCTCCATTAGAAGGGTTCATGAAATTGTTGAAGGGGTGAGTAGGTGTAATCCAGCCATGGCCTAGCTTAGAAATTTCTAAGGGGAGGTGTTAATGATGTTCTCTAAGAACATTGGGATTAAAGATTCTTAACAGGCGAAAGTGTTGGCAATCTCAGAGAAATTGCAGTTGATCGCTCTTTATCTCAATTTGATAAAGTGGCCGTAGAGAGTGACTGATATAAATGTCATCACATGGGTTTCAACATGTGGTGTGGGGCCTCAGAAGTTTCATTTTCTCCTCGAGAAAATCAAGATTTTTCCTCTTTCATTCAAGTGGAGTTTAAGCATGTCCTCCAGGAGGCTGATGGAATGGTAGATTCTTTGGTGAAGCTAGAGGTGGATCATTTGGTTCCTTTTGTTTCTTCTTTTTGTAATATTTCTTTCATTCTTGGTATATTACTGGCCAATCTGTTTTGGTTGGTTTGTTCTTTTGTTCTCTCTTGGCTTTAATATGGTTACCAATAAAAAAAGAGATGTAACCTTAAGCAGTCTGTACAGAAGCCAAGAAGATTTAGAATACATAAACAGTAATACACAATGTTGGAGTTGACATCAGATGATGGTAGACTAAGCACCAAATATTTTTCATGCCACAATATTTTCAATCTGTCATTACATCGTTGCAGGGGTGTTGTATGTTGAGAAAGTGCTCGGGAGTTATTTGTTTCTAGTAACTATGGACAAATTTGTAATTATGAAAATCTTTGCTGAGAAGGGGTTTTCGTCCTCGGGAAAGAAAGGCATGGGCAGATCCTCCCCTTTTGTGACTTCTTTGTAGTTCTAATGCTCTGTTTTGTTGTTTGGCTTGATGTGGGTATAATGCCATCATACCTTTCTCCCCCCGTCTTCGTTTAGGTTTAGGCAGAGGTCTCCGTGTCCCTTTTTTCCTTGTAATGAAAGTTATCATTACTGATCAAAATAAAAAAGAAAAAAGAAAACGAAAAGGCAAAAAAAGGGGAGTTTGTAATTTATTAAAATAATGAATAATATAAATGGATTGCTTAGGACCGGTCATAAGTTAAGGATGGATGACCAGTTTCCATGGTTCTTTCCAAAATCTCTCTCCTTCGCTAAAACCCTAATCTTCTTCTCTATCTTCTTCTTCTTTAGTCTTTTGGGTTGGTATAAAAGAAAATGATCCAGTAATGCTGCTTTTCTTTCTTTCTTTTTTATTGTTCTACTTCTTCCTTCTATTTTTCCTTCAATTCTGTCATCTTTCAAGAAACACATTTATATTAGTCCTAAAACCTGTCAAACGAAGTCCAAAACGTATCCAACTCATAACTCTATAAATCCCTATGCTTTCCCATTAGTTCCACACAATCTTGAACTCTAAATTGCTTCGAAAAAACAATCCTAATTTTATACCCAAAAATTCTCTTTATGTAATTCAATTTGTTAGGAATTGTCTCCCTGTTGTATCCCATTTTTGTAATGGTTTTTTGGTCTTCACTCTTAATAAAATTGCTAGTATTACTGATACAATAAATATAAACAGAGAGGATTGTCTGCTCCCATTCTTATGAAGGCGCAGGGCTCGATTAGTTTGGTGAGATGCTGTTCTTCTCGGTTTTCATTTATGGGGAGCTTCTTAAGATCTACCCAAGTTCTCAAGCCTATGAAGGTTTCTTTGAATGTTGAAGGTGTTGGAGAATCATGAAGCCTGTGATCTGTCATCCATTTTATTCAGTATGTAATTTGGTACTGTTTGGTTGCTGTTTTCATAAATCTGATTGTTGTAACAGTCCAGAATTCTATTCGAGTTACTGGTTAGTGCTGTGTGGCTGCTGTAAACTGCAAACAGCAAGTAGGATGCCTGTTTGGGCAATTATTCAGAGGTTGTGGGGCTATTGTTTTGCAGTATATCAATAATTTATTGGCTGTTTTAATGAATGGCTTCTTGCCAGTTTGACAACAGCAGAGTTTAGGTGCTGGAAACTGTTGTGTCTAGCAGTAAATTGATCATTGCTGTGGTGGTTTCATTAGAGAGTTCTAGACATATTGGTGAGTTAAAAAGGTTTTCCAAGAGTAATTGAAGAGCTAAAAAGGAGTTGTTTTTCATTACACCCATCAAGTTAATCAAATCTGGTTTTCATATTGGAGTTCAAGTCCGGGGGGAAAACTCTGATTACACCACAATTATTTGACATTGTGAATCCAAGAGATCGGTTAATTATGGGTCTGTTAATCGATAAGATGAGATTTAAATTTATTGGGTGAATATTCACCCCTAGTTTCTTCTCTTTTTTTTTAAATGATATCCACCCCTAGTTTCATATGAGAAGTTGAAGGGTTTTGTGGAAAACCTAGCCAACCACTAAGAGGAATTGTGTTGAAGTCATCAATAATGCTGAATAGCATTATGGCCTCTTCAGCTATGCTCTGGAGCATATATATAAATATATATATGGGATAAAATTTTGTAAGCTCACACTTGTGGGGGCCACCATTGGTCCATCCAAATAAACCAAACACACAACCCCACTGAATTGCACATGTCCACCAACTTTCAGTCAAATCCGAATTTACTGGACCGTTGGATTGACCGTGTACCGATCCAAATGGTCCATTGACCATTAAACTTTTGGGGCCCAGATGGAGATGATAGAAATCATGGATATATATATATATATAAATGCAGTTTACACTTAACATCAGCAGTGTCAGTGATTATGAAATTTCTGCTGTGGAGCATGTGAAATTAAGTTGTTGGTTGGTTCAACAGTTCTGCTGATTGTGAAATTATGCTGTGGAGCATAAGATGTTAAGTTGTTGGTTGGTTCAACAGCATTGCTAATGCTGATTATGAAGTTTATGCAATGGAGCATATTAAGTGTTCTGTTGGTTTAGCAGTGTTGCTGATTGTGAAGTATATGGAGTACAACATATATGCTGTTGGTTGGTCTTCAAATACTTCAAGTTGTTGTTCGCTGAGTACAGTGTGCACAAAGAAAGGTTGTTATGTTGCTGGTTACTGAATGCAGTACCAAAGGTTGCTGGTGGATGAGTGTAGTAAACTTTTCTAGATCTTCTTTGTCAGCCAGGTCGTGTAGAACGATGGATGATTTATCACGGATTATTAGTACCGAAAATCAAGCTGACGGATTTCCTCATGAAAGCAGTCACAAAAAGCAGTTATATGATGATTATTCCAAGATGGGCATAGTAGATACATGCACCAGCTTTAGGGAAGTGTTGAGAAACAGCTAGGGATTTTTTTGTTATTTTCTAGTAACTACAGACTAATTTGTCATTATAAAGACTTTGGTGAGAAGAGTTTTTTTTTTTTTTTTTAATTTCCAAAAATAGTGAATAATATAAATAGTGTGCTAGGGCAGGTCATAATTTCGGTTTGGATGACCAGTCCTCATGGTTCTTTCCAAATTCTTACTCCTCCCCTAAAACCCTATTCTGTATCTTCCTCTTCTTTTAACTTTTTGGTTTTTAATCTGGTATTCTTGTGGATTAAAAGTCTCAACCTTTCAGAGAAATGATTCAGCACACAAAAAGGGGTTTCCAATGGAGTCTTTACCAGTGGAGGAAGAAGAATGGATTTATCACAATCATAAGATAATAAATATAATAAAACTATATTGAATTGTTATGTGTTATTTTCACCAGTACATCCCTCTATTATAAAGGGAAGTATACAACAGTCCGCCTGCACTAGCATAGTTGGTTACGGACATTTAGTCCTCCCTTAGGAGGTGAGAATCACAGGTCTGAGCCTTTGTGCGTAGAGAGAGATCTTCAATCAGTGATTCAGTGCCCCCTAAAGTTTAAGTCCCACTACTTACAGTCAACCCTGCTAACTCGGGGTATGCAACACCCAACACTGCAGTTTCTTTATTACAACTCAATGACCAAGGCTGCATTTAGCCACATGGTTTGAATGGAAATGTACTTTGTTGTCCGAAATTTAAAAAAAGTTAGGACACTGAACAGTTTTATTTTATTTAGTACATTTCCTGTTGGCTTCCTGTCTCCTGCCTATCTCCTACTTTAAGCAAGAGAAAGAGGAAAATGTGTTAATGTACGTTTTGATTGAAAATGTATCTTGAATTCGGTATGATGTATTACGCCCATTTCAATGGAAACACAAGCAGCCAAATTCAGCCTAAGACACTGAAATTATCAACATAAACAAAGTTGGAACCTTACTGTAATTTTTTAGTAAATGGATCATAACTTCTCTATACTTTGGACCCATTTGGACATCATGTGGAAGTGAACTAGTCCATCTCTGTAAAACATGGGATTAAGACTCTTAAGGGCTCCAAACAAGACACAATCATAATTTTTTTCTTCTTCTATTGGTGGCTTAATTTTGTGGTTTCAAGGTGTAAATGTGGAGAATAAAAATGGACTGCAGTGAACTTTTACCCTCTGTAATGCATCCAAATTCAAGACAGTAATGGATGCTAAAAAAATGTTTGCCAGTGCAGATGAAAAAAAAAAAGGACAGTTTCCATAGCCATCACAGCCAATCCAACTTTTAGAATGTAAATAACATAGATAAAATATTACCAAAATCAATCCAATTATATTTATAGGCTGTTCGTAGTAAACGGGAACCCTGCTATGCCCTTTATCCAATATTAGCTTCATCAAATCCCTATACAACGACAAAAATGTCATGCATCTCATGAAACACAAACACCCAGATGTTTTGATATCCTTGAAATTTCAGAAAGAATCATTGTACCTGTCAAGTTTTGCATTAATATCGATTGCAAAAGTTTCAGAAATAGGAGTCATGGCATCTCTAGCAGTTTTTGCTGTAAGTTCAAGTGCTCCAGCTATGATTGTTGTCTCATCATGCGTCAATTCTCCACCTTTTCCAGCCTTTTTACAAGCACATTGATGGCATCAGACAAGGAGGATCAAGAATATCTAAAGACAACTCCAAAGTTTTAAGTTTGAGACATAAATAAAAGACAAATTCACTGATTAGAAGCAAAACAGATAGAAAAGTAACTTTCAGACCATGAGAATCTGGAGTATGGAAATAGCATGTAATAATCATATTAGAAGGAACAAATCATTCCGAAAAGACCATATTGCAATCATCTGCACTGGTAACTTAGGAGTTAGGAGCACTTGGGGTTAGTAAAAAAGCATGCATAGAAGCAATCATTTACTGCGGGAAACAAATTGAGTATGCATGCGTTTGACAGAAAGCAATAGAAATGCATGTGAAATTAGCTTTTGATGAGGAATGGAATAAAAAGAGAGGCCGTTTCTGTTGTCTACACCACGCTAAATTGAAAGTTTGGTTACATCTAAACACACATTTAGGTTGGTAGGGAAAGCAGAGTATATGATATTTTGGTTCCAGAGCTCCATCAGTATAACTAAACCCAAAATTTTCTCTGCTCCCAAAATGGGGATGAGCCATATGCAGCTTTATGGCTATCAGTAATCACTGAAGACTTCACGCATCTATCTGGACACAGCTTTGTTAATTTACATTTTCAGACTTCCATACTCTACATGTCATTAGATCTAAAATGTGTAATGGTGAAAACGGAAGTGACAACAATTACCAACTTATTTTATGTCAAAATACTAAGTATGAAGGACACACCTCATTTCCATGCAAATTAACAAGCGTTTTCAACTCAGCTCGACGAAAAAGAGCGACATGCCCATCCCCCAACATGAAGTCTAATAACTGAAAAATTACAGAATAACAGTCAACAGTGCTACTTTGCAATATTAGATAAGGATATGGCTGAAGATAAGCCAGATGTTCTGAATCAAATGGAATCACCTTGCTGATTGGATATGCAACAGGATAGCAAATCCAAACGAGTACACGGACCACAGGAGCCACAGCAGCCCCAATTGCTAAACCATACCGTGAACACACAGACTGGGGTATAATCTGTTTGTAAGAGTCAAACAGACAATTAATGTATCCAGAAGCAGTATAAGGGACCTAAAGCAGTCTTACTTTCCTAGAAATGTATAAAACAAAAGCTGAAACCAAACATAAATACATACATACATATATATATATATATAAAAAGAGGAGGGCTCTCCTAAGCTCAAGCTTAGGATAAGGTAAGCTCAAGTTTGTGGTGGGGCCCACCTGGGGACCCACATGGAGATGGAGGTGGGGGGCATTTCAAGGACTCCTTGGGATATTCCTCTCTACAAAAAATCAGCCTCAACCGTGATTTCTATCATCTCCATATGGGCCCAAAAGTTTAATGGTCAATAGTCAATTCGGATCAATATATAGTCGATCCAGCGGTCTAGTAAATTTGGATCTGACTGAAAATTAGTGGACATGTGCAATTTAAAAGGGTTAAGTGTTTGCTCCATTTGGACAGACCAAAGGTGGGCCCCACAAGCATGAGCTTACGAGATTTTATCCTAAGCTTGAGCTTAGGAGAGCCTTGCTCATATATAAATTATATATATATAAATTAAAATAATATGCAGGCATGACAAACCTCACCTCACCGAACAAAAGTATCAATGTCACCGAAATTAATATGGCACCCCATGCTGTAACAAGACCATCAAGAAAAATAGGAAGTGCCTGAAGAAAATAACAACATATATTTTAGATAAATTTAAAAAAAAATGTATATATATATATATATATCCAGGGAGATGCTCCTATAAGAGATATCTCTCACCTTATATAAGAGATAGGGGTGGGGGCCCTCACATTTAAGTTGTTGGCATTGGATATGGATGTGAGGGCCCCACCCAATCTCTCATTTAAGGAGAGAGATATCTCTCATAGGAGCATCTCCCATATGTATATATATTATATATAATAGCACTTGTGTGAGACCCCGACCCCTAATTTTCGGAATTAGTATTGATTTATTTGTGGATTAGTTTTCTAAGTGGGATTAGTGGTTGTTTGGTTGATTTTGTGAGTTAGAATGACTTTTCATTAGTTTTGGAGAGTTTGGAGAGCCAGTGAACCCAGTTAGTGACCATAGAGTCCCATTTGTTTTGGCGTGGTCAGCAAGGGGAGGTTTTGTGTGATTCCCAAAAATTCTCATTTCGGCTTCGTTTGACTAATCTCATCATTCCCTACAACTTTCGTGTTCACTCCGTACCCATTCGAAGCTCCGAAAACCAGTTTTTCCAGCCCTGGGGGCAAATTGGTCTTTTCACATTAAATCTGGACCCAAATTTCGAAATCTCAGAACCATGCCAAAATTATACTTTTTGAAAAATAGATTTTATGAGAAACATTTTTCTCTTCTTCATCGATCGCGTCCGGGGCCCAGAAATTGATGTTTTAATCCCGACAAGTTTGAGTGAGGGTGGGACCCACACCCACCCTTTTTATAAAAGGGCCCAGCCCTTCCTTCTTCCCCATTTGTTCTAGCAGAATGAGAGGGAGAAAAGCTTCAGCTCCTTAGGGTTTTTCCCCTTTTCTCTTCTTCTTGTTTTCTCACAAAACCCATCTCCAAGCTTGCCAAAATGAGAGATTTATACCCATCTTCTTATTCCCCTCATCTCAAGCTCTCTATTGATGCTATTAGAAGAGAAATCCAGCCACATTGAGGTTCTCCTTGAGCTAGTCTTGTTCATTTGAAGCACTTCCAAGTAAGCAATCCTTCCAATCTCCTAGATTTATGTTTTCCTAGCTCTAGAGAGTCTCTACCTCCACTATTGGGAGCTCTCTTCTTCTTGTTCTTTGGTTTGGCTATTTAGGGTTCTAAATGGGTGTATTTCAGGGGATTTGTGTAGCTTGGTGATTTGGGCTTGGGCGTGGTGATTAGGAGCTTGCTTAGTCATCATTGAGGCCAAGCCAAGTGGATGAGTGAGTTGATTTTATGATTTCTTGTTTATGGAAATTTTGGATTCTTATTAATTACTTTCACCCATGCTTTCTCTATGAGTTCTAATGATTTTGAAATGTGCATATTGACAAGCTCTCCTCTTAATTGATCTCTTGAGAATGTATGCATTTACTTTGCTAAAGTTTGTTATTTTCTTAAATCTAACTCTATGTACACATGGATTTCCATGGGTGATGGTTCTCGTGATGAATGAGGAGGAAATGGAACTGCTTTGATGGAACTCGTGGAATGTTTGATGGAGGATTAGTTGGGGTTTTGAGAAGGCAAAGAGACCCACATTGTTGTGACAAAGTGGTGGCTCAAAGGAGATCTGGAAAAAAAAAAAGCGTGATTTCGGACGTCTAGGGAGGGTTTCTGCCGGACGCCGGGGTTCGGCCGTCCGAACGCCAGAAGGCAGAGCCGTGGGGTGTCCAAACTGGTTCCGGGCATCCGGATGCCAGGGTTCGGGCGTCCGGACACCGGTAACCTACAGGCTGCAAGTGATTAAAATGCCAATCTTCCGAAAGCCATAACTTTTGGCCCATTTGTCAAGAATTGGAGTTCTATATACCGTTGGAAAGCTCTTGAAGCGTAGAATCTAATGGTACACTTATCTTAATGATCAAAGATTGGAAAAGAAAGTGGGTATTGGATCAATGAACCAAGCCCTTATCTCTTTTTAAAAGGGATTCTAAACCTAGTTTGGACCCTAGGTTGGAACCTATTGACCCTACCCTTGCATGACCAATTCGGGAAAAGAAAACAAAGCACGTTTGGCTTGTCAATGTGTATAAGGAGCTCGGAATGCCTTCAATTTTTAAGGGGTACCAAGTGAATGACTAAACCGACATACGGGACCCTTATCCACATCGATTTAAATCTTGAGTCCTCAATGTATGGACCGGCAATGTGTGGAAATCCATGTGTGGTCTCCTTTAAATTGAACTACTAATGTACCCTGCTAGGCCCATATGTGCATGACCAAATATGAATGTGATAATTGTGCCTATGAGCACCTTGTTCAGCCTATTTGGGTGTTACACATCATATAGATATATGTATATGTCCTGGTTTCCTTTATGTAACCTATGTGTCAGCACCACTAAACTTGGACGACCTTGTCGACTTGATCCACCTACTTAGAGGTCCCCCTCTTGCTCCTGCCAGCTGCAGTCTCGGTCCTGTCCTGCCCCGCCTCGTTACCCGGTTCCGCGGCCGTGGTCTTGTCTAGCTATATGTATATATATATATTTTTCGTTAGCTCTCGTCACTTCGCGCGTCTAAGACCAACGCCCAGAATGTGCTCTCATCACATTAGTGATGGAGAATTTAGCTTTGTGTGGTTGCCAATCTGTTCCCCATAATTGTGGATCCCTTGAAGAAGGGCAATTTGCAATGTTCGCCTATGGACTGGGTTTGAAATGTGAGGAATACATGTTTTGCCAGATATCCATGTTTTACACATGCTTTAAAGAAATACCTGTTTTGCCAGATATCCATGTTCTACACATGCTTTAAATGAATACATGTTTTGTCAGATATGCACGTTTTACATAGGTTTTAAATATATGCAGCTTTTGATCAAATACCATGATTTATCACATGTATTATTATTCAGAATATTTATTATCCATCTTAACCACCTGCTAAACCGTCACGTCTGACCACTATTTTGGTACTCAGGTCGAGACTTCTTCGGCCCGACCCAAGTGCTTGTGTTGGCTGTGGAGCCATGAGTTTGCAGATCGTAGTGTCGGCTATGTCATGTAGACATTGAGCTTGGCATTGGAACTACGTCAAATGTGGGGTAGTGCTTATTTAGCTTGTTATTTGTATGGCTTTCATTAGCCTTTTCCTTGGGATTTAATTAATATACATTGATATTTGTAACTTGAACATATGTGGGAATGAAGTATCCTATTACTGTTAGCTCTGTATTTTATTGTAATGGTTTGTCCCAGTATGATATGATCCTTGATATGATAACTATATGCTAGCGGTTGAGTGCGACACGGAATCCGAGTCGCAACCTATGATGCATGGATACTTCAAAATGGGCAACGTATCGTGTCGTGTCGTATCGTATCCGATACTTCACATTTTATGAGTAAAATCTGTGTCCCTGCCGTGTCTATGGCGTGTCCTTGCATATCTATGACGCATATGTGCATCATAGGTCGCAATGCCAAGTAAGCTTCCGCAAAATATTCAAAGTGTGTTGAAATTTGCCATCCTCACACACGCGGATCCTGGGAAAAATATAATTGTTACTTAAATCTCATTTTCACGCCCCCCGAGGTCGGGCCGCTGCAGGGTCCGGGTTCAGGGGCGTGACAGCCTGTCACTTTCCCTTCTATCATAGATGAAAATAGCGGCCGCTACGTAGCGTAGCGGCCGCTATATCGGCCGTAGCGGCCGCCACCGCTACGCTACGGCCGATTTATCGGCCGCCGCACCCGTAGCGGCCGCTACATCCGCTACGGGGCCGCTACGGCCGCTACAGGCCCGCTACGGGCCGCTACGACCGCTACGGGACCGCTACGGGGCCGCTACGGGGTGAGAAAAATTCCTACTTTTCAATTTTTAAAAAAATACATAATAAGAATTATTTCTTTTCTTCTTCTCTTCAAATAACATTTCTATACAACTCTTTTACCCTTTTATGTTTAAAAGAACACCAAAAAGCACATAATCTCGCCGAATTACAGTCGATTCAAAGAGTTCTTCTCTAAGTACATCCTATTAGACACCTCCTTTGGTAGATGTATTTTTTTCTCTAGGTACTCTTAAGTCTTGATTTCATGACATAATTTTTTCTTTTCTGAGCCTTTCATTAGTTTCTAAGTTAGCATAATCAAGCAACATGAACACATGGATCATTACTATTATTTTCTATTTATACAGCGATACAGGACCTCATATAGTGAGGGGACCGCTACGCCCCCTTACCTTAGTTACTTTTGCAAAAAAAATACATTTTCTCTCATTTTCCAATATTCTAGATTTTCTAGAATTTTTTCATATTTTTTTGACGATTTTTCCAAATCGCACCGCTACGCCGCTACGTAGCGCCGCTACGCTACGTATCGCCCGCTACGTAGCGTTTTGGCGGCAGGCCGCTACGCCCGCCGCTACCGCTATTTTCATCCTTGCCTTCTATAAGATAATGGTGGGAATCTTCTCTTACATGTGACAAATGTACATGAGATCAGAATAAATCATCCATTAGGGATACATGGATTTTATAATGACCAGAAAATTTTGTCCTTGTACAGGAGGAACTTTTAGGTAAAAGTGGGCAGTCAATGGAAGCTTGGTTGACCATCAATTTGCTTACCGCTTAAGCCCTCCCATCAAATGATAAGAGCTGTTCAGCAGTATGATTCTAAGGCTACCCATCCAAGTTGGCTTGTCTGACAATTGGTTCACTTGGTTCAGATCTTATTAATGTGCACATCTATCAACTTATAAGTTCAAGACGACAGTCTATGCCTTCGTTCCATTATATAAAGAAATTCCAAACATCATACATATACTTTCAGAAACACTACAAAATAAATTGTTAAAAAACAATACAAAGAACTGGTACCTCCATAGCTGCAGCATTACAAATAAGTAGCGTACACAGCAACAGATGCTGCTTTTTTACAACGGGCAGAATCTTTGCTGCAAAAACAACTAATAGCTTGTTAACATTCTTTATATTCAATTATAAGGAGGAGCTTGATATGAAGCAACAGTGATAAAAGGCTTGAGACCTAGAAAAACAACAGATCATCCAATAGAAAAAATAAAAATACACAATCACCCCCTCCCCCAATAGCATCTTTAGTTGTATCCACTGCATGCAATATGGCTTAATGTGGGACCACATATCCAACAGATCCTAAAACACTACTAGCACATCTGCATCAATATGAGAAGTGACTGATGAGTGTCATATAGGAAAATACCTATAACATTGTATTCTTCAATTATGGTCAAGATTCCAACAAATGCAGTGTATATGTACCAAACAATATTTGGCCTGCATTGGTAAAATGTCTAGTACAACACCAGTTCAATTAATGCTAACTGTTGGCATAATTCTCTGGCAGATTGATAAATGTTGCTTCACGTATTTCACATGTGGAATAACCTGGACTCATTTATCATCTACACACTTTAAAAAATTGCAGTGACTAAATCATTTATGAAACTGGCCCCACTGTGGGTGATTGAGACCATTTACTTAGTTGTATCTTGTAAAATAATCACATTGTATTATTCTCAGCAGAAGTCAAAAAGATATTGTTAGGATTCAAATCTTGTAAATGAGATTCTTTTCCAAACCTTAATGAACCCTTCATTAAAGCATTTGACTAAAGCCGTCCACCCATATCTACTTTAACTCCTCCTCATGAGAAAGCCAACCCATTTATTTCTTAACATGATATGGATTTGACTAACATGAATGCAGGTCCCATTGAAGGCGCTGTTGGACATTGGAGTCACAGAAGGAATGATGGCTGATCACCCACCATAGCCAGTAAAACTGCACTTTCTCTCAGCCTCAAACTTAAGATCTCCACCTCTGAAACCCAGCCAATGCCAATGCTATGAAGGTTGCATAACCACCCAATCTGCTCTCTGCCAACCCACCATCTACATGAGCAGCATGTGCCACTGTCCATGGGTGTCCATTGATGATGCAGAATGGATAGGCCCACAAGCGGGACCGCCCAAGATAGTTTAGGAATATTTTTTATTTCCTTTTTGCTTCCCTAATTATTTGTTAGTAGGTTTCTAATTCTATTAAAAGAGTTCTAATTAGGATACTTTACTAGTTGAATTAGGTTTTCTAAGCCATCAAGTTTGTTTTCCCTATTTATATTGCATTGTAGAGATGGAAATCTCATACTTCGATTAATAGAATTTGAGTTGGGTTTATCCTTTGGAGGTGCGTCCTCATTTATCTTCTCTGCAGAGACCTACCATAGCATCAGCGGACACGTGCTGCGGCACCACCATCGTGCTTCGGCACTTCCACGCAAGCCCTAACCCTAGGGCCTGCATCAGTGGATGATAGGAGTCTAAAGCCATGTGATAGTTAAAGGCATATTGATCTGCATGGTAAAATTGGGTCAGGGATGAAGCTTCCATTACACATTGGGGGCTCTTGGGTTTTGCAGAAAAGGGTCAGGTTCTGGTAGGAGACCAACCAGGAACAACAGTTCTATTGTTGAACGTGTGAAGAGAGTATCAATTCTGGTAAACCTAAGGAGCATAATATCTTAAATCTGTGTTCCATGTGCTCTGGAAATAAGATATTATGCTCCGGAAATAAGATATTATGCTCCTTAGGTGTACCAGAATTGGTGCTCTCTTCACACTTGGAGAACATAGTAGTGAAGAGGGGATTTCAAGTGCTCCAGAAATAAGGCTATTGAGACCGACTGTGGAAGGCAACGCAGAGGGAGGTTAGTTGTAGCTGTGTTGCTGATGGCAACAAGAGTATAACAATCACTGTTCAGGTTTGAACAGGAGCAGTATTTGGCACAGGAGAACAGATGGCAAGTGCAGTGGGGCACTAGTTATTGCATGTTAATGGATACCATGTATATACTATGTTAGACTTACGGCTTAACAATGTCACTAATCTCCAGTTTAGTGTGAAACTCTTAAGAGTGTCTTATCAAATATTTCCACTGTATTGTTGTGCTTGACCTAGTTTAAGTGAAACTAGGAATCCTGATCGCATCTGGATGTGGAGAATGAGGTTTATACTAGTGATCAAGACATTCTAAGACAATGAAGATTAACTCAGATCACCGCCATCAGGATCTAACATAGCTGTTAGTCAACATCCACAGTAAACCCATCCAATTGAAACCACCATAATATTTACGGTTGCCATTCCTCTCTCCATTTTTTTAAAATGATGAGGGCTCTCAATATCATTTCATTAGGTTGTCTTTGTGGCCTTCAGTAAATGACAAAAATGAAAGACAAGGAGAGCAACTTCACCGAGCTGAAAATGTTTTCTCAGTATTGAGTGAATATGAGAACTGACAATGGAAGTTCATGTACTTTCTCTCTGGTTTTGAGAAACAGAAAAGAGGGACAATCATATATCAGGACCACATCATCAATCTTTCCTGCTTGAAATAATGATGCCACTATAAATATATTAAAACTCAATTTTCATTTCAATGCAGCATTTAGAAAACAGATGATGGTTAAAAGATGAATTTGGGCTTGATGGTTCAGTTCCCAAATCTCAATCCCAAGATCAATGCAAAAGCGAACTTAATCTAAACGATAATATAACATATTTCTCACATATTATTATTATTTGATTACCAATATCATTTTGATGACTCTTTTTATTGAAATGTTTTTAAAACCTACAAAATAAAAGAAAATATATTAAAATATAAATAAATAGCCAAATACTCTAAATCGAAAAGCTGTAGAAATCTGCAACAACTTCCAAACAGCACAAATAACACAATAATATGATATATGAGTATTATGTTCTGTGCCTATAAACTATGCGAACAATAAAATTTGTGGATATTTTGGTTGAGAAGGGTCCAAAATGCGCTTAGATTAGATTTTTCTCTAGGATTTTGCTCATAAAGAAACATAAAAGAGTAAAGGAGGCTAGTTTCCATATTAGTCTTTCTACTATAATTACGCCACTTAGGGGATCTCTTGTATGTTCCCTGTAGATCTTGGAAGGTAGAAATAAACCCATGTTAGTTATTTTCCCTTTGCTTTCTCTGTGTGCACATAATCCAGACAGCATCAAATATCCTCCGCATCATTACCGTGATATTGCGCGGCCAGCAGCTAAAAAACGTGTACTATGAATTTAAAACGGCTTGGCTAGAAGAGGGTATAAGTTTCCCAAGCTTTTCACAGGATATAGCAAGGAAATTGATTTTCAATGAAATTGGGGCACTCCAAAGCAATTTCACCCTTACAAATCCATTTTCCATGGGAAACCACATTACAACCAGAACTTTCAGTCAGGTAGGTCAAATCGTCAGGGAAAAGAAAGGAACTCTGTAAATGACCAAATGAACCCACAAATCAGAACAAAACCAAGAGCGCAGCTGTAGAAAAATTGTTCTCCTGCGTAGTAAGGAAATCAAAAAACAAAATCCACGTTTGGAGAAACCCCATTTCCCAAAACAAAATCTCCTCGCTCCCCCACTCCTCCCAAAATTCAAAGCGAAATACAAAAAAAACAGAAACCCAATTCCGCGTGTTCCCATTTAATGCAATTTCCGATGTTTCTGGCTCCGCGTACTACCCATTACAGCAAAACACTCGATCCAGCTACCATTACAGGTAGATCCAAACAGAAACAACAACAACAAAAGAAATTATATATATATATAAAAAAAAAAAAAAAACAATCCAACCGCAAAGAAAGATGAAATGAGATTAGATAAAATGCGGACCTGCGTGCACACGATCTTTGGGTGTCCCAGACTTGGCAAGAACTTCGAGATCGACGAGACTCATGGACATAAGCCCCAGCGTGAGCCCCGACATCATTCCCGCGAACAAAACCAGCAGCACAATCACCAATATGTGGATGAAAAACCCCGACTCGCAGCATCGGTACTCTACTGCCATGCAATTTCTCACCGCCGCCTCCTTCGATTCTTCCTCTCCCCAAACCCTAAAGATCCAAACTTGGGACTTCTCAGCAGAGATTGAAGTGAAACTCTTCCTCTACTACTTCTTCTTCCTGCTCTAACAACTTCAAAAACCCTAGAAATTGTAGTTTTCCGTTTTGGGCTCTTCCCGAAAGAAAGACAAGGGCAAATATAGAGAGAGCGATGGTATTATTCCTATTTCGTGTGATTTCAACTTGTAAAGTTGAGAAGTTGGAAATCTGAGAACTGGATTCTGACAGCTTCGTAACGTGTCATTTAGCGCCTGTTTTTGTTACTTTTTGTTTTGCGAAGCAGGCAACGATGGAACGGAAACCGGCAAAGCGGACGGTTAGTTAATGCAGTGCCACGTGGAATGCGTATCGGTTGGGAAGAGGATCCCCTGCTTGGACCAAACAGGAAAACCCTGTTTGGTCCAATGAGGGGGTGCCACATGGGGGAGGAAAAAAAAAAAAATTCACTAAGGAGATGGGATGTGTTGATGGGATACTTTCCCCCCTATGTGGCACCCCCTAATTGGACCAAACAGGGTTTCCCTGTTTGGTCCAAACAGGGGATCCACTTCCGTATCGGTTGCTACTTCCAAGTTCAGTCTGAGCAAAAGATGGGGGTGTCTATTAATAGAGTCCGGGTCCAGATATGAGGCTTTGACTTTAATAAATCCATTTAAGATCTAATATGCTCAAAGCAATTGTTTTTTGTTTTTTTTTTTTAGTGTTTAATGAACATGGTAGTTGATCTCATCATAAAATTGGGGTAAAAGTTTTGAATAGGAGATTAATAATGGAAAGGACATTTATTTTGAGCCAAACAGCTTCTAAATAGATGAGCACTAATGTAGAGTTTCACTCATTTAGAAATTATATAAGTAAGCTTCAATTAATGATTGTTTAAATGATAGGGTGAAGTAAATTAAAGTAAACATTAAAGTAGTGGGGAAAAGTAGCGATTAAGTAAGGTGGGATCTATTTTGTGTAAAGTAAGTTTTGTGTTTGTTTTTATGGGGTGAAGTGATTTGAGAGAGTGCGTAGTAAAGTAACCATTTTACTTGATTTTTACATGTATTTTTTTGGCAATTGGTAAAGTAATTGTGACATTTTAGGTTGGTGAAACCTAACTTATATATATTTTTTATGAAAAAGTTTTAATTGACCTAAGGTGAATCCCTTTATAGTTAGCTGATTTAGTGATCTAGCAAACGAGAGTTTAGTGGATTAAGTATCTACAAAATAAACAAAATGAGAAGGGAGGGTAAAGGAAAATTCAACTTGTATTGGGCCAAATCGAATCCTTATGGCATGACCCGATTAAAAGTGAATTTAGGTAGGACTTATTTTCACCCGGTTTAAGCATGGTTTTGGACTTTAAAACTTGGATAGGACTTTGGTTGAGTAGGTATTAAGATTATTGACTTGAATGCCCAACTTATCTATAGGGCTATTTCTTTGCAAGAATGTACAATTTGGAAATTCTCCAGCCATTTCTTTAGTAGAATTCCTTGACATGAATTTGTAATGTCGTGGGGTTTTAGACAATGATGTGCTGCTGGTTGTCCCATTGGCATTTTCAAATTGCATATTTCTTTGCTAGATTAATTATAAATTTCAAATACTTGAAAAGTCACTTTTATACTTTGAAATTCCCAAATTTCAATCCCCTTGTGTGTTTTTAAATGCTCTAACCAATAGGAGGATTTAGAAATTCTACCACAAGAGATAGCATTTAGAGAATTACAAATCTTCATTATTTCAGAGCTTCCTTTTTTGTACAAGCAGCACTACATAAATTATGTATTTTTCAATAATTTTGGGCCAGTTGTTGGGTGGAAAGGTCATTATCCCAATTATATAGGGAAACATATGATATGCCCACTCTATTTTTGCCAATGACAGTTCTCTTATGAGGGGGCTAAAAACCTAACATAAAATATTACAGTGATTGTCGTTAAAATTTATTGGCTGATGCAAAATACAATCAATGTATATATAAACTCTTGATTATATTAATGTTCCATCTATGGTGGCAAGCAATCCTCCAAGCGGTCCCCCAAATTGGATTTTTCTTTTTCTTTTTTTAATTTCATTGGATCTATGAGATCGATACCGATCCAAATAAACCGAAAAGCCAAAAAACTAATCACCCATTCTTTAAAAAGAGAAAACGAAAGTAACCACAGCGCAGTTTCACTGTCGGGAGTGTCCTAAAAGGACCAGCATTAAACCCAAAGATGCCTGAGAATCACATCCAACTAGACAGGAGCCGCAATCACTATCTTTAGCATCTTTTGATTTTCCCACCGAGATTTGAACGGTTGGGTCCTATGCAAGCTGCCTGACTTACCTGGACCCCACAAGATCTCCAAAATGTCATCACATGCATCCAGGGTGCGTTACAACTGCTAGGTCTTGTGTGATGTGCCCCAACACTGTGAGGACTCTCAAGAACTTTCTTGTCCTCCTATTTTTATATATTATTTTAAGTTGTTGTGGGTCGATAATAATTCCCATTTAATTATTAATGGGACCAACACTACAATAATAAACGAGAAGAGGAAAAGATTTTAAGGAGATTTTGTACATCAAAGGATTTTATCAAATTCAAAAGAAGAATAACCTTGTGCGGGTTCCATTTGGCACTATTTTGTCTGTAAGTGGATGCAACCAATGGGTAGGATTAAACATTAGATAAGACCATTGAGCTCAACTCCATCCCTTTCTTGTTAAATGGAATTGGTATTCTTCTTTTGGGGTATTTAAAAGCAAAATATTTCCAAAGGTTATAAAATATTAGTTAGTATGGCGAATAACATTTTTTTTATTTAAAATACCTAGAAAACAAGGTGGAAAGTTATGGCACATGTCTCCATTTACAAGTCTACAAGCTACTCATCCTACCCAAAAAAAAAAAGAGGAGAAATCAGGAGCTACCATAACTCTATTCCTTTCTTGTTAAATGGAATTGGTATTCTTCTTTTGGAGTATTTAAAAGCAAAATACTTTATAAAATATTATTTAGTATGGTGAATAACATTTTTTTTTTTTTGTTTTAAATACCTAGAAAACAAGGTGGAAAGTTATGGCACATGTCTCCATTTACAAGTCTACAAGATACCCTTCCTAAAAAAAAAAACGAGTGAAATCTAGGGGCTACCGTAAAACATGCATGGTGGAATCACTATGCTTCCAATTTTCTCCAACAATTGGACTACATGAGCTACCATAAAACTTAGTGGAATCACTGTGGTCTATGTTTTCAATTTTCTCCTACAATTGGACTAGGCATGTAGTCCGCCTCTATGGACCAATTTTAGCCCACCTTTGAAAAGTGCAACTCTCTTTACCCTTTCATCTACTCATGGTTTGGCACCATGCCCAATTTTATGTTCGTTAAATCTTTTTTCACTATTTGACTAAATCTAAAAGTATTTATAATTAAAGGATTATTAAACTTTAAGGCTATGAAATCAAGGGCTAGGATATATCATTGGGTAGATTTTTCTCATGGCACTTATCGATAAAGAATCCTTTCCACCATCTTATTCATACCCCAAATGATAGGAAAGAATCCAAGTGGGTCTCACAAGCCAGAACACATATGATAGCTCATATGTGGTTAAGCAATAGGTTCTGAAGATTTTTTCTCTTACTATATGGAGCCACTTGGGCCTACCTTAGATCAATGATGTTCTTTCACTCTCTTATCCTCTCATGGGGCAAGGATAACGAGTGGCTGATTTTTCGCATGACTCTTTCTTTCCAATCATCGATGTTCAGTGATAGAAAAACACCCAAGTGGGCCCCATGAGCTAGACTGCATAAGCTCACATCGGTATACTCGTAGGTGTAAACAACCCCCCCCCCCCCACAAGAAATGGATTCACTGATGGGAGAGAAATGATCGTCACCGTTAACAGTGATACCATGGTGGGTGATTATAGATTTAACTCGCATAAGACTCATAGTTCATTGATCAAAGCCGCTTATGTCAAAAACCACTTTTATATTTCCACTCCAATTAAAACGATTACGGGCTTTATCATGGAGCTAATGGTACTTGTAATCCAAAATTGAAGTCATTTTTTTTATTTTTTCTACATACGAGAGTCGAATTCAAGCACTCTACTCACTACTCACTCACCAAATCTCTTATCAGCCGAGCTAAAGCTGAAGGACAATACAAGTGAAATTTGGTAGCTCTGCTAGAAATAAGGTAAAATATAACATGACGGGTCACACACAGGTTGAACTAGATTTAAATAATAGTATACCGGAATTCTCTTGACACAGTTCCATGACGGGAACTTAGATTTGCATGCTGACGCAGAGGAATTTAGTCGGTAGATTTATATATTTGTAGAGATATGCATCAGCTTTCCATGAGAACGGCAGGAAGTATTATATAATACCCAATTCACACATATATTTTTGACACCTTCATAATATATTTGTGTGCTTGTGTGGGACCTACTTGCTCCACTAGATATATGATGATTTTTTTATCAGGTATTCAATTTTTTAAATCGGCTATTGATTATAAAAATTCATGCATGATCGTATGTTATAAGACGCTGAAAACCACAATACAAACTGTCAAGATAGAAGCTTTTCCCCATATTTTGAGTCATTTATTTCATGACCTTCAGCTAGATAAATCAAAACATTTCGCGACATTTTTATTTCCTAATAATAGCTAAAGCTCGAAGCTTTCTTTCATCTAGCTCGACTGCTGAGCTACACAACTTCTACCACGTGCAAAAGTAGCAAAAACTAATGGGATTCGGAAGGTAAATTTCCTATCCAATAAAATGAAAAAAAATTAAAGAAAAAACTGATCATATTGTCAAGTTCATTCATGTGTGATGTGTCAATTTAAAGACTCTTTAACACAATGCCTCCCCTGTTATTAAAAAACCAATGCGTCCTTATCACAAACCAAAAATATTTCAAGCTAAGATAAACATGTCATGTAGCATAAAAGAGGCTTAATCTACCATTTTTTCCCAAACAGACATGTTATAAATTATTTTCAATGTATCCAATTTTTGCTAATGCTGCCAATGATATTAATGGGAAACTTCTATAACATGAGTAACTTTTGCTTGCCTCCACAAATCGCTCTCTCTTAACTTAAAAAAAAAACATCCAACAGCTAGCAAGGAGTGCAAGGAAAGGCATCATTCTCGCTTAATTACACACAACCTTTTCAATTGGTACCTACCAACCTCCAATGTTGTTACCTTCAGATGATGTAACCCCCTTGCACTCACTACCCCAAGTGATATTCTGAGTTTATCTCAATGATATGAGATATCTAATCGGAAACATCTTTATTATCATGCTATTACCATGAAATTCAATGTATTTTATCGAGTAACACCAAAAGCTCAAGTTTTTATTGGTTTTGGTTATTAACATGATAACAGAGCCAAAGGTCAGGAGTTCGAAAACACTGTGAGATATGTTACCTCTATTTGCCTATCTGGTTTGATCCATTTCCTTTGTTGGATTTTGAACTCGAACAACCTACTATTCAGGGAGGGGATTGTTGATATATATATATATATATAGTTATGCCGTCTACTAACGGCTCGAGCTTTTTTGTTTCTAGTTATTAACAATATTAATACTTTAATGACAGCTCTTTTGCAATGATTTAGAGAATTCTTCTTTCCAGAATTTTGGAATCCTCCTCAACCGTTGTCCTTCACATGCAATTCCAAAATGCTTATTATCACGGAAGCATTTTGAAATGCGCAAGAAGTTGGGATTCTAAGAATCGTAGAATATTTGTGACTTTTAAGGTAATTGGAATTCAAAACCATCATATCAATGTCAGAAATTTTAAACATAATTTTTGTTAATAAGGAATTCTGCTAAATTAATAGGCCTCGAAGGCAAAGGGTTTCGTGCCTTGGATATAAGGAGCCCCATTATTTCATTTAACTAAATTCCTAGGAATTCTGACACTTATTTTTATAAGGAGTTAAAATGGAAACAAAAGTAAATATCCAAAAGTGATCATAAAATAATATCCTATAACAGAAAATAAACAAGGGGAGATTGGGAAATGAACACCCAACCGCCGCTCAATTAATTCCTGTAAGAAATATTTGAAATAGTTTGCTAGAGATATATGGGTTAATTTGGAATTTGAAATATTATATTGAATTTTGAATTATTCTCTTCTCTAGTGTAGATTGTGGAGTTTATCAAATATAGTTCTTCTACTTTTTTAGTGTATTAGAGCCAAGGTTTAGTTGTGATCTTGCTATCAAATTGGCTATCTACTCCGTGATAACCTTATAATCTTTTTTTTTTATCCTTAATAAAAATCAAGCATCCCTCGTCCATTCTTTCATCCAACCCTAAAGAATTTGTCATTTTCATAAGTCACAGGATCCAACGCGTCTAAAAGAGATAAAGATAGATTGGATCTAGTTGGCTAAAAGCATTAAGAGACTCAAAAATGGGAATGCAACAGTGATAAATTTTATAAATCAACGGTGATCACTGCTGATTGTTCCACAAAATATCAACCATTTATTTTCAAAAATCGAGGGATTTGTATTCTTTTCAATGAATGGACCATGCCATTATAAGGTCTTACTAATATTTGTGGGAAGGTGTTAAAAACTTACTGCATCGCACAAGAAATCCTAGAAAACTGAAGCCCCCTGCCTTATATCCTCTGCAACTCACCTATTTAAAAATCCTTTTTTGAGTCTACTTGACCATGAGATTTTTATGAATTCAATACCATCAAACAAATATGCTCACATTAGACAAATAGAGTACCTTCACTTTCTAAACAAAAAAAAAAAGGACTACCTTCACCAGCTAACTAAAGGGCAGCCAGTATCATGTTCTTACTCAGAATATTTTATGAAACTAGTCTTTCCTTCTTACTTTAATTAAAGTGATCGTGGTCCTGTATTTTCATTTTTCCGTGGTATTCAAGCAATTTATACAATATTATAACTATATTTCCGTTTTTCATTAAAAACTTAAATTTCTTTTAATGATATTTTCCCAACACAAAATCTTAAATTATCCTTCTATTATCTCCTGCCAATATCTCAATAGTGAGATTTGTAGTATTGGTTAAATCAAAGGTTAGAATATTCTGATATGGGTAACTCTTTAATTGACTCATTATTCATGATGAGATCTTCTTCCCTTAACCTACCAAAAAGTTACACATCGGGAATGGCTCCTACCCATGTGGTAAGGAGTGACAGTTCTTATTAGGTGGTCCACACTTCAAACCTAGCATTTCCCCATGAGTTACCTCACATGTGTGAGCCATGTCTCCTCATAGGTACAAATTCCCATCACCTCGTATATGTGAGTTGTGTGTCTTTACATGTGCAAGTTTCTATCACCTTGTATATACAAGTCTCTCAGCTTCCAACCCCTTAGTTTGGTTAAAAAAAGAAACAAAAAAACGAAGAGAAAAGTCATGCATAAGCTGGACTCTACATTATAAAAACAGCATGAAGAAGACCTGCCTATATATATATATGGTCATGTGATGAAAGGAACCTAACTTGGTTAAAATGATGTTATTGTTTACCTACATGCAATTGATGGAGCATGGAGCATGGTTTGATTGTTAGACATTGATTAAAATAGGAGAAGAGAAGTAGGCCAACCATTCATGTGCTACCTACATTAAAATCTAATGCAAGATTGATAGCACTTTAATAATAGAGCAAAATATCATTCATGGATAAAAGTGACACTTTTTTTTTTTGAAAGGGAAATCACACCTACTTTTGGACTTTTGATATGACTTAATAATAGTTGTTGTAGAATTAAAAGAAAGGGACATGAGATTACCAAAGACTGTACAAATCCCCTATCATGAAGCTTTATTTGAAATAAGGGGATGGGATTGGATTAGGGATATTTTATGGGTAAACTGGCATCACAAGCATACAACATTGAGAGTGTTTTTTTTTTTTTTTATATTTTTTATTTTAAGTAAAGCTTTTTAGATTTTGTCTCATGTAACCTTGGATTTAGCACTATCACACACGCAAGCAGCGATGATTGATTTACATGTGAGTTGGAACTTGGAATTTAATATTTTTATAGGAAAGTTAGGTTGAGAACACTGTCACTAACATCCTTGTTATCGACGAACTATCACCTTTGGAAAATGTGGGTACAATTTTAAATTTGGGAGTTTTGTGGTTGTGGGGATGTTATTGGGGAAAATGTTTTGAAGATGAAATACTTTTAAAATAATTAAAAATATTAAATAAGCATAGAATACTATCAAAAAACAGTTTTATCGATTTTCTCTTTGATTGCCAAGGGCACAAGTTGTAGTTTAAAGGTCTCTTTAATAGAGATCATTTTTGACAGAAATACAAAAGCTGTTCCTGGTAATTCCAACAATTACTGGTCGGTGTAATTTTGGTGATACACTTTCTTTTTTCCAGCGTTGGGTCATTCTTCTTTGGGATTCAAAGAACTTATAACTAAAGCCATATACCAACATAAAAGCTTAAGTTAATAGGTGTAAGGCCTAAAAAAGAATCTGTCCAACTCAAGTCTTAGGCGATGTGGGATTTGGAACTTCTCAATAAAACCAACTATCACTCTTTACCATAATAATCCTTCAGTACAACTCCCATTGCTATTATAAATTCCTAGGAATTGAATACAAAGTTGGAAAATGGACCCACTCGTATGAAGAGAGGATAATCCACCTTTAATTGGAATTGTTGCCCCTTTTGCCCCCAGAATCATCAGGAGCCGAGGATCAATGTGCAGGACATGCATTTGGGCTGAATGGGCCAGACCTGGATCCATGTGAAATTAAACCCTTAATGGGCTGCCGGTTGATTTTGCTCTCTGTTTGAAGCTCTGTGGGCTGTACTTGCTCTCATTTTGGGGCCCAATACTTATGCGGGCAATGCCTGGGCTTCTAGTCTAAATGCTTGAAGGCCGCTGCGGCCCAGTGTAGTTAGTGGAAATGTCATATGAATTGTTTCAAACGAGCTGGGGCAGGACCTAAGTTTTAGGACTTTGTGCAGAATCCAGACCAGACAATTAGGCCCAGTATTTAAATGGATTGGGATTACTCAAGTTTCAGCCCGGACTGACCCTGCCCATTCTGAGGCAATTACTGCCCATTTCTGCATGGTGACAATTGTTTGATCATGGCCCTTTATGATCAGGTCTGTGTCAGTCCCAAAATCCATGCTTTTGCTGATGCATTTGAGGTCATCCAGAGCATCAATGGAAAAGGGAATTCGTCAATCAACCCTCATTCTATCTAGATATAAAGGCTCTTTCTAGCCCCATCTTTTGGCCAATATGGTTTCTCTTTAGATATAAGACGGTTTTTGGGAGAAAGATATTCTGGGTTGGGCTATGGATAATTTTATTTTGCTGAAGTGGGTTTTGGGAGGGGGTTTCTTTTTGGTTGTTTCTGTCTCTTCTTTTGTTAAATGAACTTTAAAAACAAGGGTGAATCCAGCCCAAATCTGTCTGGTTAACAGCTGTGGACTCGGAGCTGGGCTTGGGAACAAATGTGTGTGTCCGAAATCTACTCTGTTAACAGCCTCACATTTGCACATAACAAAGAAATGGTATTTCCGGCTCAAATCTGTCCTGCCTCCCCTTGAAGGGCCCAAACTTTTGACCTTAATCATTAGAAAAAACTTATTTTTCTTTGCCCGTTTTTATTCACTGTTGGATTGAATCTTGGAAAAAGTCTAGTTATAAGACCATTATATGCAGAGGCCATTAAAACGAGGATTAGGATAATTTGATAGGGTTGATTTTCGTCTAACTCTTATCCGATAAATCCGGGAACGCAAAACCCACCCCCCAAACCAAATAAAAAACAAAAATAAATAAAAAAAATCAGGGCGGGTCCTATAATCTGCACCACATATGAATGGTTTTGGTCCATTTGGAGGATAAACTTTCCGATAGTTTATGTGG
The DNA here is from genome assembly GCA_029852735.1 of Persea americana. Taxonomy (NCBI): domain Eukaryota; kingdom Viridiplantae; phylum Streptophyta; class Magnoliopsida; order Laurales; family Lauraceae; genus Persea; species Persea americana. Next base: position 79,178,669 of record CM056810.1, read on the forward strand.
CCATTAGATAATTATGTAAAGTAATCTTTTTTGTGTGTAATTTGGGCTATGAGGTGAGGGCAGCCCATTGGGCTCTCTGGTGTAGTCTGTCATGGGCCATGCATGGGCTTCAATATTCTTAATCAAGTAGACAAGTGGCCTCGATATGGTCAGAAGTCTCTGAAACACTACTCGGTCCAGAAAGCTACTGTGTATTTTTAATAAATTATATCATTATATCAATTTTTGACTCGTTGGGACCAATCCAACCATAACATGTTAAGGACCAAAATTTTCACGGAGCTTGGTTTAATGGCCGATCCAAACCGACTTAACCAAGTTTAACCTAGCTTATAAACCATGTATCTTATTTTCATCTCCAACAAATAAAAAGTGCTCGTTCCAGTCCAGTTCAATCCCAGTGGGCCATTTGCATGTAAGCTCATAGCAGGATGGGCTCAGGCCTATTTTTCAAATCCTCCAATCAAATGGGATGGTCTTAGTCTGACCCAGGCCCATCATTACATTGTTAAAACTGAACCAAACCTCCCAGTTGAAGCCGGTTTGAGGCAAACCAGTGCCCAGGACAGTTTGCTCGCAAAGACATTGACCTGGTATAAACTGAGAGTTTTACACCCCTTTTTGTAATGTTCATTTTTCATTTAATCCCTGTTACAATCAAACGGGCCAAGATATTAGTGCTGGGTCCATCCCTTTTACAAATAAAACGCTTTGTGGTATATATGTTGGGCTGAGCCCGGCCTTCTATTTAGGCGCTTAAAGCATGGTAGGCCCAAGCTTAGCTTATTCATCCATAGAACAGAAAATAAATCCCCCAGCCAATGGGCCTAGAACCCAGTCCGATGTGAGCTATGCTTGTGACAAGCTCACCTTTGGTTACTTGTGTTAAGTGTGTCCATGGGACTGGGTTAAATGGGCCTGGAATTGGCCCTTGGTCTTGGCCCATTGGCTGGTCGAGGGCGATTTTTTTGTCTTCAATAATTTTAATGGGACAAGTGAGGCTTTTTATGCAGAAAGGCTTAACCACAAGTCAATCCAATATTATGCAGGTTTACATATATTTTGTGAATAGACTAGGCTGGGCGTAACTTTAGGCTTGAGGGCTGACCTGGATAACCAATAAAATAGCAAACGGGCTGAGGTTGGAAAAGCTTTGACCTGGCCCAACCCAGGCCATGTCAACGATCCCCGGATTAACTAGTTATAAAAGGCCCACCCGAAAAATCCAGGTTTTGACCCTGTCGTTTAGACCTGATTGATAATTGGGTCCAGTTCTGGATTCGCAGTATGGGTTCAGTTAATAATTAGGTCCGAGTCTGATCGGATCTCGACCCAAATACCTGATGCTGAGAGATAGTGTGTAGGTGTATTATTTACATGTTTCCAAGCTTAGAACGGTTTGATTTGTGCGGCCCACCACCTAAAAGCATGACAAATCATCTGAGAATAGAGATTTGAACGGTCGATTTGGTCAATCTGGATTGACTGTTGGCATCATCAGCAAGATGACATCGACTATCATCATCAGCTGATTGATGATAGTCAAATGGATCATTGTTTGGTAGTACCATGCCTTCAGTTATCATGAATATTTCTGGCCTTTTACCATGAGGATCAGATATATTAATTTGTAGATTTCATTGTTTTGAGGAGTTCTTCTAAAAATTCATTTGACAAAGAGGAAGATGATTGATCGATCTGGGGAAGATTTGCGTGAATAGTTTTGTTTGATCGATCTGAGGAAGATTTGCGTGAATATTTTTGTCTGGGAAGGAGGAATTGTTTTGAATAAAGATAAACCTGCGAATCTAATATCATTTGCAATATAGATTAAGCCTTACGAATCTTGACTTATGCATTACACGATGGTTGATAGGAAATTCTAAAAGCATACCTTTCATCATGATCTTGATGATGAGCAGTTTCGATTTGATCTATAGATAGATCATCCTGCCTTAGGGTTAATGAGCTTTCTTAAATAGAGTTTTCTCCTATCTCCCTTGTCATTCACTCTCATATGCGTGAGAGTAGATGGGTACAATGCAATATGTCATCAAATAAATCTATTAAAAGCCTATTAGGAATCTATTAGAAGTTAGTTTCCTTAATTTCCTCAAAGATTAGCGAAACAAGAGAGCTAAATGGATTGGGCTTTTTCAAAGTGAATCCAAGCTTTATTCAAAAAATAACTAAAGGGGAAAGCATATTAAAGTTAATGGACTCAACGTGCGGTCATGAGGATCACTTACGTTTAACCGTCTCCCTATGACCTACAAGTGTGGAAAAAGAATTGTGACAATTGATGAAGGGATTAATGGTTTTGAGGGTCTCAAAGTTGCCCTAACTGTAATTAATAGGAAGAAAGTGAGATAAGCGTAAAAATTTGATCAATCAATTAACTCGAATGACCAATAGAACTCGGACAAGTGTCCTCATGTGAGTGTTGGAGTCCAGAGATTTATCAAGCAAACAGTAATTAATGCAATGCTTAAATACATTGTCAAGGGGTCCCCACCCCCCAACTTAGGGGGCTAGAACCCAACTCTCCAGCGAGTGAAGTAGACCTCATGTGAGGTAAGGGAGCCCTAGGATGACCTCTTTGAACTCTTTATTTAATCTATATTTTTTTTCCCTATAGAGATTTATATTGTCTCCTCATCTTATCATAAGACCCTACGAATTTTCCTCATCTGATTAGGAATGAGACTTTTAACGCCATGTTTTACACAATTGGACCTTGTATAAACTCTACTAGGTGAGAGATCATGAATGGGCCCCTTACTCCTTCAACATTATGATTTTTTTTTATTGATAACGAAACTCACATTAAAATAAAGAAAAGAACAATACAAAAAAATTCAAAAGAACGAGGAAAGGTTCGAAAACTTTGCCTATCTTTCCAAAACCATGGTCCATGAGTACTTTCTTGTTGGGCATCTTTCCCAATCTTAAACTTTGAAAGTGTAATTTGCTATCAATTTTCAGAATCTAGGGAGTAACTTTGTCAAAATTGCAAAATCCCATCAGTGCTCATCACATCTGCAGTAGTTCTCTGCCTGGAAATTCTCAAGCAACTAACGTTGGTGGGGGCCGGTATCTATCTTCTAGAGGGTCGGCCATCAGGACATGAACATCATATCCTTAGGAGAGTTTTTGAGTGAGAAAGGAGCATGGTACATTGATCCAGATCGTTGATCAGATGGACATAATAACTGATTGAGGATGCCCTCAAAATCTTGTCGATTGTAAGATCCTAGCCATGTCAACATAAAAAATTAAAAGGATATTATCCATACAGCTGCCTTTTGACTTAAGTCTCGCTTCCTGAGAGGTCAAAATTTAAGCATTTCTCTTGTATAATATCCTAAGGTAGTGCGATATCGCACACATCATTCTGTGCGATATCCTAAAATAGTATGATATCGCACATGCAATATCTCAAGGCCTTGCGATATCGCAATATTATTGTACGAACAGTCTTACAGGAATTATATAAACTTCGACTCTTGCAGAACAAATGTCAAGAAGTAATAACAATTGTATGGTCAATATCCCAAGATTGAACCCTAAAAGAGATTATGAAGACTGGATAGCTAAGATCTTCCAGATGAATCTAGGAGTACCCGAACCCCAAATTCTCGTCCACCAAATCATTGGGTCTAGATCACAAAACCGTAGGGCCCACTTGTATGGTATGGCCATCGAAACACTCAAGTTCCAAGTCACAACACATAAAGACAAAGGCTGCAGCCTGGCCAAAATTACATTTTAGTAAAACTTGACTTAGCTTGGATGAAACCCGAATTTCCAAGCCCAAGCCTGAAATTTAGAATTTGAGCCAAGAGGCCAAGCACCAACAGTCCTAATATCATAAGTTCATATACTATTTACGTAGTACATGTGTAATTCAGTTAATTGGTTTCAATTTAGGTACTTGACCCAGCCTGATCATTACTCAGATTTCAAAATCCAGGCTCAAGCCTGAATCAAACAACCCGAGACCAAATTGAATTTTCATATGGATCAGTACTACTACCTGCACATAACCCAAACAACAAGACCTAAAAATAAGCTCCAACCAAAAAACTAAGCTCAACACATGGAAGGAATCACAAAACTTATATCAACCCAAATTGGTGCTAATAGTTCATGATCTCGAGTCCGGATCTTATGCGGCTTTACCCTACGGAGTAGACTTATCACAGCCTGCACATTCCTGCAGACAACTTGTCATATACACTGGTTGCTGTCCTATGCGATTATAAGGGCTGCTCACGGTAATACAGTGGAACGTGATTGATATCACCGTACGTTACGACCCGAAACGATGAGCCATGCTTCTCTTTTTGTGGCAACTCCGAGAAAGATACCCAAAAAGTGAGATACTGCCTCCGGGACAGAAATCTTTCTTCCTTTACACCTCAGAAAGGTGCTGCTGCTGCCGCTGCTGGTGTAGGTTGAAAAGTCAATGTCACCGTTGGATTCGTTACTAGATAAAAGCCCCTGAGACATCATTCCATATTGCACTAACCTGGAATGCAGAGACATCTGCGCTGTAGAAAAAACAAGCGAGATACTTGGGATTGTGTAGTAGCCACTTTTCCAAGCAAGGAAAGGAAGTGCATGTTATTACACAGCAGGAAAAGGTCGTCTTATTGAAAGGGAATGTATGTCCCAAAAAGTGCCTCTCAAGCAATGGGGCGCACCCAATGGCACAAGTCCAGTAGATTAACCCAAAACTAATCCATTAGCACTTTCCTTTCGTTTACTGTGGGCTGTGGCTATGGGTAACCTAAATCACAACAAGGCATTCATCGTTATCTCATTATCTCCTCAGCTTCAGCTGTGCTAAGCGTGTATGCACCGTGTATGTTGTATATTTTCCTAAACCATGATGATAAAGTGGAAGACTAAGAGTAAAATGAAGTTCACATAGAAACAGATACGGTTAGATGTGTGACTGCCCCAGCTAGCATCCTCCTAATCTAGTGCGTTTGGTAGTAGTTTGTACGGGCTTGGAGTGGGTATATATATATATATAGCCCAGCCCTCTCCTCAGCTCAAGCGGATGGGAGAGGGCTGTCCGCAACCTAGGCTGGGGCCCACTATTTGGTCCATCCAAATGGACCACACTCAAGGCCCCCTTAAATTGCATATGTCCACAAAAATTTGGCCCCGTTCGATTAAACTGAACCGTTGGATTGAGTGACACCCATCCAAATGCATTGTACACCGTAAAAATTGTGTCCCAGATAGAGATGATAGAAATTATCTTTAGGGCTGATTTTTTGTAGAGAAGAGGGTCCGAGGAAGGCCCCCAAATCTCCCCAATCCCCATTCCCATGTGGGTCTCCAGGTGGGCCCCATGCCATTGAGCTGAAGCCCTTATCCTCAGCTTGAGCTGAGGATAGGAGGCCTCACACATATATATATATATATTGACCAGAATTGAAGTCACGTGGAATGCAAGAGGGTGACAAATATCCGACCCATTGCCGAACCTAGAATTAGTCATAAGCTCACAAATATCAGCCGTACATTGAAAGTATTGAAGCAACATCGTGATATATATTTGAAATGTTTTTTTTTTATTTTAATAATATCATGATGTTTTAAAAAAAAATAGAAAATAAGATATCACCAAAATCAGGAGAAAAATAGAGTAAGAATGGGAACATTTTCCAAGAACAATGTTTTTGTTTATCAGTCAGACACTACTCTGGATGTCAATAAATGTAGGGTAGGGTTTATCACTACAACTTCGAACAATATGTAGCAATTAAATAGGAGCTAAAATAAGGGGATTTAATCATTTGATTGAACTAACATCAGCGTCATCCCTAATTCAGGTGCTAACCTTTCAATACCATCTTTTCCTTAATTTCTACGCATCTAGGTGGGTTGCAAAACATGCAACCACGTTGTTTGAAGTTGTACGTACGTATAAGGTCCATGTTCATCGATTCACAACAGCAAAGACTTGATTTTATGATTGACACAGTTGATGAATCTTTATCTTAATAAGAATTTATATTAATTTGAAGATTCTAATATTATAATTTATAAACCTAAAAAATATTATTAATAAGAAAACCATATATGGTTATGTATAGGAATGTGCTCATTCCGAAATCATTCAATCGACAAAGTAATGCACCTAATTACGATAAAAACAACATTTATAGTCGGTTTTACTAAAAAAGAATGGTTAAAAAGTTTGCTTCAGTGTTTTGAAAATTAAGTAGGATATATGTTCGATTGAAAATAACATCTTGTAGCAGTGTAGGGACTAGGGACTAATACATACATACATACATACATAAAATGGGGCAATTAATCTATTAGAGAATAATAATTAGCTAGCATTTTCTATTTCTCCTTATTTTGCTGACATTTTCTTAATCCTTTTGTTTTACCAAATATAGGGTTGATACACCGATATTGTCAATACAACTTATACCTACTGGTTTTCTGAAAAAACTGAAATAATATCTTTTTTTTATATGAAAAAGACCATTAACATAACACACACAAAAAGAAAAGAAAAGAAAAGCAACAGGAATCGGGACTTTGAAGATAAAGGAGCGCAAAAGAAGCCCGTGAGAAGATAAAGAAGTTTCGTAGAGTTTTGATGGTAGAGATTTTGAAATAAAACAAAGGATTATCTTTCCTCTCTAGAATTCTATAAAACTTCCTAAACTCTATCAGCATGGGCCTATTTCTTTATAAGAACTCATGAAAGTTTTATCTAGAGATTTCTCAAATTCTCCAAAAGCTGGGTGGAATTCTTGAATTCTCCTCCTAGGTGGAGCATCCAAAAATTCGAATAAAAAATAAAGAGACTAGAATTTCAAAATCCAAAGGACATTTGAGATTTTATAGATGGTTGAAATTTGAAATTATGACAAAGAAACATGGCATTTGCAAGGACAAGCCATCAGATCATGCCATGAATTCCTAACATGCCAAATTTTAGTCACTAACTCTAGTGAAAGAACAAGCCATAAAAGTAAGCTATTTGAAATTTGATGCTCAGAACTACTTGAGAATAGTGAAAGAACAAGCCATAAAAGAAAGCTATTTGAAATTTGATGCTCAAAACTACTTGAGAATCTAGTATGCAATTCTACAAATAACCCCACTTTTCCCATGCCCCTTCCTGGGTTTTATAGCCAATTTTTTTCCCTGTGGGAAGGTCTGGTTGCAGCCTTTTAAGAGACAAGGCCAATCCGTAAAATGGGAAACCCGATATAAAGACACCCATTGAGGCCTACCTTTGATCATGATTGAAAAACTCTTTGAGTTGACTCTCGGCTCGCCCGAGTCATCTCATTTTCACGAAGGACAGTTAAAAATAGGAGAGAGTCGCCCCAGTCATCTCATTTTAATAAGTTATTTGCATTCTGAACCATTTAATAGGCATATCTAATTCATAAGTAACTATGCATGAGGTTTGAAGTCGGTAATTTAAAAATGATGACTGGAATGAAAATTAAAACTTATATTTGATTTCCTACTTTTGATATTTGGATTAACAAATTATGTAATATGCAATTTTTTGAGATTCTCTAAGTGATGGATTTATTTTTACTTATTTTTAAGACTATTAAAAAAAAAAGGTGACTCTCCTGAGTCTCCACATTGACACTATTCGCGTTAATTTCTTTGTATTGGACAAGTTGAGTCCAAGTCACGAGTTTTTCAACTTTTCTTATGATCAATCTAATTCATTCTTGCACTCTTACCCTTTGAATTTTCATTGATCCTAATTTCATACTCTAGATATTATCTCTGTTGGATTGTATCAGAATAAGTTTTAGCGGTGCGTAACCATCAGGATCATTTAATCAGCCTGGCATTCACATTCTCCTCCTCTACATCCAAACCTTTTCATTCTTTATCTCATTGATTGTCATGCATCTCATTGGGCCCATTGAAAGTGATCGTGTTCGCTAGAGAACACATGGGGTGCTGTGGAGCATTACTCTTATCCAAGTGGTTACAGGCATAAGATCGTGTCCAGGTTGGATGGGCTAATACATGATGAAATGTTCCAATTAATTACAGCCCATCTTGTGATTTGTATGCATCCAGATGGGCCCCACATTCAAAGTTTAGGCTATTGCTCTTGATCTTAATCTACATAAGTTTTTCTCTTTTTTTCCCTCAATACCCCATGGTCGTGGGCCTGCTTGGCACAGGGCTGACATTGCCAGTGCATCAGCTTATGTGCTGTTTGGTGGGGTGTTAAACTGACAGAAACTACCAAAATACACGATCTTCTTCAAAGGAGATTTGAATCCCCAAAGTCTTGCAAATCCTCTGTCCTTGTTAAACATGCCTAAACAGGCCCTCATGGTGTGTTTGGAATGCAGCACAAAACAATGACTTGCTGTCGAGTGGTATAAACCAAAAATGGCAAGACAAGACGTTCACCTTATGTAAGTCCAACACTGACAACCAAAAAAGGTGGATTAAAACCAGATATGAATTGCCAAATTCAATATATAAAAAGAAAAAGAAAAATTGGAGAACAAATCCGAAGGAAATTCTCTTTTACCGGCCTTACCCTTTTATGAAGGAGTTAATGCATTTTGAAATTGTTTTTTGGGTTAGTGATAAATGCTTATCTTTTATACAAAGAAATGAATTCCTAGGAGTTCTAAGAAATGTATTCCAAAAATAGCTGAAATTATAAAAATAAAGGGTTTTTTTTTTTTTTTTGTACCCCAACCGAGGTGGCTCTGCAAACACTTGAAAATAAAGCCCACATAAGTGGGAAGAGAGCTCCCATATATGGAAAGAGTTGGCATACCTAGGCTTTGAACCCTAGGCAGCTTGGTGAGAACTTTCACTCTTCACTCCTTACTACTCAAGTAAGGAGCCATTCTCATAAAAACAAAGGTTAAGATCTATAAATGACCATCATATAATGAAACTTGAATAAAAAGGAGATGAGAAATGCATGCCCAACTATTACCCTAGTAAATTAAATCATATGTAGTTGTCTTCTAGTTAGAGATCAATCCCTAGTCGCAGCTCTATTGGTTAGGGATTTGGGTGATTGTGTGTGGGTATGTGAGTATTTATTGGAGGAAAAAAAAAGAAAAGAATCATCCTAAACTTTGAAGTGTGGCATGAGTAGGAGTTTATCATTCTACCACTCAACTGGTATGTTGAAGCCTTGAAGGGCCATCAAGACATCTAGTGTTCTTTCCTTAAAAAAAATCAAAATTATCTAGCTTGCAAGACCCCCTTATCCACTATATATAAGATGACTTAGGGGTCATTTGTATGCCCTCAATTATATATATATAAATTATTCACATGCATAGCCATTATACGTTTATTACGTTTGTTTATATATATTTACGCATGTGGAGTAGTGCGTAAATGAGGAGTGTAACTAAAGCCATTTGTACACCATCATTTTCACACTTCCATAGGTGTGAAAGTGATTCATGCCTCTAAAATGTAAAAGGCGCAGGTACAATTAGAAATTCGGTATTTTTTTTCACTTGCATAGCCTATCATAGACCTTTATATTTATTCCTATGGGCTCCATATTTATAATGCAAACCGATCAATTTATTTATTGAGCTCCCTTGACTCAAGACCTGCTAATTATCTTGAATGTTATAGATTTTGAGTAAATTGTAAAAGAAGGCCATGCCATTTGCTCTATTTTTTTGGGCTTCTGATATCTCCCAATTCATGATCTGATCTGTTTACTATTCTCATATTAATGACAAGCATCAGGATTTAGTTTTGTACCTTAAATTTTTATGAATTTTGAGGATTTAGTGAAGTAGTCGGAAAAAAAATCAAAATAAATCTAAAACCATTGGATGTACTCCATCACTCATATGAAAATCGTGATTCCAACAAGTATGGTAATATGTTTCACATTTATATCATTTTCATACAGAACATATACATGTATGCCATTTCGATATGTAATATTTACATATGTAAATGTAAAAGGGAAAAGTTTCCTTAGAAATTTAGTCATCTAACAGAGACTACGTTGTCTTCTCAGAGACATCCAAAAAAATTGGAAAAGTGACTTGCGTTAAATAGATATGCATACAACTGTAGAAATTGAGATATCTACGTAGAAGCTTGGGAAACGAGGATCTCCACCTTCAACATAGGGTTGAGCGTAAGCAGTGGCGTTTGCATGGCAATCGCGAAAAAGATGGGTGTCCTTCACACTTCACACGCAGAGAGACAGAGACAGAGAGAGAGAGAGAGAGAGAGAGAGAGAGAGAGAGAGAGAGGAGCACATGGGTATTATACACAGAAAGCTACACGTAGAGTGAACCATGTAATCGGAGCAGTATGGGCAACACAAGGCATCTTTCCTAGTTATCATACGTCAAGTCCATAATATATTATGTTCTTGATGGAGCCCACTTATTAAAATTCAAATGATCAAGCATAAAGTCTCTCTCTATCTCTCACATTTGATGTTCGGCAAATTTCACTCCAACAAGGATCATGTCCATCATCGATTGATCACATATAATGTTAATGTGTGAATGCTAAATCTCACTCCACTTGAAGCAATCCCATTACAAAATTAATTATATTTAAAAAGAGTAAAAGAATTTATCCAATAAGAAATCAAGTTTTAAAACACGATCAATTTTAGGGTGGGCTCGAGTTTTAAATAAGACAATAACACTGCAAAAATTCAACAAGATCATCAGATAGTGTTGGTATTTTGACATTAAAAACTACGGGATACTCATATGATAATGACATATAGACAGATAGAAACAAAAAGAGGGTAATGAAAGTCACAACTCGAGTGGAATCAATTACAGAGGAAATTCGATAGGATCAACTTTCTTTGAAAGGAAGGGACCCACACAGGATGGACATTTCCTTGAGGGAGAGGGGAGGTGGGGCTCGATGTAGACAAGGAGCCATGCTACATGGGCCATATGTGTCTCTAGGAAAGGGAGCATATCCAAAAGAAGTCATACCAGGTTGCTCCTTCTTAGGAACAATGGAGAAAGACTCTATCCCTACCCACACACACATGCCTATGAAGGTCATGCAGGTGGTTTTTGTGTTCCCATCCATGTGCTAGCAATTGTCTCTCATGTGAAGCTCACATGGAATCCATCCAACCCTGACCCAGTCCCATTGGGGTAAATGCCTCTCTGTGATATTTATGTGATGGGGTCTGGCATGTTGCTCTATTGCAGGGATCCATGTTCCAACCATTGGGTTATGAGTTTGACTCTAGTACTTGAAAATGTAGAGAAGTGAACAAGTTAAGAGGAAAACAATCTCTGAGATCAAGCATCTATACAAGAGGAGATCCTCCGAGCCTCCTATGCGGATAATTACCGAGTTAAAAAAGTCAGATTCCAAAGGAGGGTTCACCTAATAAAAATTTCAACTGCTGAAAAAGAATGTAGATATCTCTAGATTCTACTCTAATAAGGGTTGAATCTACGAAAGATTTACCATAAGAAGAACAACTTGATCAATTAATAGGAGTAATAATGCAAGAGATTTTGTTAATCACATTATTCATCATTTTCCAACCATTACCATCAGGACAACTCCTATTGGAGTGAGATTAAATTAGGGACATCCAATGTGTTCATTTTGACAGCTGGGATCTTCCAAGAGTGGGTTCCACTGAGGAGTTCCGTCCCAACACGGGATTTCTCTAGTTGATGGACTCAAAGAATCCTACAAGAGATAAGAACATTAGCTATGCCCTAAATGTAGGGAAGAAGATAGAGAATAGTGAAAAAGAACAACAAAATAGATGTTAAACCAAAGCTGCTCTTTCTATGGATTTTCATGCTAAAAAAATAAAAACCATTTAAACATGGATCTTCCAAATTGCAGTCCAAATAGGAATGGTATCCTAATTGCCTTGGATTGGATTCTATGTTGTAAGATCTGAGACAAAGTTTCCAATGACATCTGAGAACAATATAAGATTAGTGGAGAGGTCACAAAAGATAAATAATGTGTAAAAATTGTGAATAATTCAATTAGATAGATGATAATTATTGAACATTACGCCCTTCCTTAATAAAACCTTGAAATCTTACCAAGTTCAGCTTTTTATCATCATGGTCATCAATATCACTTTTTTATATTATTTGAAGGAGAATGTTCTCCTACAAGAAACAATAGCAGTCCAGCTAATTGGGTCCATTTAGATATATGTCTATTAATGAGAAGAGAGCAGATGTCAAGGTTTACTCATGGACAAAGGAAAGCCAAAAAACTACCTCCTTGACTAAGGTAAGAGGCCGTTCTTGCATAATAGAAAATACCAAAAGCATTATTCTAACGTCTTTTGCGCTTCCCAAAGTTCATGCAATTCCAAATTCAATCGTGTCTCTCAAATTTACTTGTCCCATGCTTAAAGTTGGAGCTTAACATGGGCGACTAATTCCGCGCCGACACCAATCACTATAACACCCAGGGGCGGAACTAGAAAGTAGTCTTTGGGGGTCCATTATGAAAGAAAAGATTTCTTGATGGGGGGTCATTGCGAAAACTAACTTTAAAATTTTAATTAATCCAAGGGGTTTTTTGAAATTTAAGGGGGGTCCATGGCCCCCGCAAGCCTCCTCTTGTTTCGCAACTGATAACACCAATCACTATGTAACACTTTTTAGATGGGAGAAAAATGTTAATGAGTGAATAACATGAATGGGGTTCACTATCATCATCGTCAAAGCCTTACAAGTTGAAGTTACTTCTACTAATAACTATTTTAGTTTCTTTTCCCAAATAAACTACCAATAAAACCATTGTAGTGAAGGTATGTTTAAGTTTTGCTCCATCTTTTATGCCTGACTCATGTTATATTCTAAGTTGCAGTTACTTCTACACGAAAATCACTGGAGTTTCTTAACGTTCCTTTATTTGATCTCTATCTTATCTGCTTCTAACTCACTAGAATAAAGATATTAAAATATTACATTAGTTTGCTTACAAAAGCAACCATCAACTACATTACAAATGAGAGAGAGAGAGAGAGAAAGAGAGAGGTGAGGCAAAAAATTAGGATATTATATCTTTCTGTAATAGCCTTAGCATCCATACTTCTACACTCAACGCTGATTGGTGTCATTAAAGATAAAAGGTCCTTCATTAACATTTAATTAACTTGCAACACGTTCTATGTTAAACTCGTTTGTTTTCCATGTAAGCCAGGAAAGTCACATGTGCGCGTATCATGGTAATGTGAAACGATGGACAATATATCATGGGACACCAAAATGAAGTGCCCGAATAGGATATATTTACACATACACATCTATGGTATATGCACCCCTAAAGTAGGTTGACAACACAACGTGCCCTCAACATGACTCCTTGTCTATTTAATCTTTAAAAAGTCTACATCATACCCTCACCATCAAAGTCTCTCTCTCTCTCTTCTCTCTCTCTCTATATATATATTTAACACAACACATATATAATTTGATTTAATTAAATGAAAGGTCATTTCACACCCGCAATCAAATACTATTTTATGTCTTCCTTTGTCTCACCTATAAATCAAGTCGTATTCAATTCAAGAGCTTTCTTTGGAGTTCCCAATGACATTTCAACCAACCCCATATCGGCAATGAAATAATATAAAAAACAAAACCGCGTAATCTTAGTACAAAAGAGCTCTAAACAACCCAGGAAATTCAAAAAGGCAGTTACCAGTTGTAGCTTCCTTGCAAGCAACCTTTCTTACGTGGATGGTGAGGATGTCTTTAAACAGCTTCTAAACTCACTTCTTCCTCCCTCTTTTGTCTCTAATCCATGTGTAAATGCAGTGCTGAATGCCTGTAAAAGGGAAGAAAAAAGGACCAAAACCATTCTACAAGAATCCGACCCACAATCTTTATCACCACATCACTCGGCTTAAAATGCGTCTGACTTTTGGAAAACAGTGCATGGAGTCGGTTGAGAGCACCAAAAGATATGGCCCTGCGTCGGCAACGTTCCAATGGCCGACCCGGCGCCAATCGCGCACCTTCTCTTACACATGCTGCCACTAACCATGTCAAATGGAGAGAAAAGCATAAACATTTTGATTGTCCCTCAGAACAACTATGCAGTCCAATGGCCCAGTTGGTGCATATAATCGTGGCACCCATCATGGGCCCTAGTGATTTTTGGTGGGCTTCCATCATATTCACCATTGGGGTTGTCTAGGGGAGTATATCATCTTGTACCCCCCGTGGACTGTAAAAAAGTGCTGCAGAGTAGAAAGAGATAGTGAATGAAGACGGGGCTTGTCTTTTTTAACACGAACTGAATGGGTGATGGAGTTTGTCTAAGCTAAGCTACAGTTGACTTACTCAGGTTTAAAAAAATTGCATATTTCAGTTAGAACAGTCGAATACAATACAAAAGCTCTATTAACACCGGGTTTAGCACTACAAATCCAAATGGATTGAGTGCAATTTCTACATAAAGAAACAAAAAATAAAAAAGCCAAATATGGATGTGTTCACACTTTACAATGATGGATCTAGATGTGTGAGACTCTGACACACGGCCGAAAATCTCTATATGTTTCGACGATTGGGAAGCTCCGTAGATCTCTTCACTTCTGCCTTTATCGGCCTTGGGATAGAGTAGAATGCAAGCATACAATCCTGGACTCCAATATCTCTTCTACAAACTAGTCTCAAAGAGTCACACTTCCTCGAGACTTTTCAGCCAAAAACCACATCCATCCTAATCTTGTTGGGAGTCTTGGTGGGATACTAATTTTCCTGTAGGCCACAGCAATGCTTGATCTGATGAGGGACCTGTTGCATGCAGACAAAACAATTCCAACACACACTAATCTAACTACGTTCACGCTCACGATTAGACGATGACAATAGGAAAACCCAATTCGCTACCGTTGATAAATTCTTAGATCTGCGACCGCCTCTCGACTGGTCGACGCGGTCCACAAAGTTCTTGAGTCGCTCCATTGAGAGGTTTAGTGTGTCTTGAGACATGTTGGCGAAGCACATGCGAAACCATCCAGGCTCGGTGCAATGGCAAGAAGAGCCAGGAGAGATGTTCAAACCAACTTCAAACAGTATCTTCTTCCACAATTCCATCTCCCCTTCAAATGTTTTGGAGCTTAGAAGGTGTCTCATGTCAACCCAACAGAACAATCCTGCATTGCTTTCTAGGGTTCCTATGCCTGCATTCTTGAGGCCTTGCACAAGCATGCTATGCCTTTCTTTGAGCCTCTTGTGGTTCTCTGCAATGTAGTTTCTGGTGAACTTCTTGTCTGATAGAATTGCAGACAATAAATACTGAGTCTGAGAAGAAACAAGCCCAAAGCTTGACATTTTGGTTGCTGCCTCCACAACGGTATCATTATCGGAGTAAATGGCGCCCACCCTGAAGCCGGGGAGCCCAAGATCCTTAGAGAGGCTATAGACAATGTGGACCCGGTTGCGAACCTTGTCATAGTCCTTCACCTCCTTTAGAGCCTCTGCAATACTGGTGAAGTCGGGTGATGTGAATACGGTCCCAGAATATATCTCATCACTTATTAGATGGATTCCTTTCACAGAGATGAATCGAAGTAGGAGGTCTAGCTCACCCCGTTTTGCAGTGGTGCCCAAGGGGTTGGAAGGGTTGGTGATCAACACTCCCTTCACTCTCAGTTTTTTCTTTTGTGCGCGTCGATAAGCATCTTCTAGTGCATTTTCAGTTATCTGGAAGCCATTGGAGCTCGAACAATGGATTGGAATGATTTCAACGCCGGTTCGCCATTTGAGATCTCTATCAAATCTGCATTAAGTTTGAAAAGGCATGTAAATACACCAGGCAAAGGAACTAAGAGTTTGGTCTGGGTGATGACATCACTGTTTATCAGAGAAGGAGTGATAGAATAAAGAGAATTACCCTGGATAATAAGGGGTTGGGAGGAGGAAGGCGTCGCCACGTTCAGCTAGGCAGAACATTAGAGTCTCATTGGCTGAAGTTGCGCCGGCAGTAAGAACCAGCTTGTTGGGGTCGAAGTGCACTTCGTTTTCTCTTATCTCCGACATGAATTGTGCGAGTGCCTGCGGATAAATATCAACCCCAGTTTAGTTTATTTATTTATTTATTACAGAATACATAGGAAGCATCTTTGCTAGTTAGGAGATTTATAGGAATGTTTTGGAAAACTTACTTCCTTGAAAGCAGGCATGCCATGGTAATCTTGGAATAGAGCAAGCTCTCTGAAGATGGAGACATTGTCTCTCATGAGAGATACAGGGTCCGGGTTGTTGGCGAGCCATGATTCGATGAGATCAAAAGATAACTGTAGCAAGAACAACATCAATCATATCAGAACTTGAGAGAGAGAGAGAGAGAGAGAGCGCTTGCTTCAAACAGGGTAAAACCCATGTAGGATGTATAATGGCCTATATGAATAATTGGTAGGAGAAGTTTCAAACAATTCCAAGACCTCTAGCCTTGTTCCAAATGTTTGTAGTTGGGTCACAAGCCTAGGGTGATCAAAACGAGAAGAAACTTCACCTACCATTTATCCACGCACTCATCTTTGTATTTTGTTATATTTTGTTACTGGTGGTAAATTGGGAATCATTCTAGTAGGCCTATCATACGCATTGCACCATCACACAGTAACTTCCAATATATCCCTTGTGGGTTAACTTTTTCTTTTTTCTTTTTTCTTTTTGTCATACCTGATTCTCTGCAAGACCCATTTGTATGATTCCTCGTGGATTCTTAATTTCGTCGTATGGATTCTTTTCATACTCCTGCCAACCTAGGAAATATGAAGAGTCTTGCCCGTGTGAGTTGCATGTGGCTTTTCTAGACAGTAATTGCTGCTTCATGGCAGAAAGAGGGAGATGAGAAAGCTCTTTGCTGTGGAAAACGGGTGGTGCTCCCAAACTTCCTTTTGTTAGAGAGAGATATAGAGAGGGAGGGGCTGAAAACTAGAGGCTTGTAATGAAATGGGTTAGAAGAGAGACAACTCGAGAGGTTGGCTTGCAATGGCGGTTTGAATGGAGTGGGCAGACTTATATATAGTTGCAAGGGGCATTGGAGCTGTAGGAAGGTTGACCGGTGTGAGTGCAATCAGTTGAAATCTATTCAAAGATACTGCTACACTACGATAAACAAGGGAAAGAAATTTTTCAAGGGAGCCCTTTACTTTGAAACTATTTCAAAAAACTCCCTTCTGACTTTTCTTTTATTTTTCAAAACTATCGTCATCTCATACTTAGTTATTTTAAACTCAAGTCTCCGATCTGACCTATATAACGTATCCTCGATCCTGATTAATTTATGATGGCGCCCATTAAAAAAAAGTCTGCCCTTTAATATGCCCGTTTGGAAGATCATGGTTTTAAAATTCAGTTAAACCCAAGTTATTTATTGCTTAATCGAGAAATATGTGTTGTTAAGAAAGGGGACTTAAAAAAACCCATTCAAAAGAATACAGCCAAAACACAGAGACATGAAAAACACTATACAAGAATACCCCTAAAATAAAACATCCCAAAACAGAGCACAAAACCAAACTATATCATCTGAAATACAAATTTTTTAACCACAGTTAGTTTTGCCCAAAAGCAAAATTGTATTTGGAACTCTGCCCTCTTCACCTTTCATTGTTAGATGTAAGCGGTCCACTTGGCCACTCGTTTAACAATGATGGCCCCCACATATTCTTTGACCTTGGAGCTTTCCTCTTTTGTTTTTTTTCAATCTACGTAAATAAGCTTGGAGTCATTTTAATTAGCTTAGACATCATAATCTTTTGGTTATCCAATAAATAGAGATTAAAAAAATTAGCCATTACTAAGATTTCCTTGATGGGAGGAAACTTTCTAAATTCTCTGCAAAAGTTGTTTCCAGTGTTCTCTCTTAGTTACGAACTATTATTGTTTTTAATGAAGTGAATCACTGGGTTATTATCACAATAAATTCCAACTTCTTAGAAATAGAACCCATGATTTGAAGTCTTGAAATAAAACTATGCAATTCATATAACTTCACTATTGGCCTCAAAGCATGCTAGAAACTCAGTTTTAAATTTGTACGAAGTCGTCGTAGTGTATTTAATACTTTTCCCGAAGTAGATATATCTTCTCGTGTCGAGGAACCTAGCGAAACCTAAATATGTATATCCAATCATTTTATTTATATTCAAAATACTTTAAAAATAATAAAAAGTTAATATTAACAAATTTTGTTTGAGTGATGATTTCATCATTAATTGATATAATGTTCGAAATCGTGCTTTAAAAAATGGGCATTACTGAGAAATCTATGTTAGATATTGGATATGGAATAGAACAAACTTAGGTCTTTGAATCGCTCAAAACTTTAGCTGGAAAATATAGCCCCGCAAGAGAGAGAGAGAGAGAGAGAGAGAGAGAGAGTGGAATGATTTCACAAATTGTTCCAAAGTTAAGGGGTCTTTTAAAATCTCCTAGAGACTTAAGAGAATGTACTAAATGGTGGTGTAAGAGAGAGAAAGATTGCCGACATAAAATCCGATAGGCCAATGGCTCTGACCCATGACGCCAGTCTTCTGCTCCCCGGTTCACTATTCTGTGGCCCACCCATCTCCGACATTGTCGTCGCTTCTTCCATTTTCTCAGGCAACCCAGATGTTTCCCACCATTTCCACTAGACAGTCATTTTGGAACACATCATGACAGTGGCTTCCTTGATCAGGGTTCAGGGGTTGGTGGGCCCACCTATGCCCATGCTAGAGACATCTAGGTGGCCCCCACATTTTCCTTACAGCTGGAATACTCCAGTCATCAGATTCCAACTCTAACAGTGATTGGACGTACGTTTGTAATTGGTGCCACGCCATGTGTGGTTTACTTACTGTTTACTACCACATCGTTCTTGAATGTTAGGTGCGCACAGGGGAACTCATGAGTCATGGCTGAAGATCACTGTCCCACCTTATTTTATTTTTTAGAGGATTTTCACTTTATAATTAAACTTGTAGCAATACGCACCATATTGATCATGGCTAAAACATTGATTTGGATGAGGAAAAGAGTCGAATTACGTGTTTATAATCATTTGTTTTAGACATGATTAATTTGAAGACGCATATTGTTAATAGGAGTACGACTTTTCTTGTTTGTAGTAGAATAAGGTGGGACAGCGATTTTGAACAGTTGGTTCCACTAGAGAGAATCCAAATTTGGGGTGTAGATTACAGTTTGACACTAAGTTTTCAGCTATAATAAGCATTTGATTTAAAGTTTTGGGGTGCCTCACTTGGTAAAGTCCAAGCCCTAAAATTCTATTATTTATAGAAAAGCACATGAGATCAACAGTCTATATAAGGTAACCGTTGCCCTACCTGTAACTAAGTTTTCGTGGGTCCATCAATTAATTATGTAAATTTGGCACCCATTCAATTTTATCTAACTTTAAGGCCTTCAACATCATAACACTCATGATATGATAATGAATATTTCTCTTATTGATGTTGGTTATTGGAAGACCTTCCAAACGTCTAACCCAATCATTATTGTGATGCATTTAGGTGGGCTCCACTGGCCGACCAGGCCACTCATACTCAAAGGACAGCCTAGCCACTCCTGAAAATGGCTAACTCAATACTTTTGACTCTAGTTTATTCTAAAGGCATTTGGGCGCCGTTGTTTTCAGCTCCCTGAATTTGATTTCTCGAACTTTCCATCCCATTCTTTACATTAATTAAGTTGTCTGATCGTAATCACTTTAGATTAGGAGTTACTAAATCCGATCAAGTGATCCACATGACTACCATCTTTTGTGGTAAAAGAGATGTCACTGTAAGAAAAGATTACTTTAATTTTCTAGATTGGCCTGCTTTTAGAAATGACGGGCATTGTATGTAGTTTGATGGGTAATTGAGAGGAACTCGTGGATTTGCTCGGTTCTCTTCTCACATTTTCTTCATTATTTTCAAAGGAGATAAAAAGTAGGTAACTTCGCTTGACATACCTTTTAAAGATTTATATATATATATATATATATAAAAATATAAATTTATCTATCTTGGAACATCACAGCTAAGGAAGGTTGGGATCTAACAATGGCGGGCAAAGAATTTTTATTTGGATGGTGCGTCAATGGTCAAATGAATAATAAAATAGAATTTCCTTACACTATTAAAGGAGTTGCTTGAGACCGCACCCACATGTGACTATTTGGGTCCGACCTTGGGACCTAGAATGAACTCGCACATGCAGGTAGTGAGAACTTCCACATACGAGGAGTAGGAAGAGACCACGGTCAATCCTAAATCATCTAGGTGAGAAGTGGGGTTGCCAACCAAGCAACCCCTTATTATCTCTTGCATAATTGGAGGTGCAACTTTGGTTAGGCAATTCCCACATCCAGATGGCCCACTTGACTAGAAGTGAAATTCAGGTTGGACTTGTTGGGTTTGGGTGCCTAGATTTTGAGATCGACATGGAGTTCTTAGTTGAGTTTGAGTGATCAAAATAGACTCAAGCCAACTTATGAATAAATGTATGTATGTACGTCTATTTATTATATACGGATGTTATCTCTTGGGTAATGTTGCCCGGTCATCGTAGATTTCCTTCCCATAGACTTCTGAATTTATATTATTCAGATAAACTAATAAGATAATAATTTAAAATTTAAACTCTTAATCTATCCCTAAGATTTCTAGCAATCTAAACCTAATCTCTAACATTCCTCTCAATTAGATGGTTCTTTCTAGGAAAGGATCTCTAAGTGTTAGCGTAAATACCGAAGAATAAATGAAAATTCTTTTTAATAGAAATGATTTTTTAGTCTTCATGGGATTGCCGTCTGTCTGTGGGTCCATCATGGCCGCTACCCGCTCCTCTTGAGTAAGTCGGTGCTGGTCGTCCAGTAGATCAGATCTGACGCGATCTCTTCTAGAAGCTTTGATCGAAGAAGATTTGACAAAGATAACAAGATGGTAAGGCTTGAATGGATGGATGAAAGAAATGAGATATTTCATTATAAAAAAAAATTAAAAATTTGAGTATTGATGATTATTACGGAAGCATAGGATCGTGCTATCATACTCGACTTCATTGCAAGGTCATCACCAGGCCCGAGCACTGATACCATAATGAACTTTAAAATAAATCACTTTCCATAAAGTCACCATAGATTTCCTTTACATAGACTACTCAACTTATACAAGAGAGACAAGTTGATAAGATAATAATTTAAAATTCAAACTATTAGTCCATCCCTAAGATTTCTAATAACCTAAACCTAATCTCTAACCGGTTTTAGAACATCTTAGATTGAATGGGTCTATCATGTATAAGATATGGGTCATGCAAAATCAATGGTCAGAAATCCCTTCATCTCATATCCAGTAAGCCAATCTTGTATTTGGGCTAATAAATATAGGTACCACGGTTTTAATGGGGGCAGATGTTTCATACGGTATGGCACACATTATAAGGGTGCCCAAAAGTGTGCCCTGGAGAGGTGTCACTACAAGGGCAGCATCGCCCAAGAGATCGCTTCATCGCTTGCATAAGTAGTAATATAACATATACATATATACACTTTTATTGTATGAAAAATACTAGATTTTCATTTATAGCCTCTGGAAAACAAACTGAACCCAACCTGATTCGACCTCGATCGTGCTTAATTGACTGACTTTAGGATTTACAATTCTTGTGAGATTTGGGTTATTGGGTGAGTTTGGCCTAAAGTTAAACTTGATTTAACTCCAAGGAGTAGCACAATTGTCGAAGGTTGCAGTTTAGAACTCATACTCTCTCTTTCGGAGAGGCTAAAGCCTGATTTACCCGGCCCGTAGAAAGACAAGGACTTTAAATGCTCGAAAAAATAGTCAGTTTGAAAACTGACCAAACCCCCTCGTCGGCAAAAAAATTGTTGAGATTGATTTGAATCAGTACCAGACCCGACCTTTGTTTAGTATATTCATGTTGGGCTGGAAACTTTAACGTGTATATTCATATTGATTTGACTCAGTACTCAGTACCAGACCCGACCTTTATAAAAGCAGTAAGAAAGAAAGAAAGGCTTGGACCATGACCGTGAGAGCATTTTCCAAGACAAAACTTGGTCTTGGGACCATTATGCAACTTCTAATATTCTTGTAAAAATCCAAGCAATGATGATGCCCACCAACCCTTTGGGGCCCTCAATCAATGAAAAGTAGCCCACCCACAATGACCAAAGTTCTCAATTAAATTATAATGGCTCCTTTTCTAAGATTTAAGTGCAGCGGCATAGTAACTCAGAATCACATGGAAGTCTTTCCCTTCTTAATGGGATCCTGAGATGGCAACTGGTTTGAGAAGATTGAATTGAGATTTCAGGTTCGTATGTGCTGGTCTAAGACAAGGTAGGGCCACTGCAACTTGTTAACTCACTATCCCACTTGTTTGATGGGCTCAGTGGGCTTGTGGGAAGGATATCACTTTGATATTATTGATTACAACAGTAATGGCAATTAATTGCCACATTCCACACTTGTCAGACTATTTGATTCACACAATGAAGGTTTGGAGAGTTTTTTTTTTTTTTTTTTTAAGAATAAATGAAAAATCAACCGATTTTGGACAGTTGTTCTAGTGATCACAATCACGGCCACCACTATGGTTCTGACCATGCATATGTTGAGGAGCAAGCTCTACCTGAGGGGGAGTAGTGAAAAGTATTTTTGCTGTCTCTACTAACGTCTCGAGGTTTTGGTATTAATGGTTAGCTAAGAGAATTTAATATGGTATCAGAGCTAACTATTCGTGAGTTTGAATTCAAGAAAGAATGACTCAGAGTGAAAAAAATGCTTGTCGCCAAAAGTGCGCTGACCGGGTTCTACCTGAGGGGAGTGTTGAGGAGTGAGCTCCACCCGATGGGGAGTGTTTAGAAGTATCTATGCTGCCTCTATAATGCCTCAAGGTTTTGATAGTAATGACTAGCTGAACAAAATTTAATAGACAAGTGGAGATATTGGCCGACACTTCATTGAAAGAGCTGTCAATAATGTTACTTCGAGAATATTTGGGTCGTAAACATTAGTCGTTGACACCTCAAAAGCATCAAATCCCAGCAGCTCTAATATACTAAGAATACAAAGAATGAGATATCCAAAGATTGTTTGTCTAATTGCTCCTAGATTATCAACTATCATGATAGCTTTGTGAAGGTATTCAAAATCTTTGAATGAATCATATTTGATAGTTTGAAATTAATACCACAGTTGCATATGACTCCCAATTGAGGAGAAAAATGCTTAATAACAATCAAGATTACTCGGGAAGTAGAATGCCCCCAGGACTTTTGTATGGACTGACTCTAAAGAGAAGAGGTCACACAGCATGAGGTTGTAACAGCGTTCGATACTGATGTTAGGATTCTGAGTGTCGGCTAATTCATAGGTTGGACAAAACTTTGGATCTTTTGAGTTGTATTTTTATTTTTAGAAAATGACTCTGAAGGCAGAAGACTAGAAGGACTCAGAAGAAGATAGTTTGAAAGAATTAGAAGTAGAAAGCTGGTGGATATAATGCGTTGAAATTCCGGATCAACCAAAATGGGGTCTGCTAGAGCAACCTGCTCATCCGCTCGAGCGGACATGAGTCAGAATAGCCAGATGCTGAAACAAAACCCCCATCCGCTCGAGTGGACATGAGTCAGAATGGCCAGATGCTGAAACAAAACCCCATCCGCTCGAGCGGATGGAAGGTCCGCTCTAGTGGACAATGAGGCCGAGTCTAAGTTAAATTAGGAACTTATTTCTAATTGTGCCCAAACTACTTGTTTTAATCCTAATAAAGTTAGGCAACCTTAAGCACGTCCCAATGGCTATTTAAAGGACTCAAATGTTATTCTAAAGAGACAACTTACCTCTCAAAGTTCTGAGTTAGAGATTTAATTGAGAGAATTCATTTCTAAATGTTTATTAAGAAGTTGTGCTGCCAAGTACTTTAAAGAATTAGTTCCTTCCTCATCCTTTATAGAAGATCACCTTCTTGCATAAAAGATATGAGGAGTCAAGCACGGAATTGAGTCTATTGCAATCAGCGGTGTGAAGTCATTGAAGCGTGAAGCAACATAAGATAACTTCAGTCCTTAGGTAGGGGATATCTGGGGAGGAAATCTGAGTTTTATGTAATTGCTAGATTCATTTTGCTTGATTATCAATCCAATTCAAACCCATGGTTTTTCACCCGATTAGGGTTTTCCACTCAAAATCCAGTGTCCTTGTGGTGTGTGCTTGTGATTTTATTTTCACTGCATAATTATTATTTTTGCACACTTTTTGGTTGATTTATTGAGTAGACCAATCTAGAGATCTCGAAACCCTAATCTTTCAATTGGTATCCGACCGGGATGCAATAAGTTGTTCTGTTTGATCCTAAGAAATTTCTAGAATGGTATTCAATCGAGAAGGGACATCAACTTCTAAGCCCCCTTTGCTGGATGGTTCTAATTATGCATATTGGAAGCAAAGGATGATTGCGTTCCTTAAGTCCATTGATGATGATGTTTGGAATATTGTTGAGGAGGGCTACTCCAAACCAACAATTGTGGCTAATGGGAAAATTGTTTCTAAACCTAAAGCCCAATGGACTAAGGATGAGAAGCATACTTCCAATTGTAATAACAAGGCAGTGAATGGAATATACAATGGAGTGTTTGTTGAAGAGTTCCATAGGATTTCCACTTGTAAAACTGCAAAAGAAGCATAGGAAGTCTTACAGACAGTGTACGAGGGTACAGACACGGTGAAACAATATAAATTGCAAAGGGTGACTACAGAATTTGAAACCATTGTGATAGAAGAAGATGAGACATTTGATCAATTTTATGCAAAGTTTAATGATATTATCAATTCTGTTTTCAACCTGGGTGAGAAAATTCAAGAAAACAAAGTTGTCAAGAAAATTCCAAAGTCTCTATCTTCAAGGTTCGATTCTAAATTTGATGTTACAGAAGAAAATAAGAATCTTGATACTCTTAAGGTCAACTAGCTGGTTGGAAATCTTTAGACATTTGAAGCAAACCGTTTAAATAAAGGAAAATAAAAAGAAAAAGGTATTATTTTGAAAGCCATCTCAGAATCACGAGTGAAACCTGAAAAGAAAATTAAGTCTAATTCTGAATCTGAGGCTGAAGATAATATGGCTGAGTTTATGAAATGCTTCAAGAAATACATGAAGACAATGCAAGCAAATTGAAAGAATTCCAAATATGTGAAAAATGATCCTGCAAAAGGGACAAAGTGTTATGAGTGCCAATGTTATGGTCATTATACTAATGACTATGCCAACAAGAAAAATGGTATAAAGGAAAAAGATCTCAACACTAGTTGGGATGAAGAATCTTCTGAAGAAGAAAATGGATAAGAAAAAGATCCTGCGGATTATCCTTCAGATAATGTGAATGGCAAGTTTGCGGCGTTCATGGCAAGTTCTCTGTCTGACAATGATGATGATGATGAGATGTTAGATCAAAAGAAAGATTGAGAAGAGTTGTACTATACTACATATGCTGATTGTGTCAGGATGACCAAGTATGGTAACAAGATCACTATCAAATTCAAGGCTGCTCAAGAAGAAAATTCTGTACTGAAGTTTGAATTAGAGAAAGCGCTTAAACAGGTTCATCTTCTGAAATGTCAGAAAAACAATTGCGCTGGAAATTTGACTATTGATGGTCAAGACCTTGAGAAGGCTGGAAAAGAAGTAGTGAATATGAAGAAAGAGATAACTGCAAAAGTGTGGGTGGCTACATATAACAAGCTCCCATCCCTGGCGCTGCTACAAAGATACATTCTAAGGGAGTCGCAATTGAGGGGGAGCTATTGAGTCTAATTAACAAGAAAGCTGCATACTATTATCTTTACCTTTGTCAGTTACGGACAAAAAGGGAAAGAAAGGTGTCAGATCAAGAGGAGAACTAGAAGTTCAGAAAGAGTCAGAGACAATGGATATCTACATTTGCTGATTGCCAGTTTTTTTGCTGATTGCCAATTTTTTTGAAATTCAATGTATTTTAGGTTTTATTTTGGGTGGATCAAATTGTATTATTCCTAGGGAGTTTTGTCCATGAATTGCCAAATTGGAAGATTGTTAAGATTTTGAGTGTTGGCTAATTCATGGGTTGGACAAAACTTTGGGTCTTTTGAGTTGTATTCTTATTTTTAGCAAAGGACTCTAGAGATAGAAGACAAGGACTCAGAAGAAGATAGTCTGAAAGAGTAAGAAGTAGAAAGCTGTAGGATATAGTGCGTTGAAATTCCGGATCAACTAGAATTGGCTTCGCTCGAGCGGACATGAGTTAGAATGGCCAGACGTTGAAACAGAACATCATCCGCTCGAATGGATGGAAGGTCCACTCAGGTGGACAATGCGGCAGAGTACAAGTTAAATTAGAAACTTATTTCTATTTGTACCCAAACTGCTTGTTTTAATCCTAATCAAGTTAGGCAACCTTAAGCACGTCCCAATGGCTATTTAAAGAAGTCAAGGGCTATTGTAAAGAGACACCCCATTTTTCAAAGTTTTGAGTTAGAGATTTAATTGAGAGAATTCTTTTCTAGTGATTTATTAAGAAGTTGTGCTACCAAGTACTCTAGAGAGCGAGTTTCTTTTGCATCCTTTGTAGAAAATCATCTTCTTGCATTGAAGATTTGTGGAGTCAAATGCGGGATTGATTTTGTTGTAATAAGCGGTGTGAAGTCGTTGAAGCGTAAATCGACATAGGATAACTTCAGTCCTTAGGTAGGAGTATATGGGGAAGAAATCTGAGTTTTTTGTAATTACAAGATTCATAATGCTTGATTATTGATCCAGTTCGGATCCGTGGTTTTTAACCCGATTTCCATACAAAATCTAGTGTCCTTGTGGTATGTGCTTGTGATTTTATTTTAGCTGCATAGTTATTATTTTTTCACACTTTTGGGTTGATTTATTGAATATACCGATCTAGAGATCTCGAACCCTTAATCTTTCAACTGAAAATGAGATCATGTAATATCAAAAGACTCGAGGGATTTAATAAAAATCTCCACATTACTATTACTTCTTAGTAATCGTAGGCTATAAGATGGTTGCCATACCTAAAGTAGTTTATTTCTCTTTTCACTATTCATAGGATATTGCCGAGATTTTTCCCAAACAGGAGAGATTTTCCTACAATAAGAGTTGGTCCCACCGTATAATTGACTGCATGATAAATAACATGATTAATAGTGAATAACACTAAGCGAATCATTTACCATCTCTACTTAATTCAGTTTCCATTAAAGGAGGATATGTGGTAGCCATTATTTTATGAATTTTCAGCTTTCTTTTTTCAATTTTAACTACTTGAATACATTTCTTATAATTATTAGAAACTCAATTACATTCGTACAAACGACCCTAATAATACATAATCGTAAAAAATGATGTGAAAGAAACGAACACAGTTCACTTTTAACATCTATGCCCTCGCCTCGTCCTCTTATTAGATTGCTTCAATTAACTCATCTTTGCTATGCTATCTTTGAGGTCACCTCCTTTATCTAAATTGAATCCCCCCAACCCTCCCACCCTCCTTTTTTTGTTGCTAAAAGCCAAGCTAAAGGGGCTGGGACCCATGAGAGTACCTACACACAAGAGAGAAACTTTCACATGAAAGGAGAGAGAACTAAAAGATGCATGGAGTGAGTATTCGCACATGTGATCTAGGAGAGAACCTACACGTACAGAAAGTGAGAACTTGCACATGTGAAGAGTAGGGAGAGACGAGATCAATCCCTCTCGTTGAGAGGCAAGGTTGCCAAACAACTGAGCAACCCCTCATTCTCTATTCTCCATGTAAGTTAGGCTCCTCCTTGTGTAGAACTTGGTCGGCGCACTTTTAGTGATACACTTTCTTTTAGTGCTGAGTCGTTCTTATTGGAATTCGAACTTAAGACTGGTTGACTCTAATACCATCTTAAGATTCATTAGCTAACCATTTCCACCAAAATCTCGAGGGGTTAGTAGAAATCTCGAGGCGTTAGTAAAAACAGCAGAAATACTTTTCAATATTCCCCTTAGGTGGAGCCCACTCTTAAAAAACAAATGTATAATTACACATATGGAAGGCTCTAGTTATTGAATGTGCTACGATATGTTTGAATACGTTTAGATATTAATGAGAGGATAATCTCTCAAGACTAGGATTAGATTAGATTAGTATGTAATTTGTTTAAACTTCCTACTTTTTATCTCTTTGGTACTCTAACAAGCATTTTGAACTTCAATAGAGTAAAATATGATTATGTAGTATTTGATATTTTAAATGGTAGTAGAGAACTGCAATATTCATCAAATGATATGACCCAAGATGTAGCCTTTCATGTACATGATTCATGATTTGAAGTTCTATAGTGTTACATAACATAAAAAATTGCACTATATACAAGGAGTTGTCGGGAGCGATTAACTTGATGGTGCAAACCTACTTAAGCCACTTTGGTCCATGGCTATCTTGGTGGGGATGGGGGTGGAAAAGGTCTCAATGAGACCTATTGTAATGCCCCAATTCAAATGCCGAAGTTATCGCTAAGGTACTCGAATTTGACGCTACTTCCCGGAAAATCCGAGAACTTTCAAGATCATAGTTCGCAGTGAGGTCAAATTTTTAAAACTTTTTTAACAATAAAATAATCAACAGTTATATTGCGGAAGCATAAGAAAAGATAGCGGAAGCCTAAGGTATCATATAAAATGAATCAAGTAAAGCAGAGTTGAAGTCTAACATAAATTTCAAATTATAGTTATCGAAAGTTTATGCAAAACTGACTACCTCCCTGCTTACTACAATAAACTCTCAAAAACCCAAAATAAGTATGCACTCAGACACCCAGTGCAGGCACTCTATCTTCCGGCTCGATCACCGGATCAGCCGGCCCCCAACCGTAATCGTCGGCTATAGGCGCCTCATGGATCGCATCACCCACGGGGTCAAGGTCGAATCCTAAGCACCAAAGATAGGTCAGATCCAAAGATCTGGCAATGCACCATATACAGATAACACAGAATGTATGCAACAAAAGAGAATAGAGACGAGTATATAATCATAAGAGTGATAAAAAAACATAAACTAGGCAATTGAGCAGTAAATAGCAGTTTAGAATCAGAGTAATTAAAGTAATCTAATCTAATCAGATAATAACGGGGCACATTCACAGAAGCTGGATATACCGCGGGATATTATGTCGCGGCCCTCCCATACTGTTAACAGTCGCAGCGGGGAAAATAAAATAACCATGTCAGGGATAACAACCCTGATAATAACAATATATATAACACCGATCACACCCCTTTATCAGATTAGATCGGACCCGGTATCACACCATCCATCTAATCATAGCTCATTATGATAGCTCTAGTCACAACCAATATAGCTCCTACGAGTGATGATGGGTCAATAGGCTGAGCTTAGATCGACTGAGTGAATGTCTAGTGCCGACCCAGGGAACAAATACAGGTATGTGTCTGTCTAGGCTTACCTTGTATGAGCAAGGTCCTAACCAAGTCTCTAAGAGGTTCAAGTACAATATTATGGGTCACAACCCATTATCCAAGTCCAAGTCCAAGTCCAATCACCATTGGATCCACACTAGGCCTACAACCATGGCCTTAGTCTATAACAATGCAAGTAGCCAATCTATATCCATTTACAACTATACATCATAACCAACCTCTTCATTCTAAGGTACCAAATACCCAACTTAGGCCTTATGAGGGCCCGCTTAGCCACAGACACGGGTTATTTATCACCAATCACATCGACGGGTTAATTTCCCTTTAATTAACAGGTTTATACTAATAACAAAGATATAAGAGAAGAACAATGTATAAAATCCTCCAAGCGATAGAGTCAAGTGGAATAAGCAAAGGTCCAACCTAGGTTCTTGGTTCAAGGCCTCATCAGTTAATTAGATTCCTAACTATAGTCTCAGATGTCATAAGATGATATATTTAGTGCTCCAAAAGTTCAGGCATCCTTGACTACATTTAAGGTTCAAATTACTGACAATTCCAATCCCAAAAGCCTAATTGGTGGACCCCACGAGTCAAGGTTGAGCCACACCATTAACTCGTGCTTGGCACATTGATGAAAATCTATTTGGATGGTAAATGGGCCCTATAATTGATCAAAATCCCAAAATCAGGCTGAACTTAGAAGTCACCAACATCAGTGTGGCAGGTCGACCTGGCTAAGGTCGGGTCGACCTGCTGCACAGAGGAGAAGAACTGAAATCTGACCTGAATTCTGAAGTTCTTAGCGTTTCTAGTCGACCTAGTGGCCAGCTGGTCAACCGGGTACACAGGGAACCTGAATCAAACAGTTCACAGGCCATATCTCAATTCCTGCATCTTTCAGTGTATCCTATCTGGTCAATCAGGTACATAGAATTCTGGACCTAAGAAAAGAATACCATTCTCAAATTTTCTTCTGAGATTCCAGTGTATCCAGTCGACCCAGACAGGGTTCGGTTGACCAGGTATACTGTCTGTGTTTCTTTTTTAGAAATTTAACTGAAACTCAAATTTCTCAGTTTTTAGTGTGGCCGGTCGACTGAGACATGGTCCAGTTGACATGGCACATGGGACTGAGTTTTTTTCAAAGACTTAACTAAGACTGGATTCCCTTTCATTTCAGTGTAGTCGGTCGACCCCACTGCAGGCAGGTCGACAGGATACACATGCCTGTGATAGAAAACCAGTTTTCCTGGATTTTTTTCTCTTCAATCCAATTTTCATCCAAATCATCTCCAATCCACACCATTTATCATATAATCATATAAAAACACGAAAACCTTCAATATACATCACACCATCTATCCTTGGGCCATTGATCATCTAAATGAGATAAACTCATCCACCAATGGCCAAAAACCATGAAAACAAGCTCAAATGATAGATCTAATATGTATATACATCAATTGAATTGAGATTTACAAAATCAAAGGAAAGAGATCATGCATTATAAGTTATTCAGCATAGGGTACTTGCCTTAGACTGGTAGAAATGGAAAATTGAGTATAAGAGAAATCCAAAAAGCCAATATAGGGTTGATGAAGCAATTGGGGATAACCCCCGACTCCTTCTTATTGCTAGGATTTAGGGAATTAGGGTTTCTTAGGGAGAGATATGGAAGATAAGAGTGAATTAGGGTTAAGCTCATGTTATTGCAATAGTTAGTATATATAGGTTCAGGTTTAGTAGTTGGTTGATTACTAAAAGACCCTTGGGGTTTACATAGAGGAGATGATAAGGACATGGGTAATTTGATCAATCTTAGGAATTCTAGAAGCTTCCTAGCTACACACCCCTCCTATTAAAATCTAATTACTAGCCAAGTCCTAATCTAACTAAAACCCTAATAAATTTACAATGAACACCCTGTATCTATAAAGAAATATATAAAAGCCTAATCCTAAGACTTAGGAACATTAAAATACTATTCTACTAAATCCTATTAATTAGTATAATAAGGTAACTAATATTATATTTATAATTATTCAAATCCAATTGAGGGCCCACAAGGGGTGGGGCCTCACACCTATGGGTTTGCAAAATATCAATGCCATTAGATCATCTAACCCTTTGATCTCCACATGTCAAGTTTAAAGGTTTTGGAAAACCATTTTTTGGATTTCAATCCAACGATGGGTGATGGCTGGATGAGCAATTCGGGGGAAGAGGAGAGTGTGGGTCAGTGTTAATGAGTGTGAGGGATTTGGATTGATCATCAGAGATCCCACGTTCCGGTAATAAAGGGTTTTGCACAATTTCTCTCATGAGAGACATTCTCACATGAGCATCAGCCTGGGTGTGTTATGCTATGTTATACGGGCCCTCATCAAGTGCAGATGTCTTGCTCGGGATACAATGAGGACTAGCTTTTGCACCCACTGGGGGTCCACCAGTGGTGGGGATATGGGGAATTGTAGGATCTAGATATGAACCACCTATGTTTAAGATCTCAAGTCCGTCGACTTGTTGCCCTCTAGTTTAACGGTTTTAGAATGTATCTTTTTATTTCAATGCGATGGTGAATCTTATTCGAATGGGTGTAAAATGCATGGGATCTGTGACGACCAAGGAGGTGGTCCCATATCCATGGATCGAAATCTGTTTGCATTTGAAATCAGGCCGGTTTAGCAATCGGAACTTAAATTATGTCTTGATCCCGAACCCGTTTATGAGTCAAGAGCCTAAAACAAGTTTCAAAACTGGTTGTTTTAAGGGCTGAAACCTCCGGATAATTGGAGAATTTGAATCCGTTTGCATTCCTAAATTTCACATCATATCTTGGATCCCTTTTTCTAGTTGATATAAATCTAAATACAAATTTCAATATGGATCGAAGTCAATGAAGATAAATCTGGGACCAAATCCGCTATGGTTCGACCTCTTTGGCCCCTAGAAATAAGACCAAAGAGGAGGTGTTTTATGAGGCGACCATTTCTAGGGCCTACAGAATGTGTAAGAAAGGAAGAAATTCATTG
This sequence comes from Persea americana, assembly GCA_029852735.1. Lineage (NCBI taxonomy): Eukaryota > Viridiplantae > Streptophyta > Magnoliopsida > Laurales > Lauraceae > Persea > Persea americana. Next base: position 79,211,193 of record CM056810.1, read on the forward strand.
CATGTTGGAAATAAGGCTACAGAACTGATTTAAGAGAAAGAATTGAAACAACAATACCAATCTGGAGAATGCAATATGGGCATAAATTGAAGGAGACCAGCAGCAGCAGCTCGTGGCCAAGGCACGTCTGGCAACACTTTCTTTAGGACGAGTTCCCCCTTCCAGAATAAACCCAGATGCGAACAAAATCTCTGTTGGAACTGCCCCAGGATACAACGACCTTCATAAAATATCAGGCTCAATCGCACACCAAGTCCAGATTAATTCTCCAGGAAACACAAAATGTTCACGAGAACAGAATAGGGAAGAAGGGAAGAGAAAACAAAGTTGTGTTTTTTCTGAGCCCAAACCAGCCACTTTATATCACAAAAAATTTGTCGTTGGACCATTAAATCAGTGATTAAACCACAATGTTACGCAGCATTAAAAATAATTAAAACTGCGTTGGAATTTCAATTTTGAAACGTTGCTGCATTTGAGTTTCGATTTTGAAACGTTGGCCATTAATAAAAAAGTTTTTTGGGATTTGGAATTTATGCAACATCATTAATAATAATTAAAAAAAATGTTTTTTAGAAGAAAAAAGGGATTGGATTTGTACCCCCCCCCCCTGCGCGCGATATACAAGCAGGATGCGGGTTGTAGACGCACGCCCAGTTAAATGTTTTTCGGACCAGCCACCCCTGGTCAGGCCCGACTCGCGTGCGCTCATGGGGCCCATAGCAAAATGCTCCAAAAGTCTTTAAAGTATATAGGAGTGAAACCATATATAAAGCCTTCTCAAGAGTTGATTTTTAGTAATGTGGGATGCTATGTTTTCTAATAGTCTACACTAGCCTTTTCAAAAACACCTTTTGAATTTTTGAAACAGCAAAGAAACCCAACATTACACCCACTAATCCCTACGGATGGTCCGCCTAATTTTCTAGGCCACCTGACCCACTTGTGCTTAAAGTTATCGCGTGGGAACTTACCAATGGAGCCCACTTGGAACCACTCGTATCACAAAGAGAGGTGGGGAATGGAAACATCTCAATTGAGATATAGGGTTTGCAAAATATAACCCCACTGATCTTCCTAACCCTTTGATCTATGACACGAAAGTCTAATGATTTTAAGATGAATTAATATTTTGTATTTCAGCTCCTTGATCATCCTAACCTTTTCATCCATAAGCTCTTGCCTCTTTCATCAAAACCCTACTTTCAAATGTTCTAGATCTTCTTGACGAGTCTCCCAAGCAATTCCTCCCAAGGTAAAATACCATGGAGGTCTTTTAACTTGACGTGTTTCATGTCATTTATTATCCATTCCCTATTACTAAATGGATGGTGTGGAATTATTGAGCCCACCCACATGGGTTTGTAAGGAAATAAAGGGTTATTTCATGTGAGAGCCTTATTAGCCATGCCCACCACACCTCAACTGGAGCTCCCTATTGGCCCTGCATTTAAGGGCCATAGAATAAAATGTTGGCTGTGGTAACAACTAACTTGACAAGCACGCTGGTCCATGCCCCCTCAATACCATTAAGTCACCAGACATGGACCCCTCCTCTCTCTCATATGAGTCTCCTTACATCACAAGGTAAAATAAGAGGATTCACATGGTTCCTACATGTAGTTCATAAAATCAGGGACCCATACATTCATCCACCATACAGGTGGTAATCCAATGCGCCAATCGAGACCGTTCAATTCATGCTACTCCCCGCGAACGCTGTGTAGCCCTAAAATTGTTTTGATCGGGCCATCTCAGCTAATGGACGGTCCCGATTTTGCATCCTCCTAACGTTGGATCAATCAATTAGGGTGAAGCCATTATTTTCTTGAGCTAAATGAGATTAAGATGCATGTGGGCTTTCTTTGCTGAGGCTCTGGAACACAAGTCTACTATGAACCTCTATATGCACTAACTCCATGGTATATAATTACTATTCGATGGTTAGGAATTAGGATCATCCCCATCACAAGAATGCTTGTCCAAATTAGATCTCACAGTTTGGACGGTCATGACTGGTGTAAAAGCAGCTATGGCACTTTACGTAGCTTGATTTTTTTTTGCTCCGAGTCGTTCCTCCTGGGATTCGAACTCATGACCGGTTGGCTCTAATACTATATTAAATTTCTTTAGCTAACAATTCCTACCAAAACCTCAAGGCGTTAGTAGAGGCAGCAGAAATACTTTTCAATATTTCCCCTTGGGTGGAGCCCACTCTCTAATAGGCCACTCTAGGTTCCAATGTAAAATTCTTTTCAAAAATCAATTGCAGGTAGCTTCGGTTACCTGCAATTGAATAAGACTTGGTTTTGCTAATGACTTGTGCTGGAAATGCAACAAGAAAGAAGAATCCTTGGAACATTCCCTTTTCCTATGTGACTTTGCGAGGGTGGTGCGGTTTCACTTGGCTATGACTGAAGGATAATGTGAATGATGGATAAAATGCCTTGAAACCAATCCCATGCATGGTGTGTTGTGGACATCTCCCTCTGTGGTATTCTGTTACGAACTACGATTGGCCAACTCTTTTCCCGATGTTTTAGCTAAATAAGGGGTTAAAAGGGTGTATCCTTAGGAGGGTGTAATTATGTAAATTGTATTAGACGGGATATTTTTCTTTTGTACCTCCCTTTTTTCTCTTTTTGTATTTTCTTTCTCCTTTAATAAAAGTTTTTATCACCGTTTAAAAAAAAATGCACGATAAGACAGATGTCCAAAATATAAAAGTCTAGATTTTTACCGGTTGGTGGGCTATTTGGAAAGCTAGAAATTACCACCTCTTCCAATTGAGTAGCTCCAAAGTCTTTGAGAATGATCTGGTTCTTCATCATTCAAAGGCAATAGGATAGACCGAATTCTGTAAGGCACTGGTTCGGGTCAAACCGGGTTGAACAAATAGGTCCCTCACTTTTTTAAAACATTGAGATGAAGTTATAGCAATGCAATGATGGGCTTGGCTGATACCAAACGCATGTGTCCATGGGCTAGATCAGGCAAGCCTGAGGTATCCAGGCCTGACCTAACTTTCGAAACACATGTCCGTATCCGGCCCAAGCCCAACTCAGGCTGTAACTGTAAGTGCCTGGCCAAAGCCCAGCCCACCTTGAACATAGGCCTGCTCAAGTTAAAGCAATGAACAATATTTTAGCATTTCTTAACACACGTTACATTGGTATTCTCTTGTGGGTTCTAGGGTTAGGCCTTTTTTAAACTTCTTAAGTGGGCCCATGTTTAAAATTTGGGCTCAATCCGAGTACAAAAACCAAAGGCTCGATCCATTAGCGCCCATAATTACTTAATTAGAGTAGAGCCAATGGCCACTGGACGTGGAATCGACCACAAAAAATGAGAAGGCCATATGGGACGATTGGAGTGGGCCGCACCATCAAATTGATCATATTTTATGCTGATGCACGGCTCAGATTGATCGCTTAATAGTCCATGATAGGAATGGGCCTCAAATCTCTCCTAAAATGTAACGTTTCGGGAAAAGCGTCTGTTTTAGCTCAGTTGCAACCCGCAGCGAACCTGTTCGATGAAATTCCCCAACGAAACCATGCATCTCTAAATACCCCGCATGGGACCTACGTGCACAATAGAGAAGGAATTGTACCTGCACGTGCGCCTGTTTCAGATCCGACGAAACGCGCACTGAACCTGTTTGATGAAATGCCCCAGAGAAACCATCAATCTCTCAATGCTCTCCTCAGTACCTACGCTCGCAGTGGAGACGCAAATGCAGCTTGGGAGCTCTTCTGCCATATGCATAGAACAGGCTACCACCTTAATGGGTACACTTTCACCCCTGTTTTAAGCGCCTGCGCTGCTATAACTATTGTAGAAAGAGGCAGACAAGTCCACAACTTGGTTGCCAAATCTAATTCCATTTCCAATTCAGAAACTGTTGTGGGAACCGCATTGGTCGATATGTATTCCAAGTGCGGGCACTTGGATGACGCCATTCGAGCGTTTGAAGAGGTCAAATCGAAGGACGTAGTCGCATGGAACACCATGCTTGCATGCTTTGTTCGACATGGCTTTGCGAACAAAGCCGTCGGTGTTTTCCAAGAGATGCAGAATGTTGGAGTTGAAATTAGCGGGTTTTCACTATGCTCCATGCTTAAAGCGTGTGCCTCATCGCACGCTCTCCGACAAGGTGAGCAGGTTCATGCTTCGGCTACCATTAGAGGTTGCAATTTGCTTGTTTTCAGTACTGCTCTCATAGATTTCTATTCAGATTGTCGGATGCTTTGTAGTGCAATCAAAGTTTTCAATGACCTCAATTGCAAGAAAGACGACGCTATTTGCAATGCACTGGTTTCCGGATGTGTTCACAACCTCAAGTACAGCGAGGCATTTTCTATGTTGGGGAGAATGAAACCCAATCCAACTGCTCTTACTAGTGTGCTTGTTGGTTGCTCGGAGCTTTCGAATTTGGAAAATGGGAAGCAAATTCATTGTGTAGCGATCCGTTGGGGGTTTGAGTCTGATACCTTATTGTGTAATGCATTGTTGGACATGTATGCCAAGTGTGGGAAGATAACCCATGCTCGTTTGGTTTTTGATCGAATCAATGTGAAAAATGTGGTTTCTTGGACTAGCATTATAGATGCATATGGAAGTCATGGTCGTGGGATTGAAGCTTTGAAGTTGTTTGATGAAATGGAGAAAGAGCCTAACAGTGTTTCTCCAAACTCAGTGACATTTCTAGCATTACTATCAGCTTGTGGACATTCCGGTCTTCTAGAAGAAGGCCGGAATTGCTTTGTTTCAATGGTGGAGAAGCACAGGATCAAACTTCGTCCAGAGCATTACGCGTGTTTCATTGACCTTCTAGGGCGGGCAGGAAAGACTGCAGAAGCATGGGATCTCTTTGATGCTATGGTTAAGAGTGATACTGCAACAACTAGCGCAGTTTGGGCAGCTCTGCTTAATGCTTGCAGAGTTAATCAAGATGTCATGAGAGGAGAGTTTGCTGCAAAGCATCTGCTTGAGTTAGGGCCAGGGAAGGCTGAGAATTATGTCTTGTTGTCAAACTTTTATGCTGCTATTGGAAAATGGGATGCTGTGGAGGAACTAAGAAGGCTAATGAGGGAGAAAGGTCTGAGAAAGGAAGTAGGGAGTAGCTGGATCGCCCTTGCATGTGAAAATGGTGGTGTTGCTGTAGACATGGCAATGGAGATGGAGAGTAGTCATATGACATGAATTTGATGATTGGTTTGGGATTAAGTTTCACAAGATCGGTTATTTATGAAAACCAATTCCTTCTTCTTCTTGAATCAATCATCGCAGTAAGCATACAAGAAATACGGAGAAAATGGCAGCTTGTGATTGTGAAGGGTAGGTCTTATGGATATGGATATCCATAGAAAATAGGGGAAGACCCATTTTGGAGGAGAGCATGGATTTTCTTCTTGGAAAAACTGAAGATTGGATATATGGAGATTTTCAATCTTCCATTGGTAATGTCATATTTGAGAAGTGATCAAAGCGTTTGTTAATACACCATAAGGGCCATTTTGGTAACTCTATTTATATAGTCAAGTGAAGTAAAGTTGATTTTGAGGAAAGAATAAAATATAAGTGGGTTATGATGATATTTTGTTTTTAGTTGTTTGTTATGAAATCTTTTTGACTTTTTGTATAGGAAAATGGAGTTTTTTTGGATTTTAGTGGATAAAGGTAGTTGCTTTTTGACTTTTTTTTGGAAAAGATGGGGAGAGTTTTGAATAAAGTACATTTGATGTGACATATTGTCTGGAAAATTGAAGGCTTTACTTGACTTGTATTTAATTAGTAAAGTGACAAACGGGCCCTAAAGTACATCTTTTCCTGAGAAATTTTCGCCGTCAGTCCAATCTTTTTCGGTTTCTTGTGTGGCACAAGAGGATGGAATCGATAGCCAACAAGAGCATCCTTAAAACCATACTGATGTTACATATCATTTAGCACAACAAGAATGAAAGTTTAAGTGGCGATTATTGACAACTGCTGCTGTCACTAGAAATAGCATGGACCATTTCTTGCTGCATGTTGTGACAAGTGTGCCAAAGACTTGCTGCCATCTCTTGCCAATGGTAATCAGGCGTTGTTACTTTACTATTCATTTTTCCGATGTTATGTCTTATCATTTACTTGATTTCTTGTTTGACTAATTAGCACCACGTCATCTGCAAGAAAAACATACCCCAGCAAACTTCACCTAGGATTTCTGTCATTGAATTGTCCATAAACAGTGCAGATAATTAGAGGCTCAGAGCTCACCTTCTTTAATCGTCTATTCACACAAAATTGCTACACTTAGTGCTACCCTGTCATTTATACCTTGTATGACTCAGTATATGGATTTGAAATTCATTCTCTCTAGTGTTTGTGAATTACCTTGGCACTCTATCGCAAGCCTTATCTAACTCAATAAAACTCATATTTAAGTTTTTCCCTCCTCTCTAAGCTTTTCCTTGCGTTGTGTCAATATGAAAATTGCTTTTTGATTCTGTTCGAGAATTGTTTTGCGCAGGGTTGAAACTCTACATTTAGTTGTCAACGTGACTGAATGCAAAGTGGCTTTTATGTGGTGTTAACCCCAAGGAAATTTAGACTGGTTCCTCCTTATGTTTCGTTATCATCATTCATTTGGTGTTTCCTTATTGCTGAGTGCCATCTTCTCAATGACATTCCTTCAACATTTACACAATTTTTGGGGACTCTCAACTCGCACGTCTTAACATCACATAACATTTGTATTCAGACATATCACAGAGTCTATCAGTGGTGATTTTATGAGGATTCATCAATTCAGAAATGCAAATTCTCCTCTTTGTTCTTGTGAAATTGCAGAATCACTGCTAAGTAACGTGTAAGTACAGTACTTAGTTACCTACTCTTTCTGCCTTGCTAAATATCTTCAAGATTCAGTTGACTGGGTTTATTGCCTTCCAGTGCTATTTTCATGTCGTGTTTTGAGAGCATGTGAATTATAAAATTTTATGCAAAAATGAAAATTAAGATCTTCACTGACTATGTAAAGTAGTGATCACAAAAATGGGTAGCAGAACACCTTTATCTCTTGCCCTGAGTGTAAGGTCCGCGACCTTACTGAGTCAGTTGGGCCCAATAGTAGGCCCGTTGACCCGTTTATTTTGTATTTATTATAATTAATTGTATTGTTAGATAATTAGGTGGGTTTAGATCATGAACAAGTTTCTTTTAGCATTAGAATAGTGTCTGCGAAGTTTCGTGCAATTCCGAGTTCGTTTGATCATAGCAGGGGGGTAATTTGCTATTTAGAAAAAATTGAGTGTTTTTCCGGAAAATTTCAATTGCTGTGATTTTGGGTTTGTTGGAAAAGTCTCGTCACGCTGATCATTTTTGTCTCTTGGCTCGTCGCGATCCGATGATCAGAAACCCTTCAAGTGGTCCATTCTTTCATCGGACCCACTTAAAGGCAATTTAGTCATTTTTCCTCTCTTCTTCTCTCAAGCAAGGATTAACCCTAATCTCATTCTCATTCTCTGCAATGAAGCTACAGCAGCCCTCTTCATCTTCCTCATTTTCTCAAGCTCCAGAACTCCTTCCCTGAGAGATCATCTCCTCGATCCAAACCGCACATCTTCTCCCTCGCGATCTCCTCTTTCTATTGGTTCTAGTTTGGTAAGATTTCTCTCACCCTTGTCTTTCAATCATTTTCTCTTTTGGTTAGATTTAGGTTTGATCTCGATCTTTTCCTCAATTTTCTTCTCCTTTGCGTGTTAGATTGCTCTTGAGCGGGGTAAATCGTAGTTTTTCGTGGTAGAAAGCTTCTCCTTAAGTTTTTCCCCAATTTCAATCATCTTCTTGGTTGAGGCAAGTAGATTTGTATTGTATATTTAAGCATGTGTGTAGTTTCCTATAGATTGGCTATGCTTTCTTGTTAGAATCCCCAAATTCAAAGCCTGTTTATTATATTGATTTGGGATTAACATGCTAGATTAGGTTTTGGGGATTTTGGTTAGTTTAATTCGTAATTGGTAATTCTAATATTTTTTTTATTGTTAAAATGGATGTAAAAATGATGGGAATGGATTGTTGGGAGAGTAGGAGGCTCAATTTTGTGCAGGTTATGATGCTTGTGCAGGCTAGTGGAAGAAACAACATAATTTCGGATGTCTGGGGAGTGTTTCTGCCTCCGGGCGTCCGAACGCCAGAAGACAGAGCCTTGGGACGCCCATACTGGTTCCGGGCGTCCGGATGCCAGGTTTCGGGCATCCGGACGCAGGGAACCTGTAGGGCATGTAAATGGGCCATTTTTGAACACCCATAACTTTCAATCCACTCGTCGGGATTTCGCGAGCTATATACCGTTGGAAAGCTCTTGAGATGTAGAATCCAATGGTTCTAGTTTCATTACGATCAGAGATCTGGAAGTAGGAAAATTACTCAGATTAATGATCCAATCCATGTTTTATTGGAAATGAGATTTGCTAACCTAGGTTTGAGCCTTCGATATTGGAAACCATGAACCTACTCTCACATGACCATTAATGGGAATTGGAATCAAAGCACGGGGCTTGGTGTGCTTTGATTGGTTGTCTATGTATTCCTGTATTACGCGTGGTATAACCGAATGCGTATGGAATTGTCTCATTAGATGCTTCACATGATTGTACACCAAGGGATTTCCTTAAAAGCATCATTGATCCAATTCTACACGTACTCCGTTAGAACATGTGGGGTACAGGGATGATACCACTTACCTAGGTTTGGTTTGTAAATTCCTCATTGACTTATGAATTGTATCCGTTGTTATTACTCCTTGCACACTCTCTTGGCATAATATACCTAATTAATTATGAAACATAAACTCTTGTAGAATTAAGGATATGGACCTGACTTAGAGTGTACCTTAGGACCATGTGTCATGTAATTGATAAACATGACTGGCTAGACTGAATGGATTATCGTGAGATTGGATTTGTCTTGTATTGGCTTGAATGAGATAATCCCTCTGAGCATGTCTTGTATATTGAGCTAGCTAGACTTAATTGTCTTGGGTTTCATGTGTCAACACCACTTATTTTTTTATTATTATTTGCATGTCATGGCCAACTGCAGTTTGAGAATTTATTGATGGGCCGGTTACTCGGACATCGGGGTGGGCAGTTTGCTTTGGACGGCATCCATGGCATTGAATAGTTGGGAGCAGGCTTGGATCGTGCTACTATTCCCAGGACCGGAAGCTTGGATCCCCTTGGAGCCGGACTTTGGTATCAGTAGTCCGGATTGGATTGTTACTGGTACCCCGGGAGATGGCTTGGACATCCTCGAAGTCTTCTTCTTGTTACTTGCATTGCATTGCTTGTATAGCGGTGATTGTTAGTGTTGCTAGGATTTCTGTTATTGTTTCTGATGGTTATTTATTCATGCTTTATGCCTAGTATTGTTCCTTGTATTCTCATGACTATTATACCTGTCATTATTCTGATACTTGATGCATGTCATGTTCATTTATATCTTGCTTATCTATTGCTCAACATGTCGTTGACTATGTTCCTTGATGTGCAAACACCCCAGGTGAGTACTTCTATGAGGAGCAGGCAGGTGAGGAGATCCCGGAGGATCTCCAACCAAAAGAGGAGGAGCGAGAGTAGCATGCCGATGACGTAGAATAGCGTCATCACTTCCGGCACGAGAGAGACTCACATGGGAACATTCTTAGATTTTACTTATTCATTTATTATCCTCTTATTGGACCTTTCGTTATTGACATCATTGTTATTTTAAATGGCCTTGATTATTGAGTTGGCCATTGTTAATACATTAAATCCTTTATTAGTTTTATTTATCCTTTGTGCAACTTTAAATATATTAATGAGATTCTTATTCATTGATTGACATCCAAATGTATCTCGCATTGTATGAATTCCGCAGTATATATTATTGGAGGTTTTGAAATACAATATCCTCACAGCGGACTTACGATCCTTGGGCCTAAAAGGGCAAAAATTTTAATTAGCTCTAAAATTCACTCCCCAGATCCGGTTTATTTTCTAATCGGATTCGGGGGACGTGACACTGATTGTGGTTGATTCAAGCAAGCATTATAAAAGAAAGTAAATTTTGACTTGACTGACGCTGCAGTTGGCATTTGAATAGGCAAGAGAGACGCGCAGTTGGAACTTGGAAGCAGCAGATAGGAAAGGCCATCAGCATCACAACTGTAGCCATCTTTTTTAGTTGGAGAATGGAACATGTCAACTTGGAGATGAAAGAACGCATGATGTCCTTGCTTTCAATGAGTTGATCTACAATCTGGATTTCCGCGATTTTCTTGTCTGAGCTGGAGAAACGTGAAGTGCTCTTGGAAGATGTCATTCTATATGATGAGGAGCCAGAGTCCTCAGAGTAAACATGAGAAAATTCAGCTGCAAAATGGGAAATTTCAGCATGAACATCTGGGGGAAGAGGAGGGAGGCTAGCATCACCCATGAGAAATTGCACCAACCTTCTCATGCTAGGCCTATAATTTGGAAGTGGATAAGAGCAAAGTAATCCAAGACTAAGCACCAGGCCTACTTCTTCTGGGTCATAGAGATCCAACATGGGATCTACAGCTCTCGTGACCTCTCCTCTCCAATGCAGTTCCCGCACCCAATCAACCAATACCAGCTCTTGCCCATTGTTCTGGGGCTCAATGGGCTGCCTCCTGCATGCCACTTCTAGCATGAACATACCAAAACTAAACACATCTGTGCTTGTTGTGGCTTTCCCTGTCCTTGTAAGCTCAGGAGCAAGATACCCGAGCGTCCCCACAATGTGCGTCGTCTGAGGATGGATGTCATGCTCATAGATCCTAGCAAGGCGAAAATCCCCTAGCTTAGCATTGAGGTCTGCATCTATGAGAATGTTGCTGGACTTCACATCCCTGTGCACCACCCTCTGCTCACATTCTTCATGGAGATACAACAGTGCTTTTCCAACCCCAATCAAGATCTTGTACCTTTGTTCCCAAGTCAAGATTTTCTTTGTGGTGTTTTTTTTTTTGTTATTGTTGAAGAGTAACTTGTCAAGGCTTCCATTCAGGACATGATCATAGACAAGGAGTAGCTCATCTTTCCGTCGGCACCACCCGTGAAGCTGGACAAGATTCCGGTGCCTCACCCTTCCCACGCTTGTTATCACTGCAATGAACTCCCTCATTCCCTGCCTGGAGTCATGAGCTACCCGCTTGATCGCAACTTCAAGGCCTGTGCTCAGGACCACCCCCCTATAGACTCTCCCAATTCCTCCACACCCAATTAGATTTTGATCCCTAAATCCTCTCGTTGCAGTTGAGAGTTCAGAGTAGTCAAACCGGTGAGCTCCACACTCCGCCTCCCACTCTTCCAGCTGCTCATCGTCACCATTCCCCATTCGCTGTGCTACTTGGTACATTCCTAACATCACCAACAAAACCAAACTAATGCAAGCCAGAGAAATCCCAGCTGCAAAGCCTTTGCTGTTCACCACTTTGCGACTATGAGGACCAATAGGTGGGAGCTTAGAGGGATCTAAGTACTCCTCTATCCTTCCTCCCACCTCAAAGCTCCAACCAAGCACATTGTGAGAAGCTGTGATTAAACCTGTGGAAGCTGAGAAACCCACATACATATACTCACTGAATATCAGTGAAAGATCAATAGGAAATGATATCAGAGTCCAATCTGATTTTGGAATACCTAGAGGTGAGAGTGTCACATTCACCACCTTCTCAAAAGCATGGTACTCTATCCATATGGCCCTTCCACTACTAAGATTAATTGACTGCTTGTCTTTGGGATTGTTACCAGTGAGATACGCCGCAGATGCTGATATATTGGAGACCAAGGAGTTTATATCAATTCGAACATGGTTGTCATCAACATCGAAGAGTTCAAGATTCTTAATGATATCGAATTCTACTGCAAATACGGTTGTCACTGGGGAGGCCCAAGTACTGGGGTGTCTGAGATGCCTTCATTTCTTTAGTAGATGAGATGACAAAAGCAAGGCCATGGCCGCCGAGGTCAGGATGTTTGGGACGTATGGCAAAAACGAAAGTTGTACTGAAGGATGCAACGTAAGAGTTGTTGACAGTGTCATCTTTGAATTGAAGAGGCGAGGAGTAGAATGCATGGCCAAATAATTTAGCAGAATCATTGGTTATTGTTAAGATGCCATCTGATCTCATATATGAGGCGCCTGAGAGGCTGATATCCTCCCCGCAGTGAAATCCATCGTAGATGAAGTTGCTTTCTTTGCTTGAAATCAGGGCGGAGCCACAGTAGGGCCCGGTGGGGCCCTGGCCCCCCAGGCTTTGGAAAAACCTTTGACATCACCAAAATGGCCCCCCCAAGGTTTTTGTCCATCCTGCCCCTGGCACCCCCACCTTCCCCCCATCCATTTATCTGTGGTGGTCGAGTTTGAAGAAGGGAGATGGCAATCTCGCAGGACTCGATCTTCACCAGTCTGCTTCCTCCCCAACACCGGAAGCATGGATCTCCATGCAATAGTCATGGGGTGCTGAGTGGAAGCTCAACTCAGTCTCTGCACTGAAAGCTCCTCTCTCTTTCAAGTTAATATCAGACTCCAGAAAGACCGTTGTGGCTAAGAATGTAATCCCATCAAGATGGCAGCCTGGTGCAACATATCGCTCTGTTGTCAACTTCAAAGCCTAAGCTCTAATGTAATAAAGACATTAGACATATGATATTGAGTAGGAACTAGATAGAAAGGATGGATGCCCACCAGATTGCACACAAGATACTGGGCCCAGCCCTCTTCAATATCTTCAATTCCATTCAATTCCAAACATTAAACCTATTCTAGCATATGATTCTTCAAAAAAAAGAAATGACCAGTAGGTGTCTATTGTGAGGTTAGATGATGGAATCAATCAATAAAATTCATGCATATCACATTCAAATATGTTATCCACTTGCCTTAGTTATAAAAAGCACAGAAACAGAGAAGCTCAGCTCAAGGGTGGAGGGGTTTGGGGCTATGGCCCCCATTAAATTAAATAAGGCCATTTAGTTTTTTTTTTTAATTTAAAGTAGCTTTTACACATGGCTCCCGTAAGAATTTTTTTTTTTCATAATGCCGCCCCCCCCCCCCCCCCCCCCCATAGCCTGGATCCTGGTTCCGCCCCTGCTTGAAATTACACAGCTGAAGAAGAGAACTTGTAGGAAAAACTGAACGAGTTTCATTGCCAGATTTTTCTAGTGGATTATAACATGAGAAATTGATAATCTAAAATCTGTAGGAATTGAAAGACAGGACAAGCGAAGCAGACCCCAAAACCTGTTTTTACGATTTCATCAGTAGGAAAGCGACATAAAAAGATCGTTCTAGATGAAATTATCTGAGCTGAAACTTCACTGGTTTTGTGCTATGGAACGGTTTTCAGAGCTGGGGGACTAGGAAAGATAATGGAAAATGCTGACCTACCATTAGAGGAAGCTAAATTAAGCATTATCTTACAATGGTGGCTGCAGGAGTTCTACTACAAATGGCTGACTGAGTTGCCTACATGAAATGCAAAGCCACAAAGCTTTCTACAGAAAAGCAAAAGAGCAGTGATGACTGATGCATGAAACAGACGAGAACAAATCCATATGAAGGAAGAAAACAGGTCTTTATATAAATGAGAAAATAGGAAAGGACTACTAATTTCCAAACCTCTCACTGGGTCAACTCGGATGTCAACTAACTCTAGAACAATATCACAAACATCATTATCGGGAAACGGAATTTGTCGTGATATCTTCAAAGTTGGGGTTTTCATGGGGATATTGTCCGGAAAATGTTGCAAAAAATGTTAGTTTTCCAATAAATAGATATAAATTTTTATGATTAAAAAGTATTTGTCATTGACTTTTCTCAGTTTTTTCCACTTTTCATCTGAAATTGTTGCGCTTATCACATTATTCTGATTTTGTCAATATTTTGAAAACATTGGCAATATTGTAAGGCTTTTATCATTCCACATGAGGAAAGTATTCTCCTATGACCTTATGTTATAAACTTTTACAGCTGGACCTCATCTGGCTTTAAATGGACTGCAAGGCCCAGCCCATTTACTTGTGGGGCCATAAGTAGGATCCAAAAGGCAGAGTCTGCAGTGCTTCGGTCCAGCTCGGTTGACTAAACTGAGTCAACTCAGCTTGCTTGTTCTTCTGAGTACTTCTGGCTACAGCTTATTTCATTCCCCGGGGATTAGGGCCTTCCCAAGTTTCTAAACCCCACTCTGTTGATGTGACACTAAGATTGGGTTAGGGTTCGGTTTCTAATTTGTTGGGGGTGAATTCTTCTGTTTTCTATGAATTTCTTCCTAACAAAAAGTAGGGCTGTAAACCATTATCACAACAATCCACGATATTTTAAGTATTATGGTGTGTTAATTGGGGCTGGGCCTGAGTCAGGCTAGAGCTCATGATCTTCATGGGTCACATTTTCCAGTTACATATTTTATCTATTTTCACACTTATAATTTATATCTAATATTAACATAATATGTAACTCTGACCCGATGATCTAAACCCAAACATTACGGCCCGAATTGGATTTACGCAGAAGAGAAACACATGGGCTTGGACTCAACCCAGCTCAAATTGCATCCCTAGGAAGATCATGTGCCCTTGGGAGAGAGCTCCTGCAAATTGCAAATATTAAATAAGAATCTGTTTGATTAGTAAAGTTATTTTTAACTAAATCCGGAAAGATAATCAAACAAGAATGGGACCATGGCATCGTGATCGACGACCCTGTTGGTGCATTTTGGCACTACAGCACGCCTTCTTTGATTTGTCTGGCCAAGACGAGGGTTTATGCTTTTCATCATGTCTCTCGCATCCTCATGATAAACATTACCCACTTGAATGTATTTTAATCAGGTTCCGAGTTGGGTCTGTGATAATAATTTAAGTTGTAGACAAATAGTTTATAAAAGAATGTTTTATTATTTATAATATTCATGTCGAAGTCACCTCCATGTAGTCAATTTTTAGAGTTGGACCCCTCTATCAATTAACACTTGGAATTGGTACTGGTCAAACTTGGAGTAACACCGTTCAAAAACAGAGAAATAGCTGGGCTGGAATCGATCCGTCCATGCTACCACTCAGATTATGGGTCTTAACCAAAAGCAAGTTTCGAGAAATCCCAGCGGCAAGGGTGGGTGTCTCATCCCACACAGGTGCCGGGGATCAATCCTAGGCAAGTAGGTTGTCTCACATGTTGTGTACCACTCATCCGCTTAGCAAAAATAAATCAGATCGAGCTTTCTTGTTGTGAAACCATAATGAATTGAGGTTGGATATGGGGTCAGGACCTGAGGTGCCCAACTGGATCCTACTTCTCGCCCATTGATCACCATGACAAATGGTGGAAAATGGGACACGGAATGATTGACCAATGGCATGGTATCTCTAGCAAGATCACCTCCAAAAACAAGAGAGCACAAATCACCACTTCCTTGCATGCACGCACTTGAACTACAAATGTACCAAAGAGAAACACTGATCCCCAGAAATCCAAATTACAGTAGTGGTCACCCAAACCCCGTCCTAAATACTCAGATTACAAACAATTTGGACAAAAAAACCCATCACTAAATAACACACAGCGAAAGGAGAAAACATCACTAACTCCAGTTTGCACCTTCTGTCCAATTGCTGTTCACTGACACTGTTCTATGCGTGTGCTCAATAACATCAAGCCTTAGTGGGGACAGAAAGGCAGCAACCAGTTTGTATTCAGTAAGACTTGTGGCATACTCGGTAATAAATACATTAAAAAAAAAATCCCCACGCACATCAAATCTTGAATCAGTCCAAAATGAAATTTCGCCTCATAGAAAACTATTTCTGCAACTCAAGTGGAAAGCTGAAATCTGCCAGTTGGTTTTCTCTTTTTCCATCCCTGAGAAAAGATCAATTCAATTATAAAATAATTTTCAGACCTCTGCTTCCAAAAGAATCCACTTATATAATGAATATTAGGCAAAAACTTACGAATGCTGCATAAAACACGAACGTGAGCCCCGCGAAAGCAACAAATGCAATCTGAAACACATTGTACCTGCACCCAAAGTTATATCCAATACAATCAGGAAGTCGCCAAGTCATTGTACTCTATCTGACTAGGAAAAACAGGGTCTAGTTCGAATGTAAAGAAAGGGAGCTGCTGTTTCAGATTAATAATCAAAAGTTGCCAATGAACAGTAAACATGATAAATAACAATGAATAAGGATCGAATGCTAGTATTGCTTTCATCAATATTTATAAAAAGACCCACCCTTAATACTAATGCGCACTGGTGATACTTCAACCACCAATCATTGCTGCAAATATCTCATAGGCCATAGCAATATCTAGGCATGATCATAATCAGTAAACTATGAAGGCCAGTCAAAACTTACTTGTAAAGATACTTAATTCCTTGAAGAGACTCCAATGTGTGGCCAAATATTTCTTGAGCAGCAGTCGCTCGTGCATAGTATGCAAATGCTGTGGAGCAAAACTGAATCACACTGCAAAATGATACACAAATTAATCAGCAGATACAGTAGGCTTTCCTAATAAACACAAATATTCATGGTAGAAGGATAACTTTTTTAAGCTGATACATTTGTGTTGCTGATGAATGTCTCACTATTTTTGTTTTTAATTTAATTTTTACTACTTCTCTACATATCTTACATATGGGAAGATTTTAAAATTTTATGCAATATTTGATTTTATGTGTCATAATATCATTTTAGACATTGAGGCTTGATAGATTAGGTATGCTCAGGAATTCATCATCAACATCTAAGCCTTGTCCACATGAATTTTGTTTCTCCATTCCGATCTATCCTTAGCCAAATCCTCAGCTAGGTTGCACTTCTTCAGATATATCCTTAATACCATCAATGCGTACCCTAGAAAGTTATGGTGGTGTTTTTTTTTACCCCGGGTGGGGCCCGTTAAACCCACACAAACATAAACCAGGCAAATTTGGGGCGGTTTCGAACACAAGATGTGGGGAGCAAACCCATGCCTTAAGGTACAGTGGTGTTGTGTACATCTTATAGTCCCTTTTTATCCACACAACCAATTTTCATATGTAAAATAAATATATTATGATATTAAAAGAAAAAATTTATATTAAAAAAGATTAAGTTTCTATAGAAATTTCACAAAGCTATCCAACTAATAATATCAAAGACAATTTCTTATTAACCATGAAAACCACATGGTTCCTCCAAATACTACTTCTATTAAAAGTTACTATAGTAAGATGGTAACAGGTCAACCTCAAATTTCGAACTACTTAGAATCTTAAGTCTAGGATGTGATGAAATTTAGTAAACAGTAATAGTAATATCAACAACACAACAATAATGTGAAGCCCTTGATCATTTTGTTTTACAGTTTCTCTTTATAAAGAGAAACAGTCAATAATAAGTACCACATGCTGTGCCAAGAAAAAGGGGCATTGGGAAACTAGAAATTTAAAAGTAAAATATCGAAACACATTATGAAATGTCTTATCTTGGTTGGAGTTTGTAAGTTTTGAGTTTTACAGTAAAAGACTTTTAGCCAAGCCCAGATGGATGGTAATAGGCTCATTGGAAATATCTGTGGATTACAATGAATAAAATGATCAGGACCCCTTTTACATGGTAACTCAAAGTCTCAAATAAAAGCCAGTTTTTCCAACAAAATCAAACCATGACAAAAGAAAAGATATGAAGGCCAGGCTTAAAAAAGAACAAACTCAGTCCTGGTTAGACTGTCTTCGGCCACAACCTATCAGCCCCATATTGGTAGATCTACATAACTGGCGAGATGTAGATCTCTGCTGCATTAGTATTATGTCTCCCCAACCCAATCAACCAGCCTCCAAAGATAGCTGCTTCCCATACTTAGGATGCAAAATGAATCAGAAATGTTAGAAGTATTCTCAAAAGTAAGAAGCACCGCATATATTGTACTGGAAATAATTTCAAATACACTAACGAAAAAAAAAATTGTCACACATAATTCTAATTTAAAGTTTCCTCCTTGAATAATAATTACTAATGTTTCCAAAGGTTTTTACATAACATCAAGTTAAATTCACTTTTTTCCACAACCTTTCCAAATATTTAAGAACTGTTACAGCCACAAAGAATATGAATTCTTGATTCCCACAAGTCGAAGCCATTTTTTGGTTCGAATACCACCAATCTGGAGATAGAAGAGTTTTTTTTCTATTTGACAAGATGAATTGACCTCCTGGAAAAAAAAAGATGATCTCTTCTTCCCAAGGTTGATGTTTTCTCGAGATTCAATCCATTCTTGGGTATTCAGCTCATTCTATCAATGGAAAAAGACTGAGAGGTTGTCTCACTCCGTACACAATTTGACCGCACACTAAACAGGATAATTCATAGAATATTATGACATAAATCACCAATAAATAATGATTAGTTAGAAGTATATAGAATGTCATTTAATTCCCAATATTATGACTAAAAAAAGTATACTATAAAGCCAACAAGTGATGTTATAAAAACAGCTTATGTGAGTGCTGAGCGCAATTATTCTACTTCCAAAGAATGAAAGCTTGAGGTCTGTAAGACTTACAGTGACAAAAGAACATATTTAAAGGGCAACTGTGGACTATAAAGTATAACCTCAGAGTAACTAAGAAAGTTACTTCACATATCCATGGGAGAAGCTGTCTCTTTGTAAATATCAGTATATTGAAAACTCTCAAATTTTCAATTCATCAAGTTCTCTGATTAACGTTTTTTGACATATAAAGGCGACCAAAATTTCAAGCCTCCAATTCTATATTGGGGGGAAAAAGAAAAAGATTAGATCATCTGATTCACGCACCTAATAGAGCAAAGAAGAATAAGGCCCACATTGAAGAGAAAGGAGTTCATAAGAGTTGCCCCCCACCTGAAAACATATGCAGTAATTAGCAAACTATCACAAACAGTGAAGAAAGGTCATTGTGGAAGGTATATTACTTCATAGGATGAATGGTTATGAAAACTAATCTCAGACCGAGCATCATTGCCCCTGCAACTACAGCAAGAAGAAGGTAGAAGCAGAAGAAAGCAAATGCTGCAGTACCCAAAAGGCCTGTTAAATCACACAAACTACAGGTGAGATAGACAATCCCAAGAAGGAAAAGCAAATATAATAACCGTGTTCTCATTACATACCCCATACATCGTCCAACTTGATGAAAACCTCATTCAGGAAAGGGGACAGCGGAGGATTGATCAATATATATATGACAATATGTGCAACCCAAGCCACTGAAACAATCAACCTGGAAGGCAAGCAAAGACCAGGTTACATACAGCTCACTAAACTTGGTTGAAATAACACAAATTGTCGACTGCTTTCCTAACTGTAAACCTCAAGTCAATCGAATGCCATTAATATGCTAGAAGGGTAATGTGTGAGTACGGTGATGAACAGCTAAGCACATCTCTGCACAGCTAGATGCATGGCCTCAAAGGATAATGATTTATGAGTTGCATCTCCATCAAAATTCAATTGAACAATGCAAATTGGTTAGATGTGTCAATGAATGCTTGCCTTTTATAAGGATGATGGAGGACTGACAACAACTGAGCCATGTTGGGCAAAAAGGAAGGTGCTTACCAGATCCTATGATTTGCATATACAAATCATTGACAGGGACAGTCTGGCCGTTCAAGTGCAAGAAACTGTTGATGCAGGCAGGATCAAGATTCTTGCCAAACCACCTCAGCAAGATCAGGGTCCTTAGAAAACCTTTGCCATGCTAGTGTCCCAATGGAGGAGACTCCTTCCCCAAATCTCTTTTAAATAGTCTTTAAATCTCTTTCAATGAGTGAAATAATAAAACATACTTAACCTAAACCATTAAAAAATAAACTAGCCCTATGATCTAACATAGTATTTAAAAGTAAAAATGACAAAAAAAATCCCCAAATTCATAACTTTACTACACCTTACCAGAAATTGGTCATAACTTTCTAAAGGAGTCAGAATTCAACAAGCATAGGCTCAATGGAATGCAAATTAAATAAGCAATTCGACAGAACCAATTTTACGCTATTGTGACTTTGTGACATCATTTGACACATGAAATTTGGCTACATTAAACCAGACGAAAATAAATTTAAATAATCACAACTTGACCTCCCCATGGGCCATGACTTGTTCACTAAATGAGACAAGGACCAAGTGGGTGGTCCACTGTATACAAGCTGCATCATTGATCCCACCTGGAAGTAGAACAATCACGAGTACGGGGACGTTCCGTTTTTATTTTATTTATTTATTTATTTATTGAGCACGCTTATGTATCTCTAATTCACACGCCACCCCAAAAAAATTTATGACAAAAGCACCCTCAAATTTGGAGAACTAACTTGTGGGCCCGCATGACTCAACCTATGATCAATTTACCATCCTCAAACTCACCAAACCCCATAAACTAGCACTCATCCAACAGTTAGTGTTAGACAGAAACGCTCATTTTCCCCATATGTTTTTGCCGTTGATCATAAGGTTTTAGAATTTCTATCTTTAATGATCTGATTAGGTCAATTTTAGGGGCACCTATAATCCATGTAGAGTCATAGACCTTCCCATCCCCATAGACACCATGATTGGCTTCATCCAGACGGGCTCCATAAAATTTGTTTTCATATAGAAAAGTGAACTGTTCTCATGGGAACAAAGCTCCCTCCCTCCCTTCCTCCCCACACACGCGCCTGCCTGTGCGCACACAGATGATCAAGTTAGAACTGTCCACCCAGTTCTTATGAGCGGACTACTCTTTTTTTCGGCCACCTGGCCAACCTATGATCAAGTTACCCCCCATCATACACATTACCCTCACATGAAATGCCACAAGCTGAAATTTGAAAGTCATCAACCCATTACCAATGGATTTAAATCCAACAAAATAAAGCCTCTTAGAACTATTAAACTTGAGGGTTAGAGATCAACAGGTTAAGATGATCTAATTGGGTTGATATTTTGCACAACCCTAACTCTAATTGAGATATTTCCATACCCCACATCCACCATAATTGGCATTGCCCCAGGAGAGCCCCACAAGAGAGTTTGCACAGTACTTCTCGCTAGAACAAAATCTGTGTAGATAGGTCACGTTCTGATAAGAGGTGCCTCTCATGGAGTGCATGAGGTAAAACTTTAAGCCCCTTGTGAGATCCACAAGGATGCATGCTATCATGGGAGGATAGTGTGATGAAAAGGTGTCATCGTGGATATGATTTTGGGCAAAGATCATCTGAATCATTGAGCACAACCATTGATTTAGGGGCCTTAAAAGTTTAGTGGTTTTGCAAGTCAAACTTTTTTATGAAATTTAATCCAATGGAGAGTAAAATCTAGTTTAGAGTCAAATTATGCCGAGTGCTATTTCATATGGGAGGGGCGGGGGGGTGGGGAGTTAGTGTGAGGGGTTGGATTTGTCATATGGGGTCTCATGCAGTGGGCGAAAAGGTTACCTCTTGTCATAGGGGGTCACGTCTGCTAAGAGGTAACCTTCACAGATTGCGTGAGAGGTAAACTTTTTAACACCGCGTGAGATACTTCATGAAAAACCCAACCCCTTCACACTAACTAACCCCCGGTGAATTAGCACTTTAATTAGGCACTAATCTGAATAATAATCACTGTCAGATTAAATTCCATGGAGATTTTAACTTACAAAACCATTGGAACTTAATCCAACAGTGATTATTATTCAAATTAGTACCAAATTTGGGCGAGTGCTAATTGATGGTGGGTTAGTGTGAGGGGGATGGATTTGTCATGGGGTGCCCCACACATGGGTAAAAATTTTGCCTCGTGCAAATCGATGAGAGGTGCCTCATAGCAAAACATGACGCTATATATGTATATGTCTATGCTGAGGTGCTTGTGGGGATGTCTCTCATCCCGTTCCTTTAAATTCTTTTGTAGCGAAGCCATCTATAGATTTCTTGATATATACAAACACCCCCAATTCCATCCTCTTTCAAACTAATTAAATGCAACATAAGCAATTAACAAGAATACTACTGTCATTTTTAAAGTCAAACGGCAGTCACTGCTCTAATAGCAACAGCAGCACTAACAGCAGCAGCAACCATTATATTTAACGCTACACAAGGACTTCAAAGTTACTGAATTTAACAGAAATGGCATAATTTGAAATAGAGGTCTTACCCAAGAATGCCCAGCACAAATTTTGCCAAGTAGCCAAGAACGGTGAATGCCCAAGTAGCCTCTGCCTGGATAAACAATGCAGTAGCATGAGAAACAGTTCTCTGATGATAATTAGAAAAAAAACCTGCCAGGTCCATGTGTCGCAAGTAAAGTTTATCACCTTTTCTCCCTGAGGATACATTTCCTCCAAAGCCTTCACATCGTCTTCAAGAAGGAGCAATTCCTACAACCATAAGCCATTATACGATAAATTTATATACAAAATATTGCAGAAAACTCATGGTTGATCAGGTATATAAGGGCAATCAACCCCACCAACCATTATGGAGATGACTACCTTAGCTACCAAGTCTGATAAGACCCATATTAATGTTTGGCCAAGTCCATAAAACTTGGTAAGGACTGATCCTTATTTTTTGAAACCCTGTTGCCAATTGATGAAGAAAAATGTCCAACATAACTAGAAGGGTTTGCACATAAAACTCTCCTATTAAATAAAATCTCCTCAGCTAATTACAGAAGATTTGAATAAGTGCCACTAGGAGACCACTCAAAGCACTAGTGGACCCATGTGTAAGGATCTGGGGGCTGAAGCCCCACCCATACCTGAAAAAGACATGAAAAATTTTAAATCCCCCCACAAATTCTGGAAATTTATATTTTTTTTTTTTACATTTGCCGCTTCCCCCAATATTTCTTTTACATAAAGCCCCCCAAGTTCAATTTCTTGGGTCCGCCACTGACTCAAAGCAATATAACTTCATTATTTTTTTCTTTTGTTTTTTTACTTAAAACTCATTTTGTGTTGGTTGTGTTGTCAAGTTAGTCATACAGTAAAATATGTTGCTACAGATAAAAGCAGTGAAAAACTTCGGACCGATTTTTTTTTTAATCAAAGTATATATGTCTAGAATACTAAAAATTACTAATAATGTTATAAAACATAAACATTTTGGGGGGAAACATAAATAAATATCTTGATATTATCACATTAATGTCGGCGTAATTATCATTTTTTGTGGTATTCTTTGTTTCTTGCAATATTAGCAGGTTATTAAAGTTGTAGGCACAGGACATTTTTCTAACAAGGTATTTTCAAAATATCAAAGGTATCTGTGACAATAAATAAAACAAATGAACAGAACAAACACGTGTTTGGAGCTCCATGCATCCAGAAAAAATTCCTATTTCTAAGCACTCAAAAATAAGATATACCTTTTCAACTGCCTTAACATTTTTGCGCCACTTTCTCCCCTTCGAACCACTTTTTTCTTCCTGACGAAGTGCATCAGCTGCTTTCTTCAATTCCCTTGCTTTCTTCCCCAGTTCTGTTGCCTCCTGAATAATTATAACAACAATTTGACCACAACCATTTAAAAACAACTGGTAAATACAATATAAGATGGTACAAAAAAAGCAATTAATTTTCTGCAACTAAATCGTGGATATATCGACAAAATACCTTGATGTACTGGGAGCGAGTGATAACAGCCTTTGGACGTCTAAAGAATGAAAAGATAAGTCCCAAAGGCAAGCAAGCAATTCCAACGCCTCCAAAGATCTAAAAAAAATAATTGTGTGAGCACTATAAGATTTTTCTCTTCTTTATTGGAAATGAAACTTTCAGATCTTTCTATACATGAATGGCTAGTACAGAAGATGCTCATTCGAAATAAACATCAGAGTAAAAGATGGAAAAACATACAGAGAAAAGAACTGATCCAACAATAGTAGCAAGAGCAACTACATATTCTGGAAAGGTAGTGCGCATAGTCCAAGTTGTTTCCGATGAAGCGTTTGCTGAGTAAGCAGAACACTGAAAAGAGTGGAAGCAATGATCAGCACAAAAGGAATAAGGTACATGCACCATTAACTGATCACAACTGTGCTGATTTAGAAATTCCAAATTTCTCAACAAGAAGCTGAGATGAAAATATGAAATAGTAATCAAACAGAAAGACTTTGCCCAACAATTCAAGAGCTGTGTTTTAAATGTTACCATAATAAAGACAATTATAAGCAACCCTCAATGGAACCTGGTGGACAAACCTGGTGAACGGATGTTCCTATACACGGTTGGGCGCTTGAGAAATCTGTCCAAGTGCTTGGAAAGTTTGTTGTGGGTGAAGAAAGATGTCTAACAGTAAAGTCCACCTTTCCAATTAGACCTTATACCATTGAACAAAAACAAACAAATAAATAAACTTAGTGAAAATAACATAATTAAATATAAATTGAAGAAAACTTGTTTAAGCTTCCAAGAGGATTTTGTCATGAAAAACTTTTTAACAGTTAAGGGGCATATTCGTATAATTAGAAACCAACTAGAGTAAGCAAATTGAATGGCCATTAAAAAAAATTCTGGACAATCTGTGCTCTGTGCTAACTCATCGCCACATATCAATGCTATGAAATATCCAAAAACAGTACACATACAGACCCAACGAACTAAACGTAATATAGTAATGAATTTCAAGAAAAGCCCATGCAGTGACAGTTACCCAAAAGGGTTGGTTGGAGAGAGAGAGAGAGAGAGAGAGACCATCTTGTCTCCAACAAGCATTTTGTTCCCTTTACTTTTCTCAATTTCTCACAAAAGTTGCTTATTAAAAATCCAAGGACAAATTTCCAGGATGCTATTAAGAAATCAATTCATTCAATGACGATGAGTTGACTACCAATGCAGTTAGACTGAATCCCTATATGTTTTGCTAATCTTTTTTTTTTTCCCCAGTTATAGATGTCCATCCAAAAAAGTTGTATACGCCATTCTCGATGAATTCACGTGAAAAACACAGGATACATGTCTTAAAACCAAGCACATCGCACATAATACAATTGAAATCCACTTCCGAATCCCTGACCTTCACTTCATTCTAGCATTATACTTATTTAATCGTAAAATGGGGAAAAACCTAAATTTCAAAAGCATATATTCTCAGGCAAGTGAAGGTGAAAAATCATACATACAATAACACAAAACCAATCCAACAGAACTTACTGTATAGGATGCCGAGCGCGAGAGCGCAAACAATTGCACTTGTAGCGACCCATATCATCGCGCTCTTTATCCGATTCCCCACCGTCCTGCAATCATTCATAACAAAAAAAAAAAAAAAAAATATCCCCAAAACAGATTAAACTGATTAGGGTTTTGTTGCAGATTAAAAAAAAAAAAAAAAAAAAAAAAACCCTAAAAGGATTGATAGGAGGAGGACCCACTTCTCCTGATCGCCTTCATAATAGAACATGGCGAAGGGGATGACGAGGAAGACGAGGACAGCATCGACAATGTAGACGGCAAGCCAGAGATCCTTCATGGGGAGGGTGAGGTGGCAGGCGCCATTGTAGATGGCGCGGCGGCAGGCCTGGCGGTTGGCGACGTCGGCGGGGAGCATGAGGATGGAGATTGCGGCGATGGAGAGGCCGAAGACGACGACGAATTTGGGGAAATAGGCCTGATTGGCATCGTCCGGGTGCTGGTAATTGATGAGGAGGTAGATGTTGAAGATGAAGACGATCACGCACACCACTATTGCCACGATCAACAGCGCTAGATTGAAATCCCCCATCGTTTCCTTTCTTCTCTCTTTCTCTCTCGGATCGGCAAAAGATCGAACAGTTGGTGGGTGCTTTCCTCCCGCGAGGGAGATCTGGAGATTATTTGTAGCGACTTGAAGATTGTGATCTGCTCTTATTCCCTCGATTATTCGATTGTGACCTGAAGACTGTGATCACACAGTATCTGTCCCTCTCTTTGGAATCTCTCACTCTGCAGTTTCTCTCTCTTGGCTCTCCATACTATATAGCATAGCTATCTCCTGTCTCTCGTCTCTGTCTGCTTTTATTCTCTCTCCCTCGGATTTTTCTGTCTCTTTTCCTTCTGTTCCCTCCCTCTTCTTTCTCCCTGTTCGGATTTCTGCCCCTCCCTCTCTCCGTGTACAGACTGTGCTGATGACGATTCATTTGTAGAAGTCAAGGGTCAATTTAAGAGATAAGTAAACAAGATGGATTTTTTTAGGAAAATACAGATTTTTGAAAAATCACCTATTCATTTTTTTTCAAGTTAAAACAAAAAAAAGTTCAATCTCTCATCTCACTTAAAGACAAAGGGCCTCTTATTGTTATCCAAAAAAAAATCTCAAAAAATTAGTTCGCACGCCCGCGGCAAAGTTGCAAAAAGCCAAATAGATAGAATTTGAAATTTTGTACTTTCTAAAATTATTACTCTCCTTTTCTTTATCTTTTAAAGTGGCATTTCATTTAAATTCACTCTATAACTGAATTGTCGAGACAGGCCTAAGTAAAAGAGATTTCTTTAAGGCGTGTTTGTGTAACACATTTTTGACAAAAAGGTATTGATCTTCAATGAAAAGGGTATTTTTCTTGCATTTGGTGTTGATAGAATCCACATAAATGAAATCTCGCCATGTCAGAATTTTCCTTTTGAGGTTAGAATTATAGTTCCCATGGAGGATATCGAACTTCCATTTCCAAATAAAAGGTTCCCTCTGTTTTTAAACATCTTTTCTAAAGAGAAATACCCAACGACTCCATCTTATCCTCTCTAGTGGAACCCGTCATCTTTTGTGATCGTCTTCTCCACCCTCAATCTCGTGCTATTAGGAACGGATCGCCTAAGTAATCTCGCTATCATCCTTTCCTTCTCCGTCTCCATCTCATCTTTCCTTTCGGTCTCTCCATTCCTGTGCACCCTCTCTTTGTCTGACCAATTGTTATGATCCTCCTGGACTGGGCTAATTCCTCGTCCTCTTCTACCTTGATGGGCTATTTTGCTGCTTGGAATGAGGGGAATCAGATAAAGCAACCACCTAAAGGCTGGTAAAATGAAAACAGTCAAAAGAGATAAATAAATTAGGTTTGTTTCGAGGGAAACCTAGCGTCCAATAATCTAATTAAGGAATAAACTTCTCAATACATTCTTAGATTCACTACATCAGATTTATAGGACTCCAACGGCTATAAGAAAAACATTAAAAAAAAAAAAAAAGAGCAAAAGAGCATGCTTAACAACTTGCTACAAAGTGGCTACAACTTAAAAGATATTCCCCTAGAAACTATCAACTGCTACTTGAAAATTCAAACAACCAGAATCAATAGTCCACGTACACCCACAATCCTTCCAACTCTCCAACGTGCAGCAACCATGACCACCACACTCTCCACCTCTAAAGGCTGCCCTTCACCTGCACGTATCATTCTCTCCCCCTTGCAGCAACCTTGTCCTCAAGGTTGCTGCAATTCATGTTCAATTGTAGCTTCATCTTCCCACAGTAGTCCTTCGTCCTCTTCATCAAGCAAACACCCTTTTTGCAACGGTGGCCCGAGCCAAATTTCTCATCGCAATTAAAACAGAGCCCTTTGTCTCTTCTCTCCTTGAGTTCTACAGGTGAGAGTTTTTGTTAGTATTTTTGTTGGTGAATTCATGAGTTTGACAAAACTCTGGGTCCATTGAGAGTATATCTGTTCTGGTAGCCCTTGCAAAAACTTTCAGTTTTTTTATGGCAGGAGCTTTAGTCGTCAGTAAGGTTGGTGGTAGTGCAATGGACAGTTTCTTGACTTCAACAGGCATATCTTGGTGTTGGGTCTGATCTTTGGCCTCATGGAGGCGAGCTAGCCCCACCGCAGCGGATAAGGTTGCAGGACGAGCAGTCTGCACATCGGTACGTATGTTGTCTTTTAGGCCACTTACAAAGCAACTTACTTGTTGAGGCAGTGTCAACTTCCTTACACGAGAGAATAGCCTTTTAAACTGACATTGGTACTCCCTGATTGTCCCATTTTGTTTGAGTTTTGTGAGATCTCCAAGAAATCCTCAAACTGGTTGGGGACATACCTTGCATGTAAGCCTTCCTTTAACACATTCCAAGCGATCAGTCCTTCTTATACTTTAAGCAGCTGGTACCAAAGCCGGGCCTCCCCCTCCAGATGGTAGACTGCCAAAGGAATTTGTTCCTTAGTGGGAGTGCCTTGAGACTCGAAGAACTGTTCGGCTCTGCAAATCCAGCTAGTGGGATCCTCACTCCCGTTGAAACGAGGGAAGTCGAGTTTGGCAAGTTTGGGAGCGAAGTTGTGGAATGGAACCCCCTGAGTCACTACTCCGCCCATTTCAACTGTAGGAGTTTTCACCATTGGCTTGGCTTGCCAAAAGCTGGTCAAAACGCATGTTCATGGCTGCAAAGATATCTTGCATTTCCTTTAGGATTTTCTTCTAGTCGGAAGACAAAGAGCGGACATTTGCTTCCAGTTGATCAATCCGATGTTCTGCCATAGCTGGCTCTGATACCGAATTTTTATGATCCTCCTGGACTTGGCTAATTCCTCGTCCTTTACCTTGCCCTCTTCTACCTCAAGGGCCTAGTTTACTGCTTGGAATGAAGGGAATAAGATGAAGCAACCACCTCGGGGATGGTAAAATGAAAACAGTCAAAAGAAAGAAATAAATCAGATTTGCTTTGAGGGAAACCTAGCCTCCAATAATCCAATTAAGGAATAAACTTCTCAATACATTCTTAGATTCACAACATTAGATTTATAGAACTCCAACGACTAAAAGAAAAATAGAAAAAGAAGAGCAAAAGAGCATGCCTAACAACTTGCTACAAACCGGCTACAATTTAAAAGATATTCTCCTACAATCTAGCAACTGCTACTTGAAAAATCCAAACAACCGGAATCAATAGTCCACATATGCCCACAATCCTTCCAATTCTCGAACGTGCAGCAACCATGACCACCACACTCTCCGCCACTGAAGGCAGCCCTTCACCTGCACATATCACCCTCTCTATTCCAACAGCTCTCTCTTTTTATTCAACCCCCTATATGCATTTCATCCCCACTCCTTTCTCTGCTTCAAGCGCTAATATCCCCACCCCTCTCTGTTTTGACCCCTATTAAGTCTCTCTCTCTCTCTCTCTCTCTCTCTCTCATTTATTATAAGGGTTGGATTGAGATTCAACCACGATGAGCTATTGATAAAGGCATTTGGATATGGGTTTATCGCACATTTTTGATGATATTATACTTTAACTAGTCTAGCTCTTGTTTCGTTCTCTTTAGTTTTGTGAAATAGCCAGCCATATTTTAATATGCCCTTTACAGGCACTGGCCACCATCATCACCCATTTGGAGTGGATTGAAGTGCTAAATGGTGGTGAATTTTGACAGGTGTCCATTAAGCTGAAGTGTAGCAAATTTAATCCATCCGAACTTCACATCAAGATCAGAGTACATTCTATTGGATTTGATCGCATTTGCATTCTACAAATTCAATCCCATTATAATACATTCCATTGAAATAAATAGAATTTATTCTTTTGTACAACTACATTGACACTGTCAACTTTTGTTTGTAAGGTTTAAGAAATCTGATTTTTTTCGTAGAAAATTACTGCAACAAAAAAAAAAAAAAATGGTTTTATCTAGGAATTTGCAGCTGCATCAAACAACATTAGTATCATTCAACTGAGGAAAAAATGCACCAAATATGAAATTGATATTTATGCGGAACTCTTTTCCCATGCATTCATTCCCATGAAATTCGCTAATGCAGCAAGTTCCACTTTTGGCGGAAAGGATGAGTACACAAATATGCCCTTGAGCGTATAGTTTTTACTTTTAAGAAGATTAAAAATGCCCCTAAACAAGAATATTTTGGAATGCATCCCTACATTTCAAATAAGTATCTAAAACTCAGAATCAGACTCTGACTAAGCTTGGTCGGGTTTAGATAGGTCTAAGCCCTTTTTTATTTATGGAAAAAATTCAAAAAGGTACGAAACTTTTTGCTTATTTTAAAAAAGTACCTGAAAGATTTTAATATTTCAAAAATATATATAATTTTTTTCACAATCCTTTCAATCAAGTCCTCCCCACAAAAAAAAAAAAATGACAAAACTGCTCTTGTAACATTTTTAAAAATTTATCTTTAATAAAATCATTTTAGAGAAATGATCAAGTCCAACCCAAATGACCACTTCAACAACTTTTATGCATGGACGATTACAAAGGGAATTCCAAATGGCTAAAAAGCTACAATAATTAAATGGTTATGATCATCAAAGTTAATTTGGCTAGATTTAGGAAGGAAAGAGATTAACAACATACAAAAACTTGTCATAATAAAAGGGTGTTTTGTCGTTTCTCAAGAAATTTTATGGAGAGGACTTGATTGAGAGAATTGTGAACAACCTTTTATATATTTTTTAAAATATTTAAATTTTCATGTACTTTTTTGCTGATGAGGTAAAACTTTTATACTTAATTGAAACTTTTTCTTTATTCTTTCTATTTTTATTTTAGAGGATATTTAGTTGGTCTTGGTGACGTAAGAGCACGACAACCTGGAGAAGAGGTAGAGAAGTAGATGAGATTGACAGGGGAGGAGAACAAGTCAAAGATGGATTATGAAGTAGATGTGAGATAGGTGAAACTCAAGACAAAGAGGAAAGAGGTTTGTGGGTATAGGAAGATATGGACAAAAATAGATTTAGGGTTTCGGATTTTAATGGGTGTTTTGTGATGGAGTCTCTTAGAAGACAAGGAATAAGAAAGAGATTTAGAATTTGTTTGTGTAGGTGTCATTGAAGAGGAAATCATATTTCCATTTCTGTTGCATCGTAATTTCCGTCTCCACGCATAAGAAACCGACTATTTGATATATAAAAAAGCAATTTTCCTCTATTCTTATTACCAAAAAATATTGCTCCAAACATGTATACTTATTTTCACTTAAAAACTCTTTCAATTTCCATTATATTCCACGGATGTTGCACAAATGTGTTCTTAGATTTTGGAGTTCAGATGGTAAGACATGATATATTATTATTATTTTATTTGAAGCCATGTCAAACGTAGAGATTTGCTGGAGGCTTGATAACAATGGATATTTAAAGCAACGAGAGAGAGGAGGGACCCGGAAGGAAAAAAATGTAGCTTGGTAGAGTTTCAAAACTCTTTTTCAAAGTACCACGCCGTGGCTTGTTTTGCATTTAATGTGACTATGTCTTTCTCTTTTTTTTTTTGCATTTAATGTGACTATATTGCATTTAGTAACATTATTAGCTATTTGTTTGTTTGAGCTAATTTGCATTTGTAATTGATTTATATGTGTAATGGTTATACATCATCACATTTATTTGCACTCATTGATACATATGATGCATAAACAAGGGGTGAGCATGATGTGTAAAAGAAGTCATTTTTTTCCTTCGCGACTCATTTTGTAATTTCAATTATTTAATTTTTTATTGAACTAATAAACCCCCAAGACCTTTATATTTATGATTTTAAATCTTAATAGATTTTTAGTAATTTGTGCAAAAGTAGCCAACAAATCATAACATATAAATCTTTTTTTTGTTGTTGCAGTATTGTGAGTTCTCATTCAAAATCCAAACAGTGCAACATTTTCATATTAATTATGAGCATCGAAATATTTAATTTCATAAAATTGAGAAATTAATGAATATCAACAAAAAAATTCTCAACACATCTAAAATCATTGGATGTAGTCATTCTCAGTGGAAGGCTTAAATTTTTATGGAAGCGACACAAACACACCATGAGGGTAGAATGGTCATTTTGACAAAAAAACAATCTGAAGTTTTTAAAAAACAACCTCAAGTGGACCAAAGGACCTGGCTAAATTTATTATTTTTTTGAAATCAAAAGATGGTTTTAAAAACAAGGGAAAATCTCAAAAAATCGTAAAACTCTTATCCCATCTTAAAAAACGTAAATAAAAATTTGAATATTTCAAAAAAGGGTAAAACTTATTCACAATTCTTTCAATTAAGTCATCTCCATAATACAAATTTTGAGAAATAATAAAAAACACCCTTATATCATTTTTCAATTTTTCCTTTAATAAATCATTCGAGAAAAACGATTAAGCCCAGCCGAAGTAACTTAGTGGGGCCCACTTCAACTCCTCTAATGCATGAATGGTAATAAAAGGGAGATTCCCAACGACTAAAAAATCAAATTCATTAAATAGTTATGATCATCAAAATTAAAGTGACTGATTTTAGGAAGGAAAGAGATTAAGAAAAGATAAAAAGATTAAGAGAACTTGATTGAAAGAATTGTAAAATCATTTATATTTTTATGAAATACTCAAATCATGATGTACTTTTACATTTCTCTGTGTCTGTTTTCAAATTACAAGAACATACAAGGGCTACTTCATTAAAAAAGAGACCTTCCCAAAATTAAAATAAAGAGGGACTCTTTTTCTCCCCGCAGAGACAGCTAATGACATTGTCTGGAACGGACTCCCCCATTTGAACCCGAATTGATTCTTCGTCAATCCTTTCATGAATTTCTTCGCGAAGACAAGAGTCAGGAGGAATTGCAGAGGGAGAAGACAAAGCGAAGAGGAGAGAAGTCAAGAGAGAAAGACATCAGATCGCTTGAATAATCGAGGGAGGAAGAGATCGCTCTCGATTGATCTCCAGATCTCCCTCTCCTGAAGCATAAAGCACGCACGCGAGAGGGGAATCGAACGAAAAGGAAAACGCCCACCAACTGTTCGATCTTTTGCTCATCTGAGATAAAAGAGAGAGAGAGAAAAAGAAACGATGGGGGATTTCAATTTGGCGCTGTTGATTGTGGCAATAGTGGTGTGCGTGATCGTCTTCATCTTCAATGTCTACCTCCTCATCAATTACCAGCACCCGGACGATGCCAATCAGGCCTATTTCCCCAAATTCGTCGTCGTCTTCGGCCTCTCCATCGCTGCAATCTCCATCCTCATGCTCCCCGCCGACGTCGCCAACCGCCAGGCCTGCCGCCGCGCCATCTACAATGGCGCCTGCCACCTCACCCTCCCCATGAAGGATCTCTGGCTCGCGGTCTACGTTGTTGATGCTGTCCTTGTCTTCCTCGTCATCCCCTTTGCCATGTTCTACTACGAAGGCGATCAGGAAAAGTGGTTCCTCAACTCCTCATCCTATCAATTCTCTTAAGGTTTTTTTTTTTTACTCTCTTCATTTTATCCAGGATGAAACCCTAATCGGTTTTGGGGATGTTGTTTTGTTATGAATGATTGCAGGACGGTGGGGAAACGGATAAAGAGCGCGATGATATGGGTCGCTGTAACTGCAATTGTTTGCGCTCTCGCGCTTGGCATCTTATACAGTAAGTTCTGCTGGATTGGTTTTATGTTATTGTATGTATGATTTTTCGCGCGTGTTTTTGTTATTGTTTTTATAATGATTAAATGAGGATATTGCTGGAATTAGGTGAAGGTTGGTGGTTTGTAAGTAGAATTCAATTGCCTTATGTGTGATTTATTTGCTTTTGAGATATGTATCCTGCTGTGCATTGTGTTATTTGCACGAGTTTGTCTACAAAGGTACGGAAATTCGATTTATTGTTATTGACATCTATGTATCTATCTATAAGTGAAAAAAAAGGTTAACTCATTATTGTTGAATGAATTGATTTCTTACTTGCATTCTGGAAATTTGTCCGGGGAATTCAATAAGCCACTTTTAAGTAAAAGGTAATAAATGCTTGTTGGGGACAAGATGGTCTGTCTCTCTTGCCAACCAACCCTTTGGGTTACTATTACCATTTAACGGTGGCATAGGTATGTTTAGTCCGTTTTGTCTGCATGTGTATTGGTTTTGGATATTTCATAGCATTGATGTGGGATGATGAGTTAGCACAGGTAAGTTGTGGAGGAGTATTTTTCCATGGCCATTCAGTTTGCCAACCCTAGTTGTTTCTAATCATAGGAATATGCCCCTTGACTGTTAAAATGTTTTTCATGATAAAATCCTCTCAGAAGCTTAAGCTCACTGAGTTGATTTATTTGTTTGTTTTTGTTCAATGGTATAAGGTCTAATTGGAAAGGTGGACTTTACTGTTAGACATCTTTCTTCGCCCGCAACAAACTTTCCAAGCACTTGGACAGATTTCTCAAGCACCCAACCGTGTATAGGAACATCCTATCACCAGGTTTGTGCACTAGGTTCCATTAATGGTTGCTTATAACTGTCTTTATTATGGTAACATGTAAAACGCTGCTATCATTAGTTAATGGAATGGTATGTGTTCCTTCTTACCTTTTGTGCTGATCATTGCTTCCACTCTTTGCAGTGTTCTGCTTACTCAGCAGGTGCTTCATCAGAAACAACTTGGTCTATGCGCACTACCTTTCCAGAATATGTAGTTGCTCTTGCTACTATTGTTGGATCGGTTCTTTTCTCTGTATGTTTTTCCATCTTTTACTCTGATCTTTATCTCAAATGAGCATCTTTCTGTACTAGACATTCATGAATAGAAAGATCTGAAAGTCTCATTACCAATAAAGAAGAGCAAAATCTTATAGCATTCACAAAATTTTTTTTTAGATCTTTGGAGGCGTTGGAATTGCTTGCTTGCCTTTGGGACTTATCTTTTCATTCTTTAGACGTCCAAAGGCTGTTATCACTCGCTCGCAGTACATCAAGGTATTTCCTCGATATATCTGTGATTTAGTTGCGGAAAATTAATTCGCTTTTCTTGCATCATCTTATATTGTATGTTACCGGTCGTTTTTAAATGGTTGTGGGCATCTTGTTGGTATAATTATTCAGGAAGCAACAGAACTGGGGAAGAAAGCAAGGGAATTGAAGAAAGCAGCTGATGCACTTCGTCAGGAAGAAAAAAGTGGTTCGAAGGGGAGAAAGTGGCGCAAAAATGTTAAGGCAGTTGAAAAGGTACGTACATCTTATTTTTGATTGTTTAGAAATCAGAAATTTATCTGGATGCTTGGAGCTCCAAACATGTGTTTCCCCTGTTTGGTGGTTGTATTTATTATCACAAATACCTTTCATGTTTTGGGAATACTGTGTTAGAAAATTCAGTGGGCTGATGACTATCAGGGGAGGTCCCTTGTGTGTGAACAGTTCAAATGAATCATAAGGTGGGCCTACTGGAAGTTCTCACAGATCTCCTTTGCGAGAGATGTTATATAATATATATATATATAGAGAGAGAGAGAGCTATCCTAAGTTGCAACTTATGTTATCCTAAGCTGAAACAGTGCTGGTCCCACAAATCAAAGTTGGCTATCACTGTTTTTGGCATGATGGAACTGGAAAATCTGGCTTTGATTGGATTTATCTTGATTTTGGAGACGATGGTTTGAGGCAGTTTGTGATGGAGATTATTTTGCAGACGATTTCAGCTTAGGATAACATAAGTTGCAAGCTTAGGAGAGCCCCTCTCACACACACATATATATATATATATATTTATTGGGAGATGCTCCTATGAGAGTTACTCTCACGGTACTATGAGAGGGGGTGGGGGCCCTCACATCTATATCCAATGCCACCATCCTAAATGTGAGGGCTCCCACCCCTTACTCTCGTAGTACTGCAAGAGTAACTTTCATAGAAGCATCTCCTATATATATGTATGTGCGTGCGTGCGTGCACGCCTCATTGTTTGGGGATGGGACCGGGGGGATCTCTTCATCTGGTTGGGCCTACTTGTGTACAAAATATGGGCCCGCTCATTATCCTTGTTAGAATATCCAGAACACAAACCAGAAGCATACAAGAGAGAGAGAGAGAGTTTGCAAGAGAGTTGCAGGAAAATTTCGTGTCTGGATTGAATGGACGAATGATACATTATACACTGTAGCCTAGATTAGTGGATCTCATTAGAGATCTGATTACATGATTACAGGCTTAAGTAAGGAAACTAATATCTATCTAATCAATTGACATACATGGGCTGACCCAATATATGGGTTGCTAACCCATTAGGTCGAGCTGACCTGATGGCCTATTTCTTTACACCCTCTCTCAAGCTTTGGATGGGAAAATGTGACCATCGAGAGCTTGGAAACTAGCTCTGAAAAACGAGAAGTGGAGTGGCTTTTGGTGAAAAAATTTGCAATCTAAGCAGCTGATGAGATTTGAAAAAGCTTTATAGTAGCACTCCGAACATGTTGACGGATGAAATGACAGTCAACTTCAAGATGTTTGGTTCGTTCATGGAAGACATCATTTGTTGCCAGTTTCCTTGCACTTTCACTGTCCGTAAAGAGAGGGGTAGATTTAGGAACTAGAACTCCTAAATCCCGAAGTAACCAGCGAAGCCAAATAAGTTCAATAGTGGTGTGAGAGACAGCACGATACTCAGCTTCAGTGGAAGATCGTGAGACAACTTCTTGTTTCTTGCTCTTCCAAGAGATAAGAGAGGAGCCAAGAAAAATGGAGAAACTAGTTGTAGAGCGCCGATCATTGATATCTCTTGCCCAATCGGAATCAGAATAGCCATACAGGGTAAGATTTTGACTGGAGGAAAGAAGAAGGGCGCGGTTGGAACTTCCTTGTAAGTATCGTAATATGCGCAGTACAACAACCCAGTGAATATGAGTTGGTTGCTCAACAAATTGGCTTACCACATGTACCGCAAAGGCAATATCTGGTCTGGTAATCGTAAGATAAACCAAGTTGCCAACCACCTTACGATAACGAGTTGGATCAGAAAGTAGTTCTCTATCAGTAGGTCTGAGCTTCAGATTATGTTCAATTGGAGTAGAGACGGGCTTAAGATCTGTGAGTCCAACTCTTTGGAGAACTTCATTGCAGTATTTCGTTTGGGATAAAAGATATCCTGTGGGCGAGTAGGCAACCTCAATGCCCAGAAAGTACCGCAGAGTTCCCAAGTCTTTCATCTCAAACTGTCGATGAAGAAAACGCTTCAAGGAACGAATACCAGGAGCATCATTGCTAGTAATAATCATATCATCGACATAAAGTAACAGGAAAACACAGCCAGCTTGCGAATAATGAGTGAAGAGAGCAGAGTCATGAGCACTTTGAGAATAACCAATGCTGATAATGCTGGTGCTAAACCGTTCAAACCAAGCACGAGGGGCTTGTTTGAGTCCATATAAAGCGCGTTTGAGACAACACACAGAATGAGGAGGTCTCAAAACGCCCGGAGGAGGATGCATATAGATTTCTTCTTGAAGGAATCCATTCAAAAATGCATTCTTGACATCAAGCTGATAGAGCGGCCAATGTCTAACAGCGGCAACAGAGATAAAAGTACGGACTGTTGTCATCTTAGCAATCGGAGCAAAAGTCTCCTCATAATCGACCCCATAATCTTGTGTGTAGCCTTTTGCAACCAAGCGAGCCTTGTAACGATCAACAGAACCATCAGATTTGGTATTGATCTTAAAAATCCATTTGCAGCCGATAGCTCGTTTCCCGGAGGGAAGAGGAACAAGGTCCCATATGTGAGTTTTCTGTAGAGCTGCAAGTTCTTCGGCAATAGCTGATCTCCAATGTGGATGAGTAATGGCCTCTTTATAGGATTGTGGTTCTGCCAAAGTATGAATTGCTGCAAGGAAGGACTTATACGATGGAGAAAAATGATCAGTACAAACAAAGCCAAAACGGGATGGAGGAACTCTGGTGCGCAAGGGGTACCTTCGAGTTTGAGGAGGATCCTGCACATCTGGAGCAGAGGAGAGAGGCCCATGGTCAGAAGGAGGAGGTGGGGCTGCAGATTCCGGAGGAGCAGATGGAGGTTTGGGTCGATGATGATATACTTGCAGAGGTGGAGGAGAAGGGGTATCGGATGGAAACAGGTCCGGAAAGGGATCAAGAGGACCGTAGGTTGCTCAGGAGAACGGGATTGTGTAGGTAATGTATAAAAAGGTATATGTTCCAAGAAGGTGACATTACGAGAGACCCGTAACCTATTGGTTTTAGGATCATAGCAGCGATAGCCTTTTTGTTCGATGCCATACCCTAAAAAGACACGGACAGTGGATTTTGGGGAAAGTTTAATTCTGTCATTATCATGTAACAGAACAAAACAGGTGCAACCAAAAACTTTTAGATAGGACAAGTCAGGTTTACAGGAAAATAAATTTTCATACGGAGATGTGCCAGATAAAATAGAGGATGGTGTTCTGTTAATCAGATAGATTGCAGTCAGGACTGCTTCCCCCCAGAATTGCAGAGGAACATGTGAGGAATAAATCAAGGATCTAGCAGCCTTTAGGATATGTCTGTGTTTCCGTTCAGCTACACCATTTTGTTGTGGTGTGGCAGGACAGGATAATTGAGCTAGAGTCCCTTGACTGGTTAGGTATGAACGAAATTTGTGGGACATGTATTCTCCCCCGGAGTCGGACCTGAATATTTTAATCATTGTGTCAAATTGAGTGGAAACCATGGTGGAGAAAGCAGTGTAGATAGTGTATAACTCAGAACGGTTTTTCATTAGATACAACCATGTATATCTAGTGAAATCATCAATAAACAACACATAATAAATGGAACCACCTTTCGTTGGCTGAGAGGCAGGTCCCCAGACATCAGAATGTACCAAAGCGAAAGGAGCATTGGTAAAAGAAGTGCTTTTATTATAAGGGAATGCATGTTGTTTACCAAATTGGCAACCAAAACAAGTAGAAATGTCTGATACAGAAAAATTTCCAAAGACACCACTAGTAAATAAAAACTTCATTTTATTCAAAGATAATTGTCCTAAACGAGAGTGCCAAAGGGCAAAGGGTGCTGTAGATGAAACGAGTGCTGCAGGGGATATGCTGGATGATGGAAGATGCAGTGAGTGGAGATAGTAAAGTCCTCTTGACCTAAGGCCGGTCCCAATCTGTCTCCCGGTGCGCGGATCCTACACAGAACAGCCAGTGGAAGAAAATGAGACAAGAAATCCAGAAGAAGTCAATTGACTAACAGAGATTAAGTTGATAGATAGGTGAGGAACACACAAAACATTAGTGAGAGAGATCAACTTATTTGAAACGGAGCCAATAAGGGAGACTGGTAGAGGAGTGGCATCAGCTGTATGGATGGTGAGAGAGCTAGCAGGGGTATAACAATTATGAAGTTTGGAAACATTATTTGTCATATGATAGGATGCACCGGAATAAAAAATCCATGTAGTATCAAGAGTACCTGATGGACAAGAAATGGTCATGGCAGAACCAGAGGCTGAGGGTGCAGTGACCATCTGAGAGGCAGAACCAATGGAGGAAGCCAGAAACAACTGTTGCATACGCTCATCAACCATAGCTTGAATCTGAGATGCAAGATCCATTTGTGGAGGCACAAAACTATCATCTTCAGCAACATTGGCCGCATAGGGTCGTTGCGGATAAGAATGCATAGGACCACGATTGGGCTGTTGACCAGAGTGTTTGGTCTTATTGTTTGGCCTAGGAGGTCTAGTTGGGCAGTCCCGTTTCCAGTGTCCTTTCTTCTTACAATAGTTGCAAAAGTCATTGGTATTAGAAGGAAAAGAGCGAGCATTATGTGGGGTACTAACATTTGCAGACAAGACATGTGTGGGTTCCACATGTTTCTTCCTTGTGAGAGAAAGTTGAGTTTGTTCTTCTGCCAGAAGTTCCGAGAGTGCCGTATCAACGAAAGGCAGTGGTGACCGATGTAATAACTGACCACGAACATGTTCAAAATCAGGGCGGAGGGCCATAAGAAACTGAACCAGACAAGTCTGCTGCCTATAGACTTCAAAGGTGTGAGCATCATCAGTTGTTTTAAAAGTGGGTTCCATTAGAGCCAGTTGATCCCATAATGCAGTCATTTTGATGAAGAAATCATGAATGGAGTCAGTGCCTTGATCTGCATTTTTGATTTCCCATTCTAATTGATACCGGCGAGCAGCATTAGATTGAGTATAGAGTCGTGCTAAATAATCCCAAGCAGCCTTAGGATAATTGAATTTAGCCAATTGATTCCCAATAGATGGAGTGACTGAATTGGCAATCCAAGAGTTTATTTTCCCAACAGAAGCTTCCCATTCCTCAAACGTATCAGCCTTACTCTCTAGTGTAGGGATCTGTTGAGCAACATATTTCCACAGTTTTTGACCTTTTAGGAAATTTTGCATTAGGTGGGACCAGTAGGGATAATTGGTGCCATCAAGTTTGACAGTAATACCCGATACAGTTCGATCAAAAGACATTTGGAACAAACCAAAATGATCACAGACTGTTTAGAATTAAGTTAGATCTGAAATCCAACCACATAAACAATACCCAGATCTGAAATCCCAGTAAATGAGGTCCGGCTGACCTTGGATTGAAGCAAAGATCACAAAACTTAATTGGAGATGAGAAGTAGTGAGAAAAGCTTCAAGTAGAATAACTGTTTTCAATTCAGAAGGAAAACAGGAAAAAAAAACAGTGCCTGGTCGTCCAAAAAATTCTGTGCTAGAATGACTAGATCTTCTCACAGAGTGATTTATGCACTAATCAATCTTCTAGGTTATCATCCAGATGGATTTTCGACCCTATTGGAAGAAGAACCAGTCTGATCCAATGGTTGGATGTGATTCTGATGAGAAAAAGGAAAAACTATCTTGAAAAACTGTCGATCCAGAAAAATGGGTAAATCACTGACCTGATGAAGCTGATAAATCTTGAAAAAATACTTAAAAAACCAAGGATAAATGGGCGACCCTGATGGTGCTGCTTGCTGGTGTGATCGTTTTATCTGAGATGGGGCCCACAGTTGATCAGATTGACAGAACGGTCATAGACGAACATGACTGTTTCGAAACTCCTCTTATGCTTGAATGGGCAGACTATAAGGGCTCTGATACCATGTTAGAATATCCAGAACACAAACCAGAAGCATACAAGAGAGAGAGTTTGCAAGAGAGTTGCAGGAAAATTTCGTGTCTGGATTGAATGGACGAATGATACATTTATTCACTGTGGCCTAGATTAGTGGATCTCATTAGAGATCTGATTACATGATTATAGGCTTAAGTAAGGAAACTAATATCTATCTAATCTATTGACAACTCATACATGGGCTGACCCAATACATGGGTTGCTAACCCATTAGGTCGAGCTGACCTGAGGGCCTATTTCTTTACAATCCTAACCCTTCATCAACTACCAACAAGTTTCGCCCCTTCAAAAAGTGACCCGTTGATCCAATGGTACAACCCATTTGGATGGGTGTAGAAAAAGGGACCGGTGTAATTATGGGGGTTCTGTGTGTGGTCCATTCGGATGGGTCATTAGGTGGGCCCCACTATGAGGTGTGCACTATACTTTAGATTAAAAAAAAGTTCAATTGGAAGATTCTAATTGCTTTTCTTTGTAGCAATATATTTCATTTTATGACTAATTTGACAACAAAACCCTGGTTTGAAACGTCAAAATGACTCTTTAAGTAGAGATTTCAATGAAGTTTTCCTGCTTTGAGTGATCTCCTAGTGCTATTTACTAAAATCTGCAGTATTTAAGCTGCATAAATTTATTTAATGGGAGCATTGTATATGCCCACCCTGATAGTTACGTTGGACATTTTTCTTCATCAGTTGACAGTAGGGTTTAAAAATAAAACTTGGTCCTTACCAAGTTGTACAGACTTGGCCAAACATTAATATGTGTCTTAACGGACTTGGTAATCGAGTTAGTCATTTAAATTATGGTTGGCAGGCCTGGTTGCCTTTGCAAACCTGATCAGCCAAGAGTTTTATGCAATATTTTGCTTAGAAATTTTATCTTTTGATGGCTTTTGGTTGTAGGAATTGCTCCTTCTGGAAGAAGATGTGAATGCTTTGGAGGAGATGTATCCTCAGGGAGAAAAGGTGATAAACTGTAACGTGTCACACATGGACCTAGCAGGTATTTTCTATTTTTTATTAGAGATCTGTTCTCATGCTAGTGCGTTTTTTATCCAGGCAGAGGCTAATTGGGCATTCACTGTTCTTGGTTACTTGGCAAAACTTGTGCTGGGCATTCTCGGGTAAGACTGACATCTACCAAATGATGTCATTTCTGTTAAATTCGGTAGCTTAGACTTCCTTGTGAATAAGCTTTATGGTTGTTGCCGTTGTTACTACTGCTGCCTTTAGAGTTGCGTCTTCTATTTTAAGTTAAAGTTGACCGCTTATGTTGCATTTAATTAGTTTGGAAAGGATAGAATTGGGAATGTTAATATATCATGAAATATATAGGTGGCTTTGCTACAAAATAAATCAAAGAAATGGAACGAGCTGGTAAGCAGTCCCAGGATCCCAACTGTTGGATGGTGGGAGAGAATCCAAGGGCAGTCGAGAGTTATTTTATGTGCTCGCCCATAAGTAAGGATTAAAATAGCAGTTGCGATGGACGTAGTGGCCGGTGTCCAAAATGCCATGGAGAGGGTGATATGCAGGGTTGTGGAGATACGTAGCGATATGAATCTTTTAAAGTGCTAAAATATTTTTGAAACTCGTGTAATAGTCAATTTTGAGTTTTTTTAGTGATTTGGAACCATATAGGGGTAGAGACAACTTTAGGAAAGGCTGTTAGGGAGAAGAGATGGAAAATGGTATTTTAAATGAAAACTGCTCGGCTTGGCTGAGTTTTATACCGCAAAAGTCATATCAGCGCTATTTTCAAGCATGGCTGCTATGCTTGATATATCGGCCGCTTTTTGCTACACAGTGGTTGATATTTTGTTCCATGCCTATAAGGATGGGCTAGAGTTACCTAGTTCGGCCTCCAAAGTTCCGAATCCCGTGCAGTGCATTTCGAATAGATCGCAGTTCGGTTTGGCGAATTTTGCTTTTTGTAAAAAGCTCAGATCGATGTAGTTTGGCCCATCTGTATTTTCTAAAATAGGAACTACTTTTTTTTTTTTTTTGGTGAGCAGGAGACTTCCGCTGTCAGTAAAAGTAAAACTTATTTTCTATTGAGGAGTGGTATATATATTAAAATAATATGAAAAAGAAAGTAAAAAAATAGAGCACAAAAAGTTAAATCAAAAGAGGAAAGAAAGAAAAACAGATTTTTAGAAATAGAGTAGAACTCAAATCGTAAAAATACATATTTAATCCCAGTCCAAGCAAAGTTGCAGACGCTCAATCTCTTAATCACAAAAAATTGTGCACTTTAGGATTTCTCTAGAGTCCTTTGTGTTGGTCGTTTGCAAATGGAAATCTCTTCTGCAGTGTGCCACAAGGCCGGTTTCAGGTACCATGCTCTTCTTTTCTTCATGGACAAACTTGCAGAGGGTTTTTTCTTTGTTCAGGTTAAAGAGCTTAAAATTGGGTGTCGGATTGCTTATTTAATTAGCTTTCCATCGAGCCTATATTGTACTGACTCACTAAGAATTTATGGCTAATTTTCTGGTGAGGTGGAGAGTTATGAATTTAGGGATATTTTTGTTATTTTTACTTAATTTTCTACTATGTTTAGATTGTAGGATTTAATTTACTTTTAATGGTTTGGATGAATGAGGTTTTATTATTTTACTTATAAAAAGAGACGAGAAGACCTATGATTCCCAAATTCTACATGGATTTGGCCTGTGACATGCCATGGATATGGATTTTACCCATAAAAAAGTGAAGTATTGGATACAATCTGACACAATTGTTGCCTATTTTGAAGTATTCGGGTGTTTTAGTTGAAGACTATACATAAGAGATTTTGGGGAATAAGATTTCTTCTTGGGAGTTTCCTCTATTAGGATGTAAGCATGGCAGAGG
Organism: Persea americana; assembly: GCA_029852735.1. Taxonomy (NCBI): domain Eukaryota; kingdom Viridiplantae; phylum Streptophyta; class Magnoliopsida; order Laurales; family Lauraceae; genus Persea; species Persea americana. Next base: position 79,254,924 of record CM056810.1, read on the forward strand.
TTTTTCTAAGGTGGTCTTTTACACATGTTCTGCATAAATGTAAGTTACGTATGCAATTGCTGAGCATGGAAGCTTTACACATGCATTTCAATTTAGAATGTTTGTCTGCTAGCACCATTTTCACATCATTTGTGCATGTTCTTCATTTTACCACATTTGTTTGAATGACATGTGTAAATGTGATAAACTTATTTTTGTAAATTATATTTAAATAGATTTGAATATAGCCCAGATAAAACAATTTGAATGGATCCCATATTAAACATTTTGGCATATAGCTTTTTTAGACGGGAATCAACGTTGTTATAAAAACAAGATGGGAATCAACATAACTAGTTATTATCCGTAAGCCCCTACATGCTGATTGAACTTTATACTTACAAAAAAGTGACAAAAAAAAAGCCCATTCCAACAATTTCAATATATTTTTAAGACGGCTTATAATGCTATGGTATCTTGTAAGTGATACACTTATTAGTTGTTGGATTCATCAATGTCCACTACTTCCTGATGATCATCATCATTGTTGTCACCAATGAATATTATTTCTTTACCATGATGCTCATATTAGCACTTCACGCATTGAACATCGTCATCTTCTAAAAAGCAACCAAAACTTGTCAAAAAATTGATAAAACTCAAAAGTAAGGAGAATACCATGGAATAAAAAAATATAAAAAAGGTTGATTAAGGCATGTTAGAGTTGATAGAGCAACCGACAAGTTAAGAAAGCCGCAAATGAACAATGTTTCAATTTCGAAAAGGGAATTTTAGTAAAACAACATTTTTAAAAAGAACAAAATTCATCGGATGCAAAGAAGAGATAAAAGATTTACAAATAAACAATATTTGTAAAAGTAAAGTGATTGTGAATATAACCACCATCTGTCTTCAATTGCAACCTGTTTGCGGATAGTTTTCGTTCCATGTTCTCAATATACCCAATGGTGTGCAAGGTAACATAAAAGACAAAATAGAAGACGGCCATAGAAAGCAGATAATGGGCAAGTAGGCGATAACAACTTTTTGGTTATAACTGTACCCGTAGTTTTGATTAGAACAAATTGAAAGGAAAGCAATCACAAGAGATGAAGATTTTAGGGAGGTGTTACAGCTCTATGACATCTATAACAGAAAGTGGTTAGAAAGAGAAGGTCACAGTTGCAACTCTTTTTAAGATGAAGAGTACAACATTATTGGAATTGGATATTCTCTTTTTGTTGAAATCTTTGCTGCAAGATATTATCACAAAATGTATGCGCATCAAAAGCACATGCCTAAATTCAACCCAAGAAAAGAGCCCAAACAATAGAATTTTGGTATCAATATATAAAATGATACACAATCTCCACATATACAATCTGAAGCCTCCATCTAATCCAAAATCCCACAAATGAATCAATCACTTTATTCAAAAATAGGCTAAAAAAAATCAAAATGCGTAGAAATCCCTCTTTCATACAAGAAAGCAACACAGATTACACGAAAGAATCAAACATCAGAAACTTTCTTATCTTCCTGCAAGACTACAACACAGGGTTATAAAACACACAGTATAAGCATCTTTCTCATTTTCTCATGGTACAAGAAAGCGCACACACAGATTATACCCATTTGTTGTAGTCATACAAAAAATAAAATAAAATAAATAAATCTGGACATGAACCGAGTCATAAAGGCAAAAGGGGAACAGAAAACCCTTAACACAATGAGCCTGAGATGTCAAAAATAAAGAAGTCAATCCCCATTATTCACCTAAAATGGTGAAAAATAGAATATGGGCATAAACATTTAAACCTAGAAGCATAAAATCTACATTACATGATGAAATGAGTTTACACTTCGAAAATCGAAAAAAATGGTTTTCATAAACAATTCCGACGAACAACAGAAGTTTTTTCATTTGCCTTTCTCTTTATAGAGCTGACACCCAACACCAACACTGCACGCCTTGTTGCACATATCTGTACTCGTTCGCTGATTTGTTCAGAAGCTCCATGAATATAGGGTGGTTGAGCAACTCGGTGCTCACCACGAATCACTCCATCTCCTTGCCAATGTAGACGGGGAGGTGGCCTTCTCGGACTTCGATGGATCGGCAGGTTCTGGTGGTCGTTCATGGGAAAGGTGGAATTGGATTGGAGAAGGAAATACAGAGATGAGTCAGAGACCAGAAATGGGAGCAGAGAAGGGGAGAGAGAGATAGAGAGTGGCAGAGGGAGTGAGAAGGTTTTACCTGTAGGGAGAGAGATACCGAGTCTGGCACCTAAGTAGGGTATATATACTGCTGAGCAGGAGGAGAAATCCTGAAGGGGATTTGAACTGAGGCACCATTGATGACGGTAATTTACCGTCCTCCCTTTTGGTGTGTATTTGCTGCACGTTGAGTTGGGGTGTTCTTTCGTTGTCCATCTCTTGAGGTGTTCAAATTTAGTGCCTCATTTTTATGCCATTTACACCTCTTTTACACACCACGTGTGTAAATGAGTGTTGACAAACATGACTGATATGTATCCATAATTCGTGTTCCCTTATTAGACATGTAAATGGGTGCAAGCAAACTACCCCTAAGGACCTTGATCTTGCTGAGGTGGTTTGGCAAGAACCTTATCTTACCTGCATCAACAGTTTCTTGCACTGGAACGGCCAGACTGTCCCTGTCAATGATTTGTATATGCAAATCATTTGATCAGGTAAGCACCTTCCTCTTTGGCCAAATGGATTACTTGTAATCAGTCCTCCACCATCCTTATAAAATGCAGGCATTCATTGACACATCCAACTAAAATGCATTGTTCAATTGAATTTTGGTAGAGATGCAACTGATAAACCATTATCCTTTGGCCATGCATCTAGCTGTACAGAGAGGTGCTTAGCTGATCATCACCATACACATACATTACTCTTCTAGCACATATATTAATCACATCCCATTTGACTTGAGGGTGATAGGGAAACAGTTAATGATTTGTGTTATTTCAACCAAGTTTAGTGAGCTGCAAGTAACCTGGTCTATGTTTGCCTTCCAGGTTGATTGTTTCGGTGGCTTGGGTTGCCCATATTGTTATATATTTATTGATCAATCCTCCTCTGTCCCCTTTCCTGAATGAGGTTTTCATCAAGCTGGACGATGTATGGGGTATGTGATAAGAACACTCTTATTATTATTGCTTTTCCTTCTCGGGATTATCAATCTCACCTGTAGTTTGTGTGATTTAACAGGCCTTTTGGGTACTGCGGCATTTGCTTTCTTCTGCTTCTACCTTCTTCTTGCTGTAGTTGCGGGGGCAATGATGCTTGGTCTGAGATTAGTTTTCATTACCATTCATCCTATGAAGTAATATACCTTCCACAATAACCTTTCTTAACTGATAGTGATTGTTTGCTAATCTATTGAATGTGTTTTCAGGTGGGGAGCAACTCTTATGAACTCCTTTCTGTTCAATGTGGGCCTAATTCTTCTTTGCTCTATTAGGTCCGTAAATTCGATGATTAATCTCGTTCTTTTCCCCCCTATATAGAATTTTGGAGGTGTGAACTCCTTTCTGTTCAATTTGGGCCTAATTCTTCTTTGCTCTATTAAATCTGTAAATTTGATGATTAATCTGTTCTTTTCGCCCCCTATATAGAATTTTGGAGGCTTGAAATTTTGATTGCCTTTGTTTGTCCAAACCATTAATTAGGGAAAGAGAGAATGAATTTGACACGTGAAGTAACTAACATTCAAGTTACTCTCGAGGTTTTAGTCCACAGGTGCTCTTAAATGTGCTCATTCCACATTGTAAGCCTAAGACCTCACTATTCAATTCTTGCGAAGTAGAATAAATGCTCTCAATACTCACATCAGCCGTTTTTGAAAACATCACTCATTGGCTTTTATGGTATATTATTATGGGAAATATTCATGTGCATCCATCCCTCACCATGAGGGATAACATAGTAGGGTTGACTTTATAATACATCCGAACCATCCACACACATGGACCCCCTTAAGTACACTAGGCTCATTGAACTCACACCTATCCAAATGTATTGGACCGTTGGGTTGAGGGTCAAATTTTTCTTTTAAGATAAAGTCGTTACATTTGTGGGCCACGGATGAAGGGGTTGGAGGCATGGGATTGAACCCAAATTTGATTATGGGTACATCCAAGATGTCTCTTTCCATTCCCCACAATAGCCATGATCAATGGGTCATTAGGTGGGCCCCATTAAGTTTGTCCCTCACCACATGGTGAGGAAAGGATGCACAGGAATATCCCCCTATTATTATTATTACTAATAAATGTTCTCAATATTCACATCTGCTGTTTGATGAAATCACTCATTGGCTTTTATGGTATATTATTTTAAAGAATAATATATGGAATCAAATGACATTCTATATAATTTTAACTCATTATTACTGGTGATTTATACCAGAATAGGCAGAAATGCCCTAGAGGCATGTGGAACATGTGTCTAAACCGAGACGATTTTCTGTTATGGTCCTGTTTGGTTTGCGGTCATACTATGTAAAGGGACATGATTTGACTTCTCTCAAATCTTTTTCCATGGATAGAATGTGCTGAATAATATATCTAAATGTAATATATGAGCAAACCTTATCTTTCAAGCATCATTGTCTAAACTGATACTACGACAAAGTCGAATATTGCATAAGCCAACAAACACACTTTTGTTTGAACGGTGTTGGCACCTTAGTTTCACATGCTTGCCTAGGATTGATCCTTCAGCTATCAAGTTTAAGGTATCACCAGTAACCGGCAACCCAACATAGTCACAAAAAAATAATAATAAAGGTATGGATATTGCATAAAATCTTGAAACGTTCCATATGAAAAATATGTAGAAAAATAACAAAAATCTAACTTAAATAATATAAAGTAGCGAGAGACTGAGAGACAGATGTTTATCATAACACAATTCTATTAGCTTTAGAAAATATCTGTCTACCATGAATACGTGTGTTGTCAGAAGGCCTACTGTATGCGCTGATTAATTTGTGCATCATTTTTGCAGTGTGATTCAGTTCTGCTCCACAGCATTTGCGTACTATGCACAAGCTACTGCTGCTCAAGAAATATTTGGCCACACATTGGAGTCCCTTCGAGGAATTAAGTATCTTTACAAGTAAGTTATGACCGGCCTTTACAGTTTATTAATTATGATTAGGCATAGATATTTGCTATAGCCTCTAGGATATTGTAGCAATGATTGGTGGTTGAAGTATCAACAAAGCACATTGGTATTGAGAGTGGGCTTTATTTATTTATAAATAATATGGAAGTAATACCATGCGTTGGAGCCCTATTTAATCTTATCCATCATGTTTACTGTTCATTCTTGGCAACTTTTGATAATTAATCCTTACTCTGAAGCAGTAGCTTACTTTCTACACTTTCAAACGAAACCCTATTTCTCCTAGTCAGTTAGAGAATCATGACTTAGCTGCTTCCTGACTGTGTTGGATATAACTTTGGCTACAGGTATAATGTGTTTCAGATTGCATTTATTATTATGGCGGGGCTCACGTTTGTGTACTATGCAGCATTTGTAAGTTGTTGCCTTATTGTCCATGTAGCTGGATTCTTATGGATCCGTAAATCTGAAAAAGTAAGTTTGAAATTGATCTTTCAGGGATGGAAAAAGAGAAAACCAAGTGGCAGGTTTCAGCTTTCGACTTGAGTTGAAGCCGCAGACTCATTGAGGCGATATTTCATTTTGGAGAGAGTGATTCGAAGTTTAGATGTGTATGTGTGTTTTTTATTTTTCACTGTATCTATACTGAGTGTGCCCACAAGTCATATTGAATACAAATTGGTTGCTGCCTGTCCTTCCACTAAGGCTTGATGAGTTATTGAGAAGACAAACAGTCCCACTGAAGTGATGACAGCAATGGCAAAGGTGGTACACATTTGTTTAGCGATGCCCCTGTAAGTGGAATTAGTGTTGTCCTTTCACTCTTTGTATCATTTAGTGGTCAATTCCTTTTTTTTTTTTTTTTTTTCCAATCTGAGGATTTAGGACTTGAATTGGATGGCTGCTTATGTAATTTGGACTTTTGGGTTCAGTGTTCCTTTTATACATGTGGTTCATGCGTGTGCATTTTTGTCGGTTGGGTGATCTTGCTCGTGTTACAACAGAGTTTAATAGTCCGTCTTTTCCTTTCCATTTTCAACCAAGTTGTCATGCTGATCAATGGTGAGAAAACGCATTGGCCTGTTGAGACCTGAGCTGAGGTAGTAGTAGCCCTCCGCCACCTGTGCTACAACTTTGGTTAACCACCAGTCTCTGCAAAGTAGGATGCAAAGGAAGGCCTCATCTTCTCTAAGCAGTGTAACCTGTTTTTTTAATCCTAAGTGGGAACTAGGGGGTGGACTTTTGCACTGCAATATTATGAATGCCAATGCATCATCTGGGTGGCACATACTAGTTACAAGGTGGGAACACATCTAGTAGCAGCGAGGAAAGTGGAAGACTAAATGGGTTAGGCCGGTATGTATCTACCCCATTTAATGAACCCTCAACCAACAGACCTCCGATGTTGACCCAAGCAAACTGGCATCACTTTACAGGAAGCAAACCATATTTTGAAGTATGGGAACCTTGTCAATATAGCACTCCATAAATTCAGTACACTGATACAGGGCAATATGGGTCGGAAGAGGGACCAATGCAAAATTGATATTGACTAATTTCTTTAGTCGACATCAAAATTATGCCTATACAGATAATACTTTGATCCTTGTCATTAATATAGTGAATACAGTTCAATTTTACAGCAAACTATTAATAGGTCTGATACCGATCTGGACTACTTATGTGACATTGATCTATAATTGTATTTCTAATCAGCTGGCTGATATTTCCAATATGGGCTAACAGAGGTTGATTTGAGGTGATAATTGAATTGGACTATTCTTGATCTTTGGTTTTTTAAAAATAAAGTTATACTCATGCAGCCAATAAGCTGATTCATATATTTAGTACATCTGAAACTTGTATGAATATACGTGGGCTCCCCTCACCCGAGCACCCTCGTCGTGAGGAACATGTGGTGGGGGCCGTGGGGCCCACCCGAGTGTCACACCAATCAAGGGGAAGGTCGGCCATCGGCCATTATCCATTGGGCACTATGTGCCTGTGAAGTTTCAGCCCCCATCAAGGCATCGTAACCCCTTGATTGGAGCATTTATATATATATATATATATATATATTTATATATATGTATATGTATGAGTAAGGCTCTTCTAAGCTCAAGTTTAGGATAAAATCTTGTAAGCTCATGCTTGTAGGGCCCACCTTTGGTCTATCTAAATAGACCAAACACATGAACCCTCTAAATTGCACATGTCCACAAATTTTCGTTTAGATCCGAATTTACTAGACCGTTGGATTGACTATGTATCGATTCGAATTAACTATTGACAATTAAACTTTTGGGCCCATATGGAGATTATAGAAATTATGGTTGGAGCTGATTTTTTGCAGAAAGGAAGATCTTAGAAGGTAGTCCTGTAAGGACCGTCCTTACGGTCCGCACCGTTCGGAACTCCCACGGGGGCCTACCTTATGACTAATTCAAATTGACTACTCATTCATAACTCTCTTATAGACACCAAATCCCATGAATTTGTATGGATTCGGATGAACTAGACTGTTATATTAAGAGTCAATTTTTTTTGTTTGATATAAAACCATTAAACTTGTGGACCATAGATGAAGGGATTAGAGGTATTAGATTGACTTCAAATTTGATATGTAAGTTTGCCCCATTTGGATATATAGGGTAAAAGCTCTCGTAAGCTCAAGCTTAAGATAAGGTAAGCTCAAGTATTTGGTGGGGCCCACCCGGGGACCCACATAGGGATGGGGATGTAGGGGATTTCAAAGACTCCATGGGACCTTCCTCTCTGCAAAAAATCAACCCCAACCATGATTTCTATCATCTTCATTTAAGCCCCAAAAGTTTAATGATCAAAAGTCCATTCGAATCGGTACACAGTCGATCCAACGGTCCAATAAATTCGGATTTGATCGAAAATTGGTGGACATGTGTATTTCAGGGGGGTTGTGTATTTGGTCGATTTGGATGGACCAAGGGTGGGTGGGCCCCACAGGCATAAGCTTACGAAATTTTTTCCTAAGCTTGAGCTTAGGAGAGCATATATATATATATATAAATATATATATGGAGGTGCTCCTATGAGAGACACTCTCACCAAGTTTATGGGAGATGGGTGGGGGCCCTCACTTCCATATTCACTCTCACCAACTTAAATACAAGGACCCCAAATATGAAAGTGAGGGCCCCCACCCATCTCCCATAAACCTTGGTGAGAGTGTCTCTCATAGGAGCACCTCCCAAATATATATATATATATATATATATTAATATTAGAATTGATTTTTTGCTTGGCCAATATGTGTTGATATGGGGTTAACTCTGGTTGATATAGGTTGGGTAAGGACAATTATTTGTCTGATTATAACGATACACATCTATTTTCGGCCCGACCAATATGGTCCAATACCAATATCAAAATAATTAATTAAGGTAGGGAAGAGAACACAGGATAAAGGGGTGACTCAACAGGATAAAGGAAAAAAAAAAAAAATACAGCGCAAAAGCTATAGAAAATAAAATTACATTTTATTAGCAACTATCAACTTAATATTTAATTTTAGGCCAATTGTTGAATAAAATCAGCCAACAATATAGCTCGGACATTTCTCTCATATCTAATTCCAATAACAAAGTAAAGTCGGTAAAACCCTACAGGCTCTTACATGAAAGTAGAAAATATAGATGAGGCCTGTAGCTTTCTTTTGTTACAATTGTAACACCTCTGGTGTAGAATTGCTTTTTTTTTTTTTCAACTGCCCGACCCCACCCTTCCCCTGGCACAAGCGGGAAGGCAGCCCATTCACGTGGCAAAAGAACCCGCACATGTAGAAAAAATGCCCACACAAACAAAGAGGGAGCCTACACACCGAAAGAGACAACGTATTCTTAATTCCAATCTTAAGCAACTAGGTGAGAAACTTGATTGCAAAACGACCCAGCAACTACACGTCCTCTCCAGTCTAGAATTTGGTAGTGGGTTTTTGGCCTCCTATTGTTTTATTTTAGAGTGGGAATCTAAGTGAATTTTCTCATTTGTTGTACATGTGGAACCTATAATTTTATATTGGTTGATGCTATGTAACACACTCTGGATGTATCATATGATTTGTTGGCTTTCTCACAGATCGATCATGACAACTAAGACGTCCACAAGAATTTAATTTTGCATGTTAGTTGTCCTCGCGTCTCACATGTGCTTGCTCTATCTCTCAATTCTATTTTTTTTTTTTTTGAATGATTAAATTCATTAAAGGGACCGGCAGCTTTTATTTCTCAATTCTCATTAGTGATGATATGGAAGTCACCTCAACCACTGACTTCACAAAAAAAGTATACTTTTTTTTCCCTTCTCCGAGCCCCCTTGTCATGGCCGACTACTTTTTGGTCTCTGTTTCTGACTAAGATTGGGAGACCTTAGCCACCAAGGGGGCTGGATCTCATCCACACTCTTCTAGAAATTAGGGTGAAGATTTTGACAACCATGTTGTTTTGGTTAGTACTTAATTTGGACTTGAGTCCTATGGCATGATAAGCAATATGCTCTCCAGCCTGTCTCAAAAACTCAAATTGGTTGTTGGCTCGTTGTCCATTGGTTGGGTACATGTTTCTTATCAAACTGCTTAGGGTTTGATTTGAGTTCATCTTTTTGTAGGCTTATTTCCTGTTGAACACCCTAAAAAGAACATTTATCGAAAACTTTTTTGAGTCCCATTAATATTTATGACACTGTTACTAGACTAATGGCTAGAATTATTCAATATGCGAAGTGGCAAACAACCCTTTGATTTTCCATTGTACTTCAGTACAATGGTGTATATCACTATAGTACTCCACCAAAATCTCAACTATTAAAGAAGAATTTGATCCAATGGCTGCCTTGTAAAAAATGGGGCCCAAATACCACTTTGTGGTGTTGAACATTTCTTACCTAAAAAATGAGGTTAAAGTTAATGTTTACAACAAGGTGATATAGATAACTTCCATGTAAGAGGCTGAAGAGTGTTTGTGGGCACTTTTTCCGCTCAAGTCATCAGTGATTCATCACATGGCAGCACACACAAACCACAGCCCTTGGATCATTATCATTATTTGGTTGACTTTTTCTTCCTCTTACAAAATGGATGGTCAAGATTGCAGTGAATCTTGGACATGCCATGACGGACCCAACGATGCTGGCAGATGTTAAAGAGACGTATGACCCACCATGCCATGTGACTGTGAGCTGCGGCTTTACTTTCTTTAAAGGTTTCAATTATTATTATTTGTTTGAATGGTTTCAACTTTCAATTATTTTCAAAGTGATGATCATTCGAAAATGAAGGAGATTTAGAATGGGAAAAGAAGGAAACTTTACGACTTTAGAATAGTAGTTAGATCATTTAAAAGGTATGGTTTTGTCGTTTCATTTGAAAGCAGTAGTGTGGATTTTTAAAGAAGTGCACATTTCAGTAGTTGGCATGGATCGTACCACTGATCAAATACAATGGAACACAAGGTAAACCTTTTCAATCAAAGAGAGAAATTAAAAGTGGGTGCAAAGAAGTTTGTTTGGGCCATATGTGGTTGCAATCAAAGCAGATCACAAGCACATTAAGAACCTAAATGCTAAGAGGTATGTCTCACCGTTTTACATGAGATTACTGTTTCAATCCTTTTTATGATTGATTTGGATGAACACTAATGGGAGAAGCTTTTGAAAAATCTAAAAATAAGCTTTTATTTTATGATTTAGAGCTTATTTAAATAGAGCATCTGGAAACCTTGAATTGTATTTTTTACATTTATAGTTGATTCACAAGTTAGAGTGTTTACCTCTAAAAACAAAATAAGCTCAAAGTGTTAAGATCAAGAGGACATACAATATAAAATTTACTTGTGTTTTGGATGAAAACAATTTAATACAAATTTCAAAACGACTCAAATGGTGGACTTTATATTGTAATTTCAAAAAGGTAGTCCCCATTACTACAATTCTTGTAGGTTGGTCCTATGTTTATCAAATGCTCTATTGTGAAATAAGAGCATATTTTTATACTTTCACCAAACAGACTAATTATAAATGGGGGACATTTATGTGCATCTATCTCTCACATAAGTTATAGGATGAGGACACTTTTCCTTTTTACAAATGAATCTCCATTTTGTACTTCACCCTATGTACTTGAAAATAGTTGAAATCCCCCTTTTGTAATTGAAAAATACTATTTATGGAAGCATCCCTCACCATAGGGTGAGGGATAGATGAACATGAATATTTCCCATTATAAATTATAACATAAGAATACGAGTACCACTTAGATCCTATAAAACTTATTCAAGTGTGATGTTCTTCACAAACCATTGTAAGAAGGGATGTGATCCAGTGAGAACTGTTCTCACAAAGTCACCGTGAGAACTTTTTTGTGGAGCCCATTAGGGGGCTCATTTGGGAATGAGATTGGTGGGGATTGAAAGATCTATATGTGACTATCCCGAATATCAAGTTTGGCCCCAATTCCATGCTTCTAATCTCTTCATCCATGGCCGATAAGCCAAATCCATTCATATGGGTATATAGTCGATCCAACGGTCCAGTTTATTCGCATTGGTCTCAAACCTTGGGGCGAGTGACTATCAAAGGGGTCCCTGTCCATTATAAGGTTTGGATTAAGTGATAGGTGGCCCCACTTTATAGTTCTTACGGTTTGAACGGTGAGAATAGTTTTCACTTGATTATTTCCCTTCTAAGAAAGCCCTAATATAATGATGCAAAATTTTAAAATTGGACTGACCTAGCTTTAGGAGTGGAACATGTGGGCCAACCTAGCATCAATTTAAAACACTTTATACTAATTGTTGGCTTCTAATTGGGTGCAACTCAAACCACTTTCCTTCTCTTTGGTAGGAAAAAACAAAAATTTTCTGACCTATCCATGGCCACACCACACTCAATTTTTAATGACAAGACTACAACTCCATAGTGCTCCCGCGATGTACGAATCTTTATATAATTATATAATGATGTTAGATTTCAGGTTGATGGCGACAAAAAGTAGAGTAAGATTCACACAAGCCGCAGAAGGCGACGAGGCGATGTTGGTTACTCTACTACACACGCGGTGACAGTTAGTCGGTTGTCCGCCCTCCACCGGCCTTTCCACGGGTGATTCTCTCTTCCAATGCCGGCTCACCACGTGTACCACCACCGCCTTCCATGTCCCATCCCTTTTTTAGTGCAAGCATTTATGCGTCAAGGCTCGGAGATGCGATTATTGTTGTTGTATGCTTCTTCTAGGGTTTTCTCCTTCTTTATCTCCTTCCATTTCAAGTCGAAGCAAAGAGAGTGGAAAGATAAACAACAACAACAACACACAAGAAGAGAAATCCATCTCAGATTTCTCATCATCATCTTGTTCTTGGTCGTGCATTTCTGGGATTCCAATCAATCTGGTGAGGAATTCTTCATCGTTTGGAAAAAGGGATGCCCATGGGTTTTGATTTGAAGCTATGATAATAGGTGAGAACCATTTTTGATTTTTCCATCATCATTCATCTTCCCTGAATCGACTTCAAAAAAAAAAAAAAAAAGAAAACTTTTTTTTTTCTTTCGATTTTTTGGGTGGTTTGTGTGGGATGGGAGAGCTGGAAAGGGTTTGGGAGTGATTTTTATTGGGAGGTGGTGAGATGAGAGAATAGAGATATGGATATGAGGATGTTTATGAAATTGGGGTCTGAGTATTGATGAAGATGAGGGGGTTGGGGATGTTGGTTTGCACAAAATACAGAAGAATTGGAGGAGAATGGGGGTGGCAGGAAGTTTATAGAAAACTCTAGAAAAGGGTTTTAGAGATTGGGATGGCGCGGACATGCCTTACCTGAGATTGGGAATTGAGGAGAGGTAGATGAAAGAAGTTGATTAAGTGGGATTTTTTTTAAGAGATGGGGTGGGAAGAGAAGAACACTTGTGCGGATAGCATGCAAGTTTTGTTCTAACATGCTAGTTGAGGTTGAGGCATCAGTGTGGTACTAGGCATTGTTGGTCCAAAAGGGTCTTACTCTAAATGCTTCATTTTGTTTGTGTTTGAGTTTTGTTTTTTTTTTTTTTTTTGGTTACAACCCTCTTTTTGATGTTTGTTTGTTTGTGTACTTGGGTCTCTATTCTTTTCACTCTTTAAGTTTTTGCTTTGGCTAAGTGATGTTCCTCAAAATCTTAGATGTTTATCAATGACAATGTTGCGTAAATGGTGGGTTTTGTGTAAACTGTGCCTCATGTTTTACTTTTCCCAGTATCTCTGTGAAATTGGTGCCTTTTAATTGTTTTGATCTGTTTCCTACCCAGCCTTTAATTTTAGTTGTTTCGGCTGTTGGTGTATTTGGCGGGGAGTTAGTTACTGGGGTATGAATCTGTTTTGTTTGCTCTGATAAATACTCACACACCCACACAAACATACTCTCGTAGCAAAACCCATGGAATCCTGCATGTATGGCAATCAAGTCTCATCAAAATTTTCAGATGTTGAGGTCCAGGACCCTGTGCTTTTACTTCATGGATTTGGCAAGTTATGGAAATTGGCGACAAATGTAAAGCAATATCATGTAATTTTAAAATGATGAGCTCTGCTGGCCCCACTTAAGGATGTAAAATGATCTTGACATTAAGAGAGAGGTTCTATGTTTTGTATATGTTGTTACATTTCCTTTTTCTTTTCAGTTCAGGAATATGTTGCTGTGCTTTCTGACTTTTGTCATGAATGGATCATACTAACAAAGTGAAATGTGTGCATCTTGCCTGCCCCAAGTAATGTATCCATTGCAATTAGTATGAATCTGATCCTAAGATGCGTGCATAAAGACAGCTGAGTACTACTCACTTATCTCTATTCGTTCCAGACAAGAAGCTTAAGAGCATGTGGCTGAGATGTACATGATAAGAGGGATATATGGATTTTTAAGAAAGGATAGAATTAGAAATAAGCATTTTGGGAGAGAACTTAGATGCAGCCCCAATAGAATAATAAATAATTTGAATTAAAACTATTAATAGGTTTGAGTTAGATTTTAGATAAGTTTGAAATAGATAATGGGTATATTAGTGAAATTCTTTATCAAAATTCTCGCGAGTTATCAAATAGGGAATTTCTAGAACTCAGGCTATATTGAATTCTTAGGCATGAGATTCAAGGATGAATAAAAAAGGGAAGTGGAATTCAGGAGGAGTTTAGCACCATTCTGAATTCTAGCATTCCTATGTCTCCAAATTCCAACAGACATGGATTCTCTAAATTCTTGCAACCAATCGGAGCCTAAGAATTGCATTCCTCTTCTTCTCCATAAGGAAAAAAAAAAACCTATCACGATCCGTTCCTCCCTCTTTCATACTTTGTGTGCTGGAGATCAAGAATCCTTCTTTGATGGAGAAGGGCATCGGTTTGTATGAAGCAAAGATTTAACTAGAGTCTCAAGGCATCATCAAAGATTTGTCCCAACTATGTTGGGGTTGACATGAGTTCTGTTTCTTCATTCTGATCTATCTTGAGCCATATAGGAATTCTCGGATAGGGTGGGCTTCTTCAAATCTATTGTTACTTCCATCTACGTCCTCTTCGGCCTACCTTTCCCCTTGTTGGGCCATCAATCTGCGTAGAAAAACTTTTTCTCACCGGCACTGTTGCTAGCATGCATTGGAAATGTCCAAACCATCTCAAATGAGTTTATCTTATTTTATCACCTATTGATGCTACCTATTAATGCTCATGAAAGCGTTCATTTCTGATTCTTTTCTTCCTGGTTTTACCATACATTCTTCTCAAGATTCTCATCTCTGCTATATTTATTTTGTGCATGTGTTGTTTCTTGATTGGTTAACATTTTGATCCATAGGTCAAAGTTGGTTTAATCGTTGTCCAGTAAAATTTTCCCTTAAAAAATCTTGTTGGTATACGTTGATCACAAAGCATTCCATAAGCAAGTCTCCACTTCAACCATCCTACTTTTATTCTCTGTTCAACATCTTCCTTAATCTCTACATCCTTACTAATTATCGAATGAATGTATCCGAATTTCAAGTGATGGAAGGAAATAAAATTGAAGTTCGATGGGACATTAAATTGAAATTGTTGCTATCATTGAGCACCTTTATTCCAAAAGGCCTACGAGAAGACCAATCTTGTGATGCAAATCTCTCTGTTCCTGCCCTGGCATCACTTATTACCCCTCATTCCCTGCTTCTTCTTAAGACACACATATATAACATACATTGGTGAGGAACAAAGTTGAAAGCAAATTCTGGGAAGACGGGACCAAAACGGTCTTAGGGTAAATTTGAGTGGAAAAACTTCTAGCTTGATTGTTTGGCCTTAGGTATTTTCCAAGACTTATCGCCAAGGAGAGATGTGATGGACTATATAAATTGATTTCATGAGATGGTTGCCAAATAGTAGCTTGTATGCAACTTTTGTTGTCCTTATTCCAAAATGTGAAATGCCAAGGGAACTAGAATTTTTGTTGTCTTATTGGGGTAATTTGCGAAATCCTTTCTAAGACTTTAGATAGAAGATTAAAAGATGCCATTCCCAAGGTTATATCATCAACAATAACAATAGCTTAGGTGAGCTTGATGATAACTTGATGGATGGTAGGACATCGAGATGAATAATTAGGTGGACCGAGTGGACAGTTGGACATCATGATGGATTCTTGATTTTGATGGTCATCCCTTGTTTGATGACCTGATAGTGCCAATAAGGATGGTGATGATGGATTGACATAATACTCTGCATATTAAAAGTGTAGTTTGGAGAAAAAAAGGCTCTATTAATAAGAAATATGATATAATTTCCAGTGCTGAAATTTGGTCTAGTCCAATGTAGTCCATGTGGTGGATCTATGCTTATATGCTTTTTATAAATGGCTATGGCTTGAGTTTCTTCAGTACTTTAGTACTACAACAGCAATAACAACAACAGCAGCAACATTTAAGGTATAGTTATGGCGTTATTTGCATGTACAATACATATGTAAATAGATATTCACATGTCTTACTTAGTTTCATGTGTCCATGAAATCTCATATGCTTAATGGTCCTTTCACGACATCTTGATTACTTAGTTTCATGTATCCATGACATCTCGTATGCCTGATTGTCCTTTCATGGCATCTTGATTATTGTTATTTATTATTATTTTTTTGCAGCATATGGAATTGTATGCTTTCTGTTGAATAAGTTTTTCCCGTCTCTGTGACTCTGCTCTCTCAACCTTGCTCCTGCATATAGGAAGATCTACAGCAGTGCCGACACTGATTGTGCTTTTGCTGAATGACGCCTATTCCTTTCATTCAGGTTGAAAAGAGATGAAGGTCTCTGCTTTATTAACTTCAGCAGGAATCAATATAGGCATCTGTGCACTCCTCTTATGTCTGTATTCCATCTTGAGAAAACAGCCAGGCAATGCCCATGTATACTTTGGCCGAAAGCTTGCTCGGGATAATTACCATCGTCGAGATCCATTCATCTATGAGAGATTAGTACCTTCTATCGGCTGGATATTGAAAGCATGGGTATCGACAGAGAACGATATCATGGCAGATGCTGGCTTGGATTCTGTGGTCTTTCTCAGGCTGCTTGTCTTCAGGTAATTAAAATTTGTGCCGAAAAACAGTGATTAATAAAACTCAGCTGTTCAGAGATGTTAGTTGGAAAATGTGGCACTTATATTGTATCTATATATTTACTGGCTTTGCAACATGCTGGATCTTACCGATGAACTTTGCACCCTGTTCATGGAGTTGCTGTCTTGCTGATCATAACTATCATATCTGATAGTTAAGATGTGGACATTGGGCACCCTTGTGGGCCACCTGGGCGATCACTCAGGAATCAAATATTGAGTCTCTCTCTCTCTCTCTCTCTCTCAGGAACCATCATGTGTAATTAGCTTATTTCAAATTTTATCTGTGAACTAAATTGCTACTAATTGTGGACATCTTAACAACTCCTTTGCAGTATACGGATCTTCTCCATTGCTGCTGTAATTTGCATGTTCTTAGTGCTTCCATTGAATTATTATGGACAAGAGATGGAACATAAGCACATTCCTAAAGAATCGCTGGAGGTGTTTACCATTGAAAATGTTAAGCAAGGATCAGAATGGTATGTCTTAAAATATATTTGGCTAGTTTATTGTCAAAGTAGATTACTGTATGAAATGAACTTTATTTGGAAAAACTGTTTAGAAGAATTCTTGATCTTGTCTAGCAAAAAATGTGTCGATGATTTATCCTTAGAGATGCTAAATTTTGCTACCTTATGTACATATAAAAGCTTGTATTTTACTTGCTTGCAATAATACTGTTATTCTTCTGGATGCCTGAAATAATATCAATGAACTTATTTTGTTGCTTGCATTCTTTCTGTTATTTGGTAGAAGTGTCTATTCATTGATGGTGGAGAGACACTATCACCCTTACTCTTCATTGTTGTGCATGAGAACTTTTGTCAAATTATGCATCGAGCTAGGGTTTTAAGAATTGGCTGAGTTGAGTCACTCCTTGAGTCTTGAGTCTTTTTTTTTTTGGCCCAAACACTACGTTTTCCCTATTTTTTGTTGGGAGAAGCTTTGGGGGGCTCTTGGAATCATTTTGCGTCGATTTTGAAAGATGAAACTCACATTCTTCAGAGGAGCTAAGCATTCAAAGATTGGAGGTACTATTCATCCAAATGAGTGATGCACAAAAGTGTGTGTCTATGGCTAGTTAAGTTCATTGTTAATAAGTAAAACGTAACAATTATTACAATTCTAGATTCATAGATCATACATTCTATTTAATTATTTTTTTTCTATTGTACTCTTTTTCTATAAACGTCATTTTGCTTAGGGGAGATTGGTCCAACTCGGGTGAGTCTCATAGGACTCGACTGAGTCGACCTCAATCATGGGGACCGATTCATCCCCCAAGTCTTATTTTGAAAACCTTGCATCAAGCATCAAAAGGAACATCATTAGGGCTTTGAGATTGGGACCTTTTGTTGGTTATCATCCATATTCAACTTTCTCATATTTCTCCTTGTGGAGGAAATCAACTACAAATCCGATCAGTAAAATGCTGCTTGGATTTAAGTAAATGTTGGAAAACATAATTAGAGTAGCAATGCTCCATCATGCTAGTTGTTAGCTTGGGAATAAGGTTGGATGTGCAAGAAGAAATGCTTTCAAATAAAAATATCTTCGACTCCATTGTGTGAAAATCTAGTGAACGTCACTACTTGGAATTTGGTCCTCTTAGTGAAAGGAGACTTTCTCTTTGAAGAAGTTGACACCTTTCTATTGTGGGCCACATTACTCTATCCAAGTCTACTTTGGCTAATCTTTCTGTATTCTGCCTATCTGATTTATTTATTTTATAAAACAGGTATCTCTCAAATAAGTTAGAGATGATTCAAATGAGGATTCATTTAGGAGGAACTCACTGGAAGTTTAAAATATTGAAGATAATTGGAAGAATTTGAGCAAGAAACTGATTGTTGCTAAGAAAATGGTGGCGGTATTGAAGGATAGGATGCTATGTAGTTTTCTTTTCTTCTTTTTTCCAATCATCCTTCTAAAGAGTTCTGTTTCTAGTTGGAATGTTGGACCAGTTAGAAATGGTGTCTAATCTTGTAGACACTTAAAAGTACATCAGCTCCTATTTGGATTTTCCACATTTCCTTATCATTATCTATCACCCAAACTTTGCTTCTCGCCCTACCTCCTAACCATTACTGGATGATACTCAATATACAGAAATCTGTTGGTAGGGTGGATTGATTGAATGAAACCATGGTAGGATTATAAATTAACAGATTTTTGCACATTGGTCTTTAGAGGAGCATATAATCTTTCAAATGATGGCGCACCTGGTGTGAGATTTGTACAACTAAAAATCCCACGTTTAACTTTTTAATGGAGAGAGCCCACTGCTTCAGTTCAACCCCAGACCTCAAAAGATATGAGCCCACACCTAGGCTGACCTGATATAGGGGACTGATGTGGAAAGTCTTATGGAGAAAGATCTGAGAATGCAGAATGTTCAGAACCTCAAAAATGGAATTCTCAGGAACTTCTTCATGAGATGCCAGCAAGAATCTACCTTTGTTATTAATTATGAGAACTAGCCTCACTTTTTAATGTTTACAATGGGAATATTCTCTTGTAACAACCTGGATAGGTCGTCACGTCTTGGTAATTCTATGGAGGGAGATGTATGCCAAATAATGTTGCCAAATAGTTTGCATTATCCAGAAAGATATAAATTTGTTGTGAGCACCTTTTTAGAAATTTTAAGCTTGAAATTTGAAATACTAGACATGAAATTTGTTGTTTTTGGATGAGTGTTTCCATTGAACTTTGTGATGACCATTTCCATTTTCTTTTCTATAATTTTATCCTTAGTTGAATTTTTAATTCAGGTTTTGATGTTTAACTTTCTTCATTCTAGGCTATGGGCGCACTGTTTAGCATTGTACATCATATCAATTTCTGCTTGCATTCTTCTTTACTTTGTAAGGATGCCCTTCCTCATAAATTCTCATCTTTGTTTATCAATTTTCTGTTATTTAGAAAACATGCAAGAAAACTAACTTTCATTTTCATTTTCTTTTATGGATACAGGAATACAAGAGAATTTCTAAATTGAGATTAGTGCATATCACTAGATCACCTTCCAATTTAAGTCACTTTGCGATTCTTGTTCGTGCTATCCCTTGGTCTTTAGAAGAACCATTCACTGTGTCAGTAAAGAACTTCTTCATGAAGTACCATGCATCGAGTTACTTATCCCACCAAATGGTATATCGAACTGGAAAAGTTGAGAAGATCATGGTAATTATCTTGATTTCAACTTATTAAGTAACAGAGTTTTTAGATAAAGATATTTTTTTATCATTACATGTAGCCTTCCTTCTGCATGTTATTCGTTATGTGCATTATTTGTTCAGCTGCATAAAGGGAGAATTGAGGTGTAAGATTGTGACAAGTCTCATTTGCCTTCTGCTTTATAAAATCAGATTGTCATAAGCATCTTTCTATACTCATTTATATATCAATGAACTGTCAGAGCTGAGGGAACATGTATTATTGTAGATCTGTGATGTACCTTTTCTAGATATCCTAAAATTTTTAAATCTAGCACTATCATTTTCCTAAGTGATTCATTAGTATCTCGTAGTAATCCTTAGATATCAGATAGCCAACTCATGGCACTTGTATTTCCATAAATTGGATAATTGTAATCTGTATAAAACATATTGCTGATCTTTGATTCAGCGGAGGATTTTTTTGAGTTTCATGAACTCATTCTTGCTTCTAGGGGCGTGGGCTTTTGTTGTGGAAAATTATTGCTGGAGCATTTGGACAGATTACAGCCCACTCATTCAGGGCCCTTCCCATGATGAAGCCCACCAAAATCACGCCAAGATTTGGACAAAAAATTCCTCGATTCCCTTCATTGTTCCTGGCAATTTTGCTGTCTTTGTTTGTTATTTAGGTTGTCCGTTCAGTACGTTTATGTGTGGTTGGATGATTGCTGAAGGGAATGGAAATAGATTGTTGCTTTGGTTTTGAAAAAAGATAGAGGGTCTTCTTCCTCCCTCGTGTGCAAAGAGAATCCACCATCAGTGTGAGTAATTCCACCATCCAGCTTGTGAGATTCTCTGAGTTTTAGGTGTTGAGTGAGTTTGATGATCTCGGAATTTGATTTTTCCATCATATTCCTCTTCGACCTTGAGTGTCCGATGTTTCTAAGGTATACTCTAGTCTAGCAGTATTCTATGATCTGCATAAAATATGGTTGTCATCATCATCAATGCCTTGTCCCAACTATGTTGAGGTCAACTACATGAATTATGTTTCTCCATTTTGATCTATCTTGAGCCGAATCCTCCGATAAGTTGCATTTTTTCAAATCTATTTTTACTACCTGCATCCATGTCCTCTTCAGCCTACGCCTTTTCCTTGGTGGGCCATCAATCTACATAGCCAAACTTTTCCTTGCTAGTGCCGTTGCTGGCATGCGTTGGACATGCCTAAACCATCTCAAACGGGTTTATCTAATTTAATCCCCTATTTATGCTGCCCATAGATGCTCTCTAAAACGCTCATTTCTAATTTTATCTTTCCTAGTTTTACCACACATCCACCTCAACATTCTTATCTCCGCTGCATTAACTTTGTGCGTATGTTGCTTCTTGATTGACCAACATTTTGTTCCATAGGTCATAGCTGGTCCAATCACTGTCCTATAGAATGCATAAAAGATGGTCATATATGTATATAGAAATCCTCTCCTTAGCTTGAGCTAAGGGAGGAATCCCATCCGCCCGTACGTGTGGGGCCCACTGGTGGGTCATCTGGCTGGGACACTCACATACCCCCTCGAATTTCACATGGGCCCCGGGTTTGGATAGATCCGAATGGACTGGACCATTGGATCAATTGCATACCCCATTCAAATGGACTGAACTTATGGGCCCTGGATGATCTGATTGGGATGATTTTTGGTCCATAGGAGGGGCACACACAAATCTTCAAATCCCCCCAAGCCCCATCCCCATGTGGGTCCCACAAGCTTGAGCGAACGGATTCCTCCGTCAGCTTGAGCTGAGGAGAGAAGGGCATATATATTTATATATATATATATGGAAGAACCAAGATGTATTTTTTTCATAGTTTTTATTTTTATTTTTATTTTTAATCATTGCTATTCTTTGATATAGTGAGAATTTATCTGTTCTTTTCACACTATCACAGTCATACCTTAGTTTGTTAGAGTTCAATTTTTTGGCTATTATTTTATTTGGGGGATTTTTGTTCCTTTTTGCCTTTATTGGTAATTCTGTTATCTATTATTGTTGGGGTATTTTATGTAAATTCCACAATGATTACATATTTGTATGCACCCTTTTGAATTTTGATGCATCATATGGTGGTTCAAAGATCCTTTGGCCAAATGTATACTTTATGCTTGAAGTTGTAATAATTAACTGATTGTCATTTTATTTTGTAGTGTCATGTTTATTGTTGGGACAAGGCTTTGATGATGATGATGATGTCTGTGTCATGTTTATTTATTCATTTGTTTTTTTTTAAAAGTAGTGCCATGTTTATTGTTGACTTGAGTAAGTTGTTTATTTCCTTTCCGATTTTGGTTTCTTATTTCTTTTCAACTGATATGGATTGCTATGCTTTAGACTAAGGTTATCAACAGGCTGGATTTGGGCCAGATATACACTGGCCCAAGTCCATTAACTGGTCATTTTAATTCAAAGAGCTCTTTACACCATTCGGATAAGTACTTAAAATGATTATTATATAAATATACATTTCTGTAATACATATGGTAGGCATGCATCTGGGTTTTTCAATCCTACAGATCCTCTCATGAGAGAGAACCACGTGGACCCCTCCTTTAAAAGGCATGTGGGGCCCTTTATGATCAATCCACCCCATCATAGACATTACCCCACTTTGAATTAAGCCCAAATTTGACACTCATCCAAGTGTTACCGTTGGATTGAAATCCTAAAAAATGATGCCTTCTAAAACCATTATACTTTTGAGGGCCATGGATCAAGGGGTTAGGATGTTCTAATAGAGTTGAGATTTTGCACACAATGTAGGTGATCTTTAGGTCCCCACCTTCCCCATGAATTGATGTGGCCCCAGGTGGGCCCCATAAGGTGGTTTGCATGAGGTTCACATTGAGAGGGTGACACCTCCACCCCACCCCACCCCACGACACACACACACAAACAAACAAACAACAACCACACATACATACACACACATATTATATTATGTTGTATTAAAATCCATATATTACTAGAGTTCAGCGGGCCTGTATCCCAAGGCCCAAGTCTGGCCTGATAAGGATCCAGAGCCTAAACCTGGGTCTCTGCTTACCCATTGGGCACATTGGATAGTCTGAATCCTCAATTATTGGATTGAACTGTGTCATTGACACTTGTGCTTTGAATTGTGTCTTTGGGGGATCTTCTTGTTTTGTTGTTATTATTAGTGTTATCATAAGTGGATTGTCTTAATTGTTGTTGTAATCCAGTTTTACTTACAATATCCATGACTGTTTGTCTGCAGAAAGATGCAAAGAAGATCTATAAGAAGCTTGTTTACTTGACCCCTGCTTGTATGGATCAGAAATATAGAGCAAGCAGAGTAAGATGTGGTCTTTGTGGAGGAACTTCAACTTCTTTTCATTTATATTCTAATGAACTTCAGCTTGCTGAGAAGAAACCTGGCCTTGACCATTTAGACTCGATAAAAGAAAAGGTCAGAATTATAGTATTAGTTGGGTGCTTATTTGTTGATAAACCAATCCTAAATCATGGGGATATGCTTGTAGTTATTCATTTCATCAATATAAGATGTTAATTTTTGTTATGAGTCTTAACATTACAGCTTCTTGACCTGATTACTTCCTCAGAACTCCTCTTTGTCTTTCTTTTTTCTTAGTGTCCTCTATCTTCTCTTTTACATGTTAAATAAATCAAACTTAGGTCTTTAATTGTTTTTCCATGCTTTCACTATTATAAAAAACTATTATTTTTAACTGGAAAGTCAACTCTGGTCGACGTCCATGTTACTATATTCCATTCAATGTTTGTTACGATTTTTGGAATGGTTTTTATTTTATGCTTTGCAATACTATAGCCCACTGGTAGTCACTAGCCATGTTACATTCTCCAAGGAAACAAAGGTTCTAACCTTTTCAAGAGCACATTTTTCTAATCAAAATATCACTTGTGAAATTAATGATTGAGAACCAGAATTTGAGCCAAACTGTTCTGACTAGCTAGTCTGGTCTGCGTCTCAGAATGGTAATTAGAGAGCAAAGTAACTTGTTTTTGAGGTCTTCTGTTTCGTTCGTGATATTGGGGTTTGCGCAGTCGTGGAATACTTATTGATATCTTTCCCCTTCGAAATGCACTGGCCCTTTGGTCTTCTCTTGCAGAATAATATACTACAAAAAATGTGGAAAATAGTGCATCCTTGACCCTTATCCTCATTTATTATCTGCTTGGCATTTCAATCCCGACTTTGATGCATTCAAAAGAACAATGGCTGGCTCCTTGGAGCCAAGAAAGATTGTCAGTGGGATGTGATTTTTCCTTTTATTGTTCAATTTCTTCATACGGTCAAATGATAGGAAATTAATGAATATAGTTTGTCATGCCACAGCAGTTTTCAACACAAGGGACTTGTAAATGCTCGTGATATTCCTGCAGTAGTGATTTGGTGTAATAATTATCTCGAACAGTTTTCATTACAGGAGTTGCAAGTTGAATGTTTGAAAGATAAACCATACTTGGATCTTCTTGGAACTATTTGATCTTTCTTCTTAAATCACCGCTATATTGCCAGTGTGAAATGAGACAGTGCTATTAGAAAATTTAATTTTTTAATTCAATATTATTTTTTTTTATAGTTAAAGTTCGGCTGACAGTTTTAATGTGGCAGATAAGTTGACTGCCATTTTACATACACCTAATTTGATTTAACCTCTCATGCAGGAATGTCCTGCTGCTTTTGTATTTTTCAAAACCCGGTATGCTGCTGTTATTGCCTCTCAGGTTCTCCAGACATCAAACCCTATGTTATGGGTTACTGACTTGGCTCCTGAACCAGATGATGTTAAGTGGTCCAACCTTTGGATCCCATATAAACAGCTTTGGCTCCGCCGGATTGCAACTCTTTTGGCTTCAATTGTCTTTATGTTTCTTTTTCTTATTCCTGTCACATTTGTACAAGGGTTATCCCAGCTTGAGCAGTTGCAACAGATGTTCCCATTTTTGAGAAGTATTTTAAGGAAGTAAGCATTCATCTTCTCGTTGATGATCAATTTATTCAATTACCATTAAGCATGTTGAATACCACAAACATCCTCTCTCTCTCTCTCTCTCTCTCTCTCTCTCTCTCTCTCTCTCTCTCTCTCTCTCTCTCTCTCAACTAGATATTTGTTGTCATATCACACCCACTTCTATGGCATGTAATTCACAAAGCTAAAATTTACCGGATTGGTAGTTGGGACTACTTTTCTACAAAAAACGAATTTCTCCGGATGAGTATTTTCCTACTCATACGCTTATTTTCTCTCAAGCTGATTTCAATGTCTGATTTTCTACAAACAGGACCCTATAATTCCCCTTTTTCCAGTTTAATAATTCCAACTTAATGAAAAATTGATGAGATATTGTGGACTGTGTAAACTGTTATGGTCCTATTAATAAGTTGTGATCTTCTTCCTTACAGGCCGTTTGTAAGCCAGGTGGCTACGGGTTATCTTCCAAGTGTTGTTTTGCTTCTATTTCTATATACTGTTCCTCCAATGATGATGGTGTTTTCAACAGTGGAAGGATCCATCTCTCGTAGTTCCAGGAAAAAGAGCGCATGTGTTAAAGTTCTGTACTTCACTATCTGGAATGTATTCTTTGTTAATGTTTTGTCTGGATCTGTCATCAGCCAGCTGAATCTCATTTCTAGTCCGAAAGGAATACCTACCCAGCTTGCTAAAGCTGTACCCAGGCAGGTGATTATAGGCGATTACTTGATTTAAGATAAATCAATATTTTACTTCTGATTATTCTTGCAAATATTATACTCTGCTTCACTGTATCCTCTATGATCCATGTATTCTCTGGTGAAAGTGAAGTTCTGTTGTGATAATATAAGATTTCTGTACATCTTCTTCTAGTACTCTTCCCTAGACTTACTAATATCTTTTTGTTCTTTTTTTTGTGACCATACAACTAGGGTAGCAATTGGCTGTTCTGATTTATGTTCATGGGCCATGTGTCTAGGACTGTGAGCCATGCACCTGCTCAAGGTCTCACTCTAAGTTGTATGTTTGTCTACTTAAGATCCTAACTGGCTGTCGCTTGCCAGGGAGGGGCGAAATTGTTGTAGTCCAGGTGTCGTATTTGGTGACTCAAGTTCTTGTTTTAGAGGCTAGAAGTGCCAAATGCACAATGCCAACCCAATAATCATTAATTGTGGTGGTGCTTTGTATTATGGAAATGTGGGTTGATTGTAATTTTTCATGCTCATACACCACCACGACCACCACCACAACCCCACACAGACACACACACAGCTGATCTATGGATGCTTAATTTGACTCATTCAGAGACCACCTTTTCTTCATCCAACCCATTTTTATTAGGCACTTCATGATGAATAGGCTATGGACCAAATTTCGATCTACTCAGTGAGACAATACCTTGGTGGATCACATTCATCGATCAATTAGAATCTTTACTAATTACTATGAAAAGAATATTTGAATATAGCTTAGCCATGATGGTGGGTGTTCACGTGAGCAGTTTTGGTTTCAGAAATGAGGGCCCTTCATTGATGACCTGAGTATGATTTCCCATTTGGATGCATCCCTATTCATGGGGCACAGTGGGACTTGATGTGGATGGGCAGTAGTGGAGTTGCATCTCATTCTGACCATCCTAGAGTTGGATTGCACAAACATTTGCAATGACTGAAATAAATTGAACCACAAGGCTTGTAGTCTTGGAATTTGCTCGAACCTCTCATGCATCCCACACTAAGTGGGCCTTCAAGTATCATCTTTATCTTAAAAGGGCGTCAGTCTCATGGAATCATCTTCAGACATGCACAGGCACACACAGTAGTGCTCTTCTGAGCAATGTAGCTTGCCCTTATTCTGAGCAAGAGCCACTGTGGTGCCCACTTGAGTGTATGCCAATCATCACGAATGGGTGGTATGGAAACCTCATGGACTAAAAGTTAGCTTGATAGGCCATTATATGGCATAGATATTAAAGCCTTAGATCAAGGGTGGAAGAGTGTAAAGTTCTAACATGTAAAATCCAATGGTGGTAAAATTGTTTTGAGTGTCAAATTGATCATAGGTGGGTCCAACATTGGTTGTAGCTCATTATAAGATCGTGGGCTACATAACTCATCTTATCATTTACTTGTGCGTCTCTGTGTTTATGCATATATTTGCAATATGTATATGTATGTATGCATGCACACACAAGAAAATTAGAAATAGGACCATAGGAGGAAACTTACAGTTAGCTACACTATAATGAAAATCACGGATGCAATATGAAATGGCTTGGGCATAAAGAAGATTAAAAGCATCATCCCCAATATGAGGTATTGGAGGAGGGTTCTAGGAACTAGAAAGGCATAAAGAAGATTAAAAGCATCCCCAATATGAAGTATTGGAGGGTTCTAGGAGCTACAAAGGAGAGATCCATAATGAATGACCTTGAACATTATAGTGAGGGAAAACATCATGGATTGTGGAGTAACTAAGAATGTCTGTAACTATAGTTTGACTGGAAAAGTAGAACAAACAAAGCTGATCACAGACAAGTGGGATGAGGCTTCTACACGCACACACGCACAAAATATTGATGGACAGAGACGTAGACATTCATATGCTAACATTGTATTATTTGTGGTGTTTTCTGAAAGTGCAGGCAAATTTCTTCATTACTTACGTCCTAACATCAGGTTGGGTGAGTCTTTCCTCTGAAGTTGTGCAAGTTTTTGCTCTTGTATGGAGTTTGTCCATAAGATATATACTCAGACAAGAGGAGGATACAACTTGGGTCCCATCTTTCCCTTATCATACAGAAGTACCTAGAATTCTGCTGTTTGGACTCATCGGTTTCACCTGCTCCATTTTGGCACCTTTAATAGTACCATTCTTATTGATTTATTTTCTACTCGCCTATGTTGTGTACCGTAACCAGGTCAGCACTCTTTCAATCCGTGCATTTTATTGCGATAAATTTTTTATAGCATTCTGATGATCTGAGAGATTTTGCAATCGTTCTATCAACCTCTCGAGGTTATGATGTTTATTAGACAATCATGAAAGAAGAAAAGTAAGAAGAGGGCGGGACTGAAATTAAATTATATGGGGGAAAATGTATATGGTTATTAAAAAAAAAAGATGATAAAACTAATACACTCTTCTTTACTCTTTATTCCAACCAAAACCACACCCCCACACCTACCCACACACCCACACCCACACGAAACATTTCAGATTGATCGTTGGACTTCAGAATGGTGTGCTATTAACCCCAGTGGAAATTTTCTTATGGATGAAATGGTAGTCAACCTTAATATAGTTGGTACATTCATGGAACACTAGATTAGACAAATTATAGATATCCACTTGGTTATTGCAGTGCTTAATGAATTTTGGTAGGAATTTGAACTGGAAGTCCCTTTTAATTCACATGGCTTCTATATTTGACCGTGCTTCAACTGACTATTTCTTCCTTCAGTAAAGGATGTAGATCGCTGGTAGTTACCCGGCCTGGTCAGCATCTGAGTAACCAACAATGTTCAATGCCCATGACAACTGTGAAGAATACTACCTAGAGAACTCTGAATATACCTTAAAATACGAGATAACCCTGCAAATGTACAGTCTAGGGAGCAAGCATATATTCATCGGCTACACTCATTGCATTTGACAAATCTATATGTGTAATGGTAATCTTTCCACTGGCCTCCTTCATGGTTATGGAGCTTCCAAGGGCTCCACGACATCTAACTGCAACTTTTGGTTTCCCTCTAAGTGTGTATTAATTTGCTTTGCTCGTGATGAAGAATTGGATGAAGATCAAGTTATTTTCATTGCTGAATGATTCATGGAGCAGTACAAATTCATAAAGCCACGAGGGATGGATTAGGCCTTTGATGTTTTATTTCGAAGAATGGGCCCCAAAATTAGTCCCAACTCATTTATAAATTTGAGTCTCAGAGGCTGGTTGTTGATCACCCAATGGTGTGGGTGTGCCATGTGGGGCTGAGGAAAATTCCGAGGAAATTCCAGAGAAGCAGGGTATTTTAGGAACTCATTCAAATAGGCCAAGATGGACCCAAACCCAAGGGAGACCACATTGAGATGATCGCCCAATGGTCCCCCAGAAGGTGGGTCATTTCAGCCCCACGAGGATTTTCGTAAATCATGTTGCCTTTACAACTATAGGTTTTAGTGTGTTGATTTTTATTAATTTATTTTGGCTGGTTCTTTTGTAATTGGGAGTCCTATATCTTAGGAAAGTAGCTGTTTAAGCAATTCGATGATGGGTTTCAAGTTGTTTTAGGTTTTTGCAGATTTTTTTGAGTATTATTGAGGCGGTTGACTGTTAATAGACAGCGCAGTAGATGTTAAAATGCAGAACTTATATTTTAATAAAGTTGATTTAGTTCCATCTTCCCATGGGATCAATTGTGTTTCTCTTTGGATTTGGATTTTCCAGCTTCTAATCTAGAGAATACAGTTGCTGGTTATTTATTTGAGTTCCTTTCTTTCCATTTTTCTGGATTTTTTGGATTTTGGGCTTTGGGAAGCATTTTGATGGCCCGAAATCTAATCAAAACCTTCAACTGGTATTAGAGCCAAATCCCCACTTTGTTGGGGTTGGCAAAATGAATTTTGTTTCTCTATTCCGATCTATGCTAAGCTAAATCCTCAGATAAGCCCATTTGAATGAGCCCCAAAAAATACCCACTATGCAGTATTTTGCGCAGAAATTTACTGCTATCTACAGAAGAGACCCTGTTGTCACCTATTTCATCAAAACAGCCCATCACATAAATTTTATAAAATGTCTAGGCCTGTTTGGGGCCCATTTGATCCTAGTTCACTTAGAAGGGCGTTCAGGTTCCATAGGCCTGATCGCGAGTGTCCAAATATTTGAAAACTCAATCCAAACTCTAATTTCTCCATCAATGTCCATGGATTTATGTTGATCTGCATCATCCTCTCCTGCTTGGGAAGAACTTACCCTGACCGCTTATGCCTGCTCTTTCACCTCTTGTGATGCTTGTGGACACTGAAATTCTCGAGTTCTCTTCAAGTTGCCTTCTCGCTGACATGTATCCGATGTCATGATTGCTAAAGTTGATATGAACTGTTCAAGTTCTCCAATCTAGGGAAGATAATGCAGACCAAGAAGATTAAGAGCTTGGACATGGGATTATTGGCAACCTGAGTAGCACTCTGTTTATTGCAATGAAGATGTGGAATATGGAGCTGAATTTGAGCTGGTAAGAAGACAATGGAGCCAAATTTGTAAGGAGATGATATGGTAAGGAAACAAAAATGGTAATGGAACCAAATTGGTTAGAAGACGATGTAATAAGGTGACGGAAATGTGTAACTGTTTTAGCGTTACTTGTTGGTTTATGTTCATTGTTGCATAGGTCTTACTTATGTCACTTAAGTTTTTTGTTTTTTTGTTTTACATATGAGAGGGCTACTTGGGTTGGAAATTTTGAATCTAAAAGCACCTTTTGGCTCTACTTGGATTGTTTATCCTTTTGGGAGAGGAGTTTTCTTTTTAGCCCAGCAATTCCATGTTATCAATTTCTGAGAAAAACTGCACGAAAGAAGTAGCTAGTTTCTGAGTGGAATCAGGGGGGCCACGTTAGCTCTTTTCCTGAGGAGAATTATTTTGGCTAAAGTTTAAACAACCTAAATGTACTTGAACCTGAAATGTAGTTGGTATCGTTGAGAACAGTTATCTCATATTATAACCAATGCTTGATTTCATTTCTTGACACGCCTCTAAATTTGCCATGCAGATCATTAATGTATACTATCCGCAGTATGAGACTGGAGGACAATATTGGCCCATCATGCACAACACAACGATTTTTTCTTTGGTGCTGGCACAAATCATAGCCCTTGGCGTGTTTGGGATAAAGGACTCACCAGTGGCCTCAGGCTTCACCATACCATTAGTGATATTGACACTCCTTTTCAATGAATATTGCAGGCAGCGCTTCCATCCGATCTTCCAGAGCTATTCTGCCCAGGTAGCAGTTATATTTGTTAGAATTTCATTTTTTTGGAGCATTCTTATATGATATTGTTACATAGAAAATTAAGAAATTAAGTCCTTTGAGTTGATGATAGTATCCTTTAGCTTTTCTATACATGGAGCTGGACATTTGGCTGTCCAGAGTTTGATGTAGATCTGATGTTTCACTGCCATAATTAGACAAAGAATGGCACCAAAAATTGTTATTCATGTATTGTAATCTTCTAATTGGTAACCCTGCATGGCCATTTAACTACAGTAGTGACCAACATACAGTTTGTAAGGGAAAAGAATGGGTGGTTAAGACACATTAATGGGGGGTATTTTATGGTTATGGTATCTTTGGTTAACGGATTATATAATTCTTAATTGCATTTACCGTATTTCCTTTTCTCTTCCCTTGGTTTCTTTTTATTTCACCATCCTATCATTGACAGGATCTTATTGAGATGGATAAACAAGATGAGGCAAGTGGGCGTATGGAAGAGATTCATGGGCAGGTGCTCTTAGCTTACCGTCAACCCATAGGAGCAGCAACTGAAGATACAAATATCGCAGCCAGTGAGAGCAGCTGTAGTTCACAAGAGTCAGTTGGAGGCGTAACACCCCCTACCCGCATGCTTTCTTTATCAAGACTACAAGCAGCATTCACTTGGCTGTCAATGCTGATCACATTGCAGGATAGAAATCAACCCCCTCATTAGTAAATGTATTGGTTTGTTGGCTCTCTACTGAAAAGCGTACACGTTTGTGTTACATATCAAAAACACACAATTCTTTTTGTATATATTTTGGGAGTTGGGGGTTTCATCTTTAGGTTCTACATCAATATCATCACTGTAATACTTGAAAAAAAGAGAAATTCCCCATTTAAAACATGGGGTTTTTGCTCCTTTTTTACTTGTCCGATGAAATAATGTCACCTCACATTGTGCATACTACCTCACATTATGTAAATTAAGCATCAGCCTTTTTGGATCTTCATGTATATCTTGTTTATCCCCACAAACTAACACATGCTTAGAACTCTAATGCGGGGCTCACATGATGATAACCCGAACCGTTTATCTTGAATCCCATCCCCACCAAGGATTTATCTTGAAATTTCAATTCAATATGAGTGGCTCCCACCATCCAATTGAGCATTGATTAATGCCCCTAAAAAAAGGGTGCTTCTTCCCTTTGTCTAATGTCTAATGAGGGAATTTGGGTGTGGCGATTATTTCTCCTTTAAAGCAAAGAAAAAACCGATTACCTTCCTGCTTTTTCTCTCTTTCAAAAAGTTTGTCTTTAAAAAATTGGAATACCAAGAGGATGTGCATTTGACACAAATCATTTCGTTTTCCCTTCTTCATTTTGTTTAGTGGCACGTGCCCTTGGATAAAGCCTTTGACACAAACATTTAAGATAAGTCCGAGCCTTTCATATTCACATACACTATATGAGAAAAAGTAGGGAGTATTTATGGTCATTGAATAGCATCACACATGGGAAGAAAGCCCATACAAGTGAGGAGGGAGCCCTTATCAACTCCTTACCACGTTGGTAAGGAGCTGTTCTCAACATGCCTCATACTTAAAATAATCCTTGTGCATGTTAAACCATTAGTATGGAAACACCTTTGAAGATGTTTGTTCAAACCATTTTCAGGCGAGTCTTTGAGTCAGTTGATAGGCGTTGCCTGGCAAAGTGCAATAGCAAATCGCTCTTAACGTGTAACTTGCGATGACCAGACACAGCAACGATATGATATGATATGATGCACCTTGGCCTTGAATTTTGACACTTCAAAAACTAAGTTCCATGGTGTTGGTGTGGGACTTTTGAGTGACATATCTTGTGCCTTGAAATCTGATGATTCTATGCTTGAGCACGTCTTTATTTAATCTTTTGTGTTTAAATGAGTTTTGCTTAATTTGGTGGGCTCTATTTGCTGGTGGCAATGGATCATTGATTACCCGATAACCCAAGCGATGGATTCTGGGTCCATTATAATTGCATGGTGTTTATTAACAGTCCACAGGCATGTGCTGAATTATCAAGAAATCCAGGAACCTATTTGAATTTCATATCCACTAGCACTGATGAGAACTACCTTGGGGCAGGATTCTGGCCTGTGGGATCATTTTTAGGACTAGTAAATGAGCTGGGCTAGATGGGGGCCCAGGGGTCATCTCTGACTTCAATATAGTGGACTGGATTTGAGCTAAGATTTCTTGATCAAGAGTTTGGGCTAGGACGATTGCAGCCTCACCCCTTTGTATACTCAGCTACTAAGGGTGAGCAAATTAGAATATTTGTATCATCCTTTGGGTTTTTTAAAGTTTGTGTATAGATGAACCGTTGATTTGGTAGGTGGCCCCGTTGACCATGCACAAAATCTCCTACAGGAAGGGTTCTCAATGGTGGCCTGAAAAATATGTGGTCAAGAATACAACACAGCAACAAAAGAAGGCCAATAACTGAACCACATGTATCTTAAATTTGAGAGACTCTCCACACTAGGGCCCTTCACAGTAGGGCCCATCATACCAATAGTTTGGATAGTCAAACTATGGTACCCAATTTATATACCAAAAAGTCTAGCATAGTGTTCAACTTCATAATTCTGCATACACTATCTATTTCATCCTGAGTATGTTTTTCTCTCTAATTAATTAGCTGAACTCCAAAACCAGCCCAACTTAGGTAGGCTCAAGTTGGCGGTCTGCCCATTCTCCTAAACATTATTTATGATCCAGATGCAAAGTTCGAAAACAAGATGGATCTTTCCCACTGATCAAACTCTTTCTAAAATGACTAATCTAATTGCTCAATTAATTTCTTATCAGTTTCTTAATATGAACTCATTTGTTTTGACATGATGGATTGACTGTCGCTGATTGAAGAGCTATTAAACTAATTGCACCACGGCTAATTAACTATACAACATTAATCTGTTGCATTGTACAAAACAGTAAAGGAAAGAATATGTTATTTTAAGAACCATCTTTGTCCTTCAAGACCTTTCTTTGACAAACCCAGTGGAGCTGGAGGAGGACAATGGTTCCTTCTTGGAAAGAGAAACAGTAAGAAATACATTTCTATACTGTCTTACTCGTAACAGCAATTACCTATTTTAATAGAATAATGTAAGAAGGGTGCTAAAGGAAAGGAAGACTCCTGACATTTTAAACAGAATCCCACCTTGGTGAGTGTCTATGTCATGAAATAAACAAATGGGTGGCCTTGAATTCTTTAGTAGAGAGACATAGAAAAGTTGTGTATAGAGTCGTCCCTTTGCTATTGTCATGTCCCAAGGATCCTCATTCACTAAACCATCTTGGTGTTTATCCTCACTGAGTTAAAAGGGAATGTGCCCAAGCAAGTCACCACAGATTTTGGTGCTTTGCTTGGGGCTTCTTCTGCACTTCCCTTTCCTTGTATGGAATATTCCTACCCACTATAAGGACTTAATTAATCATAATTAGGATAGGAGTGCTAATTGTACAAGATTAATTTAAATACGATGCAATAGACATATCGAAGATCTAGACCATTCGTCCATCTTGTAAGGAAAGGTCGGACCGGCCGGATGATCCTAGATGCCAGTTTTCCTGCCTAATTTAAGGAAGATCCAAGTACTGGCCACTTTATGCTTAGGAACGGTAAGGATCATCTGATCAGTTTGCTTTTGGTGATGATCCTTTTGTTTTCTGGGGCCTGTGGAGTGAGTGGGTCGGATCTTGAATGCATCAGCCACATGCATCCACATAGGAAATGGATTAAAAAAAGGAGAAATTATAAAAGTCAACCTGGTTGGACGAACAGTCCAACCCACTTTATGGAGCCCACTTCTCCACCTGATGAATGCATGGTGGATTGTGGATTGGAATGACTGCTTTATTGTTGATTGCATGTAGCCTGGATTTTTAACTTCATTAGATGACCGTGACCAATTAAACTTAGAATATGCAAAATGAATAGAGGGACCCTCAAATGTACTGAGGTGGAGTCTCAAATGGACCCTAATTTTTGTCCAACAAGCGACCCTACGATTAGATTTTGAGGCCCCTCAATATATGGATACAATCATCAGATTTTACTGATTTTTTTTACTTTCAATTCAGGTGTTCTGTATCTTATCGCTAACTATTATTGGCATGTACTGAGGTGGACCCTTGGAGCTGATTCATTGTTGGTTAGGAGCCTTATTTTCATATGATCTTTACGTATAGATCTAAATGTCTAGGTTTCCTAGAGAGGAAAGATATTGTACACAAACTATATCCCAAAATGCAAGTGCATAAAGGTGAAAAGAACAGTGCATAAAGGTGTACATTCACCTCGATCTAGATCACCACTTAATATATGGTGGGCCAGTAACATAGAAAGATTGCACAGCTCCAGTGGTAGTGACGAAAGTTCCTTGGGGGCCCTGGTATCATATATATGACATGGACCTTCTGATCCTTTTTGCCCATGTGGGATCGGAAGCTGAGGCAACAACTGAGATGGGTGTTCCTAGTTTTCAAATCCAAATTGTGTGGCCTTCTGACATTTTGCATTGAACCCTATTCATCAGTTATAGGCCACTGTCTCTTTTCATATTAGAAACAGGGATTTATGGGATAGAGTAAGCTAGTTGCTGTCCTCTTTGCTTGATGACAGTACCAAAATAAATAAATATATATATATATATCTTTTGCACTAGGGTTTACTTTTGAATTTTCTCTTGGGACTTTGAATATATTAGTCATGTAATGATTTGAGCATGGCATCTTCAAAGGCTTCTAGTATTGTTGTTGTAAAAGACTCAAAAGGAAAAAAGATAACATAAAGTACTGAGAACCATCTCTGTCTTGTTGTTAGTAGAGTGGCAGTATCTCATAGAAAGATAAATTATTTTATTGTCATTTGGGTTGAAACTGGGACCAGACCAGTACAGGAACTGCCTAAATTGGGTGGGATTTGGACTGTATATATAAGCGCTTGGGCTAAGCTCATGAGATGGGTCAAGGCTTGCTGCATGGTAAAGAAAATTATGCCCATATGCCTGTTGACTGTGAGCCTGAAAACGTAGCTCAAGTTCAGCCAAATTCTGGCAGATGAATTACACATACATTCTTCAACTTTAGTCATGATTAAAAAAAAAAAAAACTAGTATTTTTTTTCTTAATTTTATATTATTCCTTTTATTCAATTCATTTGGTTCTGTTTTATTGTATTTCTAATACATTTTTCTGGTCGTTTCCAACTCACTTAAAATGAGAAAAAACCATGTTTTTATGCTTCATAGACTAATTTTTGGGAAAAAAGATTTTCATTTTCATTTGTGAGATGAATTAAAGAGAAAGTAGTTTAGAAAGAACATCATTGGCTTTGAAAACCAGTGCATGGCATTCAGATATAAATATGCTCTCAATGTGTAATGATGAGATGTACATTAAGAGATGTCTTTTTGAAAAGCTAAGGACAACCTAAGGTCATCCCATCTCACACACTTGCCTAAGGATCGATCCTGGACAAATAGATAATTTCCCAAAACTTGCGCGACTAACCAAACTAGCCCAAAAGAAAAAAAAGAAAAAGAAGAGAAAAAAATAGTATATCATTTTCTTTGGATCTTGATACTAGTGCTTTTTAAAATAGGACGAATGACGGGATTTGTGGGGCCCACTGCCTTGCTACTAAAATTCAAATCTATTGAAATTCTCAACTGTTGGATCTAAGCTTATAACGATAAGCAACATAAGATCAAACAGTGGACAGCATCCAATAAATCCATTTTTTTTAACCGGTGGAACGATCCCCAAGTCCTCTTTTGTCTAAGTAGGCCAACGAGCCCATAAACTCTACCACATCAGAGTGAAAGCTAAGAGTTGTCCAGGTCATTTTTTTCTTAACTCCCAAGTTAACTGGAGAGCCATGACTCCTACCAAACATTCTTATTGGCCTGTGCATCTATGACTTTCTGCATTAACCTACCTTGACTCTGGTTCTAGGGCATGTGCCTTTGTGGCACATATTCTATTCGTCCACATGATTACAGAAGTATGTGTTTACGTCCATGCATGCGTATGTAGGATATATGCAATCAAAACCATCTTATTTAATTTAAGATATCAAACAAGCTCATAATCCTCCATTATTTAATGGGTGTCTGGTAAGTTGTTACCATTCATCAACTTCAATCTCTTAGCACGGGTTTGTTTCCACTTAGTGTGGATGGGTAAGATTTTGATGATGACGATGATGATGACAACGATGACGATAATGATGATTTTGTGCACAAGTTTTTCATGTGTCCAATCCAATGGTAAATATAACTTTAATTTTGATGATGAATGGGTTGGATTGATCATGAAAATCGAAATTGAAATGTTGCAAGTTGACTTGATCACCATGGGTTCATCTTTCATGAATCCACCCATCTGATCAAAGCGCAACTTTTTTCTGAATCAAGGGACAATAGTTCTGAAAATGGCACACAAATAATGGACTGCCAAGTAATTACTAAAACCCTAAAACAATCTGCCCAGTTCTAAATCATATCAACATGTTCTAACAAACAAAGATCTTTGCTCACCAAACAGACTTATTTAAAGGCAAATGGTCAATGCTTACTCATTATATCTTTGATTCACAGAATACAATTTAGTTGTCAAAAAAGATTCTTTATATAATCTACTCAATCCACTTGTGTACAAGAATACAATTATAAAGTACTTACTGATCTTTGAAGAACTACATTTAAAAAGTAAATGTTTTAATTGGTAAAGGACAGTGCTCCAACTTATGAAAATTTATCAACGAGATGATATCAGCTTGATCTTGTGAATATGGACCAAAATTTGGCCGATATGTATCAAATTTTTAGAAAATCAGTACAACATATTTGCATGATACCAATTCTCACATATTCCATATCCAATATTCTTTAGAATATTCTCTATTACAACTGATACAAATACGCCATTTATTAGTCCTAGATGTCAGATGTCTTTATTTGTATAGCTTTGTGCCCGCGTTCCAAACCGTCATGATTGCATGAATTGCTTGCAAATGCTAGGAATCTGTGGATGATTCTCTCTAGGTTTCTCTTCTCTCTTTAACCAGGAATCAAATCGAGTTGGATCTTATTGCTAAACTTTCTTAAAGATACAGATTAAGACCTAGGTCGAGTGATTCTCTTGGCTTAAGCCAATGCTTAATCTGACGCATGGCCTATTGGCATGATGCGCCACATGATTTCTAACATCATTTCAATGATCATGTGGGCTGATATGGACTGATGCAGGACAATAAGAGCTAACATAGTACTTTTTTAAGCTGAAAATGAAATAGTACAAACACTTGAATCCATGCTCGTAAACTTTTATACAAAGTATCAGATATACGGTGATTGGTGCCAGACGTTTTGCTTCAAAAACCAATGGAACTTCAATAATTTTCGCACATCAATTACTTATTGCTGAAGGTCAAATAATATCCGACGTTTAATCATCATCATCCATCACTACCAGCATAAGACATTGCATTCAAATAATAATGATGAATTAAGAAAATAAGTCGGTGAATATGGATTTATTTCTCGCTTAATTAATGATTTTATGCATACAAAATCGACTACTACTCTTCACAAAATCAAACTCATTTTGCATTCCAGTAATAATTCACAAGGGAAGGATTCATAGATCATGTCATTCTACAACTCCTGAATTAACATTTATAATGGGGCAAGCCTCCCTATTTCTCAAATTGGTGACACCTTATACACTCCTACTTCTACCTTTTTACTCGGCTGCTATCTTGTAGTCAAAGAAAATTATTGTTAATTGCAGTTAGTTTACAAAGGAAAGAAAAAAACTCCTATTTCATCCCATGGTGGTTTGCGATAAATAATCACTAAATATATGTTTTGTATTTATCTTGACCCTAATATAATTTCATGGTGAGTAGGGAAACAATGTACTTTCTTGCAATAAATTTAGCAGGAGGAAATCGTTTGTTAGCTACACTCACGATTGAGATTGCATCAATTATATGGATACAATCCCTTCCTAAAAGGACTTTTTCTTGGTACCCCAACAAAGTGGGTTGTGACCCAAGAACACAAGTGGGTAGCCAGGTGACAAATGGGACTGCCAACCAACTGAGCAGTTGCTCAATCGTCTACTAAAAGAAATTTTGACTTTTTCTTCATCATCCACCAATTTTCTATCGTGACAACATTATTGTAATGCAGATCTCCATTAAATTCAATTATGAATCTCATATAAGCATATTGTTGTTGATTGCCCCTTTGTCTAAGAACGAATTCCTTTAGGGACTGTTTGTTTGTATAAAATATATAGGAATTGAATATATGAGAATTCATACCATAAGTGGTTAAAAATGAAAGTCCAAAGTGAATATAAAAAAATGACCATCAAATAATCTCCCCTTTAATAGAAAGTAAATAAGGGGAATTAAAGTGGAAAATGAATACTCAGTCATCACTCTAGTAATTCAAATCTAAATAAAGTCAAAATCCAATCTATATATATTGCTACCTTATATGTTTTACCCTACACCTTATATCATTCACACTTCACCTCTTTAATAATCACTTGGCAGAGCTCATGTGATCACGAATTCCTGTGTTTAATTTCCATATATTCTAATGCAAAAAAACAGGCCCAAAGTGTCATTTATTTCAATTATGGATAAGGCACCTAGAATTTCTACTGAAAGGTCTGACAGTTGTTCACTTTCATCAGTTTTGCCAAGCTTTGCATCTTCAGCAACACACTAATCTTGAAAGGCTTCTCTAAGAGAATGACTCATTAAGTTCATCTTGAATTTGAAATTGTATCTTATCGATAGCTTATACTTACTGTAGTAATTTCTGTGTAATCAATAGATCCAAGCGATCATGTATGAATAAATTCATTCCCTAGCAACTCATTTGCATGTGTTCCTAATTCCTACTCCTAGAGCTGTCAAAAAATTAGCTAAAAATAACCTAAATTTATGATAAATCATGGGGAAAATTATAGCATCGGAGGTGTGTTGGCCACTTCCGATGCATTAATCTTGACATCAAGATGATGCCCTCAATTGTATCTGAATCTAATTTTCTTATTGACGAAGCCTAAGAGCTCCTAGTAAGTTCACTTGACATTAAAAGTCTCCAGATAGTCCTGTTTTGTAGATTTCCAACTGATCAGTAATGCTAGTCGTAATATTTAATACACTTGATGACATCTGTTATCAATATTGTAAACATCCATCCATATACAGATATATATATATATATATATACATATATATATATATTTATATATATAAACATTGAATGTAGCTCTCCAATTTCTTTATGCTTTCTATATATTGGCATGCAATGTATGAAAGTGAGGATCTTGTACGAAGATTATGTATTTCTTGGTTTTGGTATTTGAAGTGACTATTGAACATTGTCATGGCTCTAATAATAGAACAAATGTTTAGGTTAAAAAAAATCATGTTTGTTTACAAAAATCTGATTTCAAAATGCAAAAGATCAACTACTAAATGAAGTGGGTGGATCATTTTGGTATCTGCTTGGGAAGAGTCCCATGTTTGAAACATTTTTAGGATTTCTTTTTAGTTTCTTTTTGTTAACGCTTTAATGAACTGAAGTTAAAGTGTAAACAAAGAAAATACCAAAAATTGGAACTGCTAAGTTCCATGTCACTAGTTTGCTGCTACTACCCAAGGATCATAACAACAAAAGTAAACAAATGGTTTTGAGAACATTGTCTTTATGTTCTACAAACTTATGTTAGAAAAATCTCCAAACATGGTGTTCTTGACTTTCAGGTGATTATCGATGTAACTCAAAATATTAAAGTTGAAACACATTAGCAAGTATCTTTCCTCTTATTACTCATATTCACATTTCACAATCTTGATAATGAAGATGATGTACATGTTGCAACTGTCACCTTTTCGCGCTAAGGAATGGATAATCCGAGACATAAATATCATTCTTTTTGCTGTTTCTATTAGCAATCCATTTGTGATTCATTCCTCATGTGCACATTTCATAATCTTGAGAATGAAGATGTAATAAAATGCATGTCGCAACTGTTATGTTTGGGGTTAATGAATGGATAATCCCCAACATAAATATCAATCTTTTTGGTGTACGTTACTATCAACAATTCATTAGTGATGATTATTTAAAAAAAAAAAAGAAACAAATTAGGATCAAATGAGAAGCCAATGGTCCTTAACATAGACATTTTGTTAATTTGGCAAGGAATCAACGTTATTGAGGAACAGTGATAGGAGGTAACGAAGTGGTTGTCGAAAGTAGAGACATAGAAGAAGTACTTGTTATGAATTAGCCTTTCAGAACTAACCAAAAATAGAGTCTGAACAAATCCTTAATCAATTTTATTAGGTCATGCCTTTATGGGAGACTTACTCCACTTGATTCCTAAGTTGAAAAAAGCTGAAATCGTTTCAAATACAGCTTACTCCAAGAAACCAACACTCGTTGTAGAAGATCTGGGGTTTTATTTTACCACAGTATTTGCACCACATTTTTCAGAAACAAAGGTACAAATGTGGAAAACTGAAAAGATATGAAATACAAATATTTTAGCAAAAACAAGGTCTAGGAGAAGGTGAAATCCAAGTGCTAATGTGTCCTTAAACTCTAAACTAAAATATAGGTGACAAAGGGCCTTTTTTTTTTTTTTATTGGTTCAACTATGCAGGTTGAGCGCCTAGCTTTTATGTTATTTTTTAAATTTTCCTTACGAAGTGAGACTTTTAATCCTTATATAGCTTCACTGAAGATGGGCAGAATGAGCTTGCCCCTTTGCATTGTCTCCCTTCTACTGTCCAATATATAGGAGGATCATCACTTAATTAACTCGTAAATCTTATATAAATTCAAATTGTTTTGTCAATCATCTAAATCTTGAGTCGACACAATCATAACAATATTTTCTATGTGAAATGAAGTATATATGCTAGAGCTAATCATATAGAATTTAGCAGAAGAACCGGCTAATAAGTAAATTCTTAAGATCATGTATCCCATTATGTGACTTTAATCAATCAAAGATTCATCTTCGCTCACATATGACGATGGGAGAAAGTAACAAAAACATGTAGATGAACAAGTAAGATTTCCTTCTCTCAAATAAGCTCATAATTAGAGAGAAGCTTATGAGAGATCGAGAGAGAGAGGACAGATGGCATGTGCTTTAACAGCTATTAACATTATTCCAGACATGGGGATGGTACTAAAGAAATGGAGTCGTTCTTGGATTCTCTAACTGCTACAGCCTAATAAGGTGTTGCCAAATTGTCAACCCACCTTTCAAATACTTCTGAACCTTCCTTGGGGTTTCAAAGACCTTTACCAAAAAGTAATCTTAAAAGACTACGTACCTTGCATGTGAAGTGACACTGAGTAAAAATGTGTATATATATAAAAAGAGATCTATATATGTCAGTCATCTCTATCGTTCCACCAAAGATGTCAAATCCAAACAGTTCTTCACTGAATTCATGAAAGAAGACCCTTGTATTATGACCATCCAGGCCTAGAGATAGGTGCCCTAGTTCTTCAATCCATTCTCCTTTCTTTCTGTTCCTTTAGACTGAAAAAGAAAACCTCAATGTAAAGGGTATGGAACATGAGAAAATTTAGGCCAAGAACTGATAAAATTTGCTAGAGAAACAAAGAAAAAAATAACAAGGGGAATTTATCCAAACAAACGCAATAACATATTCAGTTAATTCACTCTACAAAGCAGAACCTATTTGAAAACACAAAACGAAACGAAGATTTAGAGATAAACTGAACAAGTCTCTAATTGAGTCTTATAGGGATTTTGGAGAATCCAACACCATACACTTCCCATAAAAATTTACACCATCTAATACTGCAGTTATTGCGATGTGGGGTACTTCGAGTCTCCTAAAACACTTTCTTGGAGCATCCCTTGTTGATAATAATCATAAGTGGATACTGAAGGAGGAAAAGGCAAAGAGCCTCCATCACCCCAACTGGTGCTTTCAGTTGAATTAGTCCCATTGCCTTCATTCAGAACAGATGTTCCACAAAAGCAATCCAATTCTTCAAATCTCTGCGCGTTACGATAATGCATCTCTTGAAGTTCACCCCGCTCACCAGAAGA
Source organism: Persea americana (assembly GCA_029852735.1). NCBI lineage: Eukaryota > Viridiplantae > Streptophyta > Magnoliopsida > Laurales > Lauraceae > Persea > Persea americana. Next base: position 79,298,075 of record CM056810.1, read on the forward strand.
ACCTTGTAATATATGATGCATACACACATCATCTGTGCAGTATTGCCCATCTTGCGCCGTCGAATAGTAAGGGTTGGGGAAGAAATTCATGGAGCTTGAAGATGAGGCCAAATTGATAGAATTTTGATAGGGAAATTGAGTGGTGGATGTATGGAGGGGGCGTTGAATTAGATTTGCGCCATCATGATCATCAGAAAATCTCCCACCAAGTTTAAGCAGCAATTTCCTAATTGCAGTGTGATCGCTGAGATGTGGGTCTTGGTTGGGGTGGGGCACAGGTATTGCTAGAGGTGGTTGAGGAAAATATGGGTTTTGGCCATCTTGTTCAGGGATCATGGAGTTTCCACTCTCTCTTTTCACCTCTTGGTTTAGGCCGCAAATTCTCCTGGCCTGATGTTCTTTCCTTTGCTTTCCAAAGAGCTTCTTCTTCAACCTTGTGTTCCAATAGTTCTTTATATCATTATCGGTTCGCCCGGGTAATTGCGCAGCAATGATAGACCACCTAATTGATATGAACCAAGCAAAGTAAAAATACAAAACATGAAAATTCAGGATCATTAGAGAGAAGGGATCGTCTAAGAAGGACTAAAAAACACAAAAGGTCATAGATGAACTGAATGAAAGAAAGATGGCCTGCCTGCTTCCAATGCTTATATAGAGGCTACAGATGATGTTATCTTCTTCTTCAGAGAATCCCCCATGTTTAATGTTGGGCCGGAGATAATTCAGCCACCGGAGGCGACAGCTCTTCCCGCATCGCTTAAGCCCTTAATTATGCAAAAAAAAAAAAAAAAAGGAACACATTAGCATAAACCTTGAATTTGAGTAAGTAGAAAGAAAAGGGAGAGTATAAACATACCGATCTTTTGTGGCAAGGCAATCCAGTTTCCTCCGGTGCCATGTTCTTCGATGAAGGCCTTGAGCTTGGCATCTTCTTCAGGTGACCATGGGCCTTTCTTAACATTGGCTTTGTCACAGCAAGGAGCTCTTCCCATGGCTTCTAATTTGTATTCTTACTGTCGTTGTTCAGCAACTCTCTCTCTCTCTCTCTCTCTCTCTCTCTCTCTCTTTCTGTGTGTGGGTGGGTGGGTGTTGTCAGAAGTATAAGAGAGCAAAAGAAGTGTTTTTGCTGTGTCTGAGTGCATAATGCTTCTTTGCTTTTGTGGGTATTGTTATATGTAAATGAGAGAGAGAGAAAGGAATAAAAAATGGGAGAAGAGAGGACTGGGGTTTTCTCCTTGTCTTTCTTACAGTAGAATCTAAAGACAACAGCTCCATTTTGCTGGTGTAACGATGCATTCAAATTCAAAAAGGCCATATCAATAGAATAAATTTAGTAGAAGATGAGGCCATGTACAAACCCTGAGGAATAGGTCAAAACAATCATAATTCAAGGTAAAGGTGGTTTTCTTTTTTGCATGATCTGGATGCTCAGGGCCCTCCACTGATGGGCACTAGTGTGAATGGGCAGTAATCCCATTCTGATTGGATTATTCTAATCATTGATATAATTCAAACAGACAGTTGTAAAAAAATTATCAGTCAGCAAATTATCCTTAGATTTACCAATCAATGGTCAGGAATATTTAGGATCATTCAATCAATAAAGCATTTTTTTTCTGCAACGTTATCCTGATGGTAACAGTTCCAGCTGAAGATTTTTCAAGAATATTGGCCACCAACCCATAAAGGGGGCCCACCTAAGCCACTGCCAGTCAAGGTCTCAAGGGATGAATGAGAGGATACAAAGATGGCCTAAAAATCATTCGTAAGAGGATTACAGCTACTGATTTTAAGGCCGCCCAAGTAATTCAACAATGAAAAACTTAGTGTGAATTTATCTGCCTACAATGAATGTCACCCTTATCAGGAGCAGTTTGTAGCTAGTTCATCATATTAATCAACTATCAAATCAACCATTTAAGCTCTGAAAATTTTTGAGGGCTCAGATTAATTATTTCTTATATTGAGGTGCGCGGCATGTTTGTAAGGGTGCCATTGCGCTTATGTAGTTGGGCCGTGTTGGATGGAGTAGGTCTGGTTGAGCCCCATGCAAGTATCACGAAAATTCTCTCAATTCAAATCCTACACCAAAAGTTAAAATGATCAACCTACACTCCAATTTTATATTTTTAGTTAAAGGGTATACACTCATGAGAGTTGTGCAATTACTTCCTAGCATGGATGCAGCCCAAACCATGAAGCAATTTGGTAATCCGGTGAGAAATGTCATCCCAAACCCATTCTGAAATGCAAATGGTCAATTGAAACACTAAATCACCTGACCAGCTTCAGGTTGAGTCTGTAAGATAAGTTGGGTCACGAATTGCTTCTCCCAACCGCATTTTTGATCCATTGGTCACCATTTGGAGGCCACAACCCAAAAGGTCACAGTGATCAGACTACCCAATATTTCATAATCACATCATAAACCCTAAAAAACAGACAACTGATGATAAAAAAAAAAAAAGAAGCAAGCAAACCGCGGCTCACATCTAGTCTCAAAAATCCGTATGAATGTGATAACCTAAGACATCATCTCATCCCATCCACATTGTGGGCCACCAAATCAAGGGTCTAGATCTTGATCACCCGAAGTAATATTGTATGCCAAATGCATGTTGCAGAATATGTTAGTGAAACAGAAGCATCCATGATAGAAGCCGCGACTGACTCAAACTAACAAAGTCTGCATGTGTTGGTGGGCCCCAAACAAGAGTGGGCGCAATTAACGATGGATATATAGTAATGGCCAGAGCTCAAGTGTCACATCAATGGCGTCACCCCCTCTGACTAACTTTGCATATATATTTAAGATGGAAGAGGGAGTGATCAGCGATGAGACCAAAGTCTGCCATCTTATGTTTCTATAATGTCTGTATACGACGAGCAAACATATTCTCCAACGATGCATATTACAATAATATACATGAATGGATGATGTGATGCCCCCTGTGCTCCTGTTCCATGATACGCTACGTTCACAATCACCATACACGTGGCATCAATATGTGTATGCTTCTTGCCTTTCGTAGCAGTGGTGGAGGATGGTTTTCAAGATTCTCATATGTCATTGGTCATATTGGGTCTGTTTGAATCGGATGTTTGTAGTTTATAAAGGGTTGTTTTTTTTTTTTTTCCTCCTATGCTCTTCACTTTCATCGAGTTTGTAGGTTTTTCCAGCAATGACCTTGTCTTGAAAGAGATAAACTTGCCGATGTATGGGGTATAGATACATGGACACATTATGTAATGGTGTGTTTTTTAAATATTATAGTAGTATGGGACTTTCAATCCTTACTTAAATTAAGACCCACTTTTCTTTATATTTTATTAGAGTTTAACTTAAGAGTGAAAAGGGTCCCCTCTTTTTTTCCTTTTCTAAATGAGTAAAAATGATTATCAACTTGAAAGGAGCATAGTAAAGGCATTCACTTCAATAAGGTTTAGTTTATGAGGATGAGGGCTGGGTGCATGTGTGTGTGTATATATATATATTTAAGGCCCGGTTATTTGCAAAAAATACATTGGAATTGGACAGATAAGAATTTATCATCAAATGAGCTCTACCTAACAGATTATTAAAGAGGTGAATGAGGGGAGGTGTGAAAGAGATATATGGTAGTTATGTAAATGGAACCTTGACTTTTATGTGCTTTGGTAAGCTGATGGCTGTGTATTTATTTCACAGCTTCCCTTAAATTCAATTCCCATTACAAAGGAGGTTATATGATTGTCTTTTTTAGATATTTACCTTTTATCTTTCATTTTTAACCACTTGTCGAAATGGAAAGTCTTAAAATTCTTAGAAATTCAGTTACATGTAATAAAAAGGCCCTTAAGATAAACATATTTGATGGCCACTTGCTGTTCCCAACTTTAATCTTTCAATTTAGTCACCTTACCGAAATTGGTTAGGGGTACTAGCAATTTAATAATGATTAGACGAACAAGCCTATTGTTCTCCTTGCAATGTTGATACAGCCTATAGTATTAAGAATATGAAATTTAAGGGTGATAGTGCCTATACTATCTTATGATCATGCTATAGATTACAGAAGAATGGTTGAGAGAAACGAGGAGAGAGTTTCGTAAGAGAAACTTGGAGAGAGCTGTTAGAAGATGCGAATTTAAATTTATTCTCTCTACAAATTGCGATGTAATTCTCTTAATAATGTTGCAGTCAAATTAACCCAAATGTCAAATTTCAACTGCCAGTCAGATCGGCCATAGTCTTGTCTATAGAAGCCAGCAAAAGAATGATACCAGAAGAGATCAAAGGTTGTGAGCGTATGTATGTATGTATGTATTTAATGCTGACACTTGTACATCCTTTGCATGAAAGGGTTTGCGATTGTAGGAGATTGTAGGAGTGTACGAAGATAGAGGAATGATTTGAGGAGAGAGATAATTGTTCAAAGAAATAAGGAGAGATACGAAAAAAAGAAAAAGTTGAAATTATAATCTGTGTTTAAATTGATATCGTGATGTAATTCTCTTAATAATGTTATGGGGAACTGCACCCAAATGTAGTTTCTAAAATTTCTACTCACGCATGTCTCTTTTGGATTTCCATTCGCAATAAAATGCAACCCCAAGACAGTAAGAAAAAATTATAACTAACAAAATACTTATAATTTAAATCAGAAATAAGTGCTTTCAAGATCATTTAGGAGTCGCATCACAATAAATGATAATAGAAGAGGAACTCATTTGACATGTATGGTTTTAAACATGTCCAACACAGGAAAGTGACAGCACTGGTGAGGCAAAGTTTATATATATATATATATATATAAAGGTTGATAGCCAAACAAGGGAAAGGCGTAAGTTGGAGGATGTAAATGAAAATAGTAGAAATATATTTCAAGAAGTGTGATCTACCCATGGATTTGGCCCTTGATAGATCGGAATGGAGAAATAAGATTCAAGCAGCTGACCCAACATAATTGAGATAAGGTTTTAATGATGATAATGAAAATACTTGTCATCTACATCTAGTCAATTTGCTATCATTTATTGATATATAAAATCCTTCGGTGTAGGTTGGCACAAAAGTGTGAGAGACAGAATGTTTCTATCATGAGAATTTTATTTTGGGAAAGGGTATTAATTGCCTTTATCTTATTTTGTTTTTATCTTTTGGTGGGATATCAATGCTTTTATTTAAGTAGGCATCCACACATGGCCATTTGCAGAAAAAATGAAAGATGGGTCATAGTGGCCGAACCAGAAAGCTTACCTTGTAGGGAGGTGTCTCTATAATCCTCGGGGCTCTAAAGTGGTCTCAGAATGCCCAAGAATGTTGTAGCAATTTGAAAACTAGAATTTGAAGAATTTAGAGTTCAAAAGTTACATTTTATAGGGCTAATTTTATGAACTCTCACCGTTCATGTAAGGCTGAAAAAGTAGATCATGTTTTAGAAAAGTACTGAACCTAGCCTTTTCGTTTCATAGCCCTTGACCCAGCCTAGCCCAATAAAAATCCCTATAAAATTCTCTCTTTTCTATTGCCTGATGGGGATTGCGGGGTCCAAGGCCCAGGCCCAGTCCTATTCAAAATACCTTTTGTAGGGTGGAAATGAGTTGGGCATAGTTTTAAATGACTGCCTTAAATTGAGGTGAGTGGACTCGGTAGATTGTCTAATCAGGTGAGCCAATTAGTCTCACTGAGTCTCAAGTACCGATTCAGACTTGCTGGTACTCAACTCGATTTTCTGAGTCAAGTAAAATTCTTGAGAATTTCATTCAATGGGCCCGAGAACATAGGCCAACAGCCCAGCCCAAGTAAGATCCAGCGTACTCTACCAGGATTGGACATAATTACTCTATTCCAATATCATCAGATCTGGTATGCCATGGTTGAGAATTAATCATCAAGGTCAACTTTACCTTATCTGGTTGACTAGTTAATGAAGCTCTTAAACACAAGTTGGATGTAGTAGGTTTTAACATTAACAGAGAGGCATGTTTCGTAACATGTGAGGAATTCATAGATATGAGAATTCCTCACTCACTGTCCTTGGGAAAGGAGTCTTCAAGTTGAAGATTTCTTATTAATATCGGTGCATATCAATATAAATATTTGAAAAAAAAAACTTGGTTGCTACCCAAATCCACAAAAGTGAAGATTTTCAAATCCAATGGGAGGAGGTTAGATATGAAAATCCTCAAAATGAGGATTTACATAGGTTCAATTGTTCAAAACCTCAATGATTTATATTTTCAAACATGAATTTCTTATTACTTTATGGAAAGCGAAAATCTTTGACGATTTGGCTGCCAAATGTGATCTAAAGATTTTTAGAGTAAAGGTCTGGCCCACCTACAACCAAGTTTTATGAATAATGTTGGTGGGCCCAATAGATGTTAGAATTGAAATAAGACTCTTCCTTAACCATATTGTTTTCATTTTTCCAAAAGTTATTCGAATGTGATTATAAGCTTCCAATCATCATCCTCACCATCATCATTATCATCACAATCATCAGTCTTATGTCATCCTAGAAGGGGTTTGCCAAGGTCCTTTCTTATAATATAATGTATATTATAATTTCAAATTATATACATCTCCCTATCTCTTACTGATTTATTCAAACTTGAGACCTGCTCTCTCCAGAGATCTATTTTCACAACTCCAGTGGAATAGTTAAAAAAAAAAAAAAAGAAACCTGAAGATTAGAAGTGCTTTTCTTCGACCAAATCCAGCAGAGAAAAGCCCAGGTAAAAATGCAACATTTTTTGTAGGATGAAGAGAAACCTTCCATGTTCACATCTCTCTGTAAGTAAGTCAAATCACTGTTTTTCCATGAAATATCCAACTCCAAAGCATTTGGTGGCTCACATACAATAAGCTAAAAGAAAAAACTCCACCTATCTTTTTCAGCAAGAAAAAACAGTAAATAGTCAAACTGGGAGACCATCAACCAATGCATTTTTCCACTCTCTTTCTCTCTAATCTCTAACCACTTGTATTCTAATCCCTAATTAATTATCTGTTACTCGATCCAGCTCAAACCCACTTTAATCAAGGCATTTTCTAATCTAGTGTTGACACAAGCTGCCCTATAAATGGAAGGGAGGAGAAATTAAGAACTGATTGAATATTAGTATTGTGACAAAGTCATGTGCATGTTATAACATGTGCCCGGTGGATGACCATTGGTTGATAGTTGTTGTGACTTGTGAGGTATGGGAAAAGTCAAAGATTTAACGTCTATTCGCACACGCATATGATGACAAAAACATTGTGGAAGGTAACAGCTGATGGTGGGCCAAGGCTGCGCTGGTTCGTGTGTGTAAAGGACAGATCTCAACATCAATCAATCAATCAAAGCAACTGGGGATCAAACTTGCATAGGTATATAAATTCAACACAATTTACTGTCGGCGACGCCAATGTATTCTAGATTACTACACTCTAATTTAATAAATCAACGAGGACCCAAATTCAGACCTTGATCCAAATAAAAAGGGCTGATTCCAGGCCTGGAGTTTTCTATGGGTCCATTTCATGGACAGGAGATTGAATTAAAAATTGAGTAAACTAAGGGGGACCATATCTGGGTTTTATTTTTCAAGATTTTGCGTCCTTTGGGTAATTGGGGTGTTGTCTGAAATGGAGGCATGAATTAAATTAGATTTTAAGTGTTTGATTAGTAACTTGACTTTTAAGTGTGTGTGATCCTTAATCAGAACAAGTGCACGGCATCCATATGTGGGACCCATGGCATGGATATAACCGATTTTTAATGTGATTGGCGTCACGACCACGTGTGTGTGTGTGCGCACACTGTAGCCTTGGTAGAAAAGGCTAGTGCACCACAATGGTCTACGCTTGTCCAAGCATTTAATTTTGGGTCTAATATTAATGGTTGGATCCGGCATTTGGATCTATAAATTTGGCCCCATACATGAGCCCAGCCCGTTAGCAAATTTTTAGGACAGCTTCTGTGGAAAGTGTAGCCCTGGGTGTAAGGGCCTTTTGGGTCTAGCTTCAATCCACTCGGGATGTCGAAGATATTGTTGGTCCCTGAACCAAATTCATCCCAAAGAAAACTATTCATAGATCCAGCCAATGTGCTACCTTTGGTTTGAGCAGGATGGCGAACAGGTTGGGTTGAGAGCCACTGAGGCCCGTCCAACCCATAACCAATTCAGTCTCTTAACGGGTCAATCAGCCCAAACAACAAAACTAATCCCGACTGCTCTAGGTGTGGCAGCTAGTTTTTGGAATTCCACTACATGTTTGACTACCACCCTTCTAACATGGTTCAATGACTAGAATCAGTCTTACCAAGAGAGACAGCCATACCTACTCAAAACCGCTAGAAGGATTGATTAGGCTTATATGGGGGAGGGGGTTTAAGCTTCTCAGCCCCATGTACAAACTTGACCCATTTAAATGAAGGTCAAGAATCCAACTTGTATACTGGTGCTGAGGAGGTTAGATAGGTAGCTTCCAATATCACCCTGAGCTAGTGATCAGTAGCATACATCAAGGTGAGCCCCACACAAGGATTCACAAAGTCTGAGCCTTGGAAACCATTCATAGCCGCCGGAAATATGATGGTCAAGTTTACCTGGAATTTGGGGTAAGCAGTTCCGAGGGTCGCACTTTACCACACATTGAAGATTACCATTTAAAAAGGCTTGGATGCACTGATGTAGGGCTGTCACTGAGGCCCTCCTACAAAAGGGTGCCCGACCTGGCCCATCCTCAAGGAGTGCCCACAAATGGAGAACTTTTATTCTTCTTAAAAAGCGAGAGGGTCGGAATTAGACAAAAATTTTGTAGGCTAAAGAATTTGAGTGCCAGCCTCGGACAATACTAGGCAGAGAACCGGCCTTATTTTCCTCAATTATATGTGGAATTATTTGAGCATAACGATGGATTTATTTGAGCATGATTCTTATGTGTCCTTATATTAATTTTTTATGCGATTTTAATTTGATTTTTTTTTCTTTTTTCTTTTTTTTTTTTTTTTTGCAATGGCTTATTTACATACACTCGTTGTATATATGAATTTATTTACTATTAAAAAAAAGTATGCTGAATTGTTTTAGCTGTCATCTTATAACAATTTCAAACACAATAAAATGTGTTTAAAAAAAAAAACCACAAGAAAATGTTATATAGAAACTGCGTGATATTGCCATAATCACAACTTCTCAATCCTAGTGAGATATTTAGAAGCTGCATGATATTTTCAAGACAATTTCACCTCAGAAAATTCTTTCAATAATATAGTGAAATTTTGAAATAGTAGTAGTTGAAAATTGGGTGATATTTTCATTTTCAGGACAACTTCAAATAAAAACAATATCTTGCAGCAATATTGTCATATTTTCAATATACCAGTGATTTGTGAGTGTCCCGGAGCCTTAATATGCATTTATAACAATGCCTAGTGGGTGTTTGTTCCTGCCTGCAAGTGCACATCATGTATGAACACAATCATGAAACTCCGCACAAATAAAACTCAAACCTACAAACATCCAAATGCATATCACAATTGTAGTATTCCAATGAAGTCATTGGAGGAAAGCCAACAAACTACAGTTTTTGTCATTCACAGGAGATTATTCAACCTAAAATAAAAGCTTCCTTACAATGTATTTGTTGCTAAATAACTGTTATATACCTAATTTAATTCGACAGTCCATCCCATCTTGTCCTCAGTGAGACCCATTTGAAGACTTGTGAGTGCAGAATAGAGATTTTCAGACACGATGCCCACGCCTTTATCTCCATACGACACCCTGCAACGATTTAAAGTCAGGCGTAAAAGATAAGTTGACCTCATAAGTAAATATTCCACAAGACGAAATTTGATCATAATCTTTAGATTAATAAATTCTAAATGGTATACAAGCGAAAAGAACATAACAAAGATTCTTCATTCATTAAAGTAACTGCTAATAACATTCATGGGAAAGACATGGGAAAAAAGGACAGTTTTTACAGTGAACAAATTACACCCATGACGCCTGCAGATGAGGTTTCATAACACCATGATGCAGGATGCCGGAATCCTTGGGAGACTCTTTGTTTGCATAGAATGCATAGGAATTCATGGTTAAATGAGCTCTCCATTAAAAGATTATTAAAGAGGTGAGGGGTGAAGGATATAAGGTGGCAATGTAGATAGGACCTTGACTTTCTAAAATTTGAATTACAAAGTGATGGATGGGTATTCATTTTCCATCTTCCCTTGATTCAATTCCTAATAAAGGGGAGATTATTTGAACGTCATATTTGGAAATTACTTTTTATTCTTCATTTTTAATCACGCACAGAAAATACAAAGTCTTAGAATTCCTAGGAATTCAATTAAATGAAACAAACAGGCCCTCAATAAGGGCCAACTGTCCCTATCATATCGTATCCCCACATATTTATTTTTTTGTGCAAAATCATTATCCCTGTAGTATCCATAGCATGTCCTGATCAATATCTAACCATCAAAACAACATAAATCCTAGCTTTTCCTGTTACCACATAACCACTCTGGTATTACATTACCTATTTAGCACAGATATGGATAATGTGGCAAACCATGTTGAACACCTCGCCTAACACTCAACTAGTCTAATGATTGGCAGGCCTGTATTAGCATCAGAAGCCAAATTCTTCAAAGATCACCTTAGTTCATACACTGGACCACCTAATGAGTCTAGTCCAGTCTGTGCTCTTTCGGAAAGCACATTAACAAGTAGTCGACCAGCTTGGTAAAGTCTTGGAGATTGCATAAGTGCAATGACTTTGGCACACAGCCACATGGATACCAAACATGTACATGGAAGAATGTCAAATCCATTTGGCATCCGGTCATCCAACCTAGAGGCAGGCTATTATGGACTCAAAAAGTCCAATAAATCTTTGGAACCCATCAACATTAAAATGTAAAATACATTTGGTAATCCTGCTACTGAAGTACATAATACCCACTTAAATTCAAGTTTTCGCTACTTTATTACCTAGCCTTTCACTTGGTCCTTCACAAAAATCCTAACGTCACTCTCCTGGGTTCCTGCTCTAGCTTCCTAGTGCTCCTACTACATGCTTCATTACGATTCCACTAGGAACTTCCACATGAAAAATGTTTACCATTGACGCACAACTAATATCCCAAAGAGAGAAATTAATCGTATGACCAAACGAACCTTCTACCAAGGTAAGTTATACTGCCGACTGGTGATACAACCACAGCCGTTCCTGTACAGAAAACTTCATCAGCATCAAGCAATTCCTCTACTGATATCTGGCGCTCCTCAACCTGAACAGAAAACCAAATTTCTCAATAAAACCATGAGAGAGAGAGAGAGAGAGAGAGAGAGAGAGAGAGAGAGAGAGAGAGAGAGAGAGAGAGAGAGAGAGAGATCTACATTGTCTATTGAATCTCGAGAAAAAGAACTGCTTTTGACAAACCATCCGCTGTATCAATAATCTTTTTCTTTTCTTTTTTTTTGAATGGCATGTATCAATAATCTTTTTAAACGTAAAACTAAAAGAACCAAAGGAGTTGTTCGTTTGCAAACATTTACATGTAAATGATTCACATAAGTAAGGATTACATATCGTTTTCTTTTTTTGCAATTATTTACGCATGGTGTGAAAATAGTACCAGTACAATTCACACCAAAACAGGTGTCAAAGTTATTCACACCCCTCTCACAGACAAGGTGACAGTACAATTCTTACACGGTGATCGCACTCTTGTGGGGCCCATCAACTACCTTTATTTTTCCTTCCCTGTGGGCACCAAATTTGTAATCCAAATTGTTCACTTTGTTTGATGAACTAATAAACCACAAAATACAGAAGCTGATTGTCTTAAATCATCATAGATTTTGAGTAATTTGCGAAAAAGTCAACCTATGGATATAATTTTCTGCACTTCAGCAGGCCGACAATTTATAATCCGAACCATTCAATATCATGTATTAATCATAATTGTTTTTTATCAGTAACGATAAAATTCATTAAAAAGCATTTCTAAGTTAATAGATTGATTTTACATAAAGATGCAGTAATATTTTAGAGGCAGTGTCAATACCTGGTAACCTTTACTGCAAGCCACATCAATTATACTTTTCCGTGTAATTCCTGGCAGAATGGTACCCTTTATTGCTGGAGTCGAAATAATTTTATCCTATAGGATGAGAGCAGACAGAGAAATACACAAGTCGTTAGAAGCATGGATATTGAAAACAAGGACATTATACTTGCACGCAGTCAATTTGAACAGGAAAACACCCAGTAGCATAATTCAGTCATATAGAATCTTAATTTAAACAATAAATATAAATCACAAAATACAAGGTAAAGTGTGTAACAATTATATAAAGTGGCTATAAATATATGAATACATGAATGCATACAAGGTGAAACATCATGAAAATGGGGAAATCTGTTAGAAAAAAACTATAATGAAGCTGACATGTTATATTCAGCATGCTATTCAGAGGCTAAGAAAATTGATCCTCATATAAAGTAACACTGAAGATAATGGGTCAAACAAACATCAACAAGTTCTATTTGCTAAAAACCTTCATTCAATAAGTAAACTAACAAATGAAAGAAAGTCTAATGTGACTGACCAAATCCCCAACTAAAAGAAGACCACCCTATTTCATGAGACAGCATCCAATGGCTAATTGTTGCCTGCACTAACACTGACCAACCAAATCCCTAGAAAAATCAAGGATTCTAGCAGATGCATTTGCTAGATTAAAGTTTCGTGTCAGTCTCTAAATCACAATGAGCTTTGAAATGACAGTGAACTGTATTAAAAAATGTGAAACCGCACATGTTTTGTTCATTTAACAATCACAGTTTGCAAGTGATGGCATCTCCACATACCATTCAAATAAATGCACAGCTGCTCAAATGTACATTCTCTGTGACTTTCAGAAACCAATGATCATGCAGATTAGACAAACAACATGGTCAATGCTGTTACTGACATTTTTGTTTACTGTTGCTAAGTCTAACATCAGGTCTGAACAGCGAAGTCCACAGGGAATGGCAGTGGGATGACTCACGAGGAACTCAATGAAGAAGACACGCAAGCAACTAGTGATAAGTATATCTATGGGTTATAGTTCGATATACTGCTTCAAAGCAATGCAATTTGGGCAAAGAAGACATTTATCATTGCTGGACATTGGCATAAGGTGTTAGATATAGAGAACCAGGAAAACCGAATTCGCCAACACAGCCATAAAGACCCTATTTTATGAACTTCACATAAATACAAATATAGTAACATTAAAATTTTAATAAGTTTATATTAAAATACATAAGATATAGAAAATTTATTTACATAATCATAAATACATCACCATTTCTTCAATGAGTTACACAAGAACTATACATACGCTGCTAAATACAAAGCTACATTGAAAAAATTGAAAATAGATGGATTGTGTCTGACAAAGGTGTCAAACATGGCAACCACCAGCCATGTTAGCATGGCAGATCAAGTGCCAAGGCCCTTGTAAGTATATTCAGTACAGCTGCAAAACCGGCTGGCCAAGCAAACAGGCTTTGAGGACCTGGCAACCACCAGCCAAATAAACGTTCCGAGCCCAAATTACCAAGTCATCTCTGCCTGTGCCAATTGAATAAATAATATTTGACCTGGGTCCTTGGCTGACTGGTCAGGCTGGGAGTGCACCCACATCTTTAGCTTCTAGGCATGCTCAGTCAAAGTTTGAATGTCCTCGAGCAAACAACATTGTCGGTTCCAGTTTGAGATACAACCATCACAATGAAACAAAGTACCTATTTCAAATGAGAGTTTAAAATATAATTACAGATCATTTTCCTTTCCACTTCTCTCTCTTATGAGAAAAAGAAAAGTGGAAAGAATCAGAATTAATAAGAGTTAGCTTTTACTAACTATACCTTCACAACAAAAACATTACACGATGAGACCTCCTCCAGATATCTTTTATGCACAGAATCAAGGTACAAAACATCAGAATAACCCTTGGCTTTAGCGGCAGTCTGTGCTTTCAGGACCTACATAAAAGTTAAAAATAAAAGTAAAGGTCTCAGATGCCACAATTCATATAACATATGCATTCTGTCTTGAACAGGATCTTAACTAAGTATTAGTGATACTTAGCCTCTCCACCTTGCATGGAAAGAACATCATTAAGTTCAAAACCAGATCCACTCAAGGACAACTAAGGGCATATTTGGATTTTGGAGTAAAAAGTAGAGAGCGAAAAAAAATTCAAGATTGAATGAGACAAAATTGCGAGAGAACCTGTCAATAGTGTGATATCCAATGTTTTCAAATATAAACCAACAGTGACGTCATAGTAAGAAATTAAAAAAAAAAAAAAAAAAAAAAACCTTAGCAAAATGTATTAACCTAGTGAAACAGTTAAAACCTCCAGTTCAATCCAGTCAAACCACACGTAATACTAATAGATTAAGTTCATTCCACTCAAACCACTTGTAGTAGTTTAAGCGGCTAAAGGCTCAAGAATATCCTACAGTCAACGAAAATATTCACAAAATTTGATTTCCAGATAAGACAAAATATTTGCATACAAAATATTCACAAGTTGACACAAGCACACAAGTTGAAAACCGAATATTCACAAGATTTAATTTCAATAGAACAGATTCTAAATGTAGAGAATTCTCCAGTTTGATTGGAACTGAGAGTGATATCATGATAAGAAATTTAACCCAAAAAATTAGAAAATCATTTAACCTAAAAAACTGGGTCAAAGCCACTAGTTCAATAGGTACAAACAAAATTTGATTCCAAATATTCACAAAATTTAACTGCACAAGTTTCAATATTAAGCTCCCTTATCAGCACAAGTTGAAAAATGATTATTCACAAGATTTGATTGTAAAGGTTGAAAAAATAATATTTACAAGATTTATTTTCAAGAGAAAATATTTTAAATGTAGAGATTTATCTTGTAAATTAATGTTGCATTTTTTTGTATATGTATATATTTGTGTGACTGTTGATGGACATGAGCCATGGGGGCCCTGAGCCAAGGCCCTCAAAAAGCACTTAAAAAGTGGGGTTTTGTTTCTAAGGAAAAACCCTAGGGCCAGGCTTGGAAATTTTTTTTACAGGCCTTGAGATTTGAGGGGCGGGCTTCAACGGTCCTGGCCGGCCCTCTTGCTTTTATTTATTTTATATAATATATGAATTTATATATGTAAATATACACTAAAATGCCCTTATTACAATCACTTAGTAGTTATAATATAGGGATATGAAGGCAGTTTCATTCCAACCTACCCATTACAAAATGCCCTAAAAATACACACATACTTGGCTCATTTCATCTATATTTAACTATTTAAGTTATGTATTGTACTTAATGATATGAGCAATAGGTGTTGCATGGTTTCTTCTAATCACTTTCTTCCAATTTTATTACTTCTTATTTAGGCATTTTATATTATTTTTATATATTACTGTTAGAGGAAAACGAGGTGTACACCTTCCTGTTTTTTCCTTTCTAGGGTTACTTGTGATGCCAACCAATTCATAAAGGAAGTGCATGGAACTTCAAGGATATGGGGTGATCCAATTATTCTTTTAATTAGATAATTATAACTCTCAATTATTAAAATTCTAAACTAATTATAATTTTTAAGTGAATTTATGTTTGTGATTGAAATCCAACAACGCTTAATAGTCAAATCAGTGTTAAACTAAAAAAAAAATGCCAATTGATAAAAGGTATGTAAATATAAATAGTTTAAAATTTGCAAAGATAAGACATTGCTGAAATGATTTCATAAATGGAAATTCTAATGAAAGGTGCGAAACAGATTAGACCTTTAACCATTTTCCTTTTTTAACAAAATCAATAAAACCATATGTTTAGAACCAAGTCACCAAAGCACGTATGACTATCTGATAAAAGAAAGTTTTTAGAGACAACTTATATTCTCCAAATGTTTTCTTAATTGTGCATTCCCAATCGAGGTTAGACAAGATAACGCTAGGTTTCAATTATTGGTAACATTGTAAAAAATAAAATAATAATAATAATAATAATAATAATAATAAGAAGAAGAAGAATAACAATAATAATAATGATGCTGTTTTTGTTTTGAGGCCCTGAGCCCTATCCTGGCCCTCGAGGGTAGGGTAAGGGCCTAGGTAGTGCAGGTCCTCCGAGGGCTTTAGCCCACCCGGGCCCGGCACTACACATAATTAGGGTAGGCTTAGGACAACCCCGGGCCCGGCCCGGCCCGGCCCTAGCCATGATAGGGCTTCAAACTTTGATCAGGCCTAACTTGAACATGACTGGCCCGACAGATTTTTGCTCGGTTTGGGTGTGGCCTATTTGGGCTCAGGTTGAAAATTGTTAACATTCAAATTCAGGTTGGCCGCCCATTCCCAACCCCTCTATATATTTCAGTCTGATCCACCAGATTATCATATTTTCCATAGGTTTTAATGCTCATAGGTGTTTAAGCATTAGATCCTGACTTAACCTGATTCACAAGATTGATAGGTTTTATCTATCTGATCCAAACCTACGAAAAATCATTAAATTTTAATTCAAAACCCATCCCAAGTCCCAACTAAACCTGATTCACAAGATTTACATTTTTTTTCATTGATTTTATATGCTCTTATGTATTTAAGTGATTAGGTCCCTTCTCCCCCATATGGGTTCTTCTTCTAACAAAATCATATGATTTTACTTCAACTTGGCATCAGAGTAAAGATACAAGCATATTGTTCTTTTGCTACCTACCACAAACTAGGACTGACATCAGCCACAGAGAGCACATATCTATGATATACCCACATCACTGGATTCAGATGGATTAAAGATTGTTTTACTACTTTTTAATGAGTTTTTAGAGGCCTCTTTAGAGTGATTTTGAGGTCTCTCTTAAACCCCAAAGAAAATGGAGAAAAAAAAATCAGATTGCGTGTTGGCTGCTTGGTGATTCAATCAGAAGAATGTATGCAAGTGGTGTTGATTCTTTCTTTTTTATTTATTATTTTTTTAATATACTTCTTCAAGTAGACATGATTCAGGGAACTTTTGAAGGACGACAGAAGTCTTTTGTCGGATCTATATTAAGATACAGCCGAGTGGGCTACCATTGCAGGGACATTGTAGTGAACCTGGAATGTAATGAACACATCTTTCGGTGGATTCACAGTTTCTATGAGTTGACAAACAGTTGTTCACATTTTTCGGTGGTGATTCACGATTACGTTATATATATATATATATATATGTATGTATATACATATGCAGCATATAGGCAGTGGTATTTCTGTTTGCTAGTAACAGTACTATGTTTCCCCCCTTCCAATGATGAACGGCATCTCAAACAGAGGGGTCCTTTCTTTTCTTTTTTGCTGGTTGACAAAGACCTAATTTTGCTATCATGGCGCTAAAATGATAAGCATGTTCACAGAGCAGCAGAAGTCACCTACAAATGATAAATCCATCATCTATGACTGTCTCCAATGAGAAGAATAAGGTAGACAGTTTTGGTACTGTTGAGTATCATGAAAAGGTTGCCCAATGAGGTGAAGTTAATACGTTTCATACCCACTGGGAGGCAAACCAATCTCACTTTCTCCAAATTCCTGTACCCTTTGAGAATAGTAACCAGGCAACTATCCATCACTCAGATCCTTTAAGGCTTCCAAGCAGCATGAATAATCCAATGATCAATACTTGGCGGAGTCTACTATGGATTCCTTCGAGCCAGGTTTCTTGAGTGATTAAGAGATGATTACAGCTTCCCTTCAGACCATCAAGGAATCAAGAAGAAGAAAACACCCTACTTGATCAATAATCTAAAACCAATAGAATGCTTCTACTTTAAATAAGGATTCAATGGATTAACAATGCTATTCAGGGTTTGTTTTAAGTGGAGTTCTGCTATCTACAATGAGTTGAAACCAAGGTTTAAAAAACCGGACTCGGGACCCGACTCGTTCATGGCCGAGTCTGAGTCGACTCGCCGAGTCGCATGGGACTCGGCCAAGTCGGGCCGAGTCCCAACATCAGAGGACTCGGCCGAGTCCTAATGCGACTTGGCCGAGTGCCATGGGACTCAACCGAGTCGCATTAGGACTCGGCCGAGTCGCAATGTCCCATGATTCGAGTCCGAGTCACATGCGACTCGACTGGGTATGTGTCGAGTCAGAG
Organism: Persea americana; assembly: GCA_029852735.1. Lineage (NCBI taxonomy): Eukaryota > Viridiplantae > Streptophyta > Magnoliopsida > Laurales > Lauraceae > Persea > Persea americana. The sequence goes on from CM056810.1 coordinate 79,316,258, forward strand.
TCGACTCAGACTCGGCCGATTTTTTAAACCATAGTTGAAACCAGTACAGCTACAAGGTCTCTCATCCAGTATCAACATATATGCACAGGTACTAACAAAAAGATGCAAGTCAAAGACAGAAAACATTACTAATGATCCACTTGTCAGTCACATCTATGATATTTTAATTAATGAGTTTGAGAAGCTAGCGAATGTTTAAGCTGCCCCTAATGTACAATCCAACAAACAAAGTCGAATAATTCAATATCAAGAAAGCTACTTGTGTTACAAGATTTGCTTACAGAGGCATAGTTCCCTATGGTTTTTACACCACCTGTTCCACCGGGAGCTGCACGATGAAACTCATTCTCGACCACCAAGTTTATTGGAGCTAAACCCTCCTGACATTGATTGAATAATGTACAATTGTTAAATTAATAATAAAATGGTGTATTCACGTAAAATATTAGAAACAAAAAGTAAAAGCATCCATAGAAAAGATAAAGCAAAAGAGAGTAGAATTGCTGGCAAGGGTGTTGACAAGAGGTAAAGGGCAAGACAGATGCCCTTATTATAAGTACAATACCTTACATACAACAATGAAAGAAATTTTATAGCTTCAATGCAGTCCATAAGGAGAAAATAAGTAATGATGGATACTAATGAAAATTAAATCATTGTATTTATCATTAAAAAAATCGTGGTATTCAAGTTACTGACATATGGAAGAGAGCACACAAAAAAGAGTTTTTTTTTTTTTTTTTTTTTTAATTGCAGGAGTTGAATTGTATTACAAAAGAAAACCTGTACAATATAAGACACAACAACCAAAAAAGAAAAACAACAAAAAGGAGTATTCAACCTACCTTAAAATAGTTCCCAACTGGAGATACATAAATCAGAAATGTGTATTCAGGGGCTGGTGCAAGACCAAGAACAGCTCCACTTCCCATAAGCAGTGGGCGGATATACAAGGAACCTTTTCCCTGAGGAGGAACCTGCATTGAAATATAGTGCCTCGTGACAATGCAAAATGTCACATGTGCACCGTATAAATAAAATCTATAAGTATGAAAAGGCATAATACCCAACGCTTATTGGCCATAACAGTGAGTTTCACAGCATCCACAAACTGTTCAACAGAGGGTGCAGGCATGCACATCCTCTCAGCACCCATTCTCATACGCAATGCATTTTCCTCTGGGCGAAAGAGTAAGATAGAACCGTCTTCTTTTCTGTATGCTTTTAAACCTTCAAACAATCCCTAAAGAAAAATAAGAATTGCAATTTGCAATTGTTATGCCACCTCTCATTTGAAGGAAAAAATTCCTTACAAGAAACAATGAGATGCTTACATGTAATGTCAAAAGCAATACGTGAATGCATGTTAATGTACAGCATAATTAAAAAATACTGCTAGAAAAGACCTAATGAAGACCTAATTAACTGCTAAAAGAAATAAAGTGCATAATGAAGTCTTGAAATTCTCACTTGCAAATTAAGGCAGTGCTTTGTAGAAAACATGTTAAGAAAAAATTAGGGTCTTATTTTTAATTTTTCTATTTATTCTAGGTAAATTTGTAATTATGAGAATAAGATTTTGCCTTAGATTAGGATAAGACTGAATTTTCGTGATTAGATTATGTTTCCTATTTGTGATGTAATTCGATTTCCTGGTGTAGGTCAATATAATTGGTTGAATTCTATAACTAGCCATTGGCTATTCTCAATAAAATTGAACACAAAGAATCTGTCAAGATGTAGTCCCTCGATTTCTACTTGGTATCAAAGCAAGTTTAGGCTTAAATTTGTCACTTTCTTTTTTCTCCCCTCTATTCCCCTTTTCTGTTTTTGATAGTGAGTTGATCATGAGTGAGATGTCACAAATCATGACTCATGAGTACCACTCTTTCCTCTATTGCAGAAAATAAGTTGCATTTCTGTCTCGTTTAGCAAGTGAAAAAACAAAGATGAAAAAAGAGATGTGAGAACAGCTCCAAGATTGAATTGAGAGTAACCATGTGGACAAGCACAACCCGATATCCTCTCCCTAATACCTCGTCTTCTCCCTTGATGTCTCCCTCAAGATCATCTAGGCCTTCAATGGTTGAACCTACAAACCTCACCCTAACCACAAAAACCTTGTTCATTTGGGTTTGCAGTTTTTACCTCCCAATAGGAAGAACAAAATTCAAATCTCTCATCATTTCCTTCACAGCAAAAGGGCTTTTCTCAGCATTGCATCCTGCAATGGAAACATCAAGATCCAGAATACAAGTGGCAGAGATCTCTTGGCAGAATGGAATAACCCAGAAGGGATTCCGCAACTTTATTGGAAAGAAGCATAGAAAAGAAGTTGGGGCATTCTTTCTCTTGGCACAATTGCGAGTGATGTTTTGGCCTTAAATGTTCTCATTAATGATAAAATGTTGACATCTTCAGCATGTAACACTGGGTGAGCTAAATCTCTTCCTTTTGCAAGTAAAGGTAAAACTGTTCCCACTGTTGGTAGTGATGGAACGGTGTGCAACCTGGCTTCCAAAACAGGAGAAACTCCAAGTTCAAGTGTTCAAAAAGGGCAAATTTTTTCTTTAGTTCTTTACAGTGACGAGATTTTTAGCCGTGGGCAGTAAGAAGATACGAGTTTCTACTGATTTTGTTACTGTCCCACGGATCAATACCGTGCACGTCTAGTACGTCTAGGGAGGGGATGCAAACAGGTCGGTTCAAGTCAGGGCCAATGGTGGACCTAGACCTGGAACCAGGACCATTAAGGAGAAGGTAGAACCGGGAACCAGAACCGTTAATGAGAAGATGGAACCAGAACCGTATATAGGAAGGGTCTAAGTCCGGGACCGGATCTAGGTAGAGAATGATATGGGAAAAAACCTAGTTTTTAAAAGAAATTCTCGAAAATTAAGGTAAAATGTCGGATCCCGGGTCCATGGGTCCGAACCAAGGGGGAATCAAACCCGGACCCATTTACTTATTGGGGCCTAAATAAGGAGCCAAACCCCTTTTTTAGCAGGTCAGAACCTACAGGTAATCGGAGAATCAGGGACCCATTTACATCGCTAAGTACGTCAGGTCCCCTTCCAAACCAAAGTCATTTTTTGATGAAAGCAACAAGATCTGTCCATGGACAAAGCCATTTTTATAGTGAGAAAACCTGGACTTTCTTTGTGATTTTAGAAAAGTCAGAAACTATTTTGTAAATAGGAATAAGTATAGTTTAGATTAAAGAATCCTATATAATTCCTTGGTCGCCAATCAGCAATACTTGTAAAGATCTTAGCCAGCATTCACTTGTAAGGCCACAAGTATAAAAAGGTTGTCCTACCTTGTTTATAACCAGTCAAGAGTTGAGTTCTCTATAGCTATACATGTTCATTTTCTCAATAGCTCACTTTGCCTTCTACTCTCTAGAGCTTTTGTGAGGCTTGGGTCAGTTGAAATCCTCATTATTTGATTAGTTTCAGGTCAGATCTCCCCAATAGGATTTGAAAATCCTCAATTCTGCGGATTTATGCCCTGATACAAATCTTTTTGAGCCACAAAATCCAATATCAATGTGAAATTCTCAGCTCTAAAAATCATCAGATGGGAAACATTCAAATTTGCAGATTCCTCAAGGATTCCCCACATGTTACCAAAAGTGTTGTAAAGAAAGTATTTAAGACGCATTTACTATACTGGACGAACTAAACAATTGAAACAAAACTTTTTTTTATCAAGAAGCTTGCTTCTTGCAAAAGGCAATAGACTTTAGGACGTGAATCTTGCAAAGGTTTCCAAGATACTTAAACTTGCTTTGGGCACAAACCTTATGGAGGTTGGCAAGAACCTTGATTTAGCTATTTCAATGAGTCATCTAACAACTTCACGGTTTTCAACTCCATTTGGGGCCCAAGATGTGGCCAACAGAATTAAGAGGCAAGAAGTAAAAATGAAGGGCCACAAATAACTAAAACTCCTATAAAAAGAGGAAAACAAATCCAGTAGGACTAATAAAAACCACCCGAAGCAAGAAAGGAAAAAAAATCAAAAGAAACCTGTGTTACGAAGGCAACACTGAACAGCCACTTTTAATTTCTGAAAAACATTTGAATGGACCACTACATGATTTAGCAATCATAAAATTGAATAGAAACAAATTGAGTAAAGTGAAATTTTTCAAAAAAACTTTGTGGTATTAGTTATGTGCTATAAAAGAGAGTTTGTTTCTGAACTATTAATACATGCGGGATTTTTTTTTTAATTTTTTGTAACATTACATGTGGGAATGTTCTGAGATATTAATGGATGTAGGAAAAGAATGGTATGTGTACGTAGCTTTTTAAATTGTTTACTAAGCGATAAAAGAACCTACTAATTGTATAATAATCATTTATCCAGCAATAATAATAGTGGCTATGATTGCCATTCAAAAAAAAAAAAGAAGAAGAGTGGGTTATGATTGATGATTATACGGGTGGCAAACAAAAAAGAGTACCATTCAGAAAAGGAAAAAAAAAAAAAGAGTATCAGCTAAATGCTTCACATCCATATTACACAGGTTTGAAATAACACCACTAAAGAAGAATGCATCAGACAACCTATGCCTAAGATTTGAATAAGTAATATGCAGTAAAAGAATGAAGATTCACAGTTACAAACCTGTCCATAATTCAAGACTCCAGATGCTGGGCTTAACTCAATGTTCCCATAACGTTGTAGTTCACCTTTGGTAAACTTTCCATCTTGGGAACATTTCATCATAAACATATAATCAGTTGGCATGAGTCCAAATCCAAGGCTGTCCCAGTTTATATCAGCAAATTCTATGGCTTCCCTGATAAACTCCACCAAAACAAATCAATATTCACAACGAAGGCAAAAAGCTAATTGGGAAATAGTGCAGCTTTTAACAAAGTAAACAATGTAAAAATTAAATTTAGTAAGTGAGGCAATCAGCCACCACTGACTTGAAAGAAGAAGTTACATCAAAGCTACAAAAAGAATTTTATATCAAATCTGTTCCCAAAAAAAAAACAATTTTGCAATTTCTTATTTATCCAAAAAAAAAAAGAAATTTCACTATTTCTCAATAACAGAAGGTGATGGATTTAATTTTTTTTAACTTCCTTAGTTTCTAAATCACAAACTATCATCTCAGGTAAATTTTCTGAATTGACAACATTTCATATTTCATTCGATCATAAGCATAATAAACATTATCATACAAGGATAATAACCATCAAAGTGTGGCATATGCAAAAAAAAAAATCCAAGATTGGTCTAAAAGACATACATTGAAGGATAGTTTCATTGGTTAGCTTGCTTAACTTGGATACTCAAAATCAAATCACCAATTAGGTTTTGATACACTACAACATGAGCTACTGTCTCTGCAAAACTTTGGAGGAGAACAATGGACATCTTTCCTTCCAGAGTTGTCTCACCAAATGGATTTCGAAGGCCATTTTGCACAATGTTAAAGAAGTCATGACATAACAATGTGGAAAAGGTGGTTGCTATAAGTAGTGAAAATAGTTCCTTACATTTTTCCTCACAGTGCTGCCTCACCCAAGGATCAAAGAAGCGGTTACCGAGGGTGTATTGGCTGCCCCCCAAAACAATATGTAGCATGGTACAGACCACAATTATAAATAAAAAAAGATAACCGAGTCCATTCAAGGAAACTCACCTTCCAACTGCAAGTAGAAGTTTGATATTGAATTCGAGTACCTTTCCATTGATCGATTCCTCTCTTTAAAAGGACTTCGGTTACAACTTTTGAATTTAAAAAATGGACCAAATCCCATAATTTCAGCCCTTGATTCAAGGACTGTCTACAGTCAATCCCAATAAATGATCATCATCCTTATTTAGCAATGAGACAATTATTGCTTATCCTAAATTCCTAATTGCCTACAATCAACCCCCATAATCTCCCATTATCCTTGTCACCTAAAAAATCATCTTTATTTGAAAATAAGATACTTATTGCTTCCCTACTCTTCTCGCCTGTTCAGTATCCACTTGATTCTTGCTAATGGGTCGGCCCAACATTAGCTGACTTGCAGCCTGCCTAACCCACAGACCCATAGGTAATAGCATATCGAGCGATTCGAATCAGTTGTAATGATACATACCATTTATCAGCATGAATGTAGATTTAGGTTAAAAGAAATCGGAAAAATAACCAAATATATATATATATATATATTAGAAAGGAGCAAGGCTCTCCTAAGCTCAAGCTTAAGATAAAATCTCATAAGCTCATGCTTGTGGGGCCCACCTTTGGTCAATCCAAATGGACCAAACACATGACCCCTCTAAATTGTATATGTCCACCAACTTTCGGTTAGATCCAAATTCACTGGACCGTTGGATCGACTATGTATCGATCCTAATGGACTATTGACCATTAAACTTTTGGGCCTATATGGAGATGATAGAAATCATGGTTGGGGTTGATTTTTTGCAGAGAGGAAGATCTAAGGGAGTCCTTGAAATCCCCCCCACCCCCATCCCCATGTGGGTCCCCAGGTGGGCCCCACAACACACTTGAGCTTACCTTATCCTAAGCTTGAGCTTAGGAGAGCTTGACTCATTAGAAAGTGTTAGGTTTTAAACTTTATTTTCATTAGTAACTAAATAACCCCCGTTGTCATATTCGTCCAGTATTGTTGTATTATTTTAAAATAAAAATAGTGATGTAGTTGTTCACTTGTATAGTTGTATTGATGTTGCTTAGTTATATAAAAGCCTAATAAAATGTTAATGGTCAAAGATTATTACTGAGTATTTACTATGTATATATTATGTAGTCAGGAGTATGATGACATCATCAATCTTGTACTATGTACTATGAGTATATAGCATGCAGTATACTAGTACTTAGATACTACAATAATTTTTAATACTTACTATTAACAACTTAGTAGTTAGTGCTTGTGAGTTAAAAATTACACTTAGGTCTAAGGGTTTGATCTATAGAACATATAAATTTAACAAAAGGGTATGAAATTGTGTTCGTGAGAAAAGATTTAAAAAAATATACATATTATATCCTTAAAAAAAACCCCGTAAAAGTTAACGGATATTTACGAGGACTAGGAGAACTCAAAAAAACCAAATCCAAATAATCCTTATCTGGATAAATCTATGCACCAAACATAGCATCATGAATAATTTTTTATTGTGGTGTATTGGCTTCAATTCTTCAACTTAAAATATTTTTATTGTTCTTTTTTTCTTTTTCCTTTTAAGAATAGAAAAGGCACACAATCTTTCCATTAAAAAAGACAGTGAAAAAGAGTGGCCTTGTCTTAGAAATGGGTCATTCGATATATATTGAGGCGCATCAGCAAATACTCCTGATAAGTTTACCTATACGCTCAATTTATAGGTTGATACACATGTGAACGCCAAAAGCAAAAAAGGCAGAGCAGTCTCAACCGATACTACTGATTTGCGTATTAGCCGTCCATCATCAAAGCCTTGTCTCAACTACATTAAGGTCGGCTACATTAATTTTGTTTCCTCTATTCCAATCTACCCTGAGCCAAGTCCTCGGATAGGTTGCACTTCTTCAGATCTATTGTTACTACTTCCATCCATGTCCTTTTCAACATACTCCTTCCACACAAATGTGTCAGCCGTCCAATCTCTCGCCAATTGAGTTTCAATGGCTATTTTGCACATTTTTAAGGAAGTCCATCATGTAACTGTGTGGAAAAGGTGGCTACCAATGCTCTAACTGGTAAAGAAATCTTTTGAATAGCCTTCACACTTTTAAATGGCACAATTGTCTCTAGGGAAACAATTAAAATTTTAACCAGAAACAAAATGATAAATTGTAAATCTCAAATAGGGATGTCAATGGACATCTGATTACCCAGTTAACCAAAGGACCCAACTTGATAAAATCTGGGTATGGACACTCGATTATGAACCAACCAGGTCCAATTGAGTCCAAACCCAGTTGCGTTGGTACCTGAGCAATGTGCATAAAATCACTATATACAATACTAAAATATACATTAATAAATATTTTCTTCATATTATTACATAAAACAGTGAATATAATAAGAGCTTCAGCACAGACTGTCATTGTACTGTTTTACAGTGGGAAGATTATGGGTTAAGTAACTATTCAAAATATATATATATATATATTATGGGTTTAAGTAACAAACTGAACTAAAATGTATTTTAATGCATATTTCATTTTTGAATCGGGTCTGAATCTAGTCGTGCAAATTTTCAAAAGGTCTATGTCCACCATGGATGCGACCCATTCCATTTTTGTATTGTGTAAGCAACAATGTGGAAAGGAAGAAGTTCCAATGGAAGAACACTGAGAAAAGAAGGCAACCCAAGAACACAACATACTCATAATCTTGATGCAAATGTCTAACAATTTTCACTAGCACCACAAATTTTACGAGGTTTCACTATGACAAGCATCTAACATTAAGGATCTTGAAAGAAAAATTCCAGAAAGCTATAGCATATAGTCCATCCTTGAAAGCCATTTCACATCAAAATCTTCAGACACTAAAAACTGTAAATACAGCAATTTGAGATACTTAGCATACATACCTATAAGTGGTTGCTACTACTGCTTCGCGCCTTGTGTTCGTGTCCACTTGAATATGAGAAGGGTTAAAAGGAAACTGAGTTTGAAACTGAGAATATATGAATACGAAAATTCATTAGTCCAAGCTCCACTGTTTAGTGCCCCATATGCTAAATACCCATTATCTCCAAAATATACCATGTTGTATGTTCCATAGTTGTCAATTTTGTTTCAGACACTATCATGGTTTGACCCCAAATCGTAACATTTCGGCTGGTTTGACATTTCATTCTTTCATTTTTGGAGTTTTGTTCCAGTATTAAAAATTTTAAAAACCAAATATATTTGAAAAACAGTAGAAAGTTAAACTATATATATTTAAAGAAAGAAAAGGACAATCACCCTATTTAACTAAATCTCAATGATATAACCTATACATATTTAAAAAAAATTGGTGGGGGTGGGGGGGGGGGGGGGGGGGGGGGGGGCTAAATCCCCTTTCACATCTTTCACAAGAGAAAAAAAAAAAAAGGTTCTTTAATTCTTGCCCTAATGAGGGTATTGATGTTAGTAAAACTGGGATTACGTTAAAAAAAAAAAAAAAACTCACGGGATTAGCTAAAAGTGGGGATTTTAGCCTCTTTTGGAATAATAAATTCAAATTGGAAATGCAGAATTTACAGAACAGGTCCAAATTCCAAACCGAATATTTTATGGGGGGTTTGCTCAGTTTGGTGCACTAACCAGACTGAGTAGTTTCAGCCAATTCAGTTGAAAAAACTGAAATTGACTACTATGGTATATTTTCTGAGTGAGCATATGTAACAAGGTTCCATTGAAAAAGACTTTAAAATGGAAGCAAAAGGGCATGAAGTTGTGAACACCTTCGATGAGCCGACCTTAATGCATGGCGATGTCAAATAAAGATGTGACTGGAAGGTCCTATTGTAGATCAGCAGTTTGTACAAATCGGAACACAATGATCTTGACCATCTATTTAATGTCCCCAAAGTTAAATGGTTTTACAAGTGCACATGAAACCGTAAAATTCGAAGCCCTCATAGTCTATATCACACTTCATTTTGACTTTAGAGAGGGAGAGTCCATAAGACATAACATCTCCCAGCATTGTGTTTGTTAGAATCCCAATCCAGAGTCAGCACACTCATATTAGTTTCCAATGTGCATTGCTAAAATTCCCCCTTTATGGGTTTTGTTAGATAGCATTTTAATTAGTTCATTTTTGAGCATCATACAAACAAAATGCAAAACTCTAGTTCAATGATACCATCACATAGACATGTTGGTAGGAGAAACACAATAGAGGGTGTGAACGTGGATCAACCATCCATTAAGTACCAAAATTTAATCAACCATTGACAATTATTACTTTAACCATCAAATTGCAGCAACAAGTTCATTCTTTTTTATCAGATTACCTAATCCACACCCTCCTCTCGCCACATTTGTGTGCTGAGAGGACCCCCAGCAACAGCAATGTCAATCAGAACCGTTCACAAGTTCTATTTTGTGCCAAATAGAAAACCCAAACTTTGGGTAGGTAGTGTGTGGGCGTGAGAGCTTTTCCCAGAGCAAAAGGTGAAGCAGCAGTAGAAATGGGCTTCCTATATGAGTAAAATATGTAAGGAAATGAAGAGAGAGAATCTGATTTCCAAGCAAAATGAGACTGGTAACAGAAACAAACAAGAAGGTGAAGAAGAAATGGGTTTCCTCTGATGCGGATGCGAATGCGAATGCGAATGAAATCCCTTGAAAAACGAAGAGAGAGAGAGAGATTTGGGTGGGAAATACCTTGAGAGAAGAAGGACGAAAGGGTCTCTTGTCGGAGAAGGAGAAGAAAGGATTGGAAGCAAGCGGACAGAATAAACGGTTGATGTGAAGTCGATCGTTGATCATCGTACGGCTGCAATCCATCTTTCTCCTCTTTCTTCTTCTTCCTTTCTCTCTCTCTCCTATGTATGTTTCAGGTACAAAAGACTGCGGGGTTTAAGAAAGAGAGAGAGAGAGAGGAAGAGGAAAATTATATTTTAGGCGAATCCGGATCTCCTGTCCCAACTTTTACACTGGAATCCCCAAACAAATGCCATGGAATTCCATCTGGGGCTCAAATATTTATAATCTAGACCGCTCAAAATGAATTTCATCAATTTAAAAATATATTCTCAAATTTTAATTCAAAATGAGTGGGTGCTACCATCATATTCAGCGTGAGATGGAAAACATGATACGCCTGTTTGTTCGTGTTTTCAATTGTGTGATCAATCTTAGATGAAGCCTAATCTTACTGAAGAGAAATCCTTTGGTTGACCGTGAAATGCATAATATTCATTTTGAACAGTTCGGATTATTTCTTTAAATGCTTATGATAGACATTTTGGCATGCATTACAGGATTCAAGTGTAATAGGTGCAACAAGAGGAGGTCCGGAATCAAATTAGGCGTAGAGTGGACGAGAGCTGTCTTAGGTTATATCCTTATTTGGACTTTTCTAATTCAATGAATGGAAATGGAAGACTAATCCCTTTTGCCCTTCTACTAACCTAAAAAAAACCCTAAGCTCCAAGTCACGTGAGATGCACGTGACGTTGGCAGGACCCGCAAATGAATAAGATGGGATAAAAATGGGACAGGTTGATTACCAACTATGGGCTGAAGTTCAACCCCTATTAAACCAGTTTTAGATTGTATTAAAATTCCAACTTGCACACAATGCTGGTAAACCTAAGACAAATTATATAACTCGAATGCAATGTGGCTCAATCCATCTAACCCAACCGACCAAGCATGTAAAAGATTGACCCAAGTCTAATCCATAGGCTATATTTGAGTTTGATTGCGAGGCATGAGCATCCTACATAAGTCAAAAGATCCTTCTAGTTAGCTTATAGTCGGCCATACAAACTTGAGGAAATTAAAATTTTTTTTTTTTAGAACGTTAGTATCTAAGGTCTTTAATCTAAGAGGACTAATCCCCCAGCTTATGCTCTCTAAATCCTCCACAGACACACACACACACAGCAAATATGAGGAGACTATTTCAAACATTACAGTGGGGAGCAATTCGGAGATTGATATCCCACAAACAATTTTTCTAAAAAAAAAACCTAGCAAATAACCACCCCTTCATGCTCGCAAGATGAGCAGTCATAAATAGTGGACCTCATGAAAAGAAGAGTAAAGTCATAATTTAGTACCATATTCCCACCTCAACAATTTGTTATGTGAGTTTGGCATTTCTCATGCTAATCCTAGCCAACTCCCTTTAATGTAGGGTGGGTTATGTAGCCCTCGACAGATCCACTTATAGTTTGGGTCGAATTTAGCCAAGTAAAAATAGACTAAGTTAGCCAGTTGGGTCAAGTTTTGCCACCCATACATGAACCCTAAATGTGCCAATGAGAACAAATTGATTGACCACAGTATCCCACCTGTGAATGAAAACGCTTTAACCATTGGTCAGGTTGCTATTTACATTCTACGCCCCTTAAACCGAGTCACTAGTCACTAGTCAAACTGAGGAAAAAAAAAATCTTCCTCTTTTATTTGGATCAACAATAAATTGATGGTGAAGAGATTTCATGTTTGGCACCCATAATAACGATTTTCTTTTTCCACGATCAAACTTCATCATGTGGTCCTTCTTACAAATCATTTCATTAATATACTTTTGACAAGAGGACCATTTTGTTTCCTTTTAACATTTGGTGTTAGGGTTCCAATCATAATAAATTATAAAAGAAATTTGTCCTATGTTATGTAAAAAATTGATTTATTCATGGTCATAGATGCACTAGTTGTAAGAAGTTTCACTTATTTGTGTATAAGATTGGTGCAGTCTCATTGAAGAGTTGTTAAAATATTGCCTTCCACCTTGGAGACAACATTTGTGGCATACCATGAGGCAAAGTAATTACGCATTTTGTTGAAGAATCCTATTGCATAGCCATATATATATGTCCATAAATGTTTCTTCTCTAAATAAAATCCATTTTAATAATATTTCAATCTATCTAATTAAAAGTTCGTAATGATTTTGTATATATTAAGAGTTTAATTAGCACATACGGTTAAAGTTGATGAAAATAATTAAGTAAATTGACTCAATGATAATTATGAACTTATGAAAATACTAATAAAGTTGTGGTAAAACAAACTATCCACACATTAGTAAAATGAGAATATTGTGCTATAATAAAGACAGGTCATGTATCAATCAATGACATTGATTGCCTAGTCCACACATGGGAGACACATTTGATAGGTAATGAGGTCAAAGAATATGAAATTCATGTTGGATTAAGGTTTTCTAAGATCAGATACACATGAGTCGGATTTTGTAAAATGTGTCATGATGAATTTTCAAATACATGTTTTTGAAAAATGAAGGCTTCCTTCAAAACTAAATTTAAAAATTATATTAAAATATAAATGAAAAAATATTTAAAAGATGATGTATATTAAAATACAAAGTGATAACATGCTAGGGCCGTAATTAGAAAAAGACGAACAACAAAAACTATAGAACTTGAGAATAAAAAATGATAAGTATTTTAATATTATAATAATTGATATTGAAATATATGTTTTATAGTTTAGTAATATTTATGTTTTATTTCATAAATATCATAAATACGAGGAAATAATTATTTAAAAAAGACAAATATAATAAGAAAGTCTCATTTATACTAAATAAGTAACCCAATATTTGGAAAAGATAAAAGATGAGCGAAAATAAAAAAATATCCCAAAAATGTAAATAAGCACTGGAAAATAGAAAATATAATTAGAGGGTTACCAAATGCTCTAATCATAATATAAGCTCTAAATCATAAAATAAGAACATACTTTCGGAGTTTCCAAGTGGCTTCTGAGACCTGATTTTAGCTTAGAACTTATATGTATATTGCGTACTTAGAAATGATTTAAGCTCTACTTTCTGTTGAAAACTTTAGAACTTATATGTATATCGCGTACGTAGAAATCTTTAGACGATGATGACCACGTGATATGGAATGGAAGGTGAAGTTCAACCCCTATTCAACCTGCTTTAGATCGGATCAAAATTCCAGCCAAACATTCAATGCAGGGTCAACCTAAGCCAAATTGTATAACCCACACACATCCAATGCGGTTCAATCCATTTAACCCTACCGACCCAACTTGTAAGAAATTGGCCCAAGCCTTATCCATTTCAAGTATTAAGGATATTTTTTAGTTTGATTGTAGGCTAAAGGCATCCTACATGAGTTAATATCCTTCTAAGTTAGCTTATAGTTATTAGCTATACAAATTCAAGGACTTATAGGCGGCAAACCATTTTTTTCTAAATAAAAAAAGAAATTTAACCATCCATTCTATAAGCCCGTCGAACTGTTTCAACGAAACAGGAGAACACTGTTTCATCTGTCACTAATTTCATTACAACCTCTTTATACAGGTGGACAGCGGACCCTGACATAGATGTGGCAGTTTGAACAAATTGATTAGCCACATGGCCCCAAAGTGAACTCAAATCATTTATCAATATATGATCTAAGTAAGAGTAGCAAATTGCCCGGTTACTATATTCATTCGCCATCCTTTCAACCTTGTCACTCTTAACAAACATGAGATAAAAAATAAAATAAAAGAAAAAGTTCAATCCCCTTTACCTTTAATCAAACAGTGAATTGATTGATGCCCTAGCTAGACGTTTGGTGCTCGGCACCTATAATAGCGAATTTTCCTTCTGGCACAAGTAAACTCGTTCTTCATGTGGTCGTTCTAATACTAAATCTTTTCATTTATACTTTTGACTAGAGGGACATTTTCACATTAGAGTGTGAAGTTTCCAACTATGAATTTATTAAAAAGTTTTTACAGTTTTTATGTACCTTTAACACATATTTTTTGCATTAAAAAAACATTGATATATTCAAAAGCTCATAGATGCACTTGCACTAGGAAGTCTAATTATTTGTTGTGCCATGTCATTGAAGAGCGGTAGAGACAGGTATTTGTGGCATACTAAGAACCCACTAATCAAGCAAACCAGGAAACGTATTGTTCACACATACCAGGAAACTCGTTTAACCTCAAAATTAATTATATTTGTTTGTTTGACAATTCCTCACAAATAATTTACAAGATGTTGCAGAATGAGGCACACATTCACTTCTTTTACCAGTTCATTCATTACCCCCTGGCCACGTCTCACTTCTTGTACATGCTAAATGCGGGCAGTGGGCAAGTCCATGGGAATCTTCGCTTAAGGGCCCAAACAGGCAATAACTGATGTGGATCTCTCAAACAAACTGCAGAGTCAAGGCGGATGCCAGAGTGTATTGTTGTTCAAACATGGGGATAAAAAAAAAAAAAAACTGAGGAACATGTAAGCACTGAAGTTGATTTCACTGTTACTAAGTCAGCTTAGTAAAACTCAGAAGCATAAATCACTACACAAAAAACAATTATCATGCTTCAGAATTCACACGCACATGCACTGCTAAAATGCATTTCTTACAAGAGACACCACACATTTACAGATGACATTAGATTAGAATGGACTGTCATTTACACACTATGTACCAATGAGATAGGAGAATCCACGGCAGCTAAGAAAAGAACCTCATCTTTGCCAAATCAAAAAAGAGCCTACTAGATTTTTTCATCCCAAGTTTTATCTTGCATCCTTCAAATTTCCTGTGACAAATCAAAGATGTGTCAAACAAAATCCCCAGATTTCACTAATGCTTTGGCTTGCTCAAGGAATGCACCCTCCAAGCTGATTCATTTAAATATTAGGCAGAATCCATGGTTATAAATTCCACTCTGCTTGGACAGCACAGAAAATACAGATCACACAAGAGGAGACCTTTTACTTCTTTCTTCTTCCAACTTCTCTGCAAAATATAATCTTGTCCTCGATTTCTATGCTGCCCAAAGCATAAAGATTTAAAACAAAGAGATTCCGGGGTACACCCAAATGTCCCCTAATAAGGGGTGAAATTGACTTTTAGAGAAGGCTAGCAATAGTCTATGCTCATTTAGTCAGTTATAGTTTGTTGTGAGAAAACACAACTTTTGTATATGCAGTGAAAAGTCCAACAGAGTGAGAGATGTTAGTCTAACCTGTGCATGTTTACAATAGCTTGATCAAATCATGTAATGAGAAAATTCCAAAGCTTTCCTTTTACTGTTGCATTCTCCTCATCTTCTCCATCACTGTTGTCTTGCTCAAATTCACTAGCATCATTAACCTTGTCACCGCTCTCAGCTATGACTTCACCGAGTGGCTGATAAGAACAATATAAAAGATTACAAAATAGGTTGAGAGAAAATTGAGTAGAATATATGATTTCATGGTGAAAGATCACAAAGGTGGTCAAACACATTAAATGCAAAAAACATTGTTCCATGTTTTTAATACCTGAGGAGTTGATAAATAAATAGTACTAAAAGAAATATATTTTCAAACAGCATAAAAATAAATGTAGAACTGCATGATTGAATTGAATTGAGTTTGTAAATGGAGCCCTTGGTTCAGATAGATTCATGGGTCCCATCCCAACTCTCAATGTAGTTTGATGACACAGCCAAGAGACGACTAAAAGGGGAAGATTTCAAATATTTGGCTCTTTATTTTTGGAGATACAATTTCAGGTACATATGTGGCTGCGCCAAGACCCGCTAAGCATCTGCGCTTGCGTTTCAGCCACGTGTGATATGTTCAATTTTATAATTCCTCAAACTGAATTACCAATCTTTGTTCCCATTTTTGTATATGTCAACAAATCTAGTTTCTTGACTACATATAAATGTTATATTTGGCTAATTTCCACATTTGAGTTCGCCCATGCTACTATGCTTCCAAATGGGAATTCCAATTTGTAGGGCAACTTCCCTATATATATAATCAAGGCCTTGTACTCTGCAATGTTCTGAGTAGACCTGCAGTAAGGCATAAGAGTAGGCAAATCCATCTTAAGTAATGAACACTAATACCAACTCCAAATGCTCCTAGACTTTGTCATTAGCTCGAATTGTGCCACCAACATACATTTCCCAAAGCTTGATTAACCATGCCAGTCTCAATATAGTCTACTTTCGTCCAAAAGCTGACATGCCAATTTAAAATATGATGGTAAAGGATGAGCTGGCAAAAATGTACCCTTAATGAAGTGGAATTTCATTTTATCTTCTACTCCACAAAGAAAATCCTTTCAATTTCCCAGTCATCGACTTACTGATGCTGATATGTCCTTTCCATCAGCTAAAGAATTTGAGAAAGCTTTAAAATGAGTTCAGGGTTTTCTTTTTCCTTGCTACTGCTGGGTTGAAGTAAAGAGACATGCCATAAATGGGAAGCTTCCATAACATTGCCTTACCAACATGATTTTATCACCCCAAAGATGAATATGTTTCCATTTTGCTAATCTTCTTTTCGAAGTTTATACCACAGGATCCTAGACTGATGGATCTTGGGCGTAATCCCACATGAAATCCTACATGCAGCATTAAAAACTCGTCTTTCTTACATCCCAGCCAAGTAATCCTACATGCTGCATTGAAAACTTGTCTTTCTTACATCCCAGCCAAGTAATCCTACATGCTGCATTGAAAACTTGTCTTTCTTACATCCCAGCCAAGTAATCCTACATGCTGCATTGAAAACTTGTCTTTCTTACATCCCAGCCATGATGCTAATTCCTCCGGCCCTTGTTAAAATCCCATCCCTACAATCACCGTTATCCTTCATTTGGTTTCTACACCAAACATCGGATCAGCACTTACCCATGGACAACTTTGGTTTTTCCATGGAGAATTTTCTGCACGAACATGTCCTCTCTTTTTCCCTCATGAAAAGAAAAAAACAATCTCCTTGAATTTTTCCGGTCGTCAATTACAATGCTGATTTTTTCCTTTTTATTGGAAAGAGACTCCAAGAAAGCTTTATGATGTGCTCACAGTTGTTTTTTTTCCCTTCTAGTTAGTGATGCGGAGTTGAAGTACAGAAACATGTAATAAATGGGAAGCTTTGACAATGTCACCTAATCAAACCAAAGACCATGACTTCCAACATGCAGCAACATGAGCTCTGTTTTCATATATAATAATAATATTAGCAAACGGTGTTTAAAATTAGGGTCCCTTAGGCA
Source organism: Persea americana (assembly GCA_029852735.1). NCBI lineage: Eukaryota > Viridiplantae > Streptophyta > Magnoliopsida > Laurales > Lauraceae > Persea > Persea americana. Next base: position 79,333,961 of record CM056810.1, read on the forward strand.
TATTCACTAACAGTAAAACCAAGCAGAGATGACTTGCAAGGACCATGGGTAGAATCTCTTTCAAGCTTGCACTTAGATAACAGATAGATTGTTTCAAAAAGACTCTGCCCCGTCCTCTTTTGTCACAGAAACAATAAAGCGCCCACTTTGATAACAAGCACTGCGACCATAAGCACATGCAACCTTACCCACCCCATGATACCAGCCTTAATCCAAGAACGAAATATGCAAGCCCCTACACTAGTGTCGGCCAAATCCTTCAATGGATTGCATACACACAGCAATCATGATCAAAGAGGGAAAAAAACCTGAAAAAATCATTTTAGTAATGAAGCTGATTCGTACCCAAAAGGGTTGATGCATATTTATAGACTTAGGAAGGGGGATTCCTAGGGATCCCCAGATCCGGAAAAGGCGGCGCTTCATCGATCTGTTATTTTCGTCGCCAGACGGGATACGGGTTTCTCACCGCCCCTAGTGGGAAACCGAGTGCCACTTTCCTCTTCCGCGGCTCAGCACAAATGCTCCCCTAGGATTGAAATTCATGTTCCAACTTACTTCACTCCTTGATTATCTCCTAAAATTAGAAACTTGCTAAAACAATCCAAAATTCCAAATCCAACAAAACTCCTAACTAAAGACTCCTAACTGACTTAAATTTCCTAATTAAGCTGTTATTCCTGTAGGGCCTCTGGGGTGGACCCAATGGGCCTAGTCAACCTATTCATCATGGCTCTAGGCTCTAGCCCACATCAAGCCTCCCAGCCCATCTCCCCAACAACCAAAAAAATGGAAAACCAAACAAAATCTTATCTGCCTTATTGCCCCATCTCCAAACTCATATGAGAATACTCCAAAGCATCCAAACCAGGCATTGGCTGATTCTCCAAACTGTCTGTTACTCTATAATCAGTTAATCTGATTCGCCCTACATTTATTTTTTCCCGAATGATGTCTAATATTTTATTAAAAGCAGCACATCAGTACAAGAGGAACATACTATATGGTTACCGCAAAAGCCACCCAAACAGAAAACACCCAGAAGACATTACAGAAACAATCAAACAATCAGTTAATCCCATTGGCCCTACAATGCCACTCATTATACTATAGAAGAAATAAGTATCTCACCCCATTTTCTCCTTGATCTCAGTCACCATTCTATTCTTTATTGAAGGTACTTAATTCTAAAAATCCAATTTAAGAGAAATTAGTATCCCACCCCATTTTTCTTTTCTTTTTTTATAAATTATATGCAACGTCGCCCATCTGCATGCAAATTATAAAACAATTGCATGAAATATTATGGGTTGAGATGACACATGTTTAATTTCACATTCTCGTGTACACATAGCTTAAAAATTATTCATTTGGAGTATAGAGATGACACATTCCATTAATGATTTAGTAGAAAAATTAGAAGCATATAATTTATTTATTTATTTATTTTGAAATTTTAATATTTTTTGTATTTTTCTACATTTATATATTTTTTCCAAAATGTATCATTGCTTCTACGAATTGGTAGAAACATTTCAGTTAGGAGCCAAACTGAGTCCAAAAACTGACAACAATGGAGGGCACAGAAACAACGATGTTAGATTCTTCATATTTTTGGATGAATTACATCAATTCCATGGGTGAATGAATATCTCCTGTCCTTATGCAAGTTTTTGTGTTTGGTCTTAAGCAAAATGCAGTGTTCTCCTCCCACATTATTCATCTTCCAATTTCCAAAATATATTCACCAGGAAACCAAATGAAATAAGCGATGTGGAACCCATGTCTTCATTTGGTAGCTTGGGTCAGAGAGGAGCATTATCATCATTAGGGCTGTTTTTTCCCCTAAACAATGTTTAAGTAATAATGGGCCTAATTTTAATTTATTTTGGTAACTTATTTAATGGGACAGCTTTTTAGGGCCTAAATATAATAGAAATGTCACAAAATCGAGTCCAAAAATTTGTGATTCCAATATAAAATGGAAGAGTTACTTCCAAAATAACTTTAGGGTACACAGAAGTAATGCATTTTTGTAATTATCTGTCTTAATTAAACATATATGGTTGGGATTAGATGTAACAGATGCCTAAGATAAGATTAGGGTTTCTTTTACATTGAGATTTATTATATAAATATTGTAAAAACATTTTACAAGCAAAAAAAATATTGTTAAAACATTATTTGTGTTGGGAGGAGGAAATAATTGAGGACATTGTTTATGTTATTTCCACCTCCTTTCATTGCTTCGATCAGTGAATTTTCATATTCTTCTGTTCTTCCTTCTGTAATGGTTTTCATTCCTGGCATCTTCTTCATTTCTCTTCTCCTACTCCACCATCTATTTCTTCCTATGATGCACAAAGAATGACACTGATACGGGGAGCGAGGATACAACTCCTCACTACTGAAAATCTAGGGCACGGTTATGGATAGGAGTGTCTAATTTTTTGCCTTTAAATCACTTTTGAATCAATGAAATTATCATTATTTCCATCCCTTTTTGGCATTTTTTACAGTGAGAAGTACGAAAATTAAAAGAACTACATGAAATAAAGGATTTGGTGAGTAAGATAAGTTAAAGTTGTTCCCTAGAAGTATCGGTGCAGTATCAAGTACCAATACAAGTGTCGTATCGGTCCAATACAAATACATTGGGCTTGTTCGAGTATCCGGGTATCATAGCCTTTCCATGCTATATTCTTTTCCCATAACTACGATATAAAGATAAGTGAGGTATTATCATTTGATAGGATCAATTACACCATTTTGAATTAGATGGTACCACAGGAGATCAGGGTTAATCTGAAAGGTTGAGATACCAGGTTGTGCATAAATACCTTCCCATACTACAGTGAGATCATATGATAATTGTGATAAAAACTTTTTATCTGACCATTTTAGCTGTAAACAGTTCAAATTAGTCAGCAGTGGGATTCGATAGTTTTTTACAAGTCCTTCCAGCTAAAAAAAAAAGTTTGATTCTTCCGTTACTTATTCCAAAATGACAACAAAAGTATAACCAGAATACTTAAAAAACTGAGATAAATAGCTAAATAACTAGCAAACACATTGATTCTCTCTCTTAAAAGGAGAGAAAATTAGCAGCAGTCAATTTAGGCTAGAGAACATGGCCTCAAATTAACATTTAACAGGGAAAGATCAGTTATATTTTTGTTACCTCATCAAACTCTTTCACTGGCTCTTCTTCAATTTCCAAGCAATCCTTTTTTAATGCCATTTTATGTGGTTTTGCTCGTCCTTGCCGATGTGAACCAGAGGAAGGTACACCATTTTCAACAAGCTGTAATCCTTCATTACCATTTGATACACCGACTTGAAGACTATCCTGCTGTACTTTTGAAGTGCAGTTCTGTGAACAAATCAGTTTTGCTTGCTCAGTAGAGGTGTCAGCACCATTATCTTTAGCAGGAGCTTCTGATATTTCACAATTTTTGTCTGCACAGCCATTGGCTCCTTCTCTATCTACTGGAGTGTGGTTGATTGGCCTTAGGCAATTATAATCATCTGGAGACTGCATTTGCGTTGAAACAATGCTGGGGAAAAAAAAAGAATAAGAAAAAGAAAAGAAACATATGAAGGTGAGAAGATAAATTGGGAGTATAAATAACAATAATTCCATACATCAAGCTTTTTTGTTCTTCCTTTTTCTTCCCTGGTAAATAATCACATGCCCACACGCCCTGTCCCTCACCACCAGCACTACAACCAGGGATAGATCCCTGGTTGTTTCTGTCGAGGGGAGGTGCCTCACCATTGAGCTATGAGTGAATTAGCCAAACTTCAAACTTTTTGCTCATCAAGACTAATATATCAAACAATCATCAGCCATTACCATTTAGGGCCCGTTAGGCAATTCACTTTTTTTTTTTTTTAATGGTGGCAATTCACTTTTAAAGTAAATTCAAAGTAGAGGGTCATTTTTAAGAGACAAGAAAAGTATGGGGGTCTTATCAAAAAGTACAAATTTCAATAATAGCCTCGTCTTAAAAAAAAAAAAAAAGTCAATCTCCCATTCCACTAAAAGACAAAAAAGCCTCTTGTTTTAATCCAAAAGGTCAACCAAGTTCCTCAACATACCACAAAAAGACAAAAAGTCAATAAGGTGGATTTTGAAATTTTGTACTTTATGACAAGACCCCTCTTCTTTTCTTCTCTCTTAAAAATGACCCTTTACTTTGAATTTACTTTACAAGTAAATTGCCAAACGGGCCCAATGCATGTGACAAGCTCAAAATAGTTTGCAGTTTAAATAGTTGGGCAGAACTGATGGTTACCATTCTAAATTGCCTGGCGCAGAGTAGATGGTAGACATAATGTGTGACATCCTTTTTCTTTTCTTGCACCCGGAAATCATTATCAATAACAAAAAAAAAAAAGTCCACCATCTAAATGCTTTCTGTGCCACTTCAATTAGAAAAACAAAAACAACTCCATCTAAATCCTTTCTATGCAACTTCAAAAGAACAGTATAATAGCTAAACAAATGTTCATATACAGTGCAACTGGAATAAATTTATACACTCCCTAAACCAAGCAGTGGACTAATTGAACATTTCAATGTAGATCGTAGGAAATCAAAAGGTATCAGGTTTTACCAGCTAGGAGTGGTTTCTTCTCCCAGGGTTTGAGTTGCATCTCTATGTTGCCCTGTCTTCTGGTGCTTCTGATCTATATCAACAGTGACATCATGAGAGGAAAACCTTTTCTGTCTCTTCCTTCCAACAGATGAAGTATTTTCACCGCTGTCGGATGATATTGATATTTCTCCACTTCCGTTCCAAACAGATGATTCATTACGCTGAACCACTTTCCTTTTATAAGTGTTTGTTTCACTATTTACATTCTTAACCATAGAAGGCACCTCAAATATTACCTTCGACTCTTCAAGAGAAGAAGCTGTAGGCTGAGTCACACTAAAAGTTCTTTCTTTCCGCATCCCCTTTCCTTTGGACTTTTGCTTCTCAAGTTTATTATCCTGAAAACTAGTCAACTGAGATGAGACAATTTTTTTATCATTTCGAGAATAGCTTTTCTGCAATGAATGCATGCTTCCTTTCAAAACGTTTCTATCAGCATCTTTTTCTGGGGAAGACTTGAATATCAACTCGGTACATTTTTTGACCCATGACAAAGGGCTAGAAACAAGAGAGGCACCAATGGATGCTTGCTGAGGAAGTAACCCAGGTTCTAAGCCACCATCAACAACCTCCTCTGACATAGTCCCTTTGCGCTCAGTATCACATACAGTTGTCCGTGCATTCAAAATTTTATCAGACTGAAGTTTCCCCTTATTAGCGTCTTCATCTTTCTGAACATCAGAATGAGCCATATTTTCAGAAGTCAATCTCAATTCCCCCAGTTCCTTCAGCTGTTCAATCTGAACCTGAATGTCTTCTCTCTCTGTATGCAGTGATTCCCGCTGTTTCTGCAATTTCTCCCTTTGGATTTGAAGCTCTTCTATAAATTTCTTTATCTCTGACCATTCTTTCTCTCTTTGCTCCCTATCAAGAGCAATCTCTGCTCTTTCATTTTCCAGTCTTTTCATCTCTGTCTCCATAATTTCCAGTTCTCTGGCAACCAGATCCTTTTGGGAACTGATATACTGAAGTTCCTTGGCTTTTTCCAACTCAAATGCTTCCTCGTTTTCTCTTAAATATTGTTCTATTTCCTCTCGCCTCTTAATGACCGAGTTTTCCAATTCACTCTTCTGCAAATCAATATCCCTTAAAAAATCCATTCGCTCTTTCTGAATCTTACTAAACCACTCAGAATGCTCCTGCTGTATCTTACTCATGAAGGCTTCTCGTTCAAGAGCAAGGGCCTCAGTATTTTGCTTGAACTGCTCACGTAGTGCATCTTTCTCTAACTTTAAATTCTCATGTTCATCTTTAAGAAACTGGGAAATTGCTTTCCTCTCTTCAGCAACTCGTTTAGCTTCTTTTTGCAGTTCTTCTCTTTTCTCATCAATCAGCTGCCACTCATTTTCAAATTTCTCCTTCTCTGCTTTCAAATCATCCACTTCAGCCATAAGCCCCTGCTTTTGGGCCCTGAAACTGTCAATCTCCTCTTTGAGCTTTGTTTGCAGAACCAGTAACTCATTTCTCTCGCTTTGGGTTATGTCTAGCTTCTCCTGCGCTTGAACCACTTGTTTCTTTTCATCTTCCAATGAATCCTTATATTTTTGGAGGTCTAACTTCATAATGGTAATTTCATCCCTTTCCTTCTGCATGGACATCTTATCTGCTTCAACAGCTTCTTCCACAGCTTTCAGACTGTGCTCTTTCTCATCAAGTGATTTAACTCTCTGTGCAATGTCATTGTCCTTATCCGCTAGTGCACTTGACAATTGCTGGATATCATGTTCCCTTTTCTGTATTTCTTCCTCCTTGTGATTAAGATCAGCCTCTTTGAGCTTAAAAGACTGTCTTTCGGTCTCAAGATCATCTTCCGCTAACTTGCGCTTGAGTTCAAGTTCAGCTTCAAACTCAGATTTTCTCATTTCCATAGCAGCTTCATTTTCGGCTATAAGCCTATGAAGTTCATCCTGCAATTCATTTATAAAACAGATTCGATCATTATGACTTAGGAATTACTGTGAATTAGCACTTTATTCAAAACTTGCAACAATTAATAGTAGTTATAGCCTATAGGACTTTAAAAGAACTCCTTTTACCGATCCAAAAAAAAAAAAAGAACTCCTTTTGGCTGGACATACAAAAGATAGAACTGCTTTGGAAACATAATTGCAAAAGTAACTTACATATTCCTTGCTTGCAATCTTCTCTTGCAAAACAAGCAACTCCTGCTCTTTCTTGTCAATTACTGCTTCCCGATTAATGACAGCCTGTAAGTATCAATATGTAAAAACTTCAAATAAAACATTTTATATAAATAAATTGCAAAAAAGGAGAGTGCTTTCATAAAAAATCAAATAGACACACCTCCTCTCTACTTGCCAGGGAAACCATTTTCAAGTCAAAGCTTGATTTTTCCTCAATCAAAACTTTTCGGTCTTGGTCAATCTTAACCTTTTCTGCCTCCAGTTCTTTCTCAAGCCGACTTAACTTCTGAGATCTTTCAAAGATGTACTCCTCCCTCTGATTTAGAAGGGCCTGACCCTCAAGTAATCTTTCTTGTCCTTGCTTGAGAGTCTTCTGATGGTCAAACAAAGATTGCCTCTCAAGGCTGATTTCTTTTTCTTTAGCATCGCATCTAACAAAATCAGAAATTAAATGCATCCATAAAATATTGAAGTCATATATAAAATATCCAGTGCATGAAAGGTAAACATTGGAAAAACCATTCCCAAAAGGGGTTTTACCTTTGGCACATAATCAGAATTTAATTCAATAAATAGATTGCATTACAAGTAATTGTTGCAAATGATGGAGGAGGTGCAGCTTTTTTTATTTTTGGGTCAATACCGCATCCCAAAAAAAAAAAAAAAAAACTATGAAGATTCTTAACATAATGCAAGGACAGAACGTTCTCCTGCGAGCAGACAGCATATACAGTCCAGCTCTATGGAGCTCACCATTGATCGGTGCAGCCCCTCTCACACTCTTTTCATTCCATGATCTGGCATAAGGCCCAACTTTACACTCATCAAATGATCACTCATCGTGGGATTGAATCTCCAAAAAAAATCTATGGTTAAATTTCCAATAAAATTTAAGACCGTTAAATCAAGGGCTAGGATAATCTGATGAGCCTGATGTTTTGGCTTACACTTAACCATAGGGAGACCTTTTCATCTGTCCTCATCCCACTGAGAGACGTGCATCTAAGATGGTCCCACAAGCTGGACTGCATATCGAACATTTCCATGTAAGGACTATCCTAATGGAGCCATCTCTTGTATCTAGGTCACAACGGCAAATCATTATCTGCAGTCCATACACATCATGTATATGGATGCCAATCCAAAATCAAGGCATTCCAATTTGAAGACCCCAATGTGAATAGATTGATTATAGTTAGATATCATGCTGATTTGACAGCTCTAATCATCTGATTTCAACAGTTAAATATCAACTGCTGGTTACTTTCTTCTTGTCCATTTGACTGGCAGCATGATGCACGACAGACCTGTGGCCCCCATGGGACGACCCGCCTTTGGGCCCAGCCCACCTATCCTTATCTTATTTAGAACTATTATTATGTCTTTTATTTATCTAAGTTGAAATGCTTTAATCCCAGCCGTAGGATTGTTAGATGGTTGAGATTAGTTTTAGGGTTGGTCTTTTTTCTATTTAAGAATTGTAATGCCTCATTTGACTTCAGTTAATGATTAATGGAAATTTTCTTGAGTGATTTTGGGTTTCCCTAGAGTTCCCTCTCCTCCTGGCTCGCGATAGGTAGTTTGGTGTGAGGCCAATTTTCAGGCAAAAGCCCGACCTCTACCCCTCCACCCTCCATCTTTAGTCCCTCTATCTCTACCCACCCCGCATCTGGTACCCCGCTCCGCATCACATCAGAAGCAAGGGTAGTATTTCACAGATATAATGCTGATTGGACAGTTCTAATCAATCTAATTTCGCCAGGAGAATTCAACTGCTGGTTACTTTCTTCCTATCCATTTGATTGGCAGAACTCAGTAGCATGGATAGGATTTTCATGCATGATTTATCAATAAATGAGAATATATCAAAAGATGAAAAAAAAATTGTTAATATAATGTAATGATTACATTAAACAGAGCCAACTCCTATATGGACCTTCTAACAACTTAGATGCAATTCATTGTCCACACACATCATGTGTGTGGATGCCAATCCAGATTCTAAGGCATTCCAAATTGTGGACCACATTGTGGAGATTGTAGCCGGATATCATGCTGACTAGACAGCTCTAATCATCAGATTTGAACAGTTGAATTTCAACTGCTGGCTACTTTCTTCCTGTCCATTTGATTGGACTGAAAGCATGGGTCGGTTTTCAGTATGATAGAAAGAACTAAAATTATGGAGTGGGTTTAGAATAAAAAATTCTAAAACTTAAAGCTTGATCACGACGTTATGATTGATGCAGGGAAAAAAGACTTGAGAGAGAAGTTTTAAAAGTTCAACCTATGCATGTGAGGAAGAAATATCAGATCATATGAACTGATGTAAGAATAACCTCCACGCCAGAGGGGAAAAAAGGAATAACCTCGCCACTTTAATCATTATGTAGTTGATGGCTTTGTGCCTTTTCGTGGGCCTGTTTGGCAATTTACTATTAAAGTAAAAGTGATGTAAAGCATCAAATCAAGAGAAAATAAAATATAAGAGGGTTACGATGGTATTTTGTCTATAGTGAATTGGTAGGGAATCTTTTTTACTTTTTGTATAATAAAGTTGGTGTTTTTTTTTGTCTTTTAGTGGAGAAAGGAGTTTGCTTTTTTACTCTCTTTTTTTCAAAAAAAAAAGGAGAAAATTTTGAAAATGCGTACTTTTAATGTGACCTCTTGTCTAAAAAATGGAAGCTTTATATTACTTTTACTAACCTAGTAAATTGCCAAATGGGCCCAAAAGGAAAGGATGGCACAAAAAGGAAGAGTGTCAGACCCAATTCCTTTTACATGTTGCAAGATCCACACAAAAAAGGTGGTCTATGGACGCTAAAACCAAAAGAAAAAAGAAAAAAATTGACCCAGTACCAACAACGACCAAACGTTGCAGCTGTTAAATGCAGAACCTCAGGGTGGTAAAAGGAAATGAAAGCAGGTTTTGGGATTGAAAACATACTCGGATTTGAAAGCTAGCATCCGTCTCCGCAGTGCATCCTCACGTGCTTCAACGTCCTGTAATTTTCTTTCGGCGGTACTGTGATACCGGCTTGCCTCTGCTTGTAATGATTCCGCAGCATGCAACTTTGCATCAGCTTCAGTAAGTCGTCGTTGGCCATCCTCCATCATGGTACGTGCTTCAGCTAACTTACTCTCAGAGGCAACTTTGGTTTCAGCAGACTCAGCTCGTATCTCATGTAAAGCCTTTTCAATCTGAAAAGAAGCTAACAGATCATTATGAACGAGAAAATTCAAAATCCTGCTAGAAGACAATAACCAGTATTTTCTTGAAATAATTGCCCAAGCACACAAAATAAAATAAAATAAAATATATATATATATATAAAAAAAAAAAAAAAGACAATAGAGAACCACAAACAAAATATCTTTAGTCTGATTTATGCAGTATCTAGTGCAACACACATTCGGGTGACTTATAATCAGTGATTCTCAGCAAGGGAAAAGATCTTTATAAAAATATGTTCTAGAATCCAAGCATCATTTCAATATATAATGAGGCCAAAATTAGATGGGATTCAACTTGTCAAAAAAGGAAAATAAAATAGATGGGATTAAACCTGGGAGAAAATTCCCCTTTTCTGGCTAGTTGATTGGAAAAGGGTTTTGAAGAAAAAGAAAAGTAAATGGTTCTCGTGTGTGACTCAGAACAAAGCACTGCCCGTATGGGTTATTTATGGGTTATTGTTGGCTTTTATCAATAACTATTACTTTGTTAGGCTTCCATTATATAAGAATTTGGTTCCCTTTGCAACTGCTTGGAAAATTTGGAAGAGGAATACAGGAATATTTTCTCCTATTCTTACATCATTCGCAAAGATAACTTCCTTTCCACTTATGCCACTCCCGACAGAAACCTCCATCAAATCCTTTTGGCAGTTTCACAGCCCAAACAAACGAGTCTGGACTCCAAACAAAAATCAAAAGTCAGAGAAACGGACCCCTCTTGTTTTTCAAATTTTGTAATCCTCTCTTCTCCCTGTGACTGGGGCATTATAAAAACCCTCCAAATCTCTCTCGTCTCCATGAACATCTCCGCCATTTTCACCCTTTAAATTGCTCGCTGTCTTCAATTCATTCATGGCCATGGCATTCTCATCACCATCTCTTCTTCTCTCTTCCTCTTCCTCTTGAGAAGATGAACGAGATGGAGGACTCATGCTATACATTCGAAGCTGTAGAAATCGACTTAGACTAAGAGTTCGATGCTTCTCGCTACTTCAATTTCACAAGAATGGAATCTCTTTTGGAGGTGCGAGAAGCAGAGAGCTGGTTCGAGTCTGCTGGAAGCTATCCTCCTTCTCGTAAGAACTACTATCTCCTGATACTACCCATCTTTAATAATTAAAAAATGCTATCTTTTCTTCTTCTTCTTTCCTCTTTTTCTAGGGATGCCATTTTCTTGATATCAATGAAGTGGGTTTTCTTGTTCAAGGAAGGATTGGACGGGTTTAGACTGTTATTAGTTTGCTAATTGTAATTGGTGATTTGTAAAGTTAGGGATTGTTTGGATGTGCCCAACATTCTTGGGCCATCATTAGGGTTTAACAGCCAAGGAATTCGGAGGCATGGGAAGTAGATCTCAAGTGACCAGATATTGGGAATTGGGCTAGATTAATGCGTGCTCACCTCAGGCATAGAAACCTAAAGTCAGATGGAAGCCACCTCCACCAGAAACATAGAAGTTGAAGCACTAGTTTGGCAATCCGAATATCTCCAGTCCTGGGGGAGTTAACAGACCTTAATGGTAATGAATAATGATAATATGCAACAATCGGGCCCAGCAGGTAACAAAGATTTTGACAGTCCATCTCTCAGTTATTTTTAAAGGGACCGAAGATGGCAAAAAGGCTAAGAGACTAATATAGTGGAAGGTGATACAACAGATGCATTTGCTTGAGCCTAAGATAGGGCAAGGCCCTTTGCAGGTTTTGCTTTATATAGTTAAAAAAAAAAAAAAAAATCATAACGTAGTGGGGATAGTTCTATTGCTCATCAAAAGATTGTATAGTGGGGATAGCTTTATCGCTCTACAAAATATTGTTGATTCTCCTGCACCAAGATCTACAATTGTACATACAGCCCCTATGTCAGATTGGATTCTCTGGCCACCACCCCAGCTTTTCTTCATCCTGTATGCTTTGTACCTCTTTAAATTTAACTTTTCATAGCTCAAAAAAAGGAATCTTCTACTTTATTATATTCAACATAAACTTACAAGGCCACAGTAAACATAGCAAAACATCCAGAAATACCCATCATATTATTATTAAGTTCCTTGAGATTGAGTAAAGAACGTAGATAAAATAAAGTGTAGTTATCATGTGCAGGTGATGGATCAGATATAAACCATGCTTGGGGCTCCAGTTAGAAATTTAGAACAGTTAGATCAATAGGAGACAAACCAGAATCCCATCCACTAAGTGATGCTAAACAACAAAATATTACCTGAAGCACATTGAGTAACATCAAAAAATGGTTTGCTGAACATCCCTTTTCCACTAAATTGAAGTGACGGCATCTTAATGCGAAAGCCACCAAAAATACGCCATAAAACCATTAACAACTAAATGAAAAATAACATGGGAAGAAATGTATATATTACACAAAAATGATGTTTGACTTTTGGATGTTAACCCCAACATGTAAAACATTTGTGAAGCTCCTAAAGCTATCAAATTTCTTTTTTTTCTGAGTTTTTCATAAATACACCCTTAAGGTTAATAGAATTTGTAAATAGGCCCATGTGGTTTCAGTTTTTGTATATTACCCCTTGCCTTTTTCATTTAAATACCTTTCATGTCCTCAAAATCAATACTCTTGATATGAAAGGGCAACCAACAAGAGGTTTTTGTAGAGTTTTTATTTTAAAAAAATGACAACTTTGCCCTTACATCTATTAAACAAACATGAGTATGTCATTATTTATAAAAATATCATTATTTTATCCCAAGTCCCAATTTCTCTCAATAACTCTCTCATGCACATGAAACCTAATCATGCATTTTGAAACCTTCATCAATCCAACAGTGGATTGTGCATGGACTGGGTCAATCATAACTAATCACAAGTGCAATGAAAGAGTTTATTGTCATTATGATCAATCTAGATTTAATGAAATGGGCTCTGTATTAATTAAAATGGATGTGTAGGATTACTCTCTCCATACTATAGTAACTATCAAAGTTACAAGCTTCAGAGAAGAATAAATCCAAGTTTTCTAAACTATGCATATAGGAATAAAGAGATGAGCAAAAGTGTCATTTTATTCTAAAAACTTATGGTGGTTATAAGGCTACAGATTTTGGGACATGGAAGGTATTAACATGAAAGGCAAGGGGGAAAATACAAATGCTGAAACCATGGGGGCCTATTTAAAAATCCTAGAAACCTTAGGGGGGTATATACAAAAAAAAAAAAAAAAACTTTTTTTGGAAGTACAAATTTCTATTTTTAAACAGCTATAACAAAATAATTTTGATAAGTAGCCGCTTTATCCACTAGGAGACCATGAATATGTTTGAACATTCAAGCTGAGTGGTACTCCTACAAAAACCAACATGTACTGATGGTTACAGACTGATAAAAATTGCAATAATTAGAAAGCTAGCACCTAAACTACAAGCGAATATTTTGTATGCTTAAGTGGGCTCCCACACATAAATTAAATGTGAGAAATCACTCCGTTTAACTTCCATCCCCTATATAAGATCAATAATATACATCTGAAAGAAAGAAGATTCATTTATGCACGACCATGCGCATTGTACATGAGAGTAACAATAAAGACAAAACAACAAAAACACGAAGCACAAGAAGCATCTTTATATATGCAAAGCACCACACTTAGTGAAATAGAACAATGCATAATAAAATCTCACATTGGTTACACACAGTTTCTCAACTGCCCAAGCCTTTTTCAAATTTTCTTCTCGTTTCCTTGCTTCAGATAAAGCAGATAAATGCGAAGCTTGATTGCGTTTATGGAGAGCTTCAGCTGAGTCAGCAGATGTTTTAACTTGCTCATACTTGGCCGTCCATTCCTTCCTTTCCAATAAAAGAAGGCCAAGATGACACTGGTAGTCATAAATCTACATTGAAATGCAAAACCGATAACTGAGATCTAAAACAAAAGGAATAAAGCATGTTCTATGCAAGGAAAAAAAAGGCATGACAAAAGTCAAATAAGCATCATTTATACATTGTAATATATGAAGCCAAATCTCAATGGATGACAAGGGTACTGGGAACAAAACAAAACAATTATGAGCTACAAGCATTCACTTCTGGAAATCATGACTTTGCAAGATGCAGCTAAAACAAGATTCAGCCCAGTCTAGGGCACATAGGTTTAGCCCAAAACTATCCCAAGACAGAATAGAACCCAGGCTAGACCCAAGTTTGTGTCAGCTTAGTTACAAACAAGGTAAAGATTCACATTTTTTAATAAGAAAGCCATGGGGTGTGATGTACTGTTTTAAAAGAAACTTACAGAATGTCAATATTTCAGTTGTGTCTTCAATCTTATTTATTTATTTTTAGTTTGGTGTGGGGTTTTTTTTGTTCTTTTGGTGGTGGTGTTTTGGTCATGGGGTGGGGATTTTGGTTCTATATTTCCCTCCTGTCACCAAACTGTATTGCCAAATTGCTAGGGATCTTCTAGTCAATGTGTTTGTCATGTGTAAATGGGAATGACTTTGTAATTGTTCAGATGTCTTTGTAGTTCCTTTTCTTCTTTTTTTTTTCCCTTCTGTTTTAAAATGGCTTCTGAGTAAGTTTATGAGGCTTAAGAGGATTGCTTTTACCATAGTGTGAAATTAAGGACCAAGGCTAGGACTCAATTAATCACAAGATAAAGTTGACCCAACCCATGGTGGGTTCTACTTCTAATAGGCTGGTAAAAATAATAATTTGTATTTTTGGACTTAATTCTTCAAATAAATATGATTTAAGTATAGAATGTGAAAGAAAACAAGTTTTTTAGTAAAAAAAAGCTCATCGTCATTTTTGTTAATGAAAATCTGTGATGCCCACATATGGGATGGACAGGTACGCACACTCCATGGATAAGACGAGGAACGAACTCTACACTAAACAAATTTCGTATAAATATGATATGACCCAATACGTTGCCTTTTTTTAAAAATAGAATACATTGTGTTGCCTATTTTGAAGTCATTGAATATCATAGTTGTGACTTATGAACAAATGCTGGTACTTCCCACCTGACACATTGTGAACTGCCAGGACAGTAGTAAGCAAAGCAGAACCAAATCTTGGTGGATTTGACGAAGAATGACATAGGCCTACTGGCTGCAATGGATGAAGACCATCATTGAGTGAATAAATGCATACGTTGAACTGTTAATCACTAACTAAATAATCTTCAACCAAGCCAAGCCAAGTGATACACACACAGTGTGAAATGCCAGAATAGTAGTAAGCAAAGCAGAACCAAATTTTGGTGGATTTGAGGAAGAATGACATAGGTCTAAAGGCCGCAGTGGATGAAGACCGTCATCGTGTGAATAAATGCCTATGTTGAATTGTCGATTACTAACAAAAGAATCTTCAGCCAAGCCAAGCCAAGCCAAAATATAGAAGGTGGGGGTGGGGGTTGGGGGGGTGTGGGTGTGGGTGTTGCAATACACCACCAACTGGGAAAATCTTCCTAACAACAAGCAACGCTAATTTCATATTCTTCGCAGCTATGTACGGTAACAAAAACTAAATGAAAAGCTATTAAAAAGGATTACCAAAATAAAGGGAAAATTTTCTCCTGCACACGCACTGCTACAGGAGAGTGCATCCAGACCATCATCAAAGGAGGGACCCCCCAAACTTCAAATGGTCTCATGTTGTAGAGCACATTATATAATTGCAGACCAAACTTCAAATAAACTCAATTTTTCATGTCGTAATAGCAAGGATATGATATTGGCACTGGTAGCTGTATTTCTACTTTTCACGGAAAATGATCCTCATAAGCATAAACTTTATAGTGTTTCAGTTCTACCTCCACTCTCAGGTTAAAAAAAATCTGAACCGTTTCAAGGTGAATCCTCTCAATTCCACAAACTTAGCATCCCGTTTCAGTTTTAGGAAACGAACCATACACTGCAAAAGATCCCAAAATAATAACAGAAAAGACGGTGTTCCACTCTGCTGGGGGCATCAAAAAAAGAAAAGGAAAAGGACAAAACCCCAGAATTCAAATTAGGAACAATACTGTTTTTCTGAAATCTGTACCCCAGACTCCCAAATCAAAATAGACTAGTGATTATTATGGCCCAAAAAGGCACATCAATAGCAGAATAGACTATCAATATCTCCCTAATTCCATCACATTCGAACCACTCCCAATTTAAGGGACATCCAAACACACCCAAAATCCAATTACCACCCAAAATCGAAACTACCCACCAGCCCACCACACCAAATTACAAACCCAATTATGCAAAGAAGCCCTCCAAACAAACCCAACCGCCAAAACCCTAAAATACCAACAAAAGTCACGAAGAAAAAACAAGAAAGACCCAACAAACCTCTGTTTCTAGCTTTGTTATATATGCGATGAGAGCGGCCTTATCCCTGCTCTTGATAGCCTCCTCATCGAATCCGGCCTCGCGCAGACGCTTCCAGATCGCGTCGTCGCTGAGAGAACTCCCGCCACTTCTCGGAGTCGAGATTTCCAAAACCCTAGAAAGGAGAGGAGATGGTTTGGGAGTGGAAGACGAAGAGATCTGCAATCCCTTCAGCTGCTGCTGTGGAGGAGGGGTCGCCATGTCTGGAACAGAACATAGAAACCCTAGATCGGACGGTCAAGATTCGATCTTTAAAGCTCGTCTCTGCTTCTTTACTTTCTCTCTTCTCTGCGTTCCTTCGCTCTTACTGAGTGGAAGCTGCTTTTTTTCTCATGTGTCTTCGCTTTTTCTCTTTTTCCAACTCTCGCTGTTTGGTTTTTGGTTTTGGGTGAGGAATTGATGGAAAGGATTATAGAAATCGGGAAAAAGTGTATCTTTCTTTCGAAGGAAGGATGAGGAATCGTTTACTTTGTGCGTTTGCTACAGTGGCTCCTCGGTCCGCCCCCACTCCCCCTACCTCGGAATGGGGAAAGGGGGATGGAAAGATATCTCCTTACCAACTCTCTGTGATGATGGAAATTCAAATCATTATTCCAAACACTTAGATCAATGGCTTGATAAGTTTTTACCGTCCAAAGTGATACACAATTAATCCACGGGTCCAATTTAAATGGGTGCAAACTTGGAATCGATAATGATTGGGGTTTCTATGTTTTATGGTCTTCTTAAGTGAATTACCGAGTAGACCCCACTAGATATATAGGCATAGGGTGGTCGACCGAGGTTTTTCCTTATCAAACTATTGAAAGTAGGCCACATATAGATGGAAATTGAGCCTTAGATTCTTATAACCAGCGTATTATGAGTTTTAAATGGATGATTATAAAAGAAGTCCATCAGTTGTCTAAATTAACACCTATTTAGCATAGATGAAGTCAATTGCATCAAGGGTAACTTGTAATACTACTTATGAATTACTTAGTTGGCATTGCACAAAATAAAAGAAGGGTTGTGTGGACTAAAATCTATCTTAAATAAGCTCCATCAAACACTACCAGGTAATAAAGTTAACTTTGGACATAGAAACAAATTAAATCTTATTAACTGCATTCCAACAAATGAGAAAACTAACAATTAATTAGGCGGGTGTGTTGTAAGATTAATCTATTAACTCCTCATTTTGTTTGAGACTAACTGGTCAACCATATTCTTCCCTTCAAAAGTTGTCAAGACATGTCTAGTCATTTATGTTAGAGGTTTAAATTTACGGCAAGTAAACTCACTACCAAGCATAAACTCTGAACTCTAAGCCCACTACCAAGCGCCAACCATAAACTCTAAACTCTGAATCATATAAATGAAAATATGGCCAACAAGACGATAATGATGGCAATGAATTTCTCACGAGGCATAGAATCAATATCTCATGAAGGAATATAATCAATGGGAGTAACAGGAATATTGCAAGTGGACCAAGCTTGGCATGACTTGTTTGGCCATTCTCGAAGAGTGGTCAACTTACTACAAAATCGGCTTATAAATTAATCTGTTAGAGAAATGAAATTGATCCCAATTCGCTTGTTAATTGGAAAGCTCTTTTGAGACTCCCTCTTCTCGAAAGGGTCCTATTGTTTGCATGGAAACGTCTCAGAAATGCTATCTTGATAAGAGGTATTATTAAACTAAAGGTTAACTCATGATACATATCCTATTTGTGGAAAAGAGGAGGACTCGGTATGGCATGCTCTCAAGCTTTGTGATTATGTTAGAGCGATTTGGTTTGGCTCGTAGTGGGGCATTCACTCCGAGTCTCTATACCCTATGAAACTAGTAGGATGGTGGAAGAACACAGGTGAACAAGGCTGCCCGAATCCTCCTCTTGGAGATGACCACTAAAAAATATGCGCTCTTCCCATGTGGTAGACCATTTGGAAAGCTAGGATTGACTTCCTTCATAGAGGTCAATTGTTAAATCCCTTAAAGATCATTGGATTAGTACATAAGATGCTTGAATGTCCCATAAGACATTGTAGTGATTATCTCTTTCGAAACATGAGAAACTTGTTGAGGTCTCTAAATCAATTTCTAACAAAGAAGATTTAGTGATCTTCTCGGATGCTGCCTATAAGGCTAAGGAGGGGAACTCTACCTTTAGATATGTTATGATGTTAAATGGTAATGTTGTAAATGCAGGTGCTATCAAAGGGCCAAAAGTCGCCTCTTCAAAAGAGGCTGAAGTGAGAGTGATTTTAGCTGCGTTGGAAAAGGCAGGGAGAAATGGTTTTGACATGGCTCATATTTTGATGGATGCAAAAGAGGTAGTGCAAGTTTTGAAGAGTGATCGTGACTTGTCCATAAATCCCATCATTTTGGACATTAGAGCATTGGGTTATGTATTTTACTTTGTAGACTTTGGTTATATTTTTAGGATCTTGAATGGGCAAGTGTATATGCTTGCTAAAGTTTGCTACTCTAATAGACGGGATATAGATTGGAAAAGGGCTTCTATTATCTTATCTAGGAGCTAATTTGGTGTTGTTCTTTGTGCTTATCCTGCTTCTTTCGTTTGTCTCTCTTCCCCTTTAATGAATTTATGCTTATTTACCAAAAAAAAAAAAAAATTGCAAAGATAAGGCAGGTGAATCCAGCTGCTTAAATTTCAAAGGCGAGGCCCAGTCATGGATTTATAAGTTGTAGCCCAGAAGATCTAAATTTGATACGCACCCTCAGAAATGGTGCAAGACTCACGTTAGATTAGATTATATTTGTCCTTTTGCGAGTAAAGGGATGGAACTGAAAAAGACGGAGCTGAGTTGGCAAGCCAAGAATGCCGCACAGTCAAAGCTCTTCTGCGCTTTGACACCGGGGTAATTTGTGAGGCTCTATAAAGACCCTTTTTTATCACATTTATTTTTTTAATGTTTTTTCTCTCTATTATCATTGTATGATGAATTGATTCTTGTTGGGAGAAAATCCAGTTGAATTCTATGAAAAGAAAGATAGGTAATATGTCTTTTGAAGTGGATGGCTAAAAATCACACGCAACATATGGGGTACTCCCGTTGGAGAAAATGCCCTATATTTGAAATGTCTAACTTAATTTATTTGGTGGCATTTTCAACTAAAATTGTAAGTGGCAATAACTCATGAGTTTGTGTCAAATCAAGTCCTCCTCGTTTAAAAGATTTTTGCTTTCTATAAAATTATAGAAAACACACATTTGACAATTATAAATTGCGTAAAAACCCTCATTTTTTAGGATCTTTAGATTTGACCTCCACTCATATTATTTGAAAATCCTTACTTTAACGAATTCATGCTTCGAAATCAACTTTTTTCGGCTACTCTATATTCATTTGCACCAATCTAAGTATACAAATCTTTAGTGAGGAATCCTTATTCCAAAATCAACAAGAACTCCTTATATATTACCAAGCATTGCTCTTATAAAATGGTATTTGGAGAATTTATAATCATCATTTGATAGGAATTCTAAGAATTCCTCTGGCTAAATCCGATTTTTAATAAAGATTAAAGATGAGTTCGGCTCCCCTGTGTCATAGAAACATTTTATTTCAGTCAATGCATTTACATCTCCCTAGAAAGAGGGATCCAGACTCAACGCCGCATTGACAGCCTCACGGATTTCTCATGAGTGAACGCCTCAGACGCCCGGGATTGACGAAACAAAAAGGGTAGTGGCGTATGAGACTCGATAAGCATCGGGTGCTGTTTGTCGATTAAGTGCGATAGGTACGTGCAGGCACTCCCCATGGTGATGGGGGCACCGCACGAGCAACACACCCACGAGTGAAAAGGTGGCCGCAAACTCAATGTGGGTCCCACAGATGTACTGGGGCCCATAAATGGTGTTATATTTGACCGTCTATCGAAATTCGTTCGCAGGCCACGATTAATGATTCCTACTCGGTAAGGTAAAATGAAATGTTACTTTACTTTCAACAAAAATAAATAAATAAATCTTATAAATATATGTATGTATTTGTACAATACAACCATGGAATGAGACGAATTTAGTGGACTTCAATTTTTCAGCCGTTGATATGATGAGCCCAAATTAGTATTCAGATCTGTCAAAGATATGGATTAAGATTATGAAAATTTGGGTTCATGATTAAGTTCGTAGATCTTGATCTGAACCGTATACCAAACTCAAATCGCTAGCTATTTTTTGTTCGCATTGGCCTTCTATGATTTTCTGGTAATTTATATTGGCATTTTTGGCCTAATCAATAAATCGGTTGGGTCTGAGTTTCATACACACCTTCCTTCTTACCAAAGCTCAACCTAATCCAGCTCAACTTGTATCGTACTAGCTAACTTTAAGGCTTGTGTATTGCATGGAATTGAATACTTTTAAGGCTTGCTTGTTGCACGGAATTGAATTCATAGGTATTCATGCTAAACTAATTCCAACATAGGTTTATTAATAAATAGATGGGTTGAATAATATAAGGTTGAGAAGTACTCGACATCCTGCATTTCCTCCTTTTTCTAGGATTTGATTAACTAAGATGATAGTTGGGTATTCATTTTTCACTAATCTCTACTAAAGGGGGAGATTGTCTACGCCCTTTTTTATTTTTATTTTATTTTTTGTTGTTGTTATTGTTGTTGTTGTACACACTCACTCACCCCCACATTACGGAAGTTCCTATCCTTTGGACCCGGGGAGGATCCCTAGTTGTATTTGTGGATAGGGAGGTGTCTCATCATTGAGCTATAAACGGTGACCAATTTTTGTATCTTCACCTTTGCCTTTTCAATTTTACCTACTTTTAACAATATATTTAATAGAATCTCTATGAATTCATCAATTCCATGCAAAACAAAAGGTCTCAGGTTTTGGGCTAACAATTATAATGTCTAGATTGACTTAATCTCTACTTCATCAATAAATAAATCCAAGTCTAGGTTCAGGTTCCGCTTGTGCAGATACATGTTATCCATCATGCTCAACTCATCCCAATTGAACCCATTGCCACCCTTGATCACAAGCCAAGAAATTACCTTCATCGTTGCTTGATTGTATTTCAAACAAAAATCATGTAAGATTGTCTAATATTGCACTCCATATAGAGTTCACCTAGAATCAGAATAGCTGCGACTCAGATCACAAATCACAGATGGGATATACCTATCTTGGTGACCTTTGTTGGGTCCAGATATAGATGGCCAAAATCCCCTCAGAAGATCGCAACCATCCATCTTTTATCCATTTAACATGGACCATCATCTTACATTGTCTATTTGCAAGTCACCAAGAACAGAACTACAACAATAGGATACAGATGAAATTGACATGCGGCCACCCATCACATGATAGGCCCAGTGATTGATTAAAATGTAAAACTATCGAATTCAAGGGTCACATGGTGCATCCTTTTAGCCAGCTCACACTTATGATATTCTAACTGGCCCATGTGATAAGAGTAATGCTCCAATCACCTAATTGTAACATACCATTATTGAAGCTGTTTAAACTACAATAAAACAATCCATGTGGACACTGGGTCAGCTCACTCTGCTGTTTACAGTTACATCATTATTTCAAGTATTGGATTGAATCCCATGTTGCCTAGGAGGCAAAAAGGTTTTTGTATCTATTAATATGACTAACATGTGTTTACAAATGTTTGATGTATTTGTGTGATTTGATTTCAGCCACCAAGTAAAATAATAGGCCTTAAATAAGTATTAATGTACTCATACAAAAGACAGCATGGATATGGACCCTGAGCTCAGTGGTTTGAAACCTGGTGACCTCTTGTTCTTGTCTTTACTGTGAGGCAGCTTTTGTTTTCCAAGAGAACAATGTCTTTATTGACTAGGACAGAAGTTCAATGAAGTCAAAATGTTCAGACAACATTATAAAATTTACTGCCTTTCAGATCCAAAGTTGTGCAATTTACAATCAACCATTCCATTCATCAGGGATTCATTGTTTACACTTGAAGCCATTCAGATTGTCCTCTTCTTGCTCCAAAATTAAAGGCTTCAAGCAGAGGGCTATTGCAAAATGATTTTACTACAAAGCTGACTTCAGGTGTGGCCCACTAGAGATGTAAATTGGTTAGATCCAATTAAGATGGAACCATGGTGTGTACTATCCGGATCTGCTTTTTTAAAGGATGGGATCCTCTACGATGATATGGCGGGCCGTGGTTGGTCTACTCAAAGTAACAGGGGGATAAAACCCCATTTAGATCTGGATTCCTATTGATATGATTGGCACATCATATCATATCCTTATATCAGAGAGGCAGAACCGTTTTGTATCAGCCGATTCAGAGTGACTAATATGACACATATGGGCTACAGATATTGCATCAAATCCCATATTCGAGAGCTGAAAAACTGATATTCATGAATCAATTTCTGCTATCTAAAACCTTGTGAAGAATTGGCTCTGAATCTGGATTGGAAGGAAAAAGAAAAGGATCAATGGGCCCAAAATAGATTAGTCAAACATAGGCTCTCAAACAAATAAAAATAATCCAAACTGTGTTAACTCTTAAACGGAAATATGATCCAATCTCTACAGACCACAGATTTGAAGTGGTTTTCAATTTTCATTTGATCAATATACTAGAAAATAACTCCTGCTAAGAAAGATGTATGTCAACTCAAAAAAGAAATATTACAATAAAACCTCATTTGAGGGTCTGGAAAAGAGGTCAATAAAAAAATATACTGGATGCTTCACACGAGGTAAGCTTAGAAATAAAATAAGGAAGAGATAATATAGTAAAAAAGTAGAGAATAGATAAAGTAGATAAAGAAATAAAACAGAGAAAAAGTGGAGTAAAAGAATGGAAGTGAAGGAAGTGACGTGAGAAACAAAGAAAGAGGAAGATGTGAATGAGACCCAGACATGCATCCACATTGGTCACAGAGACTGGATAGGTCCATAGATGACAGATGCAAAGTTGGAAATTAAACTTGTGACTGATGTAGCCCAACTTAAAAAGAAAAGGACTTTGAAAAAACGCATTATAAAACTAATTGGGGATGTACAATGCTCTTGTGCCATCACCCTTCTTCTCTATCTTTGGTTTTTATCCTTGTATTTGGCTCTTCTCTTAATAAATTTTGTTACAGTTTCATAAAACAAAAAAAAAAAAAAAAACCATTATATTTGTATACAATAGTGGAAGGGCCAAACATTTTATATTGATGAGTTAATTTTGGTCCCTATAGATTGAGTTTGTGAAGTAAATTTATCACTTTATTGCGAATGATCCATGTCATGATAAATTGACAGGATTGGGGGATTGAGTCAAAGCCTCCCAATCACCTTATCAGATGGTGCCAAAATCTTTTGTTCATGCTCCAAGTTTCTCCAAATAGAATCGTGCTTAAAACAACTTATTCTCGAATGACAACTTTCTAACAACTTTTAATAATGCCTTCCAATTAGTTTTTATGGTATGAGTATAGGCTTAAACCAACCCTCTTTGATAACAAACTCTCTAAATTTTAAAAACATTTGTTGCACATCTGGCAATAAGTTTGAGATGTTCTCCTACATAAATTTGCTTATCAAAATTAATATCCAACCGTGGTTATAGATGAACTTTGTAATTTTCTTTCCATTTTTTTATCACGCTTATCTACTATTTTGATTTCATCATGTCATCTAGCATAAGATTAATCTAGTATGCTGCACATGGATTAGGAGCTGGCCAAATATCACTTTAATTGGATTATCTAATTGGTCAAATATATCACTTTTGTTGGATCATGTTATCCCTTGAATTAAGAACCAGTAGGGTAAGGAATTGGGTTCTTATTGGGGAGGCCAGAGGTTCAACCCCCACCTCCTCCTTATATATATATTCCCGTATGTGTATATGCGGGCTTTTTTCCCACCTCAGTGGGCTTCTTTCCCACTTCAGTGGGCTTTCTTCCTGGGTGTGCCGGGCTTTATCCCACTTCGGTGGGCTTCCTTCCCGAGTGTACTGGGCTCTATATAATTAAAAAAAAGAAAAAAGAAAAAAAGGTCCTAGCCACTAAAAGCTAGGGTACAAAAAAAAAAAATGTTATCTCTTGAATTTAGCGCATCAAGTTAATTAATGGTTTTGTAAGTGTTTTTTTATTTTTTATTATTTATTATTTTTTATTGTGACTCAATGCAGTAGTGAATGATGCTTGCATTAGCACCTAGGATGAGTGTCAATTAAAAGGTGCATGCTATTAAGTTTCCTTAGCTATCTATTCCTATTTCCTCTCAAAACCTCGAGGGCCCATCGGCTGTGAGTTTAAATCGCATGAGGAACAACTCAGGGCATAAAAAAATTTGCGTTGCCTACAGTGTGTTGATCGGATTCCTTCCTATAGGGAGTATTGAAAAGTACTAATGCCTTGAGGTTTTGATGGAAATGGTTAGCTAAAGATACATGAGACAACTGTGAGTCAAAGAGAGCATAATTAAATAAGCCCAAGTAATTTGGCAACTCTAGTGACTAAGCCCATTCGGCCCAAACTGCACTTGGGATCAATCATTTTGAGTACATAGAGTATATGCTTTTGCTTGGGCTTAGCCACATGCAATTTGTGTTGGGCTTTGGTTAGTAGTGTTGGACATTGTTGTGGGGTCACTGTGATGAAAGCATATGGGGCTCATTCAAGTAACAGACCAACGTAGCATTTCTTTACTCTTCTTTCCATATGGGGTTTTAGAAGGGTGTAATTTTTTGGACCAAAGGGACATCTCCTAGTTTCTTGTTTTGGCTCCTTGTGCTTCCTTCACAATCCTCATGTATAAGCAGAGATGAGGAGCCCCAACAAGAGCTTTGGACCTCATGTAATTACATCTAAGTTCTTATCTTTGGGCCTTCTTTTAAGAGAAAGAAGAAGAGAGAAAACTGTGTCCTTGAGATCAAAGACGACAATAGCTAATTGTGCAGTAAGTTTTTCATCCTACAGCCTCTAAGTCTAAATAATAGGGAGTGATACTTTGGACTTATTTGTTTATATTAAAATACACAGGAATTTAAATATTTAATAGAATGGTTTTTTTTTTTATTTTTAGAAACAGTAAAAAATAAAGATGAAGGGTGAATTTACAAAAATGAGGACCAAATGACCTTTCATTTTTATGAAGATGGGAAATGAGTACTTAGCCTTTGGTCTTCATTTTTAACCATTTAAAAAAACTTTCTGTCTATTAAATCCATATATTTTTTTATTGCAAACAAATGGGCCCTTACGGATTTCACCTCTGCTCATAAAACTCAACTAGGCTCCTTGATCATGTTCAATCTCATAGGGTGTATTGATTGGTCTTTGACCATTGAAACAAACACCTTAGCAAGTGATCCAAAGCATGACTGAGTTTCACATCTAAACAATATTTTACAAAAAAAATAAATTTCCATTTGATGAAAAGGTCTCCACACTCATCATTATCAATGGGCTTGGCTCGGCCTTGACGAACTGAAGGGTCCAACCTAGTCCGTTTATAATGGAGCCTCAAAATTGGGTTTATCAACAAACTATATATAGTGGACCTTGCCAATTGATCACGAACTAGCTCTTGATTGGAGAATTGGATCAAAATGCTTTTACTCATTTGGGACTCATGGTTCTTCTTTTCTCAATATTACCTGCCGTAGAATTAGGGTTGTCAATGGAACAGCCAGGGTCAGGTAAGTTTCTGCCCTTAACCTACTCTCAGATGTATACGTCGGTTGCGCTAGGCCAGGCCAAGCCCTTAGCAGATTTACACTAGCTGGGCCGTTACCTTACTCTCAAGGGCAAGGGCAAGAAGGGAAGAAAATTCTTTTTTCTTCTTCTTCATTTTAAACCCTTTGTTACATATCGGGGTGTCAATTTAATGCTAACAAATATAATTTGTTATTGGTAATTTCAGCATGCCATAAAATCACGGAGCCTTTGAAACTTAGGCCTAGGAGCCTCAAAAGAGCTCTCCAAACAAAGTTTTTGTTTGTTACCCAAAAAAAAAAAAAAAAAAAATACAAACCAGCAAACAAAGATTTTGTTGATAAAATGTCACGTGTGATAATTTAACAAAAGACATCCAACTTTTTATAGGGGTGTTCATGGGCCGGGCTGAGAAAGATCCAGGCCCAGCCCTATTCCGGATTGGGCCATAAGTTGCTGCCCCGAGTCGGGCCCAACTAAAGCATATTGAGCCTGAGCCTGAGCCCAGCCCAAGTTTTTTTTTTCTTTTTTTGGTAAAGAAACCCGAGTTAACATTATAATGATTAAAAAAAAAAAGGTTTTCCATCTTGTCTTAGCTCTTATTCTAACTTGTTTGGTGCTTATCCCTAAATAAGATGTCATGTATTCAAGTCCCACCCCCTCCTTTTTCCTCACTATTACTTTATAATCGGGCCGGGCATGGGCTTTCTACCACTCAAGTCAAGTCCGGCCCATCTTTTAAATGGACCCAATGAAATAGTCAAAACCCGGACCAAAGCCGGCTGGGCCGGATTTTGGCTCTGGCTGGCACGGCCCATGATCACCCCTAACTTTTTAGCAATTTCAAACAATTAAATGGCCATACCTATTGCAACTTCTAGATAGATATATAGGAAGGTTTGCATGGACTTTTTATTCAAATGGATATTTGTTTGCATGGAATTAGATACATGAGTACTCATTGTCAAACATACTTGTTTGTTTGCACATATGACTCTATTATCAAATGGACCAATATTTTTTCATGGAATTGGAAGCATAGAAAGTCATTATCAAATGAACTTGTTTGCTTGCATCGAATTATGGCCCTATTTTGCTCATGTGAAACTAGAACTCACAGTAATTAATTTATTGGATGGGCCTGTTTGTTCACATGAAATTGTAATACATAAGAAACAATTAATTTAAATGAGCAATAGTGATGCTCCAAGTCATCACTTACTTTCAAATCCCAATCCCCTCGCCCATATTTTGGCCACATGGTGGGCAATTTGGAGGGTAAAAAATGAAATTATTTTTAAAAGAAAAACTCCAAACCCCTCATGGGCCTTATCTTTGGCTAGTAAAATGATAATTCATTCCAATATTGTCGTGGCTCAGCCCAAACACCACCCCTCATTATAGATCTTATAATCAACGATATTTAGACGAGGAGAAGATGTTTTGAATCTTTTGAAGTCGTTTACCTACCTAAGAAGCTTAACAAGGTGGCTCGCGGTCTAGCAAAACGGGGTTAGGCTGGGGTGAACCTTCTATAGCAATTGGACAATTAAATTTGTATCTGTTTTTTCTTTGCCTTGAGTTGCTTGGGTTGAGCGTCTATGTGCTGCTGTTGTGTAGCCGTTTCTCTTTTTTTAATGATAGCTCTTGCCTTAACAAAAAAAAAAAAAAAAACAAAAAATGGACAAGAAGTAATTGCTTCAAATGGGTTGGGCCATTTGTTTGCATGGTTTTGGAATACACAGGAACTAATTGTACAACATGCCTCTCTGTCTTGTTGGAATTGGAGTGAATAGGAAGTCATTGAGGAATGGGCTAGCTAGTTTGTTTACTTAGAATTGCAGGAAGTTTTTATTCCAATGGGTTTATTTGCTCGCTTGAAATGGAGTACATGTGAATTCCTCCTCAAATGGGCTTATTTGTTTACACGGAATTGAATACACATGTAGATGAAGAATATCCAAATTTATTTTATATAATAATTAAAATTAATTTTATGCATTTAAATGTAGTTAAATAAACATTGTAACAATGAATCACATGTATAAAAACTGAGAAAATGGTGCATGTAGAAAAACTTTATAAAATGAATTGCATCTATAAAAAAAATCTACATATGCAAATCCGATTTACACATCTCATGTGTAAGAGACAAACGACTCGTTTAGAAAGGTATACTCACAAATTTATATTAGCCTATTCTATTAGGGACAAAAGGCCAACTAGAATGGATTTTGTCCTAGCCCAGCTCTCAAGGTTGCGAGCTTTTGAAAATCAAGTGCAACGCCCCTAGGACAAGACAAAAATGTCTTTGGTTTTGTGGGCTTTGGTGGACCAGTCCCCGATCTTTCCAGACTGGATTGAAAGGTCTAGTAATTAGAATGTGTTGTCTAGTCCCTTGTAAAATGCATTTTTCCCATAAACTGATTTTGTTTGGTAGGAAATCTCAAAAGAAGTACTATGAGTATTCTTACACCATTACAACTCAGCATAAAAGCTTTATATATCAAGATTGTTTGGCTTTTCCTATAACTTGATACACTAATGCTTAACCAGAACTACGAACCATTATTATATATAAAAGAGACTGATTTCAAATTGAAATTAGCTCCAATTGATTTTGACAATCTCCCACAACTTTGACCTAGAGACCATAATCAATCTCAAGACCTAATTCTCTTTTAATCTTATTTAATCTAATTCAGTTCAATAAAACACCATTTATTACTCACTCCCCGCCTCTCCCCCTTTCATTGCCTGCGCTAAGCACGGGGACATTTCATTAGTGCAAACGTGATGCGATATCAAACAAGGAAAGTCAAGATTTTTTTTAAGTCGATGATCTAAGCTCAAATTTGGGAGAGTCAGAAAACAGAACTCACAAATAAATCAAACCTAGTTAAAGTAAATAGCAAGCTACGATGGACAGTGAACTTTAAATTAGGTATCCATGGCATGAATATACATAACTAAATTTTATATAGTTCACATCCACGCCACATGTTCACATAATACAAAGTATTAGTTAAATAAAGCAATTTAGTGGACAGATTATACACAATGTCACTGATGAAAGTAAGAGGAGGAATGCGAATAATTGAATGGACAAAAAAAAAAAAAAACCTTAGGTCACGTTTGACAACTAAATAATTGGGGATTCCTTATAAATTTTTCATAAGGTAATTATGGACAACCAACATTTGATAATTATAAATCTTAGAGGACTTGGATTGATGGAAATACTCATTTATGGGGAATTTCAAACTCTGACTTCCTCTTATAGGATATGAAAATCCTTATCTTTGAGAATTTACGTATTGATACCAATTCTTCTTAGTTATATGCATCAATACACTATTATGTTAATGTTAAATGCTCAGCTGTACAAATCATCAGTGATGAATCCCGTGTTCCTGGGCGGATTCCTCACATGCTATGAAATGTGCCCAATTGTTTTTGCTGTGATTTAGGTGAAAAAAAGAGAGGAGATTGACCTTCATGTGTAGCTAGAGGACTTGTATCCATGAACGAAATGGTTATCCATTTTTACATGAATATCTCTTTGTTGGTCTTATCTAGGTGCGTAAGGGGTGGCAAATGGGATGGGTCAGGTAATACAAGTCGAGTTGAATGGCAATGCCCATATGTTGAAGCCCAACCCATTTTAAAAATGAGTCTAACTACGGGGTATATAAAAAGTGTCTTTTAGCGGCGAAAAAATGGGCTACGGTGGCGGTTTTTCTCTGCAGCTAAAAGTCACATTTAGCAACTAGATTTTTTTCCGCAGCTAAATCTGTCATTTTCCTCCACTAAACCTGCTGTTTTTCACCCTCTCCTACTGTCTAAGGGTTTCTGCCCATTTTAGCGGCAAAAAACCGCCGCTAAAGGTACTTTTTTCCTCCGCTAAAAATCACCTTTGTTTTAGTACCTTAACCCACACCCAGCCCATATAACCCATAGAAGAGAGACGAGAAGAAGGAGAAGAAAAAAAATTCTTTGCATGACCATCTCTATACACAAACTGGATTCAGTTTTTAGAATATAAAATTAGAAGAGGGAGAAAGATGAATAGAAACAGCTTACCAAAGGAGGGCCTTTTGCTTGTAGAATCCGATCAAGAATTAGGGCATATTGATCTTCTGAGAGACATCATGTTGATCCTTTTTCCTTTTTTTTTTTTTTTTTTTATCCCCTCAAAGCACTTGGTACTCCATCCCTATTATTATTCTAATTAATCTCCTCACACTCACTATCCCCATGAATTGGCACAAACCCAAATCTTGTACCAACTATTACTTACCACTGGACTAAAGTCCTAAAAAAATAAGGCCGTTCAAAACCATTAATTTGAGGGCCTTGGATCAAGGGGTACTTAGGATGATCTAACAGGGTTGAAATCTTACACACATGTAAGTCCCTCTAGATTTTTTGATCCCCGACTTCTTCCATGAGTGGTGTTGCCCTAGTCGAGCCTATTTTTTTTTGGTAAATTAAGTGAGGTCCGCATGCAGAGTCCATGAGAGACATCCATACCAAAGCATAACCTTAATATACAAAACGTAGGGCCATCTCCTATGAGTTCGAATTGGATGCAGGAGAAAGGAGGAAAGCTGGGGGCCAGAGAGATTTGTACATGAATTTGTAACAGGCCTAAAATAATTCCCATGAAATGATTGTAGCCATTAGTTTCAAAGCTTTAGACTTTAATAGCTTTATATGGTGCAGATTATTTTGTGAATGAAGCTAGTTGGTAGTGATTCACGAGAGTTAAGGACGCACAGAAAGATTAGACCAAAAAAATGGTAAGGCAACGAACCATTTTGGAGGAAGCTTTTATACATTTGCACTAAAAAGATGTATACGAACCAAACTGGTTCATAAACTAGTCAGCTTGACTTCAGCTTGTGTTGTTGAAGTTCTCAGCTTGAGGTCGATAATTCGCCTCGTTTTATATAGGTATTCTTTTTATTTGATTTGATTTTTTTCTTGTTCTTATTTCAATTACATGGGGGTACAAAATAATGCCAAGATTTTACATGATAGTTCGAGGTGTGAAAGTTTGAGCTGTTCGGATTTCAAATGTGAGCCGTACTGATAGATTAATTATCTCAATTTGTTTGAAGTTGCTGTAGAAAAAAAGTGCCATTGGTGAGTCCTTTCCACAGTTGACTATAAGATTGAGTCTTTCTTTGTTAAAATGTAATGGCGTTCACACACTGTTGCGAATGAAAAAAATAAAGGGGAGGAAAAAAGGAAAAAGAACTTGAAATCACTTGGCCTATTTGTTTTGATAAAACTCATAAGAATTGAATACACACAAATTTATGGGCAAGTGAGCTCCACCAAAAGATTAATAAAGAGATGGAGGATATGGGGTACTGGTTGAAGTGAAGGTAATTGATAGATAATATTCCTGGCCCATCTGAGGCCCATGAATTCTAGCCCATGTATTCTAACCGCAAATACTTACCCTATGTTTGGGAAGGGGGTAAAATGGGGGGAGGAAAAAAAGGAGGGGAAAATGGAGGGAAAGTGGAAATGGGGGCTGTTTGGGAAGGGGGGAGGGAAAATGGGGGAGGGGAAGTAGGGGGTAAAATTTTGAAAATTTTACCCCCTAATTTTCCCTTCAAAATTGGGGGGAAAGAATGAAGAGGAGAGGGGATTTCCCTCCCCTCCCCTACTACACAAACAAAAGAAGGGAAAATTTTTTTTCCCTCCCCTCCCCTCCCCTTCATTTTCCTTCCCCCTCTTTTTTCCCCTCCCCTCCCCTCCCCCCTTCCCAAACATAGGGTTAGTCTATAACAAATCCACCTAATCTGGATATTGTAGAGAAACTACTCACTTGATTCTCTCTTCTGTCGTAACTAAATGAGATACAAATACTGCTAATGTAATCATCCAAACCATCAAGTGTTGGACTGGATTTTCAGAAGTTGTTCACTGTTTATAGTATCAAAGCAGGTCGATCCTATCCTATCCTTACAATTCCTATTCTCTCGTCCAAACTGAAACAGTCACTTCAAACCCATCTGATAACAGACTACAGTATTCAAATTTTGAATTCCGTCTACAGCATTTCCCATCCTCAACAGTACCCACATCCAACTCTTCTTCATCATCCTCATGGCCTCATCAGCTTCCTTTTCCATGGTCAACATGACCTCATCATCATCTTCACCCACACCCACTCTCGTCATCTCCAACATTGCTAATCTGATACCCATCAAACTGGACAGCAACAATTTCTTGTTATGGAAATCACTATTTCGACCCATTTTGCGAAGTCATCATCTTGAACACTTCATCGATGGGTCCAAGCCAATTCCACCTAGGGAAATTGTTGGTACAGATGGCAAAACATTGCCAAATCCAGCATTCACAGAATGGTTTGACCGGGATCAAACCCTTCTATCCTAGATCAATGCCACGCTATCGGACTCTGCTCTCCCATACATCGTTGGCAAGGACACAGCGAAAGATGCGTGGGACTCTCTGGAACAACGTTATGGTTCCCTCTCTCGATCCCACATCATCGAGCTCAAGAAACGCCTTCAGCACGTAAAGAAAGGCACTTCTTCCATGCAAGAGTATTTTCATCAGCTTAAAGTTATTGCTAATCAACTTGTAACTTGCGGAGCTCTAGTCAGTGAGGAAGATCTTATCCTCTACACTTTATCTGGCCTCCCCTCTATGTATCGGTCATTTCAAACCTCCACTCGTACTCGGTCATGTCATGATCCTGTCTCCTTGGAAGAACTTCACACCCTCCTTGTGTGTGAAGAACTAAGCTTTGCTGACGAAGTAACTGGTGACTCCTCCGCTGCCTTTGTCGCCAAAAAATCATCTGCTCCAAACCGCACTTCAAGTTCCACTACTCACCAACGAAATTCCTTTGGCTCATCTGCTCGCTCCTTTCGGAACTCTAGTCCTCGTCCAGGCTCAGGTTCTTCTTCTGATGCTTCGAGTCAACGTCAACTCCCTCCAGGCTCAGGTGCTTCAAAACCACACCACACGTGCCAGATTTGTGGCAAAGTTGGTCATCTTGCCATTGACTGCTTCCATCGGATGGATTTTGCTTACCAGAGACGACATCCGCCTCAAAAACTTGTTGCTATGGTTGCCTCTCATCAACCCTCCTTGTCACAATCCTGGTATTCAGACACTGGAGCCACTCACCATGTTACCTCTGACTTAGATAATCTCTCAATTCATACTCCCTATCATGGTTCTGACACCGTCCAAGTCGGTAACGGGGCTGGCCTCTCCATCTCCAACACGGGTACTACCACTCTACACACACCAAATTCCAAGTTTTCTCTTCGCAATGTTTTACATTGTCCAAATGCATCTGCTTATCTCTTGTCTGTACTACAGTTTTCTTGTGATAACCAATGTTATTTTTGTTTTGATGACACTGGCTTTTGTGTGAAGGACAAAGCTTCAGGGAAGATGCTATTCAAAGGCCCATTGAACATGGTCTTTACCTTGTTCAAACAGCTTCTCCAAATAAGACTGTGAAGACTGCACTTCTCAGCCATAGTGTTCCTACTGACATTTGGCACTGTCGTTTGGGTCATCCCTCCTCTGCTATTCAACGGACTATTCTTTCCAACATCTCCACTTCATCTCAACAGGTCAAGACAGTATGTTCGTCTTGTCACTTAGGAAAGAGTACCAAATTGTCATTTTCTTTCTCATCTTCTATTAGGATCTTTTATCCGGAGAATATGTAGCTATTTTTGTGCAGTTTGTTATTCTTTCCTCTACGTGTACATAACTTATAACAAAACTTGTAACAAATCCCTTACTTAAGGGATCATCTTTGGCTATTAAAGGCCAGGCAATAGCAATAGCAAGATAAGCTTTTCTGATGATTCAAAATTTATTATGGTATCAGAGCAAGTTTTTTTTTTTTCACGGTGATTTCAGTCCTCATTTGTCCTTCAGTGTTTGGTCCTTATTGTTAGTGTCCACAACAGACTATGGCCAAAGACGGTGAAAAGTCAGACGGACGTCCGCCATCTCCGTTCACCGATCCCACCTCGCCATACTTCCTTCATCCATCGTCGAATCCAGGTTCTGTTTTGACTCAAATCAAATTGAAAGGAGAAAATTATTCTGCTTGGGAACAAGCTATTATTTTGGCTTTGCGATCCCAAAATAAATTAGGTTTCATTGATGGTTCCATTGCCACACCCGACAAATCTGATTCACATTTTGTCACCTGGGAAATAGTTAACTCTATGTTATGTTCCTGGATTGCCAATTCTCTGGATGATTCTATTAGAGCCACCGTGTCTAGACTTAGTAATGTTAAAATATTATGGGAGTGTCTCAAAAATCGATATTCTGTTAAGAATGGCCCCAAAGTTTATAAAGTTTGGTCCGATCTTACTTTGACTAAACAAGCAGGTGCCTCTGTCATGTCATATTATACACAATTTCTGGGTATGTGGGACGACCTTAGTAATATATCTCCTTTAGAGACTTGTACTTGTGACAGCGGGTCATCTATTGCTACATGGTTTCGTAATCTCCAAACCTATCAATTTCTCATGGGGTTAGATGACTCCTATAGTGTTTTGCGTACCCAGATTATTAATATTGAGCCACTTCCTGATCTTGACCGGGTTTATGCTATGGTGAGCCAAGAAGAAAGTCATCGCTCCGCTCTTCAACCGAGGGATAATAGCCCTGCTGTCGGTTTTGCTGTCCAGTCAAAAGCCTCATCTTCTAGTTCTTCTTCGACCACTACTGTATCTTCACCTAGTGTCTCTAGTGGCCGGCCTTATTGCACCTTTTGTGAGCGCCAAGGGCACGTCTTTGACAAGTGCTGGACCAGGCTGGGTATTTCTCTGGCATCAAACCGGGGACGAGGACGTGGCAGGGGGCGCCATTCCTCTCAATCACGTGTGCCTGCCTTCGCTGCAGCAGCCCAGTGGGCCACACAGACCCCTGCTGATGCACCTTCCTCAGCCTCATCTTTAGTTCCTACTGTGGGCATTCCAGGACTTACAGCTGACCAAGTTCAACGTCTCTTGGCTCTAATTGAGTCAAGTCCTGAAAACGATAAAATGTCTGGTAAGATTAGTCATGATGTGTCTTGGCTTATTGATAGCGGTGCATCCCACCATATGACGGGTAATATCTCACTTTTGTCAAATGTTCGAGATATTTTACCTTCTCCTGTTGGGCTTCCTGATGGTGAGAAAACTTCTGCAGTAAAAGAGGGTTCTTGTGTTATACAATCTGGGCTAACTCTTCATCATGTGTTGTTTGTGCCCAACCTTGCCGTCAATTTGACTTCTGTCAGTAAATTAATTTGTGATGCCAATTGTTTTGTGACATTCACCGATCGATTGTGTATTTTACAGGACCGCACCACGAGGAGCCCGATTGGACTGGGTGAGTCACAAGGAGGGGTGTACCATTATCGGCCAGTGACGATAGCGGCCGCCTCAACAGCTCGCGTACATGAGTCCTATGAGACATGGCATCGCC
This sequence comes from Persea americana, assembly GCA_029852735.1. Lineage (NCBI taxonomy): Eukaryota > Viridiplantae > Streptophyta > Magnoliopsida > Laurales > Lauraceae > Persea > Persea americana. The sequence continues at coordinate 79,369,544 of CM056810.1, forward strand.
GGTTGGGTCATCCGTCTTCTAAACCCATGTCCTATTTATATGTTAATGGCAATAAGGTCGTTGTTCCTGACCATCCTTCCATTTGTGATATTTGTTGTCGAGCCAAACAAACTCGATCTAGCTTTCCTATTAGTAACAGTTGTGCTAAAGACAAGTTTGACTTAATTCATTGTGATATTTGGGGTCCATATCGCAAGTCTACCATTTCTGGTGCAACTTATTTCCTTACTATTGTGGATGATTTTAGTCGTGCTGTTTGGGTCTATTTGCTGCTTGATAAAGGTGAAGCTAGTTTATTATTACGACAATTTTGTGCTATGGTCAAAACACAATTTGAAAAATCTGTCAAAATGATTCGTAGTGATAATGGTTTAGAATTTACTTCCACTTCTATGACTTCTTTCTATGGTCAACATGGGATTATTCACCAAACCAGCCTCGTTGATACACCACAACAAAATGGTCGTGTCGAAAGGAAACACCGTCATGTTCTAGAAGTTGCCCGGGCTTTATTGTTTCAAGCTTCTTTGCCTATTGAATTTTGGGGAGAGTGTGTTCTTACTGCCGCACATTTAATTAACCGTACCCCCACACCTCTTTTGAACGGACTTACTCCACATGATAAATTATTCTCTACACCGCCTAATTTTACACACCTTCGGGTCTTTGGTTGTTTATGTTATGCCCACTATAAAGACCGCTCCAAGGATAAATTCTCCCCCCGTAGTCGTCGTTGTGTGTTCTTAGGTTATCCTCATGGCAAGAAAGGTTGGAAGGTTATGGATTTGGAGTCTAAAAAGATGATTATTAGCCGAGATGTGAAATTTGATGAAAACACATTCCCTTTTGCTACTTCTCAATCCCAATCAAGCTCTACCCCTTTCCCCACTATTATTGGATCTGATTGGTCGTGGACATCCCACTATTAATGACTGTTTTCAGCTTAAAGATCTGGGGACTTTGAAATACTTTCTTGGCATTGAAGCAGCTCGTAACACTTTTGGTCTATTCCTGTGCCAACGAAAGTACACTCTTGATATACTAAAAGACGCGGGTCTCTTGGGTGCTAAGCCAGCCGTCACTCCTATGGAACAAAATCACAATCTTGCTCGTGCTTCAGGCCATCTCCTTCATGATCCGGGGCGTTATCGCCGCCTTGTGGGACGTCTTGTTTATCTCTCTATTACTCGCCCAGATATATGTTATGCTGTTCACATCTTGACTCAGTTTTTACACGAGCCTCGGCAAGCGCATATGGACGCGGTGCACCGTGTTCTTCGCTATTTGAAAGGGTCTCCAGGCCAGGGCATTTTGTTACGGTTTGATAGCTCTCTCCAGCTTTACGCCTTTTGTGACTCTGATTGGGCCGCCTGTCCCCTAACCCGTCGCTCACTTACAGCGTATTTCATTAATCTTGGGTCTTCACCCATCTCATGGAAAACCAAGAAGCAACCAACAGTTGCTCGTTCTTCCGCTGAAGCTGAGTACCGAGCCCTTGCTGTGACCACGTGTGAATTAACATGGATCAAGTCTTTCCTTGCCTCGCTTGGAGTGTTCCATAGTCACCCCATGCGCATCTACTGTGACAACCAAGCAGCCTTACACATTGCTTCCAACCCGGTTTTCCACGAACGTACAAAGCACATTGCAGTTGATTGTCACTATGTCCGTGAACAACTCGTTGCGGGTAACATCTCCCCTTCCTATATACAGTCCTCGCACCAACCAGCTGATATTTTGACCAAAGCTCTCGGTCATCACCAGTTCAAGTTTTTATTGGGCAAGTTGGGTGTTTGAAATCCTCACGCTCCACCTTGAGGGGGAGTATTAGGATCTTTTATCCGGAGAATATGTAGCTATTTTTGTGCAGTTTGTTATTCTTTCCTCTACGTGTACATAACTTATAACAAAACTTGTAACAAATCCCTTACTTATGGGATCATCTTTGGCTATTAAAGGCCAGGCAATAGCAATAGCAAGATAAGCTTTTCTGATGATTCAAAATTTATTATCTTCTGTTTCTCATAAGCCTTTAGATTTGATTCATTGTGATGTATGGGGTCCGTCTCTAGTGACTTCAGTAAGTGGTTATCGCTATTATGTAATTTTCATTGATGATTACAGTCGTTATTGTTTGATTTAGCCATTAGTTTTTAAATCTGAAGTTTTTCAAATTTTCTGCACATTTAAAAACTACATTGAAAGGTTTTTGGAATCTAAAATTAAAATTTTTAGATCTGATGGTGGTGGTGAATTTACAAGCTCCTCTTTTAAACATTTATTCTCTTCCAATGGAATTGTTCACCAACTTTCATGCCCACATACACCTGAACAAAATGGTGTTGCTGAACGCAAACACCGTCACATTGTAGAAACAGGACTTTCTCTCTTCGCCCACTCCCTTTTGCCACAAAAATTCTGGTTTGAGGCTTTTAATACTACTGTTTATTTAATTAATAGAATGCCTATCATTTCTCATTCAAAACTTTCACCTTATGAAACTTTATTTCAAACTGCCCCCGACTACACCCACCTCATAATTTTTGGGTGTGCATGTTACCCATGGCTTAGGCCTTATCAGCCTCGCAAACTTGACTTTAAATCCAGCCACTGTGTGTTTTTAGGATATAGTCTTAATCACAAAGGCTATCGTTGCATGGATGTTAAATCTGGTCACCTATATATTTCGCGCCATGTGATTTTTGACGAAAACACTTTTCCTTTTCGTCAAACTTCATCTGTTGCTCTGTCCACCACTCATCCTGACTCGTCAGCCATCTTTGGGACCATTCATCAATGGCTCCCTTCCAAACTTACTAATCCAAGTGTGTGCCCAGTACCTAGTTCAAGCCACTCCAGGCCATGCCCAGTTCCAGCAGCGGTGTCCAACCCATGTCCGGCCCTGACCAATCCAGCTCAGACCGGCCCGTCCAACCCAGTCCAGTCTCTGCCCAGTCCAATTGATACCCAGGCTAGCCCAGTTCAGGCAGCAGTATCCAACCCATGTCCGGCCTTGACCAATTCAGCCCAGTCCAGCCCGTCCAACCCAGTCCAGTCTCTGCCCAGTCCAATTGATACCCAGCGTAGCCCAGTTCAGGCCCTCCCTAATTCAAGAAATAGTCCCTGCTCATCCCCACTAAACCTTATACCCACTATTCAGTCCTCACCCAGCTCATCTTTACCCATTGTCTCTACCCCACCGAAATGTAATGGCGTTTACACACTGTTGCGAATGAAAAAAATAAAGGGGAGTTAAAAAGGAAAAAGAACTTGAAATCACTTGGCCTATTTATTTTGATAAAACTCATAAGAATTGAATACACATAAATTTAGGGGCAAATGAGCTCCACCAAAAGATTAATAAAGAGATGGAGGATATAGGGTACTGGTTGAAGTGAAGGTAATAAGGTAAAAGGATATCTTCCAATAAGACTGATGAAAGTGAGACTTTAACTTTCCTATGATTGGCTTATGCAGAACCCATCTCTTTTCAGATGCACTTGAGGTTATAAGTGCCATTAATGGTGGCAAGGATTGGGCTTTGACTACTTGTATTATATGGATGTTTTGGAGTTAGCTCATCAATTTGAAAAAAAAATCTAGTTTAATTATATTCCTAGGATTTTAAATGCAGGGGCTCACTTAGTAGCAGATTTTGCTAAATCTTGTTCTAGAGAGGTTGTGTGGCTTGATAATTTCCCGGAGTGGATGCATTATCCCCACCACATATATTTTGTTGTTTTTTGTCCTCTTTAATGAATCAATCACTTTCTTACACACACAATAATAATAATAATAATAAAAAAAAAAACTTTTCCACAGTCTGATTTACTACCGTGATGGTTGGGTATTTATTTCTCATCTTCTCTTAAATCAATTTTAATTAAATGGGAGGCTATTTGGTGGTCATTTTTATATATTAATCTCTGCCTCTGTTTTTAATTTTAAATCCCTTATTATATCATTTGTTCCTTAAGTCCAGTTCTTCCCATGTGTTTGCCATGGATAGATAGATAGCCCCACTGGCTGCAAGGAGGGTTTGTAGATTAGTCACACATAGACCTGAATAATCATCATCTTATTCGGGATGAAGTTATCCACTTCATGATCTTTCCGTACGTGATACCATTTCTCCATTATTGAAATTCGGATCTTGATTTGTAGGCATGATACCTAATATAGTTGTTTGAAGCCTCGAAAATGTCGATAACTAATCTTCCAGGGTTAGATCCTTCCTCTCTTTGAGTAAAGAAAGGTCTATTGCACCCTAAGCTGTGTATCAGAAGAATCTAAAAGCACATGATCAAGAGTTGTAGAACACTGGTGGAGATAATAAACTAAGTACTTGAAGATTATGACATGCCCTTTTAGACTTTGCTATAGGATACATAGTCCAAGACATGAACACTCCACAACAAAAGGGCTACTTAGAGACACAACAGGAGATGCAGAAAGTCGCTACGAACACCACATGGTTCATAGGTTATTTAACACATATAAGATGATCTAAGAAGAGATGCTTAGAGAAACGAAAGAGTGAAAATGAGAACCCTAATAAGGGCGCTGGCCGACGAAGTTGCCCCGGGGATCATAGTTGCATGTGATGAAGATGGCACCATTGTTACACTTGACGCGAGCGCAGCCCAGGCGAGCGGATCTGCGCCACACCACCTGAGTGTAGTGGCCACACTGTTTCCCGGCGGCGCAAGTATTGGTGTTGTAATTGTAGTCCTGCTTCTCATTGACCCATGAGTTGACTGCTTGGGTGGCTGTGAACTCAGCTCCGGAGCCCCAAAAGAGGTTCTCACCATAGGGGCCATTGGAGTGGGTTAGTGAGCAGTCGCCCTTCCTTTTATTGGCATAGTCTTGTGCATAAGCAGCCACGGTGTTGTCCCATACCAAGGGACCCACGCCCACTTGGTTGCGAGCCGCATTGTGCGCGTTGAGGAAGTCCTGAGGGCTGTTTTGGGCTAGGGAAATATGGACCAGTGCTAGACCCATGACGCACATCATGGCTACTGAAAGGTTCGAAGACCCCATCTCTCTATTAACTTTCACACACCTCTCTCTCTCTCTCTCTCTCTCTCTTCTTGAAACTAAGTTGCAATGCGATGAAATGGTATGAGAGCTCTCTAGTCTAGAATGGGGGTATTTATAGACTCGAACATGCATGCATAAAATTCCATCAGTTGCCGTGGGGAAAAAAAAATCTGGTGGGACTATTCAAACCTTAGAAAGCCCTTATTTCCTAGAAACACTGATAGCATTGGCTTTTACTGATTGAAAATGACCCGTAAGTCTTGAGTCTTTCTTTTTCTAACAAAAAAAAAAAAAAAGTCTTTAGTCTTTCTTGGTTTGTACAAAGAAATTTCTTCAGTGGTGAACAAATTTTGGTACTTTGGCAATATGACATGAGGTTAAAAGCCAAACTTCAGGAAAGTTCTGAAAAAAGGAAGTTAGAGAAAATATTCTAACTAATGAGCAAACTTTCTTTGGTCAATGAAAATTATGTAGTCATCTCAAGAAAAAGGATGAATCCACGGAAGAATGGAACTGATCATGCACAAACAGTCAGCAAACCTTCCAGAAAATGAGTACAAATACAATTTTTGTATGGATAAGTTGCCTACTTTGAAGTATTCAAGCATTATGGTCCTTGGGCGGCGTTTGTAAACTCATGATTTGCAGCGCAGATTTAATTGGACTTTAAGAACGGACACGAGGTGATCTTATTGTGTGGGGCTGCTAGGAAAAAATTCTTTTGAGGAGGGTAACATGCAAATTTTCCATTAAATTAATCTCAAAAACTTTGGGGGCTAACTTGAAATTTGATAGGTAGAACAATGGTTTTGCTCGAGTTAGACTTGAGCTTGATCGTTCAAGGTTGAGCTCAACTCGAGCTAAGGTCAAGATGGAATCAATCTAAGCTTGAACTTTGTTGAAATAATACTACATCGTATATAAGCAAGGTTGAAAAACTCATGGCTCGAACTCGGACTTGTCCAATGAAAAAAATATGATTTCGATAGAATCAACACAGAGATTTGAGAAAGTCACATTTAAAAAAAATATTTTTAAAAATACTTAAAATAAATAAGATACTTATAAAATATAAATAGAAACTTATTTACATGCATTTATGATAATCAACTCAAACTTATAAATCTAAATATATAAAAAAATAATTAAGAAGACACATTTTGATTTTTTACACAATATATAATTTGTTAGGCCAAATATCAAATGTAAAAGATCAAATATAAGTTTAAAATTGCATTCCAAGTGTAATTTTTAAATTGTTTACTCCAGATGTCATGCATAATTACTTTAAAATACATGTGAAGTTTTTAAAAATAGATTTGTCCATCAAATAATTCAAAATGCAAACACTAGCTAGCTAGGATGGGGTGACTTGGTTGAGTTTCCCCTGTATTTGACCCGATCCTCAATCAAAACTAGATAACTCATAAACATCAAGGGTCAACTTCGGGAGTCTTCTAACCTTATATCTAAGCAGAATATACAATATATGTATGTCCCGAATCCCTTGAGTCCTCGCCTCCTCGCCAAGAAATATAAACAAGTGAGCCTAGTTGAGAGTAGCCACTTGATTGTCAATGCCTTCGGCGTAAGGGAATGTTTCGCGTTCCAAATGATTCAATGTTTGATGGGGCCATGAAAGTTGTAGAGCTTGAAAAAAAAAAAAAAAAGACTTAAGGTTGGAAGAATGGAACAAAGAGATAAAAGAGTTGATGGACGACTAGATCTTCCGTCAAGAAATTGAGTACGACCACTAATACCGGTAGTAGTGTCTAATTCTTGTTAGAGATTTTGATGTACACCCTGCACACAAAAAATCACATGCATCATCTTCATCAACCGAAAAAGAACAATAAGAGCTGCCAAAAAAGAAAAAGAAGAAGATTCGTTGGAATTTGCAACCAAAAAGTCACCTCAAAGGTTATTATTTCAGGACTAATCCAGGGTGCTTAAATGATGCTTGAGCCTAAAAATAAAAATGTAGATTGGCAGGGAGGGTTGTAAAACGACTAAGCTGGCTCGCAAGTTACTTGGCGTTGATCAACTGGGTTCAAGTTCGAGCCTAGATGGATTGTTTCATGAGACAAACTCAAGCTAGTCCCCTCAAGGCTAGCTTGTTCGACTCGAGCTTGGCTCAAGCTTGAGCTCAGCTTAGCTCCATAGCCAACATGTTTCATCCGGCATTGATAAATGACCCGATGTGAATGGTTTGCATAGGCACACGGAACTTGCATTTTGTTTTGACTAGGGCGTAATCCATCACACTCATGACTATCTCCTCCACTTGATTGGCACTCTAATCTGATATTGATCCGATTTTGCCCAATTGTTGAATTGGGAATTCAAGACATTGTGCTTGTAAAATCATCTGACTTTGATGGCGGAAGATTGGAGCTGATTTTTCCTGTGCCTGTAGTGTCAATTAGGTTGTTCTCTCCCGCTTCCCCATGACATGCCATGCATCTTGACAGAGATGTGGATAAGACATTGACTTCCCTAGAATTTGAATTAATAGAGTGATGTTTGAATATCAATTTAACATTTTCTCATTTTAGTTTACATGTTTGGGTATCCATCAATTTAGGATCTCTACTTTCTATTTTTCATGAAAGAAAGATTATTTGATGCTCATTTATGAATCCTCATCTCCATTTCTCCAATTTAAACTACATACATTTAGAAATACATACGTTTCTTTGAAGTTTTAAGTATCAAATTACTTATTTTATTGGGAAATCTCACTGATCTCATTGGTTAGTGGCAGTAGTTCTCACTTAATAATTTAGAGGGTTGGAATCTATATACACCACTTCTTTTCACTTATGTGGAAAAAAGAATAATGTTATTTTCACTCCTTTTCTTTTATTGGCGGTTAAATGACACTTTCAGGAAACATAAATGATGCGTTTAGGAAACCCAAGAAAGTTCATTTGTTACCAACATGAGAGGTGGATGAGAAAAACGGTTTCGACTAAAGCAGCCCATGTGGTGGAGCCAAAGGGTCATGGCCTATATGTCAGAAAGCAACGCACAAGTCCACGATCCTCCGGGAAAGTGGACAGAGGGTGAACTACACGATTCAACAGTGGGGCCCACAAAAACATACCTTATTATGAATATCCATATATACCTAAAAAGCATGTGGTCGTGGAGTACGTCACTGAATTTTCGCCTGTTATAGCGGTAATAACAATTGTCACGTGAGGTGCAAGTATATCCGTTTTAGAGAATTCCACTGAACCCATAGTAGGTTCACTTGCTGAATATTTATTAAGCAGTTTTCACCGTTAAAACAAGTGCACATTTATCTAATGGTCTAATTCATTCGAATGAGTGTCAAATTTGAGATCAACGACTATTAGGGGAAGTCCCTATGCAATGGTTTGCTTAGAGAAATCATTTGGTGGCCCCATTAAGTACGGTGCTCCCAATAACATTTGCACTAGTGCTCGGCGGAGGATTTTTCTATCATTAATGATGTGATTAATATAATATTATTTATTATTATTCACATTTATACTTAGATCCTTAATCTTATGACTGAACCAATTCCAATTAGAGTAATATTTACGAACTTTTTGAGAAGTGTCAGATGCCTTAATGGTAAAAGGCATTGCGTCTCACCTATGATGCCTGGAACCAACCCTTTGGCATTGCTAGAGTACTACCCCGGGTGTAGTCGGGTGGAGTATATGAGGTGGAGGCGTACTTGGCTGGAGTAGATGATGATGGGAAAATGAGTGCTCTGGTGTGAAGCATACACGAGTGGAGCGAAGAGGAACCCTGGATTGATAGACAATGCCAGTTTAGGAATAATATAGCTTATAATTCACTCTCATATAAGCCAAAAACTTAGCGTGGTTATAATTAAAAATAAAAATTAAAGGTGAATTTTCAAAAATGAGAATTAAATAATAATTTTTTTTAAAAAAAATACATTTAAAGGAAGATGTTATTTGATGCTCAGTTTTTTTTTTTTTTTTTAAATCACCTATAATCTTCATCTTTAATTACAACTACCACGTATATTCAATTCCTGTGATTTTAATGCATACAAATACGGCCAAGGAAAATCATATAACCGGTGAACGGGTTTATTTAGAGTGGGAGGGATTTTTAACATGTGGGCCACGATCACATAGCAGACTTCTCCTCCTTCCATCCTTCCACTTGGAAAGGCTGAATACACGGGACGTTGTTGTGGCCTGTAGGTGTGGAGAGGATCCGGTCTTCTTAAAAGGCTTGCAGCTGTGGCCTGTAGGTGTGGAGCACATGCACTTCCGTTGTGGGACCACTTTTTCACGTCACTGACGTGACGACTTTTCTTCCGACTTTTGAGAGCAAGCAACACGAGCGTACGGCTAGCCCTGCGAATTGGGCTGTGCCCTAATGTGATCCAGGCCTGCATGTCAGCTCAGTTTTGGGCTGGGCTTTTTTGGCAAATGGCAGCATTTTAAAGTGGGTGTTTTTGGGTGCCCCAGCCAAGGAGGCTGGAACCCAAGGTTGCCAAAACAAGTGAGAAGAAGAGTCTACATATGTGAAAAGAGGAGCCCACACAAGCGATAAAAGTAGAGATTGTAGGGTACAGCGGCGGACCTAGGTTTCTCGTTTGAGAGGGGCTTAGGATAGTCAATTGAAAAATTCGATAACTATATTTTTGTTCTTTCTTAACATTAACTCTTGTAAAAGATAAAGTATTGCAATTACAAAATATCTAATTACATCAACTAACGTTCTCTCATCAAAATTTATATGACATTTGTACTTGTGTTTTAAGGCTCCTTCTTCAAAACCCATATTTTAAGCAGACAAAAAAATTATGGATTTTGAGGAATTTGTGAAAAAATATATAAAAAAGATCCAACTTATAAATCTATGGGTCACAATTTTTTTTGATCCAAATCATTAACATTCTCAGATTAATGGTAATCATCAATATGCTTAGTTCTTTTAAATCTTAATGGATTTTTGAGAGAGGAAAAGAGATTGGGATTGGGATTTTTTTGAGTTGGGGGAAGTTGGGTGGGGCTATGCATTATTTTAAGTGGGGCTGGACCAGGCTTTTTGAAATGTTGGGGGTGTGTTTGGGCGGGGCGGGGCGGGGCGGGGGGGGGGGCGCTCCGGAAGCTCCCAACTTAATACATATAGGTCCGCCTTTGGCAGGGTAGCTAGTAGCTATTGATTTCCGGGGTTGGGAACCAACTGAACAACACCATGTTGCCAATCAACCAACTAAACATAAAAAAGTTATACAATTAGTATAATATCATTATATATTATTAGATATTTAATTATAAAATATAAAAGTAACTATGCCTAATCAATTATACCAAGAATGATGATATGATATTAGTATAATTTTATAATAATATAACCTATTCATTATACATCATAAAGTATGATATGTATACTAATTGACTATTAACTAATTCGCTAGGCTCATGTTGAGGAGACGGGCTCAGATGTAGAAGCCCTTGCACGGACACTACATTGCACAAGGAAACCTTTTATGCCATGCCTTGGCCCATGGCTCTTGAAAGCTATTCAAGCTTGTATTGGAGCAGGTGCATCTAATTTGGCCCTAATTCAATTGTTATCTCCCAAAGGATAGAGTCTAATCGCCATAGAAAGCACACTAATATGGTTGATGAAGTCTTGACCCTTCAAGATTCAACATCCAGAGGGGATGGTTTTTGGTTCATCCTTAACTTACACCAAAACCCTTCACCCTGTGCCTCGTACCTAGGGCTGTCAAAATGCCAAACGACACGAACTCACATGATATTAATGGGTTCGGTTGGGCTTTTAATGGGTTCGGGCCATTAACGGATCAAACTCATCAACACGTTAAGTTAACGGGTCATGTACGAATTAAACCAGTAACCCGTTAATAACCTTCTTAACCCGTTAAAATTTTTTTAGTCCCTAAGTGTAGTTAGAATTAATTTATATTCATAAAGAATAAATTAAAATTTATTATTTTATAGTAGGGTATTAGGTGAGATCAACTCGAGATCCTCACTTACAGTTTCATGTGGCTTTTATATGTTTGTATGGATTTTCTTTTAATTTTCGAAATGACTTAATTACTTAATGGGCTGGGTCATGCATCCCGTTAAATTAATGGGTCGTGTTTTGGTTGGATTTTTTGACCCATTAAATTAACGGCTCGTGTATTGGTTGATGTGGTTTTAACACAAATTCGTTAACTCGTAACCTGAATTCAATAACATGACACGGTTGACAGTCCTACTTGTACCAAGCATTGTCCAGCTTGAGCTCGACTTCAATTTCTCAAATGGATGGGACAAGCTGGCCCCTGTTAAAGGCTTGGTTTTTGAAAAAAAGGGAAGCTTTTACATTACGAGCTTGTATTAATTGACAAATAACTACCTGCTGTTTTAATTTAAAAAACAAATACTCAATTAATTGAAAAGTCCTAGTAAACCACTTTGACTTGCTGTAAAAGCTTGACCTGATAATGAAAGTTGATGTATTTTACCGTAGACCCTTTTTTTCAGGGGTTTCCCATGGTAGACAATCCAATAGAACTATTCTCCTGGTCACACGCACGAAACCTACACACATGTGCATTGAGTAAGTTTGCTGTGATTCGAGCACATGATGGAGGGATCAAACTTGCGGCATCTATGCTACTCACACAACTCCTACGTGGGTTATTTTACCGTAGAACTATGAAATATTAGTTTCTTAGATATAACTCTAGACAAATTAAAGTAACTTAATTTAAATAAAGCCAAGGTAAAATTGATTTGAATCTAGCAGTAATTTTGCATTATCACCTCCAATTTTAAATGAAAGAGGTTATTTCTAATGAAGTTTTTATCTTTTGGGGACAAAAGATGGGGTGGACCTTGCCAATTGATTGGCCTACTAAACTAGCCATTGGTTGGCAAATTGAATCAACATTCATCGATTCATCTGGGATGCATGATTCTTCTTCTTCTTTTCTTCATTCATAATAAATGTGTTAGAAATAGGACTTCCTAAGGGCCCGGCCCAATTAGCCAGGCTGTGGTTTGCCCTTATCCTACCCTCAATATATGGTATAGCCTAAGCCCTTAGGCCTTAACAGACTACACTAGCTAGGCCCTTACCTTACCCTCAAGGGTTGGGCCAAGGCAGTGCTAACTAGGACCGAAAGAAAAGAAAATTCCTTTTCTTTTACCATAGACAGTTGACTTGGTGCTATCCAATGCAATTTGTTTTTGACAATCTCAGTAAGTAATAAAATCATGGAGCCTTTCAAACTTGAGACTATGAGCCTCCTAAGAGTTAGATTGTTCATCGATTAGCACTACATATAAATACGAAAAAAAGGTCACGTGTGTTGTTTTAATGGAGAAAAATCCAACTCTTTCGCAATCTCTAACAATTAAATGCCCGTGCCCATTGCAACTCCACGTACGTAGGTCTATAGGGTATTTTTTTCTCCTTTTCTTTTAACAAAGGTGCTCGTTTATTTGTATCGAATTAGAACCTAATGCAATGGGCCCACTTGAATTAGAAACATGGAAGCTCATTCTCAACACGCACACGCAACTGTATTGTGAAATGGGCTGGTTTGTTCTAATAGAAGAAGAATTCATTGTCAAACGGACGTGTTTGCTTGCATGTAGTATGAGCCTCTTTGTTCATATAAAAGGTACAACGGTGTTGACACGGTGTAACAAACGACTTTAGTAGAGAATTCATAGGAATTTATTGGCAAATCATGAGCTCCATGTAAAAATTATTAATGAGGTGAAGGATGTGAGGGCCTAAGATTGTAGTTTTGAAAGGAATTTTCCCTGCCTCTGCTTGTGAGTTTTGAAAGGTATTTTCAGGCCCCTGGTTGCGAGGATTGGTTTGTAGAGAAATTTTAATATGATATCAAAGCCAACAATTACGTATTATAAAACAACATAATGAAATACGTTTATCTAAATCAAATTATTAATCAGATCTTAATTTATTCACCTGAATATAAATGGAATGGTTAGAAGCCCCGAGAATTCCACAACTGAATTTCTATGGTTAGACCCTTTCTCTTTTTGAATAAAGAGAGGTCTATTGCAGCAAGAATCTGTTACTCAAATAATCAAGACATTGACGGGAAAGGGCGGTGTTCTTCTTTTGTGTGGGTTCTATTTTGTAGGGTCTTTTGTTCGGCCAATCTTCTATGTTGTATTTCTGCTTCTGGATAATAAAAAAATCCTTAAAAAAAAAACAGTATTAGAAGAATCTGAAAACACATGATCCATAGTTTTAGAACACCGATAGAGATAATAAACTAAGTAGTTGAAGATTATGATGGCATATTCTTAGGACTTCGCTAGGACTCGAACACTTGCAGACAACTAGAGGGCACTAACGACTAACAACAATCTCACGAGAGATGGATATAGTTGCTAAGAACACATGGTTGATATCTTATTTAATACAGATAAGATGATCTAAAGATGCTTTAAAGGGACTGATAATGAAAAACCCTAATAAGGGCGCTGCCCGTTGTAGTTGCCTGGGGGATCATAGTTGCATGTGATGAAGACGCCACCATTGTTGCAATTGACCCGGGCGCAGCCCAAGCGAGCGGAGTTGCTCCATACCACCTGAGTGTAGTGCCCACATTCTTTCCCGGTGGCGCAAGAATTGGTGTTGTAATCATAGTCCTGCTTCTCACTGACCCATAAATCTACGGCATCGGCGGCCGTGTACTCAGCTCCAGAGCCCTCAAAAATGTTCTCACCATATTGGCCACCGGAGTGTGTTAGTGAGCAGTCGGCCATCCTTTTGTTGGCGTAGGTTTGTGCATAGGTGGCAACGTCGTCGTCCCATGCCAAGGGACTGACGCCCACTTCGTTGCGAGCCACATTGTGCGCATCAAGGAAGTCCTGAGGGTTGTTTTGGGCTAGGGAAATATGAACCAGTGCTAGACCCATGACACACATCATGGCTAATGAAAGGTTTAAAGACCCCATATCTCAATGACCTTTCACACACACCTTTCTCTCTTTTTCAAACAAAGTTTCAATGCAATGCACTGCTATAACAGCTCTCTAGTGGGGGGGCTTTTATAGACTTTTGAACATGCAAAAAATTCCGTCACTTGCCTAGGGAAAAGAAAAATCTAGTGTGACTATTCAGAAACACTGATAGGATTGGCTTTTACTGATTGAAAATGACCAGCAAGTCTTTAGTCTTTCTGGGTTTTAAAAAAAGAAACTTCTTCATTGGTGTAGAAATTTTTGTTACTTCTCAACATGACAAAGTTTTAGCCAAACACTCTAAGAAAGTTCCGTAAAAAGGAAGTTAGAAAAAAATATTCTTTTACCTAATCACACCCTTTCTTTACTCAATGACAAGCATTATGTACTAATCTCAATACAAGGATGAATACATGGAAAAATGGAAGGCATGGACAAAACGTCGGAGCAGGCGTGTAAACTTTCCAAAAAATCAGTACAAATACAACCTTCGTATGGATAACTTGCCTATTTTGAAGTATTCAAGCATATCATGGTCCTCGGGCGCCATTTTAAGCTCATGATGCGCAGAGTAGGCCTAATCGGACTTTAACAATGTAAGCGAGCTGAGATTAGCCTAACTCAAGGGCGGAAGTAGGATAATTTTCTTGGGAGGCGACTATGATAAAATTTTCTTTTTAAGGGGTCGCAAGCATATTTCCCATTGAATTTTCAAAAGCTTTTGGCCCTAACTTGAGATTTGATAGGCAAAACCATGGTTTTTCTTCCGGAAGACTTAAGGTGATCAAGATCAAATCTAGCTAAACTCATCTTTGCGCGATTCGGTCTTGCTGCATGTGTGTGTAAATACTACTCTGTATTTAAGCAGAATATATAGTATAAATATGCCCTAGACCCCTTGAGATTCCTCTCCTGCAATTAATATTTACATATATGGTATAAATACAAACAAAATACCTACATACATAAACAGGGTAACAGTCTACCTACAATCTTATCCCATGTGAGTTCCTACTGGTGTCATAGACCTGTCCCACCAACCCGATATTGTCCGCTTTGGGCCTTTGGCCCACACGGTTTTATTTATGGGGCTGGCCCGTAGGCGTCTCCAATAGGCCTCGTGCTGCAATAGGCTGGGGTCCTAACTTTTAAGCTCAGGCTCTGGGTTGTCTCTTGGCGATGTGAGATTTGACAATTTGACCCAATTTGATGCTCATTTGAAACCTGCTCACCAATCCATGAAGATTTTAAGTCATTTGTTCTCGAGCAGCCCCATCTCTGCCTATTGTACAATGCTATTGTCCACCAGACCTAATTTGACACTAATCTGAATCTTGCGCACTAATCCACGAAGATTTTTAGCATATACGCTACTTTGTAAACTTTCCAAACCGAGTTTGAGCGTAGTGAAGCTGAGTTGCTTAGTGATTAACTGGAGCTTAGCTTGTGAAATAATTTACTCATTTCAGCTGGACTTGATTAACTCATGAGCCGAGCTCGAGCCTAGTTGAGCGTAGCCACTAGGATTGCCGATGCCTTTGATGTTGGGGACTGTCTCGTCTTCCAAATGATTCAATATTTGATGGGAAGAATAAAGTTGTAGAACTTTCAAAAAATTTTGAGGTTGGAAAAATTGAAGAAAGAGGTAACACAGTACGACTAGATCTTCCAGTCGAGAAATTATATCGACAACTAGGAAAAGTAGTATTGTTCAGTCCTTGTTAGTGCAGCTGCGTTTTGGAGTTTTTGAAGTAAACCAACTAAAAATCAAGAGGCATCATCATCAACCGAAAATGAACTAAGGAATAAGACCTGTTTAAATTTGCTACCAAAAGGCGCGTCGAAGAATATTTCAGGAATGCAGCGTACAGGAAGCTTGATCTTGGTCTATGAGCCTTAAAGATGTAGATTCGGTGTAAAAAGACCAAGCTGACTTGCAAGTTTCTTACTTGGCTGTGATCAATGGGGCTCGAATTTCGAGCTCGGATGGATTGTTTCATGAGCCCGGTCGCTGCATGGCTTGTTTGATTCGAGCTAGGCTCAAGCTTGAGCTCAGCTCTGGTTCTCTACGCAGCCTGCATGTCCTAGATTAGTACGGTTTTTTTTTTTTTTTCTTTGTACCAGCCAAGGTGGTTAGGTTCTTGAGAGTCCTGACCCATTGTGAATGGTTCACATCTTATTTGGGCAAAGATCTTTAATATGCTTTCAACCGGCGCAATCCTCCACACTCATTTTCTCTTTCCTACAGTTCAATTAGCACTCTAATTTGATGCTAATACAAAATATTGTGCTTGTAAAATTGAGGGTGGAGGACTCATGGGTTAGGATGATATGATCGGGCTGACTAATTTTTTTGTGTGCCCATAGATGAGACCTTGATTTTCCAATTACTTAAATTAATAGGGTGACGATAACTGGATATCAATTTACCATGCTCCCCTTTTATTTTCCATGAAGGGGAAATCATTTAAGGCCCATTTATGAATCTTCACCTCTCTCTCTCCAATTTACATCACTTAGAAAGTAATGCATACATTTCTTTTGAATCTGTTATTAGTGTTCGATTTTGTTTCTAAGTTTTTATCGGTTCCTTCTTATTGGTGGACCCAAGTTAACGTCAATGGTAAATAACGGTCAAAAGGTCGATGGAAAATAAAAAGTCATGTGGTCGTGAAGTTCATGACTGAATTTTCGCCTCTTTTAGCGGTAACCAATTGTCACGTCAGGTGCGGGTGTAGAATTCCTCTGAACCCATAGCGGGTTCACAATCACATGCTAAAAGTTCAAGCCGCACGGAATGAAAGATGAGTCATATTCATTAAACTTTTCTTTAATCTTGTGGTGGGACCGATTTTAATTAGAATAATATTAACGACATATTTGTTTGCAATAGAATAGATAAGGTACCGCTTAAAAATGAAGATTGACATGTTTCTTTACTGAAATTCATAGAATTGAGTTCCTGTCGAGAGAATTTTGAAATTCTCATACATGGAGGAATTCCTGAATCCTTTTTCATACTTGAGCATCTAGAAATTCCACAAAAAAGTAAAGGGATTGGGATTCATCAAATTTCAAAGATCATTTAAGAACTTTTAGATGGCTTTAATTCTAAAATGATGTGGACAAACATTGACATTTGCAAATGCAATGGGATAGGTAATCACATCATGTCTAAAAAAACTCTAACACGATAAATCCTTATAAAAAATTCAATGTAAGAAACAAGCCCTAGGTGAAGTGAATTTCCAAAAATGAATATCAAATAACATTTTCTTTGTAAATGTAATTAAAAGAATATACTATAAGATGCTCATTTTTTTTTTTAAATTCATATTTGATTTTCAGTTTTATCCACACTATATTCACTTTCTGTGTATTTTAATGCATACAAATTCGGCCAAGGGAAATCATATAAATGTTGAGCGGTTGAGATTTTTAGTATGTGGGCCACATAGTAGAGTTCTGCTTCCCTCCTTCCACTGCTTGGAAAGGCTGAGTAAGGAACTTATAGAGGATCGGGTCTTCTTAAAAAAGACATGCAGCTGTAGCAGGTGTGGAGCACATGCACATCCATTGGGGGACCACATAGAGAGGAACCAACACGAGCGTACGGATAGCGGTGCAAATTGGACTGGGGGCAAATGTGATCAAGGCCTCCATGAGGACCATGCCAACTCAGTTTTGGGTTGGGCTTGTTTGGCAAATGATTACATTTTAAAGTCTGAGTTGAAGGCGAGATGGGCTTAGCCCTAGGCAGGTATTCGGATCGGGCATGGATGCCCATATTAAGTACTAGTTTGTCTTCATGGTCATTGAATTCCTAAGAATTTACGGTAAGATGGGTTTTTTTTTTTTAAATAGTATTCATATGTGATGATTAAAGGGATTTTTATGAAAAAAATTTAAAGTAAACATTATTTAAACGATTTTAAGAAGAAAAACAATAAAATGATTAGATAATTGTTTGTACATCTTTTTGGATAAAATCACTCAATTGACGATATCATTAACCCAATTGACGATTTTATCAATTAGTTGATGATATCGTTGACCTTCATTGCAAAAATCGATATTTTACTCTATCTTCTTCCACCTAGTGATGCAAAGGTTATGCAAATCATTGCATTTTGTGCCCAAGTGGTTAGTCATTGCAAAAATTGACATTCTACCCTCATGTTTAGTTTTTATGCATTTTTCGCCCCGTTTGCGTGAGTTTTGAGAGTTTGAATTTAGAGTAAAAGGTAATCGGTGAAATGCCTAAATGAGGGTTTTCTCTTGATTTGGCGGTGGATTCGAGTGAGGTTAGAGGGAATAAATTTGGGTATGCTTTTATCAACATTTAGAGTTTGAAGCCATTTATGCGGGAAAGATTTCGTAGGCCACGATGATGTGAGCAACATGTAGGAATCCATGTTAGAAAATCTTTGAGTAGTGAATGTGAAGTTCTCTCTTAGACATTGTACTGCTTGTGTGGAATTTTAAATTCCAAGAGTGTTTTTTGTTTCGTTAATCCAAGTCTATGAACCAACTTTAAGATGGGCTTGATAGTGGATGAATTAAGAGTCCTCTCCTGCAATATTTACATATATGGTATAAATACAACCCATATACCTACATACACATACAGGGTAACAGTCTACCTACAATCTAATCCCATGTGAGTTCCTACTGGACTCAATTTGATGCTAATTTGAATCCTGCTCCCTAGTCCAAGCTGTCTGCTCTCAAGCAGCCCCATCTCCGCCTCTTGTCCGGTGCAACTTTCCACCAGACCTAATTTGACACTCATATGAACCTTGCGTACTAATCCACGAAGATTTTTAGCATATACACTACTTTATAAACTTTCCAAACCGAGTTTGAGCTTCTTGAAGCTGAGTTGCTTAGTGATTAACTTGAGCTCAGCTTGTGAAATAATTTACCCATTTTAGCTGGACTTGATTAACTCATGAGCCGAGCTTGAGCCTTGTTGAGCGTAGCCACTGGGAATGTCGATGCCTTTGATGTTGGGGACTGTTTCGCATTCCAAATGATTCAATATATGATGGGAAGAATAAAGTTGTAGAACTTTCAAAAAATTTTGAGGTTGGAAAAATTGAACAAAGAGGTAAAACAGGTGATCGACGACTAGATCTTCTAGTCAAGAAATTATAATGACAACTAGGAAAAGTAGTTGTGTGGGAAAATACCGCAATGACGAGATTAAGGGAGGATCACGGTAAAGTACGCTAGCCACTTGCCTCGGTCTTGGCAAGCATAGCCGTCAGTTCGGCGGCACGACAGGGAGCACCGGCTCAGGGTCTTCACCCCCGCAGCTCGGCAGTACGGTTAGAGCCCCAGCTCAGCGAGGTAGCTCGGCAGCTCGATCAGGAGTGCCAGCTCAACGAGGCAGCTCGGCCACTCGGCGCTTGTGCCAGCTCAGTATGATGCCAGCACGACCAACCCCTCCCAGGTTCCGGTACGAGGCAGTGAGCCCTCATCTCTGAATAAGCACGCCCTGTCAGATAGGGGCGCTCATTTATGATGATATGATCGCTCATTTATAGTGATAAGAAGTTGACTTTATCACCCCTTAACATCAACTGACAAGAAGCATGGAAAGCCCTGATGGGATGACCCCTTTTTACCTATCGCCGAATGCCAGGGTAAGGTCTGACACCTTTACCTTACCTATCCCACGCACACATAAGAATGAACGTTGAATATCTATATATATGCATGGGGTCAGCCCCATGAAGGTATGCAGAATAGAACGCACAAACCTATTGATCTTTCATTCTCTTCCTCCTCCTGCTTAGTTTTTTCTCAAAACTAACTCAAGCATCGGAGCACCTTCGGCTCACGGCAGCCAGGGGCTCTGACTCTAGCCTTTTTCCCTTCCTTCCCTTTCAGGTTCTTGGCGTTCGGTATTCCCTGTTCTAAGAAGTTCATTCATCTAGATCTAAGTAGGTGTCGTTTTTACCGCCTACAGTAGTATTGTTCAGTCCTTGTTAGTGCAGCAACGTTTTGGAGTTTTTGAAGTAAACCAACTAAAAATCAAGAGGCATCATCATCAACCGAAAATGAACCAAGGAATAAGACCTGTTGAAATTTGCTACCAAAAGGCACGTCGAAGAATATTACAGGAATGCAACGTACAGGAAGCTTGATCTTGGTCCATGAGCCTTAAAGATGTAGATTCGGTGTAAAAAGACCAAGCCGACTTGCAAGTTTCTTACTTGGCTGTGATCGATGGGGCTTGAATTCGAGCTCGGATGGATTGTTTCATGGTCAGCCCGGTCTCTGCATGGCTTGTTTGATTCGAGCTAGGCTCATGCTTTTGAGCTCACCTTTCATTTTCCATAGAAGGGAGATCATTTAAGGCCCATTTATGAATCTTCACCTCTCTCTCTCCAATTTACATCACTCCGAAAGTAATGCATACATTTCTTTTGAATCTCTTATTAGTGTTCGATTTTGTTTCTAAGTTTTTATCGGCTCCTTTTGATTGGAGGACCCAAGTAAACGTCAGTGGTAAATAATGGTCAAAAGGTCGATGGAAAAGATAAAGGTCTTGTGGTCGTGAAGTGGACGGCAGAATCTTCGCCTCTTTTAGCGGTAACCAATCTTCGCGTCAGGTGCGGGTGTAGAATTCCACTGAACCCATAGTGGGTTCACAATCACATGCTTAAAGTTCAAGCCGCACAGAATGAATGATGAGTCATATTCATTTATCTTATCTTCAATCTTGTGGTTGGACCGATTTTAATTAGAATAACATTACCGGCATATTTGTTTGCATTAGAATATATAAGGTACAGATTAAAAATAAAGATCAACCTTTTTCTTTACTCAAATTCATGAATTTTGAAATTCTCAGACATGGAGGAATTCCTAAATCCTCTCTCATATTTGAGCATCTAGAAATTTCACCAAAACGTAAAGGGGCTAGGATTCATCAAATTTCAAAAGTCATTTAAAAACCTTTAGATGGCTTTGATTCTAAAATGCCTGTAAAGAAACATCGACATTTGCAAATATAATGGGATAAGTAGTCACATAATGTCCAAAAATCCTAAACATGGTAAATCTTGATAAAAAATTCAATGTAAGAAACAAGCCCTAGGTGAATTCCCAAAAACGAATACCAAATAACATTTTCTTTGGTAATATAATTAAAAGAAGATACTATTAGATGCTCATTTTTTTTTAAATTCATATTTGATTTTCATTTTTATCCACACTATATTGAGTTTCCATGTATCTTAATGCAAAAAAATAGGGCCAACAGAAATCATATAAATGTTGAAGGGATTCATTTTGAGTGGCGGAGATTTTTAATATGAGGGCCACATAGCAGGTGTGGAGCACATTCACGTCCATTACGGGACCACATAGAGAGGAAGCAACAAGAGCGTACGAATAGCGGCGCAAATTGGGCTGGATATTTAGAGTTTGAAATTTGGGTATGCTTTTGTGAACATTTAGATTTTGAAGCCATTTGTTTGGAAAAGATTTCGTAGGCCACGATGATGTCATCAACATGTAGGAAGCCATGTTAGGCAATCTTTGAGTAGTGAATGTGAAGTTTTCTCTTAGACATTGTATTGCTTGTGTGGAATTTTAAATTCCAAGAGTCTTTCTTGTTTCGTTAGTCCAGAATTTTTGACGACTTGTCGAACTCTTCTTTGATGCATTCATCACATGCTTTCGATTTTTCTTCATTTATTTAAAATGGATAGTCATCTCTTGAATATATACTTTCTTTTTGTGCCCTTGCATTGCATAGGCTGCATTGCAAGGGCTTAGCTAGCTTGATACATAAAAAATATGTGATGTGGAAGAGTTAATGAGGTGCCTTGAACTTCAGAACTGGTGCAAGGAATTTACTAAACAGAATTTATGTAGCTGACCAAACATAGTTGAAACAAGACTTTGATGACAACGACTATAACAAGTGAGATACAAGAGGACTTTTGAATTTAGCAAGTTCATTCAAATCCATTAAATGTTAATTAATATAGTAGGGATTCCTCTTTGTTTTCTGCATCCCTTAAAAAGCCTTTGTCTTTCGACCTTATTTAAAAGGTCCTTGCAATCTCCACCCTCAACACATGCCTTCATAACCCCCTTTTACTGATGGCCAAGGATTCTCTACATTCTGGGCTGAGTGGTCTGAATCTGGATGGGATCGATTGATAGTTTTGGAGTTAAAAAAACACCGGTCAGTGCCACAGAGATCCCAAGATAAAGGGGGCAAAAATTACCATTGCCCGGTCTTGGATAATTCGATCAGTTCGATTATAGATGCAAGTTGATCGAGTTTGGTTTCGATCCATGGTGGGCCAGAGTCCAATATAGTTTAGATATACCTGACCCCAAACCCCAGTCCAGGCTTGACACTGCAAGTAAATAGATTAAAGTATGTTATATATTTTGTAAGAACAGTTTACTGAATCCAAGCATGGAAAAAGAAGGGACTGCATCAGGTTAATGGCTGTTGTAAAGCTTTTGTCACATGAATATTTCCCATATATATATATATATATATATATGGAAGATGCTCTTATATATATAAACAACATTACTCGATAGACTGAAATGACCAAACAAAATTCATCTAGCTGACCCAGCAAAGTTGTTGGGAAAACGCTTCGATTATGATGACAATGACAACGAAGGCCTGAACAGTATTAGACTTGAGTTTCAGTTTTCTGCATAATAATACTAATATGTTACTTTCATATTATATGTTATTTCCATGTAAATCACTCAGGCATTTTTGGTATGGGACCGGACCATACTATCAATTGGTTAGAAAAAGAGAGGGCAGATCTGAACTATCTGGGTCGGCTTGTTTAGATAACAAGGAGTCCAGACATCCCCAAATTCAATTAAATGCCCAACAAGACTTTCAGAGATCTTGCAATGCTTTAGATACCAGGCCAGAGGGCAAACCAGTGGGTTCTGCCCAACCTTGTTTGACCATCCGGTTTAACTTAACTGTTAAAGGAATAATAAAAATTTAAAGAAGCTTGAGAATAATTAAATGTTTATAGCAGTTTGACCAGTTTTTTTTTTTTTTCCTTCCCCCATCAGTACCCCAGTTTTAATGTCAGTCTCGGATTCAACCAGACTCTCCACTTTCTAAAATGACGAGTCTACAAACTTTTTTCCACATCCAGCAAGACAGATGTTGTTATTCCTTTCACAGAAATAATAAGAAGTAGGAACAAGAATAAACCAGAGTGTTGTTACACTTTGAGAACAAAGGAATTTCATTCCAAAGCAAAAGCATATATTGTCACTAAGGACTTTGGTATTTCACTTTAACATAACCAAAGCAAGCAACATAGATAGTTCATTCCATTTGATACTGTCAAGCATATATGCTATTCTATACATGGATTCAACAGTACAATCTAGAGTGGAACTCAACAAAATAAGCATATTACAAAGCAGCATACAAAGATATCATCCATCATCTTCCCAATGCTAACATGAACTTCCATTGTAAATTTTGTATTGTCTTCAGATATTTTAGTCATGGTTGTCATGCCTGGACGGATGTCAGACAATACCTAATCAACTGACCTGAGTAACACCTCTAGGCATTCTTCATCTCCAGCAGAAAATGGATACTCTGAGTACAAGTTACTGGGCACACGCATCACCTTTCATCAGAATTGCTTGTAATGTCGACTTCAACCATCTTCAATTGTGTATTTCATTGCAGTGTCTTCTTTAATACAGATCTGTTTCCTTGATTCTCGGAGAATGACATCTATCCCAAGCAGCCAAAACTAAATATCACGTGCATCTCATTCTTTCCTTCATAGAAGAACTTCATTAAAGGAACCTTAAAGCATAACGAGTCCAAGGGTTGCAGTCTTATAGCCTTCCTGCTCACTTGGTTGCACTAGTGCAAAAACTTCACTGAAAGAAAACTATTTCATAAGGAGAAGTGCCAAAAGCGAGCACTGAACAGAATAGTTGATGCACCTTTTCTTGTTTGCAAACCAACATACCTCCTATAAATGAAAGGAAAGCCAAAGAGTCGCCTTTCAAATGCACTACCAACAGTATACTGTAGAGAGAGCTCAAAAACCCAAACACCTTCCAGTCCAGATATAAGGTGCAGAAAATTATCTTTCAATGGCATCAAATGGAGTCATCATGTTAAATGGCCCATTCATTCATTTCAAGCCCCACATATCCCACGCTCCCCTCTATTCTCCATTGACAACCAGAAAAAACAGACAAAAAAGAAATGCATTTGACGCTTACTCTATTAGGTCCTAGTCCCTAGTGCACTAATACTAATTCTACCAAAACAGAAAACCATACCTAGATATGACTCCCCGGTGTCTTAACCTTGATTTTTCTTGCGCATAAAACCTACTAACAAAGCAGAGACCCTTTCTTCCGTTCTCTTATCTAGAACAGTCTGCATTACTTCAGGCCCCTTCCACACATCCAGAAATCTAAGTAGCAGTGTTTGTACCTTTCTCTCCTTTTGCCTCACCTAAGGTAATGGATATTGGCTGCCAGCCTGAGGAATGAGTTGTAATCCATTTCTTAACCGTCACCATCACGTGCAAAATCTGGAGTATTTCACCCAAAACAAGATGTTTCAAGCATGATTTCTTTAGTATAGTAGCCGCATCATACCTGTAAGGCACAGGTGAAATGAATAAATAGGTTTCCAGTCGGCTAGCAAAATAACATGCAAAAGAGCAAGGCAAATTGAAACATGATCTTTACTTCTTTTTTAAGCCATCATTGCAGCACGTCCACCAACAGATGATAGAAATTTCTGGATTGCATCCCATGGCTTCTGTGGGAGCCATCATTTAATAGTGTATTCAACGCAAGTAAGACATGACCTATAAGCCCAAGGACATGATCAGATGGCTGTGGACATACTGAAGTTCCCCACGGCCCATTGCTAGAAGCAGTGTCATCCATGGGAAGAGAAGGGGGTCTAAAATCTGGACCATGATGAAGGTACCCATTACTTGAATCGTTGGTATACAAGGGTTAAGGGGGGCGTGGTGGATGTGCAGTGTATGGAACATTGAAGTTCCCAGGGTTGGAAGAATCGAAAATGTTGCCAGGTTTTGCCTGTATATTTCGTTGAAAAGTAGGATTGTTGTGGGCATTGCCAAGGTTGTCCGGAATGTTTAGCTTACCAATTTCAGGTATGCTAGTAGGTGGGCCTGATTTGATAACAATAATGACTACAACAGTTGTATACAAGAGGGCTTTTGAATTTAGCAAGTTCATTAAATCCATTAAATGTTTAATATGGGAGGGCTTCGCTTTTGTTCTCTTCATCTGTTAAAAAGCCTTTGTCTTTCGACCTTAATGACCCAGCCGCAGCTGGAACACAGGTAGGTAAGCTTCCATCTGAGGAAGAAGAGTGACTTCTATAGAAGCTTGAAATTCAGGAACAAACCCTTCTCTCCTGCTGGGTTCGACCCATGAGGCTTCCATCAGTCATCATGGGCAGAGCCACAGCGACAGGCAGTCCACAAGTAGCATTGTGTCAACAGCACCCCACCCACAAGAGCTTTACATGTGATGAAAAGTTCTCTTTCTGGCATTTTAATTTACAATAGCTACATATCATCTGATGAGAACCAACAAGCCCATATAATGCAATGGGCATCAAAAGGAACTTCAAAACATTCAAAATGTAAATTAAAATAACATCAGGTGGATGTCCTCTTATAGCTGAGAGTGAGCATTGATAGCGCTGAACATTGAGAAATATGCAGTCCTTTTCCTATCTATGCCTTTTCTTTTAAGGTTCAACACTGCCCCCCACATATTGGTGTTCTAGAAATACGACTCATATAGCCGACCCCAACATGGTTGGGACAAGGTTTTGATGACGATGACGATGATACTGTTAAATCTGATTCTGGCGTCAATACAACAATAACCATTTTCTCAAAGAGCAGCCAAAAACACCCTCTGTACGCTGAAGGAAACCAACCAATGCAA
Source organism: Persea americana (assembly GCA_029852735.1). NCBI lineage: Eukaryota > Viridiplantae > Streptophyta > Magnoliopsida > Laurales > Lauraceae > Persea > Persea americana. The sequence goes on from CM056810.1 coordinate 79,395,562, forward strand.
CAATACCACCACACTGTCATACTTCTATGCCGTCGCCCAAGCATGAGCCCATTCAATTACTCCAGCCCCTCGGCCAAAATGCTGCTCACTTTATCATAACCATCCAAATATTCAAATTCTTTCACTACTCCATCCATTTTAGTGGCATTTCCAATCAGCAAACCATGAGTAACAGCATCTGGCACCCAACCCTTTTCTAACATCTGGTCCAAGAACTTGGAAGCTTCATGTTTATAACCCTCTTTCCAAAGGCCTATGATCACCAAGTTAAACATCCTGGAGCAAAGAGACCCCTCTCTAGGAATGATTTTCTCTAAGCTATTTGTTACTGAATGCAATTGAGATTGGTTTGCCAGACAAGATAGTAGTGTATTTAGTGTTTCTCGATCAGGAACAAAACCATCACTAACCATTTGACGGAACAATAGAGAAGCATCGTTTGTCATATTCTCGGTACACAAGCCATGCATCAGAACACAGTATGCTTTTGCATCCAAAGCACAGCCTTCTACCAACATTTGTGAGAGCAGCACCAATATGTCTTTTGCCCTGTTAAACTTGCATAGAGCTTGCATAATTGTAGTGTATGTGGCAGGACATGATGGAGTGCCACTATAAAATGCAAAGGATCTTAATCTGATGGCTTCATCCACTTTTCCCATTAGACAAATCCTATCTATCAGTAGTTTGAATGAGGGAGCACTAAGACTGCTTCTCTTACCGGACAGATAATAAAAAACTTCAACTGCCTCTTGAATCTTCTCCAAATGACAAAGGCCATCAACAAGTTCAGCATAAGAAATCGAATTTAAACACCAATATTCCGTACGTGCCTGACTGAAAAGCTTGAAAGCATCCTCATACTGTCTCATTTTACAATGGCCAGAGATGAGAGCAGAATAAGTTGCATCATCAGGCATATAAGAAGCAGCAATCATCCTCTCAAATACTTCAAAAGCATAGCTAGTCTTCCCCCTCTCACAAAGCCCTCTAATGAGGACGTTCCAAGAAGTCTTATTGCATAAGAACTTCTCAACCATCTTCCTGAGCAAAACATATGCCTCGGGAAATCTACCCACATGGCAATAACCTTCAAGCAACATATTGTAAGGGGTAGTGTCCGAAACAGACTTCTCATCCAAAAAGATCATAGCTTCATTCAATTGACCTAATTCACAAAACACATTCACAATATTCACGTAAATATTTGCCGCAGGAGTTAAACTAGTTTCCATCATATCTGAAAGAAGCTTAATAGCGTTATCCAATTGAAGATTTTTGCAAAAACACCCAATCAGAGCCTCATATACTTCCAAATCTGGCAAATGACCAGAAGCTCTCATCATTTTGAACAGCTCGATTCCCTCATCCAATCTATTAATCCTACAAATCAAAGGTATAACATTATTATAAAAAACACAATCTGGTCTGCAACCAATCTCAAACATCTCATTCAAAATCTCAATCATTTCATTAGCCCGATTTCTCAGGAAAAGACCACCAATGATTATCATAAATGTAGTACTATTTGGACTGCACCCCTTATTCTTCAATCTGCGAAACTGGTCCAATGCAGTATCTATCCGATCTGTCTTGCACAGAACTTCTATAAGATAATTCAAGGTCTCAATGCTCGGAACAATGCCTGCTTTCACCATTTCCTTATAAACAAACATGACAGACTGAAAATCAATCTTTTGCTCAATGATTGCACTCAGAAGAACATTACACATTGAGATTGACGGCTTGCAATTTGCATCAATCATAATCTCGAAAACTCGTAAAGCTTCTCTAATCCTATGACTTTTACAAAATGATCTAATTAAGAAAGCAAAATCTTCTTCTGTTGGGCGCACCACCTTTATCATCTCATGCATGAAAACCTCCATTTCTATAAGATTTCCTGCCAGGCCCAGCTTCAATATCATTTGAGAATACGTCTCCAGGGTCTGGAAAAATGGGTTTTTGACAGAAGCCCATTTGAAGATATTAATCGCTGAGTTCAAATCACTGGTAAAATCTAAAACCGAGACTAGTTTACCAGGGTATGGGTTTTTCTCAAGAAACTGCATGGTGGCTTCAAACTCAGATGAATTTGGTGGATTTTGATTGTTTTCTGAAGAAATTTGGATATGAGCAGTGCATGAAATAGAAGAGAAGTATGAATTTTGAGAAACCCATGCAGGAAGTCTTTTCAAGATAATAAGAGGCCGGAGCATTGTGACCATTTGAGAAAACAGGTTCCATGGTCAGTTTTCTATCTCTGAATATGAAAAATGGGGAAACTGATAATCAAAGGCAAGTGAAAAGGGAAGTTTCTGAACTGGAAGTATGATGAGGGGTTTTGATTGAGGTATTTAAAGAAACATGTGCCATCTTTTCCCATTTTGGCAGAGTTTGTAAGCTTCTGTTGGTTTCTTGGTTTTTCACTTTTGATGCTTAAATAGCTTCTTGGATGCATCTTTAAGTTCTGTGAGGCTGATATTACCAATAGACGATCAGTTTCTGTGAGGCTGATATTACCAATAGACGATCAGTACCATGTTCATCAAGAGTCAAAGTTGTTCTACTTGAGATGTGGTGGAACAAGACTAGACAGGGGCTGCCCCATGGATAACCCCGCAGAAAAATCAGCAATTCAGTTGATTCTGTTTCTAACTGTTTGACATGTATGGTTGCAGAAAATGGCTAATGGTTCACACTCAAAGGAAAAAGGCTCAACAATTCAGTGTGAGATTACTAAATATGGTGCACTCTCTTGTGTGCAATCTAATGTTTCTCAACCACCCAGTTCTCAGCACCATTCACAGCGTCACGTCACTCACACCTGCCACAACATCAAACATATTAGAATTCAGCCACTCCTACAATATTACCTCTGAGATTTTGATTTAGTATATTCCCATTTGGAAAGCCATAACATTAAAGTGGTAAGCTGTGCATTTGTATGATAGAAAATAAATTGGATTAGGCTTTGTCTAAGGCTATGTTTCAAATTTCAACTTGTCTGCAAACTATAAAAGCTGCAAATACTTAGATCTGCAGCAAGCCAATAAGACATAGCGTCTGTTGTCATAATTAACAATGTAACAAAATGTAAAAAATACAAATATAGGAAAACAAGTAATACAAAATATAACCAAAATAACCAATTGCAATTTTCGATATTGCTCATCCACGTTATAAAAATTGAACATGTCTTCATGAAACTCCAGAACTAATCATTATTACAATTTAAAAGTATTACTGATGTAGCTGGTAACATAAGTTTACATTACCAAATCACACAAGGAAGCATCTTAGGCAGGGCGGCTGGGCTGAGTATCGTCCTAGACAAAGCCCAGCCAGAATTTCATGCAGCTAAGCCCAAGCCCCAATTCCAAGGTTTGCCTTAAGTGCAATTCCAGGCTTCCAGGTTACTAAAAAAGAAGCTCACTCAACCTGTTAGTTTAATAATGGTAAATTTTATTGAAAAAAAGGAAGAAAAAACAAACAGCGATACAACCAATAAAATACACGAACAACTACAACAAAAGAAATCATCGAAAGAATTAAACATCAAAAGAGGTGCATAACCAAAAGACTCCTTCCCCATCAAGAGCATCCGCCATATTATTCGCGTCATGCAAGACATGACTAAAAGTAAGGTTCAATTGCAAAGAAATATCTTGCAACTGTTTGCTGTTAAAGTGCAACCATCCAAAAGGGTAGTTTTCTTGAGAAAATGAAATAGCACAGTGTCGTTTCTATGTAGTTTATCTTGTCAAAATTCTCCTTTGTAATGGAAAAGATATTATCCATGTCAATGAAAAAGGAACTATAGGTGCAAGTTTTAGAGCAAACTTAGGGATACTTAAATCAAAGGAAAAAATTAATAAAAAAGTGTAAACTTTTGTAGTTTTTTACTATACCAAGAAAAATACTCCCATACACTTTGCCAATTCCTCTTATTAACACGAGCGAATTGATTGAGAATGAAACATTGACACCCAGAAATATAACAACTTCAAATGTGACAAGTGTGACTTTGCAAGAGAAAAAAAAACCAATAGCCAAAACACATTCTTTAAGAATCTCTTCTGCATAAACACACTATATTATACCAAACAATCTTGACGCTAAATTCGAACAGTTCTAACTCCGAAACAGAATTTGCGAAAAAATCCATCAAACCAACCCTATTCTAATACTAACAGCGGGCGTGAGAGAGAATAAACAGAAATTACTCAAAGATCACTAAAACCTCATCAAATCCAAACTCCGAGGATAAAAAAAAGCATCAAAACCCAGGAACGATAGATGTCAGACCTTATATAAGCAGTTTCTTACTGAAATGGATTAAAAAAAAAAAACTATCTCGATGCTACATTTCTAAGTCCCCCAAAAGCAAACACATATCAATCAAAACAACGCGCGCGTGAGAGAGAAAAACAGATGTTGCTTAAAGATGGCAAAAATCTCATCAAATCCAAACTCCAAGAGGCAAAAATAAAAAAAGCATCAAACATAGGAGCGATAGTTTTGAGGCATTATACAAGCAGTTTCTCGTAGAAATTCATCAAATTGAAGTGTTTCGAGTGCTAATTTCATCAATAGCGAGAACAGATAAAGAACATACATAAACGATCAAACTATCTCGACGCTAAATTCAAACGCTTCCAAGTCGACAACAAAATTTAGAAATCAATAAAATAAAAAAATAAAAAACAACGCCCTTCTAAGATTTACAAACTGATTGAAATAGAGAAAACAGATATTGCTTAGAGATCAATAAAACCTCATCAAATCCAAACTCCGCTAGATATGAGGCCTTATATTAAAGGAAAAACATCAAATCGAAGGGTTTCAAACAAAAAAGAAGAGAACTTTAGGTTAGTCTCATACAAAAACGGATCAAATCGTAGGTTTTCGAGCAAAAGGAACTGAAATTCTGGGGCAAGATCTTACCTTTTCTCCTGTTTGATGCTGCTGTTCAGTTATCTTGTACTGGAAGATAAAAGAGCAGAAGCCGAAGACGGCTTTCGAATCGGGGAGAGAGAGAGAAAGCGTTGGAGGCGGGGGGAGTAGTGAAGAAGGAAGAAACGAGGGATTTGGCTCGGGTCTCTTAAAGAAATGAGACCACGTGGCACGACCGTCAAAATATTATTAGCTTTCGATTTATTGCTTGCTACTGAAACCCAGTGGACCACGGAAACACGAAATACATAGAGTTACGTGAATTTTTTTATTAATTTTAATAAGCAGTAAACTGTCGATTCCACCTTTTTGTTTTATCATCTTTTGCTAATTTGATGGTTGTGTATTTTAAATATTTTATTCTTTACGTGAAGTGTAATTGGAGTTTGATGAAGCCTGGGTAGTTGTAAGAGGAAAGAAATAGAAAATATATTCACAATAAAACAACATAATAAAATAAGTAAATGTGATTTGAATAACATGGGGTTCACAATATACACATTCATTTAAATTAAACAAATTAAAAGGCACTGCATTCATCATTTGAATCGTTCACGTTAATATTTAGGAAACCAAAATATTTACAAATTAGAATACAAACAATATTAAACAAAATAATCATGCCGAGTATGTGAAAGTCCACCTTTCAAGTGCTTCTCGATAGACCTGTAGGCAATAAAAAAACTATGTTAATAAATTAAAAAAATCATTATATTAATGGTAAATAATCGATTGAAACTATTGTTGTAGTTATCGTAAAAGGACATTCTTACCTGGAATATAAAGATCGACTTTCATATGTTGTTGTTGTTGCTGTTCAGTCCATCCTCTAAATCTTCGAAAGCCTTTAATGTTGTAATGTCGAACTCGATCTCTTCTAACATTTCTCATAATTCCCTCAAGTCTAGGAAATTAGTCTTGAGCTTAGTATGGATGTCTTGTACCGGCCAAGGAGGTGGTAGAGTGCTTACTATGGAACGTACCAGATTTGTAATATTTGGTTTAAATCCTCTTCTTTTGAGATCGTAAAACAACTGTTCCTTGTTTAGCAAATGTTCTCGAACACCTATTCCTTCAACCATTTTCTCTATCCGGAACTGTATCCATAAGGGATGAATATATTTTTCAAAAGACTGTAATGTGTCGACGAACTCCATTGCATGCCATGGTTGCAAGATTTCAAATATCCTGATTTTTGCAGCATCCCAAGCCGATGGCAATGTTTCAGCAATTTTTATCATTATATATCTTTCAGGGATGAAGTTGCCATACACTCTCAGCCACTGAGCCAGTTGTATTTTGCGGAAACCATGCTTTGCTATTGGGGTTTCATTTTCAAATGGTTTATGTTCAAACTCATTTGTCCAATCCCTAACACCTATAGAGTATGTGCCGCGACAATATTTGAGAGGTGTTCTCATATATATTTTCTGTGTTAGAGAAATTAAATTATCAATTTTAATTTGAAGGAAAGCAACAACGGTTTAATCAAATTGGTAATAACATAGCAAGCAAGGTAATAAATTGGTATACATTATAAAATACTTGTAAAATAAACATAACGACAAATAAGCATATTCAAATTAAAATAACATTAACGAAAATTGAATAACAATTCAACTATATGTTGTCCCAATGTATTTATACATTAAATTCACCAAATATCAAAGCTCATAACAGATTTTAATGGGAGATATCAATGAAGACTTCCTTGTACACAATATTTTTTGTGATATCGTTTGGCATCCCTTGTTTATTGATCAACAGCATCTTCAAACCCGACGGAGATGTAACACGCGATAGAGCTACATATAGCTTGTGAGGCTCCACCTCTGGTGGGCCCTCAGTTTGAATTTAATAATAACTAATAGAGTATTTTATACTTTAATATGCTATTTAATAGGGAATTAGTAGTATAGTTTATATTATCCCTAAGTTTTAGATATAGCTTTAATTTAATTTATGCTAGGTTTGATTAGATTAGAGTTTAATTATAATTAGTACTAATGAAATGTGCTTGAGAGTAGAACCTTCTAGAACCCACCTAATTACCCAAATACCCATGGCTCCATTTTAATTCCATTTAGAACCAAAATACCCTTTAGGTAATTAGCCTAAAACCCTAATCTATATAAACCTAAGCTATTGCATAAGAGCCTAAAACCCTAATTGCATCTCATCTTCCCCAATTAACCTATCTTCTTCCCCAAGCAACCCTAATTTCCACCAAATCCTAGCACAAGGAGGCTAGAGACTCTCCCCATTGGCAACTATCACTCTATTGGATCTCTCGCTCACTTCAATTTCCCTTTCTTCTAAAACTAAGGCAAGTACTCTATGCAATTTCACTAGTTGTATGCTTTCTTCCTTTGCTTCTGTCATTTCAATTCAATTGAGTAGGGATGCATGTGTAGATCTTCCTTTTTGAGCTTGTTTTCATGGAAATGGCCATTGATGGATGAGTTTCTCCATTTGGAAGATCAATGGCCCGGATGGATGGTGGATGATGATTATTGAAGTGCTTCTGTGTTTCCCTATGTATATGTGATGTATGGGAGTGATTTGGATCGATTTGGATGGAAATTGGATTAAGAAGGAGAAAATTCAAAAATCTGGAATTCAGTTCTTTACGTGTACCCGGTCGACCGGACCCTGTCTCGGTCGATCGGGCACATTAAAAGGCTGAGAAATGCAAGTCCCATTAAACTCTGTAAACTGCACAGGCAGTGTACCCAGTCGACCGAACCTTGTACCCGGTCGACCGGATACACAGGAAACTGCAGAATTAACTAAGACCTGTAAATTCTCAGACAAACATGAACCTAGTGTACCCAATCCACATCACGGCCATGATGTCGATCGGATACACAGAGAATTCTGTAAGACCCCCCAGCTGTTTGATACCAGGTTCCAGTGGATCCCGGTCGACATCACGGCCATGATGTCGATCGGGGACACTGTAGGATGTCGACCTGGGAGGTCAACATCCAGTTTACCCGGTCGACATCCTAGGGTGTGATGTTGACCGGGCAAACTGGGATCTATGAATTTCAGAATTCTGTAGAGTGTGATGTTTGATCATATGTGGGGCCTATTGACCATTCAAATGACCTTCCATCAAGTGTGCCACATCACGAATCAATGGCATGGCTCAGCCTTGATTCGTGGGGTCCACCTATTGAGGATTCAGGATTCAAATCATCATTGACTCGAACCTTAATTGTAGCCCATGGTGTCCACAACCTCGGTAGCACCAGATTTATCATTTTGGACACCTAAGGCTACAGATATGGATCCAATCATGTGATGAGGCCTGAACTAAGAGTGGACCACTACCTAGGACTGGTCTTTTGCCTATTTCCATTTGATTCCATGTTTTAAGGATTTCTTCGGCTATTCTCTTCTCTTATCCTTTTTGTTGCCTTAACCTTATTAATTAATAGAAATTGGAGGACCTAAACCTAGGATTTCTTAGAGGTGACCCTAAGTTATGTTTGGAAATAATTAACCCGTGTCTGTGTCTAGGCGGGCCCTCATACGGCCTAAGATTGGGAATGTAGAACCCTAGATTGGAGAGGTTAGACTTTAATGGTTGGTTAACTCATTGTGTATGAGCATAGGATGGATACTGGTAAAGATGGACATAGTACGGTACTTGTGTTGCCTCAGGCCACGGTTGCGAGCTTTGGAGTGGAACCAATGTTGTTGGACTTGGACTGGTTGTTAGACTGTGTTCCATGTTGTACCTTAACCTCTTAGAGACCTGGTTAGGACCTTGTTCACGCAAGATTAGCCTAGACAGACACAGACCCGTACTTAGTTCCCGAGTCGACACTGAACATTCACTCAGTTGTTCTAAGCTCAGCCAATTGACTGATCATCTCTAGTAGGAGCTATGTTCTAGTTACTTAGAGCTATCACGATGAGCTGTGATTAGACGGACTGTGTGATACCGCGTCCGAGTTAATCTGATAAAGGGGTGTGATCGGTGTGATAAAGGGGTGTGATTGGTGTTATGTATATTGTATGTTATATTTATCAGGGCTGTTATTCCTTGCATGGTTATTACCCTTTCTTCACCGCAAACTGTTTATAGTATGGGACTTTTACAGTACGGGAGGGCCGCGGCATAATATCCCGCGGTGTATCTAGCTTGTGTGAATGTGCTTCTTGTTGTCTGTGTAGATTAGATACTTTATCTTTCTGTCTCTAAACTGCTATTATTGTTCAACTGCCTAGATTATGTATTCTGTTTACTCATATGATTATGTACCTGTCATTACTCTCTTTTGTTGTGTACATCTGGTGTTATCTGTATATGGTGTCTTGCCAGATCTTTAGATCTGACCCATCTTTAGTGCTTAGGTCCAGACTATGATCCCACGGGTGACGCGATCCACGAAGCGCCTGTAGTCGGGGACTACGGATAGGGGCTGGCTGACCAAGTAGTCGAGCCGGAGGATGGAGAGCCTGCACTGGAGGGTTGAGTGCCGTTGTTTTTGGGATTTTGAAAGTATATTTTGTAGTGAGACTTGGGTAGATAGTTGATATGTATAAACATTTGACAATTTCACTTTGAGAGTACTAACAGGCTTCCGCACTTTTACATCTGATATATATACTTGATACTATTGCTTCCGCTATCTTTTATTTCGCTTCAGCATATACCTGTGTGATTATGATGTTATTTAAAAGGTTTTAAAAATTTGACATCATTGCGGACTATGATCTTGGAAGTCTTGGTTTTTCCGGGAAGTAGCGCACCAATTTCGAGTACCTTATCGTTATCTTTGGTATTCGGAATTGGGGTGTTACATAGCTGGCCATGTGAAACATAGGATTCGGGAGGTAGACACCCACATTTTTTAGGGTTTGTCCTTGACTCTTATTTATGGTCATTGCAAATGCTAACTTGATAGGAAACTGTCTTCTTTTCAATGCAAACGGTGAGTCACCAGACGTTGGTGTTAGGTTAATATGACTTATCAATACAGATTCTCCAATGCGGGACCCTGATATGACTTTAGTTTGTATGACTTTATCCCCCATCTTGTCAACAACCAATCTGGTACCATTGCACAATCCCAAACTTTGATTCAAGCTTCTCAACAACATTAACGGAGCTCCAACTTTTAACTCTAGAATATGACTTGGTAATCCTGGTAAATCCAACGCATTCAGAAACTCTGGAGGGTGCAAAACTAATCATTAGATTCTCCTGATGTAGGACATAGCTTATCTGCACTATAAAATACCCGCCTTTCTCCCGGGATCATCGATTACATCAGTGAGTTTAGTTGGTCGACATCTCTGTTTTTCGGAGCCAGTATTCCACGCTCATTTAAGTACGACAAATCATTGTATTTGTTGATCAGTTCAGGATAAGTTGATTCAATCAACCGCTGTACTCCCCTTTCATCATTTCGGATGAGAAACTCATCAGGGATTTTGATCCAATTTGCATCATAATCATTTTCGAAAGATGTCCCGGATACCTTTACCTCACTAACCATCTTAATCCACTTCGTAAAATCATGTAACCGAGATCGCAAAGTTTCAGAGACATTGTTTGCAGTAACACGCATATTTATCTTTAAATGTAAAACCTAGCAGTATTTCCAAATACTCGACCTCGGTAGTGAAGCTCCAACTATTTGTTCATGTCCCCCCTTTGTTATAATCGGCAGTATTTGTCTAAAACCTCCCCCAAGTACAAATAATTTTCCTCCAAATACCTGCTCTGAAGAACAATCACTCGTATTTTGCAGAATGTCTCTGAATGTTCGATCAACTGTGTCAAAGGCGAAATGACTCATCATTGGAGCTTCATCTCATATGATTAACTCCGCTTCGTAAATAAACATACCCAAATCGGTCCGATGGTTAATGTAACAACATGACATTTGGTGAAGATTTAGTGGTATTTTGAAACGGAAGTGCGCAATTTTTCTATTTGGCAAAAGCAGAACAGCAATGCCCGATGATGCTATTGAAAGAACAATTTTTTTTTTGTGATCTGACCTTTGCTATTAAAGTCCTCCATAGATACGCCTTTCCAGTTCCTCCACTACCATAAACAAAGAAGAGACCCCCCGTCTGTCTCGTGTACGCATCCATTATCGTGTTGAAGACCCTCTTTTGATCATCATTTAAGCCAACATGTAACGATTCAAACAAATGGCTTTCAGCAGTGCTGTCATAATCGAGTTCCTCCATTATGAGCCTATTTGTAACGAATTAGCCCAACCGAGAAGACGGGAGTGGCATGGGGGGGAATTCTGTCAATGATCTGCCATTCCTATTCAGTATACCCTCGATACCCAGCAGCCCTAAATTTCTCAATTCACTTTCATCCAGACATATACCTCTGTCTCCAAGCTGTCTCCCCGTTCGATTTTGTAAATCATCTGTGAGGTCCATCTAGTGCTTTTCCCATAATTCCGTTGGATCTGTAATTTCTGAGAACATTAGCATTGAGCAGAACATGTTTCTGAGTTGGTAACCTGTGTCCCATGTTAAGGCTTCGCCTAGTGCTTCATGCCATTAACCATCATGTTCAAGTAAGCCAAGTGCAAAGCATGCCAATTTGTAAGTTTGGTGCACCACTCCGCCAACAGTCCTTATATCCTCATAGCATTTTGCCCCCCATACTTTGTTAAGGAGGATACCCAGATAATGACGTTCCCCTGAGTTTGAATGTGCATAAGCAAGCCTACCAATACACATACGTTGTTTTCGCCTTGTCCATTGTTTTTGCTTTGCATTCTAGACCCCCCACTTTGTTGGGAACTCAACGTATGTAAATTCATTGGTATCCGGGTGGTTAATATTGGCTTCAAACCATTTGGTGAACATTGTGTCGTGAATCCCTTCCCGATTAATCACGGACTCAACATCATCCGTGTCCCTAAACACAAGAAACTATTCTCCTGGTAGATGATACTGCAACCTTTGCACTGAGGGATATTGTTTTTGTAAGTAGAACTCCAGTATTCTCCAGCATGCTTCAATCGAAGATATGTATCGACCGTCTTGAAATTACTTGATCTCATTCACACATCTGTACATACGTTCTCCATTGTTATTAGGTTGTACAATATTATCCTCGATTACAATCGTTGCACGATCTGGACCCTTATGAATGTACTTGTATAAGTACTTAATGACCTCGTTGTAGGCACACCGCTCAATATTTATGTGCTAATTATATCTTACAATGAGATCACGATTATATGGCATCCCCGATCAATTATCAACATCAGCACCGTTGATTCTATATGTCATGTTATTATTTCGACGTCTGTACACCACGAATCCATTCTCCATTATTGTTGTTGCACTGACGAATGGTTTTGGATAACCTTTCAAGCACTTTCCGTTTACCATACACGAAGCATTAATATTTTGATAACCACATGGCTCGTGTAACATACACTTCGTCACAGTCGCGAATGCCAATGGATCTTCCACCTCACTTGGTATTTCCGCCGAAATAATGTCATCATTCTCTTTCGGTAACTGTGATTTATCTTCACCAGTCAGAGTAAGGATGATGTGAGCATGCAGTAATCCTCGCTTTTGAAACTCAATGACGTGAATATCTGTTCATATTGGGGTGATTTATGTAATTAATAGAATATTTCAAAATCATTCGAACGCAATAATACAATTAATAAAATTAGGAATAAATATTGAAGTTACAGTATGCTGAGTCTTGGGTTTGTATACCTGCAATTACTCTGTTGAAAAAATTATTTTTTTTTGAGGTCCTCCATTAGTTGTCTCAGCCTAATATGGAAAACCCTTGCAACTATGTCTGGCTTGTCCTTAGTGCATTGACCAGGTAATCGTGACAATTGTTCCTGAATCTCTGGCCAGCTCGGGTTACATGTGAACGTTAAAAATAGATCGGGAAATCCAATCGTACGACAAATCGCCATAGCATCCTGATAATGTTGAATCATGTTCCTTGGACCACCAGTGAATAACGAATGAATAATGTAGCGCATACCAACTGCAGTCGCATCCGTATCACCAGCGTTGACTGCATCCTGTAAAACTTTATACAAATCTGCACGCAAAGGATTTTGATTGTTCCTGATGAAAGTAAGCCTTTCTTGCTCTATTGCCGCGTAGCAACCAACCACAAACTGTTGGAACAGTCAGCCACCCTGAAGCAGAGACGTGCCTTCTCCATCCCTAAGGCATCAGTCTAGATGTATAGAACTCCCTGATTGATATATCCTCACGCGCATAGTTTGACCCAGGTGTGAACTATATGCGCTTGTTCCATCCATCAGTCTCATATGGAAAAAACAATGGGTACTGGAGCGGCATGTATGATGGGTGAGTTTTGTTAATCCTCTGGAGATTTCCATCTAGCATTCGAACTATGATGTCATGATTTCCTGTGATTTCAGACTCATCTACGACAATGATGGTTGCAACCTCATTTGCTGTTGGTCTTGCGTACTGCCTTCCTTCACGTGAATGCAGAATCCGGACATGCAAATTTTGAGTACCATTTTCAGACAACCTATCTCTTGTATTACGAAATACTTTTACATATGGGTTAGTGTCATTTAGCATTGTTCGCAAGCCATCCAATTCAGTCAAGTCAAACTTATTTGCATCTCTGCTTCCTTGAACAGCTCTTACTCTATTAGAGGTTTCATGTTCCGTTCATATATATATATATATAGTTGAGCAAACTTAGGCATGTCTCTAGGAATAGGAAGTAATGAACCGATCTTGTGAAAATTTGATCCACTTATTCGGAAGATATATGGGCGTCTTCCATCGAGCACAGTGCGATCAATTTTCCCACCCATTGACGTGAAAAACAACATCGAATTGTATGCTCTTATTTTCTCCTTGAATCTAGTTTGAAGGAGTTGATTATGTAGAAATTCAGGTGTGGTTGGTAGTAGTGGCAGCATACCTTTCCTCCATGACAGCACATGTTAAACTTTGGTCTCGAAATTGGACTGTTTCTGATTTTTTTCATCAAACCACATAATAGCTCTACAGTGAGAGCATATTGCAAATCCGGAACCAAAGCTCCAATGCGTGGAGATATTTTTTCTCCTTGAGCAGAAGACAATATCATTTCCTGAAATGAATTTATTTTGTAAGCCTTTAAAAACTTATTATTTTCAGGTAATCTTAGTCTGTAGTTGAGAAGGATATTATTTACTTGATGTTGAAGCCATTATGTTGCCCGCAATCCCATTGGAATGACCATGTTGTTGCCACTTTAAACGCAAGATTGTGGATCTCACACGTCTTGCCTCCCTTTGCATGATTTTTGTCCTATCCCCTGGTTGCTCTTGTTCGTGTCGAATCGAGTGACGGATTTGACTCTCATTATGTGTATTTGGTCTTAAATTTGAGTGGTCGCAATTGTTAGTTATTTTTGTAGATATAATAAGGTATGGTAACTAGTTATGTTGATGTTGAAGACATATATATTTACCGATTCTTGTATGCATGAATTGATAGCCATTGTGAGAATAGGTGGCTTCTTGCATATCCTCGAAATGCCGAGGTCATTTACAACGCAAACTTGATAACCTTAAGAATCGAGCTTCCTTTCGAATTTGTAAGAGTCGATTCCTTAACCGAACATAATTATGTTCTAGATTGCGTAAGATGAGCAATCGTCTTATAGCAGCCAGCCGAGCCATCCTATATTTGATTTTTTTTTTTTATGATCTTGTACACTTGGAAGTGTATCCATCCTGAAGATATACAATTTCAAATCTTTTATTAGACTGGATAGGTAGGTATTTGCTTTTATTGCAGTAGTAATACTACCTATTTGTACCCATTGATCCTGTAAAATTTAATTTGTTCGCCAGATTGCACGTGTTTTTATTTTGTATCTTTTTATTTTTTGGTAATTTTTTTTATTTATGAAACAAATTAAAGTTATTTTATATCATTGCACTTTTTTGTGAGAGCGTGTTCCACCTACATGTACTACCATTAAGGTTCATTCTGACAATATTGTGTAATATACATTTTTTTATTATTCTTTTCTGCATTTTACCTAATTTGTGTTTTTATCATTTTATTTTCTTTCCCTTTTTTTAACTTGGATATGTTCCTTATAAATTTTTTTATGCTCATTTTCGATTATGTTTTTTTTTTTAATTATTCATCTTTTCATTTATCGATTCATTAATCTTATGAACCCCTTGCTATACAGGGACCCAATGCCACAAATTTGTACTTAGAAATGTACGTCATACATATCAATTATAATATAATAATAATGTCAATGAGCTACATATCACAATAAAGATGGCTTTATAATATCAATTACATAATGAAAATAACCACATGCTAATACTGTAGATTATATCTTTATAAAAGTCAGTCTAAGAAAAGATATTAGCGCGGAATTATCTACCTAACCCCCTAACTGCATTTGAAATTTTTTTAGCCCATGCCACGGTCCATATTTGAAGATAGTTGTATTTTTTTTTTATAAAACTGTGCATCCGGTGGGATCTTTTATTTATTTTATGTTGTTGGCAGACCTACAGGACTTAGATTAGTACACCTGGCGGAGAGAAGCTTAGTCGGTGCAGTCGGCTTTTTTTTTTTTTGTTTTGTTTTCCTTGTTAAAAGCTATTGGGAGGTGTTGCATATCAGCTCTTAAGCTTCCATTTCTATCTCTCAACGATGGCATCAGAACCCTCTCCTTCCTCTTCTTCTTCTTCCTCTTCCTCTTCATCTCATCATCCATCTCTTTCTCTCTCTTTTTTGTTTAATTTTTCGTTTCTCCTATCTCTCCATCTCTCTCTATCTCATCTTGATTGAAAGAACCCATCTTCTTGTTTCATGATTTATTTAGCTAGAAAGGTTTATTGGGTTTTGATTAAAAGAAACCATGTTCTTGTTGCTGGAAATGGTGTATTGGTTTTTTATTTTATTGTTGAATGATTGTGTGTGGGTTGATTATTATAAGTACTGGGGGATTGATATTGCCCCGGAGAAAATTTCAGAAATCAGAAGGAGCAGGAAGAAGTATGGAGGATTATGTTAAGAGTAAAATGGAACAATTTTATGAAGGATCTAATTTTCCGCCGATGGTGTTTTTTTTTTTTCTTCCCTTGTTAACAGGTATTGGGAAGTGTTGAATATTAGATCCTAAGCGCCCCCTTTATATCTCTCAACGATGGCAATAGAACCAACTCCTTCCTCTTCTTCCTCTTCCTCTTCATCTTATCATCCATCTCTTTCTCTCCCTATTTTGTTTAATTGCTCGTTTCTCCTATCTCTCCATCTCTCTCTATCGCATCTTGATTGAAAGAACCCCTCTTCTTGTTTCATGATTTATTTAGCTAGAAAGGTGTATTGGGTTTTGATTAAAATAACCCATGTTCTTGTTTGATGTCTTGTTTCTAATAATGGCTTATTGGCTTTTCATTAAAAGAACCCATGTTTTTTGTTGCAGAAAATGGTGGATTATTTTATTTTATTTTATTGTTGTTATGAAGAATCCGATGGTTCGCCACTTCGTGTGCTTCCCAAAGGCGGTCTCATCTTCAACATGCCTCACCCTCTCTCATTTGGTAAAAAAAAGTCGATAGATGTGAGAGGTGAGAGGGCAGGGGCTCTCAAATGTTAGAATGTATTTCATGTTATATCACCCGAACACCACGCTGGGGTATAAATGTGGTTGCTTCATGCCTAATTTTTTTGTCCAGAAGAGGAAATGTCACTGGCCAAATTCTTCACATTAAGTGAATTAAATGAAAAAACAGAGGGTGGTGGGAGAGAAGGGTCGTTCGTTAATTGTTTATGATTGATTAATTTGTTCTTTATCTCCTATTGAGCTTCTCATGATATGTGTTTCTTTCTGTCTTGTTTTATACGAATTCCTTATAAATTTTTTCTATCATTGATTTTTATTCTTTAAATATGATGTCTGTTTCGGTGGATTCATTCCCTATCTATTTGTTTCTTTTTCTGCAATTGCCCTTATTGGTTTTGTTTTAAACAGATGATGATGATGATCCCTTCATCTGGTTAGGAAATATTGGGTTGTTTGGATTTTCCTTCCTTTGCACCTCTCTTTTGTTTTCAGCAGTTCATATGTGATAACTATGTTTGATATTAATTTTTATTGCAAATCTGCAACTCTCTCTATCATTGTGTTGTTTTCGGTCAATCCCAAGAGAGAAGATGTAGCTGGCTGCTCACTGTGTCGGGAGGGCAATTTTAATTTTTTCCCACAAGATTCAACAATGATGTATGGTCATTCATGGAATTGGTATGAGATGGAGAGCTCCTGTGCTCGATTAATATGATCGTGTGTAGGTGAGTCAAACCATCATTGTTAGAAGAAATTCATCTAATCTACAGATCATGAGACAGAATCGAGCTAACTGAAAGGAAAATGAAGTTGTGAGAAAGATACTGACATGACGTGTAATGTAATCGTTGATTTGTAACGGTGAGTTATCTTTATCTTCCCTTCTCCAGTCTATCCTTCTTCTTCTCCTCCTTTTTTTTTTTTTCTTCGTATTCTGTGTTTTTGGTGATATAGATCGGAGTGAGGGAGCAGTTTCATTCAGTTAGACAGATCAGTTACAAAGTGGACAGTTGAGAGAGTAGTATGGGTAGACATGTTATGGTAGAGCATTTGACACATGCTTTGACGATTTTTAAGAATTAAGGAGTTGTTGTTTCAAGGCTTCTGGTTAAGTGCAATGCTAGCACATTCTAATAGAGGTATATATATATATATATAGATAGATAGATAGATAGATAGATAGATGGCGAACTAACTTGGTGGGGCCCACTACTTTCTTTTTTTTTTTGGGGGGGGGGGGGGGGGGGGGGGGGGATCTTACCTAGCACAGCCCCATGGGGCCCACTTTCAGTAAGTGCTGGTTTTTCTCGCTCTTATCTCTCTATGATCTGGCACTAGAGTCCGGATTTGGAACTCCATCTTGTGGCCATAAATCCAATCGGTTCAAATCATATATCCTTAAGTTTGAGCTCGAAAGGAGTGGGTGGGTCCCACTGTATCATCAAGCACAGTCACTAAAATGCGATAATTACGTCAGCCACAATGCCATATCAAGTCAAGTCCGGAACTCCTATTTCGTAGAAAGAGGGAGATACCGTTTCATCCAATCCAATCTACATTTGCATTATGTAAAACCTCTTCTTTAATTTTTTTTTTTTTTTTTTTTTTCATTTCAAGAAAGCAATTGAGAGGATATATTAGCTCGGATAAGATTTTACAAAATTGATGAAAATGTGGATGGGATAAAACAGTATCTCCCTATTTATACAAAATAAGAGATCCCGACTCCATCAATTTTTATCATGTTTTATCATGGTGCTGAATCTGATGGGGTCTCTTTTAACTGAAACGTGAGAATGTGTTTGCGTGAGTGGAGGGCATGAGATTTATATTGAAACGTCCGGAATATCTCAATGTGGGCTCAAGGTTTGAGTATTAAAAAAGTGTTACATAGTTCTCTGTAATAGCTGGGATAGAGATCTGGCACCATGCCTAGTACCTATAATGGGTTCCTAAGCGTGGACCCAAAATCATAGACCCATTTCTCTCATGATAAAACTGGTCAGAGTCCTAGGATGATAAGCAGGAATCATCCATACAATGTTTCTTAATTGGAAGTTGTTTTAACTGGTTGACTTTGAGGATATACAGAGTATATTTCTGGTTATCAGTTCTTCCACTACAATGTACTTTATTACAGGGCCCCTCCTCCGTGTCATGTATTCCAAGTTTCCAACCCAGGAAAGTGTCCAGCATGGGCTCAATCCAAGTCATATTTAATTTTGGGCATAGTTTTTAACCCGTGGACTGGGCCCTGATTTGTTTTAACCTGATAACTGAATGGGTCTGGATGGGCTATCCAACTAGATGGCCCAGTACAGCCTATAACGGGCCTTTTGTTTTATTGATTAAGCTTAAGCCTAAATATTGGTCTTAATGACTAATCGACCAGCATTGCATATATATGTAGTCCATTTTCAATTTTCAACCCTACAAGTATCTTGATGGTGTCCAATATGCAGTCAACAGTCGTGGCCATCCGTTTTGCATGGTGTTAGTATACAATATCTGAGTTTAGTTGATCCATCATCATAGTATTTGATTTTGTCGGGTTTTAATCCCTGAACTTGGACCAAACTCATCAGTCCTAAACTTCGATGCAGACCCAATTTTTGTCATTTGGGCCCATTGAGGTTTCTGCTCGGCCTCATCATTTCTAGCCTATCCCAGACATCATTCTTCTTTCTGGATTAGTTAAGACACTTTTTTTAATACTGAATTGAATTGATTATATTACTAAGATTATGCCTTTCCTTATATAGCCTGTTCCAGCCCAGGCTGTGCTGGGCCTGGGTACCCACGCCCGTGGGCAAGCACTGCATGGCCCAGCCAGGCTCGGGCACAGCCCCTAAGAAATTAAAAAAAAAAAAAAAAAGAGTACATGCTTTTGACAGGTAATCTGGTCCTTCTAAGAAATTTGAAAAAAAAAAAAAAAATCTTGTTTGTCTTTTCTTTATAGAATAGTTTTCATGAAAAGTACTATAAATATTAGCTTATTTTCATTCTTACACCACTTAGATCGCTCTTTTACATGTCGATTAATCCAACAAGCCAAAAATACTTTTAGCCCATAGCTGTGCCTATGGGCCGTGCTGGGCCAGGCCCTGCCACCCACCAGCACGGCAAGGCTTGTGGCATGGGGGGGCCATGAGTAAACGGGCTACTCAACCCTATCCTATCCAACCCATTGCTACCCATGTCCAATAGGCTAATTAGTTGCCTTCAGTTCCCATGTCCAAAACTGCGAGTTCCAAACATAACATACGTACAAGAGTTCCCTTTCTCATTTCTGCTAGAATTCATTAAAAACAAGACATCAATTCATTAAACCAGACAAGTCTTTTCGTTGAATTCTCTTAGAATAAACACACCCAAAACACAAAACCAATTCAGAAACACCTCATGTAAACAGTATTGGTTTATATCATGGAATTAGATAATTAGAGTATGGTGCAACGAGAAACAGATCTCTGCACATTGGATCCACCAGCGTCTTCGCCCGTCGATGGCTCGCTGCTGCCGACCTTCACGCCGGGCCATTCCCGGCAAAGGCAGTGTTGGCCCTGCCCAATCTGCCGGTAAACCGATGCGACGTGCCGCCCACACCCACCCCATGTGGTTTTTCCACAAGTCGAACACTTAAACGCGTGACACATTTCTTCTTCTCGTCTCCTCTGATTCAAGCCTTGTGTTTGGAGAGAGTGCTTTGAAGGAACCCTTAATTTATAGCAAGCAATACATATATCATTGTCATTCTCAGTTCGAAGGGAAGGAAGCAACAAAGAAAGCCTCTATTTCTCTAGTGGAAAAGACCAAGAACGCGTCTCCCTTGTTCAATGCAGTTGCCTTTGACGTTTCTGAGTATCTCTCTTTTTAAGTATGCGAGTAAAGAAACAAAAATAGACCCGACCGGCCGACCCCAACTTGAACCTGACCTTCTAATTCAGGGGTTTGGGGGTGGGCCCTTTTATTTTTGAGTTGGGTTCTGGTTAATATGCTTTGACTCAATTATTATAAAAGTTGGGTTTGGGTTGAATCCGACATTTCTCGAACTCCACTTTGTAATTCTAAGGTTGGGGTTGATTGTTTGACCTTGGAGCTCGGTTTGGATTGATATTTCTGAGAGATCTGTCTGCAGGGGATAATTATAGGTGTGATTTAGATGGCCATAGGTAACTGGTTTTTGTGTGTGTTTATATATGTTGTGTGCATGTGGATGGATCTTGACCCTTTGATGATCTCCCTCCTTAAAGATTTCTACGGTTTTGGTGTCAAACTCATCATTGGATTCGCTTCATCCAGATAAGATTTGAACACCTAACCTTTTAAAGTGAGGATTAACCATAAGGGTTCATTCGTTTCACACAACTAGCTCTTATGAATTCACTTATATTATTTATAAAAAGTGGTTAAAACTGAAGAACATAAGGCGAACAACTAGAAATAATTATGAAATAATTTCACCTTCAATGAGAAACTAACAAGGAAAGCTGAAAAATGAATGTCTAACCATCACTCTAGTAAATCAAATTCTAAAAAAGTGATGGTCACATCTACATTTCCATCTTATATTATTTATCTCTCAATATTTTGTCGGAGCTTATTTGACTATGAGTCCATATGTATTCAATTCCATGCAAAACAAAACAAAAACAAAAACAAAAAAACCACCCCAAAAGAGCCAATTTTTTTGCAAAAAGAAAAAAAAAAAAAGTCATTACTGGTTTCAACGTGATTTATTAAATGGTGCAAGTTCGGTCCAAGTCAGTTTCTTTTGAGCTCATCCATAGAAACCTGGAATGCACCAGTCAATATCTTGACCAATGGAGTTATAGCTGTTTGAACTCTACGCTTTAGTTCGAGTTTTTTTTTTTTATTTCTTGGTCTAATTCTTTGTCCACTTGGTTTTCTTTCTTTGATGATATTGCATCTTTCTGCTTAATTACCAGAAGACAAACCTGATTAATTAAATAGTCAGTTACAAATTGGGCATATATAAAGTCGTCTATAGTGTCAACCAGACCTCGCATCTTTTTGCTACCATCTGTAAAATATTAGTTCAACCGGTTTGGTCTTGGCAATATACCCTTGTGCATCAACATTGACAGAGAGTATTGACTAGGTCAACCTTTGATTTCTGACTTCAATATGTTGGCCCATAGGAGTTTGGAATTCACATTCGATAATAGATTCTTATCATCGATACCTGCCTATGCCCCTCTTGGCATGTATATTGGCTTCTTCTTTTCATTTGTATACGCTCTTATTCTCGTGTCAAGTTTCATCTTCTTACTTGTGTGGGCTATCTTAGGTCCTAACCCCCTAGTCTAGGGTTAAAAAAATAAAAAAAACCTTATCATCATCACATTAGAGATGTGTGAACCCAATCACTAAACAATACATTCATAGCGTTGGTGTTGGTGGGTCGGCACAAAAGAGCAAGTCTAGTGATCGAGAATGTTTGGCGCAGCCAACATTAATAGAGTGCTATAGTATAGATGGAAAGTCCACGAGTTTTTGCGATTGTCATTGTCCTCTTCGTTTGTCGACTTCCTTAGGGATGTAAATGGGTCCCCAATTCTCTAACTTAGAGGTTCCGACTTAATAGAAATCGCACCCATTTGAATCCTTATTTAGGTCCTAATAAGTAAATGGGTCCGGGTCCCTTTTTAACCCGTGGCTTAAATGAGTCTGGGTTTGGCTCCACCTTGGTTCCGACTCGTGGACCACCCGCGACCTGACATATTACCTCAATTTTTTAGAATTCCTCCTAAAAACTAATTGACCCGGTCCCGTTCCATTTACGGAATCAGTTCCAGTCCATCTTTTCATTAACGGTTCTAGTTCAAGATCCACCATGGATTCGGACTGAAAGTGACCTGTTTACATCCTTATTATTGATGCCTCTTTGTGTTGGGCTAGGGCCCAAAAGGGCAGGAATTAATTGTCCCAGACTTGGTTTACCGGGCCATCCTAATCCTGGCCATAAATGTAGTCATGAGTTACCTGGCCGATATGAAGATGTTGATTTAAGGCTACATGTGCCCGCATCGCGCACACATAATTAAGTTGGGTCAATTGAAAAAGTGGGCCATAAATGTATAAGAAATCAGGATAATGAGATATATTAAAAAGGTAGTACCCGAGCTGCTTCATCCCAAGCCCATTTAATGTTGGGCCTAATACTGTGGCCTGCATCCAGCTTGTGGGACTGAAAGGAAGCCTAGTTATGTTCATGGCCAGGCTTTGCTGGGCTGTGCCCGCACTTCTAGAAGGCTTGCCTGCTTAGTTATTGACCCTTACGTTCATGTCCAGACCTAGCCCCCGGTCTCAAAGCCAGGCCTAGGGGGAGAAAAGTAGGTCCAGGTCCAGCCCACTGGCGTAGAAACATAGCCAATTCCATCCCAATGTGGATCTGCTTGGATTGCGGTTAGGCTAGATGGCCCATGAGCCCCCTAAGCAGATTCCTCACCCATTTCCTTATCTTTATTACCTTTTCTGTAATATATATATATATATATTTATATACATATATATATATATATATAAATATTCATGTGCATTTATCCTTCACCATAGGGTGAGAAATGCTTCCATAAATGGTATTTTTCAAATACAAAAGGGGGATTTCAAGTACATAGGGTGAAGTACAAAAGGGGAATTGTGCGCAAAAATGAAAAGTGCCCTCACCCTATGCTAAGGGATAGATGCACATGAATGTCTCCATATATATATATATATATATTGTATAGGGAAGGCTAGCATTAGATCTAAAATCTGACATATGCCTCCTTCATAACATTCAGCCATCTAGCCAGAAAATGGTCTCAGTTCCAGCCCTCGGGCTTTCTTCCAAAATCCAGCCTGATCTGGGCCCAAGTTGGGAAGGCACTTTCCCAGTGCTGGGTCGATTCTCATATTGTACTCAATTTATCTTTCGATGGTTGGAAATGTTTTGATGATGAGATGGAATGAAGGGCTAAAGAGATGCGAATGACAATCAATGAGCTGGTCCGAACAAATTACTATTCGGGTCATATGAACGAAGTATTCATAGTAGAGGAGCAGTGTCTACTGGACCCAAACCATACCCGATCCATCTTTATCCTCACTGACAATTTCTTTTATAGTGTGAGAGAGAGAGAGAGAGTATTGAGGCCCTTTAGGCTGAGACACAGAATTCAGATTTTATAACGAAAAACACCAACTGAAGAGACCAAAAACCACGTCTCCAAACATGGTAACGAAATCTTTCTTTATTAAAGGGTCGTTTTCTAGGACGGCGTGCTGTCCCTAATTTTGTGGGACCTAGTTGGAAGAATGCAAACCATTGGCTAAGAGATTAAAAGGACTTCCTGTGAAAACCATTTGGAGGGCACCAAATGCATCCAATCCTTGGACCTAAAGAACAACTGGAATGCTTCGACAAATTCGATGAGTGTCAAATTTGAGCTGCTGGCAGTTCATGGCTAGATCTACCTCCAACTGTCAAAGAGGTGTGCATGTCCATGGCCAAACATAGTCCACCGGAGTATGGCAGAGTTCCTTATCATGAAACATAAGTGCTGCTTCTTCCGCCCCATGATTCTGTTTCTCTACGCCCACAAGATTGACAGAGAGTTCAGGGCATTAAAAAAAAGAAACACAATCAATAGTGGATGATTTTTCATGTATTCTTGCAGACTACTTGAGAATTGAGATGATGATCATACCACATCCACAATATCATTGTCACTCAGTTGACCATCCATACTATCTGAAATGTGCGCCCACCATAGTTGTTGAGCAGTCTATAAGAAACACAACCTGACCCCAGCATCCTAGCCACTGAAATTGGATCTTTGGTTCTTTAGCTTGTTGCTCATCTCTTTTGGAATGTTATGATCATCCGATCACTGATTCTTCAACTATGGCCCAATCAACTATAGGATCCACTGTTCTAAGACTTCGATCAATTGTTGAACGTTAAATAGGCCAATCTCCAGTTATGATGTGCATGTCTATGTTTAATCATACACTGCAGGAGTATCATATAGTTCAACAAGACAAACAATATCCAACAACACGAGAGTTTGACGGGTCATTCCAATTAGAGTACGAAAACTAGCTTAAAAACCATCACCCCTTTTGCAAGATCTTCTTCGAAGGAAGATGTAGCTGCCCTGATGTGGGTTTTGAGGGATTTGATCGGAGAAGGGGGAATTTCAGCACTTGTATGCTGTCATATCTGGGGTACCCCACCAGACACACTGGTATGATGATTGAAATGTAGAAACATGGCTACTTTTAAGTGCTCTCTCTATAATCTCTGTCAAATAACATGCATATCATGTTGTTGTTGTTTAAGGATAAAGCTTTCTACATTTTTACTTTCCCTTTTTGTTTGCTGGGTCTGAATCAATGCAAAGGAATAGATAAAAAGTAGTGTAATTGCCGTCATGAATTCCATCCAAGATGATGTCTACCATGTGTGATTATCTTTATTTTTGGGTTATCAACGTTGAGTTTTTTCTTCATTGCTTTTCTGTTCTGTCACAACAGAGCTTTTGAACTATTTGCAGGAGATTTATCAACAGAAAGGGTGTTCATGGGCCATCTTGAGCTGGTTCAAGCCTTGTTCAATCCTAGCTCATTTAGTTATTGGGCCAAATGTATAGGACTAACCCAGGCTATGGACCTGGAAGTTAGGCTGGCCAAGTCCATATGAAAAAACGTCGGGCTGATCAGGCTTTAGGCATAAAAAGACGCTAGTCCATACCATTTAGATAATGGGCTAGAAAACTAGGACCATTCAGACGACACTAGAGCTGGGTCCTGCCGGCTTGGTCCATGAGTGTGAGCACTAGTACTAACCAAGTGTTAGAAACATCCATGACATATATCTATATATTAGATGAGGAACTCATTGGAAGACTCTTGGGGATGATTCATCTCAACTCAGATGGTTTTGTTTTTCATTTTTCGGTAAAATGATATTTTTGGATTTCATTGGTTACTACGGAAAACCTGTGACTAATGTCATTGCGCTTTACAGAGCAAGTTGTGGGAGGAGCTTGGATGGGAGAGGGCCTTCAATGTAGTTTCTCTAATAAAAGGTTGGGAGGTTGTATCCCAAAACTAATATGCTCTACATATGATTTTGTCTTGGAAGAATTTGGCAGGGCTATTGTGCGAGATTTTTTATGAGCGCCTTTAATTAAAATGAATTTCAACTCTGAAAACGGATAGGATTGGAAAACCCGTGACTGTCCATTTGTGCGATGTCCCACAGGTGAATATTTTCCCATGGTTGATTCCTCCTCTTGTGTTAATCATCAAGCCTGAATGATCCTTTGTTAGCCAACGCTTAATTGACATAATGCCCAAGAGCTGCCTTCCAAGTCTGAGACTTGACAGATTCCTAGTGGACTCCTCTTGGCCCAATTTGTTCCTGCAGTCTACGTGGGCCTTATACCATTGTCCTACTTTCGCGGAGCAAGATGAGGGCAAACTGAATGCCTGTCCCTTTTCATTTCTAGACCAACTCGCCCAACTTGACTCAGTGTTGGACGAAATTTCAAATCAAGCTCCAGAGTCTTTATGAAGATGATTGGTTCTTGGTGAAAAGGAGTCTACCTCTCTGAACATTGGATGGCGTTTGGATTCACGGAGAAACTGAAAATGATCAAGTGTAAACTAAAGAATGAGTGGTTCACACAGTGGCATCGGGGTCCTCTGAGTGGCTATACGCACGGTGACCCTCGGTGGACCAACCACGGTCTGCGCATGTCACCTTACGGTGATGTGGCAGACCATTGTAGGTCCACCGACGGTCACCAAATTCGGCCTCCAAGCCCAGGCCACCCCAGTTAATGTGCTAGAAAATTATCTTGGGTCATCCCTCAGTCCAAAAATCTCTGGCCAATGTGAGAAAATGGGTCCTACCGTCGGATTCAATCCATCCTAAAATATGCAAAAGTGCAGAAGCACCCCCATGATAGTCTAATTGGGCCCACCCTAGATGTGCAAGGACCCAAAAACTACAGTGATTGGAAACTGAACTTGTTTGGGTCACATGAGATGGATTATCATCACACTAATGCCAATCTGTATCGCCACATTTTGAAAGCATATAAAACCAACGAGTGTTTCTGTTAACTCATTTCGAATTTTATCTTAATTTCAATGTGGAACTGAAAAAAGCACGTTATTTAATTTATATGGGGAAAAATGCAGTTTTTTTAAACTGTTTGTTTGTTTTGAGCATTGAAGCCCAAAGTCAAACTGTTAGTGTTAAAGGGAGCCACACTATCCAACTTTTAACCACCATTAATTGGATTGAAATCACAAGAAAGTGATGCCTTAAAAACCATTAAGGTTTTGGACCATGAATCAAGGATTTAGAATAGTCTAATGGAGTTGAGATTTTTCAGGTAGGCAGATCTCAACTATCCATAGTTGTCGTACACCATAGTGGGCCCAACTAGAAGGGAAATTAAAAAAAAAAAAAAAAACCTCCATGTGAGTTTTTTAGCACTCATCTATAAGAATATATTACAAGTGTAACATATATATATATATATTATATGCAGAATTATTCAAGTGAGGTAGGGGGCAATGCTAGTAATGGGAGAGATCGGGATGGAACGATCTCAATGAAACCCAGGGGTATGCAAAATAATATCCCAATTAGATCATCCTAACCTCTTGATCTAAGGCCTTCAAGTTTTATGGTTTTGAAAGGCATTATTATTTTATTTTATTTTTGCAATTTAATCCAATGACGAGCAATGACTTGATGATGAGTGTCAAATTTGGGATTGTGACAATTCATGGGGGATAGTATGTGTGAGGGAGATGACTTGATCATAGGGTGAGATGGCCCAGAACATAGGGTAGATTGCACATTAGAAGTTTAGAACATTGCGGATAGCTCTCACATGAATATATACCCTGTGAGGCTGTGACTCCATCCCACCTAGGCATGTCTTCTTAAAAAGATTCTCCCTTCTAGTAGGGCTCACCTCCATGCATAATAATAATGAGAGGCACGACAATGATAAAGTTTTAACATTAATGAGCGAAACATGAATTATTATGCCAATCAAATCATTCTAGCATTTAGTTTTAAGTCCTCATGATGGCTATATATACTCTTGAAAATTAGTTGCAATTAAATCTAACTCTGAAAATGTCCGAAACAAAGCAAAATTAAGACTAGTGAGTCATGGGGTTCGGTGTGTAACAGATTGTGTTGACCAAAGGTGGATCTCAAGTTTTAGAAGTTAAGAAAAAAAAATCTCTGGAGATTGCCAATTCCTTTATATATAATTAAATCAAATGTACACATGTGCAGTCCCAATCCGAACCCTTATAAAATTTTGGACCCACCCTACAAACCTACTTCGCAGCTATCGTCTTGATGTCTTATCCTAAGAAAGTGATACTGACCATCAGGTTAAAGAAAAACATGACTAAAGCAATAATTAATAATGATTAACTAATTTATTCCCCTAAGGAGCACGGCCCACGTTTTAGTGATCTGGACTTTCCATTATATAAGAAGTTTCCACCCCTGTAATCATATGAATTTTTCTGTCCAATCGAAGTTATATTCAAAATCAGGTTAATATGTTTCTGATCCAGATTTTTTGAAGAAAAGTCCAAACCATTCGCTGATTTCACCTATAAACCATGTACCCACATAGGTACACAGGCATTACATCTTAGAATGGTTTAGATCTTCACAAAGTGGATTGCAGATGTGTGAATTTGATTCAAATCTCATTTGACCTTGTGGTGTGGTCAACTGTAATCATCCAGTTCTTATGGCTCTGCATCATATTTTCTGGGCCATCTGGCCCACCTAGCCACCTATGAACCATTACTCAATACTCACTGTTGAATTGAAATCCAATATATATAAATATATGCATTCTGAAAATATTAAATTTGAGGGCCATAGATGGAGTTTGGATCGTCTTTTTTTTCAGCAGTCTCATTGAGATCATGATAAGTGTAGCTCCAAGTGGTCTTCACAGGCTAGTGCACATGGTATTAGGTTCTCAAGATGTTGTTGATGAATGATGGGTTCTGAAAACCTAATCATGATGAACACTATTCTATTTTATGTAAAAGTGATCTCCTAATGAGGTTTCGTGTGTGAACCTACATTCATCTTATGGCGAATTGAGGATGAATGGTATATTACATAATGGTGAGGATGCCCTCCCATTGAAAAGGGTAATATTCCTATCATATCATTTTAGTATGTAGACCCCACCCAAAGGCATAAGCATCTCCTTCTCTTATAATCCAAATGGTTGACTGATTAAAAAAGGGACAAGGGAGATGGTGTCTTATAATCATTGTACAATTTGTTACAGTACCGATTCCATTGCTAGGATTCTCTAATTCATACTCCCCCTTTGATTCACATTTTTCCCCTTTATTCTCAACATGACCATTGGATTGAATCTATCCAATTCGAGTGCAAATAACTTAGTTTATGTCTAAGTCTTACTTTTCATATAACTTTAACAAAAATCTAATCACTCAATTCTTGGGTCATTTTCTATTGAGAGACATCTCACACGGAATTTCATGCAAGACAACTTGTGGAGCCCACTTGACTTGATACTAATCAAGGAAGGTGGATGAATGAGAAGCCATCATAAGGGATAATGGGTCTACAAGAAAAGTTAGTCCCATCTAACATTCCTAACCAAATATTTAAAATCCTTGTAGCATAACAGTATTATTCAGGGCATGTTTGTATGGTAGCACTGCAGGAAATCAGCTCAACTGAGAACTCATTTCAAGTCTCTTTCATGGAAAACACTTTCTTACATATATGCAGAAAAATTTAAATCATTCTTATGCTTTTCCTTGCAGAAAGTGATCACACCAAATGTGTAACATTTTAACCATTCTCACTTTCTATGAATTTTTTCGCAGAAAGTGGCCACATAAACGTGCCTTCTTCTGTCTTCTTTGACTAATCCTGATGTATTTTTAGGAGTGTCAAATTAGTTTCAGTGGCAAGGGCGCTGGATTGATCATAGGTGGTTATAGTAGAAAATTAGCCCTCAATGCTTACTAAATGGTTGAGATCATTAAGGATGGGTGCCAAATGTACCGAATTCAGGGTGACCCAATAAACTGATAGCACACATTTTGATGGTTCGAGACCACCCACCCAATAATTTCAAATGATACAGTAGGTTTGAGAATGTTAGAATGATATAAAACTTGTTCGAAACAACTTGCCCCACCATGATTTTGGAGATTTGTTGATAATGACAGGAAATGATTCAGATGGCTAGTGAAGTTGAAGATGTTCTGTGTATGATGTCCTCATGTTTGAGTGTGAAAGCTGAATATTACCCACAAAACGAGGATATGTTGTCCGACATTGTAGAATCATTACATGGAATTCCATTTCCTTTTGTTTTGGACATTAAAATATATAGAAGAACTATGCAACTTTTCTAGAGGGAACTTCTTCGGTTGGTTTAGTTGGTTACTCTATTGGATGTCACCATTGCCTTTGCATCTTGACTTCGTGTGGATTTGGTTTATGATTGATGGCAGTAACTACGGTCTAAATGGAATGGTGTCACAGAATAACTTCTTTCTTCTGTAGGAATGTGGATCAGATATATTCACACAAACATACACAAATATTCGTCATTTCATTATATAAAGGACTTATTATTGTCATGGAATTGAATCCTAAGAATTTATAGTAAAATAGGATCCAACAAAGGAATATTAAAGAGACGAGGGTGTAGGATGAAAGCCGGAAAAGTTGATGGGAGCTTTTTACCATTTTAGTATTTGGTTTACCTAGGTGATGGTTGGGCATATGTTTTTTTTTGGAAGGAGAGATTATCTAATTGTCATTTCTAGATCTTCACATTTGTTTTTTCAACTTAAACTACTTTATAAGATAGTATTTCTTGAGCATGTTAGGATTAAAGTTCCATGTAAACAAAATTTCCCAGAATGAGCTATGCTTTAGCAAACACCATATATGACAGTAACCTCTCTCTCACTCACTATCCCTATGAAATGATACTAAGCCCAACTTTAAAACCATTGGATTTTAGGGCCTATTTCTTTAGGAGAATTCTTGATATGAATTTGTGATGTTGGGGATTTTTGAACAATGATGTTATGGTTGTCTCATTGGCATATTTATTTACTAAAATTATAAATTACAACCACCTGAAAAGTCACTTCTATCCCTTGAAATTTCTAAAATCCACACCTTTTGAGCATTTTTGGATATTCAAGCTATGGGGAGGATTTAGGAATTCCACCTCAGGGACTACTTTTGGATAATTATAAATTCTCCATACATTAATTCTTTGAATTCTTAAAAAGAAATAGACCTTTGGTGTCAAATAAAAGTTGTTCCAAGAAATAACTTTTATCAATTTATTGTTGTTGTCTTGAATTCTAGTTATATTTCTCTCCATATGTAATGTATTTGACTTTAGGGCCTTTCTTCACAATTTCCTTACTGATATTTATAGTTTTGTTGGACTAATTGGTATCATGTCATTATTACCAATATGGGCCAAGAAACATCTCCTCTTTTTTTTCTTTTTTAACATTTGCCAACATGAGTGGGCCTTTGAAAGACCCGACTGATGTGGAGTAGACCGCAGACCATGTAGCAAATGTTGAAATAAAGATCAAATAGAACCGCTTACACAAATAGGGGAGACTGACTCAGGAATCAAATACTTGGAAGTTGGGTGAGAAGAGGACTCCCAACCACTAAGCTGCCCCTACGTTCTTAACAAGAAATTTCATCAGCCAAACCTTTTGGACCACTGAAAGATGGGCTCTAGCTTGTGGCAAGCCGTAAAGACGGCTCTAGTTGTTTGGCCTAAATGAACGGATAACTCATCATGGCTATGCAACTCTTGTACCTTCTAGCCAAAATTCCCCAACAGCAATCATTGAATTCAGTAGGGAACATCTCGAACACATGTGGGGTTATCCCATTCATTGCAACCATGATCTAGAACCATGGCTTTTGGAGCCTCACTTTTTGGTCCTTTGAGAGAGAGGGAGAGAGGGAGAGAGTTCTTGAGTCCCATGATTCAAAATCTTCACTCAACTCGCCCTGATTCAGCAAAGTTGACTTGAGCTGGAGGCCACTGGGTCGGACTGACTCTGCATAAAAACTCATCCTGATTGCTGGATTCGATTCCCTTCCAACCTCCAAGTCACCCGAACTAGTTGATTCATAGAAGAACCATGGTGAGCCCTGAATGAATCTTTACCAAGTGAGGCCTATGTTTAGATAATCTGAACTGTTAATCTCATTATCATCAGCATCATCATGAGAGGGCCCAAATTTTTTTAACATCAGACCTCGAGACTTCCAATCGATCGAACATCATGCCCTGACATAATTCACAATTGGATCTATCATGTCAACGGTTCAGATCACAACCATGTAAACAAAATTTACAACAACCAACCCACAAGCACACTACACACATCCTCGGCCAAGAACCATAAGCAAGCTCCAATGAAAGAGAGTATCAGAGTAAGCAGTCACCGTAGTGGGGTGACATTATCTGAGGCCACTTTTTAAACAGAGGCATGATGCCCCATGAGAGAAGGGCGTGGGGGGTGGGCCATCCATTCCCTTTTAAAAAAAAGTCGGTGGGATGATGATGCAAGGAAGGAGAGAGCTACAAGATATGATATTCTCATTGGACTTTGGCTTTGGTCGAATATGAAATTTTTATAAAAAAATGGCATACAAAAAAGCAATTAGAAGATAGATAGTAAAAACAACAATGATAATATTTTTGTTATAGTAATGGTTGAATGTAACCTAAGATTATCAGAAAAAGATATATATGTGGGGTTGTGGCATTTGACAATGGAGAGAGAGAGAGAGAGGTCCCCTGGTTTCCTTGATTTGGACGGTTGGTATGAGGAGGAAGAAAAGCCAAACATGGACAACATGTCTTAGCAACATGGTCGGCTGTCCTTTTAAGATTTTTGACATAAACAAGATCTTATCCTCCCACAACTCCATGATTGCCAACTTCTACGCTCCAAAATCCACCCTCCCAAGGAATCAAATGCCCCATCATGCAAAATCATTGGTGGGCCCCACCTGCCTAGCATCGTCACCTCGCACTCCCCCCACGTATCCCATCATGAGAGGTTGATACCTCCAAACCGAAGATATTCGTCCATTTTAACTGTTGGTTTTGATGGGCCTCGGATGCATGGGTGGACGGCCTATGGAAATTGTGGAAGCTGGGAACCTCACAGCCATCGGTTCTTCAGTCTCATTTTTTATCCTTCAATGTTTGAAATTCTCAGGACTTCTCAAGCCCATGGTGGGACCCACCATGTGAACCGTCTAGATCATGGAACTTTGGGCCCCTGAATGTGCAAGAATTGTAGGAGTTGCACTCACTATACCAGCCCCACGAATACCACCCGCTCCTGAAGATATGGCGATGTTCTTATCAATAATTTGTTTCTTTTCCAACAATAGCATGATATTTTAAAATACTGTAAAATATGAAAAAAAGAAAGTCTACTTACTGTAACTTTGTTGGTTAGGAATATGGTTGTGTGATAGAGTGCATGAGTAAAAAAACCACATCAGTACTATGCTTTTGTAATAGATCTGTAAAGGATCATAGAAACCATTATTTTAACAGTGTTGGCTTATCCTTATTTCAAATTCTTGAAATTAATTTACTTTCATGATTTTTTCATCTAATATCAAGAAAACCCTCATATTTGAAAATAAGAGAATTTTCTCCTGCAACTAGAATGCATATGCATTCCACACCTTTGATAAGTGCAACTATTCTCACTCTCATAACCACTCTAGGGCCCTTACCAGAGTGATAAAGAGCGTTAGTTCTTATTTGATTTTCTGGGATTCAAACCTCAGATACGTCACCTCTTTCCGCTTGTGCGTGCTCATTTCCCACTTCTATGGGTTTTCTTTCTGTCTGTGCGTTGCTCCTTTCCACTTGAGTGACTATCTTCCCATATGTATATGAGCTCTCTTTTAGGTCCACTCTCCTTGACTGGGATACCAAAAAAAAATTAAAAAAGTGGTCATCATGAGCTAGACCACATGCAGTTGGCTCATAAGTGAAAATCTTTCTTTTGAACATGTTCTATCATTTATTCAAGGCTACAATTTCTCGAGAATGATATATGAATTAGTGAACTATACATTTGCTGAGGAGCAGGACGTGCACAGTGCACATCGATCATCATGAAAAAGAAAAGAAAAGAATCAATTTTGTTCCATGTCAGCGGGTGATTGGAGTGTTGCTTTATCCACTGGGAAGTGAGATGGACAGTGATGACAGGAGAACCCCACCCACTTGTGTTGTCACTGTGGTGTGATTATCTTATAATTAATCAACTCTTAATTAATGAGTTATGGCCTTGTTTTATTGATTACAATTATTTCCAATCATCTCAAAAGCAGAATTAGGGATAGTTCCACATTTGACATCCATTTTTCTACTGTGTCAAAGTCAACAATGCCTATATTTTCTGCTGCTGATACTTGCAGACAAAGATTACCATTGATCCTTACTTTAAAGAGCAGCCATAAACTGGTCAGTGGTTATGCTTGTTCCTTTCTTTATTTAATTCATTAGGTTATACTCATATTTTGCCCTAAAACATGATACTTTGTTGTGGAATACGTGTACAGAGTGTACTAATCTATCTTCTTTTTTGTTTATTATTTATGTTTGGAGGAATCGTTTTTATAAAAAAAGAGGGAAATGGTTTTGGGGACGTTGAGTACAATATAATTCTCAAAATCAATTAAAATGAAGTCTTCAGTTTTCAATTTTCAATAGAAAATGAAATCATTGTGGTAATAAAATACTATGAAAAATTTTAGCGCACATGTCATCATCATTGTTATTATTATTATTAAGACCATCCAAATCACAAAACCCACTTGGATGTACAAAAACTAAAATTCACTGTGAAGTCATAAGGCGCGTTTGCATAATATTAAACTAGCAACAAACGCCCGTACTGAACCCCGGCCAAAATAAAGATATAGTAAATTATCATAATAATTAAAACTACAAAAGAAGAATATACTATTATTATTTTTAAGAATTTTTAGAAGAAAATAAAATGGAAAAAGATCTTAATATTTTATGGTAAAAGAAAGAAACTATCGTGAAAAATAATAATGAGAATCTTGTAATATTCCACATATAAAATCTTTGTAAATTGAAAAAAATGTATGGGTAGAAAGTCCCCACTAAAAAAGAGAAAATTCTGGATGGAAGCAAAAAGAAAAAATGATGCCATTCAAAGAAGGAAAAAAAAATGAGTCTATTTTCCAACAAACATATCAATTCCTGGCTGGGGCTCAGTCTGTTAGGTATATCATGTGGAGTGTGAGTGTGGCTGAGATGAGTCACTTGAAAAAAAAAATAATGAAGTAAAATAAATAAATAAATAAAGGAAATCAGTCCTAGGTTTCACTTTCCTGTAAAGAAATAAGGTACAAATCAAACCAAAGATGCCATCATTCTTTGGAGCATCTCAGTATAGATGAATTGATTCAGAAATTAAAAAAAAAAAGGTATTACCATTCTCGTGTACATCTGAACCATTGATCTTGAACACAAGGTAACTTACATATCAATAAACAAACTTCCACAAAAAAAGCTTAATTAATTCCCTCATAAGATTTTGTCAAAGCAAACTTGTAGGCTCCTTTCTCACTCACCAGACCCACACTAATACCCCAAAACATTACCCACTTGTTTTGGGCCTACTTACAAGATAAGCCGAAAAGTGATGTGACAAATTTAGACATGTATAGGAAGCTAAATAGGCGATGAATATATAGATCACTCAATAGGGTCTAAACCATGTTGGGACCCACATTTTGATGGGCTAGATCGAATGATATTTGTATCTAATTAACCATGACCTTCGTCCATTGCGTTGTTAAGTAATAGCCCACTGAACAAATGGCTCTGTCAAGATTCCAATGAACCACAGAGCTGATGTGGTTGGTCCCATGGTTGATTGGAGATTCTCACCATACTTGCATTCTGCATTGGTGTGTCTTTCTTAGCCACTACGCGTGGGCCACAGAAGACAGAATATTCCATTTTAGATAATGTCAATAAAAGTTCCATTTTATTGCAATTGAAGAAGATTTTAGGAGATATTGATTGAGTGATTGATCGTAGCCCCAAGTGCAAGGCCGCGATTGTAGTAATAACCGGTGAAACCGGATCGATCCACGGAGAGTTTAGTTATCGCAAAACCTGTCCTAATAAAAAAAACTAGTTCTAGCCTAAAAAAAACTATACAAATCAAACTTTCTAATTGAATTAAAAATTAATTACAAATCTGAAATATTAATTACAACCAAAGAAAATTAAAATCCTAATCTAGAAACCTAATCTAATCACTGCATCACCATAAGATTCATTAGCCCAACCAATTGCAATAATTGTTAAGGTGCATAAAATAAAGAATAAAATAAAATAAAATCAAATCAAATAAAATAAAATCAGAGAATAAAGAAAT
Organism: Persea americana; assembly: GCA_029852735.1. Lineage (NCBI taxonomy): Eukaryota > Viridiplantae > Streptophyta > Magnoliopsida > Laurales > Lauraceae > Persea > Persea americana. The sequence continues at coordinate 79,431,692 of CM056810.1, forward strand.
TAGATTTTAATTCTAAAACTTTGCAATAATTACTTTGCTTAATGCCATCAAGAAAAATCAAGACCACCGCACCAAGTGCGCACTGTCACTACGCACAAAAATTCAATGTTGACTCATTGGTGAAGACCAAGACCCCATAAACTTGATTTATTAATGAAAGACCCATTACAAGCAAATAACCATTACAAAATTCTTTTAATAAAAATAAAGTGCATCCAACCTTACCATAAACACAAGAAACACTAAACGGAGGAGAGGGACTCGCGGTCTTGAACAGCGATCCAACCGGCTCTCGTTTCGCGATCTGAAATCCAAGCAAGGTAAGATGATTCCAAGGATGATCCAATGGTGGAGTGACGATAGCAACGATGGCGGCGCGAAGGCGTAGAAATCCAAGTGGTAGTGTGCCTTAGGGAAGACCTTGGACGAAATATTGATGGAAGGAGAAGAGATGAAGAAGAATTAATGGAAAAAAAGGAAATTCTTGTTGCTGGTCGTCCAAGAAGGTTGGGGAGATGGTCATGCACGTCCAGCCCTCTCTTGGGTTTATTTATAGATTTATGATAGCTTGGGTTGCAAGGTTTTTGATTTGGGTAAGCATTAGTAGTGTGTGGTCCAAGTTGGATTAGGATTAGGAGAGTTTTTGAGAGATTTTCTAGGGGTTGGCTCACAATCCTAGTAAAATTAGGATTGTTCTTATCTCATGCAACTCCCTCTCTTGGGTCCCACTTGAGTTAAGGATCAATTCAAATCTGAATTTCAGATTTGATGTGCAATTCTTGAATGCATGTGGACCCCACTTGAGTGTAGAAGCCTTGACTCTCTTGCCTTGGACGTCCTCACCTTGGAGGGATCTTTCTTTTTTGCAATTTTGTTTTCTTCTTTGCTTGATTTGAATCTTAGCCATCCATCTTGACATGTAAGCAAGATTTGTTGGAGAGTAGATATGACACCTCATCATCTCATGGCCCGCAAATTTGGAACTTATCTTCAAGAGATTAAATCTGATTTTTTTCTTGCACATGAGAGCGGACCCTACCATGGCCGCCCCTACCTTAGATTCCATGCCAAAGGAAGGTGGGTCCATGGTGCATTTGATTCATCAATTCTCTTCCGTGGGCCCCGATTTCTAAAATTCCCTACAAAAATAGAAGCAAATATCAAAAAATAATCTAATCATATAGGTAAGGAATTATGCAAGATGCGGTCCCAATTCACACCAAATAAATGCATAAAATGTCACCATTTTATCAAGTTTTCTTCAATTAAATCAATGGTACAAAGAAAATTCATCATTTCATGTGTGAATAAAAAGTTATGGGAAATTTGTGACTTTCAATGTAAAAAATAGAGAAATTCATGATTTTATGTGAAAATGCAATTTTTGGATGAATTTTGACTCAAATTTAGACTTTGATGCTCAAAACATAAATTCATAATTTTTTTACTAAAATGGTCCATGATTTGATGATTAAGTCCTTAATTACTCTAAAATGATGAGGAAATTCTACATTTTTAAGGACTTATCACACACCCCAACCAGCTTTTTGCTAGTCCCGAGCAAAATATGCAAACTATGGTAGGTCTTCTGGCCTAATCTAATCTAAACTAAATGCAAAGACAAAAAGAAAAACGCCACTTCCGCTGGCACTCTCGGCTGCATTTAGCGTATGCAGCAAGCCCTTAAACCCCTAGGTTACCCCTAGTGGACGAGTTGTGCCTCGTGAGGGTTTGCAGTGAATATGCCCACAAAATTCATTTACCTAAAAGTGAAAGAAATTCAATAGAAGGTTTTTCAAAAGAATATTGAGTCAAATCGGATGCCTCGAATCCTCGAATAATCAAGATTTCAGACTTTTCAAAATCCGGTTCACGTTTTTTTTTTTTTTTTTTTTTTTTTTTTATACCAAAACTTTGAGTGCCTTGTGCAAGTGTATACATCAGAACAAAAATTTTAAATGTTCTACGATAATGCCATGACAACAGAATTCTCCCTCGGAATTTCCAACTTTCCTAGATTCGGGCAAAATACAAGTCTCCTCTCAAGGCTACTATGATGGCTTTCGCACTGTTGTTTTTCAAAGGCCGCGAGATGCATTTTTTTTTTCTTTGTGAACACACGCATGTGAGTGTGCAATGCCTCGGTCCCTTAAGCTTTCTAATTAACCCATATAATGAGCATTAGGCCAATGACTCCCAAAACAGATGTCTTTAGGGCACTAGGTATATAAATACCCCTACGGGCTTACTGGCTCGGGTTAAAAAGGCTACGAACCCAAACTAGTCACATAATTTGTTTTTTTTTTTTTATTCTTTTCAAGAGTTATAACTAAACTCTTTTTTTTTTTTTTTTTTTTTTTTTTTTGTAACACTTATTTGTGCATCCCTTGGCAATTTTTTTTTTCTTTTTAAACGGTCCCCAACAATAGGCAGCCCTTTTCAATTCACCCGAATTAATTCACTGGTTTTGGTTGGCCTAACCATGCCGATGAACCAGGAGAACTCATATGGCCAAATTTCAGAAAGTCGTCTCTTTTTCTCTCTTGAAAGAACTCTGAAAATGACACTTAAATCTTTTTGTCCAAAACTTTTGAAATGATGTACACGTGGTACTGTGAAAAACAAAGTTCGGTATTCATTTTATTTTTTAGAAAATAATGAACCTTCATTTTACTTCCTTCCAAAAAAATTCTGAAATTCCAGATTTCTAAGCATCTTCGAATCGTCAAGTTCTTTTGAAAACACTTTTTTTTTTTTTTTTTTTTTAAATTACTATGAAAATTTGTCTAAAATTGGACAAGTGTGCTTGTTCCCACCCCCCAACCTAAGCTAGACAACGTCCTCGATGTCATACATGAAATGCGAAATGAAATGTAACATGAGATGAAAATGTAAAAGGAGGAAAACGGTTAGAAAGCACCTGGAGTAATGAAGCTTCTGCGTAGTACCCTGTCCAATGTGAGACAAAGAACACACACAAAAAAAATAGAAAAATATATGCATAATATACAAAGGTATGGGCCACTGTCAGATCCAGTGCCCATCAATCCTGATAGATAGGATCGATCAGAGGAATTACATTTTCCTCTGGAGGAATAGTCTCCAAGAATGGTTTTAAACGTTGTCCATTGACTTTAAAAGAGGTACCATTCGATGGATCAATGAGGGTCACTGCCCCGTATGGAAATACTTCTTGAACAATGTAGGGGCCTGTCCAACGAGATCTTAACTTTCCAGGGAAAAGATGAAGTCGAGAATTGTACAAGAGGACTTTTTGAGACGGATGGAATGATTTTCTTAATATCCGTTTATCATGAAAGGCCTTAGTCCTGTCCTTGTAAATTCGTGAGTTCATATAAGCCTCGTTTCTCAATTCTTCTAATTCATTTAGATCAAGAGCTCTTTTCTCCCCAGCCTTGTCTAAGTCAAAGTTCAGTTGTTTTATGGCCCAATAAGCTTTATGTTCTAGCTCCACTGGAAGGTGGCAAGCTTTCCCATATATAAGCCGGTATGGAGACATCCCAATTGGGGTCTTATATGCAGTGCGATAGGCCCACAAAGCATCATTTAACCGCATGGACCAATCCTTACGATTCGGTTTTACCGTGGTCTCCAAAATTCTTTTAATTTCCCTATTTGAGACCTCTACCTGCCCACTTGTTTGAGGATGATAGGGGGTAGCCACTTTATGTGTAACACCGTAATTTTGAAACAAACTCTCAATAATGCGGTTACAAAAGTGAGTGCCCCCATCACTAATGATGGCACGCGGGGTTCCAAAACGGGAAAAGATATTTTCCAAGATAAACTTTTTTACCGTTTTAGCATCATTGTTCCTACATGGGATTGCTTCAATCCATTTGGAAACATAATCAACTGCAACGAGGATATAATGAAAACCAAAGCTCGGGGGAAATGGTCCCATAAAGTCTATACCCCATACATCGAATAACTCGACGACCAAAATCGGGTTTAAAGGCATCATGTTCCTTTTGGAAATTGAACCCAATTTTTGGCACCGCTCACATACTTTACAGAGATCATATGCATCTTTAAATATAGTGGGCCAGTAAAAACCAGATTGCAAAATTTTGTGAGCGGTCTTTTTAGCAGAAAAATGGCCCCCACAAGCTTGAGAATGACAAAATGATATAACACTGTTCATTTCATGGTCTGGAATGCATCTCCTAATGATTTGGTCTGGGCAGTATTTGAAAAGGTATGGGTCATCCCAGAAAAACTGTTTTACCTCAGTGAAAAACTTGTTTTTATCTTGTTGGGTCCATTCTTTTGGAATTTCACCCGAAGCTAGATAATTAGCAATGTCAGCATACCATGGAGAATGGGAAAAAGTGGCAAACAAGTGCTCATCAGGGAAAGTGTCCTGGATTGGCAAGGGTTCTAAAGCGTTGGAAAGGACAATCCTAGAAAGATGATCAGCCACCACATTTTCTACTCCTTTCTTATCCTTGATTTCGATATTGAACTCTTGGAGTAGAAGGATCCATCTGATCAGTCTGGGCTTGGCATCTTTCTTAGAAAGCAAGTACTTCAGCGCAGAATGGTCAGTAAAGATCACAATTTTGGATCCAATTAAGTAGGAACGGAATTTATCCAGTGCATAGACCACAGCCAATAGTTCTTTCTCTGTTGTAGAATAATTTATCTGTGCACTGTTTAAAGTCCTGCTAGCATAGTAAATTACATATGGCTTTTTGTCCCTACGTTGCCCAAGAACTGCCCCAACTGCATAATCGCTAGCATCGCACATGATTTCAAAGGGTAGGCTCCAATCTGGGGGTTGCATAATTGGAGCAGTCGTCAACATGTCCTTAAGCTTGGTAAAAGCCAATTGACATGCCTCCGTCCACTCAAATTCTGCTTCCTTTAGCAGAAGGTTGCATAATGGTCGAGAAATGACACTAAAATCTTTTATGAACCTTCTGTAGAATCCAGCATGCCCTAAGAAAGATCTTACATCTCTTACGGTTTTTGGGGCGGGCAAATTGGAAATTAGATCTATTTTGGCTTTGTCCACTTCCAATCCTTTAGATGATACGATGTGGCCAAGGACAATCCCTTGTCGTACCATAAAATGACATTTTTCCCAATTTAGTACTAAGTTCTTTTCTTCACACCTAGAGAGGACCTTAGTTAAGTTGCTCAAACAATCTTGGAAAGAATCTCCAAAAACGGAGAAATCGTCCATGAAGACTTCGAGAAAACGTTCCACCATATCACTAAAAATACTCAGCATGCACCTTTGAAAGGTTGCAGGAGCATTACACAGCCCAAAGGGCATCCGTCGGTAAGCAAAGGTGCCAAAGGGGCATGTGAAAGTTGTTTTCTCTTGGTCTTCCGGGGCGATCTCTATTTGATTGTATCCAGAATATCCATCCAAGAAACAATAATACTCGTGGCCAGCTACCCGTTCTAAAATTTGGTCCAAGAAGGGTAGGGGGAAATGATCCTTTCGTGTGACAGCATTTAACTTTCTGTAGTCGATGCAAACTCGCCAACCTGTGGGTATACGGGTTGGGATGAGCTCATCATTAGCATTACGAACTACAGTTACGCCGGCCTTTTTAGGTACAACTTGGGTAGGGCTGACCCATTGGCTATCCGAAATTGGATAAATGATACCCACATCTAGAAGTTTTAAAACTTCTGCCCTAACCACTTCCTGCATGGTGGGGTTTAACCGGCGTTGCATCTGACGGGAGGGTTTTGCATTCTCCTCCAAATAGATATGATGTGTACACACGAGGGGATTAATTCCCTTAATGTCAGCCACGGTCCAAGCAATTGCACCTTTGTGCAGTTTGAGCACTTCTAAGAGTTGGACTTCTTGGTCCTTGTCAAGGTGTGCAGAAATTACTACAGGAAATGTTTCATTTTCTCCAAGGTATGCATATTTCAGGTGAGAGGGCAAGGGTTTCAACTCAGGTTTGGGCGGCCTCACCTGAGATGGAAGAGACAGAGTACCAGTTGGTAATAGCTCTTCAAAAGAGAGTCTGCCTATAGTGTCGACCATTTCAACAGTGTTATCAAGTGTTTCTTCACAGAGGGTCAGGCCCTCAATTGACTCAATGGAATCAGAGATTGTTTTTGTAAAAGTTTCTGCTGTAAGAACACTGATCAAATCTACTTCTTCAAGGTCAATGTTATCATCCCGTGGTTGTTTGCAAAGGTCAAAAACATTTAGCTCTAATGTCATGTTACCAAAAGATAGCGTCATTTTTCCATTCCGGCAATTGATCAATGCATTGGATGTGGCTAAGAATGGTCTCCCCAGAATTACCGGAATCTGAGCATGAGGATTTGCCACAGGATGAGTGTCTAGCACAATGAAGTCTACTGGAAAGTAGAACTTGTCAACTTGCACAAGCACATCCTCTACTATCCCTCTCGGTCTTTTGACTGATCGGTCTGCGAGCTGCAAAGTAATCTGGGTGGGTTTGAGTTCGCCTAACCCCAATTTTACATAGACCGAGTAGGGTAGTAAGTTAACACTCGCCCCAAGATCAAGCAGTGCTTGTTCAATTTGACAATTTCCAATAATGCACGAAATCGTGGGGCATCCTGGATCTTTGAATTTAGGGGGAGCGTCATGCTTTAAAATTGCACTAGCTTGCTCAGTGAGGAACGCTTTCTTTTGTACATGTATCTTACGCTTCAACGTGCACAAGTCCTTAAGAAACTTTGCGTAAGATGGGACTTGTTTGATTGCGTCTAACAACGGGATGTTAATTTTAACCTCTTTAAGTACATCAAAGATTTCCTGGTTCTGTATAGATGGCTTGGCAAGAGCTAATCGGTTGGGAAAAGGCGGTAAGGGCTTGAATCCTGGAGGAACTTGGCTTTTTTCCTTGATAGAAGGGACTTCATTTTCTTTCCCTTCTTGATCTGAGGATGCAGGCTGTTTATCTTTTTCCAGATCTGGCTTTTCAATCTCTTTACCACTACGTAGAATAGTAACAGCTTGAACCTGCTCCTTTGAATTTGACGGACCACCTTGATGAACCTCAAATTGCCCTTTTGGATTGGGCTGTGGTTGGGCTGGAAAAGCCCCCTTATTTTGTGATTCAATCAATTTACAGAGGTTCTGCATGGTGTTCTGTAAATTCTCAAAGTTCTGATCATGTTTTTTATTGATGGACTCTTGATTCACCATAAACTTAGCCACAAGTTCATCCCAAGGTGTCGTTTGTGTTGTAGGGGGTACCATTTGCTGTGTGTTTTGAGCATATGTACTAGGAGTACCCCCAAATGGATTTGACATTTGGTTGAAATTGGGCTGAGTAGCATTTGGGCCATTCCTCCAACTAAAGTTGGGGTGATTCCTCCAATTAGGGTTGTACGTGTTACCCAAAGAATTGTTGAACTGCCGGTTGTATGTGTTAGTGGCATTTGCTTGCTCGTGAAACGCTTCTTGAAAAGCAGGGAGTGTTGGGCACTCCGAAGAAATGTGTTTATCACTAGCGCAGATGCCACAAACTATAGCAGGTTCCTTATTCTTCACAAATTTCAAGGACTCAACTTCTCTTGTAAGATAGGCAATTTTTGCTTGAAGATCATCGCTTTCTTTTAATACATATAACCCCCCTCCTTTGGCCTGACTCGATTGCTTTACGGGGTCTATACCTTCAGATGTGTCCCAATTTTGTGCACTATCTGCCAAAAACTGAAGGTAGGTCCATGCTTGATTTGGGTTTTTCGCCATGAACTCCCCATTGCACATCATCTCCACGAATTGACGTGTTTCTGGACTAAGTCCATCATAAAAGTGACCAATTGTATTGTGCAATTCAAATCCGTGGTGGGGACATGCAAGGAGTAGTTCATTAAAGCGTTCCCAACACCTATAATAAGACTCCTTGTCTTTTTGTTTAAAATTCATAATATTTCTCCGTAAGGTGTTGGTCTTATGTAATGGGAAAAATTTCTTTAAAAATTCCCGGACCATGTCGGGCCATAGAGCAATCGAATTTGGTTGTAAGGAGTGAAGCCATGCCTTAGCCTTATCTTTGAGGGAAAATGGAAACAAACGAAATTTGATAAGGTCTTCCCTCACATTATTGAAGTGTAGTGTTGCACACACTTCTTCAAACTCTTTAATGTGCAAATATGCACTTTCTGATTCAAGTCCATGAAATTTGGGGAGAAGTTGGATTACTCCCGGTTTGATATCAAATTGACCCGTACCTGCGGGTATAACCATGCACGACGGTGTGGCTTGTCGTGTAGGGTGAAGGTAATCACGTAAACTCCTAAGAGGTTGATTCACCTCCCCATTATTATTGGGTCCCTTCCCATTACCGTTCTCCTCGTTATCACTATGCTCATCAGCCATATTGGAAATCCTAAGAGAACCAGGAGATCTAGATTCGTAGAATTTAATCAAGCTCTTGACAGGTGATTCCTTCCTTACTAACCGATTTGAGGAGTCCCTCTGCCAAGAAGATGGGGGTCTTTCCTTTTTTTTTGGAATTTTGAAAAGTTTTTATTTTTTTATTTATTTTTTTTTTTTATAAAGAAACCTAGAAAGAAAAACTACCTAAGGTCCGTTCTTAGATTTAAAAGAGGATTCTCAAATTCTTGCAAAGTCCTAATCTTAGAGAGTTTAATATCTCTAAGGAAAGTTCCCAAACTCAAATCTATGAAACTGGCCCGACCAGGTAAGTCCCCAGATCAGTGGTGGGGTCACGATGCGTTGCAAAGGTCCCGCTTAAAAACCACTTTCTAGAACAAGAGACTTGTCTCCCTTATCTATTGGGACAAGACTTGCCTAGACATCGAACCAATTAAGAAAGGCAGTTTGTTCGGCTTCCCAAAGAAATAACTAACCTTCTTAAAAAAATTCCAGCAAGTTTTTAAGAGTCCTTTTAAATTTAAAAACAACTAATAAAACTGAGTTTCCAATGAAAGTTCTGAAATTTTCAGATTTTTGCAAGTTTGGTGGCCAAAAAGCCGAATTTGTGCGATCTACGACTTGCCTTTGTGAGGGAAAGTTCCAGAATTTTTTTGGAAACTTTAAAAACCTAAAAATAAGAAAAATAACTGAATTTAACAGACCCTAATTAATCCTAACCAGCAACAAAAAAAACGAAAATAAATGACCTAAACTAGTCCAAATTAGAACAAGTAAATTAGGCAATTTTCAGAAATTGGATGTGATTTTTGAAAAATCAGAAAAAATAATTTTTCAGATCTGAAATAGTTCCAATTTTATCAAAAATCAGAGATTAAAAATCCACTTTTTAATGCAATAGGGCTGGTCCAAACATTCCATGCATGCTACCCTTAGATCTAGAATGATTGCGGAATAGTAAAGGCACACCCACAAAGCAATTAAAAAGATAGGTTGGAAAAAATACCTTAAGCGAAGAAAAACTCCCCGGCAACGGCGCCAAAAACTTGATCGTAGCCCCAAGTGCAAGGCCGCGATTGTAGTAATAACCGGTGAAACCGGATCGATCCACGGAGAGTTTAGTTATCGCAAAACCTGTCCTAATAAAAAAAACTAGTTCTAGCCTAAAAAAAACTATACAAATCAAACTTTCTAATTGAATTAAAAATTAATTACAAATCTGAAATATTAATTACAACCAAAGAAAATTAAAATCCTAATCTAGAAACCTAATCTAATCACTGCATCACCATAAGATTCATTAGCCCAACCAATTGCAATAATTGTTAAGGTGCATAAAATAAAGAATAAAATAAAATAAAATCAAATCAAATAAAATAAAATCAGAGAATAAAGAAATTAGATTTTAATTCTAAAACTTTGCAATAATTACTTTGCTTAATGCCATCAAGAAAAATCAAGACCACCGCACCAAGTGCGCACTGTCACTACGCACAAAAATTCAATGTTGACTCATTGGTGAAGACCAAGACCCCATAAACTTGATTTATTAATGAAAGACCCATTACAAGCAAATAACCATTACAAAATTCTTTTAATAAAAATAAAGTGCATCCAACCTTACCATAAACACAAGAAACACTAAACGGAGGAGAGGGACTCGCGGTCTTGAACGGCGATCCAACCGGCTCTCGTTTCGCGATCTGAAATCCAAGCAAGGTAAGATGATTCCAAGGATGATCCAATGGTGGAGTGACGATAGCAACGATGGCGGCGCGAAGGCGTAGAAATCCAAGTGGTAGTGTGCCTTAGGGAAGACCTTGGACGAAATATTGATGGAAGGAGAAGAGATGAAGAAGAATTAATGGAAAAAAAGGAAATTCTTGTTGCTGGTCGTCCAAGAAGGTTGGGGAGATGGTCATGCACGTCCAGCCCTCTCTTGGGTTTATTTATAGATTTATGATAGCTTGGGTTGCAAGGTTTTTGATTTGGGTAAGCATTAGTAGTGTGTGGTCCAAGTTGGATTAGGATTAGGAGAGTTTTTGAGAGATTTTCTAGGGGTTGGCTCACAATCCTAGTAAAATTAGGATTGTTCTTATCTCATGCAACTCCCTCTCTTGGGTCCCACTTGAGTTAAGGATCAATTCAAATCTGAATTTCAGATTTGATGTGCAATTCTTGAATGCATGTGGACCCCACTTGAGTGTAGAAGCCTTGACTCTCTTGCCTTGGACGTCCTCACCTTGGAGGGATCTTTCTTTTTTGCAATTTTGTTTTCTTCTTTGCTTGATTTGAATCTTAGCCATCCATCTTGACATGTAAGCAAGATTTGTTGGAGAGTAGATATGACACCTCATCATCTCATGGCCCGCAAATTTGGAACTTATCTTCAAGAGATTAAATCTGATTTTTTTCTTGCACATGAGAGCGGACCCTACCATGGCCGCCCCTACCTTAGATTCCATGCCAAAGGAAGGTGGGTCCATGGTGCATTTGATTCATCAATTCTCTTCCGTGGGCCCCGATTTCTAAAATTCCCTACAAAAATAGAAGCAAATATCAAAAAATAATCTAATCATATAGGTAAGGAATTATGCAAGATGCGGTCCCAATTCACACCAAATAAATGCATAAAATGTCACCATTTTATCAAGTTTTCTTCAATTAAATCAATGGTACAAAGAAAATTCATCATTTCATGTGTGAATAAAAAGTTATGGGAAATTTGTGACTTTCAATGTAAAAAATAGAGAAATTCATGATTTTATGTGAAAATGCAATTTTTGGATGAATTTTGACTCAAATTTAGACTTTGATGCTCAAAACATAAATTCATAATTTTTTTACTAAAATGGTCCATGATTTGATGATTAAGTCCTTAATTACTCTAAAATGATGAGGAAATTCTACATTTTTAAGGACTTATCAGTGATTTTATGAGATAGAAGATATGGATAGCAATACTTTTGGAGGAAAAAAATAGTGGAATGTGATGACATGGCTTCTTAAATCACTGTAAGTTTTTTTTGTAAATTTATTTAAAAGGAGAACTCTTTCGATGCTGACGTGGCACCCTCCACAACCCACCTCTCCGTTTGCTTTAATATATATAATATGAAGAAACATAGCAAAGAAAAAATGCTTTGTTTTTTGCACCCTCTACTTTTCCACAATTTGATGCAGTGCTTTTTAACACAGAAGAAAGAAAAAAAAAAGTAACTTTTTTTATTTTTTTTGAGTCCATAGATAACTATTGTTTATCGAAAAAGGACTCATAATGACATTTTCCAGCGGAACCAGGACATAGACATTTGTTTTTTGGGGGCGTGGGGGGCTACCATGGGCTATTTTTAACAAAGAAGAAAGAAAAAATATTTTTTATTTTATTTTTGAGTCCACTGATAACTATTGTTTATCCCAAAAAGACTCGTAATGACTTTTCCAACACTACTACTGGTAGTGCCAGCAGGGCGGAATCAGGATATAGACATTGGAACCATTGTGAGAAATTTTTTTTGAAGGGGCCATTGCCAAAAATGGCTTTAAAATTTAATTATTCTTTAAAGAGAGTTTTTGCAATTTAGGGGTGGCTTCTGCCCCTGGTACCTTGGACATGAAAGTCCAAAAATATAATCCTGATGTTACACAAACATGAAAGTAGACGGTAAAAAAATTTGTAAAATCATTAATTAGCACATGAAGCCCAATATTCACACAATGTAATTCTCATGCCTTCAACCGTTCCTATTGTTATACAAGTATTCCACTGCTCATGGGTGTGACCACGGGTATGGTGGTGGGGTTACCATGAAATTCCTCACAAACACAGAGCTCTCATCATTGGTTGGTTGTTGGTCATTGAAAAATCTGAATTTCTACCAAACTTTTTCTTCTTGTGGCCCTTGCAAATGCTATTGAATTTCGGGTGGTGCACATCTCTCTCATTCACACCACCAAAGGCCCTAAAAAAAACGGCAAAAGGAAGCAACTCCACACAATAACCCATGTCTGGGGCATGATGGAGGAGGAGACATTTCATGTGGGATTGAGACAAGGTGGGCACCAAACGGATGGGCCTCCAATCATGACACCTACCTACATTTCACCTTACCACTGTCGTTGGTCCCAAATTAGAGTACAACAATCACAACCCCCAATTATATAACAATAACAACAACAAACAGCTATAATGACAGTAGTAGAGCCTGTCAACCAATAATATTGCATCTCATGTACTAGAAATTGTCAGCCCGTCTGGTTATCATGGGAGGATCTAAAAGTGGTCTTACATCTGAAATCTAAATAGCTAAATTTCAATAGTCTGGCTTGTTTAATTTCTTTCAATTCCGCTCCAATTACAGCGGGTGCCTCCATAAGATTGATCAGGTGAAAAATACATTATTAAAATTAGAAAGAAAAAAAGTTCTACCAAAAAAAAAAAAAAAAAAAGGTCAAATCACATTTTACATGTGATTGATCTAATGACGAAACCTCTTTGATTGAGAGAAATTTGGCAAAAAGATGACGAGAGAAAGGAAAGTAATTTTGTAGATGTGGCCCCATTGCGAGATTTACACGGATTGGCTCAAAGAATTACGTGATGGTATCCTTACATGAATGCCAAGGACTCCCAAATGCCATAGGAAATTCCTTGCTCGTCCATAGGCATAAATTTTCTAGTATATTAAATTTCCTCAGCTAGCTAACCATTCGTGCCAAAACTTCAACGGCACGCATTTCATTTCACGCTGAATCGTTCCTTCTTAGATTCAAACTCGTGCTGGTTGGCTCTAATACCATCTTAAATTTCTTCAGCTAACTATTTGTACCAAAATCTTAAGCTGTTAATAAATGTAGCATAAATACTTTTTAATATCCCTCAAAAGTTTATGTTGTCCTTTAATTGGTGGAAAAAGAAAATTTTGAACTAATTCTTCTTAGTTTTGTGAAAAATCATTTCCCATAGGTTGGTTGGTTGATCTATTGGGGGGATGACTGCATTTTCCTTTCATAGGGAAATAGAATTTTGTAGGGTATGAAATCCCCATGTTACACAAATGTGCCCGTAAATATCCGGATCATCATCATTGACATCATCATCAGCATCATCATGGTCTTATATGCCCCGTATTTAGGTTAGCTCTAAAAGCTCTATTATTAAGGTCTTAATAAACTATGTTAAGATTTTGTATCTATGAGTTATGAGGATTGAGGACTCACTCTCTCCCTCATCAGAATCATAATGGTCTTATCTGCCCCGTATTTAGGTTAGCTCTAAAAGCTCTATTATTAAGGTCTTAATAAACTATGTTAAGATTTTGTATCTATGAGTTATGAGGATTGAGGACTCACTCTCTCCCTTTCGTGCTTATGGGCACATAAACACAAAAAAGAGTTGAAAGTGACAACAGAAAAGTGATACGTTTGCATCACAGCCTATTTGTTTGTGCATCTCCAATGCGGAGATATCGCTAACCAATACAATACAGTACTAGTACCCCCACAAAATGGTTGCAATTAAGGCAAATGAAAACACATCAAGGGTAAACTTTATATAGGTTACATAAAAAAGTAAAAGCATGATATAAATGAATAGGTATAGTTAATGTGGGTATATGGGTGGGTGACGAATGGAGAAGAATCATTCCCTTGATGTGTCTTCTCTGTGTACCCACAACCCATGTGAATCCACGTATTGCTTTCTCTCTCTCCCTTATCATCCAATCCCAGAGAAGGAAGTCTCTTTTCCTGTTTTTTCTGCCTGTTTCTCTATAGTACTTTGGTAGGTTCTCATAGTCAACCTAGGTAGAGTGATATTCGGATTTTCATAATTCCCCATCTCCATATTCATTCTCATCTCCCTCTCCTCCTCCTCCCTCTCATTAATAACCACCCCTCCCATTCACCTCTCCTCGATCCCATTTCTTGCAACCATCCTCACCTCACCAACTTGTGGATAGGACTCATGGATCTTGACAATTTGTGTAACACAGGCCTTGTTCTTGGATTAGGGTGTGAATCAATGGCCGATGACCGGTCGAATTCGAATGATCAACGACAAAACTCCATCACTGAGTTCGGCAATTCTCTCTCGATGAATCTCGAGCCATCCCTAACGTTGAGTCTCGCCGACAACACATATAAGGCGTTGAAGGAGATAGATGTGAACAAGGTGAATGAGGAACTATTGGATATTCGTCAATCTTCCCATACCACGGTCTCATCCTTCTCTAATGCGAACCATGACCTTGGTAGTGTCAAGAGAGAAAGGGATATAGGGACCGAAGAAGGCGATTTAGAGAAACTCTTGTCAAGGGTTAGTGATGAAGATGAAGATGGTAGTGCTAGAAAGAAGCTTAGACTAACCAAAGAGCAATCTGCGCTCTTAGAAGACAGTTTTAAAGAGCATAGCACACTTAATCCGGTACACTTCTTGTTCTCAATTTTCACATTTCAGTTTTAATTATAAATAGAGACTTCTTCTTATGGGTGGATACAATTTTTATCATCAGAAACAAAAGCAAGATCTTGCAGGAAGATTGAATCTAAGGCCTCGACAAGTGGAGGTCTGGTTCCAAAATAGAAGAGCCAGGTATATGTCATGTAATTTATGATATTTTCATACGAGTCTCATCTCATCTATTCTATTTACGGTCTAGCTCGTATTATTAACGAATTTTATACATTTATAATAATTTTGTGAAAGCGTTGGCATGACCAATTTTTTAAAAGAAATTAACTTTGCCTAAAAAAAAATTTGTGATGATCGCAGGACAAAGCTCAAACAAACAGAAGTGAATTGCGAGTTCCTAAAGAGGTGTTGTGAGACATTGACTGATGAGAATAGGAGACTTCACAAAGAGCTACAAGAGCTGAAGGCTCTAAAATTTGCGTCCCCTTTGTACATGCAACTGCCGGCGGCGACCTTAACGATGTGCCCGTCTTGTGAGAGGATCGGCGGTGGCGGTATATCCGGCGAGAACTCTACTAAGGGCCCATTCACCATTGCACCCAAACCCCATCATTACTATAGCCCCTATACCCATTCATCTGCAGCCTGTTGAAAGTAGTATACCGCCCTTTAGTTGTGTATCTTGATCAAGGAATAGTGCAATAGAAGAGTAGAGATTATACTATTAGATACTCTTAATGATAATCTTTTACTATTTTTCCATTATATCTAATGTACATAGAAGAACCCCATATCATTTTCTTAATTAATGCTATTGTTGTTTAAATTTACTTTGATGGTAGAGATGAAAGGAAGGGAACATGAGAAATGGGCTTTGAGGGAATGATTGTGGGTTATGTACGTGGTTGCGGATGGGAGAGATGGAAATCAAAGGAGGAATTCCAGGAGAGTCTTGTGGGGCAAGGAAGGAATGATATTCAAGGAATGGGGGAGCTGGCACAGGACACTTCCTCCTTTTCACAAACAGGTGGGTCACACCCCATGTGATGTCTCCCATATCATATTCTTCTACCTTTTCACCTGTTTCCATGGCATCACTAATGTTCTTCGAGCTCGGCCAATGAGTTTTTCCTGAGGACGTTTCATGACCTTTGAGTGGTTCAAATCATTAATTTGTTTGTGGGCCTACATAGATGGGAGACAAAATATGATTATCTCTGCGATTAGTGGAGAGTAACCGTTCACATATGAAGTGGACTGTTTGTGTGTGGGATGAGATCATTCCATAAAAAGATTGGCCTGTGGTTCTTCTTGATATAAAATATACAACTAGTTAGAAACTGTAGCCCATTATGCGCATGTGGACCCCACGAGGTTATTCACTCCCATAACCCTAAGCTAACTCCGGTTTGCCGCCTTAGAATTCTATCCTAATTGGACTTCTGGAGCATCTGCCGACGGACTAATCACATCGAAAATGGTGACTCTTTGATACCTTGTAAAAAAAATGGCACAGAACCCTAGATCTAAACAAATCTTGGGAGTTAGACAGAGATCACTTTGATCACATCTTGATTGGATTGCAAAGTCTCAGTGGTTGACAGCCGCAACAAATCCATTTGGAACTACCACACCATGAATTAGCTGCCCTACTCCCAAGATCTTACCGCAATGATCGAAGAGTGAACTGTTCCAAATTTATCTGATTTTTGTTTGTGTGTTGTTCAGCGGGTGTCGCCTGAAGGTTAATCCCAATTTATCAAAGATCTCAAAGATTTTCATATCATTTGAGAAAATCTAATAGATATGTATATCTATTCTCTACAATGATAAGGAAGACTCAAATTGGCCACCAAGGTGGGCCCATGCTCATGGATGGTGGTTCCAAAAGGCAAGCTAATGTTCATTTGAATGATCAACAATATCCAAACTTCTATATTGACTACGGTGCCTCTTCACATATGATATATAATCTAAGTAATCTTGCGTGCTCTATTCTTTATTGGCACACATAATGGTGTTGTACTGATTGCTGATGACACCAATTTAAAATTTCTTGCTGTAAGGAATGTTTCAGTTGATTATCCATAACGCTTCAATATTTTAGTAAAAGGAGAACTTGATTTCTGTTGGCCAATTTACAAACGACAGTCCTTGTTTATTGAGTTATCTAATAACATTTTTTATTGATGATCGAAAAATGGAAAGGATATCGACTGGTGTAAAACAAGTATTGGTAGCTTTACGGTCAAGTAGAGTTTTCTAAAGACATTTGGCATCAATGTATAAGACATCCTCATTTGAGATTAGTTAGAATTTTAGCTTTAAACAACAATATTAATATTTCTAATTGGTTAAAACTTCATTTATTTACAGTAGTTATCAAGTTGGTAGAAGTAGCAGTTTCTCTTTTACACTAAATGATAAGATTGCTAATGCTCCTATATTAAAGATTCATTGTGATTTATGTGGAGAAATTCTTGTGTCTCTAATTAAGGATTTTCGTATTATATTATTTTTTAAGATGATTGCACTCAATATATTTGGATTTATCCGTTGAAACACACATATGATTTCTTTGAGTGTTTTTGTAAGTTTCCAAAGATGGCAAAATATTGATCCACACTCAACATGTGGTTTTTTTCTTTTTTGGGCTAGCATTTTGGTCTATGCTATAGGTTCTAATCATATGTCCTTTTGTAATGGACACCTTATTCATTTTAGGTTGCAAATGCATATAAATGAAGACAAAGGATCACCTTCTAAAACTAATATAACCACACTACAACAATTTTCACTTTTACCGGCGTTTTTTCCCGGCGCAATCATTAAACGCCGGGAAAAGTTATACTTTCCCCAGCGAAAAAGGTTATTTCGCCGGAAAATGGTATTGTTTTATTTCGCCGGCAAAGGTTGGTATGTTACCGGCGAATTTTTATTGTCGCTGGCAAAGAGTAATGTTTTGCCGGCAGTATATTACAGTCACCGGAAAAGACCAGATTTCTTGCCGGCGACATGATTTGATCGCCGGCATAGTTCACCTTATAATTTCCCCCGGTCGTTTTAGTTTTGCTGGCGGTTTAAATTCGCCAGGAAAGTATTTTTTTCCCTTTGCTGGTACTTGAAAAAATATGTGAACTTTTGCTGGCGCTTTAAAATCGCTGGGAAAGTCATGTTTTTTCACTTCTCTTGCACTTAAAAAAATAATTGGAGCCTTTCTGCCCCATTTTCATTTTCCCCGCCTGCGCTCGCTCCCGTGCAACAACCATTTCCAGTGCCCTCTCTTTCTCTAAATCGTGTTTATGCTTTGCCATCCCCCTTTTCATTTCCAGCGGCTACTCCAAGCTTTGCCAGCCCCCTTTCTATTTCCAGCCTCTCTTTCTTCATCATCAAGTCAACCGCTCCAATCTCCTTACAACTCTCTTTCTCTATTGCAATAGTGTTTTGGGTTCATCCCGTTTCTGCTCCACCAGCGTCGACGCATCTCAGCTGGCCGCCGCTCAAGAAGATGGCCCCTTCAAGATCTGGCTCGTCTCTCCCTACTCCATCGTTCTAGTGTGTTGGATTTCCTCCACCAGCGTCGACGCGTCCAGCTTGCCGCCTCTCTAAAAGATTACCCTTCTCCAAATCTAACCCATCTGGCCGTCTATTCTCCTCCAGCATCGATCGTTCGATTTCAAATTGGGATCTTTTCTCCTTGAAGTAGAAGGTATGTATTCAAAAGCTATCCTGCATTTACCAATCACACTTGATTTCAGAGTTTGTTTTCCGCTTTCTCTCGATTTGTCGCCTGCAGACGAATTCTAGGTTTTTTCTTTCTACTTTCTTGGTTTTTGCTCGAATCTGATGGGATTGAATGGTTGTCTTTGTTGGAGATGGATTTGGTGTGGATTAAGGATAGGATTCGAGTCCTTTCTATCTATTCTTACTTTGATTGGTTTTGTGGTTTCTGTTGTTACTGATTTGAGTGATGTTGTTGCATGATACCAATGATTTTTAGCTGCAGGTTCATATGTTGAACTGGATAAGGATATTCTATTCTTGTACTAATTGCATAGTTTGCATAGGAATATGAATTATGCTGAGCATGACTGGAGTTATCTGATGGCGTGTTTGGATGTACTCTGAATTGCAAGGGTTTTGAAAGCTTTGGTAGAATGTGTGGTTACCTGTTTGGATGTGCATCTGTGGCCTTTTTTTTTTTTTTTTGTTATTAATTTATTTTCATCTTGGAATAAATGATCCTCTTGTATTTAAAGAGGAGGGTGTATCAAAAAAGGCAAAAATCCTGTTTTAGGTTGCATTGAAACTGATAGAATATTAGCTGGAATGCCATGTTTCTGGACACCCTCTCAAGACATTATTGAGAATTAATGCTGTCACTGGTTTGGGGAGAAAGAAATTAAAGGGGTATAATTGTATGCAACTTAATGGAACTTATCTGTAGCACCACAAATGCATAGCAGAATTAGAAACTCCATAGCAGAATTAGAAACTATCTTTCATGCAAGGTGTCAAAACCATGTATGATCTTAGATACATCCAAATGCATCCATAAGTATGTGGGATCTTCCTTCCTTCCTTCCTTGGAAACGTGTGAAGCATGACCGTACGATTATGGCCCCCAGATACATGTCAACATCGAAGGGTCCCACACAGATTCATAAGCACATTTTTTTCTTTGGGTAACATATTGGCCTGTATATGTAGAGTTTGAATGGAATTGCAATATTATCCAATCGCGTGTTTGCATTCATTTGAACAGTTGTACTGAAGTAAATTTCTCTTTGCTTCTGGACCGGATCAGCAGGATGTGGTCATCAAAATGGAAACAGAAATGGATGTAATAAAATGAATTTTGCTCAACTAAACCTTGGTTTTTCTAGCCCGGCCCTTTTTCTTGCACTACACAATCATCTGCATTCTCTTTTGTAAATTGGGGATGCCCACAAGTGGATTTGCTGTCATTCCTATTCCATGGTCCAAATCGTAAACCAATAACATATTGGAGCCTGAAGTATACAAGCAAAAAAAATTTTAAGGTTGGCATTTGCAAGCGATACTGTTGGGAGATGGGAGGTGCAGGGGCTGGTAATGGTTTTCCACTCTGCACAAAATATTCAGTAGAATAGAGAAGCATCTGTTCTACATTCAACCCCCAGAAATCTAGGTTATTAGATGAGTATTGCCTGCATTCTTATGTGGTTTGTTTTGGCTTCTTTTTTATGCTTTGTGTGATGTTCATTTTTTTTTTTTTTTTGTTTGAAATTGGGTTTTTGTGGTTTGTAGGAACAAAGGTTGGAGACAAGGATATTCACTTCGTTTGGTATAGACCAACCTAGGTCTCTCTCTGCTCACTGTTCTCTCAAACTGCTCTCTCTACTTTTCCTTGCAAAAATCTCAAGGTAAAATATCAGAATCCTAATGTATTTTCTATTTTATTGCTTTTGAAGGTTCTTAAATATATGAATAGATACGTGGATTAGGGCTGGATTTTGGGGATGTAATGGATTTAATGTTTCTTTAATTTAGGGATTTTAAGGATTTGTTTTTTCTTATATTTGAGTTCTTTTTTTCTCTTTTATTTTTCTTTTTTGCATTTATTTTATACCATCTATTGGTTTAATTTGAATTAACCACCACCTTACATATGTAAACAGATATGGACAGGAGTTGGATGTTACAGTATCATAATAGATTCAGTCAGCCATATATAGATGGGGTGAATTCTTGTATTGAATTCGCAAAGTCGACTTCGGGTGGGAGTAGAGTGATTAAATGCCCATGTAACTACTGTTGTAATGGTTTTAAGCATGACTGTGAGAGACCATCTGCTCCGGCGTGGGATGATGGTATCCTACGACCCCTGGTTACAGCATGGGGAACTTCCACAATCCGATGAATCGGATGATAGCGATGATGAATCGGATGAGGAACAGGATGGATATGACCAGTTATTAGAGGACCATGGCAGGGGGACTTACATGATGGATGAGACCCTAGGGATGGATGATGTGCGAAACTTTGAAATTATGCTAGAGGCTTCCCAGCGTGGTTTGTACCCGGGATGTAAAGATTCAGAAACCCTGTTAGCGTTTGTCATTAGGATGCTACATGTGAAGGTACAATATAGGTAGAGCAACAAGTCGTTCGACAAGGTCTTGGAGATATTTAGGGACACTCTACCAGAAGGTAATGTGGTTCCCGCATCTGTTTATGAGGCCAAGAAGCTACTGCGTGACTTGGGCTTGGGTACGAGCACATTGACTCCTGCAAGAATGATTGCATACTTTTTTGGAAGGAGAATGCTCACTTGGAGAAGTGTCCGGAACGTGGGGAGCCTAGGTACAAGGTCAATAATGGCAAGGGTAAGCAGATCGCTCATAAGATATTGCGTTACTTCCCATTGATACCTAGGTTGCGGAGATTATACATGTCCAGGATGACAGCTAAAGAGATGAGATGGCATCATGAGAATGGCATGGATGGTGATCTAGGTAGGCATCCGGCTGACTATAAGGAATGGAAGGAATTTGATTTGAAATTTTCAGAGTTTGCCCGGGAGATCCGCAATGTGAGGTTAGGACTGGCCACCGATGGGTTCAACCCCTTCGCCAACATGAGCACTTCTTATAGCATGTGGCCTGTCATACTTATGCCTTACAACCTTCCACCTTGGATGTGCATGAAGGATCCATTTTTCATGATGTCCTTACTTATCCCCGGGCCGCAGGCACCTGGGAAGGAGATCGATGTGTACTTGAGGCCCTTGGTTGATGAGTTGAAGGAGTTGTGGGAGATTGGTGTCATGACTTATGATGCCCACAGTGAACAGACCTTCCGAATGCATGTGGCTGTGATGTGGACCACAAATGACTTTCCCGCGTATGGTAACTTGTCTGGTTGGAGCACAAAAGGTTATTTGGCTTGTCCCCCTTGCAATGAAGATTCATTATCGTATAAGTTGAGAAGTAAGATTGGGTGGGTTGGACATCGAGCTTACTTGCCTGAGAACCACCATTGGAGAAGGAGCAAGAAGTTCAATGGTCAAGCAGATAATAAAATGAAATCCCTGCGTTTACCGGTGCAAAAGGTACTTGATCAGTTGGATCAACTACCAGAAGTTAGGTTTGGGAAGGGCCCCAATAGCAGGAAAAGACCTCGTGAGCCTGCACTATTGAATTGGACAAAGAAAAGCATCTTGTACGAGCTCCCGTATTGGAAGAACCTAAATCTTAGGCATAACCTTGATGTCATGCACGTAGAGAAGAATATCTGTGAAAATATTGTTGGGACTGTAGTGGGCATAGATAAGAAGAATAAGGACACGGACAAAGCACGTGACGATTTAAAAGATATGGGCATCAGGCCACAATTGCATCTGCAGAGGAATGAAGAAGGATCCATTATGAAACCCCGTGCATCCTACACATTGGACCCTAAACAGAGGGAGGGCCTTTTTGAATTCTTGAATGCAATCAAGTACCCGGATGGCTATGCTGCAAACCTCTCAAGGTGTGTGACCTCAAAAAATGGCAAATTATCGAGTATGAAAAGTCACAACTATCATGTCCTCCTACAACGTCTTTTGCCAGTTGGCCTACGTGGTTATGTTGATAAGGAGTTAAGTACAATTCTATTTGAGTTGGGCGGTTTCTTCCAGGACCTCTGCTCAAAAACATCGAAACAAAGCGATTTAAAAAAATTAGAGGAACGGGGAGTGCTCATACTTTGCAAGCTTGAGAAGATTTTTCCTCCAGCATTCTTTGATGTAATGGTCCATTTGGCTGTTCACTTACCACGTGAGGCCATGCTTGCCGGACCAATGCAATATCGGTGGATGTACCCCATTGAAAGGTACCTGTTACCATCCGATGAAGTGTTATTCATGTAGTAGTCTGATTGTCTTTCATAAGTAACGTTAATACCAATGTCTCTTTGTTTGAAGGTTTGTCGGGACTTTAAAAGGTTATGTTACTAACCGAGCACGACCCGAAGGTTCGATCGCCAAGGCTTACATTGTCAAAGAGTGTTTGACTTTCTGCTCAATGTACCTAAAAGGCAATGATCGAGACGAACGAAATGATGATGGTGGCGTGCGTGGTCCCGGGATGGAGGTTTTCACGCAAAATGTCCGTCCCTTTGCACCGATCACAAGGGCACTAGATCCTTCTCAAAATGAACGCAACATGGCTCACTGGTTTGTATTACATAATAGTCCCGAGTTAGAGCCATATCTCGAGTTAGTGCTTTGGCTTAAATACATGTGTGCATATATTGTTCCCTTGTTGATTCTTCATCTACTTTTACTTGCTTATGAATTGCATTTCCTTAAATAGGGAACACAGGAATACAATACAAAATCCAGAAGCGCATGACATCATTCAAATACAGCGAGACACATTTCCAAAATGGTTCAAGCAACGTGTAAGATATATGATGCCCTATTGACATAGTAAACATTATCTAACTGGGCCTCAATTGACATCGACTTAATAAACTTACCTCATGTTGCTCATGTAGATGAATGATTTGCAAAACCAAGGGTCGCCAGAAGCAACCGATGAAATGTGGTCATTAGCAAATGGTCCCGGTTCGATAGTGTATTTGTATTCAGGGTGCATATTCAATGGTGTCCGATTCCACACCAGAGATCGTGAGAACCGGCGTAACTGCCAGAATAGTGGTTTGGTCGTGCAAGGGGAGCATATTGGGAAGACAATTGACTTCTACGGATACTTGTGCAAAGTTTGGGAATTGACATACATGCATGGGGGTAGGGTGGTTTTGTTCCAATGTGAATGGTTCAACACCGGTACCAGAAACAAAAATACATATCGATCAACACATAACAAGCATTGATGTTACAGGTCGGTGGTATAAAGATGATCCATTTGTCCTACCAAGTCAAGTGAAGCAAGTTTTCTATGTTAGTGATACATGCAAAGGCAACAACTGGAGAATCGTAAAACGAGTTAAGCATCGGGGAGTGTGGGATGTACCAGAACTGGATGATGTCCCTAACGAGGCCTTCCAGCAGCATGAAACCACCGATGTTGTCCCAATCAGTGTCGAAGATAGGGATGTTCACTACTGTAGGGATGATATTCCGCCGGAGATAGTTAATGGTGATGAGCCAATGTCGGCGCATAGCGACGACGAGGATAAAACTATGGCGGAGTATATAGATGATGATGATGATGACGATCCGGATATAGATCTTGATATAGAGTATGATGTGTAGTGTTTGTTTTCTGATATGTGTATGAACAAGTGTTCTAAATTAATAAAGTTGTTGGTTTACATTTCATGGCTCATTATATATATCTCATTTTATTTCATTTTATACGCCTTCATTCTCTTGTATGTCATATATAGTTGTCAAAAATGCCCAAGGGAAGTAAAACATATGTCAAGCCTGGGTGGGTGGCGAAACAGGCAAAGTTGACAGAATACGAGAAGGTGAGAAGTAAGAACATCATGGAAATAGACGAGAGATGTCGTGCTTTGGGGGTAAAGCACATAGCCAACACCGTTTTTGGATTGGGTCAAACGAGCAGAAGGAAAAATGGAGAGGGAAAAAGAACACTGAGTGAAGATGATGACAACGAAGAGTATCGACCACCCCAAGGTGATTTTGGGTTGGTTTCTTCAGATGAAAATACCGGTGATGATGGGGATGATGAGACTTCTGGGTATCCGGCGAATATGGTAATTTATGTCTATTGATTTATGACGAACCATTCTAGTTGTAAATTTTATTTCATTCACTTTTTTTTTTTGTATTTATATACTAATAAATCATTGTTGTGTTGTGACAGGTTACTCATATGATTCGAGAGAAGCGAAGTAGACATGCTTGCGCTGTAGCAGCTGCACTGGCCCAGGCTACACCGGCACATCCTCCAGTCACACGGTCTTCTCGTGCAAAGAACACACGCGAGGGGGTGGGCCAAGCTACACCGGCTCAGCCTCGAGTCACACAATCTTCTCATGTGGATAGCATGCTAGAGGTGGCGACCATTGCTAGAGCGCGTAGTCTTACACAGATTGGCAGTTCTTCTGGCCATCCTGACCAGGTTTTGACTCCGCGTACGGATGGCAGCAGTGTGGGTGAGAAATATAAAAATATTTATGTTTAAAATGTACATTCTTTTAATGTTATATGCTTAGTAACTCAATTAATATTGTGGTCGTGACAGGATCAGCCTTAGGAGAGGGCTTCCACCGTGTACGGGGCAAGACACGGGGGTTGAAGGTGGAAAAGCTGAGGAGGCAGCTTGGCCATGCCATCCCAATTTCGATCCCTGTTTCGAGCCTTGCGCCCGAGGGTGAATTTGCCACTAGTTTTGCAAACCGGCTCGGGGAAGCGATTCGAGATGAGGCACCTGTTCGGAAAGAAGGCTGGAAGTTTGTTCCTGAGGGGATCAAGAAGTTGGTGATAAATAGAGTTCAGGTAATTTCATTTTAGATAACTTAATGCATATTCAATTAAACTCATTAATGTTTAATTGTTGTCTCACATTACATGTTTATGTTTGCAAATTGCAGCAATTTTTTGAGTTTGGGGACTATGTGAACGGTCCGATCATCAAGGCTGCCGTTGATGTGAAGTGCCAGAAGCTGTATAGGGATTGGAAGTGTGAATTACATACCCACTATTTGTCTCTTTTGGAGGAGGGGGTGCCTGATCCAAAGAGCCACCCACTAAAGCCTTGTAAGGCAGATGACTGGGCCTGGATGATTGACAATTTATGGGAGACTATGGAGTGGAATGTAACTTTTAATGGTTTTGTATATATTTCTGCCTCAATTATTGATCAAGATCAATGTATTAGTTAATAAATTTATTTGGACTAATATATTGTTTTTTATTTTTCTGTGTAGGAGAAGTCAAAGAAAGCGAGAGTTAGCCGATCGAAGATGCCGTGGAATCATATGAGCGGCTCTAGATCGTTCCTAGCACGTAGTTCAATGATCGTAAGTGCGGATTTAAGAATTTTTTCCACTTGACTAAGTTATGAAAATTAAATTCTTCTATTAACGAAATATCTAACGTCATAACAGAGAGCACAAAATGCTGGACATGAGCAGCCTTTTCCCGATTTCTACCACGACACACACTATATGCATAGGAAGAAAAAGTGGATAAATGAGGAGGCTCAGAAGACACATGTACATATGCCTAAGTCATGTTTTATATATCAATACAAATATACTTTTATTCATATGTTAAACTCACTTTATTTTGATTTTTACATGTTTAAAAATGGTAGGAGGAATTAGTGCGATTGACGGCCGAACAATCCCAACCCTCCATCACATCTCCGATGACCAATGAACAGATATCCGTCAAGGTGCTTGGACAGAGATCGGGATACCTTAAGGGTTTTGGCATTCGCAATAAGTCCACATCAAGTTCAACCCAGAATCGGATGGGCCCTGATTCTGAGGTACTTCAATTGCGGCAGCAAATAGCGGAGTTTGGCAAGAAAACCATTTTGTTGGAGGGCTTAGTACTCCAGTTAGCTAAGCGCGCAGGCATAGATCCAGGTTCCCTTGTTGGTGAGGATGGCACCTCTAGTAGAGCTCAGGATGCGACTTCTCTAGGTTTGTATATGACTACTCTTTTCAAAATGGTATTTATTTGCATGCTGAATTAATTGAGAAAGAAGTTTGATTGTTTTCGTTTAACTTGGGTTATTTTCAAAATGCTTCTTCCTTTTTATATCCAAATTCTGTGAAATGCTGAAAGGTTTTTGAACTAGAGGAGATTTGAATTTCATTTTTTACTATTGGCAAATGATAAGCAATAAGGATAACCTCTTAATTATCTACGAATTTGTAACTGGAATATATATCCTCTTTTCTGCTCTACTCTGCTCTGTTTTCCCCACAGCAATGTCTTGAGGGTTATATCCAATTACTATATTCAAACATAATCATTCAAGTCTTTCATGCTACTTGATTCTATTGTTATTCTCTGACTGGTGAGCCTCACTCTTTAAAAAATATATGTTGGACTGATTAGACTTCTATTTTTAAAAATATCAATTTGAAGAATTACATGTAAACTTTAAAAAATGACCATTGAAGAGGAGGTGAAAAAATGGATAAACCAACACCAGGATCATTAACTATCAGGTGAGGGTTGTTCGCTGAGCCACAACACTCTCTTCATTAATTCACTATTTGATGGCTGATCTTCTCCCATAATTTCTTTGCCCTGTCTGTAATAAGGTCCATCGTCCAACCCTATAGATCACTGAGACACAGCCCTCTCATCATTTATTCACTGTACAGTTGAGGCCCACCTGATCTCCATAATCTTCAGTCAATGAACTGGATCAGCGTGCAAGTTGTATCATAAAAACAGGAGCTTTGATGTGCTGAAAGTGTACTGTGAAAACTGAGCAAGAAGAACTGATATAATATAGAAAGATTGCCAATCTGCTCCAGCTTTTGTAGCACAACTTACATGAGCTTTTTGGAAGGTAAGTGACGTGGGAGGTTGTTAGAATCCACCATATCTCAAAATTCTTTGTCAAAAGATTGGATATGTTGTGCTGTAGCATTATGATGCGATTAGGAGTAGATTAGATTACATTGAATGTTGTTAGGATTGGATTAAATATTAATGAAATGAATGATTAAAAGTTAAAACTTGGGTTTTAACTTATTGTATCTTATTACTTTTCTAATATTTGTTTCTTTCACTAAACTCAACTTCAATGTTAGCATGTATGATTAACATGGGCCAACTTCAAAATTCCCCCCACCCTAATTCCTCACTCAAACTCTCTATTTTTTATCAGATTCTTGATCAGCCCATCCTTGACTCGCAATGATTGAAAGACTTCTCAGGTACGAATTTCATAGAATGTCCATGAAAAATTCAACTTCCAACTTTCATAAATATCTATATTGATGTTATTATAGAATTACATTTCATAAAGTGCTCTTATATATTATGCCTTTAAAAGTTTCTTTAGCTTCCAGATTCTTTGACAGGTGCATCCAAGTGAAGCACAGACATTATGTAGTTGAGTCTCTACTAGGCGCCAAACATACACTAACATAACCATCCAACAGTTGGTCTTTGAACAAGGGATGGGGTTGTAATACACTGACTAACATAACCATCCAACACTGGCGGTGGGCCCAGGTTTTGTGGATCAAACCCCTTTGGGTACTTCGGCTTCCTTTTCCTTGTTAATTGTGACTTAAGGGTCCATGGTGAATTGTGTGAGTTGTAATACGGTGATCTATATCCACTCATTCCCAACAAATGATAATTTAATGTTTATAAGATTGGGACCTCATTTTCCATTCATAATGACGCTTATTGTTATATAATGGGATCAAAACTAGGTATATAGAAAAAACTAAGAAGTCACATGCATCAGACACGTATCTTGTATAAAGAAGGCTCATGTCTAGCACTAACATGACCATCTCTGTTTTAATGGGGTGTTCAAATTTCTGAATTGGTTATCTGATAATGATGATGATGGTCAAGAACCCATGTAGATTATTAGGGGAGAGGTGATTCCAGCTGATGACATTATCAAGCTTTCTTTGATATGTGCAGTTTTTCAGGCAAATGAAGTGCATCCTCGAATCTGTTGTAGGAAACAGAGTGGTAGTGTCAAGTTTTGTAGGTTTTAAGCTTTAACTGTGAGGGTACTGTCCCAGGGACATGCCTGTGAGGGTAAAGTGGGTGAATTGGATTCACCATTGCAACAAAGGTAGAAACCAATTTAGCTACTTTCTTTTACTCAATTATTTTTGGGTCAAGAACTTAGGTAAATTGTTTGTATATGTTCTCTCTCCTTCTGATTTAATGTATTAATTCTTTAAAGAAATTAATGGCTGATGGGAAATGGCAAGCATTCCAATGTTGAGGACTTTTGAGTGGTTTGGTAAGTGTTGTAAAAAAGCTGGCCTTTTTACATCATTTTCATGTTTTACTTGGTGGTGAGTCACCTCAGAGTCAAGGGCTTATCTGCGGTTCAATGGTAAATGCAAGTACCAAGGATTTAACCAAAATCTATCATAGTGAAATGACTTGTTAAAAGAAAGAAACAAATAGAATCTGAATATCAATTTCACATCTGCCAGTGCTTCACTCTAGAATTTCAGAAAAGATGTTCCGAGAAGCATATCATAATGTCAATTCCATTCATCCAAGTCACAAATGAGATACAAAGATGAGTTAATAAAAAATCAATTAAGCATAGATTTGTGAAAGTAAAGATGTTATTATCTCTTTTGAGCCTTCATTTGATCAATATTAGATGTATTAGTGGAAACAAGATAGAATGGGGATGGGAAATGGATGGCCTTGGTCCAGTCAGAAGACTCTGGAATAGCGAAATCTTGACTAAAATTCTCTATCTCAATATCTATACCTACACAGTTCAATAAAGAAGTGGAATGTAGCATGGAGCCACCTACCATTGATGTTGGTGGTTGAGGTATGCTGTATTAGTATCTTTAATTGCAGTAAGCATGATTGGAACAGGGGCCAATTCAAGTGAGATTAGGAGATCAGAGAAGTATGCATCTCAAAAATTTGGAAAATGTGAAGACTTCAGCAGGAACAGAAATGAGGTCTTGAAACTAGAGTGGCACCATCTGTGCAAAGTTCCTACAACTAAGGTTAACGGTCTTGTAGATATTTGGATTGGTTCTGTTTGATTTTTTTTCTTTAAAAATTATTTTCCTATCAAAAATATACCATTTTGACAATTATGAGGAAGTTATGGCTGTGATTTGATTGACTGCATCAGTGTTAACAATCACTTCTATTCCTCAATATTTATTGATGGTTTCTTTTAGGGATATTAAGGGAGCCAATGTCAAGCTTGCAGACTTCAGGATAGCAAAACATGTGAGTGGTATTTCTCCTAATATAGAAGCATTTAAAAATTCATATAAGAGAAATGTTCAAGTCCAACTGATTTTTTGGAAGTTGTCATATGACCCACCTTATGGTGCCCACTTGAATCACTTGCATACAACGTGAATGGTTTGTTCAAGCGTGCACCCATCCTTGTAAATCATTCTTTCATTCCTTAAATGACCAACAATTCTAATTTCTTTGTTCACTGTGATCAAGCGGCTGGGTTTTTCATCAAGTAAAATCAACACATATCAAAACTTGTAAATCCTAATTTTCAGCTCAAAGTCAAAGTTTGAGAATCAATGCAGAATCCTCAAATGCCTTCTTTGATATGATTGCTAATGTGGTTTATGATTTCAGTTTGATAAGTACATGTAGCAAAGGTATATTGAAATGAATTGTCATCATAAAGGTAAAAATACAAATTCGTTTCCTTCTTATTTAAGATTGAACCGAAAAATGGAAGGCTTGATGAAAAATTGCATGCTTATGGGTGGGATGAAACAACAGCAGTTTATGTTGACAATCTTATGTCATGTAGGATCGAATGAAAATTGAAGAAAGTTTTTTGTTGAAAGATTCATGCAACTAAGATGCAGCGAACATGAAGGAAAAATGGATGCAAACTAGCTAGTAGATTGCTATATGTTAAAATAGGATGTATGAAGTTTTTTTGAACAATGTTGCAGGTGTTGGATTGGTGCAGCAATGAAATGATTGTATGTGAAGATGTAAATTTTCATTGGCATCTGAATGTTGGCAAAGAGTAGAATGTTAGCATGGATTTTTATTTTGTAATGGTAATGTTTAAGTGCTTTTAATATTGTAAGGATATTTGAATATTAATATGAAGGGGGATAAGTATTTAAAATTGAAATAGATGTTGGGTGTGTAGTTGATTTGGTCTTAAATAATGGAATAGTAGTTTCATACGATACAGGTTGGAAGTTTTAATGATGCAAGGATGTATATAAAGGAAAAAAATTTTAAAAATCAAATAAATACAATAAATGAATATTCATTGTTGACGCAATCTTTGCCGGCGCAATATTTTCACTGGCAAAACACCTTAAAAAATAATTACTTAAAAAAATAAACGTTTTTCCGGCGAGAAAAAACGCCGGCAAAATTTAAAAAAAATAATAATTTCGGTAAAATATTAATGTTTTGCCGGCGTAAAAAAACGCCGGCAACAAATTATGAAAAATTAATTTAAAAAAAATACAAATGTTTGGCCGGCGCAAAAAAAAACGCCGGTAAAAGTTTTTAATCAATTTATTATTGAAAAATAAATGCCTTTTTGCGGCGTTTTATACCTCT
This sequence comes from Persea americana, assembly GCA_029852735.1. NCBI lineage: Eukaryota > Viridiplantae > Streptophyta > Magnoliopsida > Laurales > Lauraceae > Persea > Persea americana. The sequence continues at coordinate 79,462,700 of CM056810.1, forward strand.
TTTCCCGGCGAACAAAAACGCCGTTAATGTTCAACTTTTTACCGGCGCAAACCTTTTTTCGCCGGCAAAGGGTATTGGTGGCAATGTTTTTGTGGCGCACTGCCAGCGCAAGGGAAATCGCCGGGAAAGTATTTCACCAGCGTTTTATGGACTTTTGCTGGCGCTTATTTAGCGCCGGCGAAAGTGCAATTTCTTGTAGTTCCATCCCAACAATTTCTATCATGAATGTAAGAGAAAATCTAAAGAATTAAGAATATAATTTTGATTAGTCACTATTGAAATTGTTAAGAATGCTACTATCATCATCATCATTATCAAAGCTTTATCCCAACAATGATGGTGTAAATTACATAAATTCTATTTTCTCATTCCAATCTATTTATGGCCAAGTCCTCAAATAGGTTGTACTTTTTCAAATTTACTCTTACTACTTTCACTCATGTCCTCTCCAACTTAACCATTTTCCATAAGGGGTTATGATCCTGAATACAGAGAATTCCCTCATTGGCACCTTTGTTCGCTTGTCTTGAACATTTTAATAATAACTTGTAACAACTTAATTCCAACTTAGCAAAAACACTAATAACACCCTATCCAAACCCTAAATCATTCAAAAGCACATGCATAGCATTTCCGACGTTCCAAATAAAATATGAGCTTTAATTTGACTAGAAGTACAAAAAAGAAATAGTGAAAATAGCAAGTTCGACGGAAAATGAAAAATTAAAGTCCATGAAATTTTGCTATACCAAAATGCATTACGTTGGTAAAATTGTCACATCAAAGTAGTCATCAAGAGTTTTCCAAAATAATATTTAGAATGAAACCATTAAATGAAGAGTTTTCACACTAAATGAAGAATGAAATCACTAAGCGTAAAGATCAAACAATCTAAAGGTATTTCACCTAGCGATAAATGTCGATGTTTTGTTTACATTGAAAAGCCCTTCCTTTATCTAAGACTTGACTAATTCCGTTAAACCAAAAAAGAGTATGCATACTAGCGCCATGCTGAAAATGGAAGATTGTGCTAATTCACGTAAGGTGAAAACAACTAATGCACAAAATAGAAGTGCATGTGTTCCGAGGTACTCTAATCCTTGACGCTAGTAAGGCTCTTCACAAACGCAATTCTGATAATTAGATAAAAAGTTATGCACGTTGAAAGTCTGGATATGTGTCAAACTTATTGGCATTGAAAATGAAAGATTATGCCAATGCATGTAAATGGAACAACTGATGTACAAATCGGAAGCGACCAATGTATTCTTGTACTTCGAACTAGCAAGGCTCTTCACAAAGGCAGTTCTGATGATTAGATAGAAAGTCATGTACTAGAACTTGTTATTGAAAATGGAAGATTATGCTAATGCACGCAAACTAGAGCAACCAATGTACAAAATGAAAATGCACTGTTGCATACTCTTCTTGTTCTTGGAGCTAGTAAGGCTCATCACAAAACAATTCTGATGATTGGATTGAAGGTTATGCACATTGAAAGTTAGAGTACTCATCATAATTGTTGTTTAAGTTTCTTCCAATGTATACATCTAATCAAGTTGTTATTACCTATTCCAAATCAACATCATGCCAAGTATGGACCCGGCAACACTGAAATTATCATATACGTAAGTTTAAAGTCTATAATAGTGGTTAATGGGGTAAACATTTATCTCCATTGAAAAGGTCATTAAATCGAGTCAGCTCAAAGACAAAACTAGTTTCATGATATGCATTAATGAAAACTTGGTATGAAATTAATTAGTCAGTCTAACCAAGTTCTGTCGAGGTCTCATCAAGTTTTGATCAAGTATTAGCCACCCTTTGCATGAGTCACAAGTGGTTTTACATCTAGTCAATTGAATATTTAACTAAATCTTTTTTTACTCAAATCTTAAAAGAGTTGTAACGGTTTTTATAGAATAAACAAGGTTCTGAATTTTGGTGTTAATCTTCATGCTGATTAAGATCAAGAAGATTCAATGCCACCCAGCAAAATTTTTGGTTCCACCCGTCAGAACGGGCATTTGCCAATCTTTAAAAACATAAAATAAAATAAAAATAGTAGAAAATGCTAAAATTCTATGCATTTGATAATTTATTTGTATCTTAAATCAAATTACAAAGATATTTCGTTTTTCTAAAGGCTAGTGTCCTATTCATCACTTCTTATAGCTAATGGAATGATTAATTAAAATATATGAAGCGCCAAATTACTTATTTGTAATTCCTGTTTATAATTAACACCTATAGTATTATTGATATAATGAACTAAAAACAACAAAATTAAAGAAGAGAGGGGGCTTGATCCACACGCAAGACAACTAATTCTTCTTTACCACATTAAGACCCAACTAAATCTTGGTTAGACTACATAATGTTTGGGTTATTTGGATGAGTAAATGAATCATTGGGGGTTATTTGGATCAGTGGGAAATATGGTCAATCCAAAACGTGACACGCTATTCCATGAAGCTTTTCTCCAGCTGTTTACTCCACATCCAAACTAGATCAGGCGGAGAAAACTGTTAATAGTACAAAACTGAAACTATTTCCTACACACACAGACAGACACACTAAAGACACGCACATACCCCTTCCAAGCGGTGGTGGGAGTAAATGGAGTTCTGGATGTTTTGGTTTATTCATTACAAATGGATGGCTATTATGACAAAATTGGTTGTCGTGTTGGAAACCATAATGCCATATTAAGAGTTAATATAGGGGGGCCAATTCCTTCTTTGGTCTTGACTAAAAATGATTAAAATGATAATCTTAATCTAACAACCAGCTTAATTTCAACCCATTTTTTTCACCCAAGTTCGTTTACCGGCACCAATGGCCGGCCACTGGGGAAACACACAGCCCGGCCCCCTCTCGGAGACCACTCTGTGTGTGTGGTGTGGGGTGTGGTGGGGTTGGGGGTGGGTGAAGGGGTGGTCCTGGTTATGTGACTATCTAATCTTTCTTAAAATGAGAAAAAAAGAGAAAAGGTAAAAGAAGATCTGATACATATATAAAAGCTGTTTACTGATCATCCAGATCTACATAATTGTGTAATCCGATTGATGGGTCGGAGCATCCAAAACTTACAAAATTTGTGTATAGGAGGGTTTTTCTTTGGTAGAAATAGAAGGATGTTTTTATGAGGAAGAACTTAATTAGTATATTACAATTTGAAAGTCTACATAGCTTGAATGCAGAAAACTTTCCTGTCTTTAATAAACGGATTCATACCTGGAGAAACCTTGGTTCGGATATGGACTGCACCTATTTACATCATAAATTGCAAATCGACTGAAGAATGGGGCCCAATCTCGAATTAGTCTTAGTAACCTTTGACTTTTGTGCTTTGATATCAACTTGTATCAAACCCAACTCCAGATTTCAATGTTCAGGGTGACAACTTAAACCCCATTCGTAAATGGCTAGAATTGGACCATGCCCATTACCCTTTGGAGATGGACCTGAACCCAACCCGGTCCATTGCACCACCTATTAAACCATGTTTCTTGCCCCCACAATTTGGTTAGTGTGATTGAGACACATAATTCCTGTGATTGAGATTAAGGTCCACCTCTCTCTCTCTCTCTCTCTCTCTCTCTCTCTCTCTCTAACGTGCAACTTTACTTTTAATTTTCCTGTGATTGATATTAAGGTCTATCCCTCTCTCCCTAACATTCAACTTCACTTTAAAACATCCTTAGTGGTACAAATGATGCATAGAAAGAAATGATAGGGTCTTTGTATGTCTATGAAAGTACAGGCCCTAGATAGATGGTTTGATAACTTCATTGTCTTCCATCAAATGTGCCCCATTAGAGAAATAGATAGAATGGATTAAAGCAATCGAAAAGAAGGGGGGCGTGTGCTTTTGCCATTGAGGTTGATGAGGATGACTGATATTTCTAAACAACCCAATAAGCTTTCCACTTCCTCTCTATAGTCTATTATATATACTTTATGCTACGTCCACGTTCATGTAACCATACAAGGATATGCAATATCTAGACACGTGTCTATGTCCTATACCTCAGTTGACAACGATCACTTGAGCCATGATCTCACCATCCACTATGACAAGGATGGAGTTGTGAGATGAATGGTCTCATGAGTCTCTGGGCATCATCCAAGTTTCTCCCTCTCTTAATAAAAATTGAGCAGTCTTTGGACACGTTTGTCCCGCCGTGTTTTCATGGAAAAGGGGCTGTATTTCCACCGGGGAAAAGGGCAAAAATGAGCTAATATTCTTGCGATTTGGGGAATATAATTTTCTATGGAAAGTCGAAAAAAAAGTTCTATAGAAAGGGAAAAATTCCGCCAAACCAATTTTTTGGAGACACATACGTAGATGCTTTTAGAGTTGCATGTATTTTGGTAGATTCAGATATATGAGATGGGATGTGCTACTATGAGAGATATTCTCACCAAGTTTATGAGAGATGGGTGGGGGCTCTCACTTTCATATCCACTCTCATCAACTTAAATGCAAGGACCCCCAACTTAAATGTGAGGGCCCCTACCTATCTCTCACCAACTTGGTGAGAGTGTCTCTCATTAGAACACTTCCCCTATGAACTTAAATGTGAGGGCCCCCACCTATCTCTCACCAACTTGGTGAGAGTGTCTCTCACTAGAGCACCTCCCCTATGAGATAAGACTATGATGATGAAGATGGCTACCATGAGTTTGTCCAAGTGCTCGGATAGACTCGCCAGGAGCTAACTTGGTTCACGGCCCTTTCAAGCCGAGCCAAGCGTCCAAGTTCTAAACTATGCTTATAACTGGGCCATAATCACTTTTTGGTCAATGAGTAGCACCATGCCAAGTTTTTAATACTAGGCCCAAGGCAAAAGCCCTGAAAGTACATTACTTGACTCCTATAGTGGTTTGGCCAGCCATACTTATGTTGGTGAGGTGGTCTTTTTAGATTTTGTGCAGGTCCTTTGGTCCCTTGAACACTCCCAGATGTTTCTCTGAATCATGGGGCTTTGCTGATTCAATCATTTCAGTAGTTTTCTAGTTTGTATGCTAAAAAATTAGAAACTTTTTTTTTTTTTTGAAACCCAGCCGAAAGTGGGCTAGGACCCATAAGAGAAACCAGCTATGGCGTGTGCAAGAAGGGAAGGGAAACGTGGTCCCATATAGTGAGAAAGGGAGTACCCAACCAACTTGGCTATCCATATCTTATTAAGAAGCCATATATAAGAGAAACCAGCCAAGACGTGTGCTGGAAGGGAAACCTGATCCCATTTCAGTGAGAAACGGAGTTCCCAACCAACTTGGCTACCATATGTTATTAAGAAATTAGAAATTGTTATGGGCTTCTAATTTCAACCCTCTCTGATATTTTTATATTCTGAGATGTAGATGGCATCCAATTATTTAAATATTTTAGACCTCCACTGGAGAGGGGGGAAAAGAATAGAGAGAAAAATGAGTATACAACCTGCTTTTAGATTTGAGAGAAATTTGTGTCCAAAACTGGGATACATGTGTATGAGATCCAAAAGATTCCAAGTTGAATCCAGATCAAAATCTTTGTGTGTTCTAACCAATGGACCCGAATTTAAAACCCTTGCACTATATTGCCACATGAGCATCTTCTGAGCTTGAATAATATTTCCAATTTCGAGAGCCCCACTTGTATATAGTCAACCAATATATGGAGTTATCATGGGCTCGTCGGCAACGTGGTTGACTAATTAACCCATGGATTCTCAAGTTGATTCTATACCATGTGAGGGCTCTTTCTCCCATGGCTAGTGTTGACACTACTTGTGACTTCATAGTAGCATTGTGACAAATGGGTCAAGGATTTGAGTGATCTTAGGCTCATCAGAACCCATTTGAATTATGTATTTAGTGGACCAATCTTATCTCATTTTGATGTCATCATGATTACCGAGTATTTTGTCCCTCAAATTCATATTGAAGGTTTTAGAAACTATATGTTGAATAATACAGATCTATGTACTTTTTCTTTTCTGGGTGAGTTTTTAGAAACTATATGTCAAATAACACTTTTTTTTTTAAAACAAAGGGTGTCCCAACCTTTTTTGGCCGGACTAATCCCTACGGACCTAGGGGCAGTAAGGTAAATCCATCTTGGTCCCAATGTGGTAGCTCAGTCTCAAATCATCAACCCCAGTGTGGTAGTGCAATTTCAAGACTATATGTTGATTAATACGGAGCTCATCTATGTACCTTTTCTTTTCCGGGTAAAATCTCATCCATTTACTAAATGCGGCCCATTGACTTAGGCATGGAGTCTATCTTAAGTTGTGTGAGGTTATTCAAGAATTTTGCAAGAAACTTGAAAAGGGAAAGGGAGAGGGCCTCTTGCTAATATTTATTAAGTCCTCTATGGTCCAATAAATAATATAACCTCAAAGATCCAGTTCGTTCCTTCTTTGACCGTTCTGTTTGAATTGACTTACTCATGAACCCTACTAACTTTTTCATAACAAACTAGCAACAATGGCCCATGCTTAGCCCGGGCAAAAAAAATTAGAAATCACAGATATCAAAATTACTATTTTCTTCAATTATTGCATGGCCTTGGGTTTACACGTTTCTTAAGTAATTATCTCTAAATATCCTAATATAATAATTGTTATCCTATATACTCATTTTACTCATTCCTGGAATCTCTCATTGAATATGAGGCCCACGTTGGAGGAAATAATATAGAAATATTGAACATGAACATGGACCATGGGATTGATGTGATGCTCTCATTGGGGGCAAGGGGTTTGGGCTTAAGAAATTATATGCAATTTTTAGTTTAAGATTCTTTCCTATCATCTCACGTAATCTCTTAGGGGACGTTTGGCACCATTCTGCGGAGAGGAATCCTAGTGATTTTCCGAGCTTCAGTGGAAAATCCACAATTGGTAAACGTCAGAAAATGGTAGACATGATTCCTTTAATACTTGCTTGCAAAGAATCTCTGCGTCAGACCTCCCCCCATCAGACAAGGAAGATCTGCGCGGTTGTGGAAAGGCGGAAGAACAGTAGCTTTGGGCGTCCCTTTAGCATCACCGTTCATTTGGGTCTTTTGGTTTTTCTGGACCCCATGATCAAGATCTGATCCGGTAATCATGTTTTAAAGTCCAAGAATTGAGATATTTACAAAACTATCCCAAGAATTGGATCATAATTTCTGAGTTTTTGTGGGGCCCATTTGAATAATCCGAACTGTTCAAACTCTTTAGGAGGTCGAAAATAGTTAGTGGTTCAATTTTGGCATTCAGATTCATTATGGATCATTAGAAAAAGGCAAAAAACTCCAGACCATTTATATGCTACAATGCAAAAAAGGGGATTACATGAGCAGTCCCTTTTTTAATTTTTTTTTTTTTAATTCTTGTGGGGTCCAAAATGATGATCCGAGCCGTGAATCATTCCCAGCATACTAAAATCGTGTAGGAGATCAAATTTCAGCCGTAGATCCATCGTGGATCTTGAGATATTTGTAAAAAATCCAGGTTTGTAAATATTATTTTTTTAATTTTTGCAGGCCCCTTTTGAAAGATCTGACCGGTTCAAATTTACTAGAGTGCCAAGGAAGGTTATGGGGTGAAGGCTCAGCCCTTGACTTTTCATGGATTTTGAGAAAATTGCAAAAAACCTATAACCTTGGATTAAATAAAGTGTAGATTATAGGATTCCTCCCTTCTGCCAAACGTGGAACTGTCCTCATAAATTCCTCTTTGAGGATGGCTTGAGTCCGACTGAACAAAGGAATCTTCTAAAGAGTGAATTCCTCTCTATTTGTCAAACGTGCCTTAAAAAAAATGATTAAAAAAGAAGAAAAGAAAGATTCTCTTCCTCCTTTCCTCTTTACTTTTTACTTTTGAAAAATATGGTTGCTTGGTTGATAAGTACTCTGCATCTACTTAAAATAAGCTTAATTTTAACCTATTAAGTGAAATTTAGATTTCCACTGCTGGTTTTTCAATTTTTTTTATTAATTTTTATTTATTTTTGTGGATTTCTCTTTCATTACCAAACATGGATCCGAAGGAATCATTGATGATTCCTTCGTGCTTACCAAACGTGGAATGTGATGAATCCGCTCTCTCATAAATCCTCATCAAAAAAAGTCTAATTCCGCGGATCCGCAGATTCCTCCGAAGAGAGGATTCCTCTCTCGTTACCAAACGTGCCCTTAAGCACTTGGTCCCCACCCATATGTGTATTAAGACAAGATTGATCTTGTGCTTACTTTTGGGCATTTGATTTCAAACTTTTTTTATAAAGTTTAATTATATTATTTTTAATTCTTCAATAAATTATTATTTAATTTAGGATGAGTTTTAAATATAATTTATTTATATTTATTTATTCAAATATCATAGTGGGGCAAGCCCATGCTTAGCACGAGCACATTTTGCTAGTATTGAAAAATAATAGCAATAATAATAATTAATATATCACAAGTCATTGCCTTCACATAAACAATCAATATAATAATAATATTTATAGACTCTCTTCTCTTGATATTTTTATTTTCGAATTAAAGCATCATCATGTTTTGATTTATCATCTTTTGAAATATTAATGAATCGTCAAACACACACATTAATAATACGTTGAAATGTTCTGTAATTTCCAAACATTTTTTAGTATTAATATGTAAAAACTACCAAACAATAGAATTGGCATAATATTATAATACATCAATATTTTATTTTGCACATCTCAAATCTATATATATTGTATTCCGCATGTGCCCAAACACTAGGACTCTTATTAGCTAATCCACGAGCTTTTCAAATACCTTAAAAAAAAAAAAAAAGGATAGATTCCATGGAAAGGTACACATATGATAGCCATTTGATGATTCAAGTATGCATTTGTGATTCAATATTTTGTGTTGTCCAAATCAATCCTAGTTTATGTAGACCTGTTAATTAAGTTTGTACTAGCAAAACATGCCCACGGTTAGCATGAGCAATAAATTTATAATATTAAAAATAATAAACTCCTTAAGTAATACTTAGTTTAAATTATACTGAGATAGTAAGAATTACAATTAGAATTTTAACCTATAATAATAATAATAATAAAATAGTTGATTGATTTCAAGATAAGAGCACTTTAATTTGTTTTAAATTAATTTAGTATTTTACATCAAACATTCTTTTCAAATCAGAAAAATAAACCCATAATAAATAAATAAAATTGATAAAAATACCACAAAAATACAATATTAAAATAAAAGTTCATGGACAATCCAATAATAAAAATAATTTAAAAGAAACAAATAAACCCATGAAAACCCAATGCCTAAAAACTAGAAACTAGAAATTGAAACAAAAAAATAAAAGAGAAAATATAAATTAATGAAAACCTTTCACCAAAAACTAGAACTCATCAAAACCGAAAAAAAAACATTAAAAAATACATTAAAAGGAAAAGATTTAAGAAAGGGAAGAGATATGACACTATTGTATTGCAAAAATCATTGAGAATGCACTTGTGATAATCCTTGTGAGTACACCTAAATATGGATTGATTGATTAGAGACCGTAGTAGATTGAAATCTTTAAAAGGAAACTCCTTTTAGATTATTTTCTTTATTTAGATGGTTAAAATAAAAATTTTCTCTCCCATCCCTAAACTCTTTCCCTCAAAATTAAAATTGAAATTGAGCCCCAATTTCTCAATCAATTGCAAAATCAGAGCTCAATTGCAAAATTGGATTCTATCCCTATAATTCATATATAATAATAATAATAATAGAACTGATCTTGGTTATTAGCCCTTCCCCTTTGAGCCGAGCATCAACCCAATCAAAATATGCACATTAATTACTCCATTCGACTTTAGATCCTGCAAACATGATGAGCGCCTTTGGGCTGCTGACCATTGCATAAATGAGTGCAATTCTGGACGCCACCACATGCACCATGCTAATCAGGTTGCACCCTTAAACCAATTCAAACTTTTAAAATCAAACCATCAGGCCACTTTATGGCTAGCAAATCCTTTCAAATGGCAAGTCTTAAATATGTCCATCTAAGTTGATTTTTTTAACCTGAATTTCATATTAGAAGAAATCACTTGCTTGCTTAAATGGAAAAGAAAATAAATATTAAATTACAGATATATCTATAACTAACAGTATTTTCATTATATTCACTTTTGATTTTTATCATCTTCAAATAAACTAGCTTGGAACTAGACTTTGGCAAATTTAGAAACATCATGAACAACAGAAAATCTATCAAAATTAGTTTTTCGTTTGGCTTAAGTATGGTGTAAGCTCAATTGGGCCTGGTTCTGTGTGTGGGGGCCCAACTGAAGTGTAATTCAAAATCACTGGTTCTAGTGCCTGAGCTCAATACAGTTCTGATTCTTGTGTCTGCGCTTTTGGTTCAGGCCCACTTGCTTGTTAAGGTCTGACTCCAAAGAACAGTTTTGAGAACTTGGTTGACTCACTCCGACGTCAGAAGAACTCAGCCAAGTTGACTTGGGTCTATATTTTTACAAGCTATGACTTTTGAACTTGGTCAAAATTCTGCCGAGTCTCTAAATCAACACTTCAAAGTGGGTTTCTTGGTGGGGTTGAGCATCCATGCTTTTGGAAGTTGATGAAAGTTGGGTCCTGGTCTACATTGTTAAGTGAGGCCAAAATGGGCCAGTTATTTGGACTCCTAAGGAAAAGTGGACTCAGGACTGGACTAGGACACTCATGGTTTCACTTTTGGCCTGGTTTGGGGTTAGATTTTTGTATTAAATTTGGGCCTTGCCCAAAATTAGGTCCAATTAATATTCCGGCCAGCCTTGGATTAAGTCTTAGAAAGCCCAAATCCTGGCCCAAGACTTATGTCCAAATTTTGCTCGGCGCTATGGGTCTGCCCATGTTCAAAGGTCTGGTCAGGCCTGTATATTCCACTACCCATAAACACCCACCTGGATCTAGCTTGGCATAAAACAGAGCAATTTCAACCAACTCGGTAACAACAGGTTTGACCTGGCCCATAGGCCAGTCCTAACCATAAACTAAGCTCTTAAATGGATATGAGATAACTGTTCATAATTATGGTTACAGCTTATGGTAGGTGAGGCCCAAAATGGTCCGAAGGCCAGCCCTCAAGTTTTTTTCTTCTTCTTCTTCTTTTTTTTTTTTTTTTTTTTTTTTTTCTGCTACATTGGGTCCTTAGACGCAGTACTGTGGATCTAACCTACGGTACGAGGGATCGACCCTTGTTGTCGCTAAAAAGTGAATGCCTCTACCACTAAGCTATTCAGTAGTGCGGCGCCCATTCCTCCAAGTTAGTTGGGCTAGGCTTCTACACTTCAAGCCCAAAAGTAGATATCAGGTCTATTCATGATCTTGATTTTAGAACTCAATTAACAAACATGTGCCTAGTTCTTGTTAGGGATTCATTCTATAGGTTCTATATTTTGGCCTAGTTATTCAAACTCCTTGTACTACTTAGATGTTAATTTTTGAGTCCCCATAACTTTTAAAAGCATGCTTTCTGGTTGAGAACTATGTAACAATTTGTGTAGGAGGTATTTGGTAGCCTGTTTTTGGGTTTCTTATGTACTTCCCTTCTGGTTATTAATGATTCTCCCTCTTTTCAGCGAAAACTATGGATGCAAATTCCTTACAAGGCCTTCCAGACCAATCCAAAACTGACCCGATAATTCAGAGTTCACGGCATCTAGTTGAACCTCTTTATTTTCAAATTGGGTTAGGGTTCTCATTACTTACCTGATTAGTAAATGTGATGTCTTGGGATTTAACTTTTTTTTAACCATCTATTATTAATGGATCGGGATAAGCTTGTGTCCATTCTTACCATTTGACCTGCCAATGTAACTCAACCCAGCCGCTTGTTTTGTAGTAGGACCGGTCAGGCCAATCCAAACCCAACAAGCTAATTGAGACCCAAACTTCCCGATTGACATTTTCAATCAAATAAATGTGCAAGGTTCTTGTTAAGCTTATACCCCATTCATTAATGTAATGAGTTTATTTTGTAAAGAGTCCTTCCGATCCATCCTACTATCCATGATAGGAATATGTGCAGGTAGGTTCCATGAGCTGGATCACATATTCATAATACGCAAAATGCTTGTTGGAGAGTATTTCCGAGTTAAATGTATTTTGACCAGGAGGACTAAACTAAAGAAAATCTCCAAAAAATTGGCACTAAAAAGTTATACCTAATACAGAGGGACTTTTTGATATTTAGTTTAAACAGAGTGGACCATACAATAAATCTTCCTTTTTACTAATAGGCTAGTCTGAGGAGTGAGGCCCATCAACTGGACGTGGGTCTGAATATTAGTCTCAGAAATTATAAATGTAAGGGCCTTAAGCTTGCTTCGGCCAATCTGGTTCTAATCTGAGTTACAATCACAAATGCCAACGGGACAGAATTTTTCCTCTGGAGTTTAGAAATCCTGGCTACCTCATTTAAGGTTTCAAATGACCTTTGGAGTTCCTAAATTTCAACTGCTTTTGTTTTTTAATGGAGTTTTTTTTATGCTCGAGTGCAATGGAGCATTCAAGAATTCCACCAGGCTGGAGAATTTCAAAATCCTCCATATAGGAACTTAAGAAAGTCCAATAAAGAAACAGGCCCTAAGGCAAGCAAAACCCACCCAAATATATTCATTGTTGAAATTTTTTACCCTGGACAACGGGCCATTCGGGCCTATATGTCAAACCCAAGCCTAGTCCTTTCAAAATATGCCTAGGCCTGGCCCAATTATTTTAATGAAGGTTTTCTATTATTCTTTAATTTTAACTTGTTCGTTTGCATTAAAATACTTAGAAGTTAAATATATAGTAATTCATGGAGAAATGAACTCTACCAAAGAATTACTAGAGTGATCAGGAGTGAATGATATAAAGGGGAGATGTAGATTGGTTATTCACTTTCCTATGTATTAAATTACTAGGGTGATTGCTCAAAATTCATTTTCCATCTTTTTTTTATTTTGTTTCCCTAAAAGAAAAGGTTTTCTATGCTCATTTTCTAAAAATCACTTTCAATCATCATTTTTAACCATATAAGGTACAAATCCTATGTATGCACTTCCATGTATTCTAATCCCAACGAGCAACCCAAAATGTGGACTATTGCTCACTTTCATTTCAAATGCACTTTAATCCAACTAATTAAGCAGCTAGAATTATCAATTGAGGTGATTTCAAGCCTTAGCCTACACGTATAGAGGCTAACCAAATAGAAGCATTAAAGAATTAAAACAAAAGGCAAGTATAGAGGTGCATAGCATGTGTAAATTACTCTAAACGGGCTGCACTGCCAGTTGACGTACCCAAGAAAATTGTACAATTCAGTGGAGACTCAAATTGCAAATAGCTATCTGATTCTCCGATTACCCAAAATTTTCGACCCAAGAAAAACAAGGTCTAGAGCCTATTTTAGGTTTCGATTCATAAACAGGTTCGAGTCCAGAACCTAACTTAGGTTCCAATTCATAAACGAGCACGGTTCAAGGTCCGTAAAGGTTCCAACCCGCGGACTCGAGACCTGACATATGAGTCTTTGATTTTACAAAATGTACTTCAAAATAAACTTTTTCGCAACATTTTTATGTATGATACTGGAGGTAGTAGACTTGATACACTGTTATAAGTTAAATGATATACTCATTTTAAAAAAATCTGAAGAAAATGAAGAGAAGTTAGAATCGGTTTTGTAATTAGATACAGTCTTCTAGGTTGATCCGGTTCTGGAATCAAATCCAAGTTTTTCTATTGGAACCGAGTCTGAATCCAACAAAATAAGTTCCGGGTCAAAACCGGATCCGAAGCCGAAACCGTTATTTAGAAACAGGCCTGGGGCCAATATGGTTCCAACCCGGAACCATTTCGTTTGCAACCCTAATGGAGACTTTACCAACGGGTCTGGCATTTAGGGGTGTTCGTGGGCTGGATTGGGCAAAGTTTGTCCAACCCCAGGCCATATAGTTATTGTGCTTATTATTTATTTAGTACTGGATTCAGCCCAAGGGTTTGACAATTAGGCCATTTTAAACACATTTGCACCCTGTGCTCAATATTAAGGTTAGAGCCAACTGTTTAACCATATAAACGACCAGGCCTGAACCATTTAACACTCAGGCTAGTAAAAAGGCCTGATTTCAACCCACAGTACTGAAAACAGCTGAAATCTAGCCCCTAATGGGAACACTTGGGTTGGCGGGTTGGGGCCATGATGGCAAGGCAAATTCGTAGGGGTTACTGATGGACCAGGCCAGAGTGAGCGAGCTGGATCTTACCCCACATTGAGCTGGATTTTGACTCTCTTTAGAGCAATGGGCTAACTGTGGCACATCCGTTAAATGGGCTCAGAGCTGGGTTATAATGCCTATAGGCTCACCCAGGCTGGGCCGTGCTGGAACGGTCAATGTGTGGGGTCAGGCCGCCGGCATTGGCCGGCGTGCCGGGCCAAGGCGGCCTGACCTATTTTACATCCTTACTCCCAAGGCAAATATGAAACTAGTAATTGCACTTCAATGGAATTCAATTATACTAATGCATTCAACATCTTATTTCGGACTGGAGCTCCCTTTTTTATTTCAGTTACTACCGGATCAAGATGCAGTCTTTTTTATGCACCACCAATACCCCCAACGCCTCTCCTCCCTCCTTCACAATGGCACCTGGCATATTCCCAACAACATACATATTGATGTTCAAAACCTGTTGTCTCAAGCTACTTCCTCTCTCATTCTAGATCCAAATTAGAGTATCCAAATTGCCGCGATACTCTAATTTGGACTTCTTCCACATGTGGAAGTCTCTCCCTTAATTTAGCTTGGCATGTCTTTCGGTCTAGAGCCATTAAACTAATATGGTCAAATCTGATTTGGAATTACATAAATCTCCCTTGAATTTCCTGCTTTTGTTGGCATTTGATGCTCAATAAAACCCCAACTCAAGAACGTACAACATTTGAGAATCTCTCTAGCTTCATGATGCAGTCTTTGTTGCCAAGGTGAAGACTCCGTTTCCCACCTCTTCTTCAACTGCTATCTTGCCCAATCTCTCTGGATATGGTTATTCAAGATACTCAAAACTCAGCCTCCTCAGCAACTTTCGTCAACCTTCATTTGGAAAAATTTATCTAAAGGGTGTGATGCAGCAGCTTCTAAACATGTAGCCTCCATTTTCATCAGTGCAATATACTACCTTCGGAAAGCTAGGAATGAAGCTTTGTTCAACGACTCAAGGCCTTCTCTCAGTAAAATCAAGCTTCAGCTTCAGGAAACTCTTTTCCTCTCCCTCAAGAAATTCTCTAAGACTTTTCAGGGTAGCCAACTTATGTCTCTTCTCAATTTTTTGGAAATTCATGATATTTCATACTCAACTCACTTGTAAGTAGTGCTTCTTTTCTTGCCTTTTTAATTTTCCTTCTTTGGCCTTTTTCTGGTTGTTTCCCTTGTAATTTGGGGCTCCTAGAGCCTACGTAATTCTCTTTCTTCTTTTTCTCAATACAAAGTAACCTTTTAAGCAAAAAAATAAAAAATAAAAAATACTACCAGATCAAGATACAACGCAGAGGTTCTATGCCCAAATCCACCATAGTTCCACCCTGGACCAGGCTTTTTTGCATCCCTATCAACAGCTAATTCGTGGATATGTTGAAGTAGTCGGTGGATGATCAGTCATCCATGTACACATTATTCTTCACATCGCAACACATGCATAAATGAGCAATGTTTTCATGCATAAACATATAACATGTTACATGGGCAAATGAGTGCAAAGCAACCATCCCCTTGGGAGTCATCTATCGTTTCCTGTAATTTGCAAGGGTGGCAACTTTGATTGAAGGGTGAATCAATGTTAAAAATAAAAATATATACATGAAAAACCTCGTGTGAACACTGAGCACCGCATGCCTAAATACCTAGTGGAGTCCACCCGGTGATCCATCCGAGTAAACCATAAAACAAGATCCCTTTAGTAGTCACCAATCTCAGATTAGGCGCTCATCCAAATGGACTAAACTCTTTGATCAATTGTGTACTTATTTTTTAACATGTCTTCTGTTGATTAAGTGATTGGAATTATGATTTAAGCCTCGATCACCATACACAGTCAGATGCTCCCCTCAGTCCCAATGGGAGCCCAAAATAGACCCCACGAGAAATGATGCTCAGTCTATCATGAGCACGGTGCTCGGTGAGGAGGGCCCTATATGAAAAATGTTTTCTACGCGAAACACACAGTGGGAAAGCCCATCTAGATCGTCCAAAAGGTAGGACCACCCCTTGGGAGTCACTTGTCATTGTCCAATATATACTTATTTTTAAACAATTACTTTCAATATAAGAAACCCACTAAAAAGTAGTATAATATATAAAAAGTAATTTCTAATTATTAGTACAACAATTGTACTTTGTTATTATCGAATATAGGACAACGTTGGACGAAAGTGTGGCCTAATGGCCCTACCATTAAAAAAAACAAAAGTAAAATAACAAATAGAATATTTATTAGATAAGTTATATATCCGCTAAAAAAGTCTCATGATCAAGATGCTATTAGCCGGCCAATAAAAAAATTGAAAGTGAATCATTAATTTTTTCATCATCGTCAAAGTCTTGTTCCAGCTGTATTGTGGTTATAGATCTCTGGCCAGGTTATACTTCTTCAAATTTATCTTTACTACCTTCATTCATGTCCTCTTCATTCTACCCATTTTTTAAGTGAAAGATTAATATAAAAATGATGAACAACTTAAAATAAATATCTAAGATTAGATATTAAAAAAAATGTGAGAGTTGTCTTCATAGCTACTTCATCGTACTATATTTCTTATTTTTTTTCATACCATGATTTTAATTTGAATGATCAAAGAGAATGACATGATCATTGCACTGGAAGTTCCTTTTTATCAAAATCGTAAAGAAGAGGAAAGACTTATTTCTTGCATAGGTTTTCGAACTTTTAAAATAAGGAAAAATAAAATATTCAATTTTCATCAAGTGGAGGGAGGTGTCTCAAGAACTAAAAGAGGCTTTTCTATATACCCCCCTTAGTTTTCTAATATTTGCAAAAAGGCTCTTGTGGCTTTGGTAATAGTAAATAGACCTTTGCTTTGGCATTTTAATACCATTTATGTCCCAAAAAATGTTAAGTTACAATAAGAAGCAATCGCTGTGAGTTGAAGGATGATTTTTTTTTTTTTTTAATGAAAATAGCAAGTATGACCTTACATCCATTGAGCATTAGCCTTTTTTTTTTTTTACAAAAGACTTTTTTTGTATGTAGCCCTCCACCCGAGGTTTCTAAGACTTGTACATAGGCCTATGTGGTTACCTTTGGTGCCCCATAATTTGTATGATATATGATATAACCAGTCTCTCCATGCATGAAGCCTAATCCTGTGTTTCAAATGTTCGTGTTTGGGATCAATTATAAGTAGAGATTTCAATTGTGACTTTTATTAGCTTGAGTTTAATGAAATGGCCCATGTATTAGTCAAATAAGACTTCATATGGTTGCTCTCTCCTACGCAATATATTATAGAAACTATCAAAATTCGTTTTCGATATGTCCACTTTTTAATAGAAGGACCTCAAAGCCACAACCTTATCACAAATTTAACATAAAATCGCAAATCGTAAAACCCTAGATGGGCCTCACCATAGGTTTTCTCTGATGACTCATGACATCAAGGATCTGGACTCAATCCATTATTTTGTCTCTGTAAATATTATCCATCTTTTAAGTACACCTTACTTGTCAAGAGGGCCTATATTTAACTGCCCAATACTTCTTTTTTAAGCCTACATTTGACATCTATCAAGTAACTAAATGCATCACTAAATGAATAAAGAAAATACTTGATTTCAATTTAGTAGAGTCATCCAATTAATGTACATTGGAGTTTGGATGGATAGTTCATATTGACTACCTATTACCCACCAACCATATGGTTGAGAAAATAGATCAGATCATGGAACTTTACCAATCTACAAGCAGTTACCAAAATGAAGAAAGAAGAAATTGAGAAAAAAAAAAAAGTAAAGTAAAAAGAAAGGTAAAAGACTCTTGTTGGAATGTTAAAGATTTTGATAATGACATTTTGAAGATTTGAATAGATGATAAAGATAAGGGTAAAAGAATCCAACTCTTTTAAACCCTAATTCAGCATTGTGAAAGATATTGAACTGTCAAAATCAAGAGCGTATTTATAAATACCTAGTTCCAACTATTAGTGGGACCAAAAAGATAAAAAATATTGGGCTCCTATCCAATGTGGCATGTATTTGTCATTATCTGAGTAATGGGACCCACCAGAAGGATAGATCCTGTTATCATGGTTCATTCACCGGCCTAACTGCCATCCCATATGGCCAACTTTCTGACCATTTGACTGCATCTATTTGGACTTTTGACTGCCATTTTTATGTTTTTTTCCCCACATGAGCTACATGCCTACAACACCCTAAACCCAGTGCACCTGAGGTGCACCCTAATTGCTGGTGTTTGGCTGCCTGGTATCAATGATTGCCTCTCCTTACCTGTCCCTCTCAGAAGAGAACGTGGCATACAGGCAACAAAACAGAACCCAACTCATCGAAAGGCCCCTCTCAGCTACTCCTACTCATTTCATCTTGGAAGGACACTCCCTGCTGGGCCACCCCAAACAGTGATCCTCAGCAGCCCCTGGCCCACCTGCCTAACTGCGGTGTGGGCCCATCACCCACATGGCCAATGGCCAAAGGCAAATGAAAATGAGACCCCGTAAATCGCGAGCTGTGTCTGTCCCCAGCGCGCACGATAGCTTCGTTTCGGTTAAAACAATAAACAAAGAACCTTAAACGCCGAAAGAAGAGTGAGGATGGGGTAGCTGCTACACTGCGCGCTCTGTGCCCTGTCAGTACTCCACACAACATTGATTTATTTCTGGCCGTCCATATGGCCTTTTGTCTCAGTCCTTGTCATGTCTATGCAGTGATCGAATTCAAATCATGGCCCACACCAACATGGAATCTGACTTGTGAGTTCTGGCTTCTAACTGTGCAGCTCCACGGGCAGGAATTTCAAGGGACCCCCATCTGACCATAAAAGTTCGTGTTTGGGGGTGGACCCTAGATTTTGGTCCGGTTGTGAATCTGCTGGTCAGGGACAATAGTCATGGTGATGTTTTTTAATTTGTCCAATTTTACACCAATCAAGAACACCTCATGCATCTGAAAGGACTAAGGAGTTATTTTGTACTGTTTAAATTTTAATAGGTAGGCCTCATTCATATAACTCGGGACTTCTCTAGGTTAAAGCGTCCGGAGGATCTATATCCGAGATAAGTTTAAAAAAAGGTTGATGACAAGTCACACATGTTTCAAAAAATTTATTTAATGGGACAACCGAATTTCCAATTCTTAATTTTTTTTCACCCCATCATTACGAAGACAAGAAAAAAAAAAGGCCTATATAGTTTTCTTTAACAATCTTCCCACTTCACCCACAAAGTTGCAAGGTATGGTCTACAAAGTAGGAAGATAGGCGGTGACATTCAAGATTGCCAGCCAACTTTGCAACCCCGGTTGTTAACCAAATTGTCAACTAAATGACTCATACAGTCAGTCATACATTGTAATAATGAGCTAAGTTTAAAGTAAATCATGATAATACTAATCATTATATTCGACGCATGGTGAGAATTATTACTTAATTATGTTTGTTCAATGCATGATTGAATATAAATTTGGTTGGACTGAAAGCATATGTTGTTATGGAAGAGAACTGTGCATATGTATGTCAATTGAGCCAGTTAAAATGGGTAATGGCCTGGCCCAGTCCTTTCCGAGCTGAAAACAGAGGGCTTTAAAAAAAATTGAGCCCGAGGAACTAGATTTAGACAATGGTTTTAAAATTAGGCCAAAATGGGACTGAGAATGGGCATAACTCGTCTCCTTAACATGGACTCTCAATTTATATATGAAACACATAAAGACGCATTTTATTGGAAAAAAGAATTCAATGAACCACAAAACATAAACAGGCATGTGATTCATATAGTCTTAGATTCAGTTTTCATGAAGCGAAAAACATACGATAAGGTTCGATTTCCAATTTTCATTTTGTTATATAATACTTTTTGCAAGAAACAAAAAGTTTGCCTCAACTCTACTCTTAGTATAAACCCCAAGGGGTAGCTCAGTTGGCCTAGGACCATTGTTTGCATTCGAAGGTTGTAGGTTCAAAATTGTACTACCACACTGGGACTACAGGGGAGTTTACCCGGCTTCCCTCTAGGCCTGGAGGGATTAGTCCAGCCCAAAGGGTTGAGAACCCTTAGGTAGCAAAAAAAAAAAAGAAAAAGAATCATACTCCTATTATTGTTGACATATATACAATGGCCATCACTTAATGATATCATGATTTTCTTATTGGGATAATAATATTGTGAAATTCTTTGCCACATTATGAGGAGGAACGAGGAGCTTATCATTCATGAAAGATTATGCTCGTTGAAAGGCTCCTTATCTTTTTTTAAGGTATCGAAAAGAAATTATCAATAAGGAAATTGTAAGAGAAAAAACGAAATTAGATCGTAATTTTGATGACAAGTTTACAAAAGAAAATGACATAGTAGATATATTACAATGGTGGAAATTGAATTCAACTAAGCATCATATTTTATCTCCTATGACTCAAGATATATATTTTGGCTATTCTTCTGTCCACAGTTGCTTCATAATTGGCATATAACACTAGAGGGAGGGTACTTGATCTACTTCTTTGAAACCGGATATGGTATAAGCATTAATTTGTGCACATGATTGGTTCAATCACGACCCAACTAGGGATGATGATTCAGACAATGATGAGAATGCCCTAAATGATCTTTTAGCCATGTTAAAAGAAAATTAGTTTCTATTTATTTCTACTGAGTTCTTTTAGACATTACCTGATCTACACATAGGATACTTAGCTGATTTTTGTTAATTCTCTATTGATTTTCTGATTTTGAACTTTGTCACCGGCAAAACATAAATACATAAAAAATAAACTTCGTCATGTTGTTTGTTGCATTGCATTATCGATCCGAAGCCTAAAAAACGGGAGGGCTTAAAGTCCAGTTCACACCAGGTATCCAGTGGCAGTATAGAGAAAATTAGAGAATATTTATCTTATATTTGACGTAGGTCTGTTCAAATTAGGGTTGGATTGGATAACCCCTGGCAAACCCACCTAATATTCGAGACTGGATTGGACAGCCCAGGTCCAGCCGTCTCATTAACAGGCCTATTACATCCAAAGGACACTTTGGGCGTTGATTCATTGTGCATAAAATATGACTAATTAATTATTTTTCATTAGCACTAATAACATTTTTTTAATCCACCGATTAATATTGCTTCATTAAATAACCGAGGCTTCCTTTTTTATTTCACATTTTACAAGTGCGGGCCCACCTAAGATTTTTTTTGGTAATATTTACTAATATTTCTTACATATTGATCAATCTGATGATGAATGTTAGCCCTACTTTTTATTTGGGTAAAAGAATGTTAGTCCTATTGAAGAGAATTTGGGTCCCTCCCTATATACTCATTGGGGATGTAATATGGATGCTAAGATCAAGAAAAGGTATCATGAGGATTGTATCAGTCCTTGAAACAAAAAATATCTAAAAACAACTTTGATTTTTCTATTTTTTTTTTCTATATCTATCATACATCAACGTTTGCGTCGTTGGCCAAAAGGATTATTGTCTTTCGATTGTATCACTTCATAGGTTCTTAAAATGAAGTTTGGTATGATTGTCATGAAATCTTATTTCACCCTTCTCTAGAAATCACCATCTGAAGAAAATGTTGGACATTTTTAAATTTGTAGTATAGGGTGTTACAAGAAATATGCCATGAGAATAATATTAATTTTGAAGTAAAAGGTCAAAAAACGATAATTAGTTAATGGTAAACATGAATTTCTCAAGTCATATCTAATCCATCCTTGTTACATACTCCTCAATTAATAAGTAGCAGCCCTACTATAAAATTCACCATTAGATTTATCAATGTATGAAAAATGGTAATACTTATTGATATTTGTCTCTATTTTATGCATATACATTGATCAATCCCGACCCTTTGAAACAAGATTTGACAAAGGGGCATGGTTGGAGTGCTTGTGGAGTGATTGGCTTAGATGAAGTAAAGATAAAGCCCATGGCGCATGTACGATATAGTTATTTCACCAATGTGCATTTTTTTTATAGAAAATAAATTTAAGCCGGTCTTACCCAAAAAAAAAAAAAAAAAAAAAAATCCCTCTAGACTTTGTGAAGACCAAAAGACCCACATCAGCGGCTGGCTACATTCCCACAGCTAGTGACTGGTGATATCCTTTTTTACTGGCATTACGACAAATTTTATGTTTTTGTTTTTTTTTTTGTTTTTATCTCTCCCTTAGAATGGAGACGTTCTTTTGATATTTGATTTCTGTTGGGATATTTGTGATTCAATCTTAGATAATTTGAATGACTTCAGAGTTTTAAAAGGATATGGGAACATAAAGAAACAGGCTCCTCTTTGTATGTGGCCCATCAATTTTTAAATGTGAGAGAAAAAAGGAATCTAAAAAGAGGGTTTTGTTTGTTTCTTATTATTATCGTAAACCAACAGATTGTTGCCCTTTTATGATTTGTTTATAGCATAAAAAGAATAAAACAATCAATTGCAAAAAACTGAATTGACTATTATAATGTAAGACACCATTTGGGCATGATATATTTTATTTTCTACGGCAATATGTTTGCATTTTATTAATGTATGTGAGCAATATTAAATGGTTTACACGTGCGCATAAAATGATTCTATGATTCTTTATGGCATAGAAAAGGGAGTAAAATAATAAATTGCATAAATCTGACACTCATTTTAATGGCACTCGCCGTTAAATTAAAATCAAAACAAACTACTAAGTTTAAAACTATTAAAATCAAGAGTCATAGATCAAGTGTTTAGAATGAAACAATGCAGTGAATAGTTTGCCTGGTCGTAAGTTTCATGCTTCATCTTTCACAGTGATTGTCATGGCCCCGAGTTGCCCATCTAGGCAATGTCAGACTCACAAAACTTTTCTTGGGAGGGGCGGCACAACATAAATTTTCTTCTAAGAAAAACAAATGTAAGAGGACAAAATAAGTTTCCATTAAAAAAAAAGGACAAAATAATTTTCAGAAATTCTTCAGTGAGCTAGCTTTATTTTTGTTCCTAAAAAGCTCAATCATTATGCTCTTAATCCAAGTGCCCGGATAGTGGAGCGGGGGCAGAGGCGGGGATACGCTAAATTGTAATATATTATATGTCCGGCGTGCCTATACAATATAGTGCTTGTGGTTTTATAAATAATGAAGTAATTGGCATAAATATATTGTGTCCATATATTTAAGTCTAAAAAATAGAAAAAAAAAATTTAACTTTGCAATTTGATTATATAAAATAGATAATAACTAATAAGTCAGAAGAAGTTTTTTCATTCAAAAGATAAATGCCAAGCTTACCAAAAGTAAAAATGCACAAAAAAACAAAGAGTTTTTACGGTTCGCTTTATATTTGGTCAAAACCGCTCTTCAAATATGGATCTGCTCCAAAAACGCCGATCCGCATTTTTGGAGTAGGATCAAAAAGGTTGAGTAGTGGTTGGAGGCACTAAACTGTTATAATGTAGCTAAGTTAGGCTCTCATGGTGTTGTCCAACTTATCGATCTCAACTGCCATCTTCTTTGAATGACCGATGATGGATGCTTCTTTCTCTGTTATGTTTACTTCTTTAACGACTTGTTTGTGCTTCCATGTTGCCTTGGAAAGGAATGAGAATTGGGCACCTTGATTTTTGCGGCCTCCAATCTCACGTTATTTGGTGTGGACCTCTTTCAGTGGAGAAGGGACAAAGTGACACCTATTTTTCTGTAATAAGAAGGAAACCGTTTCCCACCTTTTAGGTTGGACTCTAGGAGCTGTAGAAGAGGAAATTGAGTTTTTTTACCAGGGCACCTGCACAAATACACCCTAACATGAAAATTATAAAAAAAAAAAAAAAATTTAAAATTGGGTGGGCCATGGCCACAGCTTGCCCTCCTAGTTCCGCCATTGATCTATAAAACCCTATATTTAGTAACGTTCCATGAGAATATTCATTGATTACATGAGCACCTAGTAAGGACTGGTTGGGGTTGGAAATGGCTTTATTCGAAAGAGGGCCCCACTTATAATGATGAAGACAAGAGCACCTCAAACTCAAAATCAATGGTCCAAAAAGTTGGATATCAAATTGCGCCTCGTGGGGCTACACAAGGGTTTTGGGTTGCGGTGGGGGAAGGTGGGGTGGGTTGGAGGGTGGGATACATTGGCCTAGATCAGGCACGGCCTCAGGGCAGTGGGTCCCACACTGGTTGTTGCCTCATGGACAATGTCATCCAGGGGATCATATGGATAGGGAATGTGGGCAATAAGGGCAAAAGTGGGCTGAAGTAGCGTGCATGCACTTCAACCAAACCATGGGAATTATAAAACATGACAAGTATAACAAACTTCTTTTTATAACATGGGTGTCCACGAGGTCTTTATCCAGCAGCAGGCTAATCCCACAGGTGGTGTAAGTTCCGTTGCTTTCCTCTACGAGGACAGTAATCGTGATCTCATCAAGGGCCTAAGCATGCAAATGTGCACTCCATCCGACGTAGGAAGTGGATTTGTCTTAGAGCATGAGCTGGAAGTACTCACTAGCACAATAATTCATGTTCAACACGGTATGTCCTTGTATTATAAATTAAATACCCATATGTTAAAAGGGTTATGTGTAGTACCTATTTCCATCCATTAAGAATGTTGTGTAAATAAAAATAAAAAGAAACTAGGCAGAAAAGGAATAGAAGAGATGGGGTGAAACAAAAAAAACTAAAAAAAATGAAAGAAGTATAACTAAAGTAGAGACTAGTGGTTGATTTGATGAGATAAATGTATAAGTGGGGAGTTATAAGGAAAGCGTGTGAGATATCTTAATATATAGGGGTAACTGTGAGTCAAAATTATAACCGTCAGTCAAAGTTAAAGCTAAGACCTTTGCTTTAATATATTGTAATGGTAACCTCCACTTCAATAACTTGCCTTTTAAGGTGGACAAGACGCATGGCATTACAAAATGGTATTAAAGTTGCAACTCTTACTCTGCAGTGGGAAGAGCGTACACTTCCATCAACGAGGGCAATGATCCTAGTCTCGCAAGGTGCCTACAGCCCTGGCCCTGACATTACAGGTGGTGCTCGTTAAACCCACATAAACACATGCCAGGCAAATACAAACATATCATGTATGTTATAGTTAACCTCCATGTTTATTCCTTTTAATGTATGTTTCATTACATTTAAAAAAAATTTCATAGCTATGTATTTTGATGATGATTGATGACACACAAGTGTATATAATATAAAATAAAGTTGTAATATTATATACCATACTTTTTTGGTAAAATAATATCCCATATTGATAA
Source organism: Persea americana (assembly GCA_029852735.1). Taxonomy (NCBI): domain Eukaryota; kingdom Viridiplantae; phylum Streptophyta; class Magnoliopsida; order Laurales; family Lauraceae; genus Persea; species Persea americana. Next base: position 79,488,213 of record CM056810.1, read on the forward strand.
TTGATTATTACGCCGGACTTTTTCAAAACAAAGCAATGGGTCCAATATAATAAATCTATATTATAGCTCGCTCATCCCCGCTCAAAGAGTTGCCACTCATCTAAATTCACCTTATCCAAAACGCACCTCATCGTTGATTTGGTCACTCACCTTATAAAAACATGATCGGTTATATTAGAGCCAATCATAAACTTTTAGAGTAGCCCCTGCTGATAGGCCCTATCAATCCTGCCCTTTGAGAAGATCCCGGCCCCGCCTGGCCCAGCCCTTAAATGCCCGCACCTAGGACTCTTTTTCCCTTCAAGCCCGAGGGTAAGATAGGGCCTAATATTGAAATACCAGCAACCTTGAGGTTCGAGCTAGGATTTGAAGTAGCTGGTCCGAGGAAACTCGGCCTGGCCATTTGTTTGTTAATATATAAATAAATAATATGTATAACATATAATATATAGAGTTTTTACCAAGATTTTTATAAAAAAAACCCCTCTAATTAGCAAATAATGACAATTACTTAATAATAACCAAAGTTTAGGTAGAATCTTTTGATGGATGTCCTTATTGATAACAATATTATCACCTATGTTTGCCCATCATAGACCTATTTTACAATGAAAAGGGAATTGAAAATGTTATTGATTAGATTGCTTGTCACTATTAATATACACTGTTGGTGTTTGAAAGTTTAGATGGGTTGCCATCGGCATCGTCATCGAGTCAGTCGAGCTTTAGCCACCAGCCGCTGACGGATGTTAATTTCTTTTTACCCCTTACCTTCATGACTGTTGTTACATTCAAGTGGACCCCTCGCCTCGAGTTAAAGTTTGTGTTCAGATGCATTAAATCATCTTCATTATTCGTCTTAGGTAGTCAGTTTTAATTGCTTCATTATAATATTCAATGGTAATATTACAAAAAATCACACAGTTAATAATAATTGAAGAGTGATCTAATATCTATTTGAACCAAACGAAATAAATAATTTATTTGAAAAATGTATAATGCCTATTTGCATTAAATCTAATTGAATCAGATGAGACTTGTCAAACAGGCTCTGATGGTCCCATATTGTTGCTTTATCAAAAAAATGTAGTAGAAGAACTAAGGAAAAAGGCCATAACTAGCAGAACTTCAGCTGCAACAATCTTAATAGCCTTGCGACAAACAAAATCGAGAACATTATTTAAACTATATAGATACTACTAGTGTGCTAAGGTCTTAAATTGTGGCTTATATGTAATAATTTCATGCCACAATACTATCAGATTAGCTTAATTTATTTAGTCCTAAATAAGATTTTTATACTAGGGCAAAGTAACTTATTTCATGCATCTTTTTAGAAGTAGCACAAAAAGATTGTTTTCTACATTACACTAGTCCCTAGCTTAAATAGATGAGGGCTACCATTGTGGTATAGAAACCATTATATATAATTATATTAAAATATTAATTCTTTTGGCTCTAGCCCTTGAGGGTAGGGTAAGGGCTTCTATATTATAAGTTTGTTGAGGGCTCCAAGGGCTTTGGCTCAACCTAAGTCTGACCCACAGATATGAGGGTTGGGTAAGGGCTTACCCCAGCTCGGCTCGGGATAGATTGAGGTCCAATGAGTGTTAAAATTATTTTGGTAGCAAATGAGATGGGATTGAAGGATGAAAGTTATAAGGTGACATGGTAGATGATTCTCTCACTATCATGGGAGTTGAATTACAAGGGCATGGGCCGGTAGGGGTGTTCATGGGTCGGGCCGGGCTAAAGCATATGTCGGCCTGGCCCGATTTTAAAAAGGTTAGTCTAGGTCCATCCTAAGCTCGAGATGGGCCGTAAAAGTCCATTGAATCAATCAAGCCGGGTTGAATCAGGCTTTAATCAATTTTATGGGCATGCTAGCAATAGTAAAAATAAATTACCTGCATTCCTTACACGGGCTGGGCCGGGCTTTGGGCTTTCCATCACTTAATCAAAGCCCAGCCTGATTATCAAACGAATCCTAATTACATATCCAAGTCCAGACCGTAGAAGGCTGGTGCGTTCCATGAGCACCCCCTATGGGCAGGCATGGGCAAACGGTGGTATTGGATATTGTGGGGCACTCACGTCCTCAGACATCAAAAAAAATAATTCCACACCACCTTCAAAGGAAAAAATAATGAGGATTGATCCGCCCCTGCAATTGAAAGTCTTAGGTCCATAAATTTTCCATCTCCTCTTGAATCATTTGTCATTGAATGAATTTTGTAAAAAAATCGTGTTTGTTTCCTCAGTTCCAACCATTTTAGAAATAGGAGTCACCATTCCCATCTATTCAATTATCATTCATATGTCGCCTATCCACTATTATGTTGCACTTACATTACAATCATGAATGGCAAATTCAATTACACATTAGTTATGAAAAAGTAAAGAAAGCAACCTCCTCTTTTATTATTTATTATTTTTTGAAATTTTACGAAAAATACCCCTTCAAAATTGGACACTAATAATCATGGACTTTAACTTTGAATAATATCAGTAGAAGACCTCCCACCCAAATTTCGTTCTTTCAATTGACTTTTTTGCCCCGATTTAATCATACCAATGAACAGCATGCAACTATGGATGTAAACTATTCATCTACATCAGTGATTAAAGTCAAGAAAGTTTCATAAAAGAAAATTTTGGATGGAAGGTCCTCTACCATCAATATTTAGAGTTCAGTTCCACGATAAAAAATAAAAAATATAAAAGCACTATTTTTATAAGTTAGAGCAAGATGGATGGACCTAAACGCAGACCCAACGAACAGTTTGGAAGGACCCATCATTCGGCATTGAAAGTTGAAACTGAGAGGAGCCTCTTACATTGTGGCGGACGCACAGGAGGGAGAGAAATGGAGATCGAGTGGTGAGAAATGCACGTCAACATCAGTTAGAGAGAGGCAACTGTTGGATTTGAAAGGGGGTTGTAAAAATCGTATCCGAGGCGAATCGAATCCTTTTAGGCTTTATGGTGGGTCCCTAAAACTGACCGCATGATTTGATGTGTCTGCATTGGGAAGCAGCTCCCGCGCAGTTCGCGCGCTCCAAACCATATGGCGCTTTCCCAAAGTGGCTTTTTATCCCCCCCACCCCGCCCCAGTCTGCTCTCCTTTCCCACCATGGCCCACCTTTTTTACATCATTCATCAATTGAGAAGCTTTGTTATGAAATTTTATTTTATTTAGAGAAGCATTTATGCACCTCTGCTGCACTCCAATTTGTACCTCTTTCTTTCACTTCAGTTAACTGGTGGACACCATCAAGTACAGGCCTGAATGATTAGACCTGTCCAGCACTCCAGCCAGAGGGGTACGAGTATAACCAATGTTTATAGTTGACAGCTTTTGAAACGCACCTGTTAGGGTCTGGCCATGGTGGACCCGGACCTGTTAGGAAGAAGCACCTTCAGCCGTGGTTCGAACCAAAAGTGTAACTTGCTCTTTGCCCGTGGTTTACCTCAGGGAAGGTCAAATGGGAAGATAGGTTGCTTGCCCTGAGATATTTTTGTGTTAAAAAGGGTACAAATTTACACATGCACATGAGATAGTCAACAGTTTAATATGCACTGCTATCCCTTCTCGATTACATAATCATTAAAAAAAAACAAAAAAGGATTGTAAAATATTGATATCTTAACCTATGTCTGGGAAGGGGGTAAAATGAAAGGAAGGAAAAAAATGAGGGGAAAATAGAGGGAAAGTAGAAATGGGGGCTATTTGGGGAGGGGGGAGGGAAAATGGGGGAGGGGAATTAGGGGATAAAATTTTCAAAATTTTACCTCCAAATTTTTCCTTCAAAATTGGGAGGAAAAAATGAGGCAAAGAGGGGATTTCCCTCCCCTCCCCTACTTCCCAAACAAGAGAAGGGAAAAATAATTTTCCCTCCCCTCCCCTCCCCTCCCCTCCCCTTCATTTTCCTTTCCCCTCATATTTTCCCTCCCCTCCCATTCCCCCTTCCCAAACATAGGGTTAGTCTCAGTTGATGTCTTTGATAAAATATTCATCGTGCTTTGAATGTGATCACTATTAGTTTGTGGAGTTCATCATTGCCTCATCCCACTTGCTCTCTTACGTTGGCTTCAAACGTAGATTCCCTATTGCTTTTCTCTTGCATGCTTTTGAATAGGTTTAAGAAAGTTGGTTATAGGGCTTTTTTTTTTTTAGTGCTATCGGAAGGTTCACAACTCTTTGGGTTTGACGAATCCCTTCATGCCCATAGAGAAGTTGGGTAAACATCCATGTAACTTTAGTGTGGTAATGTAGTTTCAAACCTACAACAATCAGATGCAAACCGTGGTCATAGACCAACTGAGCTACCCATTGGAGTTAGTAAAAAATCAAAAGGATAGAAGAACACAAAGAAATAGAAGAATGCAGGTCGAGTTGAAAGATTAATACTAACCATCACTTTAATACGATGTGAGAATCTAATGACTATATCTTGCAAAATTCTTCATGATATTTGATTGAGAATAGACGATGACTATTTATCAAGTAGAATAAAGCATTGAATTAAGATGATTTTATCAAAAAAAATTCCATAAGACTTGTTATAAGCCAAAAACTCCCTTAATGTCTTATAAAGATTATAGTGGTCTCAGAAGCTCTGTTTGGTTCTTCTTTTATTTTCTTTTCTAAGTGGAGATATCCCTGCTCATTTTACTTTAAAATGTCTCAACACCCTTTTTCCCCTTTTCGTTCTCCTCCCATCTTCTACTCTCTTCTATTACGTCGAAGCTCAGATCCTTCAAAGAAAAAGAACACTAAAAGACTCGATCAAAAGGAAAATGCGACCGTCGACATTCTCTCCTTCAAAGTCGCAAATGTTATGTCAAAAATAGTACACCTTCATAAATCCCAAACTAATTCGGAAACCTCTCGTTTTAAAACTAAAATCCAGAAATCCGAAGGGGCAAAAATCCAAAGAAAAAGTAGTTGCACCGATGAGGAAAGACGGAGGAAGAGCCACCGCCGCCTCCCAGTCTAGGGCTGCTTCGAGATGAAGTCCTTCGTCACCACTCTTGTTGTCCTCACCCTCATCATTGCCCTCTACCAGCTCCCTCCTTCCACCCCACAAGCACACTTCCTCGCCTACCGCAATGCCGCCGCCCTCTTCGTTCATATGGGCGCCTACCGTGACGGCCCATTCGCCTTCGCCATCTTCGACCTCGCCCAAATTAGTGCTGTGAACGGGGATATCACTTCCTGTGTTAGTGCAGTGAGCGGGGATATCTCCGCCCACTATAGTATTGTGGGTGTTGTCTCTCATTATTGTATCAGTTGAGCCGGGGATATCCCTGCCCAAATTAGTGTTGTAAACATATTGCAGAGAGATCCGTCCAGATCTCAAAGAAGGCAAATGAGAAAAGGGAGTTCGACATTCTTTATGTTGTAATGAACGATAAACCGGGATATCCCCACTCATTTACTTAGAATGAACTGCGATATCTCAACGCCAAAAAAAAAAAAAGAAAAAACTAGTGGGAGGACCAAACTGGTCTATATAATACATTGATGTCCTTTTTTTGCTTTAGACAAATTTAAGGGGATTTTTCTGATTAAATCCTCTTGAATTAAAAATGATACTTTAAAATCTTATTTTTGAACACCTCTAAATGGTTTTCACTAAGCTTTTTATGTATCCGAGAGAAAGCAATACATAATCCAAGTACGCAATTGATGCATTCAATGGAGATCATTGCCAATTGTCAGATAATGGATACATTCAACGAGTTTAGGTGGATAAAAAATTGATGCCCATGTATCCTACAAATTGAGGAAATTAAAAGAAAATAATGATTTAATTTGGGCAGGTCGGGACCAAGTTTTTGTAAATAGAGCCAGAAGTCCAATCAGTGGAACGAAGGAATGCATTCAATGGAGATCATTGCCAATCGTCAGATAATGGATACATTTAACGAGTTTGGGTGGATAAAAAATTGATGCCTATATATGTTATAAATTGAAAAAAGAGGAATTTACTCGAAAAAGGACCTTGATAGTTACCAGACGAAAAAGCGTCCACTAGTTCATATGATACGAAAGTTGCCCCCTGATACCACTTTCGTTTTTTTTTTTTCCTTTATTGAAGTTTTAATTGAGCGGCGACGTCGTCGCTCATTTATACCTTACAAAACCCCCGAAATCCTATTTTTCTTTTTTTTCTCCCCATCGTTTTCCCTTGTTTGGTGATTTCGTTGTCTCCTTCTTCCTCAACAGTTTGCAACATGATTTCAGATGTTGTTTTTCAATTTGTTTTGGATTGAAGCATCATATCATGTGGAGGTATTCTTTTTGTCATTTACCCATTGTTTGTTTTCCCAAATTCCGTTGTTGCATAGGCATGCAGTGGCCCAAATCCCCTGCCCAGATCTCTTCGATCTGTAAACGCAGCACATGGTCGACTCCTTTTCTAGTCGTTTTCTGCAACGACGAAACCTGCGTGTGCTCGACGGAGCCTAGCTCTCTTCGTCTCTCTGGTTTTCCTGTTTCTGCATCAGGGTCTGCAACAAATCTGCACTGCAACCACAGAAACAAGAAACTCAAAGGATTTTCTTCATCTTCTCAAGGTGTTTGGGAAAGGCAAGCCTCTGGTCTCGAAACTTGCAATAATCTCGGAGTACATAATATTTTCAGGCGCTATACTTGTAACCCTCATCTACTCCCCAGAAAACAATCCCATCAAGTGCAAGGGCAACCACACCTTGGGAGGAAGGGGGAAAATGGGGAAAATGGAGTTTTAGGTGATTAAGCGACGACGTTGTCACACGTGATTCCTCGATCGATTCCCTTCAAAGACCCACCAATTCTTCTACTTCCGAATGCCCCATAAGATGATTAAAAAAAAAAAAAAAAGCAAACATCATTAATAGGAACCCCCACAACAAAAGGTAATGTAAAAAGGGCAAAAAAAAAAAAAAAACATGGTTCAAAGACCCACCAATTTTCCTACTTTTGATTAGCGTCGACGTTGTTGCCCAATCGTTTTTTGAAGTCTTATTGAAGGGGTAGAATAAGCGACGACGTCGTCTCTTTACAGAATCTTGAAACACTTGGTCCCATTGAAATAAGCGGCAACGTCGTCGCTTTACAAAATCTTGAGATGCTTGATCCCATTAAAATGAGCAACGATGTCAACGCTTGTCGAAAAATGGTAAAAAAACAGAAAGCGGAAATACCTATTTCGTATCATATGAACTAGTGGATGCTTTTTCATTCAGTGGCCATTTAAGGTCCTTTTTCTAGTAAATACTTCTTGAAGAAAGTAAAAGAAAATAATGATTTGATTTGGGCGGTATGGACCAAGTTTTTGGAAATAGAGCCAGAAGTCCAATCATTGGAATGAAGGATTTTGTATAAACTGGTTAACCATCTTGTGCAACTTAGTTTGACCTTGACACTAAAATTGATAAATAATTATTTTTAAGAATATCAAGAATCCAATTATTGCAATTGCTCGACACACCCACTTTAAGCTTCAAGGGTCTAGGGTCTATTTCATAGCAGCCAAATGGGAATGTGCTTATGTTATGAACTCATAATCATGGAATCAACGACCTACGTTTTCCATATCTATTGTCATGTGAGTACCACCACATTAACTTCTTTCGGAAACTATTCAAAATTGGTGAGTCCAATCAATCCAACCACCTGTCCTCAATGGTTTTGATTATTTTTAATTAAATGGTTCGGTTTTTACCAATTTTGACCAAAGTAATTTTTTTTTAACTTTTTTTACCTAACTTGACCAGGAAGAGTGTCAATTTTGGTTGAACCCTGTTCGACAAACTGTAATATTTGGTCACAAGGCATTGAAACTTGAGTTAAATGACACTAAATAAATAAAGATAAATACAGATGGTAAGAAATCAGTTTTGAAATTTGCATTGAGACAGCTTTCAAAGAAAGGTTTGTAAGGCATCAGTATATGAAATTTGCATTGAGACACTTTTTTTTTTTTTTTTTTGCTGGGACTCGGCATAGTCCACTCAAGTGGGAGGGGAGAGCCTATACACGTGTAAAGCAAGCCCACATAAGTAGGAAGGGGAGCCTATGCCATTGGAAAAATAGGCCACAAATATGGGAAGAATGGTATGCTTAAAAACCGATTCCTTTAGTTTGCCAACTAATTGAGCAATCCCATATTGTCCGTGCCAAAGTAGCTCTCTCTTACTCCTTTTTTTACTATTATTACTAGGATTGGTGGAGACCTCTCTATGAATTCGCCATTGCCAGGATGGTAAGGTCCATATTGGAAAGTGATTCTGACTAGATAGAGACAAATGGACTGCGAGTCTCGGTGTGGATCCTCTATCACGATTAATGTAGAATTCTCTATGGCCAAAAGTAGGTCTTTTATGTGTTTGGCTATATGGGGAATTAATATAAAGTAAAGTGAAACATCAAAATAAAGAAAAGATAAAATATAAGTGGTTATAATGGTCTTTTGTATTTAGTGGTTTAATAGACAATCGTTTTTACTTTTTGTATAAAAAATTATGTCTTTTTAACATTTAGGGGGAAAAGAAGGTTGCATTTTGACTGTTTTAAAAAAAAAAAGAAGGAAGATATTTTAAATTTATGTACTTTTAATATGACCCCTTTCTTCAGTTTAACTTTACTGAGAAATTTCTAAACACACGGCCCGGGAGACAAGGAGGAGAGGAGGAGGATCAAAGGAGGATCTCCAAGTGCTCGCCGCATAAGTCTTCCTCAATTTGATACAGAGCTGATTGAGAAAGGAACAGAAAAACGTCTCTTGTTGCTTATTGTTACTTTCTTAAAAATCAGCAAAAAGTCTTCTTGGATTAGACATTTAACCGTTGTATGGGCAAACTTTGTCAAATAGTGTAAAGAACCAATAACATCTATTGAAGCCAGTATTTAAGTTAAATACATACGTTAAGTAGTCTTCCCAAACCGTACCTAAATTATCTTATGGGTTGGTGGTGGCAAGGTTGTCCCATCCGTGCAATATTAGCAGTTGGACAAATACAATAATATTTTAGATGTTACAAAAGACTGGTTTTGCTTTTATGAAATCCATTGGTCGATATTGGTGGGATAAGGATGAAGCTTCACCCACCAAAACCCCATATCCAGATTGATGAATCTCAACAAGTTGACACCCATCAAAATATGGGGCAGCTATTTTAGCAACTTGCTAAAATTGTTGATTTCATGTCATGGAAACCCACCCCTAGATATCTGCTAAATAGTGATGAAACTTCAACAAACCCATGTCCGTATAAGATATCTCATGCATTTAATCCTTCCACTCCTCTTACGTGGCCCCTACAGGTGACAGACACACATTGGCAATGGATATGTCGACATACCAATATTATATGACTCCATTCAAATATTATTTCAAATCAAAATTTGTGCATGTGATGCATATACGAATTTAAACAAATGTGTTCATGTGTAAACGTCCCAATTTTCTTCTATCTCGAATCATCGAATAGAGTTGGAAGCTTTGTCGTCGAGTTTTATGATTCGAAAAGTTCTTCAGAGAAGAACGGACTCTTACCCGGAGGTTAGAGGTGGCAGTCCTCCTACCTCTTTCGAGGTTTACTTTCCTCGCCAGAAGACTCCCTCTCTAGGTCTACTTCCCTCATAAGAGATCTCTCGGGAATTTCTAGATTTTCATCCGCGGTAGATCAAGGGACTAGTAACCATATTCATAAATTTTGGTTGACAGGCATATTTATCATAAGCTAAACACAAATGCAATGTGAACAAATACCAGGTTTCTTGTAACATATATATTGAGGAGAGGGCTTCACCTGAGAGAAGATATTGAAAAGTATTTCCGTTGTTTCTACTAACACTTTTTGATTTAGGTAAAAAAAAAAATATTTAAATTTAAGATGGTATAAGAGCCAACTAACCGCGAGTTCGAACCCCAAGAAAAATGACTCGATATGGAAAAAATGCGTATCACCAAAAGTGCACGGTCGGATTATACCTTAGGGGTGATGTTGTGGAATGGGCTCCACTGAAGGAAAATATTGAAAATTACTTCCGCTACCTCTACTGCCGTTTCAAAATTATGGTAGAAACGGTTAACTAAAGAAATTTAAGATTATATACTTCGCTGGTTATATATATAAATAAATTTAGACCATGTGCCTTGCACTTTGATCAAAATTCTCATGCCATATTATAGATTTAGCTGATTTTTTATTCCAACATTTTAAAATAAGCAAGATCTTAGATCTATCGAGAGCTACATCAAGTAGCGGTATGGACTTACACAGTCAGTAACATGTAATTGGAGATGATCTTACACTTGGATGGCTCAAATAACCCACAAGAGCTTCACTTCTATTAGTTCCTTAGTCACTTATGATGGAGACCTTTTGTGTTTTGTATGAGGCTCGGGGATGGACTTTGAGTTTTATTATACAATACCTGGGATGACTTCATTCCATTATATAGAAATATATTGACTTTATAGGAAACTAATATTATATTTGCCAATAAAAGTGTTAAATGGGCCTAGGTTCAATGAACAAAGGCCCTTGCTGTGTTCGAAAGGCACAAATTTAGGGAGTTGTTGCGGCATGAAATTTCATACTTGAGTGGAGAGAATTCATAGACTCTGCCTTATAAAATATCTCTTTTAGCCCCTAAAATATTTAGATTTGCAATCTTCAAAGTATCATATTATACTTGAGCATATGAATGACCAAGTGATGACAGGCAAGACCGGCGAAAATGAGTGAGTCCGTAACTTTGCATGTCACCGTGCTGTCAAAGATGGTGGGCATGCTACTCTTTCCAAGCATGTGGGCTTTTCTTTTCACTTGTGTGCATGGGCTATCCTTTCTACTTAGTAGGATTCCTCTTCCTACTAGTGTAGAGTGCCCTTCTTATTTTGTGGTTTTCCTCTGTCAACTTGTCCTTCCCACGTTATGGTGTTTCTCTTCTTACTTGTATGGATTCTCCTGGGTCTCAGCCTTACGCTCCGGGGAAAAAAAAGTGATGAGCAGGACCGGGACCAAGTGGGTACGAGCATCATGGAAATTCATAAATTGAAAAGAAAAACCCAACCTAAATCCTCAAAATTGTTGCAAACAAACAAATTCCAAGTTCCTACCCCAAAAGAAAAAAAAATCCCAAATGTAGAGCCATCTTCTCAAATCCAAAAGGCTCATAATAATTTTCACGAGTTCATTTCTGAACTGGTATGAAACTTGACCTGCCGCCATCTCTCTCCCTAGCGCGCACACAAGGTGAGTCGCACCGCATGGAGAGAGTATCTGTGCTAATACAGGGTGAAGAAATTGCTTAGGCAGTTGGGCCCGGTCTTGCAAAGAAATGTATCCTATTCGATCCTAGTCATTAGAGTCTTCCTTTTTGTCATCTTTCGTCAGTCATTTCATCCGAGGATAGTTAAAGAATCGTTCGAGCAATATCTGGTTTTATCTTCATCTACTTTACATCATCACTCTTTTAATATTTTATTTTAGAACTCACCGAACAGGATGTTATCATAGTATCATACTCACCTGATCTAGTGTACTGCTACAAATATAATAAGGTACCAATAAATTTCTAACTGGTCCAAAAGGTTGACAAATTTTGACACAGTAATATTACATACTGCACTTTCTTTTTTGTAGAAATTACAAACTGTACTTGAAGCATAATTTAACAGCCCTCTCGCTGTATACCCAATTGGTAGAAGCCTAGAAAGGGTTCAATTTAGAGAAAAAGATTTGAGTATATAATCTCCCTGTAAATCTAACTCTTCTTCAGCCGACCAGTTCATCATTTACATCCTTGTGGAAGATGATGAGCTCTTGTTTCCAACACCATCATGTAACATTGTGGAAGAGAAAATGAGTGCTTTGTTGGAAATTGGTTTCTGGTTGACTGACTGCATAGTGAAGAAGAAAACTTTGCTTTTGTATAATTCCTCTTTCACCAAGAAATATGTTTACTATGGGAGGAGGTCGGACTAAAAAATCCTTGCGTAGAAAGAAAAATTATTGCTTTTTGATTCTTTTCCACAATGAAACAACCTGCACATAACAAAAACACGCAAAGAAGTGGGACCATTTTCTTTTCCTCTTTTGGTAATTCAGCAAAGAGGCTTGAGTCCCATAAGAGAGCCCACATATAATGAAATAGCTGCATTACCGGGGATCAAACGGTAGGCAGTTGGATGAGGGACCGAGTTGCTAATCAATTGAGTAACCCCTAGTTTTCAACGTATACGAGGGGTTGGCTTTATATTTAAAATTATGCACTCAACATTACGTGGAGCATCTTTCTTTTCCATGAATTTCCACTTTCTGTCTTTCTTCACTACTATATTTAGTACGCAATCGGAAAAGAGGTAGAAAACAAACTTGGTTTTCTTGCAAGTCTTCCTCAGTAACATGTTTGGTGCAATGGATATCCTAGATGAAAACTACACTTCTACATCTTATTATCCCTAAGAGCGAGGCCCCGAAATTCTTATACCTCTCATGTCAAAGGCCAAATTCCACGGACAGCTCGTGCACAAGGCACACACCCACCCTCAAGGACATTGTAAGTCACTTCCTTCTATAGTTCTATGAACATTTAGCATTGGACACATTATATAGGGTCAGTTCCTACTATCTAGTGTTTCTCAATCAAGAAGGATCCTAAGATTAAGCATAAAACTTCTTCTACCTGGCCCAAACCCAATCCCCACTCGGATCCATATATATTTGGCAGTAGTAGACAATGCCAGAGCGTTTTTTTTATATGAAAAAAATGCTCCTCCCAGTTGGGCTGATTGGGATCCATGATGTTCATGGAAGTGCTGGAAGATTGTGTGGCCCAACTTCCATGGGGCCCACACCAAATCGAGCCCGACGGTGTACCGCGGATGAACTCCTAATAAGTCTAGATCTGGTTGAGCCAGATTATGATCAAACTCTTACTTTAGAATCTAGATCAAATTTAGACTCTCGGTTTGATAGAATTCCTACAGCGGTAAGGAGATGTTAGATTCTATAAGAGGTAGAATCCGGATAGTGTCGTGACTCCTAGGGATTGCTCTATATAAAAGAGGTGGGACCCCTTACTTTGATCATCCAGTAGATTTGAGAGCATTCACAAGGTCTACCTCACATCGGAACACGGAAAGGTTCTCGGCGAGTTTGGTTTTGACCATAGTTATTAATTTCATATCGTTTCGGCTGAAATGGCAAAATTTTTTTGTTTAGGTCAAGTCGCTTAAATAAAATTTTGGTCCAGACTTTTTGGTTTGAATTTCGGTCAATCTCGGCGAAAATATGGGATTTCAGCCAAAATATGACTTTTCGGCCGAAATAAAGTTTTACATAATTAATTTTTTTTTTTACTTTTATATATATTATGTTATATTTTCCCTAAAATGTATTTCCGAAAAGTTTCGCCGAAATCCCAATTCGGCCGAAACTTTTCATTTTGCATGCCAAAGCGAAATGAAGTCCTAAACGATATTAACAACTATGGTTCTGACACCAATCTAGGACTAGCAAGTTCCTTCAAGAAGTCCATTGAATGAAAATATATATATGAGACCTATCTATGTGTAAAATTTTGACTCCATAATATTATCATCCTAACCCTTTGATCCTTGACCTTAAAGTCTAATGATTTTAAGAGGCATCATTTTATTATAATTTCGTTTCAAGATGAGGAAAAGCTGGATGAGTATCAAAGTTGGACTTGTAACTATTTATTTATTTATTTATTTTTATTTTTTTTGGGGGTTGGGGGGGTTTAAGTGTGTTTGAAAAGAGTCGATTGACTTAGTATAGGTCCCATGACAAAAACAAAGGAGCGCAGAAAAAGAGGCATTTTAATAGTGGGGCATTTTAGAGAATTGTCGATATTACGATTGGAATTAATCTAGTTGATATTACGATTGGAATTAAAGGGGCACTTGTTTATATGATTTTTTAGGGAAATTCTATTTATTAAAAAGAACTATTGTATCTTAAATTCTTATATGATTAATGTGATCACAAAATACAACCTTATAGATTATCCTTTCCAACATTTGTGAATCTAATTAAGAGACAACATTTGAGGTACCGAAATCTCTCTTTACTAGAAATCCTCAGTTATTGTACAAACAAACACACACTAGGGCCGGTTACTTTAGCAAAATTTCTGACAAAAACTCGACATGTGGGAGATATAAAGACCATGATATGCTAGTTGTCCCCTTTGCATTTTTTGGATGCAAGCTTTCTTTATTAAAATTTTGAGTTTCAACCACGAAAAAAATCACACATATTGCTTGGAATTCTCCTCATTGGCATCCATGCATTCTGCAGGCCCTAAAAATGGTGATGGACGAAGTCAGATGTGACACTCCCATCCCTGCAAAATTCCCACGATGGCTGGAAACAGGACGTCCAAAGGAGAGCCCAACCTTCAAATCTTGCTAACATGGCATTTTACTTTGCGTAACTCATTCATTCACCTCACACGTTACCATTGGACATTCGAATCCATGATTTAACATTCTTTGCATGTTCACTCCATCTTTTCCAACCCCCCTCTGAATAGACTTCCACCTGAGAAACCTTGTCGTCTCATTAGCCACACTAATGTAATCTTTCAATATAATTGTTCCATGACAAAAGGCACCTTATGTGGGACACCTGATTTCACAAAAAGCACCTTCTCCCTTTAATAACCACACTAAAAAGACTGGATTCAACGAAGAGCCCAATCAAGTCACACAGCCTAAAATATTTCATGTTAAGATGGACCATAAAAAATAATGATTCCTGTTCCTGCACCAACATATAGAATATTCGCCCATATCAGATGCGCAGGAAAGCAAGTCTCTGAAAATTGAAATGTCTAATCTTAATGTCCATGAATGGTCTTAATGTCTCAACAGAATAAAGAACGGCCAGTCTCTATGTCCAAGGGCTTTGTTTAGAAGCTAATTGTGTGCTTTACACAATCCTTCATAAGAGACTCCACGTGGGTCATTGACATCCATTCACGTGTGAAATTAGAGTTTTAGAGATGATGATTCCTCAAATAAAAAAATGGGAGAGGACATAAAAGGTTTGGAAATGTAGTTTTATATGAAACTCCCATCATATCAACCATTTTTGGGCATTTACAGGAGTTATTATAGAACATTTCTATTTACATTTATTAGTAGAAGTCATTTAAATAGGATGCTCTAAACAGCACTCACTATAAAGGCTTATTATGTTTATTTGTTATCGGCATCATGCAAACCTTGTCCCAACTATATATTTTGGCTCAACTTTATGAATTTCTTTTCCTCAGAATCTATTTTTGAGTTGTGACAAAAAATTTATATTGGATGTGACCTACCTAGTGTAGCCCATCTCCTTTTATCTGGCTTGAAACTGGCAGCAAAAAAATTAAACTAGCAAATTTCTTGTGTTAACTTTTGTTAATGTGCACAGGTGGTGCACATAAAAGTGAAACAAGAAAATGACCAAATATATCAAGGAATCGAAAAGATTAAAGTGATTTAGCATAAGTGCTATGTTCGCTCAGGCAAAGAATGTGAGTTTTGCATAATGGCAAAAAGTAATAGAGAATATCAACAAGATTGGATAAGTATTATGAGGATGAGTTAATATTAGATTGGGATTAGATTTACCATTCTGATGCCATTGGAGTAAAGTTTGATTGGAGTTATGATTATGTTAATGTAATTAGTGTTATCTTAACAATAGGTTATACTCTATATATACCCACATTTTCTCAATAATATTGTAGGGACGAAACCCACCGGGCCCCGGGACCGAGCTGGCCTGTAAGGCCAGCTCGGTCCCGGGGCCCGGTGGGTTTCGTCCCTACAAATATATACAAATCTTTTAGCTTTTTCTTCAATCCTTTTCTTTGTATTCGATGCAAAAACCACAAACCACCCCATCAGAATTCAGAATTCTTATTTGAAATGAACCTTTCAAAGCAAGATAGCCAATGTTGGTGAATAGCTAGATTTAAGAGCAATGGAGTCCCAAGTCCATTGAGGGCTCTTCTATATTGTCTTTCTAAAATTATTAAGCTACATTATCTCCTAAGAAAAAATATTGCAGACTTCATATTTCCAAAGAGTACTCCATTTCTCTTTCTAGAAACTACTCAACCACTAGTCGGAAAAATCCAATCCACTAGACGCTAAATCTGCATTTGTCAAAAATTGATCAAATCCAAGTGATGCTTGAACTTCACGACAGGATCTTTCTCAGAATATGTAAGCACCAATTACAATTCAAATAAAATTATATCCCACTACAATGTTTTGGATCTTGGATTATATACTTGGTTCTTTGCCAAATTCAAGCTGAGATAACGCGAGGGGTTGATTGACCCGTAGCTCTATACATTTGGAGGAATAGAAATGCTGAATTGGCAGGGAAGATGACTTGATGGCCGCGGACAATGCTTGTTATTGATCGGATATTTTTGGGGATTTCAATCAATTGGGGTCAACAAACTCAGGTGACACTAAAAACCTGACTATTTGTTAAGTCTGAGCCAAGCCTCTCTTTTTTTAACCCCAGCAATGGGGTGACAAACCTGCTTCAGCAGTAACAAAGGAACCAAGGATATATCTGTAGGCACTTGGGTAAGAAACAGGATATCCAACCAGCCGAGCAGCTCCTTATCCTCCAGAGCCTAGCCTCTTAATTGATTGGAAGGCAAAGGAATCCTCATCCTCTAAGAAAAAAGAAGACCTTTTCTTTTTTAAAAGCAAGGGAGATGAAGACCTTGTCATTATAGATGATTCACAACAACCAATTAGGATCCATTATCTTCATCAAGGACTGTGCTAGAATCAATCAAGAGAGATATCTGTCATAAAAAATCCACGTAGAGTTCAGCTGTATTAGTGTGGTCACATGCATGCATTATTTTATACTAATACATTGGTGAGCCTATGGCTATAAATGGACCTATGCGGGTCAAACTTACCTGCTATGTCCAGGCTCGAGTCATTTTAATCTGATACAGATCCCACAGCTTGGATCTGAGTCCACTTGTTTACAAAATGGGTAGACCCCACAGATTTAGGATTGATTCAAATATCTAAAAGTCTAAGAAAATAACAATAATTCATTTTATATGATTTTCATATGTTATACGTACATTAATACTTATTTATTTAGCATGTTATATCATGCATACACACTATGTGCATAAGCATAAAATACAATTGAGCCTAAAAAGAGTCTGACAGGCTTGAGACGCCGGGACTAGATCAGACTTGTTAGGGTTTTGTAACCTAATTAAACATGTATCAGGGTCCAGCCTGTCCGGCTTAAATGCAAATTTAGGTTCATCCAGTCCGACTTGATTTGTTTTAATTTAGAACCACTAACAGCCTTTAGCTGAGTCCCATCCCATTGAAATAAACTTTGGGTCAATGCAAGTTAATGAAGATTACTAGTTGAGCAATTTAGATTTATTTAGGCGACCTTTATTGGTGGAAGAGAGAGAAAGGGAGACTAATAAAGTTCCCAAAGTGCAATCGAGTAAACAAATTATTAGTGTCCTAATTAGTTATATTATCAGTATCATTATTATTGCTGTGGATGCTGTTGGTGTTAGATTTGTTGTTGTCATTATTAGAGTTGGCCCCATTGCCCTGCATATGTAAGCTGGCAGCTGTTACCCATGTCACCTCTCATGATTCAACCCTTTTCACCATTACAGACTATATGTATCTGCGCCCACTCCACCCCACCTGGTGGTGCTGAGACTAGAGGCTAGGTTCAAATAACTCTGATATGTACCTTGTTGCTTTCTCTTTTGTACTCTAGTTGGTGGTGTTTGTCACTTCCTAAACCCATTTCACCTAAGAACTGAGGAAGTGTCACATACAAAGACAAATATCCATTGTCAAATGTCAATATTTTTCATACTAGAGGTCCTTGCCCCTTCCCTACCTCTCCAATAAAAATGCAATTTTACAAGTAAAACGCATTGACAAGATCACATGTTAAGTGATGAGAGTTGGGGTACGGCTCGAGCCTAACATATTTAAGGGCCTGGACCCCTCCACCTTCAACACGAGATTCTTACTTTTGTTTAAGAGCTTCCAATAGTAGAAAGACCTGCGAGCTGGGTAATGACCTAATTGGAGAAAGGGAAAATAATTCTAGCACATGGCCATGTTTATACTAGAGGAATATGATCAAATCCACTTGCTTTCATCAACTTTTCATTCCCATTCTTTCAACCACATGTGTTCTTTTTCATTCCTTTCATTATGTAAATGAGAAGCTGATTGGATTTGATGTTTATTATTATTATCTAATATATTCGGGTGGGTAGTTTGTTCCCCAGGAAGCCAGCCTCCAACACCACAAGCATGCACCTTGCTCTTTCACATGTTCAATCTAACCCACACAGTTCATATACTAGGTGATCAGTTCCCTGATTCCACTGAAGATTACACGATGGGCCATTGGGCCACACGACAAGAATTCATGATGATCAAGTACAAGGGCCCACAACTATTTCCAAATAGAAAACCTGAGATGGATGACTTTGGTTCATGGGCCATGCCATATATTAACTACCCATTTAGTACACGGAGCATGTGTATAACGTTGCCCTAATCTATTGCCAATCCACTGATGGGTGAGCTGGTGAGGCACCTCCCCTACATTGACTAATTTGGGGTCAGGTATCAATCTATAGTTGTAGCATTGATTGTGTGGTGTGAGTGTGTTGAGTATTCAACAGAGCAATAATAATAATAATAATAATAAATATAAAATCACTTTACCACCCATCTTACATATTTTTTGTTCTCACCTATTGTCACATTGAATAAAAAAAGAGGATTTTACCAAAATAATCACTTTAGGTGACCAGTGGGCCTAAAAGATTATTTTAACCGACCTTCCATCAGATCAGTCATTTTGTCTAAAAATGTATTTTTTTTAGCACTTTCAGCTAGCGTCCCTAGCGACCTTAGTTTTATGACGCTAAGGGTCCCTAGGGACTCTGCAGTGTACACCAATTAAAACAATAGAGGCATGTTTCCTCGTATTTTGTTGTTAACAAGTCTATTTTCCTTCACCACGTTCGTCTGCACTCATTTCTTCCGACCCAGCCGTCCAAGATGATAGATTTCTTCCGACCCAGCCGTCCAAGATGATAGATCACCAGTTCGACCGACCCGCTGTTGGAGCGGGAGTTGTAAAGTTGGTGGCTTTTTGGGATTGCAGAAGGGATTTGGATTTCCAAGAGTTGGAAAGTGTGGTCTGGTTTTTTGGGATTTTATGTCTAGAAACTTTTGGATTTTGTAGATATTAAGTTGCAAATTTTATTCATTCATTCTTTTCAAGACACTAAATTCTAATCTGTGTTTTAATGGGTTCTGGAGGAATTTCAGTGACACAATAGAGGAGAGTGAAAGACTGAGTTTTTGAGGATGTTATTCCCACATAAACCGGATTTGAGGATTTGGATCTTAGATGCGATAAAGATGCAGCTATATTCATCTAATTGGTTGAGCTCAACAGTAGGGAGAGAAAGTTGCAATCTTCACTCATTCAAGCTTTCTAAAACACTTGAAATCATTTTGGGGTTCTGTAAATTTTTTTTATTTGGATCGTAAAGAACATGAATATGTGAAACATGAGATTTTTCTACTTAGTGGAGCTAAGAAAGGAAGGAAAAGTTGCAGATTTCGGTGCTTATGGGCCAAAAGGATATAAAAGTTTTTTGGGATTACATTTTTTCACTTTTCTGCAAAGGGTTTTGTAGCTGGACAGATCAAAAATCACTAGAGAATATGGACAGAGATATTTGGGAAAGTGGGTTCTAAAAACCCTAGAAAAATCTTGCTAGATGAGGATTTCAAGCATTTTCACACCTCTTTCGGCGGAAAGGCGGTTTTGAGCCCCAAATTTGCTGTTTGAAATGAAGAGGCACATGAGTTCTCTAAATCCTAGCAAGCAAAATACCCTAAAAATGGCGTTTACCCTTTTTGGAAGACAATGGGCAGAGACAAATGCATGATCTGCTGTCATGATGAAAGTGCATGTAGTATATTATACATTATTGAAAGGAATCATTACTTGGAGACACTGAACATATAAAAATATTGTATAGAGTTCTATACAAACAAGAAAAAACACTGTAAAACAAAATAAGCTGTCACGATGAAGAAACTAATTCGTGTACACCGCAGGGTCCCTAGGGATTCTTAGTATCATAAAATTAATGTCCCTAGGAACACTAATTAAAAGTTCTAAAAAAAAGTGTACACCGCAGGGGCCCCTAGGGACTCTTAGTATCATAAAACTAAGGTCCCTAGGGACGCTAGTTGAAAGTGTTAAAAAAAATACATTTTCATGCAAAATGACTGATCTCGTAGAAGGTTGGTTAAAGTGATCTTTTAGGCCTACTGGTCACCTAAAGTGTTTTTTTTTTTTTTTTTTTTTTTTTTTTTGTCAAATCCCCTAAAAAAAGAAAAAGATTGCATTTATAAAGTCTCCCACACTTCAATTCAGGGCAGATCTATATTCAGCATTATAGTACGGTGCAACGCCCATCTCCAGTGCATGGTGGGACCCACCATTTTAAAATCCAAGCCGGTAATACCCCATGCAATGCTCAACGTGTATATTATTATTCAAATATAATGTCCACCACTGGTTATGATTGCATTCAAAACAAGTGATGAAATAAATTGTTTCACCTTTTTTTGTTGGGATAAAAGTGGAGCGAGCGAGCAATCTAGCAGTTGACCTTATTGATGAGATTACTGATTTGGTTTCATGTCTCTCTAGCTCTATTCCAAGGCCGCCTTATGACAGTATTCTCCTATCTTTGGGAGTTAATCTCTGACTCTTTCACATGTATTTTGTTTTCACCTTAAAGGTTACATTTCTTCTTCTTTTTTTTTTTTTTCCTCCTTGAAGCTTGTTCTGTTGCTTCACACAAGGTTTTTTTGGCTCAGGCCTTTGTATTCTTTTCTCCTTGTATGCTATACTTAGCGTGTAGGCAAAAAAAAAAAAAATCTAATGCTTGACCCACTGCATTTCTCTTTTCGAATTTATATACAACAAATATTATAGGTGCTAAAGTTGATAGTGTCTTAGATTTTGAAAGGGTAAGCCCCACAATGCATTTAAGATGGTTAATGTACCATATTATATTCTAGCGGTGCCACATGTACTTCTCCCATTCAAATCAAGAGCTTTTGGGTAAAAGAGATAATACGAGCCCAAACTCCCATCCCTTCTCGACTATTAAATTTGTGTAGGTAGGTCACATGCAATTAAAGACATGTTTAAAAACAAAATATCAGATAAAGGATTTGCTCTCTAAATCGGGGTGAGAATAGATAGCTAATGCAGGATATTAATAGTATATTTGAGATTATAATGAATAAAGATAGAACTCTGAAAAAATACAACCTATCTACAAATTTGACTTGAGATAAAACAGAATGAAAAAAAAAAAAAAAAAGAATTAATGTGATGATGAATTGAAATTACAATAAATTGTGACAAGCTGGTTATAGCATCAAAGAAATAATTATGATCTCCTTTTGCTATCTTTACCTTTATTCAAAGATATATCATCTCCACAACTGTTAAAATTTTTAGAATCTTGGTATCACTTTCAAAAATTGTATTAAGCATCATTTTTCATATATTTCTTAAACAAATTCAGTTATACAGCGACATATTTGAGAGCTAAACGTTTATGAGATTCTAGAAGCAAAACTCTCCTAATAATGTAGTGGGGGTATGGCCTATGAGTATGACATCCTAAAAAAATAAAGAGAGATACTACTCTAATAATTATACCTCATACAAAAGCAGCAGTTGGAACCAACTAACAAGCAGTAGAAGTAGCAGTAGTAAGAAATGTATAGGTGGTATGGCAGATGGAAAACTGAACAGCATTACCAAAATGCATTATTAGTGGTGCATAGGGAATGGGCGACCGTGAATGACGTTGTGGTTGCAGTCTCGTGGGCAGATGTCTTGTAGAAACGTCCAATCTCTTAAAAGAAGAGAGAGAGAAATACAAATACCCCACTACCAAAGCCAAACTGAGAGCGAGAGACAGAGAGAGAGAGAGAGGGGGGGAAGGTAGGTAACTAATGGACCGAAATGGGTGGTAGGCAGTGGATGGCAGATATTGCAAGTTGTGGGTCCTAATGTAGAGCCCGAGACTCTCGGGAGCATTAAGAAGGTGGGCCCTACACCTGTCTCGTACAGGACTACAACAGCCCTACTCTCTTCTCTCTCTTTCATGAGTTGTGTTGACAGACGCCGCCAGGTCGTCTTCCTCGTCCCACCATTCGATCTATCTCTTTTCTCTTCTTTGATGAATCTCTCTCTCTCTCTTTACACGTGAGGTACTGAGTCAGGACTGGCTTGGATAACATTAACACACAGGGACCTCCCACTGTTTACCGTTGAAAATATTCGTACCAGAACCAAACTCCCATCTCTTCCGCACCCTCCTTTCTCAGTTTGCTCTGAATCAAATGACAGACATGCTTTAATGACATTACATGCATTATCTATTCCTTCCTGGGTACACTGCAGGAGCACCAATTGTAACTGTTGATGAGAGGAATTTGATTTATGGGTGGTCTCGGGGTGTAGGTTGGAGATTGAGATTTTTTATTAATGTGAAATTGCTGCAATGGCAGAAGAAGGGGAAAAAAAAAGAAGGGGTTGGGCTTGCATTTTGCAGGGATGCTCAAGAAGAGGGGGGCCTATGTGATTGCTGATGGAGATTGATTGATACGACATGCAAGCATATGGGTGGGTACGGGTTGCTTTTCGCAGAATCTTATTAAAATATTGTAATGTTAATCAATCTTCAATCTAGCTTTGTTGCTATACGGTGTAGCTAGTTATGAGGAGAAGAAAAGGGTATACTCACATTCAAATATAGATGTATATTTTTTAGGTTCCATAGGTAGTACGAATGAAGGCTGATATCAAATTAGATATTCATGTGTCAAAATTTATATATAGTCGACTCAAATTAAATCAAAAGCTAAATGGGTCCAAAATCAATACTCAATTACTCATACCTTATTTTTTTTTTGGTTGGATCCAAATATATGTGTATCCATGTCCACCCAAGGTAGGTAATGGTTCTGAACTTCTTTTAAAAGTCACAAGATTTAAGCATACGACAAGTGGTAACTAGTAGAGAAGCAGGCAATAGGCTGGAGTTCTGTTTAGTTATCATGTCCTAAATTTTGATCGCGTAGAGGTATGGAGGGTAATCAGCTGGTTGGGCTTATGGGTATGATAAGGCTTCCAAGAAAACACTGATGAGGATGCTGATGACTGTTAGTAGGGCCTAATCATTGATGGGTCAAGGAAAAAAATCGCACAAATGGGTGATCATGGCCATACTTCATAAGTGATATTTAGGGCATCTTTGTGCAACTACCATTTCCAGGACTGGGAAGGAAAAGTATATGAGGTTTTTTCTTACGAGTGCAATTGTCTCACATAGGAGAAAGCCCGTACAAATAGAAAGAAAGCCTACACAAGTAGAAAATGAGACTATATAAGTAGGAAGAAGTGCCGTACTCTGAGTTCGAACCTCAATCAGTCAAGTAAGAACCGACGCTCCTTACCAGAGTCGTAAGGAGCCGTTCTTGCCCCAACTTTGCCGTCAATGCATAGATAGATCCTACATTAAAGGCTAGCATGTAATTTCATGCACTACTCGGTCTAGTAAGAGAAATTAACTCTTCTGTGGAAAATCTTTGTAATTGTTTGAAGTGAATGCTTTTCTATGATTAAAAAAGACAAAAAAAAAAAAAGAAGAAGACTGTGATTTTTTTTTGAATTTTGAGAAAAAGTACTCTTGATTCGAAAGGGAGAGTACCGATGGAGGAAGGGGAAAAGGAAAAACTATGCATGAAAAAGCCGAATATGCTCTTTGGATATGTGTGAGGGGAGTATTCCGTAACTCTGATGATTTTCATTTTCATGACTGAGAGGAGTTTTGTATTCCTAGCCTTATTATAGAAAATTAAAATTCTCTCTAATGTAGAAAATTAATTTAGTTTTTTCCATTTTTCTCATAAAAAGATTATACATCAGGAAACCAGTAAATTAAGTTATATGACAAATGATAATAATTTTTATTTCTACTATGGAATACTCTCGAAGCACAAACATTCATAAGCATATGGTTGGTCAAGGTACAAGTCAATGGAAGCCCTATTTATTTTCTAGTTCTAATCCTTGTGGAAAGGAGAAAGTAAAGGGTTGCCATTGTTGGGTCAACGTGAATTGAGCTGTAGGCCATCCATGGTAACTCCAAAAAAATATACTTTAATCTAATGATAACCATGTCTGGGTCATGGATTTCATTGATTGAACAATCTTTTAACTTTCTAACAACATGGTAAGAGGATTCAAGTTCCCACTTATTACATGGGTTAAAATTAGTTGGGCATGTTTGGAATCCTAGGAAAGAAAAATGTAGTCTAAAAGAAAGGCTCCGGAAAAGAGGGAAGATGGGTTATTTTATAGACAAAAAGAAACATAAAAGTGATAATTTTTTAACAGTCGGAATTCATATTTCCAATTGTGTTACACTTCAAATGGGCCCTCAACATCGAATCTAAGAACATTAAAAAAAGGAGTCAATGCAGAAAAACGACGAATGATCCACACCAGGCAAATATTTATTTTATAACAGTATTTTTGTATATGATAAGGTCAGTAAAACTGTTACAAAGTATCAAGATGTAGACACTACTTGATAATTATCTGTGGTAATATCAACATTGAAGTCAGGATACTGGATTAATGAGTGCGGATAAAATAGATCCAGGCAAACTCAAGAGTGAAATAAAATTCTATTTTTAGGATAATGAAAGTGGAGAAGGTGTTGATTTTTTTTTTCCCACTTTTCTAATTTATAGAGTATGATAAGGTATGACTTGTGCTTTATATAGTGGCTTTCTACAAGAGGATCCAATACGTTTCACCTCTCACAATCCAAGGGCTAAGATGGATACCTTTATTGTAGAACATTATATTGAACAAAATAGATATCCCGGAGTAGTCTCTTCAATTAAGTTTTTCCTACTAATCTCCTTGCTTGAGATTGATAGTATCCAACATCTGCATAAATTATCACTAGCAGAAAAAAAAAAAAAACAAAAAATCCATGCTAATCACGGGCATGCATGAAGAGGTAGGATTCTATATATGATAGAAATGGAGAAGATGTGAGTTCATAATTGGAGAAAGTATATTAATAGATAGTGGAGGGAGAGTAAGTTAGCAGTTATAAAAATCGGCAAAAATAACTTCTGGTCAAAATTAAAAAGCATGGTCAAGATTAAATCCAAAACCTTTGAGCTTAATATATTATAATTATTGGAAAATATTATGTTGGAAAATGTGGGATATGTTCAAATTCTCGGGTTTTTTCTAATAATAATGTTAAAGAACGTTATAAAAAGGAAAAACTTCTAGTGATAAATAAATGTAAAAATACTATTATAAATATTTCTTTCAATTTCTCCCATTCTTATTCTATCTTTGTTGTGATGCTTTGTTTTTAAGCAAAGTTTTGGAAATATCAAAATATTATCAGAAAAATATTGTTTTAGGGGGTGTTTGGAAATAAGATATTTTAAGAGGTTTTGTTGACTAGTGGGGTTAATTTTTCTTTTTTGATATAAAATTATTAAACTTGTGGACCATGGATGAAGGGGTTTTAAGTATTAGATTGACTTCAAATTTGATATGCAAGTTAACGCCACTTGGATCTTTCTGTCCCCCTTGTCCCATGACTAGTGGAGTCTTACGTTGGGCCCCAATAGGCGGTCTGCGCCGTAAACCGTAAGGACGGTCCTTGCGGTTTGCACCATTCGGAACGCCCATTGGGGCCTACCTTATGATCCATCTAAATTGACCACTCATTTATAACCCATTTATAGGCACTGAATCCCATTAATTTGTATGGATTCGGATGAACTAGATCGTTGGATTGAGGGTCAATTTTTCTTCTTTGATATAAAGTTATTAAACTTGTGGACCATAGATGAAGGAGTTACAAATATTAGATTGACTTCAAATTTGATATGCAAGTTGACTTCACTTGGATCTTTGTGCCCCCCTTATCCCATGACCAGTGGGGTCTCATGTTGGGCTTCAATAGGCGGTCCGCACCGTAAACCGTAAGGACGATCTTTACAGGACCGCCTCCCTTGTTATATTATCTACTAGTTTAGAATATGATTTATACAAAAAAAAAAAAAAGGGTGTTTGGATAACTTAGGAAGTATATATTATAATATCTCTTTTTCTTTTAAAAAACTTTATATTACATTATTTGAGGATATGTTGTATAAGATAATCTTTTGTTACAAAATCTTTTCTATATACGAAAGAACTCTTGGGCAACTATTAATTATAGTGGCTCACTATAAGTTTTAACATTAATGATCTTTATTGCAACTGTGACTTGCAACGTTAGATTGGCCCCACAATGCTTACAAATTTAATGTGGGGTCCTCTAACCATATCACAATTAAACAACCCTTTTTAATTACCAATATTAGGAGGGTCTTTCTAATATCACACTAGAATTGGCCCATCCATGAGGTGGGACCTGATTGATCAACCCATTTGCCCGGATGTATTACTTAGTGGCTAGCACCTGCTTGTTTATGCTCTTCAGTCGCCAATGAATAATGTGGGGCATCCAAATTCAAGAGGCAAAATTTATTGGATCAGATTGGCATAAGAGGGGTATCTGCGCTCAGATATTTAGTATGGAATGTGGACCCAAGGTATTATTGATGCGCAGAAACTTATTGTTTATTCCTTCTTAGATAGAGCTCTCAAGTCTCAAGCAATAACTTGTGATCCTAAATCTTTGTTGAGAAAGAAGAAATATTTAAAACACCCAATTGGCTACCTTTCAACTCTTTCTAGAAATTATTATTCACAGACTACAGAAACAGGAAAAATGAGAACTGTCACGGGTTTGATTGAAGCACTAATTTATATTTGCATGGAGTGTGATTGTTGGTCTTGAGATATTTTAATTACTGGGAGCTGTTTGGATGTGGAGGGTGGAAAACCTCAAAACGACTGCAGAAAGTACAAATTTATGTGAGACAGTCCCAGGTTTAGGAAATTCTTTGTGTGGTATGCCGAAAAAATATTTCTGAGTGATTGCATGTGAAAAAAAATAATCAAACAACAACAACAGGGTTTTCAAGAAAATAAAATAAAATTGGGATTCTACTTATTCACCTCGTCCAGAGTATAGCTGTGAGTGAAACACTCTTCTCAAGTTTGAAGGAATTATATAGATTATTGCAAAGTTCGAGCCATGACTGATGATTCTGGTTGTCTCAACGATATTATATTCTGTTTTTGTTATTTAAAATAAATAAAATGCCGCACATATTGGTTATATCTTGAGAATATTATAATATTATAAAAAACATTAAATTTCTAAGAATTGATATTTAAAATTATAAGAAAATAAAATATTGTGAGATAATCATGAGCAAAATTACAATCATCATCAGAATGAAATGCTAAAACGGAAAATCATATATGAAATCCCAATTAAGTATTCTATTCGCGACCCTAAATTTATATATTCTTGTGTTAGGATTATGCTCTCCGTTGCAAGAAGATTCTTGCATTCCTATATCTTCCATTTGAAATTGTTATCCTCTTCATTGAGAGAAATTAATTTTTACTTTTTTTGCATGGAAAAGGTGCCGCGTCAAACAACTAAAGTGTGGACTTTATAGAAAATTAAAAGACGTCTTTCCTCTCTCTTGAATTCCTAATGTTAGTCAAACATACCCAAAAGTAATTAAGATCTAATTCTTTAGTCTTATTATTTTTTGAACATTTTTGTTCTTTTAGTAAAAAAGTGTTGCTGTTAACCTCACACACACTGCTCAAGTCACAAAATCATCAACCCCAAAGTCAAGGATTGAACCCTCATGGATTTTAAAGAGAAGGATAAAAAGGAGGTGCTTCACGACCTAGCCATCAACATATTGGCTTATCACAAACTTACATGTCATTCTAAAATTGGTATATGCTTTTGATTTTGGAAAATCAATGTTCAAAAGACATGGATTCTTATAGCCGCAATAGATAACACAAGCAAAAGGTAAATCCATTTTAACTCACTAGCTAGTTCGCTAAAGGTTAGGTGATGACCTTTATTAGTTGGATGAAAATGTTCTATTATGAGCAACACCAAATGCAATCCAACAATGTGGGCCTTACTTGGGCCTAGTCTGGCCCACTTTTCATCAATGCGGATCCTTTGATACTCTTTTAATCCCATGCCCTAGGATCAAGCTCAATTTTATACTCACATGTTAGATTGAATCTCAGGAAAATCTACAACTAAAGTACTATTAAACTATCAAGGTGTTAAATCAACGGCTAAGATAATCTAATTGGGCTAATTTTTTGGGTCCCCCTATCTATGAGGATATCTTTCCATACGTCCTCAGCCCATTGATAAATTTGTATATAAGCTGGCCTCTTGAGCCGGTAGCCGAACATCTCCCTAGTTTGAATCCTTGTTTATTGTAAACATAAATAATCACATAGAAATGATCTTAAGTATATATTAACTTGTTCTTATATAAAAAAAAATAACGCAAAAATATATAGTGCATATTTTCATATAGACTTCATCACACGTGTCCAATTCAATTTGCCAATAGAGAATATATCAAATTATGCGCAAAATACCGGGATTATTTGCTTAACAATGAGATTCAATAGGGGCATCAAATAGAGGTCAAACCCCACCATATTGGAAAGAGTTTTTTTAATTTAACAGGTTCAAGAATTTTCCCTCTTTGCAAAAAAGTGGTATACCAAATTATATATGTAAAATTGAGTATTTTTCATTACATATACAATACAAAAACGTGGCCTTGTAGATGCCAAAAACCTTTTGGGGCCCCGTGATATGAGTGCCCTAACTGGGTGCTCATATGGTATGTCTCCTGGCCTTTGGGCTGGCATGACTAAAGATCGTCCAATCTGGCATGGAATGGCCAACAAATTCATATACAAAAAAACAATAGCTAGTAACTAAAAAGTTGACATGCAAAGTTGATGGCAAAATCATGAAATTTGTGTCATGCCCCACCTGCAAATTCTATCCCAACATCACCCATTTTGGACAACTCAGATCAAGACACCATGCATGCAACCTTAGTGGCCAGCTTGAGGGGGCAAGGCAGCTAATCATACGTCACTCCCATTTATTCTCCTACTTGGTTGGATTAGATGGGTGGCACTGTCGATCACAATTATCAGTGATATTTTGAAAACTTTTCATATATACTATTATATTTTACTGGAATGCTATTTTCTGATAGTTACTGGGATTTTTTAATTATTTAATTCTAGTTTATATTTAATAAACTAGTAGAGGATCTGTTTATTCAAAGATATGGAATAGGGAGAAGAAGGGTAATCCATTTGAGAATTTTGTCCAAATAGACCGATACAGCATAATTAAATTCAAATTGCAGATCCAACATGATTGGGGATAAGGATCTGATGATGATGAAAAATATGGTGTGGGTTGCACTTAATCTGCAAAAAAAAAAAAAAAAATAATAAATAAGCGCTAGACCGGTTAAGTGGGTCTGCCTGACTTGACCTGCACTGGTGGTGGGGTTGTGGCTATGTGATCTATTTAATACAGCTCGAGCCTATACCCATCTCAACCATCAATATCTTCTTTCCCTGCTGTGTGTCCGTTTTCAAAGCAATAATTTGGGTGTTCTAACACCAAATCGGATTTGGGACATCTCCCATCAACACTGGGCCCCAACAGATCAACGGTCTCATTCACAAGAATGAGTAATTCGTCATCTCTACCTTGACAGGCAGCAAACTATATCTTTGCTTTGGCACAGGATGCTCTTATCTTCTCTTTTGTAATATCTGATGTATTATTGATGAAAACGTGTATTTTCCAATAGATGAGAGCATTAGCCCCATATACGTAACGTAGCAGAAGAAAAAGCTCCTACTCTGCTACCATCCACAAAGCATTGTAACTTATACACAACTTGAACAGAACCAAGAAAGAGAAAGATATAGAGAGAGAGAGAGAGGGGTGAAAATTAAAGTTTCCATGAAAAAATCTCACCCTCTTATCTCCAAACGATCCACACCCTTTTCTTTCTTTGGAGACTTTTTGCCCAAGAACACGACTTAGAGAGAGAGAGAGAGAGAGAGAGAGAGAGAGCCGTGACCCACCTTAGACATGGAGGGGTTTGAGGTTTCCGGCCGTCCGACACGTACCGGTACAACACCGAAAAGCAGATGCTATATCTGACGTTACAACACCATAATGCCCACAAGACGGTTTCAAGTGCAATCACACCCACCCATCTGCATTCTTCTCCTCCTTCCTCTCTCCTTCTAGGGTTTTATTCTTCTTCTCTTAATCTCCATCCCTCTCTAGATTTCTAGGGTTCTAAGACAATATTTCCACTTTTCCCACATCTGGGGTCTGGTGGAAATGGATGATTATTCACAGCTGAGCGAGAACACGAGTGGTAGAGGGAGCTTCATCTATGCTTCACCCGCGATTGCACCGAATTCTTCGGTGTATGCGCGGAGTAGCAACAGCCCCAACATGCAGCAGCAGCAGCAGCAGAAGGCGATGCCTTTGAATTCGTTTCATCAACAGCACCACCACCATAATCAGCCAAGTGGATGCTTTCTTTCGGATGGTCCTTCATCTGTGAAAACCGAAGGAGGGTCTTCTCAACAGCAGCTCCCCGAATTCCACTACCCCTTGGTGCAACAGCAGCAGCAAGGGAATGGGAGTTCTAATGAAGTTGATGCGATCAAGGCCAAAATCATTAACCACCCCCAGTACTGTAATCTCTTGGAAGCTTACATGGATTGCCAAAAGGTAATGAAAAAAAAGAAACTAAATTTCATTAGGAGAAGATGATGATGGATAATTTCTTTCTAATGTGTTTTTGTTTTTGATTGATTGATATTATAATAGGTGGGAGCCCCACCCGAATTGGTGGCGAGGCTGGCGGCGATTGGGAGAGAGCTCGAAAGTCGCCAACGAGCGGCGCTGAGTTGCCGTGAGTCGTCGACGGACCCGGAACTCGATCAATTCATGGTAATCTTCTTTTTCATGGATTTAGTTTTCTGTACCAGTCTCTACCAGTACTAGTATGAGAAAGAAAGTTTGTTGTTTGGTTGATTGAAAACGAGTTTTGAAGTGATTTCCTGTTGTTTGGTTGTGTTTTTCTTGTCAATCTTTTCCATTTCCCATCTGGGGTTCTTTCCTCTCTCTCTCTTCTATAATTACAGGAAGCTTACTATGATATGTTGGTGAAATACCGAGATGAGCTAACGAGGCCTTTACAAGAAGCGATGGAGTTCATGCGAAGGATAGAGTCCCAACTCAGTACTTTAACTAACGGATCTGTTAGAGTCTTCTCTTCAGGTATCTCTCTCTCCCTCTCTCGCCGCCTCCTCTCTCTCACTCCCTCTCTATTACTGAACAAGGAAAGGGAAACGAACCCTTTACTTGTAAGAGCCTTTTTTCTCCATCTCCATTGCTCAACAAGGAAAGGGAAAGAACATAAAAAGAGGATAAAACGCCCTTTGGATTTGCAGGAGAAAGAAAATGGCTTACCAATGAACAGTGCTTGCCCAATTGTACGGTCACACAGTCTGCATCTCTGGGTCCTTTGCCAGTCCGTATTTTAATACGTCTCTCCCCCGTTTCTTGCGAAGGTAGCTTTGACCAATGAATAACGCAATAGAGAGAGAAAGATCTGTAGAACCTAGAACCACCCATCAAAGCTCACGAGTCTATAGTAGTACAGCGCTCTCTCTCTCTCTCTCTCTCTCTCTCTCTCATACAAAAAGAAGAAAGACAAAACGCGTCTTAGGATATCTTAGCAGAAAAAATAAGAACACACGCTCGTCTCTAACGGGGTAGCTTTTTCGGTGCTGACAGCCCTCCCTCCCTCTCTCCCTCCCTCTTTCTCTCTCTTTGAGTTCCAAGCATAGCTTAGTATATAGAGCAGTCGCCGTCCTTGGTCATTCCCAATGCTTATTTATTGCTTTCTGATAAGATTATTAAATGATGGGAGGACATTGGATGCGCTTTGAATGAATGAGCTGAATCCATACAGGCTTAACTAGAGATTGTCAGGATTCTCTCTACTGAAGCTTCTGGTTTTTTTTTTTTTTTTAAGATCTATTGCATTTAAATTTCAACTTATGTTTTTTTTTCCTTAATGAGAGACAAGGAAATGTGGAATGTGGGGTGATCGTCCATTTCATGCAGTTGTTTCCATTTTGGATTTTTATATTAGGTTTATGATTACAGTAATTTGATTGTATGGTGCAGGTAAGTCCTTAGCATCCCTTGATTATTTTTGTCATTAAAAAAATCATTTTGTATCACTGCATGTGAAACTTTGGAAATCTTTATTAGGTGCTTGGACTGTATTAATTTACTCTTAGGCTGTTGGGCATCCTAAACATTGATAATTGAGGCATTCGGAATACATTCCCATGGATTGAATGAGTTGTTATGGCAACCAAGGATTCAAGAGCACTAGTGCTTTCCTTATTATAATAATGAATGAAAAAAAATTATTGCCATGTCTAAGTGAGCATCGTATTCCTAGTATGCCTAGCAATTCTAAAATACCAAGCCTATTAAATGCTAACATTTTGTTGCTTCCCTAAGACTTTTCTAAAGAATGGTATTTCTCTCTTGGAAGAAGAAAATAGAGAGGAACCATTCAAATTAAAAAAAAAAGAAAGAAAAAATAAAGAGTGGTATAATAGAGAACACCAAGGGAGAAGGTTTCACTTGAATATTGCAAGAAGGGTTGAGCACTCACTCTTTCAACCCCTCTCTCTTTATCTATTTCTCTATCTCCAAGCATGGAATGGGAGTGCACCAGGGCAATGAATTCAGGTAATTTTTTTGGTAAGAACAATGAATTCGGGAATTGATGGCTGCTAAAGATAAATCTGTTTGTAATATTACTCTTACTCTTGTTATTTGAGAAGTTTCAAACATGTTTTGGCCATTTGTTATGTGACGATTTAGCTTGATTATGCTGTGCTTCTTTGGCTATCGTTTTGTTAGGATTTTCAAGTATCCCTTTCTTTGCATTTCTAGAAATGCATTCATATAATAATAATAATAATAATAATAATAATAATAATAATAATAATAATAATCTTTCATTGCAACTGGCTTTTTTAGTAATTTGTTTGATTCCTAGAAGAACCCACTAGAGGGGAAAAATAATGTAAGAACAATATTGTAATAATGTAGTGTATTTATCCACCTACGCTACATTTCCATCTAAAACCACTGTTAATGTTCCTAGACATTTTAAACCGGGTGCTAGCAGTCTTGCTTTTTTTTGTATACATGAATGTGATGCGACTGCATTACTTAATTATGCATTTCATGCAAATCCAATCTAGAGAGCCAGAGTAAAATCTTGATTGGGTCAAGAAGACTGGGTCAACTATATCAAATTGCATTGAGTCAGGTGTGACTTGATTGAGTTGTACAAGTTGACCGAGATGGACGGTGAAGCCAAGATCTAATTCCATGGAGCAGATGATGATGAACTTTTTGTTCGCCTGTATTATGAATTGCCAAAGAAATGAATGCATTGCATAAATTCAACTTGAGATTCATCCAAGGAATGATCTCAATTTATACAAACTAATAATAATTTATATCTAAACTAATTCGCATCTCAAAGAACCATTGTCTCTAACCAAATGTGTCTCTAAAATGGAACAAACCTAATATCTCTAACATTTTTTTTTAATAGTTTTTGGCTTATTTTTATTCTAACAGTTATATCATATATTAGCATTATCTTTGTTTCTAATCTATTTTATTTGTTGTATTAACTTTACTATTTACTTAGTGTTACGTTGATCATGTGAATATGGTGATTTCATTAGGTGCGAAAAAATATTTTCTAGGCAATTTAAGATTCCTTAATTTTAAATTACTAAATGATTTCCAAATGATTTATCAATCATCTCAGATAATTTGTGTATAATATTTACAACATGTAAAATGATAAATAAAATCTGGTTTATTCATTTCTCTTGTTTTATCTATGTCTTGTATAAATTTCACCAGCACCCTTCCCCTTTATTTTGTTTGTACTTTCACTATCCTTTGTAAATTGTGAATAATTGGCCTGCCAATTTTTTTCCCATTCTGCACAGTGATATTGTATTAATGGTATATGGTATACCATATAATTATTTTGTAATTTGCCAAATCCGAGTTATCCATTAATTCCATATTCGACTCCCAAAGAGTCAACGTTATACCCATTAACTATTTGCATGGATTTTCTTGGTCCCATTATCTCTTCCACCCGTGTTGTTCAAAGAAAATTTGGCCGACTCTTCACAAAATTCAAAATTATGCAATGATTGAAAATTTCTAGATGGGCTTAATGTCGTTATCATGACTTCTATAGGGCTTGGTGACTGAGATCTTTCTTAATGTGATAGAGCCTTTCAAAAAGGGTAAAGTGATTTTGGGTAGGACATGTGGCATGTGGGTGGGGCTTATTGGTCCGCTCTATAAAAAGAGTATTCGATGGATTCACTGTCTATGTGCTGTGGAAATGATCTAATCCAAGCTTGAGCTTATACCAGCTTAAACTTGTCTCGAACATTAAACAAGCCACCTGGAGCTCAAGCCAAGCTGAGTTTACTGAGCTCGATCTTTGCTTAAGCTGATCTAGGCTTCATTGTAGTAAACTGAGTGGGAGCTCGAATCAGGCATGATTGGAAAGCAGTCTCTGTAAGATCTGATATTGTTTGTAATAAAACATCAAACCTATGGATCTAGTTTTTTGCATTAAACAACATATGATCTCAAATAATTAAAGTGTACCTTGCGCCATGATCTTGATGATGAGCGAATCTCCTTTCTCAAGTATGGTTTTCTCCTATCTCCCTTATCACTCCAATATGCGTGAAGTTGATGGGTACTTTTATAGATCTCGTAGGTTAAGAGAGAGGGCCGGAAAACCATATATATAGATAAGCCCTAGAGAGATTTCTTCCCATCAAAGAAATCTAATACAGATAAGTTTCCTTAATTGCCTCAAATCAGCCAACAAGAGTCCTATTTGATTGGGCTTACTAAAATATCTAAGATAAACTTAATAAAAACAAAAACTAAAAAGGGGAAAGTAACTTAAATTAGTGGGCTCAAACCGTGGGTCCCATCAGTGTTGCACATGTGGTCATGAGGACCACTCATGTCTAACAGTCTCCACCAAGGTAGGCTTAATCTTGGCTTCACAATGCATATTAAGTTTAAGCATGAGTGAAGCGCTACTGATATAAATAAAGGGGAATTCTCTCCTTGGCAACACTTCGATGAGTGCCATTGGAGCACTACTATGTGGGATCGTATGCATGTCTAAGAAGTTAACCTAAAATCAGCCTATTTGGATCTTAGTCGGTGTACTTTTTAAGGTCTCAAAGGTCAGCATTTAAAGAAGTGTTATTTATATATTGGGTGGTTAATAAAGTGAACACATCATAGTTTCATTTTGAGGATACTGTTGTTTCTTATGTAATTATACAGCATGTCGGTGCATTATGTTTTAAATGTTTGGTTGTATTACCAATTGCTTTTCTTAAGAATTAAATAAATAAAAACAATATGTATATTCAGAACTAATATACATATATATTTATGTATTATATGCTTTTCATATAGATGAACGAAGTTGACTCCCTTGCAAGCTGACTCTGAGTTGAGCCTACTAGAACCTCTTAAATTTTGAAGCTCTACCCAAGCTTATTTAAGCTGGTACAAGCTTGAGCTTGGCTCACTAGACATCAAACTAGAGCTCACCGGGCTAGTTTGCCATGTAGTTTGTCTTGTTGACATATGTAATCATCAAAATCGTCAGACATTGCTAGCTGTCCCATCAAAGGCAATTGAAGTAGACCGTAAATCCAAAAAGCAACAAGTGGTTTGCATTCACCAGCTTTGATTAAACAACTGACGAGATCCAATGAGTACTTTTTTGTTGCTAATGTACAAAACTCTCATAAGGTTGGACCAATGGGCTCTACCTACATGCCATGTTTCTACTGAAAACCTCCGTTACCTTTTTTCCCGAAAGGCCTTGTTAGCTGGTCTTTTTGGGTCATTAAAGACGACATAGGTAAAATAAATGACATGTGGGTTCAACATTCTGGGAAATTTATGCAGTTTTATCCATGCTTGTATGTTTCTTATATCCATTTATGTCAGTTATGTCTCATTTTGTATATGATAAAAATCTGGCAATTGAAACAAGAAAACTCCAGATGATAATTTTCAGAATCCAAACTTAAGGGACTTAACCGATGCTAACCATCAGAATCCAAACCTAAGGGACTTTAACCAATGCTTTGGTAGAGAAGGATAAATGTGCTAAATTCTCAAGTCCAATAAGTAGACATGACATTTGACTATCATCATAGGCAAAATATACTGCAGATAGACCGTGTTGCTTCAAAAAGTAATTACAATTTTTCCCTTTTCTTCTTTCCAATAGTAAAATTACACGTACCTCGGGAAGGTACTTATCTTTTTGAAATCTGGTTTAGACTTTCCTGTACTCCCAACTACTCTTTTTATGTGAATATATTACTAATATTGTAGTTTTGTTGCGCAATCAATCTTCTCAATGAGGAAATGCTCAAAATCTGCCAAGGCGGTTATATGCTTTCAAACTCATGTTTCTTTTATGAATGTATTGTTTTTGCCACGGAAGGGGGTATTGATATCTCCATCCCAACACTGAAAAGAGAAGGTTGTTTGTGATGTGTGCTTTTCATCATATCAACATCAAATCTGCTCTTGCTTTATTGCTTCGTGTTCACGACTACCCAGAAATTTCTTTGTTTCAAGAGTTCGAAAGAAGAAAATGTTGTTGGCATACTCTTTAGGGAAACACCATTACACTACCTGGTCCTTGTTGAACAAGAGATTTAAGTTGTGGAATGCTTGAATTGCTATATCTGTCATTGTGGATTTTGTTGTATGTGCATATGGACGGTGATGCAGGCAAAACATGTTGACTTGATGAAAGCTCTAATGAGTGTACAAAATCTCTCATTTATTGGTGGAGGATCACCTATTGTTTTTATCTTCTAGTATAATTTCTTACATGGTGACCTGGTCTCTAGCTTTATGTGAATTATAATTTGATAGAATAGCGCATTGGATGCCACATTTATAGTTGAATCATGTGTTATTGAGATAAAAGCACTTTCAATAGTTTCCTTGTTAAAGTAACTACCAATTGGAGTAGGAAATATGGCAATTTGTGTGGTCCCTTTGCCTATCAGATATGATCATATGAGAAGTCTTCAGGATTTTTTGATTTAAATAAAAATTAAGTCTGTCAAATGTTGACATGAAATAGATAGTGAGCAAAGTTTCTATTTGGATTGCCCAATTAATGATCTTTAATAAGATTTCTGGCAACATATGATTGAATCGATTTTTTCTTTCTTTCTTTTCTTTTTAATAGATAGTTGGATCGCCGTCTTGTATTTGATTTCCCAGGAGGCACTAGAAGCCCTTGCCAAATGTTTTATTTTTATTAGTAGTTACTTTTGCAAGTAAACTATTGTAGTCAGAAATCGTAATACACACATCTTAGTGTTTTTTCGCTTTCGATAGTTACTTTTTCCCTTGGGCACTAATTTGTTTATCTAATCCAAGTTAAGACTTTGGAGATACTTTATATATGTGATGGATTCTTGTGTTTCCTTTGTTAGGATTCCCATTTTGATTATCCTTAATTGGTGTCATAATAAAAAGTTCTGGAGGGCATGTAAGCCCCTTTTCAATTCAACTATCTAGCGCTTATCCCTCAAGTTGTCACGTATAGGGAAGTGTAAACACAAGAATAGTTTTTAGTCCTTTGGAATGGGCCTTTGACTATTTTACCATGAACAGCCACTCCACATCATGAAAGGACTAAAATGTTGTCCAACCTATAATAGTTTTTATGTGAAAAATGCGGTAAAAAACCTGTTGTAAATCATGGAAAAGAAAATCTTCTGTGATGCTTATTTGCTATTTTAGTTCACCATATATCATATATGGAAGTTTGCAATGAAGGGAATTAGAAAAAATAAATAAGCCAGTGGATAAACAATTAGGATGAATAAGAAACTCATGAATTTTCTTAAGTGCATGATTTACAAAGGCATTATTTTTCACTATATACAGCAATACATTCAATGTCTTTGATTTGAATCTCTGACAAATATTGGTCCTTGGAGTATATTGCGCGATAATTTAGGTTTATTTTATGTTGAGATTTTCAACACACACTTTTTGACATGTTCAGAATCAATTGGATATGATTACTTTGTTTTATTGTTACTGTCGAGCAATGGTAAAGTAGTCTGTCTCTTTTGTTATTCCGAGTACATACAGAAGTATTTCAGTATTTAGGAAACAAAAAAAAAAGAAATATAAATATATATATATATATATATACAGAACAGACTGAAGTTCTGCTACTTGTATGAAATTAAAGAAACTCAGTTATACACTACTAGTTTCAGAAACAGAAAAGAAAGAAACCAGTAGCAAAACTGAGAAAGACCGAAACCAGAAATATTGAAGTAAAACTGATAAGAGAGTGTACTCAGAAATAAACGACAGAAGGAAAATTTGTCTTAAGATTGTTATTCCGAGTACATACATTAGTATTTCAGTATTTTGGAAATAGATTTGCACTACGGTGAAATAGTACAAGTACAAAACCGAATTACAGTATGTAAATGCACTTACTGTTTAAAGGCAGGAGAACAATACTCTTTTGTTGAAAATGTGAAGTCCATAAATTCGCAGTAGATCAAGGCTAGTGTTAAACACTATGTCCTTAATGGGGTGTGTGAAGCAAGTTCACTACTTCCTTTTGTTTCCATGTTTAACATGTTCAAGTAGTGGTGTTAGGAGGCAATTTCTCATTTACTCCTTAATGGATTAAAGCAACCCAATACATGTCCTTAATCTACTCATGGAGTAGATTACATTCCCATGTATTCCCACCTAAAAGGATAAGTGGGTCTCACTTTTATTGTAGCTCAAAGATGACCAAAATAATGGGTCCTCTAACCATTTTTCCAACATCTTTTTCACAAACTTGTATGCCCATCTATCTTTAAACATGTCCTCAATCTCACATAAATTTCCATAGATTTATACCTGCAAATGTACCTTTAACTATTTGCGGGCCTCTCACCACATATGTTAATGGTTGAATTTTCCTAACATACCTGTATCCTAAGGATATGAGACAGGTACTGGATGTTGCATTGATAGTTGTATGAAAGTTTGTGCATATCCATTATTTCATATAGCTTGGAAAGCCTTTTTAGTATTCATTGCAAAGACTGGCAGAAAGGACTTCGTGGTCACAATTTTGTTAGGTGAAAAATGTACCCCATGTAAAAATCTTAATAAGAAATATGAATTTATTGTTATGGATTGGATAAGTTGTATCTGTAGCTGTGTTTTTTATTTTGAAATGTTCAGAGTGATATCCCAAAACCTGTAAATATGCCCTTTAACCTTTATCTATACATGTGTTTAGGTGTCAGCCTGCCACCATGAATGACTATATGAAGTGTGGTATCCTTATAATAAGTCCGAACCTTTATTTTCTATTGTCTGTATGCTTCTTTTGTTTTTTCAAACTGTTGCATGCCTTACATTTACTGTTCATGCCCCACAAGCATAACTTCCTTCTATCTAGGACTCCATGCACAGCCATAGCTGCTTATCAGATTCATTTTTTAGGCAGTGGAGGATGTCTAATCAATCCCTCATACTCCAAATCAAAGGTAGGGAAGATCCTTCATTTCTCCTTTTTCTATTACCCCGCTAAGTTTAGGAGGAGATTCAGGCGTAGAACTGGCTCTGTGTGCCAATGATACTAGAGCTGCTTGAGTCCCTAGGCTCCTGTACCCCTTCAATGAAGGATTGGGGCTTCAATTGGTGAACATCACAACTTTTTTGTAGATACTGCTAGATGCTCTCTCTTCCTGTTTGTGTTTTGGCTAAATCTCGAATTAGTGTGGAAGTTCTCTATATCAAAGGAATAATTGTATTTGGTCGTGTTATACTTCTTGAGATGCATCTATCATCGACTCTGATATTTTTCCATGAGTGAAAGTATCAGGATCGTTCTTACGCAGAATTTGATCTTCTTCTTTGGTAAGCGTGTCCTCATTCAATTTTGACTCTAGACACAATAATTTCCCCGGAAAAGATAAAACAGGTTCTACTAATACTCAAGGACTTGGGGTTACAGTAAAAATGTAAAATCTCAATGTTCACCTGTCTGAAGTAAATGATCTACAAAAATATTCATGAAATATCATAGCTAAGGGGAGGCAAGTTATCTATAATTCTTAAAAAAAAAGTAGGTAGTATACTGTGTAAGACATAAGGATGGAAGAGAGAAGTCCCACAATTGTTGTAGCTGACATTAAACAACAACATGTGTGCCCGAATCAATTCATACATTGGTTGTTTATTGATGTGGAGCGGGGTACTAGGTGTGGGGTGGGCAGAGATGGAGAGAATTGAGATGGTTGGTTCTAAGCTCCCCATAGCAGGCGAGGAAGAAGAGAGGACTCGGAAACCCCAAAATCACTCTATCTTTTATTTTCCCATTAATCATTGTCTGCCTAGCCTAGGAGGCTTTACAATGGTTAAATATGAGAAAACATAACCCTAAAGATAATATGGAAAATCCAAATACATCGATGGTCACGATTTAAACATCCACCTAGATACAACTTAAAACAAAAATAAGTAAATAAAACTCCAAATAGACTAAGATAGTTGGGGTGGTCCCAAAGAACAGGTTGAGATGGATGGGCTGGGCCCATTAGTGGGTGGATCCATCTGGACCATGGGTCTATCCTGCATCATTGACAGAAGCCTTCCAAATCGGTATCACCTAATCGATACCAATTGAGGATTTTGAACAATAAGAGAAGTCAGCAGAAAGAAGCCTAGCAGATGTTGTAACTTATGACCATTTGAATGTGAAGCTTGCTAGGATTGTAATAAATTTTGGTTCTTGTTTCCTTCAGAGTCTACATTCCCTATAAATGAGGGCATCTCGCTTTGTCCTTTGTTTTTGAGATTGGAGTCTAGAGTTGAACTTTAGAACTAGCAAACTTCATTGCTTTATAGTGGGTGTGTAATGAAGGGAAAAATTAACTCACAAATGTAAGAAACCCCAGAATTCTTATTTGAAACCAAAGCAAAAATCTCACAAATTGAGAAACAAAAAAGATGAATTGTAGTCAGTTCATGTACAAGGCCAATTACATATCAACAGAGACTAGTAATTCGGCTTTCTAATATTAATAAAAATGCTTATCTAGACTATAAACCGCATAAGGGCATAAATGACTTCTCCTGATGGCTGAATAACATGTGAACTACAATCCAATTACAAATATGAAAATCTAAAACCTACTAAAAGTAGCATTGACAGAAAAAAAAAAAAAAAAAAGGAAGGAAAAACATGAGTTTTGATCAATGAAACAATGAGATTTGGGGTTTTAATATCTACCAAAGTACTTGTTGGTAGCTTTCCAACAATATATCTTAGTTGCATTTCTGATCGCCAGTTTGGAAGTTAAACCCACTGGTTTGACTTATTCTGGTTATGACGCTTCATAAAGTCATTCGCAACCCTGCGTCACTATCTAATTAGGTCGTTCTTACTAGATCTTTTTTCTAATACCGAAGTCGCTTATGGGACGTATAAATTTTTAAGGTGATATCTAGGAATTGACATTGTCAATGATTTTTGGAATTTCTTTGATCCACTAGGAAGCATGGTATTTCCCTTATTACAATGTTGAATAAGAAGCTTCAACTGTATGATTGTTGTAGCCAAAGCGCCATTGTGGTGTTAAGTTGCATACTAAGGTCTTTCTTAGTGAGACTTTATCCAGTCGTGTCCAACTGTATTATTGGGTGACCCTTACCTTGATATTAGAACTTTTTCTAATATAACAGTTGCTTCTGTGGTGTATAACTTTCTAAAAAAGTATCCAGGAATTGGCATTGGTTGCTTGTGGGTGTTTTAATGAAGAAAATAGATTACTCTCTCTCTCTCTCTCTCTCTCCCTGAAGTAACGAACCTTCAAATTATCATAGGATGATATGAGAAAATCCTAGGACTTGAGATACAGAAAAAGGGTATCCTATTGATTTTTTATTTTTATTTTTATTTTTTACATTACCACCACATATAACCATAGCAAACGACTTGGTCATAGGAACACCTACTCCCATAGGGAGTAGGAAAGCTTGACCCATGCTCAACCCGTTGGAAGTCTATTGTGCTAGCTAGTGTATTCGCGTAACTAAAAAGAAGAAACGCATAAAAAGTCACAAGTCAACATAGTAAAAGTACATCTTTTTGAATGGTAACTTACTGAAAATAGGTTTACCAAAGCGGTATATGTGCTGTTCTAGACATCAAACCACTTGAAAACACATAAATAACAATTCTGTAGGATCTTACACCCCATTGAGCTACCCCTTATCCAAAAACCAATTGGTGATGGGAAATGACACGGCAATGGTTTTATGATGAGGGCGAGGGCTCGACCGCAATTATGACAGCTCACAAGCAAGGGTGGACGCTGACCTCAACAATCCCTCCCTCAATGGCACACCCGCCGCGACTCCTGCTGCTCAACTCGC
Source organism: Persea americana (assembly GCA_029852735.1). Classification (NCBI taxonomy): domain Eukaryota; kingdom Viridiplantae; phylum Streptophyta; class Magnoliopsida; order Laurales; family Lauraceae; genus Persea; species Persea americana. Next base: position 79,531,060 of record CM056810.1, read on the forward strand.
AAAATGCGTGTTCCGTGACTCGAATACCCGACCTACGAGGCTCTTATACCACTTGTAGGATCTTACAACCCATTGGGCTACCACTTATTGCAAAACCAATTGGTGATGGGAAACAACACAACAATGGTTATTTGGTGAGGCCTTGGGCTCGACCACAATTATGACCACTCAGAAGTGAGGGTGGACGTTGACCTTAACAAATTCCTTATGGCCAAACAACATACTGAACCTTTTGATTAGAAATTTGAAATCTAAAACTTGCTAATGCCTCGTTTGGAATCTCTACTCTTATTCCAACAAGGCCATCCAAAATAGAGCCATAAAAAAAGAGGGGCTAAAGCTCTTACTCTGACAAGCCCAAAAATTTCATTTTAAGAGGATTTACCTCTACTTCTCTAAAGCGGGTAGAGGGTGGAATCTATGCCAAACACTCTTATTTTCCAAACCTCTACCTGCTAGACATTTAGACAAATAGAGGTTGGAAGCAGAGATGCCAAACATGGGCTAAGAGTTATAAGTTTGACCAAAAACTAATATGTGACCCATCAAATGATGTGATTTTGAGATGCCAAAATTCCCAATTTTCCATTTGAATGACTCATCTTCAATTTTTCTTTATTGACAAAATGATATGGTGTTTAGCTTTTTTTTTTTTTTTTTTTTTCCTTTATTTTGTGTGATGATCATTTCATGTTGCGAATGGAACAATAATTTAATATAGAGTACCGAATTACCAATATACTAAAATTGCTTCGGAATTAACATGCAATAATTGACAATAATTTTAATAGACCACACTACAAAACCACAAAATTAGTAGAGGGGTGGGGGGTGGAGCTGTGAGGCCCGCGAATTCTTTAGTACCACGTCAGGGGTTTAGCGAGCTCAAACCAATCACCATCTTCATTGTTGCTATAAAAATATCCCAGGAGTTGTATTGAATCCTCAAAAGAAAAAAGACTTTTCAAATAATCTTAGGATTTTTGTATGAATCTTATGATTGGATACTTGTTATATCGAATCTTACAATTCAGTCAATTTGTCTGGGTGGGAGTAGCCATATCCTAATGACTAATATTAGTAAGTTTTTTACTTTTTTACTATCTTGTTTTCTTCTTCGGTTTTTTTGTTTTTTTTTTTTTGGTTAATGTTTCTATCCTTATGTTGTTAGCTAGTGATTGATGAAACCTCTTAAGAATTTGTGGGATTTTGGAGATGTTTTGGAGGTAGATAACGAATTGTACTTATGGATTTCGTCATAAATTCTTTTTTCTTTTTAATATGCAAGCTTCTTAAACTTCAGGAGGCATTCAATGACTTGTATTTTTTATTTAAAGCGAACAGAAAAAATTATAACTTGTTTATTTTTTATAGTAATGTTGATAAATGCACATATCCTATATGATACATTAGTATATATTAATGAAAATTTTCATATCATAATCTTGTCACTGTCTTGTTGGAAAATGGATGGGTTTTGAATAACTACTTTTTTTTCAACTTTATTTATTGTTCTTCATTTTCATGTTAAAAAAGACCCTATGATTTGTGCTATGATTTGTGATATGATTTATGATATAATTCGATTCAGCCCCTTGAGAGATTTTGGGTATGATTATGATTTTCAGAATCATCATCATGATCTCTCCTTATTGGATAATTTGATGCACCCAATGGATAAAAATGTCAAATTATCTAGCAACTCCTGCGATTCTATTTTCGTATGGTAAAGATCTTGCGATTTGCTATGTATCATTTGCCTCATACTTCACATCACCATATTGTTACTAACTGTATGCAACATATATATGCTGATGAATGTGAAATTTTGGATTTGGGCATCCTTACAGTAGATCAAATTGGGTGAAAAATAAGGCTGGAAGATAAACTCTCCACAGCTGATGTAGTGCTGGTGAAATTTATTTCATGGGTTAAAACTCCATCAAGAAGAATTTTATCATTTTGTTCCTTCAAATTGTGTTTCCGTAATATTCGTATAGAATCCCCCTAACTTCTTTGATCGAGTCATTTTCCTGGAATTTCAGCCAACCAGAACATATGGTTCTCATTGAGACCTTCCAATCACCATTATGCACCTGCTATTCAAGGTCAAGCATATTAAAATGGCCTATGTTACCGAAGGCTGAGCTAGGAATAGTGCATTCTATGCATCAGTACCGTATGTCACTGTACCTTTTCTATATTTTAGCTTCTTCCATATGCAGTTTCGAAGATCTTATCTTCTTCTTGATCATGGAATTTGGAATGGAGATGAAGGGTGGGAACTTTACGTACTTTTTGTTAATTAATGAACAATAAAAGCATGTTCATTAACACTTTAATTATAGCAGCCCCTTTTTGCTTTTCTATTTTCCTTTGTATTTGTAAAATGATACTTTGGAGTGCATTTTATCATAGAGTATAATAGTTTGTAGTTGTTAATTTGGTTTGAGTTGTCAAGACTACATTGTTGTATTGTTAATTTCTACTTTTTTCCAACCTAATTTGGATCCTTTTTTTCAGCAACTGAATAATTCCTCGCCTGTATCCTTTCTCCTTTTAACATCTGTACAACTGTCCCTGATTTCCCAGTTCCTTGAACATGTAACTCTTTTAATATGTCTTACAGGGGTTGATTCAAGTCTTCTTTTTATGTGCCCATACCATTCCAAAACAAGACTTGATTTTCCTTTCTATTGTTGATTAGCCATTAGTTTCCTCTTGTATGCTTATTCCTAATTCGGTCCTTTCCTGTAACTCCCCAATTCCCTGTTGGCATGTGCTTTTCTGCAACGTGCACTTCTCATTTCTTCATTCGTTCAGTGTTCATCTGTGTAGCATAGCAGGAATAACTGCTGTGTTAATTGTCCATCCTTGGTAAATTTATTTAGTGGGAGCCACATTTAGCTTCTTGTTTATATACTCATTCCTAATCCATGCCATTCTTCTTAAACTTATGCAGCTCTGGCCACATTTACTTCGTCAATTCTCTGTTCTTTACTCCATCACATTCAGCTCCTTATGATGATGCTGGCAGTTGTCTTATTAAAGCCACTCCTTGAATCGAAGTGACACATGACTATCTCATCACTTTTGCGCACCAACACTGATCCTATTTTTCTACCAGAAAAGGCACTACTGCTACTTGTGTGAGCCGACTCACGTCCTACTTTTGTGTGTTATAGTTGCCCCCAGATATAGGAATATATGAGAACTGTTGTGTTGTATTGATGCAACCTGTCCAAGACGTCAAAACAAGTGGAAACCAACCATTATAATTTTTTTCTAGTCTTGCATTTAAAATGGTGCTACATAAACTACATTCTTTGATTAGTCTGATCACAATGGTGAACTGTTCCAGGTGAAAACCATAGAGCCAAGTCTAACTAATGATTTGAGCTGGATACCCAAATTTGATATCTGTTTCCATGAATTTGTGAATTGGGGCGTGACATCCCTGCTTCCGATGTTCTCTTTATCTGTGTTTATGTATTATATGGTGGCACCTACTCTGAAGAAACGTAGGATTTGGTGTACTGTATATCAATATACTTTGGATATGCTCATTAGTATAGTACTCCTAATCTACATAAAAACAGGTGTACATTCGTATAAAGTGGTGCTCTGAAAGACACCGAATTCTACTTCATAACTACAATGTACATTTTGCTTGACCTTGTCAAGATTTGGGAAATTGTGCTTGTGTCTTTCATCCAAAGAGCATTGCAGTATGACGGCAGTACTCTTTCCAAATTTGCATTAAGATGTCCTGTGATTGTTGCATCTGTGGAATTGTGGAATCTCACTTGTATTGTACACTTGATTATAACTTCATCTTATAGAAAACTAGTAGCAATATGCTTTTGTTTTAATTTATTGTTGGTGCACATGTGACAGCTCTTTACCCCAGTGATATGCTGGCACGAAGTGCCACACAACTCCATCCTTTTCTTTTCAATTAATTGGTAGTGCTGATTTTTCTCTGCAACAAGCACATGGCATTTTATTTCCTTGTCCATCCAGCAAAGCATGGCTGGGATGTCAAGAATTCTGGCTTGTCTGGTTGGGGTGCAGTTAAAACACTATTACCTTTTGCAAGCAATGTACTTTGGAACCCCGTTTGTATTTGTGTTGAAGTCATATGCTGGACATGGGCTCGTGGCTTTTCATGGGTTATAATGTAGTCATTGTTCTTTTGTAACAATGATGTTAGGGACCAATGACTAGCTGAAAGCTTTTTTTTTTTTTTTTTTTTTCTTTCAATTTCTTTGGCTATTGATTTTTATCACAAATAGCAGTGGAGTTACATAATACGTACAACCCAGAGACACGGGTTGTAACCAGGTAGCCGTGAACCCTTAGTATATTCTAAGTGAGCATATGAGCTGTTGACCAAGAGGATTGATCCATACTGTACAATGGGTGGTCTGTATCACTTTCCACATTAACAGTACTACAATTGAGACCCTGACTGTTGAGAATGGAGTAGCCTGTTCATCTACCTTATATTCAAAACTGTATAGTGGAGTCCCATCACCAAAATATATTGACCTCCAAACCTATTATGTTTCAATGGAAAGTTGCTGATCTTTTTTTTTTTTTTTTTTTTTTGTTCAGAAAAAAGAAAAAGAAAAAGGAACTTAACCCATAATTTGTATTCTTCCAATTGTCCATTGCAGATGAAAAATTTGAAGGAGTTGGCTCATCTGAGGAGGATCAAGATGGGAGTGGGGGTGAGACGGAACTTCCAGAGATCGATCCACGTGCTGAAGACAGAGAACTTAAGCATCATCTTCTGAAGAAGTACAGTGGTTACTTGAGCAGTCTTAAGCAAGAACTGTCAAAGAAAAAGAAAAAAGGGAAGCTGCCTAAAGAAGCCAGGCAGAAGTTACTGAGCTGGTGGGAGTTGCACTATAAATGGCCATATCCTTCGGTATGTTGCAAGCTCGATACATTGATTAAGAAAGGATATATTAATTGTTCAACTCTACCTGGAAATTATCTGGTGTAAATTGTGAAATAACCATAATACTGGATTAAAGTTGTGACATAAACCTATTAAAAAAAAGTTGACATAATGCTGTGACTAGCTGGTTAACTTATAGTTTTGGTGAACTTTCTGTTCATGGTTTTTGCACTGGATTGTTTCCTTCATCATATCACTAACACAGGAGATAGTGTTTTTCACTTTTTTTGTACTTGTTTCCTGCTGATTGTAAATAGTAATTGACTCTAGTGGGCTCACATGGAAGGTCCATGGTCATCACATGACACTTAAAGTTAAATTATATCCATTCAAGTACATGAGGACAGTTTTTAACTACAAAAACCACCCAAGTCTTAATATTTACTGCCTGTGTTTTTCATTTGAAATGTCTACAAAGTGTTAGCACTCATAGATAAATGCTTTTGGACTACGGGCCATCATAATGAATAAAGTGTGTATTAGTTACTCCGTACCCTCTACTTCATAAGAAATGAATCAGTTAATAGTCCAATAATACCTGTTCATTTGCATTACCTATGTTTCGTATGTTAGGTATGATCGTTGAGCTTATTCACCCATGTGTTCCATCTTACAGGGTGATCCTAGTCCATCATTTTGCCTGAAAAATAGCTGGACCATGTCTATTCAAACATAAAGGTTTATTAATTGATCGCTGTATCTATTTCGTTGTTCCCCAGGTATTACTTAAATTTCGATGATCTTAACAAATGGATCATTAACTTACAATGGATGTATATGGGCATATAGTGAAGAGGTGAAAAGTCAAATGGCATCACCATTCTCATGATTTTCTAATGATTTGAGATTGTGCCTCTGATGAGCGGAATGAAGTCTAATGATGATGGACATGGATGTTTTTTAAATTGTTCGTATCCAAATTATATGGGGCGTAGTTAGCCTTGAGGTCTTTTTTTATTCATTTGTAGAATTTTTTTTTTTTTTTTCATTTTTGTAGAACACAATTGATGTAGGGTGCAAGACAAACGTGATGGAATCCATTAATGAGGACAAATTTAAGTAAGTGGGTGGGATCTGAGCCATTTACCACATGGGCACAAGCTCGAAATTTAGCCCTTTTTATTTTTATAGTGTGGGCTACTACAACGGTATGAGACAAATGGGGGTTTTCATTGGTGCCATTCTCTCCACTAAATAGTAAGAAAACATTCTCCGTGACCAAAAAAATGTAAGTAAAATTTGCTGTTGTTAATGAATGGTTGCATTGTTGAGCAAATCCAATGATCTTAACTGCATTAATTGGCCTAATGATCTTAAGTAATGTTTTCCAATCCTCTATTTTTAGTCCCACCATTTAGTAATGATCATTTGAGGGGTGCGAGTTTCAGGTTTTTGTCCATCCACAAAAGACCTGCAACTTTGTGTCTAAATAGACATGAATGCAAGGTTTCATGTGTTGGCTAGGATGAGTCCTTGAACTTTATGCTTGATTTGTGACATAGAAGGGTAACTAAATGACTTGATCTTTTGTATGAGCAGGAGGCAGAGAAGGTCGCTTTGGCAGAGTCGACCGGCCTTGACCAAAAGCAGATAAATAACTGGTTCATAAACCAAAGGAAACGTCATTGGAAACCATCGGAGGACATGCAATTTGTGGTGATGGATGGGCTCCATCCCCAGAATGCGGCAGCCCTCTACATGGAAGGCCATTTCATGGGTGACGGTCCTTACCGTTTGGGTCCCTGAACATGGTCCGACATGACAGGAACCGATGCATATGGCCAAAAGATCGAGATGGGCCAATGGGCGGTGATCGTTTGGAGATGCGAGTATGGTCCAAGTTGTTCTTGCATGTGGTCCATCGTCACAATGTCGGGGTGCGTCTTTCTTGAATCTTGAATGCAGGTCAGTCTTATGCTATTATTTTCATAGCATTTGTATATGTTTTAAGAGACAATTCAAGATGCTGAAATGCTTGTGTTGTACAACGTTTAATTGTATCTTGAATATTGATGTTTTGTTGGGAATGTTTCTATAATATTATACCATTTCTAGGTTTCCAAGGCCGTTATTTTATTATTAATTTTCCCTTTCTTGCTTTTAATATTTACTTGCATTTGCTCGCATTGGTTTTGGTGATACTTTTACCTGTTAATGTATGAAATCGGTTTCAAGTTTCGACTAGAACTCAGCTAATACTTTCCAGTTTCAAGTTGTAAGATGAGGTTGGTATCCAGGAGGCCAAAGTAACCCTAGAATGTGACAAATTCAGAGTTCAGGCAGGTTGTGTTAGGGATAGGAATGGGTTGGGTTAAATAGCTAGTTTGCTCCAACCAGCTCCCTTTTGGGACTGATTTAGTGGTCTTGAGGGACTTGTGGAGGGTATGGGTTATAGAGTTTAATCCTGAGTGAAGTTTGTTCCGGCTTCTTGTTTCAGATGCCTTAAAAGTGTCTCACATGTATATTGATGGAAAACATTAATTATGAAGTGTTTGAATTATAAATTATTATTTTAACATGCTTAATGCCAGCAAAAGAGTTCAAAGCTGAATCATGTCTATATCCTGTTCTCATTTGTGATGTTTGTTGGAAATAATGGCTTGGTAGATGATATAATGATGAGTTAAAAGGAGCAAAGAGGGTTGGATGCACAAGGCACTCCACTTAAGATGCTTTCTAAAAACGAGCAATTCCCCGTTTGCAGGTGGATTTTACAGAAAGTTTTTCCCCGGGGAGAACATGGATTTTGCTGGAAATGAGAGGAGAAAACAAATATGCTTTTGTATGCTAAAATTTGAAAAATTGAATGGTTAAATAGAGGTGGTGAGAGTTCCGGAGAATCTACTAGAATGAATGCTAGTCTAATTAATCAAACTGATGTAGCGGACGTAACCAATCAAACAAGATAGAACTAGCAAATATATTTACCAATCACACAGTACAAGAAGACATACGAATTTAACGTGGAAATCCTTTTTAGGGAGAAAAACCAAAATCTAGAAATCAAGTCCTTATGAACAGTTACAAGATATATTCGCAATTCATTTATCTCAGTCAGTACCTCGACCTAAGGATTGTAGTTGTTCTTGCATAACTTCCGCTACCACGACTTCTCCGGCGTGCACCGTTCTCCTTGATCTCGTCACACCTTGTCAACTATGATGATCAATCTTTCACAAGAGAGTAGAAGCAACAAAACCTTCTAGTGCAGCCTTCAAATCAATCTCACAATGGCTGTAGAGAGAAAATATATCTCTTACCCAGATTAATGAGAGGTGGTGTGTCTATTTGGGTTGAGAGAATTACCCAATTTATGGCTCCAAATCCGTGCATAAGACTCCTAGTAATGATCTACCTAGAATAACTAGTCTTTCCAAACTTCTCCTTGGAGTCTGGATCGGATTGGGCATACTCGTGGCCGCTCGCTATAGCGAGCCATGTCAAGCCCTGTCTCTACCTTGGCTCTGACCTTACATGTGGAAACCAAACCATAAGATATGCGACATCCATTGAACAAAGCCTAGACATACCTCCCGGAAAAAGTCTCAAGACTCCCCCAAAGTCTGAAACACCCCTCTCAAATGATGAGAACCATTATGCAATCTAAGCTCCTGTTTGATTTGCCTCTATTTATCAAAATCTCTAAATTGGATAGAGATTTTGAGAATAGGCGTTTGGCAGCCTCTAAATGGCATAGAAAAGTAGAGGTAATGCTTCTATTTCCTACAGCCCACCAATGCATCCATGTAGAAAGTAGAGGGAAACATATAGAGGTGGGTTATATCCATCCCACAGCCCCCCATTGCATGCATGTTTGATTTGGGACTTGACATTTTAACAAACGACAAGTTTTTTGGTCTGGATTTTGTGGTTATATCTATTATACGCTGTCGGATTCAAACTCTTTTGAAAGACTGTTTTTTCGACAATATACAATAATCTCCCACTAAACAGAATTTAAAATAAAAAAATAAAAAAAATAAAGAAAAAGAAAACTGTATATAGTAAAAAAAAAAACCTACCAGAAGTGTTTATAAGTTTTACACTCCGCTGCACCACTTTTTTAGGGGTTGTAAGGAGCAGTGACTTGATGTATTATTCCTTCCATTACACAAAAAAGTCTTAAATTCTTTGAGGGATTTGTTCTACGAATTTTGATATGTGTATCTAATCGATTTTCCCTGTCTGCCTTCAAAATCATTAATTTTGTCAAGGCTTCATCCTTCGTTCTAATTAGGTATACAAATGTATATTTAGATTAGTCATCACTAAAGGTAATAAAAAACCGTTTTCCTCGTATAGTTTTTGTACTTTTGTTGTCACAAATAGTATTATATATGTTGGTAGATTTATGTATTGATTGGAAAGCATGTTTACATAATTTAGCTGGAGCACAACACTCACATTGATATTTAAAGTTGATTTATTAGGTGAAAGCTGACCCATGGTTGTTGAAACTTGAAAATGCTTAGACATGGGTTCATCAATTTTGGTTGTTTCTTGTGCAATTTGTAATACCTAGTGCACTTGCTCAAATACTGGTTTTTCGTCCACCATTTTATAATAAAAAAAGCTTATTAATCAAATAACACTTATTATATGCATACCTGGCATGTAGTGCTTTTCATAATTCTATTGCCATTAAATACTTGCAATAGAGGTTGAAGAAGCAGTGTTACATTGCAGCAAGTACAAGCTTCAATATATACAATCATCTCCATGCTACGTCAATTGTTGTTGGTTGCAACCGTCAGTTGAGTTTGAGAAGTGGCTGTTAAACTTTCAACGTTGTCGCTTCTGGATATTGGACATGAAGCACATCTGCCACTCATTGAATGACCAACTGCATGTAGACCTTCATATGTCATTGCTTACAGATGGACTCATTCAATGTATTCCAATTTCTCAATTTCGGTTTGGAGAGATTTGGAAGTAGGAGCAGCCATTGATAGAGAGGATTTACCATCTTTGAACTGTTGGATATAATGGCTTCGCTGATGATATAACGATGAATTAAGAAAGCAAAGAATGTTGGATGGGCAGTGCGCACCACTTAAATTGCGTTTTTAAAGAGAGTAAGCTCCTCATATGTAGATGGTATCCCCTCGATGCAATTTCTAATTCTATTTCAAGTCTGCACACAAGTCACAAAGAAAAATGGATATGCCCAAAAATGAGAAAGAGGATTTAAAAAAAAAAAAACAAAAAACTTTATGTGGCTAGAGCACCTAACATAGAAATTTAGCTTAACTCACACCACAAAGGAAATTTGTACAGAAAAATCAAAAAAATTTTTTTATCATTTTTTTTGTTGGTCGATGTCGACTTTCATTTTCTGTGTTAAGGGTCGACGGCGACCTTCGCTAAAACAAGCGAGGGTCGCCGTCGACCGTGAATAGATATAAACTCTTTTATCTTCTCCCTTCTTCCTCTCTTCCCCAAATTCAATTATATTTTATTGGTCTTTCAAAAAGTGCTTGGGCTGGCCAGGGATACCTTGAGTCATCCACGGCCTAACATTGGATGCATCACAAGATCCCTCGGGCAAATTTTATGCTCCAAGTTCATAGAAGTAGGGGGCCACTTTTTAGTAACTTGAAGTTTTTGCCGCCATCCAATGTGGCCTATTGGCTGACTGCAACAGGTTGTTTGAAGTTCTTTTCTCAATCATCTAATTGCAGGTTGCACAAATAAGAGGGTTAGTGTTGTCAATCTAGGTCATTTTTTAGGACAAATCATACAGCCTCAGATCCTGTTTTGGTATCACTTACCTGATTCAGCCCATATTGTAAATGACATAGATTTCTATTTCATGGAAGGAATCCAAAGGAAATTTCAAACATAGGGATCCATGGTTTCGCCAACTTAGATCATTTAGGCAATGTCATTATATTAACGGGGGAAATTCCCTTAAGGCATCCTACATTGGATTAAGCTCTACACTTTTTGCATTATTTTTTATCTTCTAGTCCACCAAGCCAAGTATTAGGATCACTCGAATGACATAAGGATACAAGCATTACAATTAGGTGGTTTTAGTTCTACAAAGAAGAGCTGAGAAAGGGATTTATGAAGTCGGAATCTGCGAGTTCTATATAAAAAATTATGAATATAAAAGCCTTTTCCTAAGGATAAGCTGAAGAGAGAAAGAAGGAAGAAGATGATGAAGAGTTTATCCCTGCTCACTTGTTATAGCGAGGGTCGCCGTCGACCCTCAACACAGAAAAGGAAGGTCGACGTCGACCACAAAAAAAAAGAAAGAAAAAAAAGTCGGTTTTTCTGTATGCATTCCCTGTTTGGTGTGAGTTAGGCTAAAGTTCCCTGTTCGGCGCACTAGCCACATAATTTTTTTTTCTTTTTCTTTTTTTTTTGTAAAATCCTTAAGAAGAAAAGAAGTTTATATTGCATGGGAGGAGAGGATTTTGTAAAGCTTCTATATTCCAGAATTTGAAAATGGGCTGGTTAACTAGAAGTGGAAAGCAACCCATAAGATAGTTATTAATTATTGAACAAAGCCTAGACATGCCTCTTCGAAAGGTCAAATTACCAAAAGTTTGAAACGCCCCTTTAAAAAAAAAGAAAAGAAAAGCATATAAAATAGCATAAAATAAAAAACAAAAGAAAGAAAATTAGAAAAAAAAGAGGAAAAAGGAATGAACCCTTTTATCTCCAACTTATATTTTCGAAGCTAAATGTCCTCTTGGAAATGTCAAATTACCCTTTTTTTTTTTTTTTCAGTTTTCATTAATTTCTGAATTTTTGTAAACATGGGTTAGATTTAAGCATGGGATGGCCACTTGTAATGGGTATCCCACTCTCACCTAAATGCGAGGGATCCACTCTTGGCACTCACGGAGCACAATGGGAAAGCAGCTTGGTGTAGAACACAATGAAAGAGTACTCGAGTGGAGCACTACAGCAAAAGCAAAATAGGTGGAGGACTGACAAAGGAATTGAGTACACCCATGGATGACTCCTAAGCTGATAGATTAAGGTAGCTCACCATTCCTCCCACGTAATAGCCAAACTCTTTATAAAAAAAAAATGGGCTAAAAGGGCCTACCTACAGGCATATGAATGAAAGAAACTAAATGGAACTTAGTTAGATTGGTTGTAAGAGGAGGAAACCAAAACCTCCAAATCTCTTTTTCTTACTTAAATGCTCCAGTTCTCTCCAAAACCCTAAGTAAAACTTGATTATAGGGTGTCCTTGTGTGAAGGGAGGAAGGGTTTTTATATACAATTTCAAACTAAATCGTGCGTGAGAAAGAAAAGAAAAAAAAAAAAACCAGGAGTAATTAAAGCAGGAACCAGGTATGGTCATTTGTATCATTGGATGAGATTTGGAGAACATAGTAGAAACCGAATGCCCACTTATAGCAAAAGTCTTGAGGCATTGATTCCAGGTTCAGCAGCCACGGACCTGGGTACTGTAAGCTTTTTTTTTTTTTAACCATAGCCGATGGGAAGAGAAGCTCACACAAGTGGAACGGAGAGCCCACATATGTGAAAAGAGAAGCCAACACACGTGTGCAGAGTGATGTACCCAAAGATCAATCCCTTGGTAGCCCCAGGAGGGCCATGACACATGGGTTGCCAACCAACTTAGTTACCCCTTAATTTTTGGGTAGACCATAACAAAAATATAAAAGCTACTATTTAATTGGTGCACTTTAGGCTCCAAGTCAATATATTCTTCACCTAAGAAAATGTAGGCTAAAAGTCCTTTTGGACTAGAAAATTAGATTGGCTACAAAACACTCATCACCAATTGAGAGCAGCAGAAAAAAGTCGGAGAATGTCAAAGGAATATGAAGTGTCTAACATGTAATACCAAATTGAACTTGTGAGTGGGGTCTAAATGAGACAATGCTAATCCTGAGACGGGTACGGATGAAAAGATCTCAACAATATTTAAGTGTATGCAAACTATCAACCTCATTAGATCATTCTGAATCCTTAATCTCTCACCTTTAAGTTTAGTAGTGTCTTCTTTCTTTTTTGAGTTTCAATCCGACAGTGAGTAAGTACTAGTTGAGTGAGTGATATCATATTGCTTAACAACAGCTCCCCATTCAAAATCTAAAGCATCACTTTAGATAATCTTTGGTTTTTCTAAGAATTACCTCCGTCAATGCAGGCACCAGACACCTGGCAGTTCTCACAATATTGGGGTAGTGTGTGTGTGAGGGGGCAACGTGATTGTAAGTGGCCTAAGTGGCCCAAAAAAATAGGGACCACACATAAGGTCCTGGGGATGATTCCAATCTGAATATTTCAATAAATATTATATGCTGATATATGGGTAATATTTTTGCGTGACCATGCATGCTAGAAGTGAGCCCCACGGATCATTGGACATGGGTGGGATGGAAAGATCCACTCATGATGGACCTAGGTATAAAAAAGGGGTCGATATGCCTGTAATCCTTGATAATGGGCACACAAATTTAACAGCTTTATATTAAAAAGAAAAATCAACCCTTGATCCAACAGTCCAATCCCTTAAATCCTGGAGTCCAATGACTATCACTCTATCAGGAGGTCCTATATGTGTGAACGGTTTAGATGGATCATTAGGTGGGCCACGTGGAAGTAATCACCATGCATGAGAAGATTTACCTATATATTTATTTATAAAGGCAAGAGTCATTGCAAATAAGTTACGCCGGAAATCACCAGACTATCATGACCCTTGATTGAATAGATTTAAAAGTTTATCAGTCTTTTAATCATGCATTAGTTTGAGGTTCAATCCAACAGTGAGTAAAGGTTAGATAAATGTTAAATTGGACCCACCGTATGAAACAATGTGGGGGGCAAGGGAGGGGAGGGTGTGTGATTAGGGTACAGTGAGTTTTACCACGATAGACCCATCAAAGGAGGCCCAGGTGGGCTAAAAAATGTGAACAATTTCCCTACTCCGAAAGGAATTTTTTTATTGTATGTCATGTATGATATATAATGGATATTGTGTGGGAAAAACACCATAATGACGAACTTGAGCAAAGATCAGAGCTAAACTCGCCGAACACCTCGGCCTCCGTGGTAGAAGATCGTCAGCTCGGCAGCTCGGTCAATACCTTTGGCACCTCGGCGGCTCGGTCAATAGCTTGGCACCTCAGCACCTCAGTTCGGCAGCTCGGCATAAATGCCAGCTCAGCACAAAGGCACGCCACGGCCAAGCCGTCCTTGGTCTCATACTACAATACCAGAGTCAGAGTGGGCCGCCGCCTTCCTGGAAATACGGCGCGCTCAGAGAGATATGAGCAAACATTTATGGCGATAGGATCGCTCATTTATGGCGATAAGAGGTGCCCTTTATCAGCCCTGTACGCCAACTGGCTGAAGGCGTGGAAAGAGAGGGAGGGGTGTTGTCCATTCTACCTACTGCCGCCAGTCAGGGTAAGGATTGATGAGACCTCACCTCACCTACCCCCACTCACAGAGAAAATGAACGTGGAACGCTGACTTATATATACACGTGGGATGAGTCCCATGGGAGGTACGCAATACACAACTCACAACACTCCAGATCGTCCCATTCTCCTTTTCCTCCTCCTGTTTAGTTTTCTCAGAGCTAACTCAGGCATCGGAGTGCCTGCGGCTCATGGCAGCCAGGGCCTCTGACCCTAGTCTTTCTCCTTCCTTTTCAGGTTCTTGGAGTTCAGCGTTTCCCATCCGAAGAAGTTTACCTCAATCTCATCTCAATCTAAGTAGGTGCCGTTTTTACCGCCTACAGTTTGGCGTCGTCTGTGGGAAAACTGAACAAAAAGCTTGCAAACACTATGCCTCCAAAAACCAGAAATGGCGAAGGGCCCTCCAGAGGCAAGGCTTTGTCCATTCAGCCTACGCTGGCGCAGGATCTTCCACCTCCACCCCCTCAGCAAAGGAGGTCTGGGGGGAGATCTCCCACGGTCCAAACACAGTCACGGTCAAGGGGAGTGACCATGCTCTCCCTTCGCGACGTCACACCTCCGGAGCAGCCCCGCCATAGCCATAAGCGGCCCGTGCAAGGTGACAAGTAAGTCACCAAGCCACACGAGAAGTCAGCGCGGGCTGGATCACAGTCCCATCATCAGGCCAGCCTTGATCGAAACGAAGACCCCCTCCTGGAGGACATCAGAGCACAAAACCGCCTCATCCAGGAACAGCATGAGCTTATCCAACGGCTCAAACAACAGCTCGAAGACAAGAAGGATCAGAGCCCGCCGCCCAGGCGCCTGGGCCACGGGCGAGACCTGAGGCACGTCCTCAACAGTAAGAGGCGCGACCGAGACCAAGGGGAAGAAGGCTCTAGCAGCAGTCACATGCACGAAGGGCCAAAGAAGCAGCGCCAGGGGTCGGAGGATGAAGAGCTGAAGAAGTGGATCGACCAGCAGGTGAAGCAGACTATCCGCCAGAATATGGAGACTGCTGGTATCGACCGAGACCAGTATACCGCCTTCGAAGCTGAAGATACTGGCGCGTCTCCCTTCTCCAGGGAGATTAGAAAATACACACTCCCCGAGAAGTTCAGCGTCCCGAGGTTCACCCTGTATGATGGGACCTCGGACCCTGCTGCTCACCTCCGACATTATGTCCAGAGGATGTCGGTCTTGGGGGATGACGATTCCCTTAACTGTCGAGTCTTTTCCTCCAGTTTGGCGGATCTCCCCCTACGGTGGTTTTGCTCGCTTCCTGAAGATTCCATCTCCAGTTGGCGACAGCTTCGAACCTCCTTCCTGGGAAAATTCCAGGCTCATCGCGTCATCTCGAAGACCGATGCCGACCTGATGGCCCTCCGAATGCAGGAGAACGAGAGCGTCACCCAGTTCGCTCGCCGGTTCTGGACTGTCTACAGCCAGATCGAGTGCGCTTCTGAGAAGCTAGCAGTGAGGTCTTTCCAACTGGCTCTGCAGCCAGGCATCCCGCTTCCGGCGTAGCTGGTCACGTACCTCGTGACCACCATGCGGGAACTGATGACCCGAGCCAATCGGTTTATCCTGGCAGAAGAAGATGAGGCGCGAGGACGCGAGAACTTCGGCCTCACCAAGAAGAGCTCGAGCCAACCGGTGAAGGGAGATAACAGGTCCTCCCGGAGGGAGGATCATCGCAGAGATCCGTCCCCGGATCGGCGCCTCTCGAAAGCTCTCCCACTACTTCCAAACCTTCACAATAGTGGTCGTAACAGAATATCCACTGAAGGCTCTCCTCCGGAAGGCAGATTTCTCCGGACGGATCTCCAAATGGGCTGTCGAACTGGGGCAATATGGCATCAGCTATCAGCCTAGAACAGCCATCAAAGCGCAAGTCCTAGCGGACTTCATTGTGGAATTTACTCCTCAGAGTTCGGCACCGACCGCGCTCGACACCGAACTGGGGGGCGATAGGGGTGCAGAGGTTGTCACCGAGACTGAAAAAGAGCGGTCCTGGAGAGAACTCCTAGACTCGTCCTGGAAAGTCTTTGTCGACGGATCCTCAACATCTAAGAGAGCTGGCGCTGGCGTAGTTCTCCAGTCTCCCGAAGGCCTCGTCATCGAACAAGCTCTGACACTTGGTTTCAAGGCATCCAATAACGAGGTCGAATATGAAGCGCTTATTGCTGGACTTAACAGTGCCAAAATCTTGGGACCCCGGTCCGTTGTGGTTTTCAGCGATTCCCAGCTGGTGACAAGCCAGCTCAGCGGAGACTACCAAGCTTGGGATGACAGGATGGCACCCTACCTCGCCCACGCCAGGGGACTCATCTCCCAGTTCGAAAGGGCCGAGGTCCGGCATATCGGCAGAGAGTCCAACTCCCATGCAGACGCCCTCGCCAGCCTCGCCTCTGCTGTGGAAGCCGGTGAAAAGAGAACTATTGAAGTAAAAACACTGTAGGAGCCCAGCATCGACCTCCAGTGACCCCGGCAGCTCTTGTGCCTTGATCTCGGCCCGGGTTGGATGGACCCCATCATTGCATACCTGAAGGACGACCAGCTACCCGAAGACAGGACTGAAGCTCGAAAGGTCAGATTGAAGGCGACCCGGTTTTGGCTCTCCCCACACAGCAAGCTCTACAGAAAGTCATTCACAGGGCCTTACCTCCAGTGCGTTCACCCCAGCAAAGTCGACGATTTCCTCTACGAGATTCACGAAGGAATCTGCGGCAGTCATATAGGAGGTCGGTCTCTCGCTTACCGGGCCATCAGCCAGGGATACTGGTGGCCCTACATGCAAAAGGACGCCCAGCTCTATGCCAGAAAATGCGAGAAATGCCAGAAGTTCTCTCACTCTCTCCACCAGCCAGCCCAGGATCTGAGCCCCTTCTCCAGTCCGTGGCCTTTTGCCCAGTGGGGCCTAGACATCGTCGGACCGCTTCACCGAACTCCAGGGAACAAGAGATGGTTGATTGTGGCCACGGACTACTTCACGAAATGGGTGGAGGCTGAACCCTTATCTTCCATCACCGAGTTCGACACGAAGAACTTTGTGTGGAAGAACATTATCACCAGATTTGGAATCCCCCGAACTCTCATTTCCGACAACAGTACGCAGTTCGATTCCAACCTCTTCAAAAGCTTCTGCCAGGAATACGGCATTCGCAATATCTACTCCACCCCAGCGTATCCCCAGAGCAACGGACAGGCCGAGATCTCGAACAAAGTACTGCTCGACGGAATTAAAAAGAGACTCGACCGAGCCAAGGGTCGATGGGCAGAGGAGCTGCCAAGTGTTCTATGGGCCTACCGAACTACTCCGAGGCGTTCCACCTCGGCTACCCCGTTCTCCCTTGCCTACGGCATGGAAGCAGTCATTCCCCTTGAGGTCGGCCTCCCGACCTTGAGGTCGGAACTCTGCGAACAGGGTCTGAACGATCTGAACGTGGCACGGGAGCTGGACATGGCTGATGAACGAAGAGGGGCGGCGGCTATCCGCCTGGCCGCCTATCAGCAACAGTTGGCCAGGGGATACAACCCGAAGGTCAAGGAAAGAAGATTCGCGATAGGAGAGTTGGTCTTGAAGAAGACACTTCCTGGCGACCGAGATCCTAACGACGGCAAGCTGGCCCCCAACTGGCAGGGACCATTCAGAATAACCTCGACAGCCGGGAGATCTACCTACCGACTCGAAGATATGGAGGGGAAGGCGCTCCCGCGACCATGGAATGCGACGCATCTAAAAAAATTCTACTTCTGAAAAATGTAAAGAAATCAAGTATTAATAAAAGACGATTTTTCTGGAACAAGTCTTTGCGTTGGGTAGAAATCCCCCAGAGTATCAACTGTCAGCACGGTGCTTCGGCAGAAACACACATCAGGGTCCGGTAACAGTACCACCCTCGCGGCTCGGCGCCTCTGTTCAGAGGGCCAACCGCCCTCAGCTCGGTGCCTGCACCAGCTAGGGCGGCACAGCCAGATGCACATCAGGGTCCGGTAATAGTACCACCCTTGCGGCTCGGCGCCTCTGTTCAGAGGGCCAACCGCCCTCAGCTCGGTGCCTGCACCAGCTAGGGCGGCACAGCCAGATACACATCAGGGTCCGGTAACAGTACCACCCTTGCGGCTCGGCGCCTCTGTTCAGAGGGCCAACCGCCCTCAGCTCGGTGCCTGCACCAGCCTGGGCGGCACAGCCAAAAGCATCAGGGTCCGGTACCAGTACCGCCCTCGCTTGGAACCGACAAAACTACTCGGCAGGCTACTTGCGTCGATACTCATTCCAACACAAACAAAACCTGGATCATTCACAGAACAAGTGACAAAAAAAATATGCTGTTCTATTACAAAAAAAATCTGCTTGAATACAATGTATGGCAAAAAAAAAAAAGAGTACATAATTTAGGGAGCTGCAGCTCCCTTATTACAATTGGTCCCGGTAGCGCTCTCGCTGGGAACGGCTGAGGCAGTCTCGGGAACCACTGGAGGAGCGGGAGCGACTGGAGCTGGGCGGACCTCGGAGTCTGAAGGGACGGGGACGAATTCCGAGACGGCTCGCAACTCCGAATCCGAGCGAGGAAACCTGGGGGAATTCTGGAAGACAGGGCTGTCCGTAGGGACACCAACCCTCTTTAAGGCTGCCTTCCACCCAAGTGTCCACTCCTTGTCTCGGATTCCTAGCAACTGCGCCTTATAGTCAGCTGTCAATTTGCTGACCTCCTCGTTCATCATGGCCTTGTGCTCGGCTAGGTACTCTTTCTTGAGTTTGGCCTTTTGCCCTTTGAGAGCCTGCGCGAGCTCGGCCACCTTCCCCTCCAGAGCCATCTCTAGCTTTCTTTCAGCCAGCTTTCTCTCGGAGATGAGCCTCCTGTTGGTCCCCCGCAGCATCTGCATGTCTTCCTCCTTCCGCGACGACGCAAGCCGGACCTCGTCTAGCTCCCAGGAAAGGTGGGCGTTCTGATCCGCCGCCTCCTTTGCTTCCTCTTTGAGGTGCTCGGCCAAGGCCCGTGCTGCGTCGAGCTCGACAAGAAGATCTGCATTCTTGCTCGCCTCCTCCTCCAGAGTCGCGTCCTTTGCCGCCAGGGACTTCAGCAGCTCCTCCTTCTCCGCTGACTAGGTTGCTGCCCTGGCCTCGGCTGCATCCAGCCTTCCCATGCCAGTTTGGCATTTTTGCAAGAGCTGCAGTAAGAACACAGAGTGTCACCAAATGAAATGCAGCAGAAAAAGAAGAGAACGTGAATTAAGTGTACATACCGTTACCAATGACCGCATTGAGGAAAGCAGCAGCGATTCATTATCCATCTGCGCCCACCTTGCCATGTCCTGGGGAAGGGCGCAAGCTCGTCCCAGAGCGGCAACCACTTTGGGGTTGATCGCTCGGTCCGACTCGGCTAGTTGCCTCCCCAGCACTCCCTCGATGTCCGGTCTCCAAGGGACAAAATCGGAGGGAGTGGCGGATCCCCCGACCGACATGGCAGGTTCCGGGGCAGATGGGGGTTCGACCCTGGGCCTCTTCTCCGGCCTGCGTGCCTCGACGACATCGGCAGTACCCTCTCTGCCTGAGTCGGAGGGCGACTCTTCGACGATGGCCGGAGGAATTGCGCCGACCTCGGCCGCTGCAGGAGGTCCTGATTGAGCCCCGTCGGTGGCTTATGGAACCGCCTCGGTCTCGGGAGCGAGAGCCTCTGCAGCAGCCGCCGCCGCCGTAGTTGGGACGACGTCGCCGCCTCGAGAGGGGTCCGAGGTCTTGCCCCCTATGTCCCCAAATGCTGCAGTGGAGAGGTCTTCGGCCACGAAGCGCTGGCGACGACCGCGCAACATTTCGACTTCGGACTCTTCCGAGCTGGACGTGCTCCGGGACTCACTGGAGACGACAAATTTCTGCCTCTGTCGGCCGCTGCTGGTTCGCGAACAGCAGACTGTCCGCCCGATTCTACCGGGATCCCGCTGGGAATCGTGACAGTCACCGTCTCCGGGACAGGGACCTCGGTCTGTACGGTGCCCGGTCCGATGCCTTCCCCGTGAAGCACGGAGTCGATCCCGGTCACCCGCCTCGGGGTGATGAACGACTTGTAGTGCGGCTTGTACCCCAGGAGCGAGAACGCGGCTCGGCAGTGATGGCCGCGGTACTTCCGCACCTTCTCGTGCCAGTCACTGTTCACCTTCCACCGGTTCCTTCTGCAAGCTCCCTCCTCTGTCGAAAACCTGCAGAAACAGAACGATGTCAACAGAAGGAAAGAGACATGATTAAAATACAAAATCCAGGGGGCCTCGGTTTTTACTTGGGGGGACTCCTATTCTGCGTGGTATCCGGGCTGTGGTGCTGGGCTCCGCCTCGCCGAACTCCCATGCCCCGCGGACAAAGACATGGTCCTCCCCCGCGTATTTATAAGAATCTTCCAGCGCGGTTACGAAGGCAGTTCGGTGGAGCCTTAACCGGAGGTAGTACGTATGCCCCTCTGCGGATTTGCAGAGGTCATACGCCTCCTCGATGTCCGGGACACCAAGGTTGATTGACAGTATCTCGTTGAGCCGCACTGCTCCCATGATGATCTTGTACCCGTTGGGAAGCAGCTGGCAGGGGCTCAACCCCCACTTCCGGAGACAGTCCCTGAGGAGTGGGTAAAGGGGGAACCGGACTCCTCCCTCCACGACGGACACCAGCCAAAATGGCATCCAGCCGTCGTTGTATGTAATGCCATCGTCAGGGCCGTCTGGCCTGACTTCTACACTCGCAGGGACTTTGTATGCCTCCCTGAACAAACCTATGGACAGTGGGTCACCCAGCCAGTGCTTGTAAATGCCCATTTCTACCCTAGACGGAGGACTACCTACTAGAAAGGGAGAAGACAGAAGGAAGAAATCCTACGATGAAAGGCTGTGCGAATAGAGTGCTCGCAGGCAACAGGGATAGTACTGTTCTTCAGCAGATTGCAACAGGGATTTTGAGGATCGAAAAGAGGGAAGACGGAGAAGGTGCCCTAATTTATAAAGGATGGAGGCGCCGTTTCAGATTTCGAGAGAAGCCTTTAATGTGGCCCTACCTCGAATAGCCCTAACGACGTCTCGGGCATCCCAGGCCTCCTGCAGATATGATTGCGTACCCTTCGAAGAGGCGACACGTGGCATCGGCGCCGCATTTCCAGAGACTATTAAATGCCTCGACCGACGAAAGGGCAACCGCCTCGGCTGACGAAAAGAGCTTAATGAGACACTCCACGTCAGCAGAAGAGCTTAATGCGACACTCCACGTCAGCAGAAGAGCTTAATGAGACACTCCACGTCAGCAAAAGGCGATGAGGAATCCCTCACCGGACCGAGACCCCGCCATCTCGGCAGTGCAGCAGAAGCCGGGTACTATTAAAAGATTAGCGGCAGTCCCGGCCTGGCAAAGCCACTCAGCTTCCGACCTGCTCCAAGGAGCTCACAGGTCAAAAGCTGGAGGGGAGATTATAGGTATGCAGCAGACCGAGACCATGGTTCATGCGCCGGATCTCGGTCATTGGCGGATGTCTCAATTTTGAGAATAGCCAGGAGTTCGGCTATTCGGACCAACAACTCAAAACAGAAAAGCAATGCAACATTTCGTCAACCACAAACATTTCATCAAAAGGAGAAAGGAAGCCAGAATGTGAGGAAGGTTTTTCATTAATCAAAGATCCTGATTACAAGATGAATGGCGATGCGATAAAAAAAAAAAAAGAGAAAAAATTACAAAAAGCCTCACAGGGCTGCAGCCTCCACATTACAGTCGATATCTGGAGGGACCTCGGCCACGACCGCGCTGGCCTCGGGAGCGGTCGGGATAGCTTCAGGAACGGCCGCGCCCGCCTCAGGAATACTAACCTCGGGAGCGACAGCTTCAGGAGGAGCCTCGACGACCGCTGTCATTTGGCAGCCCTCGGGATCAGCGCTGGCAGCTACAGCCTCTTGAGGCGCCCCGGGAGTGGCGTTCGCCTCCGAACTCGATTGCGAAGGAAGGTTGGCAGCCTGGGACATGGCCGCGAGTCCCGAGTCCGAACAGGAAAAACTTGGGGGATTTAGGAAAAGAGGGTTCTCCTCGGGGACCACAGCCTTGCGCAAGGCTGCCTGCCACCCAAGCTCCCAGGCTCGGTCCCGGATTCCCGGTAGCTGGGCCTTGTAGTCAGCAGACAGCCTGCCGACCTCCTCCCCCATGATGGAGTCGTGCTCGGCGAGGAACTCCTCCTTAAGCCTGGCCTCTTGTTTTGCCAGGACAGACTCAATCTCGGCCGCCTCCCCCCTCAAAGCCATCTCCAGGGAACCTTGCGCCTGGTTCCGCTGAGAGAGGAGTCTCCTGTTTGTCCCCTTCGCGCTCCCCAGGTCGTCTTCCAGTCGCTTTGCAGCGATCCGGAGATCGTCAAGCTTAGAGGCGAGGTGGAGGTTCTGGCTCTTCTCGTCCTCCAGCTCGTCCTTGAGGCGCTGGACCTCGACCTTTGACTCCTCGAAATCAAAGACAAGGCCGGCGTTCCTGGCCGCCACTTCTGCCAACGTCGCGTCCTTGGACGCCATGGACGCCCGCAGCTCGTCCCTCTCGACCACCCATTCCGCCTCCCGCGCCTCGGCTGCATCAAGCCTCTCGATGCCCACCTGGCATCTCTGCAACAGCTGCAAGATGAGAACCCGAAGTCAGTAAAACGACACCAGACTAAAAGCTGAGGGAGAAACACTGCACTTACCGACACCAGGGATCGCATCGAGGAGAGCAGGAGGGCCTCATTGTCCATCTCGGCCCACCTTGCCATATCTGGAGGGAGGGCGCAGGCTCGCCCTAGCGCTGCGACCACTTGGGGATCGGTCGCGCGGTCAGTCTCGGCCAGCGGCCTCCCCAGAACCTCCTCGATGGCCGGCCTCCACGGAGCCAGAGGAGGAGGCAGGATCGTCCCACCAGCAGGCGGAGGCGAAGAGGGGCCAGGCGAGGCCTCGACCCTTGCCCTCTTTTCGAGTCGTCCGCCCTCGACGACCTCGGCGGGGCGAGCCCGACCTCTGGCCCCCACGGCATGATCGGAGGGTGGGTCATCTGCAATCACGGCCGGAGGCGGAGCTGAGACGACCTCTGCCTCGTCGGGCCGGGCAGTGTCAACCATCCTGGCGTCTGGGGCAGAAGTGCCACCCGGGAATGACAGAGGTATCGCAGCCACTACCTGTGGTGGATCCCGGACCCCACTTCCGATGTCTCCGAAAGCCGCCGCGGACAGGTCCTCTGCAGCATAGCGTCGCCCGCGCTTGCGTAGCATTTCCTCTTCCTCTTCCTCTTCCTTCGAACTGGAAGCTACTAGCCTCGTTCGGGAAGACAGGGGCTTGGCTCTCGAAGTCCCGACAGGCTCCGCGGCGGAGGTTGCTGGAGCCCGTTCTACCGGCTCAACCACATGACCGGCGGGAATCGCAACGGTTACCACCGCCGAGCTTGGTATCACGGTCGTCTCTGTTCTTTGACTCACGCCTTCCCCGCTCAGCACGGAGTCTATTCCCGACACCTTTCTGGAGGTGTTGAAGGACCTGTAGTGGGGCACGTACCCCAGGAGAGACCACGCAGCATCACAGTTGTGGCCGCGGTAGTTCCTCACTCGCTCGTGCCAGGCACTGTTCACTTTCCACCGGTTCCTCCTCGCGAGCTCCCTCTTTTCGCGAAAATCTGCACAGACAAAATCGTGTCAAAAGCCAGACAGGGAGAAAGAAAAGAACTGCAAACCGAAAGAACTTCGGCCTTTACTTGGAGGAATCCCTATTTTTCGAGGGACCCGGACTGTGGTAGCAGGCTCTGCTTCACCGAATTCCCATCCTCCTCTGACGAGTACTCGGTCTTCACCCGCGTACCTATTGAAGTCCTCTAGCGCGGTCACGAACGCAGTCCGGCGGACCCTCAGCCGGAGGTAGTAAGTGTCCCCCTCTGCGGATTTGCAGAGGTCATACGTGTCCTCGATGTCCGGGACACCGAGGCCAATTTCCAGGATCTGGTTGAGCCGCACTACCCCCATTATGATTTTGTACCCGTTGGGGAGTAGTTGGCATGGGCACAACCTCCACTCCCAGAGGCAGTCCCGGACCAGTGGGTGCAAGGGAAAGCGGACCCCCCCTTCCACTACAGAAACCAGCCAGAACGGCATCCAGCCATCACGATAAGTGAGGCCGTCATCAGGGTCATTCGGTCTGACCTCCACACTGGAGGGGATCTTGTATAAATCCCTAAAATGGTCTATGGAGCCTGGGTCTCCTAACAGATGCCTATAGACCCCCATTCTCGACTCAGACGAGGACCTATCCAAAAGAAAAGACGGGGAAAACGGAGAGGAGTCCTACGAATAGGGACTGCACAATCAGGATCGACGGAAGTCTGCAGGCGCCGGAGAAAGCTCTCTTGCAAAACGCAGTGGAAATCTGAAGAAAGCAGAGGAAAGTGAAGACGAAGGAGGCTCCCTGATTTATAAGGCCTGGGGGCGTCGATTCGACTTTCGAGGAGAGCCTTTAAGAAGCATCCCCTCAATCAGCCCTAACGTCCCATCTCGCAGCCCTAACGTCCCCTCGAAGTAATTGCAAGACAGCTAAAAGAAGCGACACGTGTCACCACTAGCGCGATATCCGAGGACTATTGAATATCCAGGACAGGCGAAGAGACATCTCGAAGGAAACCGCACGATAGCAGCAACCTCCAGGCCCAAGGGGACCCTCCTGATCCGAAGCTCCCTCGTCCCGGTAATTACCCTCATAAGACGATAACCCCACTTGAGCTCGGTAGCAGAGCCAGCTGTACGGTCATCAAGCTTCTGACCCCCTCGAGATGGCAAGCTTTCAGAAGTCAAAAGCTAGGGGGCAATTGTGTGGGAAAAACACCGTAATGACGAACTTGAGCAAAGATCAGAGCTAAACTCGCCGAACACCTCGGCCTCCGTGGTAGAAGATCGTCAGCTCGGCTGCTCGGTCAATACCTTTGGCACCTCGGCGGCTCGGTCAATAGCTTGGCACCTCAGCACCTCAGTTCGGCAGCTCGGCATAAATGCCAGATCAGCACAAAGGCACGCCACGGCCAAGCCGTCCTTGGTCTCATACCACAGTACCAGAGTCAGAGTGGGCCGCCACCTTCCTGGAAATACGGCGCGCCCAGAGAGATATGAGCAAACATTTATGGCAATATGATCGCTCATTTATGGCGATAAGAGGTGCCCTTTATCAGCCCTGTACGCCAACTGGCTGAAGGCGTGGAAAGAGAGGGAGGGGTGTTGTCCATTCTACCTACTGCCGCCAGTCAGGGTAAGGATCGATGGGACCTCACCTCACCTACCCCCACTCACAGAGAGAATGAACGTGGAACGCTGACTTATATATACACGTGGGATGAGTCCCATGGGAGGTACGCAATACACAACTCACAACACTCCAGATCGTCCCATTCTCCTCTTCCTCCTCCTGTTTAGTTTTCTCAGAGCTAACTCAGGCATCGGAGTGCCTTCGGCTCACGGCAGTCAGGGCCTTTGACCCTAGTCTTTCTCCTTCCTTTTCAGGTTCTTGGAGTTCAGCGTTTCCCATCTGAAGAAGTTTACCTTGATCTCATCTCAATCTAAGTAGGTGCCGTTTTTACCGCCTACAGATATACACTAGATATATCATAGTTATATTATCAAAATATTTATGTAATCCAGATACCCGAAGCTCAGGCCAATGCCCATCTTGAATTCCATCGGGCTTAATGATTAAGGCCCAAGCCCAAGTCTATAAATACACGACCTGAATTGGGCTTTTTACAGGGCTGGAGCCGCACCAAGTTGCTCCCATTCCTTCGAGTTAATTTAGCAAGCTCGGCTTGACCTAGTTAACATACGAGCTGAGCTTGAGCTCGGGCCCAGTTGATCCAAGCCACTTGACTTGTGTTTTTGACAACCTAACCTGGATTTTCATAAGAATGTTAAAATTTGTATTTCTTTGACACAACAATCCAACAATCTAAACTTGGGCTTTGTACGCACAGGCCCGGAAGACAAACCTGTCCTACATTTT
Organism: Persea americana; assembly: GCA_029852735.1. NCBI lineage: Eukaryota > Viridiplantae > Streptophyta > Magnoliopsida > Laurales > Lauraceae > Persea > Persea americana. The sequence continues at coordinate 79,557,430 of CM056810.1, forward strand.
TTTGGGGGGCCCACACAATATGATTGGCCACGGTCATTATAATGGTGTCAATGGGCTTGGACCATCAGTTATCACAATAGGGCATTGGTTTCTGTTCCTATAGGCCCAGAACTTTAGGCTTAAGCAGAGCAATCTGGTCCAGTCCATCATATTGTGTGGCTGCGAATTTTGATTATAAATGTGATGGCCCAGACGTGGATGATCCACATATATGGACTATATTATACTATGAATGTGACCGTAAAAAAAATGATCCCCCTTTCAATCTGGGCCGTTGACCATGCATTTTATGGTAGATTATTTATGGCTTGGTCTTCATATTCTATTTGGTTTCCTGATGATGTGCCATCTATGGTGGGGCCCACTAACTGTACTATAAAGATCCATCGGTCTAATGATCCATGTGATCGATATATGCTTTCCATTTCTCAAAAATTCAGACAGAATGGGAAGTTCCATAACTTTGATCATTGGTTCATAATAAATAATAGCCGATTACCAAGGGAGTACAGAAGGGTTTAGGAGGAGATATAAAATATGGGTATGATCCCATCCACAGTGGGCCATTATATGTGCCCTCCAAGTCTCAAGGCAACTCCTTTGATAGATTCCATACAACTCACTGAAATAGTTATCAAAGGAGACTCTTTCTCATTTATAGAGGCCCTCTAAACCCTAAGATTAGTACCTTTTCTGAACCACAAAAGAGGCTCATTGAGGAGTCACTAAAATGGAAACCCTAACCAGGTTGATCATCCAAGTGGGCCCGTCATCATGGGCATGTGGTCTTGTGGACCACACTAACCAAGTATCTATGCGAGAGTGGCTCCTTACCTGAGTGGTAAGGAGCAGAAGTTCTCATTTGGGTGCCCAGGGTTCAAACCCCATGTACTCCACCTATTCCCACATGTGTGGGTTTCCTTTCTACTTGTATGGGCTTTCTTTTCATGTGTGTGGGCTCCTTTCCCATTTGAATAAGACTGTCTTCCCCTGTGTATGGCTCCCTCTTGGGTCCCAGTCCCTTTTGGCTGGCTGGGTTACCAGAAAAACCAAGTATCTAGGGTCCAGATGTCTTTACCATGGCACCCACAAGTAGAAGTTGGACCTTCCCTGGTCATATCTTAATAAAGTTCCAACGGACTCAAGGGACCCATGACATGCAGTCATACAGAAAAGTACAAAAGAAGAATAATGAAGCAAATAGACTTCTCCAGTACAGTCTAGTGAGACTAGTAGAAATACTTTCTTCCATTGCACTCCTGTGATGAAAATGAGAGTGCTGTAAAGGGAAACAGAGAAAAGGGTCTGATACTCCAACATCCTTTGACAAGTCCTTCAGAAGGAAAGGTGAAGAGAAGAGCCCTCTGCCATCTGAAGACACCATTAAAGGGCTCCTCTAATCTACTCACTGCTGATTGCCTTCACAGCACATTAATTTGCCCATTTACAGCACTCACTCCTACTTTTGGCATTTCAGTAATGGCAAGAGGAGATGTCAGCCCCCCTTTTTCTCACTTCATTTACTCTCCTCTCCTCTTTGAGTCGGTTAAAATCTCCAATCAATCAACCATCTGGTCATGATTCCAAGTCCTGCCTCCACCAGTGATTGTAGCAATCGCAAGTGAAATGGCAAACGTGGGTGGTCTTGTCTTTGCTATATCAATGTTGTTCCTCACTCTTCTTGCGTCCATTGTCTTTGCTAGAGAAATGGTGGGCCATCTCCATCACGGCCCTTCATCAAGAACATCATCTCCATCATCATCGTCTTCTTCTTCTTCATGTTGGAATGCTACTATGGAAGACAAGAGGGTGGTGCCAACGGGACCCAATCCGCTTCATAACAGGTAGACAAGTGGGAGTGTGATTCTGTTACTGAGATGTGTGTTTGTGTGTGCATGTTGATTGGAATATTTGTATTTTTCTAGGAATCTTTGAGCCTTCTCTTCTGTTGGATGTTTCAACATGGATTTTTCTGCAGGGACCACAAGAGGAAAAGGATTGGTTCTTTTAAAGATTGTTTTTCATTTTTCTTTTCAATTTGTCTGACAGTTTCTTGCATGAGTTGTCTGTTGGTTATGAGATGAAGGGATGGTTTTGTGCATGCTTATCAGCTAATGGATAAGAGCTTGTCTGATCTTCATGCGTTATGGTTTTTTTTTTTTATGGTATATAGGAGTGCACGTTCAATGGTGGGAAGTACTTTCAATGCAGAGTGTAAATCCTATGCATGTGAAGGAAGAATGGTTGTGTGGCCCATTGGACCCACCTAACATAAAGTGTGTTTAAATCAGAAATCCGCCAAAATCAAATGGATTAAGGCCCGTTTGTTTTGTTTGCATCGAAACGAAACCTAGATGATTAATGACCCATTTAATTGTATGGTGTTTTGTTTGTATGGTGTGTGTTCCGTCGTAGAATTTCAGCATGCCCTAGAGTAGTTTGAGAAATAAAATAATTCTATAATGAAGAGGAAAATTGTTCTGACTTTCTTCACATAGTCCACACTTCTATCATTTGGTGCCGAAAAGAAGGAGGATTTAGATTTCTTGACTTGAGGGATGAGAATGTAGGAGTTTTACTCTCCCACAGAAATGGAAGTTTGTGGAGGGCAGAATCTCTGCTGCACAAACACACCCATAATAAATGAAAGAAGAATTCATCAATGCACTTGTTGCAAATGGAGAAAGCCCCGGGTATTGTAGGAGGTAGGGGTGTTCATGGGCCAAGTCTGGCCACAGACAGGCCCCACTGTTTACTTATCAAGCCTAATAATTAGAAACAGATCCAAACCAGGAGGCTGAAAGTCAGGTCTGTTCCCATGCTACTAAAAAAATATATGCACTTATACAGTCCTTTTGTGCTAAATATATTGGGCCAGGCAGGGCCTTTATGCATAGATAGGCTCAGTCCAAGCCCATTTAACTCTTGGACAAGAAAGTTAGGCCCATTTGCAGCAGAGGGCCTAAAAGGATACCACAAAATAAGCCCAATGTGCATCAATTGGGTCTGGATCAGGTGGGTCCGGCCCATGATTGGGGTTACATAGTATAAGGATAGTGGTGTGGGTGTTATGAAATGAGGTTTATACAGATGGAGGGCTGTAGGAGAGCAAGGGATTGAGTCAGGTCTGTGGCGGCCCATAAGTTGCTCGGCCTGGGCCTTTCCCACTTGGGATTATCCTAATCAATGAGAGGACACCAAGTGGCCCATCAATGGGCCTCACAAATCTGCTCTGATCAGATAATCTCTGAGACTAAAGAATGAACAACAAAAAAAAGGCTATTTTTTACATTTTATATCAATTAGAAATTATCTTTGCCTCACAATTGTTCATATCCAGTTCAGAATGGCAGGATCACTTGCTTAGCTTGCCCCAGCCCATCTGCGGACCATGGGCTCCATGAAGGATGGAATTATCAAAAAAGACAATTGCGACCTTATAATGCAATCTCGTTTTCTGCTCCAATTGCGTTTTTTGTTTCCGTATTCTTGAATTATCCACCAGGTCGGTCTGGTTGGTTCTTCCCGCCTAGTTTTGGTGTAGCAGCTATATTTTGATTCATCCTCTTCTTTCGATCTGCACCGAGGTATTGATGGTGATTCTCAAATTTCACATCACAGAATGCGATGAGAAAGAGTGCAATAAAAACAAAGACAGGAACGGATTACCTACTCCTAATGGTCAAAGATAACCCTTTAATTCTGTAAAAATGATCTGTCTCACATTTGTCCATATTCAGTTCAGAGTGGCAGGATCACTTGCTTAGCTTGGCCCAGCCCATCTGCGGATCATGGTCCCCATGGAGGATAGAATTAGCAAAAAAGATTCTAGATTGCAAAATTTACTCCATTCAATTTGGTGGCAGTCATATGGATGGAAAATTGGGAAAATTCTACACAACCCATATTTTGTAGGCAAGACGGCAATTAATACGATGGTTGAGATTGTATGAACAGAAATGTTTTTTTTTTTTTTTTTTCAGTGGATACTCACCTTGCTAGTGGGACCCATTATTGGGATAGCTCTGATTGATGGGCCTAGAAGCCACGGGTATGGCCTACAGCCTAATCCAAGACAAAGCAATACAAGCAGTAACTTTAGGATGAATAGTCAAGTAAAATGACATTGCTTTGGGATGTCAAGCTGTCCATTTCCTTAACCATGTACCTAACCACTTGGGTCCTAAGACTTCTAAAATGGGCCCACATGTGATTAAATAAGTCCTATCTGATCATAGCCGTTTGTCATGTGTTCTATTTAGTTATGGAGAAAATTGTTGTTCTATCTACTAATGATTCTCTCTCCCTTTTTAAGTAGGTTGTGTGTCTGGAACCTCCCAGGACCCGCACAGGATAATGACATTCTTTCTAAGTAGGCTGTGTCACTTGTTGGTTTTTCGAGACAGTGGTACATCTATTGCAAAAACCTAAAGGCTAAAAACAGGATATAAAGGAACATGCACTTTTCCATGCTCAAAGACAGGGTTCTGTAACTTGAAGACTCAGTAGGTTATCTCAAAGACTCGTCCAATTACATTTAGGGGTGTAAACAAGCCGAGCTTGTTCAAGCTTCAGCTTCAGCTCAACTCCCTCATCCATGGCCCAAGCTCATCTTGTCCTCACTTCACCAAGCTTGAGCCCAGTTATGAACAAGCTGAGCTTGATTTTGGGCTTCAACTCCCATTGTATTATGCATATTTACATTTTAAGTACATTATTTAGCTTCAATAGTGTAGTTAAAACCCACCCAATTCAAATGGAGAGAGAGAGAGAGAGAGAGAGAGAGAGAGAGAGATCACTCTTTTATTCAAATCAGCCCTTACATATAATTTTTCCATTACAAAGCCATTCAATCATGCAACAATCAGCCCTTACATATAATTTTTCCATTACAAAGACATTCAATCATGCAACAAACATTTCTTTATTCGAAAATGATACACACACATCTGGTAATCATATGCAAGTCTTAGAAGTTCATATTAATCACCAGTGGAGAATCTCCTTTATCTACGACGAATGTCTGAGAAAGTTTCTGTGTTAGAGTAGTAACCTCAACGCTATAGCTCCCGTGAAAGCCTCTAAATCTGAATTCTCCTTGACCATCAATGTGTCCATGAGCATGTGACAACCAATCTTGCATAAGAGCAAGGTATCTATTGCCAGCCTCATTGATACCACCTTCAGCATCAACCAAGTGCGCATTGTTCCGGCTCATAAACAGTTCCCAGAATCCCCATAACATGATACCCTCGACAGCAGGATGTGCAAAGCCTTCCCAGAGCATAACTTCCAAGTCATCGCCTCTAACATACTCATTTATTGATGAGACATCTAATTCAGTGAACCAGATTGGAAGGCCGAGTATACCGAGTTTATCCAATGCAGAGCAGACAATGGGCCCTACAGGGCTATCAATATGGGCTTGAACTCCAATCCCACCAACTGGTGCACCTTGCTCTTGCAAATCGAGGATGTGTGCTATGTACTTCTCAGGAGAAGATCTAGTGTCGCATCCATCCTCCACGTGGTAATCGTTAACGAAAAGCGTTGCAGAAGGATCAAGTTGGTGGGCTGTCTTGAACATGTAGGACCTGATGTTTTTCCCCAATCTGTCCTGAAAGAAAGAACCGTGAAGCATCTCATTGTTTACATCATAATGTCGAAACTTCTCCTTGTACCTAGTGAGAAGACCTGTTAGACGATTCTGAACAGCAGTCATTAGGTCATTCTTGTTCAATGATCGAACCCACGACTGGAGGGTGTATTCCACTTCCCAAAAGATGCAGTGACCTCTGACCTCCATATTGTTCTTCTTACACAAGTCGAGGAGTTCATCAGCATCCTGGTAGTTGAACTTGCCTTGTTGGGGCTCAATCCACGGCCACTTCAACTCATTCCCAAACACAGCCCAGTTAAAATTCTTTACAAAGAAATCAACAAAATCTTCATTATCTATATTCATCCTCATGATGCACGATCCAATGGGAAAACTGTTCTTTACTTGTTTGACTTTCACAAAAGTGCCAATTAGACTGCTAGCATCCAATCCTGATAATTTTAGGATGACATCTCGCTTTCGTACCTACCATGTGATTATGTAAGGAATAAATATAAAGACGATGCAACAGTAATAAATATAATAAAGTTCTTCGCTTCAATGGAAAACAGTAATACCTTATCGACCTGCTTCTTCAAATGTTTAAATCGCATTTGCCTATCAACAGGAAAGATTTGAAGTCCTGCAACCATTAAATCAACACCTCCAGGAGGACCTTGGATATAAACCATGACTTTAGATGGCTGCTTCTCTATTCTAAATGATCCCCCAATTTCATGCCATGTGTCACTGCCCACATCAGCTTGGCCCCCGTTGACCCACTGGCCGTCTACACTAAGTGCAACATTGACATTCTGAGGACCGCTTGCCCCAGAACCAATACGAACCCAAGCAGATACTTGGTAAGTCAAGAATAACTTCAACTTATCTGTGATAATCTGAGAAGGACCCATCCAAGTTTGTGTGCGATTGGTCACCAGAATATAGCGGCCACTTAGAGGTTCATGGGCTCCAAGAGAATCCCTTGCCATAGGAGGAAGTATATGAGGTGATCCAGTACCAACACTCAAGGTACATGGACCAAGCGGAGCCCACCCATTTGTGCCATCATTAAGATTGCTGTTTTGGATTATATTAACACCAAAAGCAGGATTCTACAGAAGAAGGATCGTTTTATAATCAGTAAAAAAATGTATTCACAATATGAACAGGTAAATCTTTTATGTTTTCTTCATCCTAGAAAAGCCTACTGTCTCATTGTAGATATATACAAATGAATGATTTCAGAGAGGAAGCAGATGCATAGGAACTTGGTGCAAACCGGCTCATGAAATGGTAAAATTCCATTTTCTGATTCATATTCAAACAAAATATGATTTGGGAAATATGGTAATGCACTTTAAGGAAGCTGAGAGTTCAGGCCTTCAAGCTCATGGGGAGTTCCAACAGAGACTTCCAAGGAGAAACATAAGTCCATTTCACCACCAATTATTTCTCGCTTGTTGCTTGAACTTTTTTTTCACCAAAATGGGATTGTGTCATATTTTATAGGCAAAAGTTTCTTGAGGGAAATCAGGGGTCAAATCCTTTAAATGATATGGTTTTCTAATAACCATGAGATTTATAGGTTAGACGACGATCTTGGAGTAGTCAAACATGACAACTATTAGAGGAGAAACTTATATGATATAATGGCTCTCATCATGACTATGCTCTCATTTGGATTCTGGATATTCTTTATACAATTTGAAAAACAAAATTCAAACAATTTTTCTATCCATTATGATTTTAGGGTCTAAAACTCATAACTTGTTCAGCCCATCCAACTAATCCCTATAATTATAAGGCTTTTGACTTTTGGGCCTTCGGCAATATAATTATCTCGACAAGTTCAAGGCATATTTCATGGTAGAGAGAGAGAGAGAGAGAGAGAGAGAGAGAGAGAGAGAGAGAGAGAGAGAGAGAGAGAGAGAAACTGTCTAACATAAATGATATTCATGGTATCAGTGGACTCATATATATTCATTGAATGGACACCTCAATATTCGATGAGTTACCAGTTTCTGCATAGAGTGCTGACAACCATGCTTCAAATGCTTGCACCATCAAGAGTGGTAGTATCACAAAAGCATCAACAAACCTAAAGCTATTGTCTTTCCCTCTGGTTTATAAAAGAAAATATTTCTCATATGAGAAAAGTAACAACTACAAGAGAGTATATCGTCCACTTACCTCAATCACAGGTGGGGGTGAAGGAGGGACTTTCGCAGCATGTTTTACAACAACACTATTGACAAGAATATCAATCCCTGCAGGTGGGCCTTCTAGATAAATGACTACTCTTGAAACAACACTATTTAGAAGGAACTTCCCCTGCAACTGTACCCATTCCTTATCTGATGCCTGCGAGCTTCAGGGACAATTGAATTCCTTCAGTATTTCATAAACTCATAAGACCGATTAAGAAAATGATGAATGAAAATAACTATCAGCATATGCTCTTACAAATATAAGGGGATAAAAATCTTGGAATCATAATTGACAGAGAAGATGGAGAAATTGAAATATAGTTAAATAACCAGGAGTGACAATGGTTGAGTCTGGGTTAGCTCAAATCTGGCCTGTCTACTTTGTAATGCCTGGCCATTTTATTTATCCGTCCTAAAATTGAGGCACTTGTACACCTTGTAATAGCCACAAATGGATAAAATCAGGGATTGGTCAAGGCCTCAATGAAAGCACAAGCTAAAGCTCTAGGCCATGGCCACCTAGGCCGTGAAGCACAACAGCCAATCAGAGTAACTGACCAATTGCCAATCATAAACATAAAATTCAATGGTATCTAAATAGGAAAGCACCACAAAAACTCACTTGGCAATTCCTATATATTGTTCATGTTGGTTTTGTGTTTGTACCCACAAAGTAGCTCGAACATCAGAACTAGTGGTGCTTCCAAATAACCGAACAATAGCAGTGACCTCATACGCAAGCTTTCGCTGTACCCTACCAGTGATTTCCTGCTGAATCCCATTCCAGCTTTGACTGCGTTCTGTAGTAGAAGCAAAGAACTTTCCATTCAATGGAAGCACCTTCCCATCTGCCATGGAGTCATGTAGAAGAATCTTGCAGCCTCTACCAGACCAATTATTAAGGCCATCTTCAAACCGAGGGTTCAGTATGATGTTTTCATCTCCATCAGCAAAACACCTTCTGTTTATTTCCTTCAAGAGAAAATAGACATATTTCCAGTGTAAGTGTTAAGATGATGAAGTGAAAATGATTAAATTTATACAAGAAACTAAAGTGCAATTTAGGATGTACTCCAAATCGCTTGTAATTGAGATACTTGCACAGAAACTATGGCTACCATACATTTGGACAATGCAAGTAGGAAGCCACATTGGATGAGACATTGTTTCAATATTTCCATCCCAATCATTATCAAGGCTGATTGCTGACATTGATTTGGAACTTGGCAGAAAATGCTCAGAAAAGTATTATAACAACCTAATGTATCTAGTTGCCATGCAGCCTCAAATACAAAATTAAAATAATAAGCATCCTTCTCTGAAATTCATAAACCAAATGTGAATATGATTTGGTGTACAATCATATAGAACTACATGTTGGGGGAAGATAGTTGAAGCATGCTTTAAAAAATCAGTTAAATGGGAGTGCTTTTATATGAGCTTGTATATTGCTTTTCTGAAAAAGAAGGGCCAACAACACTGAAAATCTTGAATATGGAAATTATTTAGTTCACAGTAATTTCTTGTCATTTTACAGATTCAAGTTAACTGAAATAAAACTTGTAAAACCATTTTTTTAATCACGAGATGTAAGATAAAAAAGAAGCATATCATGAAAAAAAAAAAAAGGCACAATAAAAAATCTTCGCAGAACAGTGATTTTGCTTTTTTCACAGTGGTATAAGAGTCATCTCTTTATGAAGATGATGCCATCATCGACAACATAAAGAAAAAATTCCTAATTGTAATGGCTCTTCCGGTTTATAAATATATTTTAACTAGCACCGAACTATTAAAGAACATAGTACATGCTAAATAAAATAAAGCAGCTTCCAATTGGAGTAAGCTAATTAATAGACTAGTCAGGTGCAGGCATAAGACTGTGGTAAATGTTGCTCCAACCAAATCCACAAAGTAAGGAGAATTCGTGTAAAATAACAGAGTCCCAGCTCAGTCCAAAGATAAGAAAAGACAACCTACAATACATTTATTTACAAAAACAAAAGAAACGTCAAAAAATTGAGGGGGCAGAGCATTGCATCCATATAATATCTGTCAAAAAGAGAATGTGTATAAAACTAGAAAGGGCAAAGAAGAAATATCCCTACTCATAAGTCATTCAAACTGAAAAGAGAAGCAAAAAAGTGCATACCTCAGACTCCTTCACACTGGAACAAGAGACTATGACATAATCTATGAGAAGGTCCACACCCGGAGATGGTCCTTCTAAATAGAAAACTACACGGTTGGGCATTCTTTCCAATAAAAATGTGCCTTCCAGCTTCTCCCATCGATCATGTGATGCCATGGTCCTGGACCAACCATCATTAACTCATTTCCCAAAACTAAAGATAAAAAGGTAATGCATGATGATGCTTGACCAACTACGCTGTGTTTTCATTCACTCAGGAATGGTCCAGATTGTGCTGACAATGAAAATTCAGTAATCTAACAAATTTTCCTGTACACTCCAATCATGGAATGGGCCATTCCTTGATCACCCCTCCTTTACAGTGATCTAAATACTCAATATGGCTCATAAGAATGACTAGTTACAGCCAATTGCCTTCATTTAATGAAGCAAACTCAAGCAGTTTAGATCACATAATGGGCAGATTTAGGGGTTATGTCCTGTCTATTTAGGGTCCATGATACGAATGGTTTGGGGCTATGATGCACAGATACGGCATGGGTACGGCAAGGACATGCCATAGACACGACAGGGACTCGGATTTAACACACAAAAAGTGAAGTATCGGATACGATACGACACGATACGTTGCCCATTTTGAAGTATCCGTGCATCATAGGTTTGGGGCCATAAAAAGATTAGTAAACGGTATGGCTGAGCATGGATTGTTTGGTAAAAAAAAAAAAGGGAGAAAAACGAACATTTTTTTTTTTTTTTTTTTGAGAAACTTGGAATTTTACTACCTTCCCACAAATAAATAGCTAGTGGCTTCATTTGGGTACTCCAGTTTCAGTGTTGCTTGGACTCCAGTGGGTCCCTGAAAAGCACCCGAAACACGAACAATAGCGGAGACTGTGTAAGCAGAACCAGGGGATACTTTGCTTGTGATATCTTGTTCCAGGCCTTGCCAGCATTCTGTGCGATTTGAAACAACGGCATAACTTCCTCCTGAGTTTGCTGTCACGCCTTCAAGATGACCACAATCCCCTGATGCAACATACCCATGACAGCCATTGGGATGCCATGATTGTAACCCTCCAGAAAAATCATGATTCAAGATTATGTTGACAGCAGCAGTTCCCTGTGAAACAAAAGGTAATACGACAGTTCAAAATTGGTCTATCCATTAGATGAGAATAGATAATAAGAGACGGAGAGAGATCACTTTCGGAAATGAATTTTTCACTAGTTCAACAACCAAAAATAACTCCATATTTAAACTCCTTTGCCATTGAATAGGATTGTGCTGTAAACATGAGAGAGCTAGGAAAGCACTGCAGGACTTAATTTTATAAATTGAGCTGTATCCCGAGTTATCTCCTTATGATCATCAATATGTTCACTCATATTACAGAAAAAATTACCAACAAAATGTAAAATAAAGACATATTAGGATGTAACCAAATAACAATCACCTCAAATATTCTGACAGACTGCTTATCTGATGAACTTGTATTTGAGGTAGCACAGAAATCAGAAAAAAATAAGTGGGATGCTTTTTTTCTTTCTTCTGCAACCGAACTTGGCTATCCACGCAAAAGATGTTTCAAATAACCATACAATCTGCCAACATATTCATACCACTTGAAATTTGGGATACTTCAAAAAGATGGATTTGCTCCTATATGTTCCGAGTGACTTTGACATGATCCAACCAAGCAGCAACTTTAACTCACTACATATCAGTACTATATGTGCAACACTTAATATCGATTCCCAGTAGCAGATTTTCGCTGTATATGCCAGCCAATATTCCATTAAATTTTGTCTTTTTTTTCTTTCCAAAATGGTTGACACACTAGCATAAATTGCCCATCTTCAGGCATAAAAGACTGTCACTGCATTTTTCCTTTTTGACCAAGGGCTAGTTTCTGTTTGTTCCTTTTTGAAACCTCAACAACCAAACATTAATATATTTGCAACGTTTGACATGTCATAATTGCCTGATTCACAGCTCCTTCAGGCAATGGCCAATGACAAAAACAAGTCAAACACTTGCAACTTATAAATCAACCAATCTGGGCATTGGGGGTTCATCTGAGTGCACCAGAACTTGCAAATGTCTGCATATCTCACCAAACTAGAATTGTCATTGGGGCAGCAAGGAAATCAGCATCATAGTAGGTAGAATATTGTTATATGCCTTCTTCAATTAAAACCAACGTCAACCAACCTTAGGTTGAAAAGTGAGAAAAACAGAATATCATATACACTAGATCGGGTAACACATTCAGCAAAAAATATTCTGAAGAATCATGATTTTGAGATACTTTCAGATTTAAACCAACCTTAATCCAATTCACTGAGTTCCCTAATTTCCAAAACTCCATCCAAAACACATACCTATTAGTCCAAAAGAAGCTCCTACCAGAAATAGCCCTAATCCAATCAACCCACATTTTCTTTCAAATTAAGCACTACTCATCAACACAACCCATTCCAACAATCCAAAACTCGAAAGAATTAAACGAAAAAGAGAATAAAAGGAATCCCCCTCCCCCTGCCTTCTCAGATTCAACAAGATTTACAGGAAGAAAGCTGAAGCAAACCACATCCTCTAAGCATTAACAAACACTGGCATATCACAAATGCATTCTTAACTCAAAAGCAGCAATACCAATCAACACAATCTATTCAAACAATCCAAAAAGTGGAAAAATGTCAAACTAAAAGAAAAATGCATAAAAAAGAAGACCCAACTTGTCAAATTCAATAGAAAAAAAGGCATTAACCCAAGGGGAAAAAAATGTACCTCAAAGTTACTGCCACTGGCACTGCTGCTTTCCTGATTAGCCATGGTTTCTCTCAAGCTCTACAGTCAGAAACATTAAAGAAATCACCCAATAAGAGAAGTATGAAATGGGCTATATGATCAAATGCAAGATAGAGCCGGGTTCTCTCTAACTCTATAATCAGAAACATAAAAGAAAGAATCATATTAGAAAAACATGAAATGGGTCATGAACAAATGCAAGGTAGAGTCAGTTTCTCCCAAACTCTATAATCCAAACATTGAAAAGATCGCATCTTTGCAGAGAAACATGAAATGGGTTACGATTAAACGCGAGTGGGAGGATAGAATCGAGAAAATCCGAAGAAGGGTACCTCAGATTCTCTTCTGGCGCCTCTGCTTTTGAACAAGCGGGCAGAGAACTTCCTCATTATATTGGCGAGGGAGTACGGTTTCAAGTAACCTTTAAGAAAAGCGCGGGAGGAAGCAACCAACAAACCACCAGATTGCAAGGAGAAGAAAGATTTTCTTTCCTTGCGGTTGTGTTTTGGTTCTGGTAATCCAACAGCATATTCCTAATTAACCACTTCTAGGGCCCAAATCCATAGGAATCTTCGTTTACCCTCTTTTCCAAGGAGAGAATCCTCTCCTCATTGGGTCACCCTTTGCTATATAACTCGACGGTTTTGGGCCAAATTTTACTTCATTTGAAGTTGAGTCCATCATCAAATTGACCACATATAAAATAAATAATTATTTTAATAAAATATCAATGAGGGTGGATCATACATTCTACACTCTTCATGCAAAACAAGACAATCCATCATTGCAATTGGGCTCAGTAGAGTACCATCATCATTCAAATGGCTACCCAAAATGAACAGCTTTAAGAGAGTAATGTTTGATGGTTTAGATTTGATGAATGAATTCAGATGGTTAAACTCACATTTGTTCACATTTGTTTTTAGGGCTTTACTCCATCTACAATAAGGCCCACATGAATGATAGGGGTCTAAACATTTTTAATGTTTTTTTTTTTTTTTAAAATAAGGGAGGTAGGCGTTACTTTGTCTTGCAAATTGGGACAGGGGTTCCCTTAACAAGGATAGCAAACTTGCATTGCAATTGAGGTCAGATATGACATGCAATAAGAGGAACTATGGTGTCCTGGGGAGCAGCATTTATACAATAGATATGGGACCGGTAAGACGATGACAGGGTCAATTGACTTGGTGGGCCCTGCTATGGACATCCGAAGAAATTCATTGGATTGGAAGATCTTAAATCCTTCAACAGGTTGTGGTGTCCAGAAATAAGGTCAAAAGATTTGGTGGTGGGATCTTCGCCATGCTGTCTCCACCAGTCCCACGTGGGTCCCGCATAAATGTTCATTAATCTCTCTCTCTCTGTCTCTCTCTCTGTGTGTGTGTGTGGGTTGGGGCATTATCAATGAGTTCAGACCGTTGATCTTTTGGGCAACTATAAAAAAAATCTGTGACTCTTTTGGAAGGTCTGCGAAGAGAGAGATTAAGGAGAGAAGAGAGAGAAGGTAAAAAAAGATGGTTAAAACTTAAAATTTTCTTTGTATTTTGTTTAGGGTAAGCTGGTTAAAATCTTTTAAATGAACTCTTGAAGCATTCACTCATTGTTGCTTGATAAGGCTCCGCTCCGCTTGAGATAAACCCATTCATAAATCAAGTAGCAAATGTTAACCTAAAGCCATCTTAGAAGCTAAAGGGGTCAACTGCAATCTGTAATAAATAGGCCAGGCTCGGGTTCAGTTAGCAAGTCATAGTCTAATTTGTAGGGTTGGTTGGGTTAAGATAGATTTGGGCTAGGTTAGTAGGTTAGAAAGGAGGAATGGACTCGATCCAAATCCAATTCATTTATTACAAGCTCAGACTCGTCAAACCAGTTTCTAGTTCCAACTTGAAAGAAAAAGAGAATAAAGGGATAGCCAAGTGGTTGGAAGTCCTTTGTGAGAGTCTTGTTCACACAGAACTGTCCATTGTCCGATCCTAGATCATCTCATTTACGTGTACACAGGGGCAGACCCACATGTAACTGTATGGGGACTTTAGCCCCCACCCACCAAGCTTTAAAAGGCCCATAGTGCCCTCTAGACCTGTTTGTCCCGGGCCCCACTTAAAAATCTTTCAAGTCCCCTCGCCGTTCCCCAATTCCTAACAAGATAGAAAAAAAATGAGAGAGTTTCTTTCCTCTTTCAGGACTTCCCCAATTCGGTAGAACCCTGAACCCCCAAATCATCTTCGACAAAGATGAGAGAGTTTCTTTTCCTCTTTTAGGACTTCCCCAATTCGGTAGAACCCTGAACCCCCAAATCATCTTCGACATCGTCATCAATGCACTACTGCTGTCTTCTCCGGCAGGTATTCCACCCTATCTCTCCCCCACCTTATCTATCAGTCTCCTCTAATAGAGTCAACTGAAATAAAGCCTCCATTTCTCAAAAAAAAAAAAAAAAAAAAAGTCACATTAAAAGCACTTTAATTCAAAATTCCCGCTGTTTTTTTTTTTTTAAGTAAAAAAGCAACCTTCTTTTGCTTCCATTCCAAACAACTAAAAATAAAATACCATCATAACCTACTTATATTTTATTCTTTCTCCAAAATAATCTTTACTTCATTACACTATATTTGTAAGTTTTCCAGACCGGCTCAAGACTGGTTTTCATCCAAATTAGTAGTAATGTGGCATCCACATACATTACTGTGTCCAACGAATCCAGGATTTTCATTTGAGTGGTGCGGGGCAATGGTCAAGTTAAAAAGTTAAATAATAAAATAAATTTTTTATAATGTTATTTATGAAATTTCTCAAACCACACAGGTGCGGTTGCACCTGTGTAGTTACATGTAGCTCCACCCTTGGCTATGTCATGATGTAAAAAAATAAAACAAGAGAGCTTTTTTCTCAGTCTCCTCTCTCTCAACCCCAAATCGGTAGTAATGTGTCGTAATAGAAAATATTATTGAAATAGAATAAAATGAAATTGGGATTGAGATGGTAATGTGTCATGATGTAAGTTTAAATGTAGGTGTTGTGGTTTTTTTTATCAGGGTTTTGTAGATGGATCTATTTATCTATGTCAGTAGGTTGCAACCTTTTAATTTTGTTGATGCCCATCTTCTTGAATGATATTGCAAAGAAAGATAATATTCTCTAATGGTGATAATATATATATATGTTGATGTCCATCTTCTTGAATGATATTGCAAAGAAAGATAATATTATCTAATGGTGATATGAAATTGGACCTATTTGTTCACATTGAATTTGAACAAATATGATGTAATTGATTCATATTGGACGATTTAAGTCGTAGGGCAGTTATAAATGCGACTTTTGATGAGAGAATGTCATTTGATGTAATTAGTTTTTTGGTAAATGCAATACAATTTCTCTTTGTTATTGCTAATGTGAAGAACGTACACAAAAATAATGATTGACTTTTCAATTGACCATCATCAACCCCCCTCAATAAAAAAATCCTGAATCCGCTACGTGTGCATGTGGTCTTTTTCTTCGACGTGTGTTGGGATTCACTCCAGTCTAACTTGGGTCTTTCAAGGCCCCCAACCATCTTAGCTGGTTCCAAAAAACTTGAAAATAAAAAATGTTCAACTCTCTAAAACCTGAATTACTGGGTCGGGCTATAATCAGGTTGGCAGGTCAAGTCAGGTAATGCCACCACCTCTATTCATTGTCACATGGGCCACTGAATCGTTAAAATTGCTTCACATGTCATTGATCATGTACCCTTTCTCATTGGTTTTCTCTCTGCCCCCCACCCACCCAATTATTTCGACACTTTTCAGGCAGTCTCATAAATCTCTTTCTTCTCATTTCGTTGCTCCTCACCAACTCCTCTAATTACTTATATTTTAGAGAATTTTACTAGAAAAGCCCTCTTAGATTTATTGTGGTAGACTAAAAAGGCCCTAAATACATGAGTCAACCGTAGTAATCCTAAGGGCCTTTTCATTTTCTTTATTTCGTCAAGTGGTGATATACCTACTCACCTATATATACGAGCGGGGACATCCGTGCTCATTTTTTCTTCATCTTCACAGCAGCAATATTGTTGTCCAAATTAGATTAAAAAAAAAATTCTCAAGTGATATCCCCACTCACTTACATATACAATAAGGGATATCCCTGTTCGTTTTTTCTTCCTCTTCCTCCTCCTTCCTCATCCTCCTTTTTCCTCATACTCCTTCCATATTTGCCAACTAACCCTTACCCGCAACATTTTTCGTCGATATGGTGACATCAATGGTATGGACTTGGGTGCAAGTGGGAGCTTGTTACCGAAACACTCCAGTATCACATGCAGTCATCTAAATTCATCATTTTTTTATCCCTCTTTCTCCCACAACCTAAACAAACTCATCTAAACCCATTCATTCTCTTCCAACCAAAAGTATGAAACTTCACCCCCATCTCACAAAAATCACATTCTCTCTCTTTCTTAAACCCATCTGTTGTTCACTCTCTTCTTTAATTTTTTCCTCTTCTCTCTGCAACCCACCATTCCCAACATATTTTTCTCATCTCCATGCACAACCATTGCCCATTCCAAACTACCTCTACCCACATCATCATCTCATCTCATTCCCTATGTATCTCCCTTCCCCACTAATCCAATTCACAACACCTAAACCAGCCTTATGACCAATAGCCATCTCTCACATTTTCGTTTCGCCATCATCTTCAACTTTACCCATCATTACCATCCAGCCTCCATCACTCATCATCACTATCACTATCTAGATTTTATCACTAGGTGCCCACCAACCAAAAGAAGATTTTTTTTTTTTTTTTGAATCCAACTTGGGCGTCGATATCCCTGCTTAACTGTGAAGAAAAGGAAATGAGTGGGATATCCCCACTCGTATATCTTGGTAAGCAGGGATATTGCCACTCGGTAAAAAAAAAAAAAAAGGGTCCTTGGGACTAGTATGGTCGATTTGTATTTTTAGGTCATTTTTTATCTACAGTTAATCTGAGGGTTTTTTTTTTCTAGTAAAATCCTCAATATTTTATAATAAAAATTAGATATTATATACAATGGGCAACACATAACTCTAATTTCATTGTTCGAATATTTCTCTCATGTATGGCATGTTTTAAATAGTAATTTTATCATTTTCATTGACATATTTTAAATAGAAATGACACGAGGGATTTTGATTTGAGAAGTGAGATATGATTAATTTACCATGATATGGTTATTAAATCCAATCTACCTAACATAAGAATTTATTTTGACATGATAATAATTATGCTGCAATGAGGAAATATTTCCCCTTGGAAAGATTTATTCTTACTTTCCTAATTCTTATTTTCATTTCTATTTTAAGTGTTTATTTCAACAAATTTTTTTATATTATTCTAATAAAAATAAAAAATTAGAATTTCCCCCTTATCTATAGCTAATATTATCCCTGTAAGATTTATTTATTTTATTTTATTTTTTTACATCAGTAACTCGAACTCAAGCACTCAGACTCACACTCAAGTAAAAACTTGGTAACATCCGAATAGGGAATGTTGCAACGTGGTCATGTATATGTCCGTGGTTGAGAAGTTATTCACGTGAAAGGAATTCTAATGGTTTCTCTTGTACTCAATACTTTCAAGATTTTCAATGAAGAACTCAAGGACCAGCTGATGGAGCTGATCAGAAAATAATACAATGGCCATATATAAGCAATGATAGGATGTGACATTGATTTTGAATGGAAGAGGGAATTGATAACATAGTAATCATGAACGATGACAGAGATGGCAAGCATTTTATGTACATTATGTGATGGTAGAGACCTATGGGGTCACGAAATTTCGCACTTCCACTACTTTTGTTCATCACACAACACATGTGAGCATAGGGTGATCTCAGCAATATATCCATGGGCTCCAACCCAATATCGAAAATTTAATTGATGGGCAATCATTACCGTCTGATCAATGGACTCATGCAGATTGAATCAAGCCACAAGTGCCCATATTTCTTGTTCACTGGGCTCATTCGACAATTGTGATTTTTGTTGAATGGTCCATTTATTTAGGGATGAAAGTCAGTTGACCCGCTCTAACCCATTTCTATTAAGGGTGGGTTTGGTGGTGGATTCGTGAGAGTTGAAAGTAGGCGCATCAGTTTTCAGCTTGTTACGGTCCACTTCAGATAGTTTGAATATTGCCCCATTCGCCATTCTCTTCTTTTGAAATTATGAATCTAATTAAGTTTTTTCTTAATAGAAAGAAGAATTGAAGTTGAATATATGAGAATGGCCATAAAATAACCTCTGATTTAACGGAAATCAAGTGATAGGAAGATGAAAAATGAATATCCCGGTATTCTTCTATGTCATGCCATTATATGAGAAGGGCTTATAAATTGTTTATCTTTAGATATGTATAGTACATGAATTGTCTATCTTTAGAAACTCTTTTTTTCTGTAAAAGTGAAAACGTGAGAGAGAGAAATAAATAACTAAAAGTACGTAAAGTGTATATAAATTCGCACAAAATTTAACCGCAGGATTTTAAGGACTGATACATTCGTGTATAATTAATAAGCTTTTTCTATGTTATTCATGAAGTTGGATGAAATGCGTCTTCTAAAAATGATTTTTAATGTCTTATGCTCTCTCTCTCTCTCTCTCTCTCTCTCTCTCTCTCTGTTTTTGTGAGCTAGAGTAAATTGGATCATTGAGAGGTCCTATTCTGTTATGGTACTAACCCGCAGTAACGTACATTCTAGAGAGAGAGAGAGAGAGAGAGAGAGAGAGAGAGTAGATTGGATCATTGAGAGGTCCCATTCTATTATTGTACCAACCAGGAGCAATGTATATGCAATTCACCAAGTCTTTACCACAGACACCCATGTCTGAGTATCCACACTCTGAAAGGAACACAAAGTTTTGGGATGGAGTATAATGGTTCCTTTTTCTTTTCTTTTTTTTTTTTCCCTCAAAGTGAGGGAGTAAGGAAGGGGGGAATGGGGTGTCACCATCCATTATTGTATTTCCTAAATGATCCATTTATAGCTATTTCTTGACAAAAGTAATAATGCCTAGTGACACCAATGTAAAACACAAGAAAGATGGTAGCAACCCAGGACTACAGTTCTCTCGACTTTTACTAATTCATGGAAAAGATGCTCACTCATGCCCACATGCTTAGTGGAGATTGGTAGGGTAATTTTAACCATTCAATCAGAAGGCTTTTGAAGAAAAAGAGTACAGTGGTTTCAAAACAAGAAAGCCTCTTATCAACCATTTATTTGCTCTAAAAAGCTTAGGCTACAAAGACAAAATGATTTTGATCTAGGCATATGACACTACAACAGTTTACACATTCAGCGACGAATTTTTTCGTATCCAAAGGTCACAAAAACGTCGGCCAAATTTTTATTCACTGACGTTTTTTAAAATGTCGGTAAAAGTTATATTATTTCTTTATTTAAAAAAAAGTAAAAAGTTCTCATTTTGCCGACGTAATTAGAAACGTCGGTGATAATCTATATTTATCAACGTGTTTTGAAAAAACGTCGGCCAAAGTTATTTTCACCGACGTTTTTTAAAATGTTGGTAAAAGATATATTATTTTTTTATTTAAAAAAAAAAAGTAAAGAGTGCTTCTTTTGCCGACGAAATTAAAAAACATCGGCAAAAGTGTGTCTTTCAGCAACCTGTTGAATAAAATGTTGGTAAAAGTTATACTTTTAGCGACGAAATTATATACGTAGGTAAAGATTACTCTTTACCGACGAATTTTTAAAAACGTCGCTAAAAGTGCAACTTGTTGTAGTGTGGCTCTATGGTTTTATTAGTTCAAAAAACCCTTCAGAATTTGCGTCCCTCTCCTGGTCAACTCAACTTTATTTAGCCATATGAATCTACCTAGTCATATTTCATCAAATCCATTCTGCTTACTTGATTTAATGCCCTGGGTTTAGTGGTTTTACCTCTCATAGGAAATTAAAATCTTTTTTATTGAAAACAATTAGGCTTTTTTTTTTTTTTTGTAAGGAAAATATGTTGTATTAAACAAGGTACTGTGAGCTAGACGAGAAAAATAAACATGATTTTTTCTATCACATAATCCTTTATTTGCACAAACACACCTAAATGATCCCAGCTGCCCACTTGTACCAGCAATAGCAATGCAACTTGGCGTGCATGTTTTCCATAAAAATGCCCATCTCTTGTAGGGCATATTTAGGTATATGACAATTGAAAGTGAGGCGGGCGATAGAAAAGTTTCATCGTTCAACTGCATACACAAAATATCAGTCACCATCAAAAGGTAACACCCCCTTCTACCAAAACAAAACACAAATGCTATCAAAAGGCATCTAAATTGAGGGGCCTTCCTTTAAGCCTTCTACAACACTACAAAATTGCATTTAACTCCCTACAAGAAAATGAAGTTCTAAAAGAAAAAAGAACCTACATGCACCAACAATGATGACAAGCACCATGATTGTGTTCATGGTGAGCCTGGCCCTCACTCCTCTTAACCCGTCTTTATATTCATCCATAGTTAGGAACTTAGGATTATCCACAATGCTCATCTAGTTGGTCCCTGAATGATCCACCATCAATCCATCTTTATATTTTACATTTATCTTTTCTGATGATTGGTGGAACTCTCTTTGTCCTATCCATCCCATGAAACCAAGTCATCAAAACTGAATCCCATGCAAGAAGATTTGAAAAAGGACAAGGTTCAGTTCTTTCTTAAATACTAGAAAGATCTACATCTCATGATCTCATTTAAGTTGCTTGTTAACAGAAAACACTACAAGAACATATATATAACGGTAAACGGTTTGCTTTGCCCTCCCCGGCTCCCTTGCCTTATGATGACATTGCGTGGGTCTGCTGAGAAAATCTCTGCCACTCATTTAAGACCCACTGAAGCAACTACCCTTCTTCTGACACTCCTCTCAGAAGGAGGAAAAAAAAACAACCATCTTATTATCTCTTACATACTGGAGAAAGAAGGGTAGGGTCGAAGAGTCATTAAATCAGTGTTAGTGGGCAGATATATGCAGCTGGGAAGTAGAGCCTTTAGTGGGGGCAGGCTACTTGTAACCATGTGCCATGTGGCCATCCAAGACCAATTTGTGATTTTTGTTTTTAAGATTGAAGAAATAAAGCTAAGGTGAAGATGATAATAATGGTGAAGTTTGTCTTGGTCGGATCCATAAAATAGTGTGACTAATTTTTGTTTGAGGTTTCTATAAAGAGGCCCTGATGGTTTTGGACAATCTTAAAAAGGCTCTCATATTTAGTATTTTTATGATATATTACGGATTCTTTTCAATTTTGACGTTTTTAAATTGAGCTTTGCTAAAAAGCTAAAAATATACAAAGTAATCATTTTTGTACTCATGACCTTTTGATATTTTAAAAAACTAATTTCCACTACACCACATAATACCTATATGTAATAATTTAACGAAAAGAATATATAAAAAGTAGTTAGATGGAGTAAGATGTACCCTAACCATGTGGGTCATGCTCGTGCTTAACCCAGATTATTGTGCCAGTCTCCTTTTCAACTATAAGTAATTAGAATCAAAATAACTCGGTCCATCACAAACTCTCTATCACGACCAGTCTTGCTTTAAGAGGACAATGTGGACAATCTCACTCCACATCAGAGGCGATAATAACAGTTTAGGCGTTCATCAGTAATTGGTACCTATCTGCAGAAGCATCCATTCAACATGTACAATGTTGACACTTCGGAAGTCTGATGGATATGGAATCCAAAGGTGTGGTCCACATGTAGAATAAGGTGGGTTGAATTTCAAAATTAGACCATCCAGTAACGAAGGGTTGGGCTGATTTGACATTGGGCCCAACAACATGCATGTTCAGGTCTAAATTTCTGTCTATGACGTTATATATGGCTAGACTTGAATGCTGGGCCTGCCTAAAGCTCTGGTTGTCCCTGTCCCTACCTCCTGACACCCCAAAGCTGGGATAATACATGAATCTAAATTGGCCGGGTCGAGGTGGCAACCTGGAACTGACTTGTTTCTTTTTACTCGACTATCGATCAGCCCTAAATATATGTACCAGATTTTTGGTAGCCAGGTTACAGGTCACAGGGATCAATAATCAATTGACATCTTTAGTATAATGAATCTATTTTTCTATGATTACCAATAATCAGATGGCTCATCTCAGACTTGGGGTGCAATCATAGTATTTAATATATACAGTCACCAGTAGAACACAGCAATGATCCATGCACAAGACGCAAAGAGCTTTATGGTCTCCCAATTCCTATACGTAGAGCTTGTGTCCATCTCCCATCGGCGCGCAGTGTGACCCACCAGATTAACAGATCAGATGAACCCCCCACCCTAACACGGCAACACCCCAAAAGCACTTGGAGTTGGGCTCCTGAGAAACGTATTTGCTCTGCACATTCCATGGCACAAAGTCCAGGCATGCATCTTCCCGAAGGAGGGTTGGCGTGTTTAGTTGGGACTGCATCCTTCAGACCAACCGCACAAGAAAACACAGTGAATAAAAGCAAATGGAGAGAAAAAGCAGCTGTGATTTGTTCTCTCTTTCTTTGTTTTTGTTGATGTCTTCCAACTTGTCTGGGCTCATAAACCAATGCTGAGGCTGTTCTATTTTGGGTTCTTTTCCTTTTCTTGGCCATAGGCTCTACCCACTTTTGTCCTTTTAATATTCCAAAGAAAGAGGGCACTGTATGGTTGGTTACTGGAGCATTCAATCACTGGCCTTCCAAGGACACCTTTTCTCATTGGTTTTCTCCTCCCCACATTTAATGACCCTCCTTCTCTCTTCTTGCTCTATGTATCTATATATATTTACCATTACTTCGACACTTAATAGAACTACCTCCTCTTTCTCTCCTTCCCCTTTTCTTTTCATTGATTCATTCTCTCCCTCATTACAACACATGGGTTACAGCTGCAATTCTGTCGGCAGTCTCATAAATCTCTCTCTTCTCATTTCATTGCTCCTCATCAGCTCAACCGAAGTGGTATGCTTGGTGAAAGGTATGTTGGCCCACTAAAAATCTCCAGACATTTTCAATCATACTTAATAAATTTACCTACCCTGTCTTGATAAGTGCAGGCATTGCAATTTCTAGGCTGCTTGAAGTTGCTGCCAAGGTAAGATTCCAATCACAAATAGTCCCTGTTGTCTTGGTCATGTTTTCTCGTCTGTTTTAACTTTTATTAAGGGGAGTGTTCCATCTTTTGTGGTATTGCAGGTGGGAAATGAACAGAAGATGTTTGTGAGAACTCAGATAGGTTCAAGGCCCCCAAGCTGCCTAAGGAGATGCAGTTCTTGTGGCCCCTGTCAAGCAATTCAAGTGCCTGCAGTCCCCCAAGTAGGAAGTGGTGTAAAGGGACACTCTTCCCCTAAGGCTACAATCAGCTCAAGGGCTGAAGACACTTCCAACTACAAGCCCATGAACTGGAAATGTAAATGTGGGGACAGGATCTTCAATCCCTGACTGATGATTGATGAAGTTAAAAATGATCCATTCAATTCAATTGTGGATAGAGACACTTGAAACTAGAAATTCTTTTCCCTTTTGTTCTGTTTTCTTTGTTTTCTTATGGTGGTCAGTGAGAAAGGATGTGGATTATCTTTTTTCTTCATTCCCATTGTTACTAGCTCACATACACCACATATATAAAGTACTGACGAAAAAAATCCGAACTTGCTTTGCCTTTTTCTTTGGTTTGACGCTTCCATCCACGTACTGTATGGCCGTATTTTTTGGTTGCATGTGCTCTGTGACTAGCTTTATTCACGAAGAGAACGAGTTCTAAATTTCACCCACTCATCCTACCAAAACTTCAGGCAATAATAAGAGGAAGTGGATATACTTTTCAATAGAGAGAATTCAACAGAAGGAAGCTGAATGTAACATTCCCGTCAATCCATTTGGCATTAATTAAACCATGTACATATCACTGAAAAGAGAGACCCATATACTGAGCAAGACATTTTCAAGTATCTCAAATGTGGGTTGGATTAAAGATGGCCAGATGGGTATGAAATCCCAATATCAATGTCTCTTTGCAATAGCCTTATTGTGCTTTTTTAGGCCAAGTATAAATTAGCAAGAAATCTTAGATACACTGACATTGTGATAAATTCTAAGTAAATCCATGCATATGGAACATAATTTTAGTTCTGAGAAACTCTTGGATCTCAGCCATTGCATGTTATAATCTTGAAAATGACCCATAGAAGAGTACTACTCAGAACCAAAGGACACTTTCAATTAATGGAGTTGATCCCACCTCAAAGCATGGTCCAACCAAAAGCTTTTGCATTTAACTTTTAGGCCCATTACCACTTACGGGGTAAAGTTGACATCCAAAGGTTTGTTGACTTCATTATGATCCGATTTTTACCATTCACTCTATATCAAACAAATGATTAGCTAAAGTCTACAAAATCACCCCTCCAACAATAGCAAGATCTTCGCTTCTTCTGTATGTTATGTTGTGGGTAGAGAGGAAAGTGATAACTGATAGCTGCATTGGGAATTTGGGATGCAAATGGTATGGGGTTTGTGGCTCATGAATACATGTATTTATTGGCTTTCCTCACACGCAATCAACACCACCTGTTGGTGTCCTGTCACTGTAATCTGCATTTCCTGCAATGTTTCTGAGTTTCTTCATACCTATCCTTTTCTACCTTCTGACTAGATACCAACACCCCGTGCAATAGTACTGTTTGGAAATACTCAAACCCAACCATCTATGGAGAAGCTGGGATGGAGTATTGATTTCGTCCCAGAAGGATGATGAGTAATTTTATTTTATTTTGAAGGTAATGTAAAAGGGTTTTCAGAGGGGGTCAATTAAATGCCATTTAAGACATGAGAACATAATCATTCCAGCAAATCATGGGATCTTCTGTCAGCCCTCCAGTTTTTTTTTTTTTTTTCAAAGGTGGGATCATCTAGAGGAGATAATGGAGCCCGCGCAGCTAGCTGCCAATATATAGAAAATATTCTCCTACGTGAAGTTCAGCACTGTAGGGCCAGTAGTGCAAACCTTTCATCAATGCAACTCTGCCAATATATAGAAAATATTCTCCTTTCTTCTAAGTGAAGTTTAGCACTGTAGGCCCGTAGTGCAAACCTTTCATAAATGCAACTTCTTTGATACTCTTTTCATCCCATGATCTGATATGATATGGTATGAGACCCAATTTTACACTCACTACACTGTCACTCACTATTTGATTAAATCTCAAAAAAATATATTGCTAGATGACATTGATATAGGCTGTTTTTTTTTTTTTTTGTGTAGAACATTGATATAGGCTGTTTTTTTTTTTTTTTGTGTAGAACATTGATAAAGGTTGTAAAATTAAGGTCTAGAATAATCTAGTGGGGCTGATTTTCTAGATCCCCTATAACCATAGGGAGACCTTTTCATCTGCACTGCTTTGTTAATAAGTGGGCCGCATGAGCTAGACTGAATATAAGTTGTATGCAGTCTTCTCATAGAACATTACCCGCCAATGTGTGTAAAAAAAGGATAGTAGAATTTTTTTCCTTTTTGTTGCCTAGCCGAGGTGGTTAGGGTCCATGAGAGAGCCCACACACATGAAATCAGGGTAGCATACGCATGGATTGAGATCGACCTAGGTAGCTAGGTGAGAGACGATTAGCAACCCTTGGTTCTCAAGGGATGATAGTCGATTAAGGGGTGAGATTTCATCCAAATTGGATGATGGTAGTCATGTCTTCTAGTTAAGATGAAACTAAAACCATTATCAATATGGGGCTCCCAAGAGCTTAGTGGGTCTGGTACATGCCTTGGGCCAAGTTTGGGTTGGTTTAAGCTTTAAAGATTGATAGCCATCTAGTTTGAGTCTATTTTGTTTACTAAGGGGTTGTTTTCATAAAATGAAGTGTGTGTGTGTGTGTGTAAAAATTCGGGGACAAGTGATCTCCATGAAGGATTATTAAAGAGGTTAGGGGTAAAGGACATGAGGTAACGATGTAGATAAGATCTTGACCTTTCTAGGATTTTGATTACTAGAGTGATGAGTGGGTATTTGTTTCTCGTTATTCAATTTTCATTAAAGGAGAGCTTATTTGATAGTCATTTTTTTATATTCACCTTTGATTCTTTATTTTTTAACCAGTTACAAAATAAGCAGTCTTAGAATTCCTAAAAATTCAATTATATGAATAAAAACAGGACACGTGTTTTGATCCAACACTTTATCCAAAACTAACTATGATGCATTTTATGAGTCTAAATAGCATGACTCACATTGCTGTTTGTGACAGCAAAGATTTTATATCATATTGTCATTTTAGTAGCCTTCCACTGCATCCTTAACAGACCTATTTCAAGAATGATCTAATGTATACTCATATTAGCCCCACTTCTTGTATTTGATGTAAGATAAACCAGATTGCTTACACCTCGAATTAGTCCCTTCTTTACCTAAAACCTCCAACACGTTTATCTTTATTTTCCTCTAATTCCTATTTTTCCCTAATTGTGGGTTAATCGCTGACTGTAATGACAATGTTCAGTAACTAAGAGATAATCAAACTATTTTGGGCAACGGGTATTTAAAAAATTAATATTAATCTAATTATATATATATACACATATACATATACATACACATACGGTAAAGAAATTGTTTACACTGGTTTTGAATCTATCACCTACCCCTCTATTTATCAAACTTAGAAAAAGACTACCTACCACTTTGACAGAAATTTTTATTTGCCTTTGTTTGCTCCATCACTAGCTAGTATGTGGTCCGCTGGATCACCAAATTAGTTGCTTTCCAAGCTCGAATCCGTGGGACATTTTGGGACCCATTTTTGTTTTTTCATACCATCCATAGCTTTTCTCTCTTGGTTGTCTTTGATGGAAGATAGAAATGCCTCACTCAAGCTACATATATTGCTATCTCCCTCTCCAATCGCATGGTTATAGAACTTGTGTGGGTAAAACACCGTAATGGTAAACTTGAACAAAGATCACGGCTAAACTCGCCGAACTCCTCAGCCTCCGTGGTGGAAGATCGTCAGCTCGGCAGCTCGGTCAATACCCTGGCACCTCGGCAGCTCGGTCAATAGCTTCGTAGCTCAGCACCACAGTTCGGCAGCTCGGCATAAATGCCAGCTCGGTACAAAGGGGCGCCGCGGTCAGGCCATCCTTGGTCCCAGGCTACAGTATTAGTCAGAATGGGCCGCCACCTTCCTACTGAAAATACGGCGCACCCTGACAGATATATGAGCAGTCATTTATGGAGATAGGATCGCTCATTTATGGCGATAAGAGGTGTGCTTTATCACCCCTGTACGCCAACTGGCTGAAGGCGTGGAAAGAGAGGGAGGGGTGTTGTCCATTTCATCTGCTGCTGCCAGTCAGGGTATGGATCGATGGGACCTCACCTCACCTACCCCCACTCACAGAGAGAATGAACGAGGAACACTCGCCTATATAAGCATGGGATCAGTCCCATAAGAGGTACGCAATAGACAACTCAAAAAGCTCCACATTGTCTCATTCTCCTCTTCCTCCTCCTGTTTGGTTTTCTCAGAACTAACTCAGGCATCGGAGTGCCTTCGGCTCACGGCAGCCAGGGACTCTGACTCTAGTCTTTCTCCTTCCTTTTCAGGTTCTCGGAGTTCAGCATTCCCCGTCCTAAGAAGTTTAACCCCGATCTCATCTCGATCTAAGTAGGTGTCGTTTTTACCACCTACAGAACTCATTTTGATTGGCCTGAGTCAGGACAAAAATGACTCAACTCGATGCATTATCAATTTGGGTGAGTCGAATGGGTGCCACTGAATCTGAAAAATTAGACTCACCTGAGCTACTTTTATTGCTGACTTTCCTGATCTAGTAGGGATATCAATGGGCCAGAATCCAGATTGGCTTGAAGACCTAGCCCACACACAGTCACATGTGGACAGTCATGGTTGCATGTAGGATATACAGTGGTTTGATGCTCGGGGCTAAAAATGAAAATATGTTGGGTTGAATAAACTAACCCGTCTTGGTTGGGTCTATACTGTAACCAGATCCCAACCTGAATCACTAATAGGCTACTCATACCCTAACCAGCACCTGTCTTGTACCTGAATATAAAGAAAGAGGGGCTTTAACATATTAGTTTTCCTTAAACCCCAAGCCTTTTAATATCCTCACAAATTTTCTTACCGAAATTCAGATAATGTCACTAGAGACGCTTCACTCTGGTAAATACATTTTTTCTAAACTTTGTTACATCATATCTCGTGATATAATGGGATATATCAATTTGTGTCATACACTTTCTACAACTAGCAAGTTGACCAAAGTCAAGCGACTCTAATAACATTATGGTAATAAAAGTGAGAAAACTAGATTTAAGGATGACTAATATATCAAAACCCCATATACATACATAATTATTCTATTCCGTAAAATAATTTAATTTCTGTTCTTCTTCTTTTCAAGTAGTGACGAGATTATTCTATATTCAAAGAATAATACACTCCAAAAAGGGAATAATCAAACCCTATACATCTCAAATCAAGGGAGGGATTACAATTCCAAAAACCAAAGCACTATGTTAGAAGCCCTGTGAAGGGCACAAACATAAGGTCACTCTCAACTAAAAAGATTAATGCGTGACTTATCATCTAAAAATAGACTGTACATGAAATGTGCGTCGTGACTCAAATGCACTTGGTTCATGACTTTAAATTAAAGAAAGCTTTGGATGCAATGGCTTTCAAATACCACATTGATATTTTCCTCCAATAATTATTGTCATCTCGGGAAAAAATGTAACAAAAATAAAATGTTTAATTAAATATTTGAGATTGAAAATAAATGTTAGTTTATGATTGTTAGTTTATACTTATCATGTAACATTATATTTTTCGAATACGTTCCTGGGAGAGGTAGACTGATAGATTGCATGAGAGGTAATTCTTTTACGCCATGTGGGACCCCATTGTGATCAATAAAATTCCTTTACACGGTGCTAGCCTCTCATTGACACTTGCTTTAGTTTTACACTTATCTAAACTGTACTCTCTGTTGGATTAAACTTAGGGGGTTTTGACATGCTAGTCCTCCTGAAATCTGGTTTTCTTAATTTCATGATTGAAATTATGATAGTGTCACTAAAGTCACTTGACTCTAGTCAATATTTTAAAAAAATTTTTATGTCATTTCCCATGATATCATGGGATTGTCCCATAATGTCATGGGATTTATTATTTAAGCGAATTCATCTTTTTTACAAAACACGAGAAATGATATTTTGTAAAAAATAAATCCATATATTACCACAATTTCTCAGGTTCTATCATTCAGGAAAAGGCTCTTCTAAGATATTTTGTAAAAAGTAAACACATATCTTACCACTATTTCTCAAGTTTTATCATTTGGAAGAATATTTTTTCTAAAATGTTACAAAAAGTCATGACATGCATCATGGGATAATCTGAGGACAATCTCATGATATGGTGAGATTTATCCATTTTTGTGGCATACACTATTCTCATGATGTCACTGGACTTGAGGCAAAAAAGTTAAATATATATATATATATATATATATTTATATATTGACTAGAGTCAAGCGATCTAGTGATATTATTTGAATTTTGATCATGAAATTAGTATAACCGGATTTAAAGAGGGCTAATATGTCAAAACCCCATATAAATAAAAGGCCTGAATACAAACCGGTCTCTCTCTCTACAAAGACTTGAAATTGTATCTAGTTAGAGCCTCACTGACTCGTAAAAAGCTGTGTTTGGTAAAGGCAAAGGCCATGGAAGAGGAAACGGCTATGGCCCCAGGTAGGAAGTCGGAATCTTCTCCATCGTGGAAATGCCGTATAAAAATGTGGTTTCTTCTCTTGATTACTCACCACATCAAACATCAACGAGGAAGGCACCGCACGCACCGTATAACAGTATAAAACAAAGAAACCATATAATTTATTTGATCACATATGATGATGACATGATGTGATGATGCCTTTCCGCGCATATTAGTATAGTTGATCCAAAAGGCTCTCTACCTTCTCTCTAGATCCAGTCGATTGATTCCACACTTTCTTCTCCCAATATGCATAAATTCAGTCAAATTCCACTCTAGTTAAAGAGACAACACAGTTAAATCAATTTGTATGTATAAAACAGGGACTCAAATCAATTCCAATCTCATTTTGCAAATATCACAATCAATCTTAGTAGTGAATATTACTCCAACTAGTATGAAATTTGAGCTACTAGTTCGGATGATTTGATATGGATGGCATAGATTAGGAAATGTTGGGGTGCCTACATAATCAATCGGTATCTCATCCACATGATAACTCAAATGCAGACATCTACGTGAGATCAGTAACCAAATATACTTACATTATTTGTAAGGTTTTCTTCAGGTGAAGGGGAGCCCACTTACGGCGTTCCTGTGATCAATTCACCCCCAACAGGCACTTCTAAGTCTACGACCCCCTTCGATGTCATGAATCTCATAGTTTTTATACCAATATCAATGGAATTTGACCATTGGATTGAAGTAATAATAATAATAAGCTACATTCTAAAACCATTAAACTTGGGACATAGATCAAGGATGGGGAACTGGACTTGAAATTTCTAACACAGGTGGGTCATTTCCCCCATGACTGGTGGGGGTTTGGATGGGCCCCACCGGCTAGTCTTCATGGTATTCCATGCGAGACTTTTGCACCTGATCAGGGCCATTACTCATATATGTACATGTACATGTATAATTTACAATCATGGCATCTGGTATTTCAAACCTCAAGTATGAAATCTATTACCATAACCAAGGGCCTTGCTTTGGATCCAGACCCAAATTGAAAGAGGTCCAAATCTTGGGGTCATACACTCATACGCAACCTTGTTCACTTCGGATACTTTTGGACCCAATCTTATTCCTAGGCTGACTTAGGCCACAATGTTGAACAGGCTGGATATCTACCCTGTTCAGTTTTACTTTCATGATGGAGTCATAAATTATCTTTATTTCTTTTTAGGTTTCACTGGCCGAGAACGATCATCTACTGCCCTAAGATCCAGCTGCGGATCACAGCCGTCAATCACACTTTGATCACATGATCACCATTCATCAACCAGACTTGAATGCCAGTCTCCTTAGCACTTGAGGATACAAATGTACGAGCTTATATAATAGACTTTGTTTAAATAAAATCGTTAAATTATTTTTATTTAATACTATGAGACTGAGGAGTCTTGCCTTATAATTAATAACTTTTTTCGTTGGACTTTAATACGGTTCGACAGGTCACCAGAAGAACTTTAATTCTACGCATGGTTTAAAAAATCGGCCGAGTCCTAGTCGACTCGGACTCGACACATACCGAGCCGAGTCGCATGTGACTCGGACTCAAATCGTGCGACTCGGCTGAGTTGCAAGGGACTTGGTCGAGTCACAGTGCGACTCGGCCGTACGACTCGGCCGAGTCCTCTGATTTTAGGACTCGGCCCGACTCGGCAGAGTCCCATGCGACTCGGCGAGTCGACTCGGACTCGCCCTGAATGAGTCGGGTCCCGAGTCCGATTTTTTAAACCTTGATTCTACGAGACTGTCTCTCCTTATAATAATAATAATAAGCTGTTTTCGTCGGACTGTAATATATATTTCGACGGGCCACCGGAAGGGCCTTACAGGGCACCGTCTCCTTGTACGATTTAATCTACGGTAGATTGCACCAGCACAGGAGTTGTGTACTCCCGCAGTGTTTTGAAGACTCTTTCTTCAAGCAACTGGGGAAAAAGAAATGCCAACCCAATGAGCATTGTAAGGGAGAGACTTGTGAAACAGTGTCTCCTCTTTGCTCCTGGTGTAATAAATTCCTCCATTCACATTATATATCTTCATATCTCCCTCTCTCCCTATTGAGTGAAAGAAGACAAAAGTCTCGCATTTTCATCTCTTCCTTTCTGTATCCTTCACTCCTTCTCACCAGTTCACACCATCTACGGCCCCAAAGTTGCAACCTTTACCACTTCAATCTCACTTTCTTGAGGTCTCAAGGTATGTGGTTTCACTTCCTCTTTCCCAATGATCTTGGATCTGTCATTTTATTGAAGTTTTATGAGATGGGTCTTCCTTACTTCTTCCTTTTACTATTCATTCATTGGTATTTTTTTTTTTTTTTTGGATTGGGGGAAAGCTATGTAGATCCGTGTAGAATTCAACATATGTATTATTTTGCTTTTGTGTCAGCGTTTTAGCGAAGTGGGTTGGAATCAGAAATGAAGTAAGATGCGATTTTGGTCTATATATGGGGGATTTTGAGGTTTATTTCAGATGGATCTATGTTGAGGAGGATGTGGGTATTGTGGAGGGGTATTTCCAAATTCTCAAGAAATGGCACTCATGGGTTTGAGTTGTTTTTCTTTCCTCAGATGGATTTGCTTAAGATTGGAGAAATCTGTGATTATGTAGCATTGTCAGGGTTTGGTTAAGATTAGGCTGCATTGGTGTCTTGAAGACTTTCTTTTTAGGCATGTAGATGATTTTCCATCCATTTTGGTTTGGTCTGCTAGGGCAAAGTATCAGGCTCACTTATGAATTTTGATTGGAGCTATATCAATACACATTTTAAAAGTTTGTTGGGCTTCATTCTTTTATTTGGATTGATGGTTTTCAACAAGCTCCCCTTTTTTGCTTAAAGAAAGTGTTCAAGCCAGTACTCTAGTTCACTTTGGTTTAAGAAAACGTGTAATTCGACTTTTATCATGTGTTTTGAGCCTTGATTCTGACTTGAGTTTTGGTTGCAGTGAATTCAGTCTTTTTATATGCTCTTTAGGGTCCTTCCAATTTGGTATGTCAAGAATTGCATTGCATTGACAAGAGCCCATTTCACAGTTGGAAGGTGCTCATTGTCACAACCATGAGATTGCAGGTTTATGGCAATGTCACCATTCATAGTAGTGGTAGTGGTAATGGTAGTAGTAGTAGTAGGAGGAGGACAACGACAAATTATGGATGACCAATAAAAAAAAAGGGATTGTGTCACGCCCCCGATCGTGAAACCGGGGTTTATGCGTGAGATTAGGGCCAATTAAAATTTTTCAACATTAATAACAACACTGGGCCCCAATTATGTCCCAATATGGATCGAAGATCGCTGTGAGGTATAAACATTTCATCGAATACATAATACGTATAGCGGAACCTTCATGGTGCAAATGGTATCTTGATGTATAGTTAGGAGCAGAGACTGAAATATGTATTAACTAGAGTTCAAGTTTGAGACAGTTAAACAAAAGTATTATTTACAACAATAGGCCACATCCAAAACTCGGGCCAAATTAAAAGATGAAGAAACTAAAAGATGAAGTTACACAAATATAACGTGAAGGCTCTCATGTACGGGGTCGTTACGGCTATACAACGCTGTCTGTACTGTAATCTAGGAAGTCATCAGGCTGATCTGCCTGAACTTCTTATGTCGTCTCTTCCTCGGTAAAGAAGAGCTCGGTACCTATGCACCAAGAGTAGCATCATCCGACACGAAGGTCGGCAAGCAATATATATATATATATATAAATCATCCAGATATGTAGAACGAATCAGAATAGGTGATAGACAAGATTATCATACATGCGTAGCATCTTGATCGTAAGAAATGCCTAGCATTTGAGTCAAAAACAATCTAACATAAGCATCTAACAAATAGGCAACTCACATAAACTAATACACCATGGGATAGTTTCACATGACCCTTCTGGCTCAACATAAGAGCTGTGGTAGAGTGGCACGGGATGAAACCCGGCAAGCAAGCAAGTAAAATGGATACCAAAAGGCCATGAGTCATCAAAGTCAAGCGTTCACTATATATCCGATGGTGTACATCCGTCAAAATGTAAAAAGTCGTACTGCGCAGACGTTCAATCCAAAGTCCTCACACAGAATGGTGCCCCATCTGTGTTGGGTGTTAACAGTTGAGTGGTGCCTGACACAAAGAGTCCTAAACAAACGATAGTGAAGGGCTAGATTTTCTTGTGTGAACAAGATTCATCAATCAAAGAGAAACTACCTTTCTATCATCAAATCAAAGCGTCAAAACATCAAACTTCTTTAAAAACCTCATCATAGGTAGTTTTCAACAAGCTTCTACCATTGAAGCCGCCTAGCCTCAACATATCATCAAACTTCGAAACAAACGGAACATCAAAGGGGATCCTAAGTCCATCATCTAAGTTCTCAAAAGTGATCCCAAAACAAAGCAAATAAACGGAGCTAATGAACATGAACATTTCATGTAAACAGTACCAGACAGTACAATTTAGAATCCAGGGCAATAAACAATCCAATCCTAAGTCGATTGTTAAACCCGAAGCATTATACAATCCTACTTAGTCAATGAAAGGGTTTAGGGTTCGCGATACCTGCATGTATAGTCTTCGTGCATAGATATATAGAGGAGGTATCCCATTGACCCGTACTGTTCAAGATTGAGTGAAATTGATTCTCGATACAACCGGAATAACGTGAAGAACGTTGGCTCAAAACATCCTCACATATAGTTAAATGAGTCCTAAAAAGGGTAGCTAAAGTCCCACCTAAAGTCCTCCAAAACATGGGGAAAAGAACCCTTGAAAAAGGGTTTCCACAGTTGCCCGGTCGACCTGGCCCTTGGCCGGTCGACCGCATAAACAGTCCCCGGTCGACCGCGTACATAGTATCCCCTGTCAACCTGCAGGAAGCAGGTCGACATCTCCCTGTGTGCCCGGTCGACCTGGTCAAGGCCCGGTCGACCGGCAGTTGTAAGTGAAAAAGAGAGAACAGTGTTTTTGTCAGGTGTCTTGCATTTGACGCAGTGTGGCCGGTCGACCGGGTCCCCCTAGCCGGTCGACCGGGTCCCCCTAGCCGGTCGACCGGGTACACTACAGTTATAGAACACAAGTTCTATAACTGAAGTGAACCTGGGAAAACTTCCTCAACTATTTCATGGACCTAATAACATCAACATGTAGATATCACAAGTCCATAAAAATTCAATCCCACAATCAAGTCAATCTATCTATCTAAATCAAAATCCAATCCAAGGTACAATTAGGCCTAATTATCATGTTTTCACCTAAAACAAATCAAACGAGCAATTGGTCATCTAAACATCATCAATCATCAATCAAAGGAGAAACAAAACATATCAAATCATAAACATATATATGAACTTGCCTTGATGAAGAGCTTAAGGAATTCAAAAAGAAATTGAAGAAAAATCCTCTAGAGCTCAAAGGTGATGAAAAAGGCTTCCAAACCAAAACCTCTCTACAAAAATGAATGCAAAGGGTTGCTATGAGTCTCCCTAGTCCATTTCTAATCAAAAGGAAGAAGAGTAGCTAGGTCTAGTAGCTTGGAGAGCTTACCTTGTAATGGTTTGTTGAAGAAAAGCTTAGAAAAATGGATGGTTGAGTTCTTGGAGGCTTGAGGAAGAAGATGGGTGGATTGGCTAGCGAAGATGGAGCTCCGGCGGTCGTCGATGGCAAGGAGGCAGTGAGAAGAAGAAGAAGCTTGGAGATGCACAGTGAAATGAGATAAGAGATGAAGAGGAGTGGGGGAATGAATGAGTCATTCGTTTGAGTCTTATAATTAGGTTAGGATTAAGTTGAAATTTGGGTTAAGTCCTTGGTTCGCTAAATATGGATATTTGGGCCTCTTCAACGCGTCGAATCGAAACGCGGTAGAAGACTAAAGTTCATGAAATGACGAGACCTATCTGATGCACCCAAACTTACAAAACTCATAATCTCATAAAAACCCCTGAAAACTTCCCAAAATTGCAAACCAGCCCCCTACTCTATCCAAACGTACTCGGACTCGCGCGAGACTTCGCACGCGCAATCCACACGCCAAACCCGACTTGCAAAGACTCTAAGCACACTTACTAACTAATCAAAAAATTAATTATAATTAATACGGGTTTAAGGTACGGGCTGTTACAGATTGCATTGTGTCCCTTTGGTCTCAGTCCATCTTGTTAAGGTGTTCTTTTTGAGCTTGTACATTGCTCAATAACGTATTGGGTCTCTCTTTCAAACTAAAATTGCATCTTCTGTTTGTTTGTCTCTGTGATGTCATCATTTATTATTACTAGTTTTTGTTTTCAGCTCACCTTCAGCTTCGTTGCTTTCATCATCATCATCATCATCCTCAACAGTGCCCTATTCCCAAGTTATTGTGACAAGAATGAAAGTAGTGATTTTCCCATTTTTTATGCACTTCAAATCACCATTCAATTGGATATCCATGGTGGGGTAAATGCCCATCATCTGTCTGATTATGCAAGCAGTTTATCTAGGGCTGCATCCATTATAGGTACCCTTACAACCCCCATATTAGTGACTTAATGGGAAAAACTGGGAAAAGCCTGAACATACTCTCAGTATGGTTGATGTTGAAGTAACTTTTGAACAGACTTGAAATTATTCAGATGCCAATGCTTCATAATATTTCTCCTCTCTGAATTGAGCTCTCATAGGATTGCTCCTTTTCTAATTATGCTTTCCAAATGCACTATTGGATTGCACCAATAATGTTCATTTTCCAGTTGCTAATGTACCTTAGTAACTTTGAAAGGTAAAACTTCTAATTGATTGCCTGATTTGATGGACCTCATGTTGGCCATGTCTAAGGACTACCCTCCTTGTTTGGGGAAACTTGCCCTCAAGTTTGTAAGTGGCATCGCCATCCTCTCGGATTGAATACAAAGCGCTTCATGGCAAAGTTATCCAATTTTAGTTGATTTCAATCTTCAAATCTGCATGCATATACTGATGGGACCCTTTCTTCTTTGGCTTGATCAAGTTGTAGACAGCATTGAACTCGGTTGGAAACAATATTTAAATGTCAAATCAATGCTAGATTGTCAATCCCAATTGGCAATAACAAAATCAATGGCTTTCGGATCATCATCATTGCTATTAGAACTTTTACATTGAAATCCTGCATTAGGATTCTATTCCATTTATCTTTTTTATTCCTTTTTTTAATCGGATTTTCTTGATTAAAGTCCTTTATATGAGCATCGTCAGATGAAGGATGATTAGCCAACAGCCCAACAACATGAGATATCCTAACAGCTTGCATGTTCCTTTGCTCGATCGACGCAATCGACTTTCCACCAATAACGATTTGCTTGCCCCATGACTCTAATTATGACTAAGCTGATGGATTCTCCCAATTGTCAAAAGCACGAAATTCTTTTATAACACCTCAATGGGAATAGGATTTTCTCTAATACCAACCAAGGCAATCAAAATCAGCAAAAAGAAAGATGGTGATGATGTTAACGGCAATGACTATGACGGACTCACGCTTAGGAACTCGCTCCCAAATAAGGAATCCTAGTCAAGCCTAAATTAGACAACAGAAAGAGGAAAGAGTTCTGTTCCAAATTTGGAACGTGTGATTTGGTTGGATGCGGATCCATGTCCAAGGGCTGCATCATTCCCTCCTAATTCCAGAAAACTCGCCCCTTGAGTTTCAAGTGACATGCTATCCTTGTGAGTTGGAACACCAAATGCATAAACTCAAACATTTGTAGTTGGTATTCTATTGTATCTATTACTCTATACATTGATGATGGTTGGTTCTTCAGTTTCGTAGCTAGATCAATTCCTCTTTTTTTTTTTTTTTTGTGTAACATGACTTGAACCCACAACATCAAGGTTTCCATAGTGAGCCCCTTCTGTTGTGCCACGGAAGTTTAGATCTTTCTTTAGACCCATCAAACCATTGAAGTCAATGGATGTGCCCAATGCCCAGCGATCAGTAAATAATATTGATGTGGTTGTCATTAGATCATTAAAGTGCGACTCCTAGTTGTCAATAACAAAGTAAGTGTGGCAAAGTTGTACAATATGTCTGATGGACCTTGAGATGTTGATTTGGCTATTCTAATGAAAGATCTGGTTTAATTTCATCGTCTTCTATGATAAAAAAAAGAGGAAAAAATCCTTTTCTACAGTAGGATCTTCTATCTCAAGATCCATGGTATGGGCACTATGAAGTGGGGGATGATTAGCCAATGCCTAACATTGTGCAGTAGTTAATTACCATAATCCTTTACTTGATCAACGTAACCACTGATCTCTTTCTGTGTGCTGCTGTTTTAGCATATCCCCTTCATACCTATCAAGGGATTGAATTTATCAATTCAATGTTGCACAATGACTTGGTAGATTGGTTCTTCTAATTATGAAAAACAGGCATTTGTTTTTCCATTACCTTGAAGAGATCAGAGCTTGCTCTAATACCGATACAGTGTGAGCAGCAGCAAGAGTAAGGAATAAAGGATAAGATGTTGATGATGTCTTCATGCTTAGACACTCTCTCCTTAAGTGCCTCAAGCATGGCTTTCACACAAAGATGAAAGGGAAGGGAAAAAAAAAATACTAATGCAACTCTTTAAATCAAAAATAAAAAGATCATCTAAAATCCGAAGCTAGATCTCTAAAATAGTAGGAAACTAAAAGAGCCCTAATCTAGTCCAATCTAATAGATTATGTTTCTGATCATATCTCCAAAGTTTGGGTAGTCCTTGTCATTCTCATAATTCTAAACCATACAGAACGTCTGAGAATTCTGGAATAACTGATTGTATTGTATTGAATCCTTCTCTTAGAGAATGAACACTAATATATAGGAATACACATGCCTTAATCAAGGCTCTTACATAGGAAACTAGCTAATTACATTAATCACTAATCTAAAATAGGAAAACAATCAAAACAGAATATGTACAGCTATCTAATTGTTGACCAAATCAAATCCCACGTGAGATATAGCTAGCTGGACTGGATTGATGGGCCTTGGGTCCCTTCATGGGCCAACTAACATATGAGCCAACTTAACACCCCCCCTCAAATTGATGCGGGAGAATCAATGAGCATCAATTTGCTAACCAAAAATTGATGCCGGGGTCGAGGAAGACCTTTAGTAAGAATATTAGCAAATTAAAGCTCAGTGGAGACATGCGGAAGACTGATGACATCACGTTTAAGCTCATCCCGGATGAAGTGACAATCAACCTCGATGTGTTTAGTGCGTTCATGAAAAATCGGATTTTCAGTAATCCGAATTGCACTAGTATTGTCAGCATAGAGGGGGGTAGCGCCTTCTGCAGGGAAGCCAACGTCAGAGAGTAGGCCTCGGAGCCAAAGAATTTCGGAGCACGTAGCAGACATAGCGCGGTATTCAGCCTCAGTAGACGATTTTGAAACTTTGTCATGTTTCTTGCATTTCCAGGAAATCAGACTATTTCCCAAAAACATGCACCATCCTGTCGTTGAGCGGCGAGTATCTGGACAACCAGCCCAATCAGCATCGGAATAAGCTGTGAGAGATAGAGGATTGTTGGATGGAAAAAACAACCCGCGAGTCGTAGTGCGAATAAGGTACCGAATGATGCGTCGCACAGCAGCCAGATGAAGATGACGAGGAGCAGTCATGAACTGACTCATGAGGTTGACCACAAAGGAGATATCAGGACGAGTGATGGTGAGATAGATCAAGCTACCTACTAACTGGCGATAGGCGGTAGGATCGGGAAGAAGATCACCCTCCTCTTTACTGAGTTTGACATTCAGTTCGATCGGCGTATCAACCGGAGCGGAATCAGTAAGGCCAGCCAAGT
The DNA here is from genome assembly GCA_029852735.1 of Persea americana. Lineage (NCBI taxonomy): Eukaryota > Viridiplantae > Streptophyta > Magnoliopsida > Laurales > Lauraceae > Persea > Persea americana. The sequence continues at coordinate 79,597,900 of CM056810.1, forward strand.
CAATGAGGTCAACCGTGTATTTGTGCTGATTTAGAACGATACCAGTAGGGGATTGATGAACTTCAAGACCGAGGAAATAGTGTAAGGGGCCGAGATCCTTCATTTGAAATGTCTGATGAAGAGATGCTTGAAGGTCATGAATCATTTTTGCATTTGGACCTGTAATGACAATGTCATCAACGTAGACCAGTAGAACAGTAATGCTTGAGGAAGCATGATGTAAGAACATAGAAGGATCATACTGGCTCGGATGAAAATCCAAGTGAAGAAGAGCCTCTTGAAATTTCTCAAACCATGCGCGAGGAGCTTGCTTCAGACCATAAAGAGAGCGACGGAGCTTAGCAACCATGCCCGGGCTAGAGGAGGACCCAGGAGGCAGACGCATATAGACGTCTTCTTTGAGATCACCATGAAGAAACGCATTTTTGACGTCCATTTGATAGAGAGGTCAGGATTGAGATGCCGCAACAGCAAGGATTGTGCGGACAGTGGTCATCTTCGCGACAGGAGCAAATGTTTCATCATAATCAATGCCATATTCCTGCCGATTTCCGAGAGCAACGAGGCGAGCCTTATATCGATCGAGAGTGCCATCTGGTTTTAACTTGAGAGAAAAAATCCACTTGCAGCCAATAGGTTTGACACCCAAAGGAGAGGGGACAATATCCCATGTATGATTTTTCTCTAAAGCTTCCAACTCATCGTGCATAGCCTGGGTCCAACATTTGTCCTGCACAGCTTGAGAGTAGGAGCGGGGAATGGAAGAAGAGGACAAAGTGGCCATTAAAGAAGTATGGGAAAACCCATAGCGGTCAGGGGGTACCGAAATGCGGGTGGAGCGACGCAATGTAGGAAGCCCAGAAGAACCAACTGCCGGAGGTGGACCAGATGCTGGAGGAAGATCAGGAGGGGGATCCCGGGGAGGCGCGTCTGTATGCCGTCTGTGGTACACATAGTTAGGATTGAAACGAACAACGGAAGTGGTGTCAGAAAAACCAGGTAAGGACACTAAAGATGAGTCAGGAGGGTCAAGGTGCTGTTGAAAAAAATACTGGTGTTAAAAAAAAACAACATTCCTAGAGGTCCGGAAGCGATGAATGAGAGGGTCGTAGCAAAGGTACCCTTTCTGGAAGGGGGCATACCCTAAAAACACACACTTAGCTGATTGTGCAGTTAATTTGGTTCGTTCAGAAGGAGGCAAGTGCACAAAGCAAACAGAGCCGAAAACATGCTCTGATTGTGCAGTTAATTTGGTTCGTTCAGAAGGAGGCAAGTGCACAAAGCAAACAGAGCCGAAAACATGCAGAGCATCATAAGATGGAGATGTCTGGTACAATCGATAATATGGGCTCTGATTTTGAAGTGAGGCAGAAGGCAGACGATTAATGAGATGTGCTGCAGTAGCCAGTGCCTCAACCCAAAAACGGGTAGGAACCGATGATTCAAGCAGTAGGGAGCGAGTGACATCTAGTAAATGTTCATTTTTCCGTTCAGCAACTCCATTCTGCTGGGGAGTATAAGGACAAGTACGCTGAGAAATAATGCCTGTGTTGTAAAAACGTTTGAAAATCAGAGGATACATATTCTCCACCCGAATCAGAGCGCAATATTTTGATGCATGTGGAGAATTGATTCTCAACATAAGCTAAGAAAAATTTAAAAACAGGGAAAACATCAGATTTGGAATGCAGAAAGTAAATCCATGTGAACCGACTGAAATCATCAATAAAAGTGACAAAATATTTGTAGTGAGCATGAGAAAGAGCGGGAGCAATGCCCCGTACATCGCTATGAACTAAATCAAAACACCTAGTGCTGTGTGAAGTGGAGAGAGGAAAATGAAGAGTTTTGCTTTTTCCCATTTTACAAGTAGCACAATCAAAAGGCACACAAGAAGAGAAGCCAAGAGAATTATTGAATAAACCAGAATTTAACAGGAGGGACAAAGCCTTGGAATTAGGGTGTCCGAGTCTTTTATGCCACAATTGGCAATTATCTCTAACAGAAAAACAAAACATATCATTGGCAACTCTAGTCCTAGGAATATGAGAAAAATCCAACGGAAACAGGCGTCCACACTTAGGTCCCCTCGCGATCTCCTGCCCGGACATCTGGTCCTGCACAACACAACCAGAAGAAGAAAAAGATATGTTACAGTTATTTTCAACAAGTTGCCCAACTGACAATAGATTGGAAGTTAAATTGGGACAAAGGAAGACATTTTTCAAGGGGATGGGACCAGGAATGTCTCCAAGGGCAGTAATGGGAACAGTACCTCCATTGGCAGTTTGTATTTGAAGATTACCAGTGTATTTTTTCACATTGGAGAGAGGGTTCCGGGAATATGTCATATGATTAGAGGCCCCGGAATCAAGAAACCAAGTAGAAGATGGAAGGGATGTACCTGAGAGACCTAATGCAGAAAGGGCATTGACAATCATTTGCTGAACCAATTCAGGAGTCAGGGAAGAGGAGGGCCCAGGCTGTGAGGATGCAGATGGTGGAACAGGCAGTTTTGAAGAAGCAACATAAGCATGCGGAGTCGGAGACTGAGGCTGATATAGCGGAGCCTGATGCTGTGGAGCTGGATACTGTGGTGCCGGACGTTGTGGGCGGCGACGACACTCAGAGATAATATGTCCCGGCTTTTTACAGTAACTACAGACCTTCTGTTTGCATTGAGATGCAAGATGCCCAAATTTGTGACAGCTGTAGCATTGAGTTTTGCTCCAGTCGCGAGAGGAAGGCTGAGGAGCCTTATTGGCCGAAAAAGCGACTGAGTAAGTCTCAGTGGTTTGTTGAGCCAGATGTGCTGAGGTAGACAGGCGCTGTTCCTCTCGCAAGAGTTCATTGAGACAGACATCCAAGGATGGTAAAGGCATCCGATTCATTAGGGAAGAGCGAATACTGTCAAATTCATGCCGTAATTTCATCAAAAATTGATCCCTCTGACTAGAGGCCTGAAGATCGCGGATAACTATCAGAACATCGGCAGCCACATCTGCATACTTAATACTATCATATTCGGACCAAAGGTTTTGGAATCCGGAATAGTAGTCTTGGATTGACAAGTTCCCCTGTGCATATTCAGCAATCGCACATTCAAGATGGAATTGACGTGCTGAGTTATCTTGATGGTACACTTGCTGCAAGTACCTCCACATCTCTTTAGAAGTAGAATAAGGTTTAAGATTCATTATTAGATGGGGCTCCACTGAACCCAGTATCCAAGATTTGATTTTGGCATCTTTAGTAAGCCAAGTGGATATCTTTTTCTCATCTTCAGTGGGTTTAGGGTCAGATCCAGAAATATAGCCCCACAATTCCTTGGCTTCAAGATAAATCTGGAACTGAAATGACCAAGCGGGGTAATTTTTTCCTGTGAATCTGACTAAAGTAACCTCAGATTTCTCCATTTTTAATAAAGATTTGTCAAACACACTGAGTGAAACAGTAAAAATAGGAACAGGTCCAGCAAAGAGAGGAAGTCTCAAAGGTTGTTAACAATCTTATGATTGAGCAGTACCAAGATCGGACCAGCCAATGATGACAGAACAGGAAATCAGCACAAAAGGACCCCAGGCCACCAGAAATTATGCTGTTGATCCTTGACGTGGGCCCCACTGGTAGATCTGAACAATGATCAGATTACTGATCTGAGGATGCACAATATCCTGGTTTCTAACGGAAGAAGAATTGTCCAATTCCACCACAGATCCAAGATTTTGGATGGTCTAGATGAAATCAATATTAAAATCTGGAAAATCTCTAGAATGAGTAAAACACCAACCTGGAAGCTTTGAAAAATTCTGAAAAAATCTCCAATATTCCTAGAAAATCCAGGCGACCAAGACTGGACAGATTTTTGATGGAGATTTGATGATCAGGGGTGGGCCACCATGCAGATCACACGGTTGCAACGTCTGGGTTTCTTGAAACAACGATCTGATCTGACGATCTTCACAAGAGAGAACAATTTCTCTTTATCCTTAATGTGTTAATGCTCTCTAAGATCACAAGACAAGATTTCTCTGGACAAGGCTCTGATACCATGTCATTCTCATAATTCTAAACCATACAGAACGTCTGAGAATTCTGGAATAACTGATTGTATTGTATTGAATCCTTCTCTTAGAGAATGAACACTAATATATAGGAATACACATGCCTTAATCAAGGCTCTTACATAGGAAACTAGCTAATTACATTAATCACTAATCTAAAATAGGAAAACAATCAAAACAGAATATGTACAGCTATCTAATTGTTGACCAAATCAAATCCCACGTGAGATATAGCTAGCTGGACTGGATTGATGGGCCTTGGGTCCCTTCATGGGCTAACTAACATATGAGCCAACTTAACAGTCCTCATCACCACTTCCTAATGAAGGCTCTTAATCACACAACAAATAATGCAAAGATCCTCCGAGAGAAAACCTCTCTATTTTAATTCAGTTAATTTGGAAGAGAAAAACTTCCAATTGATTGACTGATTTGATAGAGCTCCAAGTGGGCCGTGTCAGAGGGCTGCATCAGATTATTTAGGCATGTCACAATGGATACCAATCCCATGATGATTTGGCTTACATTAAACATGTACATTGTGTTTTTGGCATTGACACTTGGAGGTTTTTGGTTGAAGAGTTTAAGCACTGTGAAACTTGATTCGTGGGGTACTTGGCAGTTGTTGTTCCCAAAATATTTCAGTTCCATTTCTTTTTAACCGGCTAATGAAGTTCTTCAGAGATGAGTTGCTGTCTCATTTTGATGAATTTGTAATGCAATTTACGGGTTTTTTTTTTTTTTTTTTTTGCAGATCATATTTTGGTGATTAAAGCTTAGTGATTTTCACCTTTGGGAGGATACACACCGATCATTGAAATTTAGAGAAATCCATAATGTTCAGGCAAGCGTCTACCAGGAATAACAGAAATAAAGGGTTCAAGGTAAAACATGTTTTGCAGATGTGTCTGTTGCTGGCCATTTGTATCTGGTTGCTTTATCAGGTCAAGCATTCTCATGATAAGAAGAAAGCCTTTGATGCAAACAACGTGAAAATTGCTGAAAGGGTAGATGGTGGTAATCAAATTTTAAAATTTGGAAGGAAAGATCTAAATCATGGAGTTGAAGTAACTTCTGAGAATGAGAAACATGACGAGGAAGAAGAAAGTGAAGAAGACGAGAGCAAACAGGACGAGAGCATAGACAAAGAGAGAGGTGATGGAGATGATGAGATAGATGAACACGATCAAGAGAAAGTTGATGAGGCAGCTGAGCGTGGAGAGGAGTTTTCTGATGAAGACAAGGAAGCAAGAGTGGAGGAGAGCGAAGAAAAAGAAGAAAAGAAAGGTGAGAGTGAGGATATGGGTTCTTCAGAGAATCATGATCATGATGTAGACGACAGGAATACTCAGGAGGCCCGTGAAGAAAATTACAAAGGTGATGACGCTTCAAGTGCAGTGGTTAAGGACAACCAGATGATAAAAACAGAAGTTGACAATGAAGGGTTGAGAAACTCAGTCGAGGAACATGTGAATGACGGAGAAAAAAACAATTCAGAAAACGATCTTAAAACCAATTCAACTGAGGATGGCACCATTGACCAAAATGATTCGAAGCCAAATGCCGGTGAACTGCCTGTTGCTACTGGAGACGGGGAAACAACAGTCAACAACCCTTCTGTTCATGCAACCAATTTTGACAAGGGTGTTGAAATTAGCATGTTAAAGTCGGAGAATGAATCTCTTTCTAATTTGCCGACTACAGAATCTGTTGATCAAACTCCATGGCATAATAATGCAACCGAAGAAACTTCAGAAACTCCTGGTTTATATCTAAAGAATGAAACCACCACTTTGGGTACAATTCAAGATCAGAATGCAACTGTCGAGGCAGGAGCTTCTGATAGAGAGAACTCTAACTCAGAGAGTGTTGCTTTGGAACATTTGGAGAGGTCTAATGCAACCACTGTCATGGAGGAAACCCAAACCATTGTACTGGAACAGATTGAAAAGTCCAATGCAACCACTGGATCAGAGGAATCCCCAAATGTTGTAGCAGAGCAAACAATTGTGACAGAACAGAGTGAGAAGTCAATCACAAATGTTGTAGTGGAGCAAACTCAAGCCACTATATTGGAACAGACTGAAAAGTCCAATGAAACTGCAGTGGGGGATGAATCCCAAAATGCCATACCGGAACAAACAGCTGTATCTGAGGAATCCCAAAAGGTTGAGTTTGAAAACAATGATAAGTCTAACACAACCACTCATGTGGAGGAATCGGATGACAGCGCGGCGTCTCCTTTAACTACGAGTGAGAATGCAGATGCAGCTCAGATCGAAGCTTCTGATTCTTCAAGTTCTTTGGTCACTCAAGAGGAGAAAGATGCTATCACAGATCTAGGTACATTGCCCCACATTGAAAGCGAAGGGAGAAATACAGAAGAGTTGGCAGCTGAGTAGCCATTCAAACAAGTTGTTAGATTTTCTGACTTGAGTTTGAGAGTTGGTGATGAGCCTTGCAGTTCTGTTTGTTTTTGTTTGCTCAAGGCCAGTAGGGAAATGTGTAATGTTCTACTCCCTTTTTCTTATGCTCAGATGAGATAATTGGCGTCTGAAATTATCATAATCCAATAACTTTGCAGTTGAATGTTATATGAAGAGGCCCACATGACTCAATTGTCTTTGTTTTTTTTGAACATGATCATATTCTGAGAGTGATTGGTAGTTAGATAACTGTCCCATTGAGGTTAGCTGGGCGACTATTTCTTCATTAGGTGACTGGCCTGTGAGTGCCGTATGGCTGGCTACTTGCAAGCACCATGCCGAGAACAGCAAGTTTCTTTTTTGGATCTTCCCATTTGTTACTTATTTGTGAAGGCCTAATCCACTTTTTTGTAAACTGGTAATTAGATAGCCGGTTAGACAGGACAGAAGCCAGTACAGGCCTCATACATGTAGATAGTGAAACCAATGGAATGCCTTAACCATCATCACTCCAGTATGGAAAGAAACTGATACGATCCCAGGATGTCCGTCCTACTCACTTGGCAAACATTCCATGTTTTTAAGCAGCAATTAGTGTGAGAATCATTTTTCATTGTGAAAAAGAAAAGGGCGAATAGAAGTAAGAACCTTATTGGATTATATCAATAGGCATATTGATTAACTTTTATAATGATTGTTTTGGGTTTTGATCCGATCAGCACTTATTTACCCAGATAAAATAAGAGGGCAGGATTTTTCTGTTGCAAGCGGAATTCTCCATTCCTTGGAATTCGTGGTAAAATGGGCTCCAATGAAGGATTTTTTTTGCTTAATGATAAATTTGTATTGAGCAAAGAAAAGGGCAAAGCCCCCAAAACAAAAGACCAAAACTTACAGGACCCAAAACAGGGGAAGCCCAAAAAAGAAGACGTAAGAGAAATACATTAGACCAAAGTTATGCACAGGAAAACCTAACCAAAAAGCTAAATTGAGGAGAATCCAACAGAAGCATCTTAGAGAAACGCTTGGAGACAGTCCTCCCACCAGCTGCAAGACCGAATTTCGTGAGCAATCTGAGCAGCTTGGAAGGGAACCAAGCTGGGTTGGGCAACAAGGAAGGGCAGCAAGGAAGGGGGGAGGGGGGGATGGCCAAGCTGGGCAGCGAGGAAGGAGGGCTGGCAGAACTAGGCAACTTGGAAGAGAGGGCTGGGAACTGGGCAACTTGGAAGAAGGGGCCGGGCCAGCAAGCTGAGACCTAATCTTGAGGGAGATGACGATATGGAATACCCAACTGAAGGATGATAGACCTTAGTTGGGGGATTTTGAAATGTTTAACAACTTTCTGTAGAGTGAAGGAGATGTCTTCTTGAAGGTGGGTCTTGATCGGGGGGGGGGGGGGGTGGGGGGGGGGGGGGGGGGGGGGCGGCGGCTTCGAAGGTAGTTGCAGTAGTTGCATTTCTGGCCTTCCAAGTTGCATGAGAGACACTGAGGAAGATTGCTGCCATAATTTTGGTTCCTTCTTTGTCATTCCCTCTGGTAAGAGACATCCAAATTGAAGAAGCAAAGAAGGGAATGGGGGTTTGAGAGCTGGCTGCAGAGAGGATCCATCTCCATAGAGAAATTGCTAGATCGCAAGAGAAGAAGAGGTGATCAGCGGAGTCTTCTTCTTGACAACAGAGGTTGCATCTAGAAGCTAGTGAGTAGCCCAGACGCTTAAGGCGAAGCTCAGTTGGAGTTCTATTGTGCATCAGACGCCACCCAAAGCAGCAGGTTGTATGATGGGAGAAGCCATTCCAGATGAGACTAGGCCAATGAAGCTTAGGGGCTCTTGATCTGATGAGGTTCCAGGCTGCTTTCAGGGATAGCTGACCATCGGGAGACTCTTTCCATGAAGGGATATCTTTATCTAATAGAGTTGGGGAGAGGAGGGAGATGGCTGAGGAGAGATGGCTACTGATGTCTGGAGGGAGGTTGGAAAGGATCTACCAAGAATCTGCTTGGTAGAGAGAGCCTAGACGCTGGTCGTCTGGGAAATTCAGGTGAGGGAAATTGACTGAGAAAGGGGTTTCTGCACTCCAGTTATCATGCCATAGATTGATTTCCTGGCCATTACCCACGATCCAGGAACTGCCTTCTTGAATTCTGGGAGCTAGCCTGCGGATTTTTCTCCATATGCAGGAACCATACTTGGAGTTTGCTGGGCTCCAAAGAGAGTTATCTTTGAAGTAGCAGTTCTTGAACCAACAAGCCCAAGGAGAGTTTGTTGTGGATGCTTACCAACCTAACTTGATGAAGGCTGCCTCATTGACTTCAGAGATTTTTCTTATACCCAAGCTTCCTTCCTCCTTAGGAAGAGTAACTGTATCCCACTTGACATAGTTGGACTTAGAGACAGAAGCATTCCCAGACCAGAAGAAGTGCCTCATCATCCTTTTTATCTCTTTACTGATGGAAGCTGGGATTGGCAGAGTGGCAGCTAGATGGATGGGAATACTGGAGAGCACATGCTTAATAAGGATCAAGCGGCTAGCAAAAGAGAGGAATTTTGCTTTCCAGGATGCCAATCTAGCATTGATAGAGTCTATCAAAGGAAGGAAATGATGTCTTTTTGGGGTGCCAAAGACAATTGGAATTCCAAGGTATTTGAGCTGGGGCAGAGGACTCTTGAATTCCTAGAATAGAGCTAATCTTGTTTTTTCTTCTGTTACTACAATTCCCTATCAAAAGTTGGCTTTTTTGAAGGTTGAAGAATTGACCTGAAAAGGATTGGTATTGATGAAGGAGGGAGTGCAGGGTCGTAACACTTGAGGTAGAACCTTTCATGAAAATGATGATGTCATCGGCATAGAGGAGGTGGCAGGGAGATGATGGAAGAGAGGAGAGAGGGTGGATAAGCCCTTGTAGCTTGAGGTTGTGAAGGTGGAGGCTCAGGATTTCTTCGGCTATGATAAACAGGTAAGGGGAGAGGGGGTCTCCTTGTCTGAGACCACATGAGGAGCTGAAAAAGCCTTGAGGAATTCGGTTTATAAGGATTGATCCCTTTGTAGTGCAGATGCATTCTTTGATCAAAGAGATCCAAGTATCTAAAAAGTTAAAGAATTTTAGAGCTGTGAAAAGGAAAGACCAATTCAGCTTGTGAAAGGCTTTAGAAATGTCTAGCTTGAGGCATAGGGATCCTTTGCTGAGGTTGGACTTGAGCTTATGAAGGAGCTCAAAGGCTAGACCTGGGTGGTGTTGGACATTCCTACCTTGGATGAAGGTTGCCTAGTGAGGAGAAATGAGGGATGGCAGAATTTGGGTAAGTCTTGAGGCTAGGATTTTGGATATTATTTTGTATGAGAAGTTTAGCAGGCTAATTGGTCTGAAGTCAGCAAAATTTTCAGGGGGTTTTGTTTTTGGGATGAGGGCCAGAAAGAAGGCATTGGAGGCTTTTAGGATTTTTTTGATTTTGAAAAAAATATTGAATTGCTTGGGAAACATATTTTCCAATGATGCTCCAAGTTGAGGTGAAGAAAACACCGTTGAATCCGTCGGGGCCAGGAGAGCTGTTTCTTTTTAGAGCAAAAACTGCTTTTTTGAGTTCTTCTAATGAGGGCATTGAAATGAGATCAGAATTTTCTGTGGTTGAGACCTTTGGGTTGTCTAATTGGAACAGAAGAGGATCAGGTTGATCTTCATGAGGTTTGTAGAGGTTAGTGAAGAACTCCACTATATTGGCTTGGATAGTAGCTAAGTCCTCTGTTTTGCTACCATCAACAGTGATATGGCTAATTCAGTTAAAAGAGCTCATTGCCTTGGTTGATTGGTGGAAGAACTTTGTGTTTTGGTCTCTCTCTTTCATCCAAGCAATTCTAGATCGCTGCTTCCAGTGGATTTCTTGCGCTTTTAGAGCTTCATGAAGGACAAGATTTGCTGAAAGGAGGGTTGTCCTGAAGGAGTCTGAAGGATTAGCATCGAGCTGCTGCTGGCATTGCAAAACAGTAGCCTCTGCTGCATTGATATTCTGTTGAATTTGGCCAAAGGTGTCCTTACTCCATTGTTTAAGAACTCGCTTCAAAAGCTTCAGTTTTTGAGCAAGAATGAATTGAGGAGTTCCTGCTACATGAGTATCCCAGGTAGATTTTACAACTTCTAAGAAGGATGGATGGATGAGCCATTTGTTTTCAAACTTGAAGGGGGCAATGGCTGTAGTGGAAGATTTTTTATGATCTAAAAGGATTGGACTGTGGTCTGAGGACAATCTGGCAAGGTGATGGGTTATGGGATCTTTGTAGCGGTGAGGCCAATGAGCATTTACTAATGCTCGATCCAGCCTTGCAGTGATGTAGGAGAGTCCTTGTCTGTTATTTGACCAAGTAAATCTGCTTCCTGAGAATTGGGTTTCTTGAAGGCCGGTTTGCAAGACTGTGGATTGGAAATCTTTGAGGGAGGATGGGTTGGAGTGACTGAGGCTTAATTTGTCTGCATGATTAAGGATGGCATTGAAGTCCTCTAGAACACACCAAGGCAGGGTGGTTGAGGAGGTGTCAATGAGCTGCTTCCAAAGATCTTTCCTGAGGGTTGGGTTGTTGGCTCCATAAACACCTGTAATGAGAGTGGATAGACCTGAGATGGGGTTGTGGAGGAGCATTGTTAGGTGCTGAGAGGAAGAGCCTGAGATGGTAGCTGAGAGATGGTGAGAGGATTTGGATAAGCACAAGAGGTTTGCACGAGGCAAATGGGAAGCGTTGGAGTGGAAGGTGTCGAACCCAAAGGAGCTAACTTTCAAGGATTGAGTGGAGGAGAAGGTTGACATTGGCTCTGGTAAGAGAATTAGATATAGGGAGTGCTTATGGACCATATTTGCCAAGGCTCTTTTGGTAGGGTTGTTGGCAATACCCCTACAGTTCCAGTAGAGGACTTTTATCATGGTGGAAAGCTGGGGGAGGTGATCTTGCCTCTAGACCTTCTGGTGATTGGGCCACTCGCTTGAGTCAACTGAGATTTTTTCCCCTTCCCTGTAGAAACTGGAAGAAGTAATGGAGCAGAGCAGGATGATGTCTCCACAAATGCTGAAGACCCTAGTTGAGTTTCTGTGGGTATTGATTCTAGAGTGAAGGCCTGATCATTTGTTTCACCTGCAGCTTGGGGAGCTCGTGTCTAATACTTCTTGGTGTTGCTCAAAACCTGGAGGGGGCCTGTTGAAGAATTCCCTTCAAAGATGAACTGTAGGTTTTTGCAATAGAGATTTGGGTTGATGGTTGGGTCTGCTAGGGTGCAGTTCTCTAGGATGGAGAAAGGGTTTGAAATATTGATGGGTGGTGTTGGAGTTCTTTGCAGGATTTCTGTGATAACATCATATGGTAGATCATTGAGAGAGGTGGAAACTTCCTTGGGCCTTGAGTGTTTAGGTTTAGTGGCTGGTTGTTTTTTGGATAGGGGCCTGGCCTGTTGGTCCATTTGGTTTATGGTTTTTAGTGGCTGAGAGAGGGGGTATTGGGGAAGAACAAAGTTTTGAGAATGGCTTGGAGATATGGCCGATATGGTTGATAAATCTGGATATAGTTCTGCAGGTTTAGGGGGTCTATGGGTTGATTGTGGGAGATGGTCTAACAAGGTAGGGATGGGGGCCTGGGTTGTGTAAGAGGTGTTAGAGAGGTTGTGCAGGGGTAGGTTCTGAACAGGGGGAGTGGGGAGGGGAGGTAAGTTAAGCTGGCTTAAAGTTGTAGGGACTGACGTGGAAGAGAGGGGAGGAGCTGCTGGTTTGTTTTTGTTGGCAAGTTTAGAGAGGTTAGAGGAAGGGCAAGATTGGTTTGTGTGACCAGTTGAGAAACAGAGGGAACATGGGCTATTTTCATAGGCTACTTCTATAACCAGGTCTCTTTCTCCTTGAAGTTCCACTTGTATGGATGGAGGTTTTGCCTATGAGAGATCTATGTTGACCAGCACCCTAGCAAATGTTAGTATTCTTTGAGCTTTGGTGATATCATCTAGCTTGATAGGTCGGCTAATGGTGTTGGCCAAAGAGAAGATGATGTTTTGACTCCAGCAGTGATAGGGCAACCCTTTGAATCTAATCCAAACAAGGGCAGAGGAGGGCTACTCTGTTTCTTCTTGTCCAGGGGACCAGGGCAAGAAACAGATTTTTGTTTCCTCTCTATTTGCAGGGGGGGAGGCACTGAGAATGTAAGCTTTATCCTCAGCAGAGTTGAATCTGAAGATGAAGTACCCTTTGATGGTGAGGGAGACCATGCATGGTCTGGAGAGGGCCCAGTATTTAGCTTTCTCTTCCACCCATTCTAGAGAAGGACGTTTGCCAAAGAATCTTCTTATAACAGCATGAGAGAAGGACTCTTTGCTTGAAGAGAGCATTGGTTGGGGGATCACTAAGGATGGCTTTCCATTTATCCAGGTTGTGGGTGGATAGGTAATTGAATGATAGGTGGGATTTGGGTCAGCAAAGAGGTTGGTGACCGGTTGGGAGGTTCGAGGAGTGGTGATAGGGCTAACTAGCTGAAGATTGGGAGGGTGAACTAGATGAGGATGGTTGGACCATATTGATGGAAAGGTTGGGAGTGATGAGGAAGCAAGAGGAGGTTCAGGGCCTGATGAACTGTTTGGGTGACCTGAAATGGGCAAAGTTGGTAGTCAGGGGAGGGCGAGCCAGTGGGGGTGCTGGAGGTTGATTGGGCAGGGGTGGGGAGACGGGGTTGGATGATGGCTGGGGAAAGGTGGGAAGGGATGAGATAGTGAGGTTGAAGGTTGGCTGGGAAGAGGGGGAAAATGGTGTGGTAGCAGGGATTGCGGGGGGGGGGGGGGGGGGGGGGGGGGGGGGGGGGGGGGGTGTAACTTACCGGAGAAGGTGTAGTTTGGGAGGGAGAAATTGTGGGGTGGGGGGGGGGGGGGGGGGGGGGGGAGCGGGGGGGAATGTAAGGTGTAGATGTACGTGGAATCCACTGTCCTAGGATTTTGATTTACTAGAGTGAGAGTAGGGTATTCAATTTTCATCAAAAGGAAGATTATTCACAGGCTTCACCTTTGTTTCTACAATTTTAGTCACTTCCATATTCTTAAGAATTCAACTCCATTCGAATGAATGGGCCCTTAACTTTTCGGGAAATGCTGGTTGCTAGTCTCAATTTTGTTTCTCATCTTGCACTCTGAATTTCCGAAGCACCTTATGTAAACCAGGATCAAAATCGTTGTGGGCTTAAGCCAGAATCTGCAAGTAGCAGCATATGGTGAAGGCATCCTCCGGTCTAGGGCTACATACATCACTGCACACATAGTACCCGGATAACACAAAGAGTTGCCTTCACGGCTGAAGAATCTTACCAGGAAAATCCCACTTTATGAAGACCAAAAAGATCATCAAACTTCAATATCGACAAAAAAGGCCCTGGATAGAAATATCCTTGTCCGTTTCTTCTTATTGTTTTTTTTTTTTTTTTTGTTGTTGTTGAGTTGAGCGGCGATATTACAACTCATCTATGTGAGTGGGGATATCGCTACTCATTTATTCTGCTTCACCTATATACTTTTGAAAGAACTTTGAAAAAACTTTTATACTTTTTTAAAATGTTCAAATCTTTAATTTACTTTTTTGAAAATGAGCCAAAAACTTCATAATTTTTTTTCTTTTTTTTACCAATGGGGTTTTAGCCAAGAAACAAAGAAGCAACCCATCGTTCAAAAAAAGGAGTCTAACCCTATCATCCCTCTCCTCAAAAAAAGCACAAACTCTTTAAAGATAGATAAGCTGGGTTTCCTATCATACTCTATTAAAGCGAAGGGTTTTGACTTTGGCTTTAATTTTGCCAGGCAGTTGTACCTTTTTATTCAAATGGTCTACATCTTCTCTCCACTACTTATCTCATGCAACTGCCCACTCATATCTTTTTCTCATCAAACCACTCACTTCTACTTTTTCACATTTTAAAGTTTTAGTTTTTCTTTCTTTAAAAACTCTCTTCTGCCCCCATCTCTTCTATTCTCAGAGTTCCAATTTTCTTATTTCTATTTTATGCAATAGTCTATAGAAAAAGGTACTTTCATAACTTTTTAATATATGATTTATTTTGCAATGCATGGAGATACCGTGCTAAGTACAGGTTATTGTGCTAGTTTGTAAACTATTGCAAGAAGATTGGGCGAGTTATTTGTTGATCTACAGTCATTTTCTCTACAGTTTTCCGGTTGGCGAAGTCAAAATATTGGCACTTACGGATGAAAGTTTTCTTTACATTTTCCTTTCCCCTTTCTTTCCCTCCTTTGGAAATGCTCCGCTCTGGGAAGTGGTTTGGCTCAACCCTCACACTTTCAACCTTTAATTTTCCACTTTTAGAAAGAAGTTTTGTTAATAGACGGTAATTATTCAACCAAGTTTTCTCATTTGTCACATGATCAATCCAAACTTGTATGGCCCAAAGACCTCACACACCACCAACCAAAAATGGATATTGCAATGTCAGGCTTTATGCATGACAATACGCATCCATGAGCAAATCATTTTGCAGTAAAGCCAAGTTCAAACTGCTATCTTTATTACATTTAAAAGGAGAAACAAAACAGAATAAAATGCAAAGGGTATTGCTTGAATATCCCACACTTCATACACAGGATAGAAATGTGCTGAACTTCATCAAAGCAAATGTCCTAGGAATGGAATGTTGATCAGTGATCCTTGTGTTTTGCCTCGAAAAGGCCATCAGGACCTGGGAGCCATGAAAAAAAAAAGTCAGATGAACAGTCAATGCTAGACACTTTCCTTTGTGTAATGACAATAACAATTCCATCTCAACAATAATAGAACTGATAAACATAACAATGGAAAACAATAGAAATTCGCAGAATCAAGATGAAAAAAAATGCCCATATCATCTAAACGATCGCAATTAATTATTAGAAGCAATTGACGGGACACAACAAAACCTTAGTGAGTGTTTCCACCATATATCGTACATGTTCCACAAATCTATAAAACTAGCCGCCACGATGAAATGATTACATATACTTTGTGCCCACACGGGCTCACTTTACAAATATTTATGATTATGGAAAGAGAGGCCCGTTATTAGAAGTTTGTGATGTATTTTATTCAAGACAGATATATATATACAAGGGCTTTAGACACTGTTGCTTTTATCATTATTCCAAAGGAAACTATTCTGGTAATCCACCAAATACACGCAACATAATTGCATGGAAATCCATAGTACCACATATATGAACAGTTTAGACGTGATGAATGAGAGAGAGAGTGGCTACCACTCTCTATGAGGAAAGGTATTCAAGCACCATAAGAAAATATAAATCAACACTACTTAGTTAGAACTGGCCGTGTTACCTTCAAACTATTTATTTCTTTCATCAAAAGATCAACTTAACCACCAACATTGCCTTGGCCATCTATTTAAGGTCACCCTTGTAAGTTCTATTTCTCCACTTTGCCCTATTTAAGCCAGGCACTTTGCATCTCCACAGCCAACAATGTCACTCCAGGTCTTTGATAGTCTTCTCCTAGTAATCCGAACTCGTAACCAAGCCATACATCATACAGGGGTTGTTTCTTCCCTTCTATGCACATGCTCTATAGGTTCCCTCACATATTCATTCCTCTCCTTTGTAAATCCACAGAACTATCTTGCATGTGCATCTCAACCACATGTACTTTTAGCTTCTACTGTTTTCTTTGCTATTTATTCACCTCCAGACATCAAAGTGGGTCTCATTGTCATCTTAAGGAAACATGCCTTGGATTAAAGTGGCACTAACAGTTGCATCACTCCATTTAGTTCGTCTACTCAGTGCTGATCTCATATGGTAAAACGTGCATTAAAAAGGAAAGTTATACTGAAATTCAATTGTTTAGCAAAACCACTGATGGATAATAGGTTTGATGGAAAAGAAAGAAAATGTATCACATAATGACAGAAGAACAAATCTAGTAGGTTCCCTTTCCAGCAGCGCTGGCTAGGGCATCTTAGAAAATGAAACTACTCCATCCTTTTTAAGCATCATCTGATGACAGACAAAAATCTATCGTTCAAGATGTGGAAGTCAAATGACTGGGACATATGAGTAGCAGAAACAGTTAAAAATCTACCTCTGTTTTCCAAAGTAGAAATGAATGAAATGATAAAGATTTATCAGTATTGGCACAGTCCATCAGCGGAGGGACCAGTTTGAACGAAAGTACAGTTTCATATCTTTTGTAGGACCATCTACATCAGCATCATTATGTTTTTTAAATGGTTACTGAATTTTACTCAAAGCAGCACAACAGTACAAAAGAAATATTTATCAGAAGGCCTTGCAAGCCACCCGAAAAATTAGCAGAAACCCATAGAACTGGAAAAGGACAAGTTGCTGGAAGGCAACCCACACCTGCGGGCACCGAATTTCCCACCACACAACCATCAAAATTCAACCTGATGACACCCAGAGGCAGAGGGCACCAGGAAGGAAGGTGATTCATGAGGGCACCAGGAAGGCTGAGCCTAAGTCTTCCAACGTGGAGAAATAGCTATTTCCTACCAGTTAGGAACTTGGCCTTTTCTTAAAAAAAGAAGAAAGAAAGAAAGAGTGAGTGCAGTGGAGGATTTATCCTCAAAGCAACTCCCGTTTCTCTCGTTCCAGATGAGACAAATGACAGCAACCTGCCACATAATTCTACCCGTGGCACCGCCTAACCTTATTCTCCATGCATCAAACCGCTAGCAAATTTTTTATTAGGGAGAACCCAGCTAGAACCAGCCAAACCATCCCAAAACTGACCTCCATAAGATTTGAGCCGCCTTGCAATTTAGAAGAATATGATCAATTATTTTCTCGTCTGCCAAGCATAAAGGGCAAGTATTAACCACAGTGTCTTGCATATTCTTAGGTTGTCCATATCACGATCCCAGAAAAGCGAGTGAAATCACCCTGGGGGGGGGGGGGGTGTGGGGGATGGGGGGGCGGGTGTGGAAGTTAATTGCCTTCTGCCAATCTAGACCATGTTCTTCTACCATTACCTACATTAGGAATCTATCATCTATACAAAGAAGTGTTCAGCACTGAGCTGCCTCCACCTCCAATAGATTTCTTCTAAAGATCAGGCCCCACACTAACTGATTACCCACCCTAGCTAGAAAAATTCTTGCCCAACATAGCTCATTGATCACAAGCACAACAGAATAGATCTGGGAAATGGGCCGCCATAGGGCCATTCCCGATCCACATGCGCCCACAAGGATCCACATGCCCCACAAGAAGAGAACCCTATCACCTGCACCAACTCTAAATCTGACATTAGGTTTGTTTGTTTTTTTTTGTTTTTTTTTTTAAACCTCTCTAGTTGACTAACATCCTTTCCACAAAGCATTTGAGTTAACGTTTTGCGTCAGAACATCTCAGCCATAGCTCCCCACTTTTTGGCCGTGATAACTTATTTCCATAAGCCATCCAACCCATCCTTAACCCTCCAAAGCCATTTCCCCGAAAGACTTGTTTCATTAAACCTTAAAGGCCTCAAGCCTAAACCTCCAGCCTCGCCTTACACACAGATGACCATTTTACAAGATAAAATTTCTTCTTCGCTTCTCGACCCAGCCACAGAAATTCACATTGCATTCTCTCCATTCAATTGATCACCATTGTGAGGCACTTCAAAGCGGACATAAAGTGGATCGGAAGGTTAGGTAAGGTTGCTTTGATCAAAGTTATTCTATCCACAATGGAAAGGTGTTTAGCTTTCCAAGACATCTAACTTGTGCTTCATTTTTCTATAATTGTATTCCAAAGAGACCTGGAGGCCAAACCAAAGGTCAAAGGAAGTCCCAACCATGTGGTCGGAAGAGAACCAGATTTGCAACCCATAATATTAGCCAGCTCCTGAATCTGTAGCTCTCCTGATCTACTTCCAATTAATTCACTTTTTGAAGGCGTTCACCTTCAATCTTGAAACTGCTTCAAAACACAGAAGGATTTCTTTTGACAATTTTTTACTGCTCCTCATCGGCACAGAAGATCAAACTGTCATCGCAAACTGAAGATGGCTAACTACCAGAGCTTCACGAGCTGGCCTAAAGCCTTCAATCAAATTTGTTGATGCCCCATATGCAAGCGTGCAACTCAGAGCTTCCCCCACCATCACAAACAAAAAAGGAGCAAACCTCTGGATGCTAGGAAGAAACTCTTTGGATGGCCATTGATCAACACGGAGAACATAGCAGATGAGACACGTTCCTTTATTAACAATTTTATATACTCAAAACATACATTATTGGTGCACAACCTCCCATAATGGGAAAAATATATCTAGTATGACTACATCTAACTAAAATTATGTAACTAGAGTTTACCCTTTTTTTTACAAGATACCTAATAAGTGAATGAGACATAACTACTTCAAATCGTGTTAGAAATTCAACCATCTTGGGTTCATTGAGTAGGTAACTTGATACCCTATCTAACACACCTAATTTCACATTGAACAAAGTTCGTTTGACACCTGAATTAGGCCCATTTTCTTTTCATTTTTCTTTTTAAAAAAGGATTTAACTATACTAGAACCCCTATCGACTAAAAGGCTCAAAACAATGGTCAACCAAGTATAGCCAGAACTTGTGTGGCCAGCGTCTTGAGCAAGGTATAAAAAATCAGACCCGGGACCCGACTCAGCCATGGCCGAGTCCAAGTCAACTCGGCCAAGTCAGGAAGAGTCCCAATTCCCAATAAAATTATTGGAGGGTCGAGTCCCATTAGGACTCGGTCGAGTCGGATGGCCAAGTCACATGATTTGAGTCCGAATCCCATGTGACCCAACTCGGTATGTGCCGAGTCCAAGTCGATTCTTGAACCCATGGTCTTGAGGCTATATTCACTACATAGGAGCCTTAAAGTGTGACAGTAGGCGTTTCAAGCATGAGAGATTAAAACTCTTTCAAAATCTTAATTCTCAAAATGGCATGACAAAAGACACCCATAAATTTATTTCATTTTAATAGGATAAAAATTACTCTCAACTTTAAACCCAAAACCTTAGGAACATATGATTCAAATGTATATCGAGTTACTAGTGTGAAAGAAGACAAGCAGAACCTGTCACAATCATGGCCATTGTTAAGCTTTTGAGACTAATAACAATTTACACGTTTTCTTTTCATTTTCTTCGGAGCAGACTTTATCATCTAAAAATAAATAAAATCAAGAGGGCTTTCATGGATAATTTAAGGCGAAACATATGCAATTTAGTTTATAATTCAAGCAACACAAGATAAAGTGAAAATATAATGAAAGAAGAATGGCATCATCCACTGAATACAAGAGAATACCTAGATAATACAAAGTTCACAAACCCCATGACTAGTTTCTCTAAAAAGTGAAAGATTAACAAAATCCCCCCTCTTCCCCATTTCCTTTCTCTTCACGCAAAAGGCAATCCTTTTCCTCATTAAGTGAAGGTATTAAAAAAAAGTAAAAGAAAAACATAATCCATGAAACCAAGCCATTTCTTTTAAACTCTTAACAATGACCATGATTGTGACAGGTTATGCTTGTCTTCACTCACAATAGCAACTCAATATACAATTGAATCAAATGTTTCTAAGGTCTTGAGTCAATATACATTGGTATCTATCCGAAGACACACTTACATATCAGATTCCTTTGGATGTTGGCAAAAAAAAAAACTGTATTGTGTTCGAATTTGCAAAGGAAAACAGACAAATTGATACATAGAGGCCAATTTTAAATCATGCATGCAACTCATACAAAATTCCGCAGTTTTATAAATAACTGATAAAAGTAGAACTAAACTTACCCCAGGGGAACTCCTTGTTACGAATATGCAGATAGGGATATTGCTGCAACAGGCAAAAAGTTCAAAGATGAAGCCATCAGGTAAATAAAATAATTTTAACAGCTTATAAACTCAGCACTTGAGATTTTACACTGCAAAACCAGGATAATCCCGTAAGAGAGATACAAAAGACCAAGTCCTGATGTGCCCGCATTGCTATTTCTGGCAAGAACAAAGCCTTCTATCTCTGTTGCATATCCAACAATACCACAATACGAAAAACCAATATAGAAAAGTATAAGTTGAACTTACAGGAGGTTCTTCAAAGTGGTGATGACCTTTCGATAGGTTGTAAAATGCAAGAATGGTGCAGGTAGCGATCCCCAAATATGTTATCTTCTCCCATTTTGCAGTTTCATCTGTCAAGAGACAACAAAAGTTCAGTATCTTTTATCTTCTTCCAATAAGGAAATCAAGCTACATGACACTATGACAGGCAACAAAGAAATGATAGACACCCAAGATCATTTCAAGTACATCAGAAAAATCACAAGTGACAACAACAAAATGCCAAAATGAGCGGATAATGAGAAGTTAAATGCAACACTAATAGAAAGAAAAAAAGAAAAATGAAGGGAGCGATGCCCAAATCCCAGCCCTAGTTCAGAAGCCGGAGCTTCAGGTAACGGGATCATTTAGAGCACAATCAAGATAAACAAAAAAAAAAAAAAAACCACAGCAATAGAACATGACAACCCAGATGTAATATTGATCGGAGAGAGAAAGAAAAGGCCCAAACCCTAACCCTAATTCAGAAATCAAAGCTTCTACAAACGGAATCGATTCGATCACATTGTCAAGAAGAACCATAAATCACAACAATAAAGATAAAAAAATTAGTAGAAATCAAGAACCCCACATGCAATATTGATTTAAAAAAGGAGGCAAAATCCCCCAAACCCAAATTCAAAAACCAAAGCTTCTACAAACGGGATAATTTCTATCACATAATCAAGAAAAATCATAAACAACGCCAATATGAAAACAATGAGATCTAGAATGGGTAAGAATCCAATCCTTCGAAAGTAAAGGAGATGATAAACAAAAATCGATTCAATCTACGAATATGAAAAGATTAGGGTTGTTTTTTCTTCTTCTTACGTGCATCGTCGTGAGCAGAGGAAGAGAAGTTCCTTTTGGCAGGAGCGTTTGGGCGTCCCAATCTTCTAAGGGCCGATTGAAGAGCAGCTCTCGACATCGCCATTTTCTTCCCACCTTCTCCTTCTCCTTCTCCTTCTCTTCGTGACGGCTCGTCTTCTGTTTTGTTATCAATTAATATAGATGTAGAGTGGAAGAAGAGATGAGAAGGCGGCACGTGCTTTGCACGTGATATGAGAAGTGGGCCAAGGATATGTGCGAGTCAGGTGGGCCACTCGCTATCAGATTATGATGGGACCAAGATTTGGCCTGATGGAGTAATAAGAGCCATCTTTTCTTTTCTTTTCTTTTCTTTTTTTTGAATTTTTTCTACTCACACCAATACACACGCTAACCAAGTCCCTCAACCTGTTACAACTTGGGATTTTCATTGTTTGCATGGAGAGGGAAGTCTTGATTGTTGAGCTAAGGGGTAGATTAGCAAATCAGACAAATCTTAAAAGAGGTTATGCAAAATATTAATGCTTCTAAATTTTCCATCCAAGAAATTTCAAATAGAGTTTTAATTTTCTCTTAGTCTTTATAAAGCATAAGTTACTTATTTCAAATTTGTATATAAATTAACCTTGAGGGGTAGCTCAGTTGGCTTAAGACTACGGTTTGGACCCGTAGATTATGTGTTCAAACCTGCATTACCACACTGTGGCCATATAAGAGTTTTATCCGGCTTTTCTCTCTTGAGTCCGTAGAAATTATTTTAACCCAAAGGGCTGGGACACCCTACGATATCAAAAAAGTAAAATTTGTATATAAATTTAGATTGATTTTCTCACTTGGTTTCCCTTTTCACTCTCTTTCATCTTCCTCTCTCTATACGTCAAGCACCCATGTTCGATAACATTTCAACATTTGTGACAATGGAGTACAAGATATGATAATTAAAAAAAATGCACTCCATATATCACTAATCTTGGTAAAAGGGTGTCCAAACCCAACCTCATTTAGGGCCCGCCAATCCACGGATAGCCCAATGGTGAGCCGTCTCCCTATTCGTAAATACAATTAAAGATTGACTTCTTGAGTTTGTTAGATAGGGATTTAGAATAGCATAAATGTATAGGTAATCGCATCTGGATTCCTTCTTCTAAACCGGACAATCTGGGCCTGGTTGGTAATCGCATTTGGATTCAGGTGTATGTAGGTTCCAATCCAAATACTCGTGTAACCAAGTGTATTTAATATAATGCATAACACATTTTATTATCAAATATATGATTTATCATTGACATATTATATGAAGTACGTCTAAATAAACTAATAATTGATAAATATTAGAGGACTCGGTGTAGATCAGAAAGTTCTTGAAATTCTAATATAGACCATATAGGCCATCTCACCAGTTCTCTCTCTTAGTTTTGCGCTGAACATTAATATCGCCATTCATTAAGGGGTAGCTGGTGGAGGTAGAAGGAGTTGGAGGAGAAGGAAGAAGGGAAAAAAAATGAGTAGAGATGTACACAGTCATGAACGCCGGTGAGCAAATATATCGGCACTCGGCGAAAGAGGGAAAAAAAGAAAAAACAAAAAAAGGCACTGGGACCATTAAGGCGGATACATATGTTTTGGGTCCGTTCTTTGTCTATAATGACTCTAAGTTTTATTGTATCTATTAAAATAACAAATATATACGTATAATAAACTTCAGCTTTTAGTCAGGTCCAATCAGGTCCACCAAAGCCAGGCCCATGTCGAGCCAAGGTACAAGAAACACTGATTGGGTCAAGCAAGGACCATGACAAGCTAGAATGATAGAAGAAGGCTGCCAAATACTCTCCAATAAACGATTAAAGGTTTGTTCCTGTTTGTTTGAACCATATTTGAAGATTCTTGCTAGGAGGATATCTGAATACTAGAAATGGCTTTAGTCCCTCTCCCTCCAAGC
Source organism: Persea americana (assembly GCA_029852735.1). NCBI lineage: Eukaryota > Viridiplantae > Streptophyta > Magnoliopsida > Laurales > Lauraceae > Persea > Persea americana. Next base: position 79,621,252 of record CM056810.1, read on the forward strand.
GTTTTGAAAGGTCGAATTTGGGGAATTTTATATTCCAGCAGAAAATTTTGAGACCTCACTAAAAGGGAATTTCAAATTCTAGGAGGCATTGGCTGACATTGCTGTCAGGATTTTCAATTAGAGATCGGGATACCTGAAAACTGAAAGGGGTTTTATGCAAAAATTCCTTGCAAAATATGTATTCATCGTAGTGTTCCCAACTTTTTGAATATTAAAGTAGAGTGGCCTTTGGCATTTATCTGTTTCATGTAATTGACTACCTAAGATGGTATTTGTTTAGGTGGTTAAAAATAAAGAGCCAAAGGTGAATATCCAAAAATGACCATTAAAAAAGCAAGGGAAATGAATACGCATCCATCACCTATTAATTCAACACTTGGGAAAGTCAGGGTCCCATCTTCATTTTTTGTTGGAATCAATGTCCCATCTACATCTTCACCTTATATCTCTCACCTCTAACATCTTTAATAATCTTCATTACAGCTCTTTTCACCATGAATTCTTATGTATTTTATGCAAACAAACAAGCCCGATTTTGCAAAGCAAAGATTATCTTTGTGGTTGACATGCATTTAGCTGAGACCCATCCTCCATGGAGTTGTTGCAAAGTAAGGATTATCTTTGGGTTTGATATGCATTAAGGTGAGATCCATCCTTCGTGGCCACTTTGTTTCATGTAATTTAATTTCTAGAAATTATATGGCTTTTAATCTTAAATTTGGTTAAAAATGAAGAAATAAAGGTGAATACAAAAGAAGACTGTCACATAATTTTCCTTTATATAGAAAATAAATCAAGAGAAGATGAGAAATAAATAACCAGCCATCACCATACTAATTGATGTTGTGAAAGTCAGATCCCATCTACGTATGAACCTTATAACCTTCCTCCCTCTCTAAAATAATCCTTGTTGGAGCCCATTTGACTATAAATTCCTATGTATCCAATTGCCATGCAAACAATAGGCTCAAGGATCCAAACCATTCAGGTTGTGGCCCCACCTTTCTTACACTGAGTAGGCTTCAGTTCTTCTACAATGGAAGCTATATTAACTGCTGGATTAAAGAAAAAATATGATTAAAGCACTAGTTAATAGTGATTCATTAATAAATTTCTTCTCTTTGCACAATGAAGCCCAGATTTAGCAATCCAGACTGCCCATTAGATGCACAGTTTTCTCCTCCATAGTTGTATAATTTTCAATCCATTTGGAGTAATCCGCCGTCAAATTAGGTAAACACAATTTTGTTACATTTTTCACATGGTGTGCGTCAATGCATGAAGGGAGAACTGAATTGATGGTTAGGATACATGTCATCCGGTACTTGCTGTTTAGAGAATTAGATTTTGATGATGCATATGTGACTTGAAAAAATGTCCAAAGCAGAGGAGACTGCTGCCACAGCACAGGTGGTTCTATCTTTCCGAAAGATGATGTATTATTTGATATTGAATGTTCAAATCTAATGATAATTAGTAACCTATTTAGTGGAAGAAGAGCTCACCCTCATGTAAAATACAAGAATCTTAATAGTGGTGTGAGATTAAACAATGAATTACAGCATCAGTGCAGGAGGCTCATCCATTTCATCTAATGAATTTGACCCCAGTGGTTCATGACTAACACTTTGGTGAGCAAAGTGTCTCAAGATGAACGTGATTAGTGTATCTTCAAAATAATGAACATTTTTAATAAGCAAGTCTCACGCAAATGTCTCATCTATACCATACCTCAATCTTTCAACTAGATGCTTGTCACAAACTCGCAAGATCCGCCCCTCATTATCCATATAAACAACAAAAGCAAGGGGATTGGACAAATCAACGTTATCTTTGGGTAATAATTGTGCCACTGTCCAATGAACTCTCCTTGTAATTTCTCATCCAAATAACAGAATGACAGAGATGCCAGCAGGAAGTACCAGGAGAAGGTTTGAGTGCTAGTGAACAGAAGTTGTATGTCCACTGGATAAGATGGTTGGATTAGACCTGCTGTAACTGTTGAAGATGTAGCCCAAATATCAGTGGCACTGACTTCAAACCCAACTTCCAAAAATCAACAACGGCCACCAGACTCAAGCCTCAAAGAGTGTCTACATGCCTGACAATGGATGGAAGACAATCTGCCTTTGGTGACAAACTGTGGAATAACAATGTTCAGCCACTACACAGGAAGGACCACATTTCAACCTTTGCTGATTAGTTGTTACCTCACATGAAGAACTCAAAAAATATCGTAACCATTGTCGTATCAAGCTTAATGATTATACAACAAACAGCCTACTTTTCTAGCATCAATATGAGAACCTGACTAATTGGAAGTGGGTTCGTTTTGATGCCACCTCTGGCAACACACAAGCAACCCGCTTCATTTCTGCCTAGATCTTAAGAGGCTATAACAACTGCTTTGCAACTGTGTTACAGCTTAACACGAACAGGATAAAGAGAAAATACAGTACAAAAAAGACCAAGAGTGCAGATGTTGATCTGTTTGATGGGAGAAATCCATAGCAGGATAGATCTAGGCTGTCCCTATTTTAGGATCAGAAACTCCAGTAGCAAGATGATGCGACTCCTGGAGATTTCACCGAAAAGATCACATGAAGCAAGCAGGCAAACATCTATAATCTAAGATTCAGAACTTGACAATGTTGAAACTTGAAAGGCAGAGACTTGGATCTGGCTCTGAGTAGAGATTTTGGATTTGGGCGTGGGTGAAGAGGAAGTTTGGTGATAAATTTACTTTTCTCTTTCCTTAATTAAGTTTGTTTCAGGTTATATGGGAATGGATTCAAAGCAAGGGCAGAAGGGCAGAATGGTTGTTCGGGGGTTTGGGGTTTGGGTTTCTTTGACAGTGTTCGGTCTGGCGTAATAGCAGGGATTTGGATGTTGATGACCCTTGGCTTGGTTTGGGAGAAATGGCCGATGGAGAACTAGTTTTAAAGATGAGGTGATTCTCATAACTTAAAGATCTGCTGCGCTGGGGATATTTTTGGGCTAAAACAGTGACATTGGATTGGGGTTAAAACTAATGATGGGCTCAGGTTTGATGGAAATGCAGGTGGCTGGGCTTCATTTTTCGGTTGGATTGTTGCTATTAGTCTGCAAATGAGGGAAGGTCGCGGATAGGTTTGATGGAGGATGAGCTTATATGTTTTGGAATCAGGAACGGGTACTTCAATTTTCTAAAAGGGCAAGAACAGTAGGGGTTGGATGTAAAATTCAGATCCCATGTGAAAACAAAGGGAAGGAGAAGAGTGAAGATGATGGAAGAGAGAAGAATGCTACCAGAGAAAAAAAAGATCGTCACAATCTGTTGTTTGAGGCCTCAGTCGGCATAATTTGAGCTCTAATACCACCTGATTGTGCTTACCACATTGCCACTAACAAAATAGTAACATGCTGATTCTTAGGGAAGAAAGAACCGTCTCCATCGGGCCCAACTTGAGACGGCCTCTAGGGCCCTCATTGTGAATGGCTTTGAATGGACCATGGACCTGGGCTGCATCAGTTCCTAAATCTTTTTAGCATTGGAAACCACAACCAGATAGCTTCGTAAAGTTCTGTTATGACGATTTTGCTCACAGTAAGAAATAGGAACGGTGGTGGTCTTTTGCAGGTTTAATTAGTAGAAATCACCAGGGCGACATTATCCTTGCATATGCAGGTCCAATGACACACCGTCTGAGGTTTGAACCCGTGGCTTAAATCACTGGTCCTCTTATAAACAAGCAGATTCAGTTGTAAATGTTGCTAAAGACAGTGATTGCATGACAGTTAGACAGACGCCCATAGCATAGCTGGAAGGTATTCATTGTCAGAACCAAAAGGTTGAGGGTTTGAGTGACATTACATCTCTCATGAAGGCCGCAGGTTTTACACCTAAATCATATCCCAAGAACACACTGACATGACTGAATACCATAAGTTGCGGACATAATAATAATACATAAAACATGAGAAGCCAATTCCTAAGGAACGCATAAATATAGGATGAATAAATCTAATGCAAAAGGGGGATAATGAGAAAGGATGCCCTAGATCCATTTGTTGTTTGAGTCGGTTTCCTGGGGAAAGGCCCTGCAGATGCAGGAACTCAAGAAGAAGACTGGGTGTGAGTTGTAAAACTAATGCAACAGGGCAAGATGGGACCAGGGACACTCAGGAACCATTCGTTGACTCAGATACCTAGGAAAATGCTAAAACACTTCACCCAGCCAATATAGCAACAAATCCTCTGGCCAGACCATGCCAGAAATCCCTGAACCTAGTAAGAAGTCTTATGACCAGAAAAAATGGCAGTTATGGAACAGTGTTCTCGACGAAGAAGGATTGTTGGGGTATATTTTGCTGAATTTACATACATGTGAATATGTGCCCAGAAACCCAGACAGTTGATCTGATGGAATCTGCTTTGGCTTGAGGAAGATATAAAATCTACTAAACTGAGATCCTAAGGCCTAAACCCTCTCTTTTGAAATTCGACAAAAAAAAATTTGAAAAAAATTATTTCAAAGAGAATACAACAGCAGTCCAGATTCCAGAAGGCAGGCCGGCCAGAGAATGGACAGCTTGGATGTTCCAATTTGGTACGTCTGTGGCGTTCTCACTGTGATGCCTAAAAGCAAAATAGAGAATAGAGAGAACAGGGACATGGAACACTAAACACAAAAATGAACGCATTGAGTATGATATGACATGGATAGGGTCCTTGATAAACATACGAGCAACACAGACATGAACCTTGTGCCTTCATAAACTATCACTGTGTTTTTTTTAGCAACACAGATGCATTCTTGGAGAACTAACCTCGAAAGAGGCTTAAGACTCAGTAATGCTGACTTTGACCAAGTTAAACTTAAATTCAGATGAATACAACTCAAAGTCTTTGTATTATACAAAATCACAAATCCATATCAAGGTAAAAAACTTGAATCCTTGGGGGAAAATCGACCAATGAAAAGCAATGAACATAACAATGGAATCCAAGTTAAGAAAGCGCTACACTAAATGAGCTTGATTAAATCAGAATCAGCATGAAAACAGAAAAACCTGCCAAAGTCTCATTCCAGCTTTGTGTTTTGTTGAGGGTCATGAGCATTCCACTGCAACAGCATCCATATTATTGATGTGCCTAATTAGAAACCAAAAATCATCACATCCAAAAAATTAGGCTATTTTACCCAGAATTTTTACAACTATTTTGGCTAAAGGATTTTCTGGTGCATGAAAAAGTACTATTTTAGCATGCTCCACAACAAGGATGCACATGGTGAGGTTGAGCTCCATTTGCATGTACTTCAAATTAGTTTCTTTGAAGAAAAAAAAAACGGAATGGAAGAACAATGGCTCTCAATTCCATCTTGCATCCTTGGGCAAAGTGAACCATAGTTGTCAATTTTGTTCTGTTCCAATTGTTGGCCTGGGGCAGAATGGAATGTCCCCCCGAAAAGTTTATGGGCCCAATTCCAGTCTATTCTGATTAGTCCAGTCCCCATTCCAGCCCATGTTTCGTACTTCTATTCATATTTAGTGAGTTGTAGAGTGTAATTAGTTTACATGATGGAAGTATACATTTTTAGAATTATTTTAGCATTCAACTATTTGTTTCAATTTTAGCTGTTCTATTATACTTTTTCATTTTTCAATCGTGTTTGTTCTAGAACAGAACACTGGAATTGACCGGAACACAGAAACATTCCGCTACAGTGTCAAACTGGAACAAAATCAACAACTATAGTAGAAAACGATATGCCACTTCTTTTCCATTCAGATTTTTGTGCTGCACCAAACACAACAGAACCAGAAATCACTTGCTTCGGCCAGATTATTCAAACTATTTTGATTTGGCACACATAAAAAGATTGCCCTTAGCCACAAGCAATAGCGCATGGTAAGGACTAACAAATACCACAATTTTGAAAAATTTTTTTATAGAAATATCTTATTTTTTAAGGAATCGTGAGAAAATGGAAAGTAATGAAACACAAAGAGCTAATGGAGCATTTAGTGGCTTCGAATGAGAAATGAATAGTAAGTAATGAGAAATATTGCAATTCAGATTTCAGAAACTTTATAAGAGGGATCTGATTCTTTAAGAAATCGAGCAAAAGTGAAGAGTAAAGAAAATTGAAAACACAGAGCTAATGATGCGCTCAGAGGCATTGCATGAGGTATGGATACCCAAAGAAGATGGAGGGCGTGTCATCAAATTGCTCAATTCAACTATGCTCCACTTGGCCCAAGTAAAAGGGAAGAGAAAGGATTTGTTGTCAGAATTTAGTGTTTCAAAATAATAAATTGATAGATTTTATTTAATCTTCAACCAAATAGCATCCTTTGCTTTGGAGTAGGTTTCTTTGGTCCCACATCCAATAAAGAATAAAACCACGAATGGGCTATAAACTATAAAGTGATAACTACACATGTTATGTTCCCATGTTTGAGTTGCTAGCACTCTCTTCTAGATCACAGGTGGATATGAGTTCATCCAAGTGCACGATGTAGCAACAACATTAAAGAGAGCATGTCCCAGCAGACAAGCCTCACAAGAGTATTGGAGCATGTGTCTCCCTACCAGTCCACTGAAGTTTCCCTGGGTTTTCCTCTCTCACGTGTCAACATACCCTTACACAGAGATGTTCCTTGAATTCAAAGTACATAAATAAACATAAGTACCACATGCTTCTACAGCTGGTATTTGCTTTGGACAAGTTTGACACCCTAATAACTAAATAACAAGTTTTCATCCCTTCTTCAATTTATTAACTCTAATTTTCATCACCGTTGGGTTCCGAATGTTGAGCATTCTATCTAGATAGATCTTGTTGGGTTGTGCAATTCAGGATGATTAGAACATCATTCAGTAAGCCATTGGACCTATGACGTTACATGGTTACACCACAAGACTTACATCTTGTAGTTGTGGGACATCAACTAGTTTGATGACAGTGATTTCTGATGACAAATAAACCTGTTCTGCTTGGTTACTGGATTTAAAAATAAATAAATAAATAAATAAACATTTGCATTTGCTGGAGTTCACCAAACCCCTGTAGTAATCTACAACTCCTATTAAGTAGATAATGAGAGGCAAATATATGGGAACCATAATGGTACAGATTACATGATTTGGTATTTGGAATGCCAAAAGGATGATGGATCAACAGCTCATTTAGAAGGAAAATCATTGGAATATAATACAGGCTCATTTGGAGACTAATGAATTAGGAGGTTCTTAGATAATCACATTCACAAAATGAGCAGTTGCATTTGGCAAACACAAAAACTGAGTCTAATGGTTATTCCACTTGAACTTTCACGCTAGTTCATGGACAGCATGGCTTTAGGTTGACAACATATGGTCCAGATACAAAAAAAGTTACGATGAACAATTTCTTCTAGGTCTTCATTGAGAGAGAGAGAGAGAGAGAGAGAGAGAGAGAGAGAGAGAGAGAGAGAGAGAGAGAAATGGACTAGGTTGTCCAACCTCATATCATAAAGCCATAAGAACTTAAAAAGAGCTTATTAAAAAAATGAACCTTATAAATTAAGAAATTTCTCTGTGTTTGGTTAACAGAATGGAATTCTCAGAATCTTTTAGGTTCCAATTTTTTTTAAACTTTATTTTATTTTTATTTTTTTCATTTTTGCCTCATTTCTGGAATTTTTTTTTATACTGATATGATATTGTCAAGGAATGGATGCCACAAGAAACTCCCCCATGGGATAAATAAACTACTCCATTCCACTAATTCCTCAACAAAATGGGCCCTAGGGTCACTGGAATATCATGAGTACCAAAAAAAAACTTATTAGAACAGAATAAACATATATAATGCAAGTGCATGCATATAGAAAGCACTGTAAAAGAATAGTAATGAGGTAGTACCAACAAAATAACATATCAAGATTCTCAAATACCTGCAAATATGCCAACGGTTGTCAGATTTGTGAGAGCCATCGTCTGGTAAATCAAATACTCGCTCAGGAAATGACCAAAGGCATAAATAAATGATAAGAAGGTAGCAATATAGAGTGGCTTGTTCTCAAGGTTAAATGCGCACAAAAAGCAGAGGGTGCATGTTAAAAGGGTCCAAACTCCAAATGTCCTTCCATGAACATCAGTCACTGTAGAAAAGCGATGTTTTCTATTAGAAAAGAGAGAACAACATCAAGCAAGATATAAAATGCATGTTACCACTACAATAAGAAGGGGTAGATGATGAAAATGAAATCCACCAATGACTAAACAATCAGCAGATGAGAGATGATAACTATTGCATTAAACAAGAAAGGAAAGTACAACATTGACTGTCCATACAATATTAATAGCTTGGTAACTCTGATATAATTCAGGATACTGTCCTCCATAATGATATTCACAGAAACATATATCTAAGAAGCCCATAACTTTACAATGTATGATATGTATGTGAGAGCAGGGCTGCCCCAAGATAGTTGGGACAAAGCTTCAAAAATGATGATGATGATGATGATGATGACGAGCGCGACATAGGATCAAGGCCAATTATGGTTGTGAGTCTGTGACACATGTGAACTAAAGCTGCAATAGTATGCGTACGTGTTGAATCCAAAACTAGTATGAGGTATCCAGATCGGAAAATCTCAAAACATAGGATTTACAGATTTTACATAATATTTACAGAAATTTAAGTATATATTTATTTGGAGTGAAAATAATGAACAAAATAGCACCAATAAAAAAAATAAAAAATAAATAAAAATAAATAAAACATATCTTAAAGTAAACACTCAAGTATTAATCATATCAATATCTTACTTTGATTCCAAAGGAAGAGAAGGAATAATAACTTTTCATGAATTGTAAAACAATGTTGAAACTGGCACTAGAAGAATCCATGAAGAATCCGACACAGATAAGTGGTTATTTCAAAGAATCTGCAGAAATACATGTAAACATATTCAAAAGTGGACCACATCATTCTCAGAAAAGTGGGCCAGACATATATGAGAAAATGTGAAATCAGACAAGAAGAAGAAAAAGAACAACAGACCATTTTTACAGTGCCCCTACTTGATAAATAATCTAGATCTCACAGTCCTCTGCTTCATAGCAAATGTGCTGGGGAATACCTCTTAAATTTGTACTGTGCCAATAACCCTGGAAAGAATCTTTAAACATTTCATTCTTTTATTCTGTATTTCCATTTAAATCTCCTGCAAATTAAAAAAAAATCTTGTACTCCAACCATATGATGACCAGATACGGCAATGCTACAGCAGGAGCACGCCATAGCTCCAACCCCACACTTTTTCTAACTAATTCAGTAATTAGGCAACCGGATGTGCAACTTAGAAACAACTTTGTATTACATTGTAATTATATTATTAAATTTTCCTGTTATATTGAAATCATATGTAAAGTATATTTCCAAATCATACTGTAATACATCTTCTTCTTCATTTCCATTTAAATTGCCTTCAAATCAAAACAAAATCCCATTTTCACTCCAACCCCGCACTTTCCAAACAATTCAGCATTAATGCAATCATATGCATACATTAGAGACATTTTGCCAAACACATTGCAATCATAATATTACATTTTCTGAATAATTCAGTGATGAGACAGACTGAAGACAATTTCCAATTGCATTATAGTGATCTTATTACAATCTCTAGTTATTATAACTTGTAAGTATATTTCCTGAAGGACATCTACAGAAGGCATTAAGGGCAACCATATCTCGCTGAAATCAAATTCCAACTTGCTTAACATATCCAAAAAGAGAAACCCATCTCTGTAATCATCAATAAAACACGAAAAGAATTTAAAAAATGGGTTCAAGGATGCAAACCCACTTTGGGTATTGGAGAAGACGGCGAGACGCAGTGCCCATATGTCGAAGAAGCCGAACCAAACGGAGAGAAGACGAAGTGAACCGACCAACATCAGCCACCATCCAAGAGGCCTCATTTTCTAGTCGAAAAAGTTCCTTTCTTTTGCTGCCTTCTCTGTTGAAGTTGAAGTAAACGGAAAGAAATCAATCAAAATAAACCCAGAAATAGAGCCGATCAGGAAAACCCCAAAAGAAAGAGAATCATTTCAAACAGAATCCAAGAACCAATGAAAGAAAAGAGCAGAAGAAGGAAGACCCAGTTCAGAGAAAGACTGGAAATACCCAAGGAAAAGAAGATTAAAAACTGTGTGAGTCTAGAGAAACACCCTGTGCTTTGGAGAATAGTAAGAAATGAACAGAGAGAGACGGTGGAGGAAGCTTCTTTTTTTTTCATATAATAGTCCCTCAGTTTCGGGATAATTTAGAAACACTCTCTGAACTGTGAATATTAAAATAATCTCTAAACTTTTCAATTGACTATGCAGTGAAATCATTAAAGATTCATTAGCTTACCCTTATGCTGTTTCAAAATTAAAAGATGCCATTAACCCTTGCCCATTTTCTCCACTCTACTGTGCCCATCTCACACTCAACATTTTGTAGTCTTATTTTTCCCCTTCTGTTGTGGTCTAGATTGGCTTAGTAAATAGGAGTGGTACTATCAATCTGAAGACTCAGAGATCTATTTGTGGACATTAGTATGATATTGAGCTGCCAAGGCCATTCAACCATTAGTGTGCTGGTTTTTGTAGTCTAGTTTCAATCAAACGTAACTCTAAGTTTTAAAAAAAAAAAAAAAACCAGCTTATTTTGAAGCTTCGTTTTTATTTTCGCCTCTTAGCAACAATGTATCCAAATTAAGGTGAGGTTTTGTCTGAGCTGCCTCTCTGTCTTTTCCTTCTTGTTCTTCTTCTCAGTTTTCTTTTCATTTTATTTAACAGATGGCAAGGGGAAAAGATAATTACATAGGTTGGAAGTAGTTTGGGTGGTTCTGATGAAAGTTTGGAGGTTGATTTAGGAAAATAAAAGAACCAATTAGTTTTGTTTAGTTACATAGATACTATCAGATAGTGCCCATGATAAGCACAAGAAGGTAATTGATGGCTTTCGAGTTAATTAGATAAATTATAACTTTATACATTTCCACATAACAAGCTATTAAATTTGTACCACTTGTTATTCTATTGATGAATCTTTAAAATGTAGAACATCTTCTTATTCTGTTGATGATAAGATGTAGAACATCCAAAGCACATGAGTGACCATGCTTAGCCAGTTTGACCTCACATGGTCTAAACAAGTGGTATATCTAATTTCGTTGTGCTCAATTTGTCAATCACTATAAAAGTAACTACATAAAATTCATTAGTTGTTAAATCTTAAAGAAGAATCTATTATTATTCTCCCCACATAAATGGATCATAAATAGAGGGATCATTAATCTTGAAGATTATAAAAGGTTGGAAAGATAATTAGTGATTTGAAGTCAAAGATATTATAGACGTATCAAAAGATAAGAAGATTATGAAATATAGCAGATATGGGCTCTAATATCTAGGAATCTGGTGCATGACATTGTCTACAAAGATCTTGTTTTTGCTAGATTGCTAACAGTAGCAACAGTGATATATTGCTAAATGGGAGATCCACCCAAACCCCCGTCTGGGGCTAGTTTGATAGTGATTTTTTTAAAGTTTGGGGGGGGATTGGCAGGATCGAGTTTTAGACAGGTTTGTATTTTGGTCGCCCTCATTGCCCTTGGTATAACTGACTTTCTAGTTAATTTCAATATAATGTATAATTGGTAGGAATGGGGAATATCTCAGGAACTTAAAGGGGCTGTTACTTCAAATCCTCTTAGAGACATATAATGTACATTAATTAGTTTTTTATTATGATGTTTTTAAATAAAAACTATAATATTAAACTTCATTTATACTAGTCATAGGTCATGTTTGGTGTCACAAATTATAAAGATATTATGAATTGAGTTAAGTATGAGGCTAAGCAAGAATTAATGTGGAAATAGATTAGGGACCCGGCCCGGTCGGGTATTAGGCAGGAGAGGTTTGAGTCATTGGTGGGTTTGGATTTACACAAACCCATTGCCATTCCATATGGGAAGTCAAATATAATATGAACTGATCAAAATTGAATAAAAAGTTTTGATGTATGAAATTACTATAAAATACTCTTAAATTATTAAGAAATTCTATATATCAGAATTTTGACTTGTGATGTAGAGTTGTGATTCTAAATGCTATATATTTTAGAGATGGCACCCACAGTATGGGATTGGGTAGTGATTCTTAATGTTTTTAGGTTTAAAGGTGCCCCTACTAATGATTTGTAGAAGTAAACTTGACTGCTTAGATGTTATAAGAATGAGTGATTTATCACCAAATCATACTCTATTAGAAGTGTCATAATTTTGCTGCGGTCACACAAAATCATATTTATGCATGATGACAATCATAAATTTATTGTTGATAGACAAAATTACATTTATACATGGTATATGAATGATAGCACAACATGTAAAGTACTTAGTTATATCCTCTCTACCATTAACAAATACATATTCGAAGATTTTTTACAAATAAATTCAGAAAACCATCAAACAATTATTGAGATATTGGAAGAAAACCAAAAAAAAGTTAAGGTATCTGTTAGATTTTTGAAATATCTATAAACTTGTATTCTTATTTGAATATGATATTTTTTTAGACTTAATCAAGTTTAATTAAATATATTATAATAAATATTAATGTAATTTCATGCTTTAAATGTTTAATTAAAAACGTCTAACTCTTTCTCAATCTCAATGTCCATAATTTGGTTTTGGAGGCAGAGTCTCTGATGTTGGAGAGTAGATATAGCCACCACTTGCTGAAGCAATTGTTGATGAAGACATACTCCATACCTAGACAGAGATGATCTTGCTAGTCCAAAATTTTCATATTTTCTTCTGCCATTGTTATAAAAGGGATGAGACCGTGTTATAACAAGATAAAGAAGAAAAAAAATGTGAAAATATCAATAAGTGATTCTTGTAAAGGAGGGAAGCTGAGATGTTGAGTTGTTTGGAAGTTGAGTCCCTTAATGCCTTCATATATTCTTATCGTTAAAGCTAAATGATAGTTGAAATAAGTCGAAAAAAAAGTATCATTTTGAATTTTACTTAAACCACATCGGCTCTTTAATTTAATCACATTGGCCTCATTGATCTCTAATTTAATCTTATATAGTTTACATCAGCATCCCCTCAATATCTTTATAACAAAAAATCAATAAAAAGAGAGAGAATTGTTCCACTCATTCATTATTAAACTTCTATGAAATATAGCAAAGAATTGCGTACCCGAGACCGAACTAGTAGACAATCTATTAGATTTGAGGCTTTATTTAGTTTGTGTTTATGCGGATGTGTTTTGAGGACTCTCCTCTATTTCTTTTCAATTTGTTTACTGTTTAACAGTTTTAGTACAATCTCAATTCTTTTGTTCATTTAAACATTTACTGTCTACATTTATTAATGATAGAAGTTTCTCCAAACTTTTTTGTCATTTTCAATGATATGGACGGATTTAAGTTATGGTAAATGTTCTATCAACATCTTCTATGTATAAAATTTGTCCAAACTTTATTCTACTTTTGTTTTGACATTTTCCTCATCTTAGGTATTATTCTCTGCCCACTATTATAATTCACAAACTCCACCTTTCCTTAAAGCCTACAACTTTATTAAAGTTATAAAGCTCATTCTGTTAGAGATTTGAATTTTCATTTTCAATGCATAATAGTCGTTTAATGTGTCTTTTTATTCTTTTAAAAACTCTTTGAGTTTCCATCTCCTTTTTTGTTATTTATTATTATTTTTGGGTATGTATGCGGTGATGTATGTATTTTCTTCTTATTTTTATCTGAATTTCAGTCACTTGTGATTGTGAGATTTGAGAGTGTTTCATTCTAGATGCTTTCTTTTGGCGTGGTTTGACCATTGGTCAATCCTAATCAATCCTAATCTCGATATAGTTGGGACCCTTGCCCTAGTGAATCACAACATCATTTTTTATTTTTATTTTTTGTTTCTATTGTGTTGCATTATTGTGAGACTTAAGAGCACAGAGAAATTGAGAAGAGGCATCAATGCTGACCTTAGGCTTAGCTACTCGCGCTCATAGCTTGATATTGTTTCAATTATCTTGCCATTCACTTCAATCCGCAACTTGAGTTAGCATTGAATTTGCTTTCTATTGATGTGGGGATATGGGGTTACATCCTAAATGATTTGAGATTATATTTAATTTGGTTATAATTTACTTTTCTGGCCAATCTTAATGAAAACTTATTTCCATGACACCCATTTAATTGGTTACTCTTATATTGTATTGTACAACTCAAAGAGTCAAAGGAACATAAATATCTTGTTTGTGTTTTTGAACAATTCCTCCTTTATTCTACTTTACTCTTTCACTTTTCTTGAGATTTCTATCCCATTGACATTGAATAAAAGAGCAACTTCAAAATATATAAAATCAATCTCATTTTCTGGCGGTTTGGTTGGAGAGATGTGAATTTCTTCATATCATTGTAAAGAAATTGAGAATGGCACCCTTAAGATCGATATGTTGTCCTAATATCCTCATAATTTTAGTTGAATCATTGTGGAACTTACTTTTTCTTGAGCACTATTTGATGTAATTCTCTTCCAAGTCTAATACATGCTTTTCTTTTGTTGAATTCATCCAAATCATAGCCCTAACCGCAAAGTTATGGGTGTAAACGAATATTCGATTATCTGATTATTTGGGGGTTTTGGCCCGTACAAAAATTGGGTTTGAAATCTATTTTAGGTTTCAATTTATAAACGAATCCAGATTTAAAACTCAATTTAGATTTCGATTGTTAAGTGGGTCTGATTCTGGATCCATCCAGAACCACAGAAACAACCACCACGATAAAACCTACAGTCACGGAATGGAGTCCCCTAACCAGCTGTTTGACTTAAATAGGCTTCTATCTAAACTGTTTATACAAGTCCTATCCTAATTCCCAACCAAATTCCACTTTGTTCAAAGTGATATATGTCATTAGATTGATCTTTGTGCAGACCTAGGGACTTAAATAATAATTAGATTAGTTATCACAGATTGATCTAATCTAATGGTGAATATTACTTTGATTGGAATACAATTCTGCCACTGCCTATTCACTATGGAACTATGTGACATGGATGTTTTAGATCAAGGCCCACATGAGTGAACTATTAATCGTCCACATGAAAACTCCCACGGAGACATTAGCATGCAATCAGTCCACTACTCCAAAATATCCATACATATGTATATAAGTAAGTCAGGTACCCAAGTTGAATAGTAATACTTGATGCAGAGCAAAGGGTGGGCCCGTGGGCCCCCATCAAAAAAGGTGGACCCTCTCAACCAAATCAATTTCATACAGGTAACAGAATCTAAACCAGAACCAGACCTGAACCCAATACAGGCCAACCCAAGCTTTGATTTTGCTTGCTTGGACCATGCAGGTTTGTGTTTTGCCCGACCCAAGTCTCACTTTTAGTCCAAGTGGGCCACTTGGGTCTGTGTTTGATCCGACTCTTGTCTCCTTCAGTCCCCTGATCCCGTCCAAAAACCTCTACAGTACAGCCCTTTGAATACACACAAGTTTCTCTTACAAATGAACATGGCTGTGCTCCCAATCGGAGGTGCCTTTACATTGTGGAAACGGTCTCAGACCCTTGCAGCTAGACTCTTAATTTCTTTTGTGATTTCCATAGAACTAGCCTTTCAGCCTCCAGTGTTTGTTTTAACCAAAAGAGAAGATGTTATTAAAAACAAACACAACTGTACACACACAGAAGAAAAAAGAAAGCAAGTAGCAAAACATATATAAACATGTGGAACAAATCTTAAGAAAAGATACTATGTTGGATGAGTGGTGAGCCACTTGTCCTTTTCACGTTGGCAGCACAAAAATCAGGTTCAGGCCTTGGCAGTGAAAGAGTAAGCTTGCTGGTTGCAGTTTGTTTGTTTTTTTTTATTTTTTGGGTTTGATCAGTAGTTTTGTCCGTATGGTCTTTTTGACGAAACACCCGAATTGAGAAGACCGCCTACAATAATATGAGTTTCCCCTTCATTGAAGAGGCAATGTTGGGTAAGAGTGTGCAATGAGAGGAATATGCTGCATAGGTGTGCAATGAGAGGAATATGCTGCATAGAGGAAAATTATTCTTATTTTTTTGTGTAATTCCTTTTTAGGTCATCTAGTGCAACAGATTTTCTTTGAAGAAAAGAGAAGAAAAATTTACCAATTTTTCTTGATAGAGAAGATTTTAATTTATTATATGATAGGGGGGAAAGTCAGGATTCATCTTTGTCGCAGAAATGGAAGTCCGCAAAGAGTGGAGTCCTCTTGCTCGTAAGATCTGTTTGCGAAGTATTTGTGGAAGAGGAGCGGCAGCACAAGTTTAACCCTTGAGGTTGGACTCCAAAATCGTCTCATCGCACAAAAATTACATATAAAAAGGATCGTTTTTGCTCTCTTTGCCAGGTGCACCAATCAAGATTTTTCCCAAAAAAACAGTGCCATTTCTTATGCAAGATTTTTTTTTCTTCCTAAAGACACCCAAGTACGAGAGAAATTATTGAAAAGATATTCTCTTCTCACTAAAATCAACTACAGCTCAAGAGGAACAGGGGAGAGAGAGAGAGAGAGAGTCAACAAATGGTAGCTCAGTTGGCCAAGGACTATGTGCATCAAGAAGCGAAAAGGTCCTGTGTTTGACACCGACCTTCATTGGCCACCTCCCACACTATTATCCGATGCATGTGGATAACATGGTTTACGTGTGCTCCTAGGGGTTAGTTCTCGGCCGTCTAAAAATCGAGTATCCCTTGAGCTCATAGCCAAAGGTTCCTAAGCTTGACTAGGTGGGATATACATTGAGATAGAGAGAAACTTTGTTTTGTTACCATAATAAAATAGAATCCTATAAATTGGCAAATTTGTTATAATAAACCCGATGGGCAGTGTAGTTGGCTAGGAAAACAGTTTAGGAACCAGAAGTTGTGATTTCAACTCGTGCTCTCTTCCTAGAGCCACTTGCCCAAGTACAAGCTTGATTTACCAGGTACGTGGGGGAGACAGAGACGTCACGTGCCCCAAGAATTTATTCAGGTTCTCAAAAAGGCCGAGACACCTTGGTTAGTAAAAAAGGGAAATTTTTATGGTGGAAATTTCAATATAGTATAAAGCATTTTAGCTCATTTCCCAATACATGAAGATTTCAATTTTTTGTAAGAGTATAAAAGTTTTCCATATTTATGTCGATTAAGTCCACACCTTTAAAAACTCAAAAATGATAAAAAAAAAAAATAAATTACCCTTATGTCATTTTTCAAAATTTTCTTAATAAACATCAAAGAGAAATAATCGAGTCCAACCCAAACGACCTAGTTGGGCCCACTTCCGCTAGCTTTGTGAATAGATGATTAATATAAAAGGGAATATACAGATTCAAGATGGCAGAAAACCTAGCTTCATTAAATGAATTATGTCTATTAAAATCAAGTTGAATCACAGGCCATATAAAAATCTAGAGAAAAAAAACCCTAATACCAATTTTAGCACTCTCATAGGTGACTGAACCATCAAAAGAAGGTGCCATGCTGTCAACATTTGATTAATAAGGCCCATAAAGTGATTTTCTGGTTGGTTTTCGGGACCAAGAAAAGATAAAAACTGTCATAACAGTATATTTGTCATCTTCAAAAAAAAAAAAAAAACACCCGTCTTTTCGGCCTGGGTTAAAGCCAGACACCTATGGCCCGAGTTGAGCTAGGGACAGGCTTGAGCCTATAGTTTAAAAGTCAGATCAGGCCAGGATATTAAGTAGACTAGCCCAACTCAGCTCGAGTTGAGCCTATATTTTAAAAGTCAGGGGGCCAGAATACTCATTAAACTAGCCCAACCTGGCCCATGAATACCCCTACCTCTCCCTACCACCATTTTACAACTTAAGCCAGGCCAGCTTTGGGCTCTTTTGCACAGAGTCCAAGCCCAGTCCATTTATCATATGGCCCAGATAATAAACCGAGCCCAACCAAAGCAGGCTGGGTCCAGGTTGGGGGGTTGGGCCAACCTCACCCATGAGCACCTCTAAATATTCCACGTCTCTCCCCTCACCTCCCATTCAATTCTTCCCACGCCTTCTCTCTCTGCCATCCCTCCCTTATCAGGATACAACTAATATGAGGACTTATCAGGTGTGCATGGAGGCCCACCTGGGCAAGGGGTTATCAATCCATTTGGGTGGGCCCTACTGGTTTACAGTGGCGGGGTTCGGATGGGCCATCAGGTGGGCCCATTACGAGGTGTGCATAGAATAATTTCTGTAACTAATATAACATATAAATAAGAATTTTCGATAAAAATACGAGTGCTGTTGCACTACCTATATTATCTATGTTATTGATAACATATACAATGAGAAAACACTAAATTGCATTATCATACATTATAGGATAAGGAACTTTAGATAAAAGCCTCAATTCTCCATCTCCTCAAGGATCAACAGACAACAGGTCTCTCCATAATATTGCTTTCAACTGCCTGCTCTGAAAGCATATAGATGATCTTCCAAATTGGCAGATGATGTAGATATAATATAAATTTAAATACAATTTTTCGGAAGGGCTCTGTAGAAACATTTGAGAACTGATTGCCATTTGTTGGATGGCATCTAAATTCTACTTGTTCATACTTTGTGATACTTGTATTTCTGTCCCAAATTGAAACGATCCACCTGGCTGTCAAAGCCTCTGAGTGCAAGCGTCCTCACAGCATCCACTCCTTGTTGTAGAGCAGCGTCCACCTGGATCCAAGTCCAAACATAAGCCTAGCCATGAATGCACTCCACCACACTCCAGACAAAACCAAATAAAAAAAACACAATGCGCATACTGATTGGTGGCATAAAGCAGGGCTCACCCACAAACAACCAGACATGAGACGACCGGCATCATCCGGGTCTGTTTAGCAAAACATGGAAGTGCAGTAACTCTCCAAAATTACTTGAAAACTACAATTTTATTCACACACAACATTTAGTAACATTTTCAAAATGGATTTTTGAGGGTTTTTTTTCCTGACATGGTTGGAACGTTAGCTTTGAAGATTTTGAGAATTTCATGATGTTTGCTTGAAGATTTGGGCCTGAACAACTTTAGTATTATTCAACCTGTTACCTTCTAATTTTGCTTTTGTACAGTCTATTGACTCACCGACTACCGAATAAATTTTTTTCCTTCTTTCTTTCCTTTTTCTTCCTTTTATTATAGCTAATGTGACTCAAACCCACAACCTTGTGGTCGTTACAAGGAGCACCTTCCAACTATGAGCTTTTGTATATAAAGTTTTATGTTGCCTTTTCCTTTTTATTCATCATCATTATCTCCCTAAACAGAGAGAGAGAGAGAGAGAGAGAGAGAGAGAGAGAGAGAGAGAGAGAGAGAGAGAGAGAGAGAGAGAGGGAGAGGGAGAGATCAAAACATTTTAAGGACCTGTTTGTTTCCATGAAATTGAATTTCTAGAAATACTAAAAAATGCATTCCTATTGAAGCGGCTAAAAGCGAAGAAACAAAGGTGAACATCCACAAATGGCAATCAAATCATCTACCCATTGGTGAAAAATGACTACCCAGCCATCACCCTAGTAAATCCAATCCTAGAAACGTCTTAGTCTCATCTACATCTCCACCTTATGTTCTTCACCCTTCACCTCTTTAATATTCCTTCCCATGGATCTTGAACACTCTTGTTTGAGAATTCCCTCATCAAGGGAGAATCTACATAAAGATAAAACTCTTTCAATCATATGCAAGTGATTTAACTGAGTGATTTGGAGGGTAAGTGTTGAGTTGTTTGCTTTAAATTGTCTTTCCACGAAATTCAAAAAATAACATATTGTACTGTACTCTCTGGTCCAACAAATGGAAACCCACTGCTCCAATCCCCCCCCGCCCAGTCTTTTCGATACCCTTCTCAATTTTGTTAAAAATGGAAAAGCCTTGGAATAGCAAATGAGCAAGGGACAGTCCCCAGCTGTAATGCAGCTGGTTAGGGACATTGGGTGGTGGTGGTGGTGGGGGTAATGTGCGTGAGTTCGAGTTCCCAATCTAACCGAAAAAATGAGCAAGGAACAATAAAACACTACATTCTAAATTCTAATTACTTAAATGCAAATTTTGAACCTAAAAGAAAGGAGATCTTAGGCATGAGAAACGGTATACCTGACCACGCTCCACCGAACTGAACTTCTGTAGTAGAAAAGCTTTCATGTCCATTGTCCCAGGGGGGTTCCCTATACCTATGAGCATTAACAAGTTTCAGTTTGCAATAAGTAGCAGGAGCAAAAGACAGAAATATCAAAAAGACGGGTTAAGATAGCGCACTAACCAATGGACAGCCGAGGAAAGTTGCGGCTACCATCCAAGTGGTCCATGACACTCTTCAGTCTGTAATAAGCAAGCGTCAATAACCATCGACAACAAGTTCAAAAGCAATCATCCACCACTTTAAATTGTACTTCACAAGAATGGTATCATCTCACATCCATTGGATGATTTTAAAAGCATCATACAATCAAAGACAAGGATGTCTACTTCTAGGGCCTACTAGCCAGATATTAAGGTTTCATCCGAGATTGTGCAATCCTGGGCTTGTAGGGTGGGTAATCTAGTAGACAATCCAACAACAACAATTTCATTGCATTTTGACATAATTTGATGCATAAAAGTGGGCTAGGAATATAAATAAGTGCCAGAAAAGGGATTAAGCCCCTGGCTGCCCAAGGCCACATTATCCTAGATCAAACAATAAACTTACACACTCAGCATTAGTGTTGGGCCTGGGTCTTTAGTTTGTACATGTGGCCCTCATTTTGATATCAACAGAATGGAGAATGGTCTATCTCAAATCTCGCGAGCACACACATTTTCCTGTTAAATCTTCTCTGCTGAAAAATATAAACTTAAATAAACAAAACAAGTGGGCTAGGAATATAAATAAGTGCCGGAAAAGGGATTAAGCCCATGGCTGCCCAAGGCCACATTATCCTAGATCAAACAATACACTTACACACTCAGCATTAGTGTTGGGCTTGGGTCTTTAGTTTATACATGTGGCCCTCATTTTGATATCAACAGAATGGAGAACGGTCTATCTCAAATCTCGCGAGCACACACATTTTCCTGTTAAATCTTCTCTGCTGAAAAATATAAACTTAAATAAACAAAACAATTGACTACATTCAACAGAAAGGAAAAGGATAATTAGTGGATCGCTAGGATCTTCATGATCTAGCTACTTTGGAGCATGGTCTACCTATAACATCACACATCAAAATCTAATCACTGTCAAAAGACCAAATTGAAAAAACCCTGTCAACTGGCCAATATGAACCTCCAAACTACAGGCCCCATACCAACAAACTCAAAGAAGCACATACAATTTAGATCATTAGTCAGTGTTCCAATCATCCTAATATTGCATAGCCGAGATCATTTTCATTTATTATTTTCGTGCATATCTGTGGGTGGAAGATGTGGTACACAACGAAATCCCAAAAAATGACAATTGTTCTCCCACAAATTTGTCATAAAACATAAATACGAAATGCATGATTCCATGAACATACACTTGTACTAATAAGAGGCACGATCATTAAAATAAAATAAAATAAAACCCACATATACACAAATACGATCATGCAATGTAAAGACAAATATTAAAAAGGGCGGGTACCCGTTGTGATGGCCATGTCCTCCCTTTTGTTGAAGTCTCATGACACCATTTGGTAAGCTCATTTCATCATGAATCTACCATGACCCAAAGATACATATAAATCATGTAATCACGTCAGAAAACACTTCCAATATTAAAGGTATGATATTCACTTTCTGTAAGGCAAATATGATGAAGAACATACCAATAGGATATGACGCAGAGGTACTTGATAATATGAAGCAAGTGGTCCCACCTTCCGATATAAGGAGAGGAAGAATAAATCACTCGCCAATCAAGTTTATGATAAGAGGAACAAGAAGAAAATAAGACACGAAATTCACAGGGCTAACAACAGGAGGAGAAGCCTTTGCATACAAATATAACAGAATGTGCATTATAATGAACATATGCTGCAAACAAATGGAGAGCCAAAACATGGACAGATGCAATAAAAAGAATTGAAGTTCACTACTTGAACATGTGCCAGGAAACCATATGGCCGGTAAAGAAATACTTGATAGAATTTCAAATCTCTATAGTCTAAAAACATAATTGCAAGCCATGCACATGCATGTCAAAAGTGTATGAACAAGATATAACAGTTGCCAGAGGAACAATGCAGATATCAATATAAGATACACTGGGATACTAAAGGGATATGGCTTAGCCATAAATCCTGCTATTTCCAAAGACATTTAGTTTATTTTTATGGTATAATATTTACAAGACATAATACATCATAATTTTATGTTATATTGTAAATATACAGTAACAATATATAAATACAGTGCTGAATAAAAACTAATTGTGAAGCAAATCTTAATTTTCTTGCCTTTTAATTTACCTCTACAATATCATTAAACACACCCCGTCGCAAAATTTTCTTGTTTGAGATGAGGGGAGGAGGGGAAAAAGGAGTTGGGGGGGTGGGGGTTGGGTGGGGGGGGGGGCCGCGTTGGTTAGAATAAGCCATTGCAACAGGACCCATGGCCCACATGTGGGACCCAAAGATGTTTAGAATTTTTGTTTCTTATTCCCTAATGAGAATTGCTTTCAAATTTTGCTCAGTTTCCTAGTTTTGTTAGAAGAATTAGATTACCGGGTTTGCTTTCTTATTTACATGGGCATTGTAGAAGGTCAAAGCAATTTGGAGTTTTAATAAAATTTCCTCCATGGATTATCTTCTTTGTGCATCTCTTTGGGACATTGTTTACGTGCCTCGACACTTTGATCCAAACCCTTTCCTAGAGTTTGCATCCAACAAGTATCAAGCAGCTTTCCTTTTTTATTTCAGAAAATGAACTTCAGCAAGCCAATTATCCCTGCGCCCACAACCCCCCCCCCCCCCCCCCCCCAACCCAACCTTCTCTCTCTCTCTCTCTCAAAAAAAAAAAAAAAAAAAGGAAAAAGTTGTATTCACTAGCAATATAAGCACACAACCTTTATTAAGTTTTTCTTCAAATAAATAAATTCCATAAGGTAAATCTAAACAAAAAATGTCAATCAGTGATATCTGCATACAGAAACTATAATAATAATAATAATAAACATGGCACTGTTCAACTAATCATATTAATAAGATATGTGGTCACAGTTCCATTCTTACACTTCTCCCACGGGAGTGTATGAACTGCTAATGGTACCTTTGCACAAGTAGCCAGAAAAGTCTTCATTCATGTTCTACCTAATTTATCTATCATCTGTTTTGCATGTTTTCCCATTCCTTTTAATCTTGTGTCTAGCTTTTTGTCACTTCTTTTCCATCTCAATGTGTTTTCCAGGACCTGAGGACAGAATGATTGGTGGTGGCCGGGAGAAAAATGGCCTCTAGATGTTGGAGCCTATACAGAAGGAGTCAACAGCAATAAAGTCGTCAGCATATTCACTAGAAGTCTTGCTTTTGCACAAGCGTCTTGGACACATACTAGTTCATAGTCTTAAGTGTTTTGTCTTCTTCCAATATTAGGAGTGATATTAAAAAAAATTAATTGTGAGCCCTATCTTTTGCAAAGAATTGTAAGAAACACTTATCCAATAAGTATCATAAAAATACAAGTATTCCTTTTGAGTTGATTCATACTGATGCGTGGCATGCTCCTATTATTATATTGATGGATATAGCTATTTTGACTCTTTACTGATAATTCTACTACCAAGTTTACATGGGTGCATCCTAAACATCTCATGATGATGTGTTGGTGATGCTTGGAAATTTCCTTAAAGTGGTTGCTACAAGCTTTGATGGAAAAATTGAAGCGCTGGGATCTAATAATTGAGAAAATATTTCTGACGAATGCAAATCTTATTTCTAGGAAAATGGGATAGAATACCAAACATTGTGTGCTTATACTCAGAAACAAAACAGGGTCGCAAAATGCAAGAATCGTCATATATTTGCAAGAGCATTACCGTTCGAAAAGAATGTCCCAAAATTTTATCGAACAGATGCTATAGTAACTGATGAATTTTTAATAAATCACATGCCATCGCATTTCTTGGATGGCAAAAATCTGGTGCAAGTTTTATGTCCTATTGCAATATTTCCCACCTAAAGTGTTTGGATGTATGCATTTTGTTAACATTCCAAAGCAGCATGGAGACAAGTGGTATCTTCCTGGTAGGAATGGAATGCGATCTGTTACTGTAGATGTAATATTTCATGAAGAAGTTCCTTACTACTCTTCATAGAGTAAAGGGATCCGGAGACTGACAGTGAGGAGGTGATTCCTTCATTAGTATAATCAATCCTGCACTATCATATCCAATACCACTTATTGAAGGAAGTGATTCAAAAGTGAAAAGACTAATCTCCAGAAAAGCAGTTGCAAGTACATTCTTGCAGGAAAGAGAAGACAGGACCATTGTTCTCATTTAGCGCTCCATAAATAGAAGTCTTTACTCAGATTTACCTACAGGTAACCTCCTCGGCCCGATTTAGATATTAACATTCCTATTGTTTTACGCAAGGGAACCCAGTCTTGTGTAACCCGACATCCCAATCAAAATTATTTTTGACGTATTTGCTTGTCACCATTATTTCGTGGATTTGTTTCCAAAATATCATTGAACGTATACCTACTCAATTGTATGAGGCCTTGCCTAACCCTATATGGAAGATGCTATGATTGATGAGATGCAGGCACTCAAAAATCATGGAGCAAGGGAGCTAACAGATCCTCAAGAAGGAAAGCAAAAAATAGGGTGCCAACAGTTGCTTGCTCTTAAGAATCATACTATCATCCAGATGTACAAAACCAGAATGGTAGCAAAGAGATTCACAAAAGCCTGCAGCATTGATCATCCAGGGTTTTTTTCTCCAGTTGCAAAGCTGAATTCGATAAGACTGTTTCTTTCCGCTGTGGCTAATTTTTTATGGTCTTTGCATTTGTTAAATGTAAAAAATGGTTTCCTTCATCTAGATGTGGAAAAACCAGATAGTAGCAAAGGGATTCACACAAGCCTACGGCATTGATCATCCAAGGACTTTCTTTGTAGTGGCAAAGCTAAATTCAGCACTACCGATTCTTTGCATAGCGGCTAATTTTTCATTGTCTTTGCATTGGTGAAAAGTGAAAAATGCTTGCCTTAATTGTGATTTACAAGAAGAATATGAAGAATATATGGATCCACCTTCTGGATTTACATCAAAGGGAGAAGAAGGAAAGGTTTGCAGATTGAAGAAATCATTGTATAGGCTAAAGCAATCACCCGTGCTTGTTTTGACAGGTTCAATCTAGCAATGATGCATTATGGGTATAAAAGATGTCAAGAAGATGACATAGGTGGATGATAACAGTCACTGACAGTTATATTCCAAGGCTGAATATCGAGCTATAAGGCCTTCTACAAGGGTTTGTGGGTCCTATAGCAGATGGGATTGAATCTGTGTTCCACAATAAAAAAAATAGCTCATCACTCTCACAAGCAGAATCCAAGATCACTTGGATTAGACAAATACAGAGCCTAGGCTCTGATACCATGAAACTATTCAAGGAAAACAAGAGATTTGGAGAAGTTGCTATGTAGGGTTAATGCTCCCGGCTACTCTATAGATTATGGAATCTCATACACACTAATAGTATAGAGCTTATCTATATAAATACAATAAGATTTGACTAATTATTTAGAGTCTAAGAAAATTAATGTTACATGAGAGGTTATCAAATAAATGTGATGCACTAGAGATTATGGTATACTGAGGACCATCTATATGAAAGTAAGTGTCTTCACATAGATCCAAGGTTTAAAAAGTCGGAATCAGACCCGACTCAGCCATGGCTGAGCATGCAACTCGGCCGAGTCAAATGATTTGAGTCCAAGTCCTATGCAACCCAACTCAGCTGATTTTTTAAACCATGCATAGACCTCATGCTATGACAAATGCATGGAATTATAAGGATAGAATTTGGAATGAATACATTCAAGGAAAATTGCGTGTAGCTACCATAGAAAAAACCAATAAATGCCACTTGCAATGGTTTCATCACATGCATAGAAAGCTAGAAACAACCTCTATATGACAAGCTAGAGGATTACATGTTTAAAGAACTAACATAAAGGAATGACCAATAAACACATTGGATGAAGCAGTGAGGAAAGATGCTAAAATGTGGCGATTCAAAGAGCTTAACCAAAAATAGGGATGACTAGAAGAGAAATATTCACAAAGGCCACCCTAAATAAATGGGACAAGATTACAATGATGAGGATATTGGTGCCTTGATGGATAATTGGTAAATATATAAGGAACATTATTGGCGGCAGACAAATATTAATTAGAGAGAATATTGCAAATTCTTGATGTAGTTTTTAGAATTAAGTGTGTATTAGGTCATCAGAAACCCCTTGGGCCTGTTGGTTTGCAAGAGGGATAGAGTAATAGTAAAGTAAGTGTCACAATACGAATAAAGTTAAAGAGGAGTGGGTTGAAATAAAATGAGTAGCGAGTTACTTTGCATGTGTTTGGATGGTTGGTGCAAAGTAAAGCCTTTCACTTTGGTTAAGTGTGCAGTTCATCGTCTAAACTTATAGAATTTGGCCAAATAGGTCTAAATCCAGGTCATTTCATCAATATTGATCAGAATTGGGCCACCACCGTGGGCTCACTTGGATTCGGAGACAAGGACACAAACGTTGATCACCAGCCACTCATAGATACATGGCCCACCAATACACACCTTCGCTTGATGCCCACATTACCAAAACCAAACTCCTTACTCTCCACCCTCACCTCTGTCACTCGCTTCACCATCTCAAATAGACCACAACTACCATTCCATCCATTGCAACCATCTCATCGTCATCATCCTACCCACCACCCCAAGCCAAACACAACAACCGACCTACCCATTCTCCATCTCACCCTCTCCACCCGAGTCCTTCACAGCAAAAACCCATATTCGTCCATCTGCCCTAACACAATATTTAAAAAAAAGAAAGAAGGAAAGAAAGAAAGCCCTGGTTTGGTTTGCCGTCCAGGTTCCATGCCGACCACTGTCACTCCAGATTCTACGCCGGCCTCGAGTGGTGGCGCCTGCAGCAGCTCCTAAGACATGCATCTTCTTGATCATCTCAATGACTGGTCCGATGTGTTTGGAGGACAAGGGATGGAGGGGAAAGGGACAAAAGAAGAGAACTTTCAGTAGTTTACCCCAACTTTATTATGGTTTCAATGAGTAACAAAGAGAGCTAAGAAGTAGGGTAACTCCATGTGCTACATCAGCTGACATATTAACTTAACTCGTCGGGTCGGGTTCATCCAAACACACAAGAAAGTAAATTTTCCAACCGCTGGAAGCCAAGTTACTCTTCTTTTATTTTACTTTTGTGCAAACAAACAGGCCCTTTAGGAAGTTATTTGTTTATGTGCCCTCATTATCACAAGCACAAAACTCATGCTTAGAAAGAGAGAACTTTCACGTACGTAGAGAAGTATTTTTGTCACAGATTTTTCAGAGTTTTACAATGAAACTCTTTAGCCAACTCCTATATAGGCATATGGCACAGATGATGATGATGATGATGACAACGATAATGATTCCTTGTCGACCATCAATAAAAAAGGGAAATGGATATAAACAAAGGACCAAAACAATCGAGTAGTATCATTTTTAAAGGATGTCCTAAAAACTAGGTCAAGAAATGAAGAGAGGTAAATTGGTTTAAGTGTACTAGAGCCAGTATAATCTGTAGCCATTCATGTATAGTATGATGCATTTCTATATACATAAGAAAATAACAGTATCATTTGATATTTTCTAAGAAAACACATAACAATCTTTTTCATATTGTTGTCAACTATATTTGCAGCTTTATTGCAAATGTAAGCCTTTTTATATAAAAAAGATATTTCTTTTTCCATGAACACAGTCAAGTTGCCATATAGGTACAAATTAAAGAACAGGCATGCAAGCAATAATGGAATAGCATTTGGTTCTCTTAGATGAAGGATGGAACTCACTGATTCACCACTGAAATTCATATATGTTTGAGGCTTTGCCAACAAAACCGGGACCTCTCCTATGGAACCTGCACTGATCACAGGTGGAAGCTAATAATTGCCAACGTTACCAAAATATAAGATGCAAATATATATTATGAGTGGCAAAAGCAACTAGATAGGAGCTCTTTAATGTTCATATCAGAAGTCCATCTCAAATGTTTGCCAGATGAAGTAGTACAAGAAGTTCCAAGGACCGCATTGAGGAACAATGGCTAAAAGGTACCTATTCCTACCAAAGCCTTTGACTGTATGGTGTTCAAGGAAATGCATTCTTCTTGAGAAATACGATCAATCATTTCAAAACCAACCTGGTTTCAAAGGTTAAAGAACAAACATTATTAGTGAAGCCACTAGAAAATTCATATATTCACTAGGTAAATATAGAAAATAACCACATACTAAACTGGAAGAGAAAAACAGCCCAAGAAAAGGATACCTACATTGTGCCTAGTTCCATGATACTTATTTCCAGGGTTTCCCAATCCAACAATCAGCCATGGCGTATACTCCAGTTTTGCTCCATCTTTATCAGGCAATGAGGCAGATATACGATGCTTAGTACAAATTAAATGCTTCTTGATAACAGGGCTTCTTTGATATGATATGCAAGTGGTAGGGATAGAAATCGCATGCAACATTGATCTGAAAGGCATAAGTCTGTTAGGCTTAGAGACATGGTTGGTAAAATAATCATAAAGGACTAATGTAGTGAAATATGCAATGTGTCATAAATCATTTTCTCAGAATAACAAATTTTATATGAGGAATCCAGTGACCACTGGGGGCATGGTAGTACATCAAAAACACCCCATTGGATAATCTGAAATTATTAATCTAGACCACAGGATGTAAATTCCCATTAAACAATTGGATGGCGGATCACACGCTAGGGGAGATATAGCATGGTACGTTTGAAAGAGCCCACCAAAACTGTTCAACCATTTCGATCAAGCCAAATTGAATTCAACTTCTATGGTGTAGATGGCACGTGATTCTACACTTTTCAACTCATGCCAATGTCTCAAGCAATTCATGCCCAACATGGAGCAAATACACTAGTTGTGGTAGGAAAAGAAAATACTAAAAAATATACTGCCCACCCACCTCTTTCAATGGTTAAAACTACACATAATACCGTACGCCATGTATTTGATATACCTCACATGGAACGCATTTTAAATATTGGCAACACTGATGATTTTCCACTTCTTGGTAAGTGAAAGGAAAGTGCATTAACTGGAAGAGGGTTTTTTTTTATTTTTATTTTTATTTGTAATAGTTACTTTCATGAGAGAAGCAAGTAGAACAAGAGGAGTTATCTGATTTCATTAACCGGAGGAGTTATTTGATGACTTCCACTGTAACTATTTTTCTCTAGCAATCGGCAATTTCAATTTAGAACAGAACTGTCAGAAAACAGTAACCCACCTAACTAGTTTTATCAGTTTAACCCACCATGTCATCATCACCCCAAATGCACAACCGCACTAAGCACCATCCATATTGCCAAGATATTGAAAACAGCCGGATACATCCAAGTGCAACCTAAACTTTCTGAGGATTAACGATCAAAGTGAGACATTTGTCCCATTCTTCTTCCTCAAAGTTGGAAAACAGTTGGAAAGAAAAGAGGCCAAGCCTTTCTTCCCTTGATCCATTAACACTCCTCTTCCTCCACACCTCTTTCTTTCTCTTTCTCCCTGCTCTCACGAACTTGCCCATCAATCTAATCTTGGTGTGCTCCCTTTCACTCGCATATGCCCTGGATTACAATTTTTTTATCTCATCACCTATTAAGGTATGGTTTCTATTCTAATGCTATGATATTTTGCTACTCTCAATGCCAATAGAAATGTAGCTACTCTCAATGTCAATAGAAATGTAGAATGCTACATTTCTATTGACATTGAGAGTAGCAAAATATCATAGCATTAGAACATAAACCATACCTTGATAGATGATGAGATAAAAAGATTGTAATCCGAGGCATGTGTGAGAGAAATGGAGCGCACCAAGATTAGACTGATGGACAAGTTTGTGAGAGTTGGGCAAGTTTGTGAGAGTGGGGAGAAAGAGAAAAAAATCCTTTGTTTTTCTGATGCAAGTTTGAGGGGATGAGGCGTTTTCCAGTTAGAGAGTTATAGTGGTTAAGAATACTCATACAAATCCTTTGTTTTTAAGATGAAACGGGTTACAATAAAGAGGTGAGACCCATATATTGACTTGGCTCAAGGAAAGAAATGTTTGTCCTGAATCTTTCCAACCGTTTTCGAACTTTAACGAAGAAGAATAATCAATCATTGGATTGCTTGAATCCCCATGCATGAAATCTTGAATCTTTGATTGTTGAGGAAGTGCTTGTAACTGTTTGTCTTTCTGTTTAGTAATTTAGCTTACCTGTGACCATATCATCTAATTTATTTTTGGATGTAGTTCATGTATGCCAGAGAAAGAACGGTCTGATGCAATTTTTCGGGCAAAATCAATCAGATTCTCTCCAAAATGTTCATCATAATTTATACAATAACAAAGAATCCACTGGTTAAGGCTTTGTTGAGATATTGGTGAAATCAAAATCCATCCTATGTTATACATATAAAAGGAGCACGATATGCAATATTTACTGATACTTCTATTAGAATCTCAGATTGATCTATCATAGGTTGTTCCGTCATATAATGCACTCTTTATCTTTCTTGTTTGATCTGAGGATTCAATTCTATTTGTGTGTGGGGTTTAATTTCTAGTATATACTACTAGATTGCATTTGGGCACACCCCAAACTACTATAAGAAGGAATATTTTCGCAACCATATCATCTCCGTGCATAAGGGGTACCACACAAGCAAAAACCACAATGTATGTTGAGATGCCCCTCGTTCGACCTTATCCATTGCAAACCAATATTCAGAGGATCAATATGCTAGCTGGATGAAAACCCAGACTTTAAAATTCACAAGGACATGTTTGTGCACGACAGATTCCACACCATTTTACTTCAGTACAGCTCGATTCTACATATAAAAAAAAAAAAAAAACCTAGAATCAAACGAACTTGATCGTCCAAGACGAAGAATGCTACTTTGGATGAGTCAAGAGTAACAGAATCCAACTGGTTTAGGGCTTTAAAAGATCTGCAATGCGAGCAAGAAAGAGAAAGAGAGTACCTTGAAAAAGGCGCGAACAGACTTCCTCGCTTTCTTTCTCTCCCTTTCCTTTTGAGTTATCTCTTCGCTCGATTTTGTGCTTTTTGATTGTTACAGCCCTTCCCTCGGTTTTTGAGAATATCCTTTTGTTTGCAATTCGGAACCCCGAGTTTGGCCCATCAATGTGGCCCTCTGATGAACGAGCTCGGCCCAGCCTGGGGTACCAAAACCCCGCAAGAATGAGGGCTTTTTCTCTTGTCGTAAAGCCCAGGGGTAGGGTAGGACCGTAGCCCGTAGGGCTGCATATGTGAAGAAGGTAAGGAATTAAAGGGAAGGGAAATGACCTAAATAGCGAACATCCAACGAAGGTATTGGCATGTACCAGGATCGACATGCATATGCAAGAGTACGGTAAGAAACACAAAATAACAGTAAATGGATATTTTCTTTCATTATATTTTATAAATTCTGTAAGTAACATTTTTGTGATTGATATACTCAAGGAAGTTTGATGTCTTTAATTCAGTGGTTCCTGCTTTTATGGATGTTGTGATTGAAGATTACTCGATTTATCGCGTTGAAGCCCCATTTGTGAGCAAACCGAGTTCCCAACCTCTTAATTTACGAAGATCCAAATGGGCCCGAAAGTTCATTCAAGGTGATGGGTGATGGAAAACCAATGTGAACTCCTCTTTTATGTTTTCTTGTGCAAAAATGGAAAATGTACTGCTGCAACAGGCCTACAAATGGGATTTGTGGCCGGGCAAAGCTTGTGAAAGCCTGACCCATTTTATTGGGTTTAAATTTAGGCCTTGATCCAGTCTGGAACTGAAATATAAGGTTGAGCCCAGCTCATTTGTCACGCCGATGCCATTCTGTGTAAGGTTTATTGGGCCAGGACGGGTATGTAAGATATATTGGGCCATGGTTGGTTGGCCCAGTTAGCTGGTTTGGGTATATGAGGCCAGCAAACATGTCCACAGTCTACACCTTAACCAGCATGGAAGTTGCATTGGGCTCAAATTTTGGGCATTGGTAAGGTTAGCATTGGCTGGGTTCGTCAGGCTGGGGCATATCCAGACCCGGCCTGACTATAGATACGCAGGCCCACATCCACCTAAGTCTCACACAAACCATAGGTGCCTGGCCCAAGCCTCACCCACTTGAAACATGTCAGGCCACAGCTTGCCCATTCATTCAACTGGACCTGGCCAGACCGGGCTTTCTATCACTTTTTGGGCTCGCTATCACTTTGTTCTGCAAAATTAGTCACTAAACCAGAAGCACTATTGTTTGGGCCTAATCGGTCTGAGTTTCGGTTTTTTACCACTTTGTCAAATACTGGCCCAAATATTAAAGGGCTCAACCATTAGAGCTAGGCCAGTCTGGCTTAACAAAAATCCGTATTGAGTAAAAAGATATCCAGAGGTCGACTCTAGAGTTGATTTTGCAGCACCGGTTTGGACATAATGCTATTAAAACTTGGATCTCATCAATTAATCGCTGGTTTCTCATCAAAACAGCATCATCACGTTACAGCAGTATATTCATAGAAGATCATTTAACCGTTGCACAATGAGGACAACACTAGATTAAAATACAAAGTATACATAGCATTTCATAGCATCATAATAACATGAAAACTACACTGTGCCATAGATACAAAAAAACATCATAAATCTGCATTCATGGGCATCATCTAGGCATTCTTCTCCTCTCCCTTGGGATTCTGTTGGACACATTTGTGTATTCTGTTTTCCTTCTAGAAAGTGAGGATAGAGAATGGTTTTCTGCTCATTCGTGTTTGATGTGGCTGCCTTTTCTAGTGGAAAGATGCAGAAATCGGTTAAGTTTTTTTTTCAAAAAATAAATTTCCTTGTATGATTCACTTATAAAGTGAGGTGAAGTGAAGCCTCAAGTCAAGAGTGAATAAAATATGAGTTGGTCTAATCATAATGTGATGGCGTTTTATTTTTTGAGGTTTGATAATGATTTTTTTTGTAAAAATGGTAGATGGCTTTTTTATCATTTAGTAGATTAAAGAGGTTGGTTTTTTTTTTTTTTTTTTTTTTTTTGTTTGTAAAATTAAGTGGAGATATTGGATTTTTGTACTTTTAGGCTTCACTTCACTTCACAAGTGAGCTACCCCAAGAAGCCCACACACATGCTCAGTCATCCATCTCTTGGTTATATCATTTAAATGATTGGGTGGATTACGTATTTTTGATGCGATAAACTTTACAACTGAAGAAACAAATTGCTCTTTACTAAACAACACATTTTACTTCTTTTTCATAACATGCGCAAGCACATTCTTATTATAATCAAAATTTGAGATGGTTAGATAAGTTATAGCTCTATACAGTACCACATAATAATATTTTTAATTTCATAACACTTATTATTTTATTGATGAATCTTTCAAATGTAGAACATCTAAACGTATGAGCAGCTATGCCTAGATTTGTTGACGTCGCTCGATCTAAACAAGTGGTAAATTCAATTTAGATTTTCTTTTTTAGTGCCCCAGCCAATTATGCTGGGACCCAAGAGAGAGCCCACATACATACGAAAAGATAACTCATTCAAGTGGGAAAGAAGCCTGCACAAGTATAAAGAGGTGACGTATCCGAGGTTTGAATCCGGATAGTCAGGTAAGAATTGACGCTCCTTACAACTAAGGAGCCATTCTTGATAAATACATACGTACTAAGGAGCCGTTCTTGATAAATTCAATTTAGTTGTGCTCAAGTTTTCAATTACTATAAAAGTGACTATACAAAATTCATTAGTTGTTAAGAAGAATAAATTATCCTCCTGCTGTAAATTTATTATTATCAGGAAAAATCATATTTCCACATGATTTATGTATGATGACAATCGTAAATTTATTGTGGTTAGACAAAATCACATTTATACATGATACAAAATCCAGTGAGGACAGTGCCCATCAGCTTACTGTATACACCACCTAGTGGGTCCCACATGGGG
The DNA here is from genome assembly GCA_029852735.1 of Persea americana. NCBI lineage: Eukaryota > Viridiplantae > Streptophyta > Magnoliopsida > Laurales > Lauraceae > Persea > Persea americana. The sequence goes on from CM056810.1 coordinate 79,655,580, forward strand.
CCCCACAGATATCAAATCTTGGGTCAATTTCCTACTCTTAATGTTTAATCTGTTGATTCATGGCACACATCAGGAGTACCTGTGCGGAGCAAAGGCTGGGACAGGTGGGGGCCGTGGAACCCCAAGTCTATCAAATAAGGTGGGCCATCCACTAAATTTTCTTAGCCCTCTCAAGGAAATCAATTTCATGCAGGTATCAAAATCTACACCAGAGCCAGACCTCAATCCAAACAAACCCAACCAAGTTTTACTTTTGCTTGGCTCGGGCCATGTGGGTCTGTGTTCGGCTCAAGTCCAACCAAAGTCATCTTATATTCTTATCCACAAACCTCCACTGCACGACCTTCAAAATACAATGGTCCGCACACAAGTTCCCTCTTACAAGTGAACATGACTGTGATCCCCATGTGCACTTATTTTACTTTGTGCAAAAGCCAAAAGGTCTCTCAGACCTTTACAGCTAGACTCCTAAAAACTGACCTTTCCACCTCTGTATTATTTTTGCCAAAAGGGAGATATTATTAAAAACAAACACAACTGTACACACAGAAGAAAACAAAAAAGCTAGTAGCAAAACATATAGAAACATGTGGATCAAATATTGAAGAAAAGAATCAATGCAGGTACAAACCATTGTTGGATAAGTGGTGAACCACTTGTTATATCACGTGGCAGCACAAAAATCAGGTTTGATCCATGACAATGAAAGACTGAGCTTGGTGGTTGTAGTTTTGTCTGTACCGTCTTTCAAAAAATACCTGAACTGTGAAGAGCATCAACAATGATAAGAGAATCCCCTTCAATAAGGAGGTAATCATTAGATGAGTGTGAGCCCAGTTCCAAGTCATTAGCGATGGTGCCTCAATTATTACAGTGAAGACAATGGTACCCATGATGTTTAAGGTGTCACCCAATGGCTTTACTATATGAGAGAAAAAGTTTGTTAGATTAGCTATTGGTACAAAATCTCATTAAAATGTTGTTAGCCAATTTATTCAAAGGAAATACAAGCTGATGTTGAGTACTGAATCAATCAGTGATTAAAAATATTGGCTCTTATTGGACATAAGTTGAGGCCAATCTTCTATTATAGCTAATTTATCTAACCCTCTCTGTTCACCACTATGCTACACATCCAACATTTCATGGTTGCATTTGTAAAAAGAAAAACACCAGCTTTAGATTAAAAAAATAATTCTCAAAAAAGAAAAAAAGAAAAGAAAGGGTGAGAAGGGCATTACCATGCAGGGTTTGTTTTGTTTGCAAATGTTTGGAGATGATGCCATGTCATTGTTACAATGCACTTTTTCTTATTCATTATCATGTGGGGTTTGTTTTGTTTGCAAATGTTTGGAGATGATGCCATGCCATTGTTACAATGCACTTTTTCGCATTCTGCCAAACTTTGTTCCGAAAAGCAATAGAACGAGGTCTTCCATTTCCATGTGATTGAGCAGAACCTATAACTAGCAGCTTCTGCCCTTTTGCCTAAACCACCAACTGTGCATTGCATGTTACATATCACAAAATATTTGCTTTTCTGAGCCCTACCCTTTTAAAAAATGAACCCTTTTCATCAAACTCTGGTTGGATAGAACATATTTATGAATGCTAATTCCTCTCCAAATCATCTAACAATTGAAAAAAAAAAGAAGATAAAATAGAAGTCACAATGAGGAAACTAATTCCCGCCAAATAGATCACAAATCACAATGATATTATACATTCAAATTGAACTCTTGGAATTTTCAAATAATCTGCCCCTTCAATCATTTTCCATCTTCCCTGAATTCATTTTTCACGGTGTATAGATCTTTACCTTTATTTCTTTAAGTTTAGTTACATTCACGAATACATGTCTTACACTTCTTAAGAATTCAGTACCATGAAACAAGTGGGCCTTTTAACTGTCAGGACATCAAATCTGCATAATAGTACATAAATTGAAGCGAATTAGTATGTTTTTATTTTAAACTCTCATTAATCTACTTTTCAAAACCTTTTGGTGGACTGCAAATTGAAACAATAAGACTATAATCTCTCATAATCTCACTTTCCAAAACTTCTTCGTGGATTCCAAATTGATGAGATAAGGCTATGATCATGATGATAATGGTTCATATTAAATGAATCAAATATGTTTTTTAATTCTTTTGTCACATGATACTATAAAATGCCACACTAGAAGGGAGTTTTGTTTAAAATGGAGTGCTGTCATGGACTAATATATAGGCTTCAATGAGATCATTTAGGTTTTAACATAAGATGCCATTAAAAATTAATTGAACTGAACCTATGAAATCCAATCGAACGAGAAAATCAGGCAAGTGAAGTTCGCGAACAAAAACTAACATTTGGACCGACTGAAAAACAAACTGAATGAGCCTAAAACCAATAAATTGAACGACCATGGACCACGATCGAACCGTGAATTAATGACTAAGATGTGAACTAGCCCAGATGCAAACTGGACAGCAGAAACAAGCAGGCTCGAAAGTGAAACAGAAGGCAGATAAAAAAGGAATTTGCAAATGTGCCCTTTCTAAATACATTGGAGAACAGTCAGATACTGAGGTGAGAATTTGGATAATTGGATAAAAGTGACTTTTTATTACCTGAAATAAAGGTCATGTATATACAACAAGTACAGCTGAAATCAATACATTTCCTTCCGGGACATTTTCCTCCACTCTGTTCAAAAGAAGAGATGTAAAATCCAGAAAATAGGGAAGGACAATGGAGAAAGAAGACCATCACCATCAGCATAAAAACTTCCCCTCAATCCGAATCAGCAAAGGGTAAAACATGAATTATGCTGAAAACTGAGACCGACATCTAAATATCTATACCTTTTCTCATTAACCGAAACTAAGGCATATTACCATGAAAATCAGCCTAGCAAAATGCAGCCTTACTATGTAAATTCTTACTAACAGTGCACACAGTCCAAACACAGCAGGAGACGAGATCAACCACCAAAACATGCATCAATGGCCACTTCCAAACAATCTTAATTCAAACCGCCTTCTCTTCACAGTCACAAATGAAACAAGCTCTTTTTTCTTTTAAGAACTGAAAAACATTTCATTAAACGGAAATTACAAATAAAAGGAACATAACAATAGAAAGCAGTTCAGGAACAAGTATGTACATGGAAGGAAAAATAACAGCTTGATAATGTGCCTGGCCCTGAGCCGCCCACTGACCCATTCTCTGCAACTATTTCTTGAACAATTTCTGGAAAACCCAACCCTTCATAAGGGGAATCCTGATGAAACTCAGAGACAGTTCTCGTAATCTAGCAAGATCCACCACTTCTGAAGCCCTGCAACTTTTGAAGACAGTTTTGAATCATTGTATGGGCATAGGCAGACAGGTTTTCACTGATAACATGAACTGCGATGTGCAATTATCCTCTCTATGATTTGAGTCTGATAAATTTAGTCGCAAGCCTGATACTCTTGCAAAGCCTCAATCAGTACATTGGCTTTAAGGGAGTCATGGTAGGCTGTTACAGCAACATCCCACATCATTACAGATGCCGCTGCCTAACACAGATGGGGATTCGCGGACCATGAAGGAAAGAGGTATATGGCCCTCTTTGCAGGGATTGAATCACCTAGCTAGACCCGGTCTATTCCAACCAACAAGCGTGGAAAGTTCCCAGATCCAAAGAGACCTTATCATTGCAGAACTATGCCACCAAGCTCTAGATAAGGGTAATTTGACTTTGCCATAAAGGAAAATATAGACGTATCAGTGAAGATAAGCACGCCCTTTCTGGCTGTCCAAACAGCCATCTCATCAAACCACAGTTCTACACTAACTATAGATATGAATCCATCAATAAGTACAATCTTGTCCATAAGAGTAAGACTCAAAACATCACCAACAGAAATCCACCCCCCTCCCCTTTCTATTTCTCTCCCACTGTACACAGAAGCTCACACAAATTTACAGAATTAAAACTAACCATCAATTACTATTACAACTACTGTTAGCAACAGTTAGTAGCAATTCATCTCCCATCAACAGAACATATAAGCGCATCATTCAATCTCAACAGAAAGGACTAAACATAAAAGATGAGAAACTTAAAAAGCCTCTGAATATGGAGAAGAAAAAACATGTCTTCAATCTCCATAGACCATTCATTCCCTTTAGAGTCTTCAAATGAACAACTGCTGAGGAGGGCAAAGCTCCTTCCTCAACTTATGCGAAAACAGCTTGCAGGCATCCATGCTCATATCAATGGCAGCAGACAAAGCCACAAATACTGCTGCATCTTCCGAGCACCCGACATGTTGCACCCCCACCTCCACCACGGGCCGGCTGCATTTACCCTCACCCTCCACTGTCGACGATATAACAAAACCCCTGTAAGCTGCAAAGGGCCACAGGTGCCCATAATCCCCGCTGCTCTGTGGGCTGCAAACAGGTGAGGTACAGCTTCCTGGGGTTGACCGTCCATTACCATTGCCACCCATGTCAATCACAAACTTCCCACCCTTGCTTGTGCTGAGAGTCGACTCAGCAAGCAGAATGCCAGCCGCAGTTGCGCTCATGTCAGGGAGGAGCTCAAACCTGTAGCCAAGGCCATCACTGCTGCCACGCTCTCGCCAGGCCTCCAGCCTGCCCCAGGGCTTCCAAGTGCCATCACCCAGGCGGAGGATGAGCCACGCACCAGGGTTGGAGCGGCTAACCCGGTCAGAGCCAGGGCAGGCGACGAAAGGTGTGACAATTGATGCGAGTGCAACAGGGGAGCCCGAGAGGTCATGGACGGTAATTGACCAGCCCTTTCGCTCTTTGCCAGGGCGCTCCCGCTCACTGCCAAGAGAAGTCAACCAGCTTCTAGAATTGCTTGGATCCGAGTGCATTGATCTATTGTAACAAAATAGAGATGCAAAAGATCTGAGGTGAGAAGCTGAATAACTCTGTTTCAAAATTCAAGAAGTAAAAGAGCAGGCGGTCCAGAGATCACTAAAGCTGTGGATTTGGCCTTTCAGAATGCAGAAAAATTAGCCATTCAAAAAAAAAAAAAAAAGAACGCAGAAAAATAATCTTTTAAGACATGTTTGTGGGCAGCAGAAATGTATTATTTTCATAATGATTTTGTTTCAGGAAAAAACTGAAAATTGTAGACATCATTTTCTGCAAATGCAGTTTCTATTGTTTTTGGTATGGCAACCCATTTTTTCAGGTAAACCATGATTCCATAGGAATGCAGAAAATGGTTCTCTCTCTCTCTACCTCTTGGTCCTAATCTGTATCCAAGAAACTTGCAGAAAAAGCTTTCAGCTCATAAAATGAAGACCACAAAAGAGGTAACCCTGGAGCAATGGAAAATAATTCTCCATCGAAAACTATCTTCAGTCCCCAAAACCATACTTTTAAAGAGCATGGATCGATCCAAAATAAGATTCAAAACACCAACAGCCTCGAAAGAAACAGGCATTCGAAGCCACGGAAAATCTGCAAGAGGTTGGAAAAATCATAAAAACCATGGCATTCCACAAAACAATGAATGGTTTTAAAACCAAAGTTGAAAACAAGTTGTATCCCAATACATAAACATTTTCACCATGACCCACCCATTTTCTCCACCTTTTTCTCATCCAAACAGGCCCAATGTATCGAAACTCCAATACTCCATTCACACCGCCTTTATGTACGTTAAATCTTGTCATTTCATTTACTTCTACAACACCGTCGGTGGCTGTTATAGCACAAAAATCATCTGCAGCATATTAGTTCTACATTAATTTCAATTTCTGCAGAAGGAAACCAAGAATCTCAATTTCTACATTTCGTTTTATATATGGTTTGATGCAGCAAAACACTTATCCTCTTCTTCCCCTTAGATCAGAATCTGCTTCCTATGCAAATTATGGAAAAATGCTCAATAGCGAACTGCAATTTTTGTATTTTCCGAGCATTTTTAGGGTATGTTAGTGAGTGAAAGTTCCTTTATTTTCAGTTACATCATACCCCATTGATTTCATTTTACGAGGTCTTTAATCTTTCTATTGTTTGGCCCTGAAGCAAAACATTTACCAGTGTAATGTGTTTCAGCTGATTCCGGCACGGACATATGAACCGATACCTCAAGATTTCGGTTCTGGCCGCTACAATGTCCGAGATTGGTTATTGTGACCTAATCTATCAAAATTCCTCAAAAGTCAATGACAAGAGACTTCAGATTCCGGCCAACATTAACTAGAAAACAATATGAATCAGAATCAGAATCAGGTGGAGGAACTGACCTGGATCCGATGGTCCGATCGCCGTTATTTCCGACACTGAACTTGCAGGTGAAGACCGGCTGCCGGATACTTCCCTGGATCAGAGAAACCTGCGGGCTGCACTCCGGCTCCCCTTCAAACTCGAACACGAACCTCGGATCCGGCTCCGCCCAGACGCTCAGATGCAGCTGCGCCGATGCCGTCGCTCCGTCGCCTTTCGCGCCCCTCCCGACGGAGATCCAGCCATTGTGGAACACCGCCGATCGACTCTCCGTTCCCGCCAGATCCAACGGCACGGACACCTTCCCTATCAGCTTGCCGGAGCTCACGCCACAGGTGGTTCCCCGCCGGCCTGTGTAGATCGCGATCTTCAGATGAGGTTTTCCAGCGAAGATCGATTTGGAGACGAGCCTGTCAAGATCGGATGCGGTGAGGTGGAAGGAGGCGGCGAGAGTCTGCGCCTGGCGGCCGTCCGGGAAGGCATTCTCCGGCTGGATGAGCGGCACTACGACCATGTGCTGTGGGAAGTTCTTGAGGCGGATCTTGCAGAAGCACGGCGATGTTGAGGGGTGGACCACTGTCGGAGACGGCCTCGCCGCCACCGGAATCTTCAACGCTAGGTTTCCGACCACCAGCCTCACGAACGGGCACGGATCCATCGCTATAGAGGAACCAAGAGACCAAAACACGAAGAAATCGAGAGAAAGAGAGAGAGAGAGAGATTGGAAACTAGAAATCAGGAATCCTCGGGAGAAATGAGGAGAGAGAATTCAAGGAAGAAAAACAGCTGAGAAAGAGGAATAATCCATGTGGTGGATAAAAGAGAGCTGGTGCAAAATGTTTGGGAAAGGGAAAGGGTTTTCTAAGGAAAATGTGAGATGAGATGGGATGAAATGAGAAGGGGAGCGGGATTTTTTTTATAAGGAGGAAGCAGAAGAAGGAAGAGCCGGTGCGCAATGCACATATGCAGTGCAAGTTAGCAGAAAACCAGGAATTAGAAATCAGGAATTCCAGTTTCTGCTCTGTCGTTGGATTCTCTCTCTCTTCTTGTTTGGAAGATTGGGTTTAGAGAGATGGAAAGGACGTGACTGCGGATTTTACTATGGTGCTTTTCTTCTCCGTAAAATATGATCCGACGACGACTAGATAATAAACAATTTTGAAGTGAGGAGCTCTTAACTCCCTTTCTGTCATGAAGTCCATCCTCTATTAGGTTTTAGAAACTCTCATCATGAATCAGCCAATAATAATCCAAATTGATTGGGACTTCGTTAAAACACCAAAGAAAACTATTGGACCATTTTGGAGATTCTACTCTAATTAATAGGAACTAATTAGATTAAGGTCTAAAATATATTTTAAAAAAACTCTATTTTTCTAACCTTTTATTTATAATTAGTCTTTTTGGTAAAATCATAAAAAAGCTCTTAGCTCATAGTGTAAATAGGACCCACATTGTAAAAATTATAATGTAGAACCCACCATCAGTGGCAGACCTACATGTTATTATGCTAGTGTGACCGACCCGTGAGATTCGAAAAAATCTCTTAAAAAAATCAGAATTTTTTTAATATTATTATTTAACTTCTTAACTTAACTATTGTCCGCACTACTCAAATGAAAATCTTGGATCCGCTATTGCCCGCCATTGCATCATTTTAAAAGTTTATAAGGTTATTTTTGTCCAAAATACTTGTAACTTTCCAATATCCACTTTCTTCAGTTTAGCTAAAAAAGCTCTAATTAGCTCTAAATGGTAAAATAGAAGCTTACTTTTAGAGTTTTCAAATGCCCACTTATCATCTTATATCTAACATGGAACAAACTTAAACTTGAATTGATCGTCCACTGATGGTTGTGGTAAGACAAACTACCTTTATATTGTAACACACACATCAATGATCATTTGGTTAGAGACATTTGTAGTATGGTGTGTGTTCATCAGAGAAAAAACAAAAGAATAGAAGGATTTGAGGGTAAAACCTTGTGGCACAGCATATTATGTTGAGAAGTGGGCTCCACCTGATGGAGAATATTAAAAAAATAAAATTGCTCTTTACTGACGCCTCTACATTTTAATAAAAATAATTAACTAAATTTTTTTTAATATAATATCATAACCAATGTCCTTCAAGTTTCAATAGAAATATTTAGCTAAAGAAGTCTAATATATTATACTAGATAGGTGGTAGGCATCGGGTATGAGTCTGGCACGCCTCATAACTTTGTGGTAACTATCTGCAACCATCGGCGTAGGAGAGTAACATGCATAGCGCAGACGCATTGCACTTGACTCGACACTGTTCAATGTTCATACTGAGAAACAAATGTCGGTTATAGTGGGGAAAGTCCATGCAGCAGAAAGGATCCAAGCTGTGAGATTCTACCTGATAAAATGAATAGTTGATTTTAAACAAGTCAAGTTTCATCATACCAACATATAGTATCTGACCTTTTTGGTTGAGTCATTAAGCAACAGTTGGAATAGTTTGGCCTTATGAGACTGATATCAAGATGGTGACAGAAGAACATAATTGATTCTAAAAAAAAAAAACCCTTTTTCTATTTTCTTCTAAGGGCTCCAAATTAATATGGCCAATTCAATCACTTCATACACATCATCTACTCTAATGAATTATCATTGATATCTATTTGAGCTTAATTTAACAATGATTTATTGTCGCATTTATATTGGAAAAACCTGCTCTTAATCAAACATAGAGGTTTGAAAGCAAGGGTTCATATTATTTAGTGACTGATAGGTGTGGCCTTGTTATATGACGTGATGGCGATCATCTAGCTCGATCTGGTTGGCCCTTAAACGTACTGATGAGATCGCCTAATTGAAGTTAATTTACCTCTTAGTTTTGGGTTGATTATGATACGTCTCCTGTAAGAAAATATTGGAAAGTTTCCATAATGCAAAAAAGTTTAGGGATCTTGAGTTAAACTCCTTTCAAGGTGTTATGGATGTAAATGAAATTTGGATTTTAAAGTTGGTGAGAATGGAGTTTTAATAAATTTTTAAGTCTCGGATTAAATTTTGTAGAAAATTGGACATGATGACTCTATATCAACTGAGAGATTTAAACCAAGACCTGAATAAATTGTTTCAACCGACATTGCGTGGACGTCTATTTGAGGCTCAACTAAACCTCCATCCAATGGTGGGTTTAGCATTCACTAAATCTTGGAAGTGAATTTGTACTAATCAAAGTAAAATTCGGGGGAAAAAACCATTGTATATGAAATACTTCGAGAGGTTAGCTGATTTTAGTGGGTGGAAGTGGTATATATTTACATCTAGATTTTGATGGGGATCAAATGGTTACTCATGTACCTTTATCCTTAGAAGCTCAAGTGGAAGCTCGTTTATTTTATTTTTTTGTATAAATGGCACAACAATAGTTTTATGGTGAGGGCGAGGGCTCGACTACAATTATGACCGCTCAAGAGCGAGGGTGAACGTTAAACTCAACAATCCCTCCCTCAACGGCACACTTGCCGCGACTCCTGTTGCTCGCAAAAAGCGTGTCCCGTGATTCGAACACCCGACCTATCAGGCTCTAATACCATTTGTAGGATCTTACACCCTATTGAGGCACTACTTATCCCAAAACCAATTGGTGATATGAAATTGCACAACAATAGTTTTATGGTGAGGGCGAGAGCTCGACCACAATTATGACCGCTCAAAAGCGAGGGTGGACGTTGAACTCAACAGGAGATATATCATTTCGGTACTAACTCAGATAACAGTGGGACGAGGATAGAAGTTTGGAGTGAAAAAGATTTTCTAGAAAAACCTGTTTTTTTCCATTTGATTTTCTTTTACGTGAGTTTGTGTAAATGTTGGAATTCTGGATTTCACAAATTCTCATTTTCCTCAGTGGTGCAGGAAAGGGGTTCTGGTAGCACTAAGGAAATGGTTTTTCCATGAGGGAAATTGGAATTGCAAATCGTTCAGGATTTGCAATTGCCAAATGTTGATTTTCCACCACTTTGTGGAAAGCTATAGCCATTTAGCATTTTATAAGACCTTCAAATTGATGGGTCTCCAAGTTTTTTTCCCCAGTTATTTGGCTTTTTTTTTTGAACGATAAATAGGCCTCTATTTTGTCTATATAATTATGCTTGTGATGGAGATAAGAACAATTGAGTGACTGACCCATAGGCTATAATGTTTATGCATTCACTTCATGATGAATCTTGTTGGATGGAATTTGATTAGGACTAAATACTTGTGAGAACTGTCAATGAGCTGGAATGATATGTATTGCCCCCATCTCGTGGCCCACTTAATATTGGCCTTCCGACAGATTTTTTGGCTTCTGGGTCAAGGAAGGGCCTAAAAGTCAAGCCGATTCAAAGTTACCAGGCATGACTCAATGAAGTTCACTAAGCTCTTCTCTTATCACCAAAATTCTGTACTTTTATTTATTCGAAGAAGTTATTCCCTTGCAGGATTAGTTTTCATAATGATGGTGAATTTTCACAATGATCCCCACTCTTCCATATCCCTATCCCTTGAGAAATTCATGATAAAGGAAGTTCTAATGATGGAGTGTTTATAGGTGAGGGTGTTGAAGGATTAAAGTCTAAACATAAATGTGCTCCGACTTTTTTATGATTTGATTTACTAAGGGGTCGTTTGCCATTCATATATGCAAATATCACATATGTAAATGTTATATATGCACATATTACATATGCAGGTGTTACATATGTGAATTACATTTCCATATTTGTTTTTTTTTTTTTTTTAATTATAAAACACATTTTCATATTTGTTAAATCATCATTTTTACATGAGTAAACAAGTGTATCAAACCATATTAAATGGTTGACGCTGTTGTTACGGTGAATAGATATAGTTTTGGGTCCTTTTTGCTATTAAAAAGCAATTAGTAAGGAAAACCAGAGACAGAAAGTCATTTTTTATCTTATCGAGGACTATGACATACTTAGAGGCGAAAAGTGGCCGAAAAAATCCCTAAAATGGAGGAATAAGAAGATGACACGAGCGACGATATTGCTGCTCTTGTTTTACGCGAGTAGCGATATCACAGCTTAGCAAAACAACAAAATAAAAAAAATATAAAAAGTGTTGGAAGGGCCTCTATGGCCTATATTAAAATTCAAGGGCCATTTTTTATCTTCACTCATTTAAAGAGGATATTTCTGGTAAAATCTCTATTAATTTAATAAATAAACTAAATGATTTGAGTTATAAATGTGTTTGATATCATGCAAACAAAAAGGCCTCCAAAAAAATTATGGCCTTGAATAATAATGGGCTGGCGAAAAGGAGAGTTGAATAATTGAAAATTCAGCCTTAACACAGGCTCAGGTCCCAACCAACAGATTTCTACTAAATTTCAATAACAATTATTAAACTAATTATTAACCCTAAATCAAATTAAGAATAATCAAACCACACAAAGAGAATGACATAGAATTTATACGTGGAAAACCCTACTCGGGAAAAAACCACGGGCCTTATCGTCTAAGCCAACAGACAACCAAGCACTATATGAAAGAAAGTTACAAGTAACTCACAACCCTTCCCAGTCATAACTCAACCTAGAGATTGAGCGATCTTACCGACTGCTCGCCATGCACTTTCACCGTGTTTGAACCGAACGCCTTAAAGCCATCTTCAAGGTGTCTCTACTTCAGAGGAGTAGAATGGAGCATGAATCCAAACCTTTGATCTTCAGTACTATAGATGGTCGCCTTAGGGGAAGATGGATCTCTCAAGCTCTCTCTAGAATTTTTTTCTTGATAGAGAGGTGAGGTTCAATAGAGAGATAAAGGCTTTTTATAAGCCTATATTCGTGCCTTATGTGTTATAATTTGATTAGGATCAACAATACAAACTTAAGACAAATTGGGAGAGAAATTTGGACAGGTTTCTAATTTGGTGCCCAGGTCCGCTCGAGAGGACAATCTTCTGTTTTAGAGTTTTTAAACTTCAGACCCTAGCTCGAGCGAATGAAAAAATGGATCGAGCGAATTAACTTATGTGTTGGGTTCGCTCAAGTGGTCAAGCTCTTCACTCGAGCGAAGAACATATTGTCTTTGGCATTAAGAGTTGGCTTGAGCGAAGGGGAGAATGGCTTGAGCGAAGAATATTCTGTGGTGGGCTCGCTCAAGCGAATTGAGAATCACTCGAGCGAATAATGTCAGTTCTATATCAAACTAGTCTTCTTCAATGACGATCTTGAGCAGTCCTTTTCTAATCTAACTTACATAATAAATAATTCTGATTTTGTCCATTACTCAATAAATTAGCCAACTTAAAATCTTACCATCGCAAAAACATACAACACTAAGATCTGAAAACGTTTTTACCAAAAAGGAAGAAAAGTGAAAACGTGAGTTCTCTCTTCTTCTCAATCTAGGTACGTAAAAGTGAAAGATTTTGATTTGAACTGTACAGACAGGATTGGATTGGATTGGATTGTACTGCTTGTTTGGTGTGGTTATAACTAAGTAGGTGCGTTTGCTAACTGAGCTTTTCCTGCTTTTTAGGATTTAGGAATCAGTAGCTGTTGCCAGCCATGTGCATGACTAGTTTCATAATAATAATAAAAAATCATTATAATTTTCATTGAGCCTGATCCTTCACACGCCTATTTGCAACCTAAGACGGATCAGGGATGTATGTGGCCAGTGTGTAGAAATGGCATGAAAAGCCACAGCTAGCATTGGATGCTGTTACCAACAAAAGCATCCAATGAGATGCCATTTAAAATAACAGCTGGAAGAGGTCACGTGAAGTACACTCGTGGATATTAGGTGGAAATTTTTTTAAAACTAGATCCTCGTAAGTGAGGCTGCGACACTCGAGATGCACGAGGGATTCAATTCGTTGGGTATGTGGGTGGTGATTGTGTACTCTAGCCTGTAGGTGTGTGGTGGGGTTGTTAGGCCCTACGTTAGTTGCAGTTTTTTTCTCTAAATATAAAAAAGGAGTGAATCCGTGCAGAGATCCACTTGTACACATGCGAATTAGAGTTGTATCTCATCTCTCTATGTAGGGTTTTGATTTGGTGTGAGGGGGTGCAGGGAACTTGCCTTGAGACATGACAATCATGTTGTTATTATACGATTGAAAGATTTCAATGAGACTCGTGAGTTTGCAAAATATCAAACAATTAATTTATAACATGTAATGCCCCACCCTATACGTATGTATGATATTGTCCGCTTTGACCCACGGGCCTCACTGTTTTATTTTGAATGGGCCAGAACCCATCAAAAGGCCTCATGTAAGATAATGGTGTAAGTTCTACGTATAAATACATTTCGCTTTCCTCTCTATAGTCGATGTGGGACTCCGGAACATCACATAACAACCCTTTGATATTTGACACTCAAGATTAATGATTTCAATCCAACGGCAAGATGGGGTTGTGATGGGGATAACGTGGTCATGGGTGAGCTTATTGCACCTTCATTACATCTATATCTCACCAAATCATTAATAATTGAATGGACTCTAAAAAGAGTCATATAGTAAGAGTCTAGTTGAAGACTAACAATCTCACGGCATGCTCTCTTTCATTAGAGATTTTAATACTATGAAAAACACATATCTCAATTGATCTCATAAGTATGTCAAAACATCTGTTGAATATGCTGCTCCATTTTATAGTCAATGATGTTGAAAAAGAAAATTTCTTTAGATCACCAATGTGTTCTTGAATCACACTTTTCCTAGAGTAAGGTGCCGAGAAAGTTGATTCAATCAACATATTGATGAATAAGATGCATCTGGAGTAATCACACGACAATTATGCAAGACATGTGCCATAGGACACTAGCAGTATGTATAAGTGTTACAACAACAACAACAACCACGACGAACACAGTACAGAACTTAGTAAGATATGCACCCTCTTGGAGTCAGATTAAATCAGCGGTCTACTTGGAACTTGAATTTATATGTCTTGGTTATGGGCACCTTAATGGAAGATGTCTAAGATTTAGTTTGGAAAATTTTTATTTTCTGTTGCAAATAATATAATACCTTTTTTTGGCTGAACTGGCGTAATAAAATTAAAGAAAAGCACAAGAAGTAGTACACAAAGTATAGCCAACATGCTCAGGGTTGAGCGGCACTTGGTTCTGCACTCATGCTCACCGATCGATCCCCTGAGTCTTCAAGATGAAAGCATAACTACAAGGAATTGAGGAGAGGAACAACAGCGATCAGGTGATCCATAAATAAGGGGTGAATAGACCCCTGTACTTGAAATCCTGATATTCTTTAGCTTTGTGTGTTAGTTCCCTTTGAAACAATTCATGGATAGATGGAGGAAGAGCTGAGAACTAATTGGTACCCAGTGGTTTCCCTAGTTTGGGTAAGGAATCAGGGATCCGGTTGATTGATCTTCAGGGCCAAAACTATAAAAAGAAAAAAGAAAGAGTGAGAAGAAAATAATAGAATACAAAAGAAAATTAGTCAAAATGGTTGAAAACAAGCTAGGGGTGACAAACATGGCATTGCTTGCCAACCTAAATAGTCCCCAACCTACTTAATCTAATCCGAACCAAACTACACCATACATTGATCGGTCAACACCTTATCCATTTAAAAACCAGGTTGTGTCTGGCATGAACATACATATCCATCGAGTCACTTTTTTTCTTGGTGCCTAGCCAACTGGGTTGGGACCTATAAAATACGGCCATAAAAAAAGAAACCTGCTCCTGCAGGAAAATGAGCCCGATTGTTCTTGACCAATCAAGTCACATATCCTGAAGCATGTAAGATGACAAATCGTAAGTTTCCAAAATCACATTTTCCACTTGCATGGCTGCTCATTTCAGAAATTGACGAAAATTTAAATACTCAGGCCTGCAACTTGGGTTAGGATCCACACAACATTTAGGCCTGAGAGCCTAGCTCATTCATGAAAAATTGTGTCCATTTCCATAATATATATATATATATATATATATGCTATCGAATGTTTCCAATCCTTTGAACTAGACTAATCCCTCTGTGCCCATATGAAATCCGGGTAAACTCCTCTATAGCCTCAATGTAGTAGTGCAGTTTCGAATCTACAATCTCTAAGTATGCGCAAACCGTGGTCCGATGCCAACTGAGCTACCCCTTGGGGTTCTACCAAGTTGGCTCATCTAGTTGGACTTGCCTATGGGTACGAGAGGTAAGTGAATAGGCACCCAAAAGTGCTCTGGGCTTGCACTGGCCTAGCCCATGTGAATCCTTACTCCCAAGTTTGCCAATATGGAATTAATCTCTCCTGTTTACTCCCAAGTTCGTACGGAGATTCATTATACAAGTAAGTGCAGGATCGATGATTCAGACTGATCTTATCTAATGGACCACACCGTGGATAGACAATGACTGGAAAAAAAAAAAAAACCTCCTTACGTGACAATCCTCATGTTTCGATCCTTTGGGGACTTCTCTTGGACAAGCTTAATGGCCGATCCATCTTCAACATAAAAGTATGTAGGCTTAAACCCTTCCAGACCGAAGAGGACTAACACTTGTAGTATCCCAGCCCCAAATCATCAAACTTTTGGTGACTGCATTTCATCTTGCAACTCTCTCTTTAACTCAAAACCCCGTTTTATTTAGCAAAAGGGACACTTTGATCTTCAAAATCACTAGACTTTACTGGCCGAATCCGCCACCTTCTTAAATCAAAACCACTCTAAAACATGGGCTTTCCATGTATTACTGTCGTGTTAAATTTGGGCTTCCGATTGATTGATTGATCGATTGAGAGAGAGAGAGAGAGAGATGGCTGTTTTACGTGAGACCAACTGACAATACGACGGGCTCAATTCTTGGCCCAACGCGTACACAAAAGAAGTTTGTAGTTCTGGTTTGGATTTAAGAAAATGGATTCACTCATTGGCTTGATGGCGTCCAAAATTCAAGACCATCCTTGCCTCTTACATTCAATGGTGAAAATGAGTTTACTGATTCTACTAAAAAATGCCTAGATGTAGGTTTAAATAACAAAAAACAAATAAATAAAACTCTTATATGCTGTTTGAATGTGGTGCGCATGGTTTAAAATCGCGGTTGCAGTCGACTTAGAAAAAGAAATTGTGTGGGGGCATTTCCGTAATGCCGAGATTGAGCCAGCTTCGGTAAGAGTACCGGCTGGGCTCGCCTTGGTCTCAGTCGTCTGCAGCCCGGCAGCCCAGCAAGGGCGCCAGCTTGGCACCTTGGTCTCGGTCTTCTCCAGCTCGACATCTTGGTCTTCGTCGTCTGCAGCCCGGCAGCCCAACAAGGGTGCCGGCTCGGCACCTTGGTCTCTGCACCAGCCCGGAAGCTAGGCAGCTCGGCAGCTCGGCTAGTTAGGCAGCTCGGCAGCAATGCCATTCACATGCAGCTCGACAATAATGCAAGCTCGGTAATAGTACCGATTACACTCAGCTCGGTAGCGGTGCTAGCTAGACATGCGTCTCGGCAACAACGCTAGGACGCATCTCTCTCATGACTATTTCTCATCTCGGTAATGGTACTTAGTACGGACGTGTTGTAGAACGTGCTGTCAAACAGGATAGCCGCCTAACAAAGCCAAATAGTTAACTTTATATGGTGGCCATGTCAGAAGGAGCAGAAGCCAGGATAATGTCCGATGGGACTTTACCCCCCACTTACCTCCATTCAGAAAAATCTGATGGGACATCCGTCTATATATACGCAGAGGCTGGTCCCAGAAGAGAGATGCCTTATACACACACATACATGCGTACACACACATACACTAAAAACTCTTCCTTTTTCCTCTCCACTCATCATTTGCTTAGTTGCAGAATTAACTCAGGCATCAGAGTGCCTTGGCTGATAGCAGTCGGGTTCTCTGACCTCTGTTTCTCTCCTCCCTTTTCAGGTCTCAGGTAGGCGATCGTTCCCAAAAAATTCTACATTAACACCAGTGAGTCCAAATCGACTTTGGCACTTACAGTTATGACGAGGCAACGCGTCACGGTTTGCAGTCCATCGTAGAGAAAATTTTTACTTTACCCTAAAAAATATCCAAAATATTATAAAATGCTAGAACATAATATTTTTCTTATTAGTAAACACTTTAAAAAAAATATCGGTCCCCCTAAGTCATAACATGATTCTGTAGCACTATCTTATTTGAAATTTGTAAAGTCCATTATGAAGTAAATAGATTTATATATAGATTAAAATAAACTAAAATATCACAAAATTTATAGTATACATTGCAACCTTAATTCTGAACTTACTATTAGTATTAAACACTTAAAAGTCAAGAAACTACTAATACTAGTAATTCAGTACTCAAATGCTTAATCAACAAGTAAGTTGAGAGTGAGTTTCAAGTTTCGAATAACATTTACTACTACATTAAGATAAATAAATTAATTAAAATATTAGAGATGGACATATGCATATAGTGGTTGAGGAGAGAAGAAACCTTCATATGAAAATCCACCAAAATCTCGTGAATCACTTGAGTTTTCATGAAAAAAAGCCTGAGAAGCTCTAGCACAATCTCAGGATGCTACACAAATGGTTTGCGAAAGAAAGAAGAGGAGAGAAAATTAAAAAAAAGCCAATATATATAGACCATGATTTTCAAAATAACCGCTATTATGACCGTGATGAACAATTATCTTCACTATTTTTTGACACCGTGACCATTATGGCCGTTACATTGAAAATAACGTAAAGACATAGGCCTTTACTGTTTCATAACGGTCATTATGAAACAATAGCGGCTGTTTTTAAAAACCATGGTGGCGACTCAAGATAAAAATACACATAAAATTTATTATTTTTGATAAGTGGAACGAAATTGTAGAACCTGCTTTTAAAAGATAAGTATGCTTCCACTTTTGAAGTATAATGTGCTCCAACCTGCTAATGAGTTTACTTAACCGTGGTTATGCATTGATTCTACCTTAAAAATGCTTAGATATAGGATTTAATAATGAAACACTATTCTTATGTGTTGTTTGAATGAGGTGGTCCATGACATAAATTAACACGCATAAATAAATTACTTTCGATAAGTGTAACGAATTTTAGCGCCGATTTTAATTTAAAGGTTGAGTATGTTTCCACTTTTTTAGAGTGTAATGTGCTCTAACTAGCTAATCAGTTTACTTTACAGCAGTTTTGCAGTGATTTTGCCTAAAATATGCCTAGATATAGGTTTTGATAACAAAACACTAATCTTATGTGTTGTTTGAATGTGGTGATCCAAGACATAAATACAAATAGAATACATTATTTTTTATTATTGAAATGAATTTTTAACGCCTACTTTTGAAAGTGTGCCCTAACCCGTTCATACCACACTCCCTAATCTACTCCCCCGTGAACTCGTACTCATAATATATAAATCCACTCCCCTTGGAATGAACCCCATCATTAGATTGATGTCATCAGAGTTGATCATATGTTTTTGATACGATCGATCCAATGAAAGTTCTGAATCAGATTCACCTCAATACATTCATTATTGTTTTGATATGAATAACATAAGTTAATGAATAATGAACCTTGTATATAGGTTTTGTTATAAAAAAAAAAAAATACAGTATGAAAAGCAGAAGCACGCTAGGCATGATAATGAACAAGAAGCCTCGATCTTGTGATGTACTGTGAGATCTTCATGCTTTAAGAATAAAAAAAAAAATTATATTTCTTTAAGAAGATGAAAGGATAAAAGAAGAAAAAGTAGTTCGGGGTCATATTTGAGAGGCTCGAGTCCCAAGTAAGGGGAAAAGGGGGAATCGAATGGTATAAAGAGGATTGGGGCAATTATTGTAAGGATTGCCTTAAAATTGAGAATTACCTCATGACAGTTGGAAAAAGTTTATTTACCGCAGAACAGTCCGATCCGTAGGAAATCCTACAGTCAAAAGCGAGAAAATTTAAACAATTAGTTTTTTTTATTTTTTTTCCCTTGACTGTGGGACCACCAAACCACCATCCAAACCGTTGGATAGCTGTATGAGTATAAAAGCTAAAATCACACCAAATTTGAACTATTAATCTATCATAGTTATCTAAAAATTTACAAAAAGTCACATTGTTTTGCAAATTATAAGAACAAATTATAAGCCATTTTTTTTTTTTGCAAATTTCTAGATAACCGTGATAGATCAACGGTTCAAATTTGGTATGATATTAATTCTTAAACTCATACAGCTATCCAACGGTTTGGATTGTGGTTTGGTGGTCCCACAGTCAAGAAAAAAAAAAAAAACTAATTGTTCAAATTTTCTCGCTTTTGACTGTAGGATATACTACTTCCGTACGATATCGCAGCTTGTGATATCCTACGGATCGAACTGTTATGCGGTAAATAAACTTTTTCCAACTATTCTGGAGTAATTGTCAATTTTAAGGCAGTCCGTACGGTAATTGTCCCAAGAGGATTTTACAAAAACAATTTCAGTAAATGATCATTGCACAAAAAAAGACCTTATAGTTGGGGTTTTACAAACGGGGTCTGACATCCAATTTTCATTTTTTTTTCTTTTTTCTTTTACTTTGAGAGGAGCGACGCTTGCGTCTCTCGTCTCTACGGGGGCGTGTCTCTCGTCTCTACGGGGGCAACACTAGTGTCGCTTGTCAGTCACCACGGCCATCTCCCACGAGGTGCCAGCCTCTGCCATGGCCGGAGCTTTGCCTTCTTCATCTTCGGAGACCCAGCGCAAAAAGACAACAGGGAGAGAATGGCAGGAGCTTCATAGTCTTTTTCATCTTCGGATCGCACCGAATCATGTTGGGAGTGAACAAATCATCTCTAAAAGGATTCCCATAGCAAGATGACGGAGAATGAAATTGTGCCTCGTTCGCTTGCAGCCGTCCAATGATCTCGTCATCCAGCCTCATCCAGTTCATGATCTCGTCCATTTCGACTCAATCGATCATCTGGTTCGTTCCTTCATCTTGATCTTTCTCGTTTTTTTCTGATTATTCTCTGTTGCGTTTGGTTTCCATCTGAAGTGCTGTTTTGGAGAATCCTACTATGTGCTTGTGGGATCCAGTACTGAGATCTATTTAGACCGTTGATGACATACAGTCTGATGTGCAATGGATCAGATTGAAGGAGGACTGCCCTGCCAATGGATGGATGTGACCTTCGCAAGTGTGGATTTTTGGAGACTTCATGTGTCTAATGTGTGGCAGTACATCAATGGTTTAGATCTATTTAACTATGTGAGTTCGACGCACATGTACAAACACATGGAAATGATCTCGAGCTTAAAACTTGCCTGGCTGACACTACGTGAAGCTCACCTCAAGACCTTTCATGGTGGACTTGAACGAGGAAGAGACAAGGAGCAACAAATGCGCGAAAACGACGACGTTAGCGTTTCTCCCTTTAGATATGCGCCACGCTAGCATTGCTGCTCTCAAAGTTCTAAAGAAAAAAACCAAAGTGGGTCGATGTACTGTTTTTCGTGTTGGCCGAACTACTATTTCATTTTTCGTACGATAGCCACTTCCGATGAATTTTTCAGTAAAATCCACTAAAATAAAATAGTACCTACTATACATGTTCACGATGTTCTGACATAAGGACATTTTGTTGCAAAGAAATATTGTACATCCTGTGCCGGGCACTAAATTTAAAACTTCATCCCTCTACCGTTGATTTGATTTTTAAGACTTACTTATCCGTAAAAGTCCCTGTTTATATCACTTAAAAGACTAAATTGCTATGGCAAGAATTCCAAATTAATTTCTCTCTCTTACATGCATCCTCATCATTGAAAAGAAACACAATAAACAGACTCCTATACTCTCTCCTCACCAAAGAAACAGACTCCTATACTCTCTCCTCACCAAAGAAAGGCCCACACTGTTCCTCTCTCAACATAATAATAATAATAAGCGATTCGATTTAGATGTAATGAGGACTGAATCTGATATTGTAATGGAGAGGAGGAAGAGGACCACTTGATTCCATAATAAACAAATCGATACACAATTCATCGTCACTATTCATCCCCTAAATTAGTTTTTGTAATTGCTATGTGATGTGAAGAGAGGCACTATACGTGAGCTATGGATTACGGAAAGGCCACTGTCTGAATATAGCTTGACCATTTTAATAGGACCCATCTTGTTCGAGCATTTAGATCATTTAGATGCCCGCACCCCCCCCCCCCCCCCCCCCCTATTTCCTCCACTTGGAAGGTGGGCCTCACCGATGTATCAATAATCTATATGGGCTCACCACAACGATAAATGCATTTTGGAAGAGTCGTTTAGAAATTTTATTCTTCGTTTCTCCTGAAAAAATATGATTTTTTCTTCAACGGTAAAAAAAGCTGAAGAAAATATGATTATCAGCCCACCAAAAAGATTTTAGTGGGAGATCAAAGGGGTTTCAGAAGGAAGGACCTTTTTCTTATAGATACTATTTTGAAGGTGGGTTTTTTTGCAATAGGCAAAATTTCAGGGTACTATAAACAGAAACCCTTTAATTAATATATGATTAGGGTTGTGTAATGATATCTTTGTAGATATTACTTAATTAGAAAATAATCTTTGCTTTTATTTCCTAGTTGGCAGATGATTTGACGTTTGACTTTAATATTGGCAACGAGTCGTGGATAGTGACATATGCACGTGTGATAAAAGTAAAGCCAAAATGAAAAAAAAGATGGTTTGTTTTCTTTTCTTCGTATCATGGGTCCATTGTCCTATCCTCCTAATCCATTAGAAACTTATTTTGGTCAAAGATTGATTCAAGGGCCACCGAGGTTGAGAAAAATTCAAGGACCAAGAAGAGGGGGATTAATTGCGTTCTCATTAGGTTCGGATTGATTGAGACGAAAAACCATCAATCAATCTGAAATAATCGATTTTATGTTTTTCAAAATCGAACGAAATCGCATATGTATTCAAACAAAACCGAACCGAAAGGAATCAGTTCAGTACGGTTACGATTTTTTTGTTTTTGTTTAAGACAGTTGAATTGGTGAGAGATGTTGGACTTTAAATAATGGAGTGAGGGTTCGAGTCTCCTTCAAGTAATTTTTCATATTCCTTTATATATTTTTTATAAAAATATATATTTATATAATTGGTTTGGTTCGCTTTGAGCAGTTTAAGTGTACGTTCAAACCGAAAATTGAATCGAACCAAATGGTTTGAAGAAAATCCAAACTGTGACTGAATCAATCTACTACAAAACCGATCCAAACAGCAAATCAGTTTAGCGGTTTTTTTGTAGACACCTAGTTCATATCCTATATGTGATTGACTTAACCCACACTTAAATTGTTAAAGTGGTTTAGAAGTCCAATAATGAACTGGAGGTCTTAGCTTCAAACAACTTGGGACCTTACCCGATACAATTGTATATCGGGAGTTTTACCAATGATCAACCGCAAGGGAATCGGCGAATTCCTCTTCATAAAAAAACTGGAGTTAAAAGTTGATGCCTACACATGGATTTTAATTCAAAAGGCACTACTCTTATATGTTGGTTTGATGTGGTGATCATGATGACATAAATAAGTATAAGATTCATATACATCCATAAAAGAAATGACCTTTGTTAGCGGTCAAATCAAGTGGTTTTTTCCCACCGCTAAAGGTCATAGATCGCGGCTGAGATTTTTCTCCGCCGCTAAAGATCACAAATCGTGGTGGGAATCTTTTCCTGTCGCTATTTCTATTGGAGATCTCTTAGATGGTTTATGAGAAGGCATAAACGACATTTTTTTGCCGCTGAAGATCACAAATCGTGGAGGGAATCTTTTCCTGCTGCTATTTCTATGGGAGATCTCTTAGATGGTATATGAGAAGGCATAAATGACATTTTATTGCAATGGAAGAAATTCTCCGCCACTAAAGACTTTTTCATCCGCAGCTAAAAATCATCTTTCTTACAATTTATTATTAATAAGTAGATCAAATTAGCGCCTCCAAACACATAAATACACTCTAAATGGCTCATGCTACACTCAGGATATTGAATATTGATCATGGGAACCTAGTGTTTGAACTCCCCAGGCATAAGGAAACAAGGTAGAGTGAAGAGAGAGGGGTTATTTTCACCATATAGGGGCCTCTAGAACGATACAAGAGACCAGGATCAACATGGGAGTTCCGAAAACATAACATTCTCATAGGAATTTTGCCAAACAAGCTCTCCTGGCTTATTTAGAGACTAGAGTATTCTAAAACTAATAATAAAAACCATTCTAACACAAAAAAAATTTCAACAAAGAAACGATGCCAAACAGGTCCTTAAATTCTTAAATAGTAAGAAAGCAAGGCATGTATATGTTTTTTTGGAAAAACATGAAGTATTAAAAGCAGAGATAAGCTACATCAACTTCATATTTGAAGTTATCTTATATTTAATTACTGTATTTATAACTAAAACACTATAAAATCTCATCACATTGTTGTGAACCATGCCATTGGTAAAAGGCCCATAGTCAAATAAAGATTAGGTTTTTCTTCATAAATAAAAGACTAAATGTCTAATGCAAGAACTCCAAACTAATGTCTCACTCTTAACATCCTCACCATTGATAACAAACACAATAAAACAGACTCCAACAGTGTCATCTCCACCAGGGAAAAACACTGCTTCTTAAACTCAACCTAAACAACCATCATCTCATGATTAATAATAATTATAATAGTAATACTAGCAATAATAATTAGAAAAGGTGAGGACTGAAACCAATACTTTGATTGACTGGGGGAGGGAGAGCAGGAGGGAGAGGAGGAAGGAGAGAATCACTTGATCCTGGCATGAATGGATCCAACGCGGCACCAACAGAGTCAACGCCACCGAAGAAGCCGGTGGCTGGCAAAGTCATTCCTGCCATCATCAACTCATCGACGCGGTTCGCCACCTTCTTCCTCAGCTCCTCCATGCAAGCTTTATACCTCTCCAGATCTTGCAGCTCCATGTCCTCCACTGGCGCCTCCCACCAGAAGCCTGGGCGCCGATCCATACGCTTCAGAGAGTCCCCCTTCTTCTTTTCTTCTTCCACCTTGTCATAGATATTAACAATAAATCTCCTAGAGATCGTCCTCATAATAAAGATCTAAGATGAGTTTTGGAAAAATGTAGTGTTTGGGGTAGCTACAAACCTGGTTGAGCAGCTCGGTGTGTTGGCGGTTGAGCTCTTGCACGGTGGCAGCTCGGTGGAAGC
Organism: Persea americana; assembly: GCA_029852735.1. NCBI lineage: Eukaryota > Viridiplantae > Streptophyta > Magnoliopsida > Laurales > Lauraceae > Persea > Persea americana. The sequence continues at coordinate 79,679,996 of CM056810.1, forward strand.
TGCTGTAGGAGACATCCATGAGGGCGGTGGTGGGATTAGGGGTGCCAAGGAAGCGATTGACAACGGAATCAACACATGGGTGTCCAAAGGAGAAGGCTTTGCCGGCAGGGGAGAAGACGATGATGGCGATCTCGGCACCACAGAGGATGCAGAGTTCACTGGCCTTCTTGAAGAGGCCTGCTCGGCGCTTTGAAAAGCAGACCTGCCTTGAGTCCTCGTTCTCGATCTTCTTTATCTCGATCTTCTGTCGACCCATGCTCGGCTTTCGCACCATAACCACCCGAAAGAGATTGACAAAACAGAGAGAGAGAGAGAGAGAGAGTAATATGGAAACTGTGATGATGTATACAGTTTCCTTTGTGAAAACAAGGGAGAGAGGATCGGTATTTATTAACGGGCGTGTTTGGGTTTTGTTTAGATTACCCCCTTCGGTTTTTCAGATTTGTAAAAAACCTCTTGAAGTTTTACAATATTGAAAATCAACCCTACTTTTTTTTTTCTTCTAAATCAATGTTTAAAAAGATTCTCATGATTAATATGCTTTATTTTGAAAAGATTTAGAAAGCAGATATGTTCGAAATTTTCTAATAAGATTATATTAGTAAGAACAGCCTCCTACCTTAGCGGTAAGAGGGTGTGGGTACTTACCTAGTTTCTCAGGGTTCGAACCTTAAACATCTCGCCCTCCCTCATACACTTTCCTCTAACAAGGGTTGGGTCCTAATCTCCTTAAGCTGGGTAAAAAAAAAAAAAAAAGATTATATTAGGGAGGGATGATATTGCCATAAGTTTGTGTTTCTTACGCTAAATTAATGTTGAAGAGGAAAGAACTTTTAAATATTTAAAAATATGAATTAAAAATAAGAGATGGAAGGTGTAAGTTTTTCTCTTTAGAAAATGGTCATATAATCTTTAGTTTTTATTGCATTCTTATCATGATAATATTGAGCTAATATTGAGGTAAATTCATTTATGGAAGAAAAATAAATTTATCATCATGATAAGATTGTATTGAAGAAAGTAAAGCACTATTATTTAAATAATCTTATAATAGATATATGTATTACACTAAATACTTCCCCCCCTTTTCCTTTCTTGTGCCTGTTTTATTATTCCAATCTCCTTGAATCTAGAGAGAGGAGGGGGTGTACTTTCATATCACGTACTTCCATCTTGATAATTGTCAGAGATTTTCTTGGACTGTTATTTTATCCTTAATTTAGTTTACCGTTACCGATAAAAAATTAAAGAAAAAAAAGATGTGCTAAATTCTTTGTATTGTGCCAATTAAATTTCAATGTGAATATAGGTAGTGTTACGTTTCGAGTTGCCCAATTTATTTAAATTAGTAGGAACTTTTGGAACAAATATTTTTTTCAACAATATCTATATATCATGTTAAGTGATGACGCCCACCAAAATCATCAAAAATATTTAAAAGGTGGACCCAAACCAAAATTCATCATCAGTACTTACCCCACCCCTAACCCATCATATCTAAATTTTGTTTATCCATTTTAGTCGGACCCCTCGTGCTTGGAGAATTTGGATCAATTGAGTGGCTTCAATATTTCGTCCACTTGGGAGGTGGGCTAATCGTATTTCAATAGCTTGGGTGGACCACCCTTAATAATAACCACATTATAAAAAACCCAATCCAATATTGTAATTTATAAATAAAAGGATTTTTAAAATAAATAATTATTTTTGTCTTAAAAACACATGCATGCATGCCAGGATTTTCTTATAAACCCATCAAAAGTTGACCGCCACAGGAGAGGGGCTTTTATATTTTCAGAGCTATTAGTTTTTCAAAGGGTTTTACTACAAATAGGCAAAAGTTCAAGTGGAATGTATATACATGAACCCTTTTTTTAAAACATAATTAGGGCTGTCTAATTATATCTTCATAGATGTTAGAGTCAGTAATTTCCTTATTCAGTGAGCAGAGAAAATCTTGGGAGCAATTATTTCCAAGTTGGCAGACATAATATCAAAAACTTCGAATTTGGTAACTATTCAGACAGATATTTTCTTTGTAATGAAAAACGCAACAAAAAGTGACATCCACACATGTGACAACTCAAAAGAAAAAGAAATTCTTAACCGACATACCGAATGATGAGGCCCACTTGTGATCAATCAAACTGCGATCACATAGGCACCTACTGCCGTACGTGGGTTGTCATAGAACCCATTTTGACATTGATTGGACCATCTTCGACTCTTGATTGAAGTCATATAAACAAACTCAAGGGTTATGATGATTTGATTAGATTGATATTTCTTTGCCCAATCCTAATCCATATAAGTGCATCAAGGTGGGCCATTCTTTCTGAAAACAAACCGTTTTCTTTTCCTTTTGCCTGGTCTAATGATTCAACCTTCATCTCTTGGACACTAAAATGTAATGATGGGACCCATCGACCGGAAGAAGAGTCCATGAGCTTGCAGAAATAGGTCATCTTCATTAGACCAGTATCAAAACCATCCTAATGGTCAATGGCTGAGTCATATGATGAATGGTTTGTAAAATGTCTTGAGCTGATTATCATTTCCGTTTTTATTGTGTTTTAGTTGGACTGTTTTTTTTTTTTCTCCAGGGTTTTACCCGATTGAAAAGAAATTAGAAATTTGAAGTGTTTGGGAGAAATGCTTTACCAAAAAAAAAAAAAAAACCATTGTTGTGTGGGGCCCACTTCTATGTATGCCAATCAAAGGGCAAGATTATGAGAGCTGAGAAGGGGACATTGCAGATTATGTCTAATGGGTCCTCCAAATGACACCCTAATTAGATCATCTAAACCTTCGATTTTAAGGCTTCTAAGTTTAATTTAATAAATAGGATTTTTTTTTAATTATATATCAAGATTTAATCCAACAATTGATATTACAGAAAAGTGACTTTCAGCTCTAAGTGTGAGTGGCAGTTTTAAAAATGACTTTTAGCGGCGAAAAAACCCAAATTGATAGATCGGTTTTAAATAATCCTCTAAGTTGACTTGGTAAATTAGCGGAGTTTACTCTACTTACTGAGATAAGGAGTCCTAGGGTGAGAGACAGGGCTGCTAACTAACTGAGCAGCTCCTATTTTTCTAGCCAGTAATTTGTTAAATCATGTATCTGAGTTGGATTACTCATCGAGCCGTGTGACTCAAACTAAATCATGTTCATTTTCAACTACAAAGGCATTTCTAAGACACCACTTATTCAACATTAGCACGAGTTGACTTCATCTTCAATTGTAGTAAAAAAAAAAAATTTAAAAGACTTTTTTCGAAAGATTTAACTAAATTCAATCTTTCAAAACCTCTAAGAAGTAGGAAGAGGAGAGTCTTCATCTCAATATTATAATAAGACACCACTCACAAATTAAATATTTTCTTTCCATTTAAAACTTAGCTCAATTGATTTCCATTTTAGAGGTTGTCTTCATTCAAAGTACGTAATGGTGATAACTCAACTTCTAATTATTTGAAATGAGTCTTTCAAAAATAGAATCTATTTGAAATGGCTTACTATTAAAAGATATGGAACGACCGGATTATATATATTAAAGCACAATCTCCAAAGCTTTGAGAGTACTCCCTCTTGAAGCCATGTCACGAAAGCCTACAAACAACGTGACATTTGCCAAACTTTTTTTTTTTTTTTTGTAAGACCTATTACGTTTCCTTAGCTAAGTATTCATATTCAAACCTCAAGGAGTTAGTAGACGAAGCATAAATACTTTAATATAAAAACATAATGCCCCACAATTTACTATTGAAAGGAATCTCGTCATTATTCTTTATAGAAGATCCCATTAAGTTTAATCTTTAAAAATAACTAAGAAGTAGGATGAATTAATAAAGGCGCTCCTCATGAATTAACTCTTCCCTTCCCATTTTAAACTAATCTCAATCGGTCTTCTTTCGTGAAACTCTCTCTCTCTCTCTCTCTCTCAAGAGTAATGACAATCAACTACTCTTAGCCTCATCTTCTAATGATTTGAAATAAATTACTATGAAAAAAATGGAATGACCGAATATGTCTATTAAAGCACCGCCCCTAAGAGCCTATTCGCGTAATTCACTTCGAAAGTGAGTTGGAGTGAAGAGTCACATTAAAGAGAAAAGAAAAGAATATGGGTCATATAAAAAAGTACCAAATTCCGAAAATCTCTCAGTATAAGCCTAAAATATAGGACCGACAAACACCTCTCTTTTACGCCATCCAAAAATTTTATTTTAGTAAGAGATGAGCCTACCACCAGCTATAATAACGTTAGAAACACATGAACTTGGTGGGACCAAATCCTAAGTGAACGAAATTTGCCCAGGTACTCTTCAAGAAGGCCTGCTAATTCTAAGACGCTAAAGTTTTACCCATTGGGTTGCATTGCAGACTGCAGGGTCCTAACAATATTTACCAAAAAACTGGTTTTATCCCTTTCCTTATAAAACTTATATTTAAGACTTCTTTCTAAATCTGCTAAAGGAAATAGAAAATTACAATATGTTGCCCTTCTTTATATACAATGGTTTCTTCATCTTTTTCTTCTTTCGTAACATCTCTTTTCTTACTTTCCATACATTATACTTTCACCCTTTATTCCATTTTTCGTCTCCATAAACATAACTAGTTCTTCAAGTCTTCTTGCGCCTTTTTCTTTACCATATATTACATAGCCAGGGCTTCTGTGGAAGGGTTTTACTCACCTGAGATAGAAGAGAGACCAGGACCTTTGGGGGTCTTTCTTGTAGTTCAATTCACAAAAAAAAAAAAGAGATATAGGCATGGGGCAAGAATTCTTAGAGAAAGGATGTCACGACCCAGGCCCGAGTTACGATAATTCGAGGCCGTGAACCATACTTACTCCCATAAGCTCTGAATTAACCGAAGTTAAAACGAAATTCACAAGAGATAACATCCATTCGATCATACAAGGGATAACATCCATTCGATCATACCTGTCAATTGTACAATTTGCGGAAATACACATTGACAATTAATTCAAAATGTACATGTATACAAAATGAGTAGTCCCTTTGCTTTTTTTCATCAATCATTGTATATTCAAATACTATGTATAGTGATGACTATTCAAATTCTTGCATAGTGATGACTATTCAAATTCTCAAAATATTACATTTCCAAAATGAATTTCAACTATCCAAAAGAATTCACAAAATGAATCTCCCAAAACATCATAGTTCGCTTGCACACTCGAATACCCAAATCAATTGGTATTCCGACCGTCCCACTCTATCAATCCTCCAGGAGGAACTGCAACGGTCTCCTTCGCTGCTGCCGCCGGAGATGCTGCCGGACCGGCATGGGCAATTGAGCCTGTAATGCCATCAATAATACTAATGAACACGACGGTTCAACAATGTATAAACAAAACTTATAATAGTAAATGTTAGTACATCACTAGATTCATTCAATATACTTAGTGAACAATTCCAATTCTAGACAATGGGGGAGCATAATAAATCAATCAATAAGCATGTACAAGATGACAACTACCATAGCTTTCATTTCATTCCATTTCATGTCATTTCATTTCATTTACCATCTTCCCTCAAAGGAAGGATTCATCTTCCAAATGGAAGGCATTAATCAGTACCCGTAGATATGATCGAAATTTGTGGGACTTACCAATGTCCGGGCCAGGGACACTAGCATCACCACGGAGCTTCGGAACGCCCACAAATCCATCTACTGCAGTAGGAATAGTCATCTAGCTCAATGCGGAAGGGCGCACCATTCATGACCTTGGCCTCATGTACATAATAATTTATTAATTCATTTAGAATTTCATACAATAGCTAGGTAGTGCCAGACTCAAGGGTCAATACATTTCATTAACAATCCATTTATGGATTCAATTCTATATAGTAATTCCATTCTTAACAATGGAAAGGAAACAACAATACCATCAATCTTGTGAGATTGGAATGAAGTGATACAAAATATAATGGCATGAGAGAATCACTGACTACCCGATTCTACTCATTTCTATTCCAGTTCCTACCTACCATTTGGGTGCAACCGTTGGTTATCCAATGTACATGTTATTCTCAATGGACATCACATTTGTGTTTATATGTACATTGGAGTCCCCATAATTTAACACCCAAAGGTATAGTCCAATCAATTAACACTTAACCCATTATTAACTCAAGGGTTCAATTCTTAAGGTTTCTATTTCATTATCCACAATCCCCATCAATCTCAATTTTTGCATTAATTAGCCACAAAGCTAATTTAGAGGACACATAAATGTCCAAAAAGTGCCCATGTTTCCTAGAAATCCAAAACCAACTGCCGTTAGGTCCGATTGATTGGCCAAATTTTCGGCCTCAATCAATACCCTGTTCAGTATCAGGTTCGCTTGAGCAGACTCAAATTCGCTCTAGCTGACCCAGACAGAGAAGTGGTCGCTCGAGCGAACTCAAACAGAGAAATGGTCGCTCGAGCAGACCCTTGTCCGCTCGAGCGCCCTCATCCAGAGAGTGGTTTGCTCGAGCGAATGCTTCAGGACTTCACTCCATCCATCCAGAGAGTGGTTCGCTCAAGCAAATGCTTCAGAAAACCAGTCCGGATTTCTGCAACTCTCTCTCTTCTTCATTCCTTTCTCCATTCATTACCACAACCACCTGCAATCAATTTTGGACCTCCTGTCCACTCCTCATTCATCATTTAATCCCCACATTAATGACATTTCCAATCATTCAATCAACCCATAACAATCTATTATAAGGAAATCAATGGGAAAAATGCATACAAACCCATTTCCTATGCAATCTCCATTAAATGTCACAATACTAACATTATTCACAAGAAATGCTTATACTTGCCTCCTTGGAAGCCTCTTTGACAAAGCCCCTCTCTCTTTGCTTGGCTTGTCACAATCCTTCTCCAAGAATATTCCAAGTTCTTCAATAATGGAGGATGCACTTGAAGAAGAAGATGAAGATGGTGATGCTTCCACCCAAACTCACTTGGAATCCTCCTCAATCTCCACTCTTAGTGTAGAAAATGGAAGAGAAAGGGAGAAAGTTGCCTAGGGTTTGTAAAATGGGGGAAAGGCTCATCTCTTAGCTTATTATAAGAGGGGTTTTTACACTTAAGTCCCTTTTCACTTTCTTATTCACATGTTGGGTCAAATGAAGACCCACTTGACCGACTTTAGGTCAAATGAAACTAAATGCATTATGAAAGTTGACGTACTCTTCGAGATACACACGTTGGTATAAAGAATTTCCATATTTGACGAAATACGTAAAACTCGTATTTACAAAAAGGTCCTTAGTTACCTTGGTTGAGTTTAAACTAATTTTAATCAATTCAATCCCCTTCAAATTCACTTCATTAAGCTTAATTAAATCATTTGAGACTAATCCAACTCATTTTGTTCACTAATCACAATTAGCATAATTAATCATGCTTAAGTATCACTAATTGGGATTAATTAGCTTTAATTATGATTAATCCGGGTCGGGGCCTAACAAAGGATTACAACTGAAGTTTCTCATAGGTTTCAAATGAGATCGCCTTCACCTTACAACATGCAAACAGTAGTTTTGCATGCGATTTCATTATTGAGGTGGCCTCAAATTAGTAATGCTTATGCAAGACAGCTATCTGGTTCGGCTTCTCTTCACATTTCTCATGCCATAGCCACTGACACCAAGGCTTTTGAGCTCCTTGTTTCCATAGAGGCCATCGATGAATTTATGATTAACGAACTTGACATGAATACTAGTCGGTCGTTCAAAGAGTTACAACTCTTACAAGAATCAAGAGAAGAAGAAATCCCTCGAAATCCCTCCCTGGGTGCTGGAAGAGTCGGAAGAATTGGCTCAAGAGCATAGGTTATTACTTACTCAAAACGGTTTCTTAATGAGATGTATTCCATAATATTCTCTACCTTGATGGACGGTTGAGATTAAATCTAAGGAAACCCTAATTGGAAATTCGGTCCTCTCTTCACCTATAAAATAGAGTATTCCATAAAATAGGTGAAGAGGGGTGAAGAGAGGACCGAATTTCCAATTAGGGTTTCCTTATATTTAATTTCAACCGTCCATCAAGGTAGAGAATATTATGGAATACATCTCATTAAAATACCGTTTTGAGTAAGTAATAGCATATATCCTATTGAAAACGGAATTCCTATAATTACCACAATTCGGGAAAGGGAAGGACTTGTGGTCCAAGTAATGGACCTAAAGGTAAATTTCTTACATAGGTTTGGAGGAGGATCTTCATCGACTGCAATTGCAGCCTTGAAGATGGAAAAATATTATGTTGGTGATATCAATGAGAGTTGTATAATATATATTGAAGAATTTCAGCTGGAGAAGATGTTGTCATTACGCAGTGTAATCATGCTTATCACAAAGCGTGCATCGTTCAATGGTTGGTGAACAACAACTCATGTCCTTTATGTCGGGTCAAGCTGTAGTAGCCATGAATGTAGTCGTTATTGTCTCTAATAAATATTTTCTCTAATAGATTGATGGTTATAATTTTTGAAGATTGGAAATTTCTTTCCGTTTCTTATTGGGTGTCATGCTCATATGATAAGTGTTAAATATTGCATATTTACCCCTCATTAGTCCGAATTTTATCAGCATCTCATATGTATATCATTTGCTTTATACGGAGATTTTATCCTTATATCACATTAATGTTTATCGGATTATCATGCATAAATCTGATTATTTATAACGTATTTTTATGTAATTTCTCTTGTGTAGGTGGACCTTGCAACTACACCAATGTTCCGACTAGTGTCCCAAGGTATCAAGAAGAGATTTTAATAAAAAGAAGTTACATGAAAAATCTTAATGAAGAAATCTTAGAAAGAGTTGAAGAATTCTAAAATAAGAGGAGAAAACTTTAACATGAAGAAATCTTAGGAAGAGTTGAAGAATTCTAAAATAAGAGGAAAAGACTTTAAGAATAAAAGAAGTCATTTTCTAGTACAAATGAGTGGTTGGAGTATTGGTTAGAACTTGAGTGGGTATAAAATAGGTTATGGGTTCAAACCCCAATAATTGTCAAATGCTCTCAATGTTTTTATAAATTAAAGAGAGCAAAATCTTCTTTTAAATTATAATTAGGAGCTTATCCTTTTGAAACTAAGTAATATGATTAGTTCAATTTGCATGCATGTTTTAGTCTAAATTCCCTACTTGTGCTGTGCCTTCATTGATTAGTAAATTTTATATCTAATTGTGCTAATCTCTCTCATTTCTTATGATCTATCTCTACACTTGATACTTGGATAATCTCAATTGATGCTTTGGAGCTAGATTAAATTCTCTTACATAACATGCTCTAAAGCCCTTATCTTTGATCTTTTGTATTGATTTTGATGATTAATTGTTAGGATACCTAGGTGATAATATAGGATCTTGGCTTTTGATTTTCTTTACTTTGATCTTCATTGTTATATCATCCAATCCAATTAGGCAAGAAATAACTAATTGGATTGCAGATTTTGGTGTTGAATTAGAACATGCATTGTTTAAATTAATTACATACTTAGTGGATTTTGGATTGCCTAATCCTTGTTTCTAAGATTATATACATTTCACACATCTTGTTTTAAAGTCTCACACATTTTACACCGCATCTTTACATTGAATCTTTCATTTCCACCATCATTCATCTACTAGTTTAGTGTAGTTTACTAGATCTTATTAATTTCATATTTTAAATTGTTAGTTTGAGTAGTTTAGTTGCTATTTTAGTTTTATTTTATACTCCATTTAGTTTAATCTCATTTTTCACACAGAGGTTAGTAGTTTTAATTGTTCACTTCAATTTATATATTAGCTATATCTGAGTTCAATTCTAGTTTTACTAGATTCATTGTTTATTCCATCCTCTCTCCGTGAGATCAATAATCCAAACTCTTTAGTCCTTTACTATTTGACGACACCAATTAGTCTTCAGTTACGCGTTGTACATCTTAGTATCGATCATCATATATTAATTGTTAAGATTTTCTTTAAAGTTCTCTCCCATGAGGATAGAAAATCTTTCTCCACTACAGTAAAGGTCGATTTAGGCGGCAAATAAACATGCAATCAGCAGTGTTTTTTTCCATAGCAAAGAATGTCGTAAGCGCTTCTTAATGCACCATCTAAGAATTAGCAACACGAACAGGCATTAGACCGCCAGAGAACCACTCTTGCTGTAGTGTTTTTGAAAGTCTGTTTCTTGCAGTTGCTATGAATGAATATTAAGATTGTTCAGATTCACGGATCATATTTCTTCCTTTTCATTGTTGGTTGTGGTGGTGGTGTTGTTGGTGATTTCTTCTTGACTTCCGATAGATCATAGATAAATCATCATCATTGACATCATTTGTTCAGATTTATCGGGCCTCGAGTTTTGACCCAACTAAAATGGCCTTAAGGGTTCATTTTTCAAGTCAGATCTAGTTGGATCCAAGTCAATTTAACGTTTATGGCACTCATTGGTTTGAAAACTCAGACTTATTATGGGATGGATTGCCTCTAAATAGCCGTAAGGTCGATACCCAATAAATATATAGATGGCTTTACCCTAAATAAGGTTATGCACCTCCATTTCTTAATGCATTCTTATCATGACATTATTGTGATACTATCTAGGTAATAAACTCATTTTATGGAGAAAATCTAAATTGATTATCATAGTTATTAGATGAGATTTTGTAAAGAAAATATAGCAATCTTATTTCCGGAAATCTCATAGTAGATGTATGTGTTAACTTTTTCCCCTAAAATAGAAAGATAAGGAGAAAAAGGGTCCCCTCGTCTAATTCCTCTAGAAGGAGTAACGTTGCCATAGTGAGAATCATTGAGTGCAATGGAGAATGACACTGAAGGGATACACTCATTAAGAATTCGGATGACTTCTTCATGGAAGCGAAAGGCCTCAAGGGTTTCCTTGATGAAGAATCACTCTAGCTGATCATAGGCTTCAGCCATATCAAGTTTCAACCACATCAATTTACTTTTTTCCTTTTCCTCCTAAAAGAGCGATGGATCTCGTAGGCAATGATATGATTATCCAAAATCATCCTTCCTTTCGTAAAGGTACAGTGAATGGACCTACTATACCGTAGTAATTGAGCACATTCTTGAGCTTATCAGCCATGGCTGTTAATATTATCTTATAAAACAACATTACATAGACTAATAGGCTTAAGATCACTCTGAGTGGGGAGGGGCGCTAATTTCCATCTATTCCCATTTGGCAATTCACTAGGTTGGTAAAAGTAATATAAAGCCTCAATTTTTAGACAAGAGGTCACATCAAAAATACACATTTTCAAAATTTCTTTTTTTAAAGTAAAAAAACAAGCTCATTTCTCAGCTAAATGACAAAAGAACACCCACTTTTTACACAAAAAAGTAAAAAAATTCACTACCAACCCATTAAATACAAAATGCCATCATAACCCATTTATATTTTATTCTCTTTTGATTTGATGCTTTACATTACTTTTACTTTAACAGTAAATTACCAAACGGGCCCAAGGAATCTTTGTGGCTGCATAGTAGTAAGGATAGTAACAAAAGGGTGGGTTTACTGTGGGTTAGCCTAAACACGGAGTCTCCCTGACACTTTCCCCATCCAAACCTACATCGAGCCGTGATTTTATCATTGATATTTGATATCAGATTAACCTTGAGTCAGATTTAATAGCATCATCTTTTAGTTTATATGTAAAAAATATAATTATAAGTTTTAAGTGAGTAAAGAGGAATTGAACCACCTGATGTGTGTTTGCATGGGTTTAGCGGGTGCCACCCAGGAGAATAGTCTGTTGGGTCAAAAACCTAAGGAATACTCATGTCATGAAAAAAATCGAGCCCTTAACCTTCATTCACATGTTTTATGTATAATATATTAGTTAACCCTCCCCTAACTTAATGCAGATTCGAGTGGGCCACCTTTCTGTGTATTTGGGGGCTTTCTCTTAGGTCCCAATCCCCTTGGCTAGGTTACCAAAAACAAAACTTGATGCAGATTTGAGTTCACAAGTGAATACTGCCTCAAGCCCTGAGGAATTACTACAGAATCCGCCCTTAATAGGAGCAATTCGAGAAAGATTACCCAGTATGGGCCCAAAACACAGGTCCCACCTTTTATTAACCTAAAAAAAAAAAAAAATGCCTCTCTCTTTTGTAGGCCCTCGCAAAATTCTTATTTTTGTAAAATTTGGGCCTAAGTTAATAATGTTAGAAATGCATGAATTTGGTTTGAACAAATCCTTGGGAATGAAATCTGTGCAGATACAATTCAACAAGGCTTGCTAATTTTAAGCCGTCGCAGTTTGCAAGAGTCCTTTTGATATACATTTTCTTCTTCTTTCATAACTTCTTGGTTATTATACTTTTCTCCTCTAATTATATTGATTTGTGTGTAATATGTTTGTTAAAAATTAAAAAAAAACATCTGAACTTACCACCATTAGAAAGGCCAGATAGGGTGTGGGCAACGTACTATGAGCCCAAAACAGTGAGCCCCACCCACATATTATAAATCTAAAAATTATATTGATTTCATAGCCGCCATCGATGAGGTTTTCATCAATGAGGAGTTCGAAGAATCAGGAGAAGAAGAAATCCCTCCCCGGGTGCTAGAAGAGTCCGAAGAATGGGCTCGTGAACGTAGGTTTGGAGGAGTATCTTCGCCTGCTACGATTGAAACACTGAAGATGCAATAGTACCAAGTGGGTGAGCTCAATGAGAGCTGTATAATATGCATAGAATGGTATCTCGCCGGAGAAGATGTTGCAACCATGCAGTGTGAGCATGCTGATCACAAGAAGTGCATCGCTCAGTGGCTAATGAACAGCAATTCATGCCCTTTGTGTCGAGTCAAACTGCAAGAGTCATGAATGAAATCCGTCGTTAATGTCTATTAAAGATTTATGGTTTTTATTTCTGTAGATTGCAGATTTATTTTTGTTTTTTGTTGGGTGCCGTGCACATACATGAATTGTTAAAAAGTTTTCATTGAAAGTTTTTACCAAGATGATTTAAAATATTTTTCTTGAAAGTTCATTTCTAGAAGTTGGTGGATGTAAGAATCGTGTGGCCTTACATCAGATTAAGCAATTGGCCATCGGCGAAGGCTAATCTCCCAACAAAGTTTTACTCTATAGAGTTGTGATTGGGTTTTACTCTATAGAGTTGTGGTTTTACTCTATAGAGTGGGATCCAACTCTTTGTTTGAGTCCGCATCAAACTCTTGTGGCACTGTTCCCCGCTAGTTAAGAGACGGGATGGGAATAGTAGGCTGAGAAGACTTCAAGAGAAAAGGCGTATCTCCCAAAATTTTCTTATTTAAGGGAGATGAGAACCCTTTACCAATCATCCAGATATCCAAGCATTTGCACCAAGGTCCGCAACAAGGTCCGGGTTGGCATCGGATTCATGGATCCTGGTTTTCTTTTAAATCATCTTTCCCTTTTTGTTTTGTTGTAGTTGTTTTCTTCGTTGCCTAAGCTTCATCATCATTGTCGTCATCCTTCGTTCAGATTTATCAGCCGTTAAGCCTTCACCACACCAAAAGTGTCTGATTTCAATACCGGCTTGTTTTCCATATCAGGTCCAGTTGGATCCACGTTGGCTTAATTTTTATAGGGGCAATTCAGATTTTTAGTGGATTGATTGCCTCCAAATAACCACAAGATCGATATCGGATAAATAGTTGGTTGAAGACTTTAAGGAGATAATACAACTGTTCCTACTCACAAATAAGATCATGCGAACACAAAAATCCTTGATTATGTTTAATCCAAGTTACTTGCATCATCTGAATTTTCAAGAAATTTGGGAAACCTAAGTTTATTTAGTAACTTCGATTGTAGACCTTCAGTTATGAGTGGAGATCAATGTACATGGTAGGTAGAACATAAAACCAATGGCTCTTATCACCTAGATAAAATGCCACATGCACTTGACTTTTGAATGGCCTCTTACCTCAGTGGTAAGAGGCAGCAGCTCTCACTTGGCTGGCCATGGTTCTAACTCTGTGACATTCCACCTTCGAGCGCCCAAAGGCTCCTACCCTCACCCTAAGGCAGAGACCCAAACCCTATAGCTGGGTTTAAAAAAAAAACGAAAACAAAAACACCTACTTGGCTTGAAAGCTCACCGAGTTGAGACAAGTAAGAAGTTCATCGACTGGGGTAAACTCAAAATGACCGAACCTAGTGAAAAGAAAATGATAATACAGCCTAAAACTCAATCCATAGGCTCAACCGTATTTCGCAGTACTTAATCAGGTTTTGAGTTGATTACTGAGTCCATCACAATCTAATTCAGTAAGATCCATGCTCCATCCATAAAATAAGGTCCTCTCCTCACATCAAGTGGTGCCTACATCAACAAATTGTACACGTCATTTTTTACAATTCAGCCCATTGTTTAGAAGATCTCATATGCATTGAAAATTTAGAAGATCACATTTTGATTTGTGACTTGCACTAACTTCTCCTACAGAAGAGCCGATTCCCCTTTTTTTACAACTCTCAACAAACCATATACAGCACTAGGTGAGTGAAAACCAAATTGCGCCCTCACTGTAAGAGATTTAAATGTCTCTATGAAGGAGAGCGCACCTTGAGGCTCACAATCAAGAAGGTTGTAATTCAAGAGCATGCTCTCCTTAGGTTTCCCAAAATCAACTCATTTTATGTAAAATGAAAATTAGCTCAGATTTACCCCCACTGAAATGGGAGAACATTTTCTCAAAATACTTTTTAGCAAATAGCTGAAACAAACTGAAAATAATGATATGGGCCAAAAGGAAAATCTCATGAATCAAAGGCGAGCAATAAGTGGCGACGGGCAACTAGAAATCTGAACTTCATGCATGTTTAAATAATATCCTAACACAGCATTAGTATAAAGAGCATGGTATTGCATTATTTCAAGTACCTGAATTTCCAATGTAGGGATAGCAGCACCACAGGGGAAAAGGATAAAATGCTCAAACATAAATGTACATTCGCACTGCATTCCCCATTCTAGTTTTGCAAACATGCAAGTTTTTTAATTAAATTATACAACAGATAATAGTCTATCTACTGGGTTGGAGGAAATGAGAGCTCTTTTAGCTGCTGAGGTTCAACTTTTGAAGGGGTTCCAGTGAGTGCACATTGGGCAGTAGTGGTCTTCGGAAAAGCTATAACATCTCTGATAGAACTAGCACCAGCTAGAAGCATAACCAAACGATCCAGTCCAAACGCAATTCCCCCTGTATAAATTAGGGAAATGAGAAAAATAAGTTAGTATACAAATCAAAACCTACATATGAAAGATGGGCAATTTAGCCCCAGTACCGAGCTTGAGAATAATTCTTGGGGTTTATGTGGTTAACCTATACCTTCTAGGATTAGATTTAGAGCATTTGAATAATTGCATATTCGGTTGGCTCTTTTTCCATTTTTACCTGATCTTAACAGAAATCTTAGATAAAATTGAATAATGCCTTGAAATAGTCGTAACTTTGGATGCATTGAACAATATATTGGTTGCTGCCCAACAGTCGTAATCATTATGGCACTATTAACCTTAGAAGTCCCTGATCAAACCAAATACCCAGCACATACTTGGAGAATAATGTGTTCTAGAACTCAAAATGGTTTGCAAATGCACCTATGAGGAGGGTTGTGACAGGCAGGCCCAATCAAGAATTGGCTCATCACATGTCCAAACCAAGTCCCATGTCCGTAAACTGAAACCCAACCTAACCAAAATTGCGAATTCCCTACCCAATTGCAGTTCAGGTCGACTCATGTCAGAGTACCCAAATTTCTAGGTTTCTTTGCTTTTGAAGGGTAAACCTATAGAAAATTTATATATTCATAAAAGACGCATTGTATCTGTACTATGCTCTATACAATACATATGCATATAATTGCATGACTCAGATCAGGTGCGAGTTTGGGTTTGACCCAACCCAAGTTGCATTCCTTCTTAAAAGCATTATTAGATGATAATGTTTTGGTCAAACAGTGGGTTTTACATACCATGTGGTGGAGCTCCCATGTCCAAAGCCTCTAGAAGATACCCAAACTTTTCCTCTGCCTGCCATGAAATGATCATTGCCAGATTATGTAAGATTCAGAACTCTCTTCTAGACCACCCATGTCAACTCCAGAGTCCAGACATAAGAAAATTGAAAAACAGATAAATGGACATCCGAAAAGATAGAAATATCAAATTTTCTATTGCTTCCATTCTTGAAATTGTAAACCCAAATAACAGTTAATAAGGAAACTGAAGTAATTTTGTTTTAAAAAAAAATCTCACCAAGCAATCAAATTAAAATCACACTTTGATTGCCAAGATCAACCGTATGATTTCACTCAGTTATACCATTTGATTTTTCTTTAAAAAAACAGAGATTTTTTAATAAAATCTTGAAACCATCATCTTATCAGCAGTCTGTATCATAAAGCCCTGTAAAGGAAGTTGAATTGTATATTTAACAAGAAAGACAACAAATGTGAAATATAGAAATCACCACTCCTTGGAATAAACTGCCATGAAAAATCTAATTGCCCTGCCTGCATGTCAAACATGTTCACAAATGATGCACTGTTTTCATAACTGGTAAAAGAGCTCACCGACCTCAGAAGAATAAGATGGTACTGCATATTGATGGGCTATAAACAGACTCAACGAACAGCATGCAACAGAAGAGTCTCAAATGGAATGGCCAGTCGGTACCAACAAAAAACCATTTAATGCGCTCCCCTAGTAGTAAGGAGGACTTCCTAAGGCAGCACAAGGTCAAAGCCACATCCCCACCTACAAAGGGAGGTGTCTTTACCACTGCAGGTACCATCATTTTCAAATTCTTATCATAAGTAAATTTGTATGTATTTTTAGTCTATGAAATATAAAGATGTATTTATAATTATCGCCAGAAAGAAAAATAAATGATGGACAACACCTGTTCACGTGTGATGCCAACAATTTCCAAGACCTTTTCTTGGACTTCACGCTTATAAATTCTCAAACTTCCTCCTCCAATCTGATTCAAAACAGATGACAGAATAGGAACAAAATGATCTCAGGGCAAAATTCTAGTAGCAGCATTGAAATGTGATGGTTGTGCCCTTTGATGCATGGCATCATGTTTCTTTACCATAAACAGATTAAGACAACTATGATGGTTGTGCCCATTGGCGCATGGCATCATGTTTCTTTACCAAAAGCAATAGACATCTATTCAAGATTTCAAGTCACATTTAATACCGCAATATTACTTCGAGTAGATTCCATAAAGGAGAATGTTCTCCTACGAGCAAACTACATATTGCTTATATGCAATCCAGGTCGTAGGGCCCAATTAGATGCATGTCTATCAATGGGAGGAGGGCAGATAGAAAGACCTCTTTATGGACAAGGAGGACCAAAAAATCAGCCCAGATCATGGGATGGCAAGATTATCAAAGGGGGTGTACTGATAAAAGGTGGGCCCAAGGGGCCCCATAGAGCTGGACTGCACATTGCAACCCACTCGCAGGAGAACATATTTCAACTCCAAGATTTTATTTGCAAAGCACAAATATCAAAGGATGTCAAGATTCATTAAAAATATGAATAAGATGGGGAGGGGAGAAGAAGACAGCATAGACAAGGGTACAGGAAATAATACCTCAACACCATTGTAGACCATGTCATAAGCCAAAGCACGGGCAGTAGAGAGATCACTCATGTCCTCAGGATTTGGGGCAGTAAATGGGTGGTGGAGGGCCTAAGCGTACAGTTAAATAAAACTATATTAAATAAGGTTGGTGCGAGGACGCATTGTGATAGACAAGTTCATATAAGCAATAAGTAATGAAAGCAATGTGCCTTAAAAGTGACGCATGAAAGGAAAAGGGAGGGTGCCTCTTAGGAAAAGCTAGCTTACCCAGATACTTCAAAATATTTTTTTAGTGGTAAAATAATCATTAGATACTTCAAAAGATGCAACAAATCCATGTCATGTTGTATGCAATACCACTCTCTTTCTTTATTCTTAGGAAAACCACGTCTGTCAAAGTTGAAATAGGATGAACCTTGGGGTGTATAAATTCGGTTCATGATTAAACTAATGACCAAAAAAAGATCATGAATAAAATCCATAAAAAACATAATTTACATTTAAAAAACAAAAGACATGATACTCACCTCAAGCCTCTCATCAGAACTATTCCATTCAAACAATGGGAAGTCAGTTATCCACAGAATTGAATGTCCTGACTGGTATCACAATCACAAGTCAGCATATATAGCATACACATAAGATAGCATGAAAACAAATTCAAAGTTTCAGTATGCTCATATTTCCAAGAAACAAAAGCCCACCAAGGCCTCTCTCTCAGAGGGAGAGGCGATTAGGTTTAGAGAGAGAGGGAATCATGACTATCATGGTGAGTAGTAATAGAAAGATCTCATTGTGGCCTAGTTTTCGGAACCAATCAACCCCATTGAATTGTCATAATACCTTGATATATGGCCCTCAAAGTTTAATGGTTTTAAAGTTACTGTTTTCTGGCTCTTCAATCCAACATCAGTGTCAAATTTGGGAGCACCGATTCATAGGAGATCGGTGAGTGTGACACTGTGATGGGGTGGTTGGATCATAGACATGCACGCACGCATGCACAAATATATGACCATTTTCTCCTACGAGCAGACCGCATAATATTCACATGTGGTCCATCTCTGTAGCGCCCTCTTGGAAGAATGCTAATCATCAAGGCGAGGGGGTGGAAAGGCCTCATCATGGATTACTGATGAGCAAAATAAGCCCCATCAGATACATCTATCCCCTGATTCAGTGGCCTCCATAATAAATTAACAGTTTAATAACTATAAAGTTAGAGCCCCAATCCATAAGGGATGGGGGCATAAGTGGGCACCATAGAGAAGTGCCAGATATGAACAGTTAGCGGTCCACACATAGATCAACATTTCTCTGTGTCCCATGAGCCCTGGGCACCATAGAGAAGTGCCAGATATGAACAGTTAGCGGTCCACACATAGATCAATATTTCTATGTGTCCCATGAGCCCAAATCTTTCATGATAAGGTATTGACTATTCATCCCAGTCCAACAGTGGACAACTTGTTATAATACTGGGACAAGTGTCTACCCAGGAGGTGCTTACAGGTGCTGAACTAAATTGGTGCTAACTAAATTAATGTCATACACACAAAACTTGAACTACATCATAAATTGATTTAAAGAAATGATGCAGGCCCTAGGGTTAGGGCTTGTGTGGAAAAGTGCTGAAGAAAAATAAAGGTGTTTTAGGGCCAGCATCAAAAAATGGTTTCTCTTGTGTGAGGAAAAAAAAAGACCGTAACCATCCCTAATAGACATTGACTAAAATGGTCAAAATGCGATTTCAAGACAAATAAGGAACATAAATTTTTATTTTTATTTTTTATTAGTAAATAAGGAACATAAATTGAACAGAGGAACTAGTACGCAAAAAAAAAAATCCATGCATCACCAAGGATGAAAATATCAGCTGATACGAATCCTATCAGCCATATTGGCCATAGCCGATCTAATAAATAGAAAAAATCGCTGCTCACATCAGTATCCGCTTGTATTGGCCAATACGAGCCTCATATGGGCAAATATGATCTGGAGATGTTAGAAGGCAATCCAAGACAAGCAATACCTCTCTCCGTACTCTCACCATGCAAAAACACAATAAAATCATCAGATCAGGTAAACACAATCACTATGCCTATCAAAGACCATGTGCATGATATCTCTAATCCATACAAATGATTTGCAATTATACACTTCTATCATGTGCCCTACCATAAGTTGCTTATCTGAATTTAGAAATATATAATAGTGATGAGATTTTGATGAAACTACTTGATCATTTGCATTTTATTAATTTCCAATTTAATATAGTTGACCATCTTGAATACGTGGATATATAGATCATTCATGATGGGTTTTTTTTTTTTTAAATGATTATTAATGTTGTTTTTATAATCATACAATCTCAATTTACACCAATAATCGATACGTATTACCGCAACCAATACGCATCGTTTTTGGGCATTTGTAACTTCCGAATGGATCAAGACAACTATAGCTGATTCATATAGTTTTGTACATTGTCATCATTATCATCATCAAAGCCTTGTCCCAACTATGTTGGTGTCGGCTATATGAATTCTGTTTTTCCATTCCAATCTTTATAGACCCAAATCCTTAGATAAGTTGCACTTCTTCAAATCCATTTTTACTACCTCCATCCACGTCCTCTTCAACCTACCCCTTCCCCTTGGTGGACCATCAACCTGCATAGCCAAACTTTTCCTTATTGCCGCAACCAATGTTATTTAGGGAGAGAGATGAAACACAGAACATGAGAGAGATGAATGTCGTGCCCATCTTTGAGGGTCGACTGCTGTATATATAAGGGTTTAAATCCCTGATTACTCTCTAATTACAATCAATTACATATCTTAGATCCTACACTAAAGGCATAAATTAAGCAACAGTATCTGACTAATTACAATGTAATAAATGGGTATAATAAATGGGCTGGGCTTTGGCTGTGTTGGGCCTTGGCTTGCTTGACACCCCCCCTCAAATTGATGCGGGGGAGTCATACAGCAGCAATTTGGAAACAAGAAATTGATGTCGAGGCCGAGGAAGTCCCTTGGTGAAGATATCTGCAAACTGAAATTCTGTAGGGACCTGAGGAAGACTAATGACATCACGCTTATATTCATCACGAATAAAATGGCAGTCAACTTTGATATGTTTGGTACGTTCATGGAAGACGGGATTTTCAGTGATTCGGATAGCCCCAGTATTATCGGCATGTAATGGAGTAGGGGAGGTTTGAGGAAATCCGATTTCCGAAAGGAGTTCCCGTAACCATAAGATTTCAGAACAAGCAGCAAACATGGCCCTATATTCAGCTTCTGTGGAGGATCGGGACACCCGTTCTTGTTTCTTGCATTTCCACGAAACGAGAGAAGTGCCAAGGTACATGCACCAACCAGTAGTAGAACGGCGTGTGTCGGGACAGCCTGCCCAGTCAGCATCCGCATAAGCGGTCAGATGAAGAGGATTATCCTTTGGATAAAATAATCCACGAGGGACAGTTTTGAGCAGATACCGGATAATGCGCTTCACAGCTGTTAAGTGAAGATGTCTAGGAGCTGTCATGAATTGGCTCACAAGATGAACAGCATATGATATGTCAGGTCTAGTGATGGTGAGATAGACAAGACTGCCCACCAGACGGCGGTAGATGTGAGGATCAGGAAGAAGTTCGCCATTATCTTTACTCAACTTGAGATTGACCTCTACAGGCGTATCAACAGGTGAAGAATCAGTGAGGTCAGCCAATTCGATAAGATCTGAGGTGTATTTGTGTTGATTTACAAAGAGACCTTTTGAAGATTGATGCACCTCGAGGCCCAAGAAATAATGCAATGGACCCAAATCCTTCATACAGAAGGAATCCCTGAGAGAAGCTTGGAGAGATTGGATCATACTATCATCAGTGCCAGTGATAACAATATCGTCAACATAGACAAGAAGCACAGTAATACCAGTGGATTTTTGGCAGAGGAAAAGAGATGGATCAGAAGGACTCTGGGTAAAGCCACTCTTGCATAAGCATCCCTTGAAAGTTTCGAACCAAGCGCGAGGAGCTTGCTTTAAACCATAAAGTGATTTGCGCAGGCGACAGACAGACCTCTTTGAGGGAGAGGAGACTCCTTGTGGTATCCGCATATAGACTTCTTCATGCAGGTCCCCATGTAGAAATGCATTTTTGACATCCATTTGGTATAAAGGCCAGGATTGTGAAGCAGCAATGGCAAGAAGTAACCGAACAGATGTCATTTTTGCCACAGGTGCAAACGTGTCCTCATAGTCAATACCATACTCTTGTCTGTTGCCAAGTGCCACAAGTCGAGCTTTGTGTCTATCCAAAGACCCATCAGATTTAAGCTTGATCGAGTAGATCCATTTGCAGCCGATGGGTTTAACTGCTGGAGGACACTCCACAATATCCCAGGTGTGATTTTGATCCAATGCATCCAATTCCTCCTTCATGGCCTGGTTCCAGCAATCTTGTTGAACAGCCTGCAAATAAGAACTTGGGATACAGATAGAAGATAGAGTGGTCATCAACGAAGTATGGGTAAATCCGTACCGATCAGGCGGTCTAGAATTTCTGGAGGAGCGACGTAAGGCAGGAGTAGTTGTGGAACCATTTGTCGGAGGAGGATCAGGGGGAGGGCCATCGGCAGTGGGAGGTTTTTCCCGACGGTGATATACAAATGCAGGATTGAACCGAGTAACAGAGGTATGATCCGAAAAACCTGGTAAGAAAGCTAGTGAAGAGGGATGAGAACAGTCCATGTGAGTTTGAAAGAAATATTGATTTTCAAAGAAAATAACATTTCTAGAAACCCTGATACGACGACCAATGGGATCATAACAAACAAAACCTTTTTGATTAGTGGCATAACCCAAAAAAGCACACTTGCGAGATTGTGCCGTTAGTTTCGTTCTTTCTGTGGGAGGTAGATGAACAAAGCAAACACAACCAAAAGTATGGAGGTGATCAAACTTAGGATGATGGCCAAACAATTTAAAATGAGGCGTTAAATGAGCAATAGTAGGAGATGGAAGGCGGTTGATAAGATAGACAGCCGTGGTGAGTGCTTCAGTCCAAAAACGAGGGGGAACGGATGCTTCAAGCAGAAGAGTTCTAGTGACATCAAGAAGATGTCTGTTTTTCCGTTCCGCGACTCCATTTTGTTGTGGAGTATACGAGCAGGTACGTTGAGAAATGATTCCTTGATTGTGTAAAAAGGATTGAAAATCCTTTGAAACATACTCCCCCCCTGAGTCTGAGCGCAAAGTTTTAATGCATTTAGAGAATTGGTTTTTAACATATTGAACAAAAAATTTAAATGCATTAAGAACATCAGACTTTGAATGTAATAAATAGATCCAAGTAAATCGGCTGTAGTCATCAATGAAGGTTACAAAATACTTGAAATGACTATGGGAGAGGGTCGGAGCAATGCCCCAAACATCACTGTGAATTAATTCAAAACATGTAGTGCTCCGTGTGTTAGAGGTTGGAAAGGGTAAAGTTTTACTCTTTCCTAATTTACAAGCATCACACGCAAAAGAAGCAGAATCAACAGGTTTCTTTATTAATCCAGATTGAAATAAAGTAGACAGTGTAGAAGCAGTTGGATGACCAAGTCTATTATGCCACAACCGAGGATTATTCTTAATGAAAAAACAAAATAACTGATGGAAAGTGTTATCATGAATAACTGGAGACACTGGTAAAGAAAAAAGTCTTCCATGCTTAGGCCCCCTCGCAATCACTTCCCCCGACGCCCGGTCCTGCACAACACAACCAGATGGAGAAAAAGAAACATTACAGTTATTTTCAACAAGTTGACCCACAGAAACCAAATTGGTAGCAAGATGAGGAGAAACGAAAACATTGGTTAATGGTAAGGGACTAGGGGTATCACCAACTGAGGTGATAGGAAGATGATCTCCGTTGGCAGCTTGGACACTAAGGTGACCAGTGTAAGGAACAACATTTTGTAAATTGAGGGCGGAAGTGGTCATATGGTTACTTGCACCAGAATCTAAGTACCAGGTATTGGAAAGAGATGATGCAGTACCTGCGATGTTCATGGAAGCTAAGGTATTGATGATCATTTGGTTTACCATCTCAGGGGTGAGAGGAGCTGGTGACGCAGATTGTGAGGAACCAGGTTGGGAGGAAGAATCATACTGCAGAGAACCACTGAAGACAGATGAAGCATAGGGTGGAGTAGTCACAGAGTAAGCACTTGGAGCGGACGGCACGCTGTAAGGACCAGGGGCTGGCTGCACATAGTTGCGGGAAATAGAATTGCGATTCTTCTTCCGGCACTCTTCAATAACATGACCAGTGGCCTTACAATATCGACATATTTTGGCTTTACATTGATTAGCATAGTGACCATATTTCTTGCAGTTATGGCACTGAACTTTACTGATGTCCCTGGAAGGTGGTCTGGTGGTAGCAACATAGGCTAGAGGAGCCTCAACAGATCTCTGTTGTTCCAGAGTAGTTTGAGTGACCCGACATTGTTCTTCCCGTAGTAGTTCCTGAAGACAATCATCCAAGCTAGGAAGAGAAGCCCTGCTCATCAGATTAGATCGAACTGTCTCAAACTCTGGACGAAGTTTCATAAGAAACTGATCCCGATGACTAGATTGCTGTAATGGAAGTAATTCTGGGAGAAGAGCTGCAGATACCGAGGCAAACTTAATCTCATCATATTCGGACCACAGTCGGCGGAAGCCATTATAATATTCCTGAATAGACTGGGTGCCTTGAGTGAATTGAGAGATTTCAAGTTCTAATTGAAACTGGCGAGCAGCATTGCCCTGTTGGTAAATTTTCTTAAGATACTCCCACATATCACGGGCAGTTTTGCAGGGTTTGAGGTTGAGAATAAAATGTGACTCAACAGAGCCCAGTAACCATGTCTTGATTTTAGCATCCTTTGTCTTCCAAGCTAAAATTTTCTTATCATCGTCCTCAGGTTGAGGTTCAGATCCATCAATGTGACCCCAGAGTTCTTTTCCTTCCAAATAAATTTGAAATTGGAAGGCCCATGAGGTATAATTTGTTCCATCAAATCTAATCATAGTTATCTCATGTTTATCCATTACTAAAGATCAGGAAGAGAAGTACACACAAAGCAGGCTTGCAAAACTACAGACTGATAAAGATGTTCAGAGGAGATGTAATAACAGTAGCAGCACAAACGTCCCTGTCGACAGTGTGTGAAACCACACGAGGGCCCCACTTGGTGATCTAGGCACAGATCAGAGGGTGGAGATGAAAGAAGACTAGTTTTGTGCAAGAACTGGTCTTGGTCTCAGCCAGATCAAATCCAGATCCAGGATGATGGACGGCCGAGATGAAAACTGAGAAAAAAATTGAATTATCACAAAAAATGGTAGAAAACCAACCTCTGATGATGAATAATTCCAGAAAAAATCTTCATAAATCCAGGAATCTCCAGTCGACCAAGAGGGGAAGAGTCCGCTGATGTGCTATGATGATCTCAGGTGGGCCATGCTTGATCAGAGGTGATCAGCGAGGATCAGAGATGATCTGACTGACGGAGATGATCTCAGAGAGGCTTCCAATGCTTGGAATATGACGTAGGAAGAGGATCCAGAGTTGGAATGGAAGAAAACATCAGCCGAAACAATAACAGAAACCAAAGTCTGCACTGGCGAGACTGTCGTCAAGGTGCTGACATGCACGTGGGCCCCACCAGTGGAACTGACGACAGATCTGAAGGTTGAGATGGATGCACAGATCTTCTATGCAACTGATGGAAGTAGTCTCATCAAAAAACAGGTCAGATCAAAGATTTGGAGCGGCTGTGATGAAAACATGCGAAGAAGTCCAAAAAATCACAAAAGTTGACAGACGATCAACCTCCGATGAGAAAAAAATTCAGGAAAAATCACCAGAATTCCTGAAATAATCCTGCGGTCACACTGGGCTGCTTCTGCAGATGAGTTGATGATGATCTGAAGTGGGCCACGTCGGATCTGAGATGATCAGATCAGATCAGGGATTTTCTGGGATGATCAGATCAGATCAAGGATGATCTTACAGATCATTGGATGTGGAAGAAACTAAAACCCTAAGCTCTGATACCATGTTATTTAGGGAGAGAGATGAAACACAGAACATGAGAGAGATGAATGTCGTGCCCATCTTTGAGGGTCGACTGCTGTATATATAAGGGTTTAAATCCCTGATTACTCTCTAATTACAATCAATTACATATCTTAGATCCTACACTAAAGGCATAAATTAAGCAACAGTATCTGACTAATTACAATGTAATAAATGGGTATAATAAATGGGCTGGGCTTTGGCTGTGTTGGGCCTTGGCTTGCTTGACAACCAATACATATCGTTTTTGGGTATGCCCACTGCAACCAATATTTTTATCCTTGTGCATCACAACAAAATGCAGTCCTCATATCCTTAATAAAATCCATTACAAAAGTCAATGAAAGAGCTTCTCAACCTTTAAAATTGGAGTACCATATATTAACTCATCTTATGAATCAACCTATATGATAAAAGACGGGCTCATTTAGTAGCATTTGTAATTTCCGAATTGATAAAGATAAATATGGCTAATTCATATAGTTTTCCTTACTTGTCCCCACTATGTTGGGGTGCTACATGAATTCTGTTCCTCCATTCCGATATATCTTGAGCCAAATCTTAGATAACTTGCACTTCTATAGATCCATTTTTACTACATCCTCTTCGGCTTACCCATTCCACTTGGTGGGCCATCAAGCTGCATAGCCAAACTTTTCCTTACCGGTGCCGTTGTCGACCTGCGTAACATGCTCAAACCATCTCAAACAAGTTTCTCTAATTTTAACCCCTATTTATGCTACCCCTAAATGCTCTCAAAATTCCTCATTTCTAATATTATCCTTACTAGTTTTACCACACATCCACCTCAACATTCTCACTCTGCTACATCCATTTTGTGCATATGTTGCTTCTTGATTGGTCAACATTCTGTTCTATAAGTCGTAGCTGGTCTAATTGTTATCTTGTAATATTTTTCCTTCAATTTTGTTGGTACAGTTTTTATAGTCGGTCCCAAGCCCAGGTTGAGGGGTTGCGTTACGTAGGTTGACAGCCAGTGTAAAGTTTTGTCAAAATCCAAATATAGCTTTGTACAATCCACTAAAAAAAGTTTGTATGGTGCTTCGATAAAACAATAAGTGCATAATACATATATGCTTCTTCCATAATACAGAAAAACTAGGGTTTCCCCCTTCATCCAGGCATAATTAAAACAAAATCCAAGGATTACTAGTCAATCAAAGTTTGAAAATAAGTCAGAACTTACATTATCAACTAATCCCAGCTCATGTGCTATGAATACCCGCAGCCGGTCAAGAGTCTTATTAACTGATGCATGCTGACCCACCGCAAACACAATAAGATCCCCTGATTTAGCAGAGCATAACCTCAGCAATTGCTCTCTATTTTCTGGTTGCAGGCTTGATACCAAAGCTGGAACACCATCAACATCGCCTGGAAGTTCTCAAAGATTGGGAGTACAAAGCATTAAGTGTCGAAAACATTTGCATCATAAATTATCAAAAAGATCTGGAAGCACATCCATACCACCATCCAAGACCTTGAGAAACGGCAAACCCTTTGCACCAGATTTTATTGCCTCATTGTAGACATCGCCCTTCTTAAGAGCTGTGTTGGAATATCTTTTACCACCTGAAGGGACACATAATGCTTTGATGACCCCACCACTTGCCAAGGTATCTGAAAAAACCTTGAAATTGGACTCCAAGAAAACATCGGATACCTGCACTTCAAAAAACCCCAGCTCAAATAAACTACCTAGTGGTCCCCTCTAGAAACAGAAATCAAGTATAGTTTATAAGCTTAGTGTCTGTTATTAGTCTTTTCCTCTTAGAAATTTATTAATATTCTTCCATTTTCATTATGTAGAAAAAATCCCTTTGCATGTGCAAAAATGATGCAAATCTGACAACCTATTTTGTATCCAGGGTCTCACATGAGTTTGAATTACTTGAAATGGTTCTTTATATGTACACAGATCTAGTGTTGGTTGAAGGAATTTTATTGGCTGGAACCGATTTACGAGTCCCAATTTATTGATTTTGTTATCAATAGTGATGAAGTTCTATTTCACCATTGGCAAAACAGGGGACAAATAGCTCAGGAATGAAGTGGCAGATTGCGGGGGATAGAAATGGAGAGAGATGGTTATTTTTAGGGCTTTTTTGGGCACTGAGTTAAGGGATGCTGGTATCTTCCAGATAGTCTATTTTTAGAGAAACGGAAATGACCCTTTTCTGGTTCACATGTTATTTATTGATGGAGTTAACACATGATTTAAATGTGCAGGAGCCACCTTAGTTTGATCCAACTCACTCATTTCACATGCCTCAATAGACACCAGCCCAAGCTTCAGTTCAATCAAAGTGATCCACTGTTTTTTTTTAATAACCAAATTGATCAAATGTTGCACTAATCTTGTGTGAAATAGCTGACAGATTATTTTAAAAAAAATCTTGTGTGAAATATATGGTTATGTCTTCTCCTATACGATCAATCTAACATTATGGGACGGCTATGGTTGGACTGAAATATGGGCCACTTCCTATATAAAGTGGTCTGTGCAATACAATTGGACTTTGTCACACAAATGTTGGCCTCGCACAGGTTAAATCAGGACATTGCATTGAGTGGGTTTCATCTCTGAAGCACTCTGATGGCAACATGGGATAATTTCCTTTGGATAAATTAATTCTGGGATGGTACACTTGTGTATACAGGAAGCATAATTCTTTTATGCAGTATATTAAAATTTGACAACCGCACATTGGCTGGTTTAATAACTAAAGCAATTTCCATCCTTACGTAAACCCAAATTATCTCAAACATTATTTTTTTATTTCTTTTCTTTTATCGGAGTTGCCGCTTATCAGTAGCTAAAGTTCTTATCAGTAACTTCACACATCCTTCCAAGCATCCTCATCTCTGCAATATGAACTATAGCTTCTTCATGTATCTCTTTGTCAACCAACATTAAGCCCCATACAACATGCTAGATCTAACTGGTGTTTAATAAAAATGCCCCCTTTAGTCTAAGCAGCCAAGTATTTATTTAACATGTAATTTGAACAATATGAAACAAGACATATATTATTCTGTGTTTTGAATGGCTACTATTCCCTTCCTACAAGTGGGGTGCGACTCCATCTCCATCACTCAGTGCAGCTCTGTCATCTAGCATTTTTTAGGACGGAAGTGTCATTGCAGAAGGATCCAAACTGCACCAGAAGATTTTCTTTCTTATGCAATCTGTGATTCAAGTATTAATTAATAGACCATTGAATGTCTTTTTTTGGTAAAAGAGACCATTGAATGTTAGTTTACAACAATGATGCTTGATTGCAATAGGCTTGGTCATGTCTCGTTGATTTTTACGAACATTTGTCACAGATCAAATATGCTGCACTAACCAAGCAAATAATATATATATATATATATATATGTGCTGCACTAATCATGCCCTTCATCTGTGTGTACATTTGAGAGTACATTTGAGAGAGTGGTGTTCCACGAATGGTGGAACAGACGGTGCAAATACATTAGAACCACTTGTGGCATTAAGTAAATGAAAGTTTTGAAGTGCAAACAAATTTTGGATTAAGAAGGTGCCCCGGGAACTTTTAAGACAAGTTGGTCATAGTGCCAATTGTTAGGACAGGGCTTCATATACCAGTTTGGGCCTGTCGTTCTTGTGTAGCCCCACATCCCACATCGCCCAAGTAATGGGTTTGACAGGCCTTCATATACATGTTTGGGCCTTCCACCTATAAGCTTCCTTTTTGGGTTGGTACATGGCATCTTAAAGCAATTGGCAGGCAGCTTGTTCCCATAGTGTTTAATAAAGCAATAAGCAAATTTAGTCTTAAAAAACATAAACAGCGCTTCCACATTACAAAGATAAACAGTTAAGAGGCATGGAACATATCCCAAAATTGTTTGGAGGTATGAATATCAAAACAATTTGTTCATTATAAACAACAATTCAAGACCACAATTAATTTAGGGATTCATCTGTGCATGTGAAAAGCATACCTACAAATAGGAGGGCATACCTACAAGTGGGAGGTCCCTTCTAAGCATCATTGATATGAGACAAAGAAGACTTACATCTTTCAGTTCCATTTCAAACCGGAGGTCTGGTCTGTCTGATCCATATCGACCCATTGCTTCAGCATAGGTAAGCCTTGGAAACGGGTTTGGAAGTTGAATTCCTTTTATCTCTTGAAACACCTTCAATAAAAGTATCCAATGAAATCAGAGCTCCATGGAAAAATAGATCAACACCGATGAAGCTCACGAAGATGTAGAGTAATCAAGATTCCTAGAAAAATAGTGTTGAGTAAAAGAGCAAGGGCAAACATGTCTAATCAAGTCTTCATTAAGTTTCAGCATGTCTTCTAAAGGGGTGAAAGCCAACTCCATATCTAGCTGTGTAAATTCTGGTTGCCTATCTGCTCTCAGGTCTTCATCCCGAAAACACCTAAAAAATACACACACAAAAAAAAAAAAAATGATATAATAAGAAGTATGCTACAGTGCTTGTATGGCCATGATTGCATTTTCAGTTCTCTTTTTCCCATTGACCAACTTCCATCCTAATTCTTGAAGAGGAAGCAAATCCTTTTTTTTTTTTCCCAATCAAAAAGAGAAAGCAAATCATATTGCCTAAGTTTTGGTTAGGACCCTCATCAACCAGATGAATTATATGATCCTCAACACCTATTTATGCAAGTAAGCGTAGGCTTCACCTGTGCATGCACATATGGTGTATCCATAGCAAGGAGGATAAGATGAATGGTCTAGGATGCCAAAAAATGGGCTCACACATAAAAGCTCAGGACCCAAGAATCCTGTGTGATTTCTGTTCAAGGATCAATAGAATGAAATTTAAATGTCGATACAAATCTGTCAATTGCTGGGACCATAATTAGAAACAGTAAATAATGGTCCCGCAAAATAAAAATTAAAATAAAAAAAATAAGGCCCGTGGAATGTGGATGTAAGCACAATATCTGGTCTCTAGGTCATCATAATACAACAGAATCATAAATTAAAAGAAAAAAAGAAAAACCAAGGCCCAAGGATGCTAAGTATTATATCGGGTTAAGAAGCAATAGAATAAACCTGAAGAACCAGAGATTTGAAGTTACCTAGCTATTTGGTAATATTTGTCAACTGAAGATACCATCAGCATTTGCTTAAACAATTGAGGACTTTGGGGTAGAGCATAGAATGTTCCTGGCTTCAAAAAATCATGTTATTGACAATGAGACATCTAATAACATAAGATTCAATCAACAAAAGACAAGCCATCTTATCTGTCAAAGTCTGCAAAATTATAAAATAAGCTGTATATGAATGGTGAGACAAACTTACAGGCAAGGTTACAAACAGAAAACCAAGAACAGAAGAATTTAACGACACGTAAATGAGATGATCAGAGACACAATGGAGCATTTCAAGAGATTAGTGTCTCAACAAGAGAGATTTTACAAGCATATATCCATACATAAGTTATGCAAAACCTAGGCCAAAGTCAGAAATTTTGTTTGGACAAAGTGGCAAATTTTGAAGACCACTTATGATAAAGGTTATTTTGTCATTTACCTTATCTTTCATTAATGCAGTAGCAACCAAATTAATTGCTATAGAGCTTCAGAAATTTATTTATTTAATGACCAAAATTCAATTACGTGAGTTTCTTCTTTTATTTTTTATTGTTTCTCTTATTTATTTATTATATTTATTATATATATATATATATTGAAAGATAACATTTTCTTAAAGAAGTCATAAGGTATAAGAGACATATACTGGAAAGCCATAAAAACATTCATACAAGGCAACAAGCTACGCCTACAACAGAAAAGCCACTAACACAAGCACTCAAGCAAGACAGGAAAGTATGAAGAAATGTTCCATATATCTGAAAATGAAACGAAATTTGCTCCTGCCTTAGCTAGAAGATCGGTCGTCGAACTGGCACAACACTTTCTGTGAGAGAAGCAGGTGTCAAGATTTCTAGCTAGGTACAGCACCTCCTCCACCACATCAACAAGTTCCCATGAGCCAATATTAAGCCCCAAGGCCCACTGGATAGCACATAGGGAATTGCCTAAATTTAATTACATGATCATTCACTTCAACTGTTATTCATAAATCCATGCCATAGAGCCCACTCTGGTGGAAATAACCAACAAGCCACTCAGCAACAAAAAACAATGGAGCATACGCAATTACAGATCACATTGGGCCCACCCAACAATGGAACCTACCGTTATTCCATCTGAGTCCACTGTGAATTCAATCATCAAGGAAGCGACATTATTATAACATTATTGCATGGAGAAGGCACCACAGTGATCTAAACATTTGAGTGGGTCCTATCATACCACTTGATCTCAACATTCTTAGTGGGTTCTGTAATGAATGGTTGGAAAGAGTTTGTATACAGAACACACTTGTATACAACCAACCAGTCATTCTTGCCGGCAATTCACCATAGAACACATGTAAATGAATGGAAGAATTACATGTTTAAGAAATCAGGAGAAGGTGAGACTGATAAAGACCCCAGGTGAAGTAGTGAGAAAAGACATGCTAGAATATAGATTTACAAAGAGCATAGCTCTAGTAGGGTTTAGCAAAAGAGTAGAACTAACAAAAGTGGCCCCAAATAGTTGGGAACTTGGGATAGTGTTTCAATGGTGACAACAGTAATACTTCCTCGACACATAATTGACCAGTCTGAGGGTAACGTTACCGGCTCTTAATAGATATTACTCTGGAATAATACACCATATTACTGCCTTTTTTTAGGGGATAGATTTATGGAGTGTTACTTGTATGTCTGTCCTGTACTCCACACACATACACACACCAAAAAAAAAACCCCACATCCCCACCCACAAACAAAAAATAAAAACCACAACCCCCCACACACAGAGTACACTTCACATTAGTTAGTTATAGGGGTTTTGGAATTTGGACAGATCTCTCAAGTGTTTTACAATGGAACTTTTTAAGCAAGCCCCAATTTCATGGGACAAGGCTCAGATGATAATAAATGATGGTGATTGCCATGCCCAAAATGATAAAACAACTTAAAATTAATGGATGGAAGAAAATGACAATTCAAATTCATGTCTCTACATTTGGATACGCACAATGCAGGGAAAGAGTGCGTGACAAGCTAACTTATTTAGAGGGTAATATCAACCAAGGTGTGAGACAAGGTGTTCCAATGGCTCAAAGACTGAGGCTAGAGCGTAAGCATCAAGAGCATGCCTTTTCTTAATAACTAAATGATTACCTTAAAATGTATTATAAAAACAGAAAACAATAAAAATTTGGCTGTTTGAGTTAGCTAGGTTGAAGTTAAATCTAGATATAATAGCCTCTTTTTTTTTCTTTTTCTTTTTTTTTTTTGTTAAAAAAGGACTGGTAAGTTCTTAAAATTACAAGCTGGTCATCCCCTTTTTATTAGAAACAATATATGTTAATGGGGCATATGCCCCAATATGGAGCATGACTAAAGTGCACACTTCATCTAGGGTGTCTGTCGTCATATGTGCCTCATACAGTGAGACATACACCCTAAATGCAAGTCAACTTCAGACTTTGAGGCACAGAGGGTTTTTGGGTAGCCCTGTCCCTAGGTGGCATAAGCCCCAAACACGGCCGACAAAGCAAACCACCCATTCCTTCTATTGAGACATTTAGATGGCCATAGCCTGTGAAAAAGAATTCATTCACGAAGAAAAAGGAAGGATCTAGCGACTAGCGAGTGCATAACACTACAAAGTAGAAGGCAATGCATTTGGGATCCATGTGAGCCAACCATTGGCAACTTCAAATAGTGAATTGGTGGCACCCACAATCTACTGCTTGTAGCCAAAAGACCACAAGATAGAAAAATTAGTTCAGTGCTCACAGATAAAAAAAATTGTTAATCAGCAAAGGCCATGATGGTTTAAGAAGATTTAGTTTAATTGTCCATCTTGTGAACCCTCAAAAATATAAATGTAATCAACCAACCAGGGTTTCGGGCTACAAAAAATTCTTCCTAGATTGCTCCTATCCACTGATTGAAGTCGCCATATATATGGTTATGGGGCTACATAATGCAGCACGCACTACAAAGAAATGCATGCTATGCTACTGCATCAATCATTTACCCCAAAAAAAAATAAAGAAAGATAACTGGTGCAGATCAATGGTTAGTACAAATCCATTAACAGAGATATTACGAAAAGCAACAAGCAAAAGCCTATGCCAGGTTGAAAAACTCATATACCTGAACCCGCGAAGGTACAAGGTAATCACGAGCACCTTCAGGTGTGGATCTAGATAGCATTGGAGTCTCAATCTACCTTACAACCATTATAAACACTTGGTCAATAGAAAATAATATCTACATCATAAAAAATGACTTCAAGCACAAGCTCAACTAAGAATGAAAAATGTTTAGGATGACCTCCACATGTCCCATTAGTACCTCCACGAAACCATGGGCGTCCTCTAAATATCGTCGGATGAACTTAACCACTCTATGCCGCAGCATTAGGTTTGACTGCATCTGCTGCCGGCGTAAATCAAGGCATCGATATCTAGTTACACGCAGCAGTGCATGTTATATTAGATAAAACACACTACAATATAGACCACATGAAAATAAGAAGGTTTTGAAAGATAACAAGGAATCCATCAGCACGTGTACACGGTCCTTTCAGATACAAGGAGAGCATTACAACTAAATGAGCCACAACACTTGACAAATAAGAATGTCTTTATAGCTAAATTATCAAAAAAAAAAAAAAAAAGAATCACAATCATCAAATTAGCCTTAAACCAACAAAAAGGGGAGCCTTAAAGAGTTCTACTAATTAGCTTTTAAAATGTTTTGCAACATCCAAACTCATTAAGGTGTGCACCGGTTAGAAAGACTGGGAGAGATTTACAGTCAGAAGGAAAAAAAAAAACCCTTAAGATCATTAAATCTAATATTAGTAATTGTTTAAAAAAATCAACTTCATTTCAGGATGTAGATGCAATCTATGAATGAGATGCAGATGCTAAGACCCCATTCTCTTCATCTTTCTGGAGCGGTATGAGTTTGTTTGGCCACTGTTTTTGTAACTTTGAAATGTAAGGTCGTGCAAAGAGCATGTATGAAAAACCAATAGCAAAGGTCAATATAAAAAAATTAGAAACATAAAAAAAATTGCAAATTTGGGAATTTAGAGTTACATAATCATTTCTATATCACACTCAATATAGAAATTTAGACACGTATAAAACTTTGAAAATAACATGGTAAGGAAAGGATTCATGGAAAAAATTAAAATATTTGCTTCAATTATGCCAGTTACCTCAAACGGATCTCCTCGGTCACTGTCTCCTTTGCATCATCTGCAGTTGTAACCAAAAAAGGCAATGCAGATCTAACAGAATTTAATACCAGCACATACTCTGCAGCAACCTGTAATGGTAGCAATAACATATAAAAGAGCATTCAACATTTACAAATTTGGAAAAAAGACATTACAGGAATACTATAAATGGTCAGAACATATGATGAATCTTGAAAACCATATACGGCAAGCAAGAAATGCAATAGCAACAAAGCAAGACATGCAACATCCAAGCCAAATCAAGACCATGACCTACCTAAATTTTCAAGTTCTCATTTTTCTCATTCAAGTAAAACAAGGGCCTGTTTGTTTGCAAGAAGGATAGAGTACGAGTGAGTCAATGTCACATTATGCAGAGTAAGAGTGGCGTAAATGTCACATTATGCATAAAGTTAAAGAGGATTGGGTTGAAATAAAATGAGAAGTGGGTTGCTTTGCATGTGTTTGGATGGTTGGTGTAAAGTAAAAATAAAAAATAAAAGGTTTTAATTGAAGAGGATGGAGTAAAACACATTTTATTATATATTGTGGGCATAACTCATACGTAGAGTGAAGAGGAATAAAAGAGGAATCCAAATCAGCGACATAGTTACTCCTCTTGTCTCCTCAGGGCCATCCAAACATATTGAGTGCAATTTTCTACTGTTGGGGCCAAGTCCACTCCTCTTTCACTTCACCCAAGCGCAAAAAAACAGGCTAGTGAAAATAGCACGTAATGATGGAGTCTAGGAATCGCAATGGGTTGCGTTAGGTTTGGATTTAGGCCGGCCCAACTGAGTTATACCTAACCCCATACCCAACCCTACTCA
Organism: Persea americana; assembly: GCA_029852735.1. Classification (NCBI taxonomy): domain Eukaryota; kingdom Viridiplantae; phylum Streptophyta; class Magnoliopsida; order Laurales; family Lauraceae; genus Persea; species Persea americana. Next base: position 79,715,965 of record CM056810.1, read on the forward strand.
TGACAGGATTTCTAATCTATGATACCAACCAACCACGCCCCATTATCGGTGCAGATCGGGTCAGGTTCAACATTGGTTATTTTTTAATATAAGGGAAAACGTCAAAACATGTAAAGGTGTAGGAGATGAGAGAGAGTCTAAGCTGCACCTTCACAGTTGTACACTCGTCCACTACATTGCCTTGCTAAAGCTCGCGCATGTAGGTTCACTAAAAGAATCATACCATAAATGGGAAGGGGTGGGTCAAACCCAACCAAAACTTGAACCCAGCCTTTGTTAAGTAGTTAGTTTGTTGCACCTTTAAAACCTAGGCATTTTGGGTGTATTGGTTAGCAACTTAAGATGGTACCAGAGCAAACACATCCCAAGTTTGAATCCGCACGGGGCAAAAAAGGCCCCATGCCGTGCTGCAGCCCCGAACCTGCGATCAAATAGATCAACACCTCGGATGGGGTTGATCGAATCCAACAAAAGGATTCCAACAAGAAGAACACCCATGATACTGGAAAACACTAATATTGGAGAAAACTCAGAGAAATCTTTGATTAATTGAAAATAAGCATTAAAATTACAATGAGGTTTCATCATCTTTATATAGAGAAGTAGGATCGATTCCTTAGCAAACAAGACTTTCTAAATAAAATTGGAAAATAGCTAATATTAATCCTAATCAAACAATGATACAAAATCAGAAATAGAAATAGAAATAGAAAGATGTTGCCACAGTAGCTCTCAGTCAATATTGAGCCTATGGATTGAGCCCAATGGACCGGGTTGACCTATAGGTCAATGGGTTAGCCCAGTAGACTTCTTGGGCCTGGTCGGTACAGCACCATGCCGTGTCTTGTGTGCAAGCGCATGTGCGCGGGGCAAAAAGGCACATGCCACGTCTTGTGTGCGGGCACATATGCGCAGGGCAAAAAGGCCCCATGCCGCATCTTGTGCAAGCATGTGACTCAAGTCAAGGCAGTGTCCCACCCGAGGGGGGAACCTAAGTATAAAATCTCATACCCACCCTAAACCTGACAAACCCACTAAGAAACCCGCCCATAATAGGAGCAGATCGGGGCAAGTTCCGTTTAAACCTGACCCATTGTTATCCCTATTGGAGTGCTAAACCATAAAATAGCAGTTGAATTTAGGACCTGTTTGGTTGCAGACTTCTGCTGCATCAACACAGAATGACAGAATGCCCAAAGCATAGCCAGCAGAAGCGTGCCAACACCAAGTACCATTTTATGAATCAAAAGGCAGAAAGGCAGGTCCCAGCTCCACTAAAATAAGCAGAAGCAATTGCCCAAAAAATAGGTTTTGGAGCCACATAAAGCAGACAAACCCTTGAAATTCATGAAGGAAAGTCACTCCCAAAAGGTGAAACCAAAAGGGTTGTTTCAAAAAGTGTTCATTTTTATTTTTTCAACCCAATCCAAACAGTACGCATCCAGGAATAGTAACCCTATAAATGCATAATCATTAAACGGTACCTCTATTGTTCCAGTTTTCATCTTCTTATTTACAGACTCACTTGGTCGAGATCGAACAAGACCCTCCACAGCAACAACATACTCAAGTCTCAGCTTATTCACCACAAAATGAGCATCAGGGAATTGGTCAGGGAGTGTTGTAACCTGAAAAAATACATAAATATCAATAAATCAGAAAATGAATGACTACCAAGTGAGCAGAATTCCTCAACCCAAGCGCCTTTAAAACAACAATTGACTGCCAAAAAAAAGTGATTAAAGACTGTTTCCGGTATCTTGTAGTTAAGATCAAATTCCACAACAAACTAGTCTATAATGAAAAGAGCAACCAACAATTATAATTCGACAGAGTATGTGTAATAGTCCAATCAAGAAAAAAAAATAGGATGATATTCGGATTGTTTGATGGTGCTGAAACCTCACGTCAAATCATTCAACGGAAAACTCAACCTCAACCTCCACATATACTATTATTCTTCTCATAAATCTACTACAAATCTTTCCATGATCATTTTCCCCATTTATATAGTTTTTTCTCCTAGATAAAGGAACAAGAATAAGAGATTTGGATGAGAATAAGATAGAAAATAGAGGATAAAGATAGAGAATAGATGAGAGAAGATAATGATAAGAAAAATGAGAAAAGGATCGTTAAGATCCACTACTCCTGAAACAAACCTTGCGTCAAAGGTTTCAAACGCTTTTGGATCCGCAAAGTAGCATATAGCAACCAACTCCTGGATCGAACACCAAACAGACTAGGACAAACACTTTCATTAGGTTGCAATAGTGCTGCATCATTCATCTTAGACTCCTCAATTTCTACCAGGCTTAGTAGAGCCTCAACATTTGCAGCCATAACATGAAGCCTGCAGTCAGTTCAATGAGTTGGAAACTTGGGATTTCAATAAGTTGTGAATGATGCCTGAATCCACCAATATTGTCTGGCAGCCATTAAATCATCTCCCAATCTCTCATGGTTTGTGGTGAAGTGTTCCTGTTCGGGCATTGAATGAGATTGTTACCTAGGTACTAATTCCTACTCACCCCTTTCATGAATTTCACAATGAAACCTCCTCAAATATAAACTACCAGAAATGAGTTGCAACTTACAACTGACCCAGATTTCATTCAATTCGAATAATATTCGCCACTGATTGACATCATTTTTCTCACACATAATCTAAAATTTTATTCAGCATAAAGAATATCACTTCAATCCAATGGCATTGTGATATTCAGTTTACCTGCAAATGATGGGATTAGTTCAGTTCCAACTATCTACAGCGATGAGGGTGGGCTCCACAGTGAAGATCTCACCCAAAAAAAAAAAAAAAAATGTTGTACTCTTGGGGCCTGTTAGGATGAGGATAAAAGTGGGGAGGAGAAAATCTCTAGAGGAACATTTTTGTCCTAGTTGGGTCTCTTTTAGATGAGAAAAGCAATTCTCCTCTTAACTAACTTTTGCAAAAATTAGCAAAAATTATTTTCTCCCAAGGGGGTGGAGAACACAGTTCCTTCATGGTTAAAGAGTAGCATTTAGCGATTTAAGAAATATTTTTTTGACCTACACAAATCTATAAAAGTGGTCTTTTAGATATACAGGCGCCTGATTGCTCCTCCAAGGGTGGACAGAAAACCCATTTCTCTGGAAAAACACAATTTTTAGCATTAAAAGGTGGAACTTTTAACAACCAGCTTCACCACATATTTCTACTTAGGGAAAGGTTACTCATAAAACGTTTTAGACCTGCAGTTCTGCATAGCTTTCTCCATTTAAATCCAAGCAAAACGGAGAATCACTTCTACAGCAAAAAGTAGTGAATCATCAAAACGGTATTCTCCGCCTTTAAATTTCTCCTCATTTCTCCAGCTACTGGGAATTCCCCAGTTCGTCATTTCTCCTTATTCAAACAAGCCTTACGTCTAACATCAAAAGCAGTGGGGTGTTGTAAAATCAACTCTCCCCACAAAACCCATGAAAGCAAAAGAACCAAAACGCGTACCTGAACAATCCCGGTGTGGTCTCTGAGATTGACGAATGTAACCCCGCCGTGAATCCGATGCAGCGCGACCCACCCGCAGATCCTGACGCGCCTTCCGACGTCCCCCGCCGTCAGATTCCCGCAATAGGCGGTCCGGCTGACCCATTCGAGAGAAGTGTCGGCGGAAGTTGATGTTTTGAGATCTGAAGCTAGGGTCTTTGTTGGGGGAGGAGAAGAAGCAGATGCAGATGCAGAGACCGTCGAAAGTCTTTTCCTCGGAGGAAATCTCGATTGGAGTTTCAGGAATCGAGGGAAGGAGCGAAGAGATCGAGAGGATGAGAGGAATCGATGGGTTGTGATGAAAGGAGAAGACGCACGAAAAATCAAAGACATGGTTTTTTATCGATTGTAATCAACAAGAAGAAGGAGGAAGAAGTAATACGTTTTCGTGGAAGGAGATTTCCATCATATTATCTTCATTCGTGGGGTTTGGGAGGGTTTGTGGGATGCGGATGTAGAACAAGCCGAACCGGTGCTGTGGACGGTTCGGTCTGGTTTGGTGCAACTCAGTTTGGCCATCCGGTTTGACTCGGTTCACTCGTGAGTCATAGCATTGAAAATAAAACAACAATCATCGTCGTAAAAGCCTTGTCGCAACTATATTAGGCTGCATGAATTTTATTTCCCCATTCCAATCTATAATAAATCAATCCATACGTAAATTGTATTTTTTCAGATTTATTTTTACCACCTCTGCCTATTTTTCTTGATGGGCCATCAACTTAGATACGGTGGTTCAGGTACCCTTTTGAGCAACTTTTTACTAATAGTTCAATTGTTACATAACTAAGCTGGTGAAAGTGGCGGTTTGGTTGATCCTGACCTGACTGGTTGCTCAAGTGAAACATTTAAAACGGTGGTGAAATCTATGGTGCCTAATGGATCTGTGTTTGACCCGAATCCTTCTTAGTCTCGGTTCGACCGCATTGCATTTGGATTTTTTGCCATTGGCTAGGCTGAGGCCCTGTTTGGCAAATCTTATCTACATAAAATAGATCTATATGATTTATATCTATTTCAAAAGGAGTGATTTGAAATAGATGTTTTATAAATTAATCGTTTGGTAAGACGAAAAAACTGGTTGAAATAGACATTTCAAAATCCAACGTATCTCGGAACTTAGGGGTGTAAAAAAAAAAACCGTCTAACCGTCAAACCGAACCGAACCGAATCGAACCGCGGTTAATAATCGTGGTCTACGGTTCGGTTACGGTTACGGTTAATGAAACCCAAAAACCGCACGGTTCGGTTCGGTTACGGTTTTCCATACAAATTTACGGTTATTAACCGAACCGAACCGTAAAATACGGTTCGGTTAACCATATGCGGTTAACCGTTCCATTTACAAATAAAAGAAAAAAAATAAGGGGGGTAAATGAAAATTTTCTTACCCTATACATGAGATGAGATGCAAAATCAAACCCTAGCATTTTTCAAACCTCTCACCCCCTCCCTCTCAACGAGAACCATCCCAGGGCCTCTGTCTCTCACCGCCTCTCTCCATCTCCCCTCCCCCATCTCCCTCCATCTATCCTCTCCAGATCTCTCTCACCGCCACAATGCACGTAGCAACCCATTTATTTGGTGCAATGATCATATTGCTACACATCGAATGGAAGTGGAGATTTAATTCTGAATGTTGGTTGGATTTGTGTTCCTATTGTATGTATGTAAATGGAATGTATCAGCAGATGCTAGAATGGATATGATGCTGCACAGGTTGTTGTGAGTGAATTCCATTGTTCTCAGTTAGTTGTTGGGCAAATGCCATTCTAAAACAAGGGGGGACCAGATTAAGTTGGTTTCTTCTGTTTGCTTGAAAATCTCCACATCAAGTAGCTACTTCAAAGACTGCACAAGCGTTCACTGTTTTCTGTACAGTAACACCCTTGACCACATCAAGAGTCCTATTCATGAACATTTCAAAAAACAAATAATAGAGTGAAGTTGCTGCTTTGACTCCTCTATTTTCATTGTTCTCTTTACAACCCTACTGTTTCACATAACACTGGTCATCTATATGCCCATTTGAGCTTCAAGTTAACAGCAACCAGGCAATTCCAAGTTATCTGTGCAAGATCCATTCCAACAGCAACATTCCATTCTACCAAACAGGGTTGTTAGATTTTTCTACGGTTATTAACCGTAACCGAACTATCTAATGCGGTTAACCGCGGTTCGGTTTTCCACGGTTTTTATACACACAGTTACGGTTACGGTTTTTAAGACATAAAAACCGCGGTTACGGTTCGGTTAACGGTTTCCCCAAAATAACCGGTTAACCGAACCGTTACACCCCTATCGGAACTTTATTAATTTTTTGAGTTCAACATTGAATCTGTGGCTAAAGTTTAAACTCATATCCATTTTCAATCTCCCAAAGTGGATCAACAGTTCAGATTGGTTGTGTGGGTCATACAAAAGTCAAAAAATATATCTAGTGTTCTCTTTTTCATAAATATCTCAAGATTATCAACAGATCAACGGCTGAGATTTAAACAAGTGGCCTTTCTTAGGCTTAATCAGATATACTATGGTTTAGATTATGATTTTGTGGCCCAGATTTTTTTTGAAAAAAAATGGAAAAACAGATTGGACAAAAATAAGTGAAACTGGGCAGTTTTGACAGATTACATCATCGATTCTCTGGTTTTCATCACCTTTCTCAAGATCTGTGAAAGATTACTGGCTCAAACTTTCCTTCATGGTCGTTTTCATTCGTCCAATGAGAATCAACGGTTCGGATGATGATTGTGGGCCCCACAGAAGCCCAAAAATGGGGATCTAATGTTCTACCATTTTTCACAAATGTAGAAAGTTTTGTGATGATCCAACGGCTCAAATCTTGTTCGTTGGCCGTGTTTGGGCTTCGCGACACTTTGAACGGTCTGGATTATAATTATGGAGCCTATAATTTTAGAAACAATGAAAGAAATGGTAAGTCCAAAAGTAATGTCTTCATCAGCCTCATCATCTATCTGCTTCAGCTTGATAAGTCTTTTTGAAATTGCACCGATTTTGAGGCTATCCAAAACAGAGGTAAAGCATCTTTTAAAGTTTTCAAATGAAGGCACATGAATCCTTTCCAAACGGTCAAAAAACTGTTTGGAATGAATTTTAAGAGATGTAGAGGATGGAAATAGACATGCCAGACCGGCCCTGAGTGTAAACTTAGGGTCCTAAACCTTTGTCGGGTCAGACTCAACCTGATACTCTACCCGGTTTGACGGGTCTTATCTACTTGAAATAGACATGAATGCAATATATTTATTTGAAATAGGGTGGTTTCAATCCTATCTCGTTACAAATTGATTGCTTGGTATGCCTGTTTAATCCCCAAAAAAACAAACTAGTCATTCTAAAAAAAATATATAAGGGCAAAGTTGTCTAGAGTGAAAGTAGTGTATTTGGAGCCGTTTGAAAACTCTGATATAATTAATAAGAGCTAATTAGATAAAAATCTAGACTAAAACCTCTAGTTTTTAAGATCTAATTTATAATTAGTTTGCTTGATAAAGTTATATAAAAAACAACTGCTATTATTTTATTAGGTAATTAGAACCCACCTTTTAGGGGTTCTTTGGCAACTCTACTATTAGAGTCAAGTGAAATAAAGCCCTCATTTGACAAAAAAAGTCACATGAAAGGCACTTTAATTCAAAATTCCCATCCTTTTTTGCAGAAAAAAGTAAAAAAGTAACCTCCTTCCTCCACTAAAAAAAAAAAAAAAAAACACTCTTACTTTTAATACAAAAAGTCAAACAAAATTCCATACCAAACAACTAAAAATAAAATACCATCAAAACCCACTTATATTTTATGCTTTCTTCAAGATAATCTTTATTTCACTCCACTATAGTAGAGTAAAGTTAAATGAACCCTAACTGTGAGGCCCCACTCCTTGTGGACCCTCATTTGAATTTGAATATTATAAGTTAAAGTGTTTATAGTGTAATCATATTAGTTAATAGGAATTAGTAAGGGTAGATAGGTATTTTCCTAAGTCTTAGCCCATTTTCTAGGAATTAGGCCTTTGGGTATATTTATAGGTTTTGTAGGGTGTCAATTGTAATTTTTATATGGTTTTAGCTATTAGAGGCCCTAGCTAGTAAATAAGTTATTATAGGAAGGATTTTCTACTCGAGAAGCTTCTAGAATTCCCCCAAATGACCCATTTGCCCATGTCCTTATCTTCAATTCTGTTTTAACTAAAAGGCCCTTTTGGTAATTATCCCTAACCCTAACCTATTTAAGCTATCTCATTTCAAATGAAACTAAACCGTAATTCACTCTCATCTCTCATTTCTCAAGAGCCCTAACTCTATAAACCCTAGCTCAAGACCCTAATCTAGAAGAAGACCATCTACTACAATTTCTATCTGAGTGGTCAGGACCACGATTCCTCCCTTTTCCGAAGCTAGAGATCTTGATATCGATCCCGGGATTCCCCTTCTTCAGGAATCGAATGTTGAGTTCATTAGTGCTAACTCCTTGGGGCCCATAAGGGTGTTTACCCAGCTTCCCTCTAACCCGAAGGGATTATTCCAGTCCAAAGGGTTGGGAATCCTCTGATAGCAAAATATATATATTTATAGTATAGATTTTTTTTCCTACATATTATAATTGAATGAAGATTCTATTATATTAAAATAAAAGAAAAATGGAAAGAGAAGAGAAAGAGTGAGGAATATTTTTTCAATCTTAAAACCATAAATTAAATGCTTGAGCGAACTATATAAATGGCTATTGATTTTGAGGACACAGAAGGTAGTAATATAAAAATGAAGGGGCCTATTTGCAAATACTAAAACCGCAATGGCGTATTTGCAAATCCTACGAATCTTAGGGGGGTATATAAAAAAAGCTCATAATTTTATTTTTTGCAAATCTTATTTTACGAAGCAACTCATTTTACAATATGCGCCACTAAAATATTGAATGAAGGAATTAAAAGATGAACTTTCAAACTAAAAGGCGAAAAAATCATAAAATAAAAGAAGACATAAAAGTTAAGGACTAAAAGGTGTATTTGGATTAATTTTTGTAAAATGTTTTTTAAGGGTTCTAGCTTTTGAGAAGTTTAAAAGGCCTTAAAAGTTAGTTTGTTAAAAATCAGTAGAGATATCAATAAAACCCCCAATCCAAACCCACCCTGCCCCCCTGCCCCCCCCTAAGGAAGTATTTGATTGATAGTGGGTCTGTCAAGTTTAGAATAGGTTTCGGTTTTGGTTGAGCTTATCTCAACTTGTCCCGGTTAGAGACGGTGGTGTCGTACAATTGACATTGGAGTGTTGGTAAGGGCACTAGGTCATGGGTTTGAGTGTGGCTCTCAAAAGAGAGGAAACACTTTTTCATTTTCCAAAACTTAAAATCAGCTTTATCAAACCCAACGTAATTCTTATCTGCCACAAATTAGATTTAGCACTACAAACTATAAATCTGTTAAGGACAAAACATATGTCAATTTGGTTGAATTTGGATTTAGACTGACTTATATCAAATCCAACAAGTCATCATCCCTACAAATCAACCTTTCTCACCATTCACAACAAATCAAAATTAGATTCAACAGACATCTAACCATCCAATTAAACCAATTCAGAGAGAAATCTAGCCATTCAACATACTTCTAGCAATCCAATTAACAAGTCAAAATCAAATTTAATAAACAAATCAACAAAGTTTAGATCGGAATTACGGTAAAGGTGTCCTTTGCATAGATCTAAGTGGCACCATTATTGCAAAGACCGTTATCCTTTGGATAATCCGCAGTGGGCATGAGATGAGGGCTGAGTTAGAATTAGGGTTTGGAAATTCGCAAAGCAAAAATAGGAGGATTAGGGTTAGAGATGGAGATGAGATTTTGCAAGACAACAAAACAAAGAGATGGAGATGAATTTCTTGTTGCATGAAATGGAAGAGATGAAGATAAAGAGAGAAAAAGGAAATGAGAGAGATGATGATGAAAATAGAGAGATATGTATGAAATCACATTTGAGAGAGATGGATGGTCAGGCTTGGCGAGTTCTGCCTTCTTCTTCCTTCCCTTTTCTTCTTCTTTCCCTCTTCTTTCTTCCATTTCTGTGAGTTGGTTGCTAGTGGAGTTGTCGAGAGAGGCATTCCTCGGTGAAAAGTGTCTTTTATATGGGGCTTGGATTCACCATGGAAATAAGGCTCCCATGCCCCCTATGGGGATTTAAAGTCTAGGGTTATCAAGGAAAATTTTGATGTGGCAAAATCCTCTTTCCACATATTTTGGCTACACCAAACACATGAAAAGCCCATGTTCCTTGAAAAACTGTTCATTTTCCTATGAAAATTGGTTACACAAACGTGTCCTTAAATAAAACACACAGAAAAGTTAAGGACTAAAGGTGTATTTGGATGAACTTTTTTAAAATATTTTTTAAGAGTTCTAGCTTTTAAGAAGTTTAAAAAGCCTTAAAAGTTAGTTTGTCTAATTTCTTCAATTGAATTTGATCCAACAGAGATAGCAATAACTCGAGTTAGAAAGGACGAGCCCCCTCATTGCTCATATTAAGGATGTGTTTGACTGATAGTGGGTTTGCCAATTTCAGAATAGGTTTCGGTTTTGGTTGTGCGTAACTCAACTTGTCCCGGTTAATACTCTATATGTTACTTTGGAAAACTTACATGCAACACTGATGTCGTACAATCCTCCATATACAGCATTATAAAAACTACAATTAGCGTTGTTTGGCAAGTCTCCTTTTTGAGTGCTTTAATATCATTTGACAAAGTTTTTTTTAGACATGTTTTCATTTTTCATTTTTTTCAAAAAATGAAAATAAAATAGACACTAATGTCTAAAGTAAAGCCATTTGACACCTTTCTCCCTTTTACCTAGATAAGTTAGCTAATATGATTCATATAATAGGACAAGTTAGCCTCTAGTACTTTAACTTTTCAACTAACTTAGGAGGCAATTAGAATCTCTAAAAATAAGGTCAAGTCATTTTAGAGCTTTTGCCTTAAAAAAAACTAATGGAGATGCTTTTTTAGAGGGTTTATTTATTTATTTATTTATTATATCAAGCGGATTGAGATAGGCAATGCAAACGTTACAAGCATCTTGAATGAAAATGACCACATAGAATTTTCAAAACAATGCAAATGATAGAGTCTACATTGTTACTTCTAAAAAGTTGGCCCCAATTACTACAAATGATAGAATCTACATTGGATAAATGAGGAGTAGAGTAAAATGAAGTAGATTTCACATGTGGAGTGAAGTAGAGGAGAAGTAGGATGAAGTTAAAGTAGAGTACTTCACTTTACTCCATTTGGATGCTTATTGTGTGAAGTTAAGGTTTGGAGGATAATTCACTTTTACTTTAAAAAATGGAAGTATATTAGGGTTGAAGTGAAATAGAGTATATATGTGGCTGACAACATTACTTTATCTATCAAGCCAGACTCATCCAAATAGGATAGTATTTAAAGTTTAAAACCGTTAGTGTAATGCACCAATTCCGAATACCTAGATTACCGTCAAGGTACCCGAATTCGGGGCGCTACTTCCCAGAAAACCCGAGAACTTCCAAGATCGTAGGTCCGCAGTGAGGTCCAATTTAAAACTTTTTGAACAATATATCATCTATGGTTAAATTGCGGAAACAAATGTAACAATAGCGGAAGCATAAGGTATCATATCAAATGAATCAAGTGTGACATGCTCGGGTCCATCCTAAATCTCAGAATATGAATAAAAGTCTGTATATATTAGTCTACCTCCTTACTCACAACATAACCACTCAAAATCCCAACCAAAAGAAGGTACTTTCACACCCCCATGGCAGGCACTCTATCATCCAGCTCGACCTCTTGGTCAGCTGGTCCCCATCCATAGTCTCTGGCTATGGGCGCTTCAACGAGCCCGTCGCCCTCGTAGTCGGGGTCAATACCTAAGCACCAAGAATGGGTCAGATCCAAGGATCTAGCAAGACACAATATACAAGTAACATAGAATGTATGCATCAAAAGAGTAGAGACGATCATATAATCACAAGAATAGTAATAGTACATTATCTAAGCAATTGAGCAAAATAAAGCAGTTAGAGTCAGGATAAATTAAGTTATCTAATCTAACAGACAACAACATGGTACATTCAAACAAGTTGAACACCGTCGGATATTATGTTGCGGCCCTCCCATACTGAACACAGTCGCGGCGGGGAAAAGTAACCAGTGTTAGGGAATGACGAGCCCCACAATTAACACTCATCACTCAAAAGACCGGATCCGGTATCACACCATTCGTCTAAACATAGCTCATCATGATAGCTCACTCAACACTCATAATAGTTCATACCAGTGATGATCAGTCCAAAGGCTGAGCTTAAGACAACTGAGTGAATGCTAATGCTAATGCTGACTCAATGAAACAATGCAGGTCTGTTTCTGTCTAAGCTTGCCTTGCGCGAGTAAGGTCCTGACAAGTCCCTAAGAGGTCCAAGTACAAGTTCAATCCATGGATCACAGTCCAAGTCCAAGTCCAACATTGAATCCATACTAAGGCCCACCAAAACCATGACCTTAGTCTAAAACAGTCCAAGTAAGATAACAAGTTCAGTTCCAATAATAATCAATCAAATCTCATCCACAATGACTCATCAGTCCAACATAACCAACCTCTTCATCCTAGAGTACCATTCACCCCCAACTTAGGCCATATGAGGGCCCGCCTAGACACAGACACGGGTCATTAATCACCCAATCACATCACCGGGTCACCTCTAAGTAATCCTAGGTTCATGTCATTCATTTTTCATTTAATTAATGGGTATAGACAATAGTAAGGACATAAGCGTGACAGCAATGCAAAAAGTGGAATAAATCTCCAAGTAAGAGAATCAATGGGAAATATCAAAAGTCCATCTTAGGTAATGGTCCACTTTCAGATCCAAGTCCTTATAAGTTAATTCGGTTTCTAAATGAAGTTTTAGATGCCAAGAATACTGTGTTTGGTGCTCTCGAAGTTACGGGCATCTTTGACGACTTTTAAAGATCGAAGTGACATCAAGTCCAAACCCGAGACCCTACTTGGTGGTCCCCATGAATCAAGGTTGAGCTACACCATTGACTCATGCCCGACACATCAATGGAAGTCTATTTGAATGGTCAATGGGCCCCACCATTAGTCACAACCTCAGAATTTGAAAACTGGAAAATCACTGAACACAGTGTATCCGATCGACCCAGCACATGGTTGGTCGTCCGGGTACACTGGGAAGTTAGTATGTTGGCTCCCAGGTTGACCCTCAATGCATTATGCCCGATCGACCTCCTGGCCTAGTCGGTCAACCGTGTACACTGGAAATAGTAAACAAGCACCTGGCAGGCAATGTCCTAAGTTGGAATTCTCTACGTGTCCGGTCGACCTCTTAGCCTGGGCGGTCGACCGCACACACTGAAATTCTGTAGTGAATGGATGTCCCAATTCCCAGCCTCTTCCTGGAAGTCCTTTGTGCCCAGTTGACCTGGATCAAGACCCAATCGACAACGCACACTGGATTTCTGGGTTTTAGGGAAAAGGTGCCAGGTTGCAATTAAGAGACTATTCGATCAATCGGACAGAAGGTCTGATTGATCGGCCCTGAAGGGCTTACAGTTAATTGATTGTCTAATCGATCTGACCCTCTGTCAGATCGATTGAACAGCGGCGATTCGCGCATGCAACAAAACCCAGATTTGGGGTTTTCACTCTTTCATTCCAACTCACATATACATCATCCCCAATCACCTCCATTCATCATATAAACATACATAACCACAAAAACACTTAAATACCAACCATCTATCATCAAATCGGGCCATTGATCTTCCAAATGAGAGAACTCATCCATCAATGACCAAAATCCCATAAAACCAGCTCAAAGGTAATTCTAACATCAATAGAATGTAAATTACAGAATCAAAGACAATAAACATGCATTCTATGCTAAGTAAGTATATTGCACTTGCCTTAATCCGAATTTGCAAAGAAAATTGACAAAAGAGAAGAAATCCAAGCTCTAATGGCAATCCAAACCCTCTAAGGTCTTCCAACACTCAAACCAATCCAATCTACTGCTCCTAGTACCCAATCCACAAGAGAATTGCAACTTAGAAAGGAAATCTAGAAAGAAGAAGATAGAATTCCAAGAAAATTGAACTTTAGGAAGAGAAGATAACCTTTTCTTGTAGGGGAAGAAGAGACCAATAAGAGAGAAATCCTTAGGGCATGTTTGGTAACAGGAGAGGAATCATCTTTTTGCAGAATTCCTTTGAGCCATGGAATCAGGCATTCCTCAATGAGGACTTGTGGGGGAGAGGATTGATGACATTCCACGTTTGGCCAACATAGTGGAATCACCAGTAGCTTCTTAATCCATGTTTAGCAAGCATATCAAATTCTGCTAGAAAAAAACAAATAGTAGAAAAGGAGTATCATGTATCAATCTCGAAAATCTCATGCATAGGCGGATGAGCTACAGATGAAAATGGAGAAGGAAGAGATTGGCGATGGAGGGCATTCCATCATACAAGTGGTGGGCAACACCAGCAACCCAAAATCAACAACAAAAAATAGTTATAGAGAAGAGATCACTCCCTCATAGGGACAACTAGAAATGGAGAAGGAAAGTCTCAAATCAAGAGGGTTTGGGGGATTTGGAGAATGTGATGCACTTTGGGGATTTGAAGATTGAGGGTATTCATGTGTGATGAATAATACAAAGAGGGAGGGAGTTAGAGGACGACAGAGAAGGAAAGTAAAAGGGTGAAGAGAGGGATTGATGTTGGGATTTTGTAGCCATGACCGATAGAGAGAAGGATGGAGAAAGAAAAAGAAATAGAGATGGGGGTTGTGGTCGACTGGCACTAGAGGTCTAGCAAATAGGGAAGTTGAGGTCGATCGAACAGAGAGGCTTTTTTTGCTGTAAGGGTAATTTCATTGAAAAAAAGAAAAGCAGAAACAGGGGAGAAAAAAGAGAATTTACATGGGTCAAATTGAGACCCAAGAAAAAAAAAAAAACGCTCAGGAGCAAAAAACCCAAACCAAAAGAGAGGAGGGATGGGGAGCCAGAACCCAGATCAGATCGAAACCAGCGTGCGAACTAGAGAAGAAGACTACTCGAAGAGCGAGAGGCCTAATCAGGCACAAGCTAGGAAGCTGAGACTGAAGAATTGCAGAGATCCACTGCCTTGATCAGGCTAGGAGGCGGGCTAACAACTGCTCAGACCGACAAGTGGGAAGAAAGCAAAATTGACTTCCCAAAACCCGAGAAACCTTAGGAGGATGAGAGAGGAAGCTGATCGGTCCAAAAGTGGCAGGCGATCTACAGATGAAGAAAAAACTTCCCAAAACCATGCTCATGAGAACGAAGATCAAAGATGAACTTCCCAATAGCTCGGATACCGAGCTGGAATTTTGAGGAAGAGAAGCAGAGATCTCAGCTGATTACTGCAGAAAGGCTTAGAAATTTTACCCAGTGAAAAAGAGAGGAATTCCTGGAGCCTGGAGCAGGGAGGCTATGGTTGAGGTTGATCGAGCAGGGAGGCTACAGTTGACGCTGATTGAGCAGAGAGGTTGAGGTCAGGTAGGTTTAGGTCAATCGTCTTCTGTAATGGAGCTAGGGCACGATGGATTTTCCTTTCCAAAGAATGATGTTTTTATACTGCCCCTTTTCAATCAACGATTTATCCTTTCCGCGGGGGGATGGTCGAACGAAAGGAATCCCCTCCTTAGTACATTTTTAAAATCAACACAGTGGAAAAATGGATGCGAGGAAAATTTCCCAAACCTGGGTATTCATCGATTTCGAAGAAAAGCAGAGAGGAATTCTTGGCAGGGATGGTTACCAAACACGCTGTTAAGGTTTATAAATGATTGTTTTCTCGTGTAAATGTCCCTTTTAAGCACAAACGAATACCTTTTAATGATTTCTATTAATCTTCCCAAAAAAAAAAAAGACTTCTATTAAAGAGGAGGTTGGTCTTTTGATGCACCTTTCATTCTTCATTTTCAACGACGTAGAAATATAAAGTCCTTCCTCCACTAGCAGAAACACTATGCCACGCAAGGGTCGGCATTATACTTCTAACCAGTGATGGCCGATGGGAATGAAACCGTTGAAAGAGAAGGAATGGAAATGGAGTAAGTTAGAAGGAGCAACGCACCCGAGCCTACCCCTATTGGTGCAGGTATGATAGTGTAATTTTTTATTATTATTTTTTTAAAATGAGACAGGTTCAAAGACGGGTATGGGTTGCATTAACTGCCCAACCAACACATGACTCATTTGCATATTTATTAATTATTAAAAAATGTTATAAAACATTAAAAAAATTATGTACATTTATGAAGCAAATGGAAAATAAAACAACCAGAACCAAACCAGCCACTGTACCCAAATCATTTGCCGTCCTATATCCATGGGCCAATATACAGTTAGACTTCCAGAGCTGACCCATATAATGTAGGGCAGGGCAGCCAACCACAACACAAAAGTCCATCCATGAATGGCCCGGGTTAGGGACCCTCGTTTAATTTTTTTGTTAAAGCCAGGACATAAGCATGTGATGTTACATGTGTGGCCCACCTTCGGTGTATAAAACTTGCTTGAATTGCATAGGACCCCCACCATATAAGGACTGGCCCAAATTGGACTAAATGCAGGTGGACACAATTCAGGTTAATAAAACATCAGCTACCAGAAGCACCAAATTAGACCCAGTTAACAACTAACTCAGGCAAGTCTGACCAGTATCTGTCCAGACTTAGTCATATTAATACCCATTCAACGCGATAAACTTTTTTTTTCTCCGACTTGGTAAACTGTTCTTTTATTTTTTTTTAATAGGTCTTCTAAAGAAGTATAGTTGCAGGCTTGCAGCCCCATAGGATATTGGGATCCAGTCCACTGACTGAGACAGCACTCCCCGGCCCCAACATGACAAATATTGAAAAATGAAAATCCCAAGTGGGCATTGTTTTTCTCTCTTTCCGTTCTACCCCACGAACTAGAATAATCATTTTCTCAACAACTTCCAAAATCCTACATCTAATGTTGCCAGCGACAGCTACCTTCCAACAGTGTAGCTAGCTTGTGGCAAAGAACCGGCCATGTTGCCAAACTCTCTCTCTCTCTCTCTCTCTATCTCTATCTCTCATTTGTTTAATTAAGATCCACCCACTACAGTGCTTGGGGACTACGTAAAACAAAGTTAACTCTGCAGAAAAGATGAAGGCGAATAAAAACTTGAGTCAAGAAATGATACAAGGTAAAATTGCGTACAAAGAACATTGTTTTGAAGCTCTAATCTTTACCTGCATCACACAAATTCAATGAAACACTGTCTAATGAGCTTAAATTGTTTTTCTATGACACTATGGCAATGTCTAGCCATTAAGGTTATGTTATCTATGGCATTGAGTGACTGAAAAGTTCCTAATAAATTTGAGCTAACATGTAAACGGGGCTTTAAAAGCATTGGTCTGGTTAATGTGGGCCTTTAAAGTAGAAATACCACTGTGAATGAAAAGGGATGATCCCAAATTACGAGCATCATGCTTTTTCAGAAGTAGCTGCTGCTGCGTCTACTCTAATTATGTTTGAATTTGTTGTAACCATGTCATCAAACTAAAAACCCATACACACATTAGGTCCCATTGTAAAGTTGACTCAGTTCTTTCTAAAAAGAATCCCATTGAATCGACGTTATGAACCCTTCAAAATCAAAATTACATATCCCAACCAAAAATTAAAAATAATTACACTTCCCACTTAAAACCAATTACCCTTTGTTTGCACCTTAATGCGGAATATGCATGCCCATCTCAGATGAAGAGTGAGATTGGAAGCTCTTTGTGTTGAGTAGAGGCAGATGATCATAACCATATACTTCTAGAATCCTAAATTTAACATTTCTATATGCACTTGTAAAAAGTGTTAAGCTTTCCAACCCTCATCTAAATTATTTCCGTTGTGCCAATTTTTGTACATACTATAGGTGCAAATTTTGTATGGCATAATTGATTTATGATAAAAGCTTTCAATCCCACACCTCAATCATGTGATGGGCATTCATTAAATTAGGCCCCACAAAAGGATTATTCCCCAATTTTTCTCTCTTCTATGCAAAAATGGATACCAAGAGTAATCTCACCTCTTCTTTATTCTCGGTGGCAACTGCATCATGTGGCTGTCCAAGTGGGCCAACATTGTGGGTATGGAGATGGGGCCCGCGGATGAACCGTCCTGATTTTAAGCACGTGTGGCAAGCGTGCAGTTCTCAGACCACACGATCAGGAGGTTTCTTTCTGGGACCCGCTGTTTGATAGCGTGGGGCCCACGAAGTCATGGAGCCCCAGAGCGTAGACCACATCCTCCTTGCTCCACCCGGCCTTCCTCATATCCAGGGACAGAAGCCGCACGTGCCACACCAGGCTGTTCTTGTCCCTCAGCCGCGCACGTGCCGGTAACCCATCATCCTGACCGTCCATCATCTCCCTCACGTCCTCCTCCTTCCAACCTCCCTCCCTCAGCCTCCACTTCATCTCCTCCAACCACCCCCGGCACGCGACCTTCCCCTCCCCGCACGTGACCTCCCACCACCCGCACGTGACGTCCTTCCACTCGCACGTGCCATCCCTCCTCTCCGCCAGGTCCGACCAGAACTCGATCCTCCTCGCCGCCTTCGCCGCCCACGCCGGCGCCGTCATCCCCAAAGCCGGCCGGAAGACCACCTCCTCAAAGAATCCCGCCACGTCATACCCGGCGTAGCGGAAAACGGCCCCCCGCACGTAGAAAACTGGATTCCCGGCGAGACTCGGCCGCGCAGGTATGTAACAGTGCCGATAAATCGGCACAAGAACCGGAGACCTCGCCAACAACCGCTTCGCCAAAACCAGAGCCTCTCTCTCGCTCTTCGGCCTCGATCCCCAGCTCCGGCACCAGAAATTCCCCTTCGAGACCTCGTTGCAGAGGCCAGAGATCGGGAGATTGACGAGGTTCTCGAGCTGCTGATGGGAAGACGACCTCCAGTTCGGGAATCCGGCGCCTAGCGGGAGTCCTTCCCGGAGGATGGATCGGAGGTCGGGAGGGAAGACGAAGCCGAATTCCGCCTCGATGGAGGCGAACTCGTCGTCGGAGAGGCCGTCAGAGACAGGGATTTTGCAGGCCTTGAGGTGGTCGATGAGGTTCTTGGCGTAGGCGGCGAAGGAGAAGCAGACTTTCCGGCGATCGGTGGTCGTTTTCTTCGTCGGCGTCGTCATTAGAGGACTGAGAGAGAAGTAGAATGCATTTGCAGAGATTTTGGTGAGGTACGGAAGCAGAGAGAATTGGTCGTCGTTGTAGTTTCGAGTTTTTGTTGTATTTATATATGCGTGTGGACTGTGCAGAGTCTTGCGGGGGGAAATGCAGGTGCGAAGAAAATCCGGATTCCGTTTTTGTTTTCTAGTGGTGGGGATTTCCACGCGACTTTTCTCGTTTCTAGATACCCAGAGAATCGGCACGAGGATTCGGAATTTCCGATTCTCTACAGTTATCTGGGAGAATTCTCTCGCCTGATTTTGTGAGTTTCGAGATTTTGTTACAGTGCCTTTAGCTTTTTGATCTGATGGTAATTTAGGAGGGGAATGGTAGGATGAAAGTAATTTGGTGATAAAAGTAAAATGAGTTCAACATGCACTTTATGGTATTCTGTTTCTGAATATATGAACAGCTGTTATGTACTCATCTTTTGATTATAAGGATTTATTGAGTTATTGTTAGATCATGACTACTAGATTAGGCTGGTAAAAGAAATGCTAGAAAATTTAAGTGCACTAATTGTCAGCTTTTTTTGCACAACACATTTTTAATTTTGAAAAGAGGAAAAATCTAACTATTTTTCTTAAATCCCACATAAGTTTATTTGTTTTGGGTTTTTTCTGCTTTTGCTTGGATGGGTGAGTGGTTTCTTACGTAGTAGCGGCTTATTTTACATACCAAATTTTTTACAAAAGTAGCGGTTTTGGATTAGTAATCAAGTAATTAAGTGAGATTATATTATACATTAGTTATATATTTATATAAAATTTCAGATGCATTATATGCTTTTTGTTGTGTAAAATTATATTTATTATGTAAAATGATACTTGAGGATTTGGGTTTCAAGCCTATTGACCTAATTGTCAATTGGATAAAAAATTTAAAAAGTTTAATAATTGTATTTCCTGAGTTGAATTGCCAATCCACTGGCAGCACTGGGTGTAATTAGCCACTGATGGTATTTAAGTATTCATGTGAGGAAAAAAAGGGTAATTTTTTGGGGTTGAGTCCTTCTCGGGCACACAGTCCATCAGAGATAGCATAGATTAAGGTCGACGTGGCATACTTATGTGGGAGATTGGTTACATTCAGTCGGTGGTGAACCCACCTTTTCAATAAATTATCAAGAGGGGAGCCAGTAAGAAAAATGATTAATTGTAGAGCCGTACATGTTTGAACAGCGATGAGCAGGCCAGATTGAACCTTCAATAGCGGTATTCCGCGGGGTACAACTTTTTCTAATGTGGGGCCCATATTTTGATGGGAATCCGTGGGACCCATTTGACAGGAAATGGGGGGCAAAAGTCAATTTTCATTGGCCATGAATGAGTTAATGGTAGCATGAATACATCTAATGTGTCAAACTGTACATGTAGCATTTTAATGAGCCCACCAGCACCAAACCCGCCAGAGAAGATGGTAAGTATTTTGGCCCCATGTATCATGGTTTGTCATCTAATATCACAACAGAAGCAGTCTAGAACAGCCACTAGTTCCTTTACAATAATGGCTCTTCACTTCATCAGGGGTCTCCTCCTTCTATCACCCTAGGGCTTTCTTACTTCACGTGGATTTCAGCCCCCTTGCCTTGTCTAAATCATCCTCATCGGTGACATAAAATTTACGTTGTATTCC
This sequence comes from Persea americana, assembly GCA_029852735.1. Taxonomy (NCBI): domain Eukaryota; kingdom Viridiplantae; phylum Streptophyta; class Magnoliopsida; order Laurales; family Lauraceae; genus Persea; species Persea americana. Next base: position 79,736,443 of record CM056810.1, read on the forward strand.
AATCTCTAGCTCAGGTTAAAACATGTGGGTGTGGGTGAGACCCTTGATACATAAATGGTAATTGGCTTGGCATGACTTAAAGAAAAGTCATACCTTTGATGTAATCACATGAGTGCCAATTGGCTAAAACAAGTGAGACAAAGACTTCTAATTGCCCAAAAAAAAAGGTGAAACGACTTCTGCGATGAGAAACTTCCAAACAGCCTCCAACGAGAAGAAACGACCGTTATCTCATGAAGAAATGATATTGGATTAGGTCTAAAACAAGCCTTGTCTTTTTTCTATGACCAGTGGGGGGACGTGCGTTGCACGAAGTTGTCACTGAAAGTATTTACATTGTAGTTACATGTTTATAGAGATAAAAAATGGTAAGTATACAATTATCTAATTGCTAGTGTGCATATTTTGATTTTATTAATAAAGAAAATAGAAGTTTCAACCTACTATAATCAAATAAAAAAAGTATTTATAATAACACTTCATAGATACTAATAAATGCTTACATTCTAAGTTTAGAGTATAAGAAAGTAGAAAGCATTTGTTTCGATTGAAAGATTTATAATAATATTTTATAGAATACTAACATATACTTACACTCTATGTATTGTCAGTGCAAGCTTTGAGCGGTCGACGGGTGGATCTTTTTCTTTCGGAATAGGTATTTTTGTTGCAAATGTGGGATCTTTAGCTTGTAGATCGATTTTGGATCTGTAGATCATACATATTAGTATAACAATAGGACAAGAAATGGCATAAGAAAGGAATCTAGGAAAGACCATAATGTTGTCAGTTTAATATACCTCTCAAAATCTAGATTATGTTAAAGTATATAATGGGTATGCAACACACCTAAATCAACTAAGTTTACATAAGTTCATCTTTTTGTGAGTAAAGATAACATGAAAAGTATATCATAAACCTATTTTCATATAGGTAGACAGCATTATAAAATTATGGGGATTTGACATTTCAATGCCCCTTAAACATGAAATCTCCAATTTCATGACTAAACTTCACTAAATGTTACCAAAGTCGTTTAACTCTAGTATACTTTTTTTTTTTTTTTTTTTTTAACGTTTTTGCCTTGGAACCCATGATATCATGGGTTTTTAAAAACCCATAATATCATGGGATACAAATAGGTTTTCAACTTTCTAACATTTAGATCCCATGATATCATGTGTTTTTAAACTCCCATGATATCATTGGATAAGGGCAAAAAGTAAATTAAAAAAAAAAAAAGTATCAGAATCATACGACTCTGGTGACATTTATTGAAGTTTAGTAATGAAATTGGAGATTTCATATCTAAGGGGCATTAAAATGTCAAATCCTCTAAAATTATTCAAGTGGGCCATTTGTCAAAAACGATAAATGAATTGGTGTAACAAGGACTCATAATCCTTAATGTAGCCGCAATTCATCGTCTACTTGAGATTCCATTTGGGCACCATTTTGTTGTCATTTCAACACCTTTTCTTTGATCAACATCTGAGTAATTAGGTCATTTGAATCATCCAAAACCTAAATGAGCAGATTTGACCTTGGGCCCATCCAAATTGCATATTTAAGAGAAGAAAGGAAAATCGGTAAAAAAACAAACACAATGTATATACCCATTTGCTGGTAAACCCGGAAAGCTCTAAATTTGTATAAAATGCAAATCAAACAGAAAGCAGAGGAGGGTCTTTCTTTAACTTATATTTTTTTTCACATGAATTGAAGAACATCAAATATCTGCAAAATGCATAACAGAAAATCAATAACCAAATGCATGTCAAAAAGACAAAAACACATCCACTAACCTAATCTAGGGAGGAGCTTCAATTTTATTTTGCGAGATGAGGGAGGGAGGAGATAATCTTCTTACGCTGAAGAGAAACTTCAAAAGATGGCAGAAATAATCTTCTTAAGCCTAAGAAAACTTAAAAAAACTCTCAGACGTCTTCCTTCTTTTTCTTGGCAAGAATGAAAATTATTTGCATGCCGTGGGGCCCACACTTTTTAAGCCCAAGAAAACTTCAAAGAGCTCTCAGACGTCTTCCTTCTTTTTCTTGGTCAGAATGAAAATGGTTTGCATGCCTTGGGCCTCATAAGATTATATCTTACATGAGCATCTTACATCTAAGTGGATGCTACATTTTGAAACAAATTATCTTGTGCATGCAGGTGGTCCACGAGACTTAAGTAAATGAATGCTAGCAGATGGGTTTGAAGAAACCAGAGAGAAAAAAAATGAGAGCAACTGTCTCTTTTTAATTATGGTATAGAGATAATATTATATAATATAATATTATATAATATGTGTAGAAAAAGACAAACTACAAAGTCGATGAAAAGCAGCTTGAATTGTTGCTTTGATATATGGGATGGGACATTAATGTAGTCTCCCCTCTAATCCTTTTTTTTTTTTTTTTTTATCTATTTGTCCACCCTTTAAGAAAATCAGTATTTAATTTAAAATAAATATGCTTAGATTGCTATAACAAATTCAAATGATCCCTTTAACTATCAGTTAAAAGCTTTTAAATGACTTCAACTAGAATTTTGTTACAGGAATATCTGAACTGCAAAGACTTCAAGAGAATTAATAAGTTTAGTAATCCCATTAAGTTAGGGTCTAACTTCTAAAGATCTGTCTGTAATAAATAAAGAGAAATACAACAATAAACAAGCATGAAGCTTATACAAAAAATCAAGAAAGGTATTATCTCAATCTGATGTCACAAACTCTAGTAGAAACTCTCCCTCCAAGGGTAGCGATATAAGTTTCCATAGAATTTCAATGTTTTTCACACAAGCACTTAGCACTTTTTTTTTTTTTTAATCATAAACCATGTATATCCTTTAAGGGCAAGTTTGGCAATGGTCCCGGACGAGGAATCCTCGCTATGTTTTTTTTTGATGTGCGGAAAAGCCATGTTTGGAAGGAAATCATGTCGTATGAGAGGATTTCTTAAAATACGCACAAAATCATTGGAAGAGAGAGTAAGTCGGTCAGACCTCCCCCCATCCCACTCTGCAAATCTGCGCGAGAGTGGATTTGAGGATGAACAGTGTTTTTTACGGTAATTTGGGCATTACTCTTTTTGCTGTGGAAACCTATCTTATGGGTCCCACAATTAAGATCTGAACTGTCCATCATGTTTAGAAGGTCAAAAATGGCTACACAATTAAATATCAGCCGTTGATTCCTTATATATTTTGAGATATTTACAAAAATAGTCCAAACAATTTGATCATGATTTCTAGATTTGTGGGTCCTGTTTCCAAAATCCAAACTGTCCATTCTCTTTAGAATGCCTAAACCAGTTACCAGTTCAAATTTGGTAGCCTAATTCATCATGGATTGTTAGAAACAAGTGAAAAACCTCCTGACCGTTGATCATCCGCACTGCAACAACATTTCTGCGCATGAATAGTATTCACATGGATTTGCCTATGAACAGTGTTCCAACGTGATGTTATGTTGTCCGGCTCTTGCTTTGGAAACCTACTTAGATGGGTCCCGAAATTAAGATCTGAACCGTCCATCATGTTGAGAATGCTCAAAACGGCTAGTGGACAAAGTTTCAGCCATTGATTCATCATATATCTCAAGATATTTGTAAACAAAATGTCTATAATTTAAAAAATTATCTTTTAATTTTTGTGGACCCATAATGAAAATCCGAACCGTCCATCATCTGAAATGGCCAAAAATGTGAAGGAAAAGAAATTTTAGAGGTTGATTCATCATGGATTGTGAAAAAATTCAAAAACACTTGAAACCGTTGGAACTAGTATATGTAAATCCGCAACTTCCTTTTGTTTAACAAACTTGGAGTGAGGTGAATCATGTTCGTAGGAAATCCTCAATCAGGATATTACCGTAGGAGAAGAACGAAAGGATCCTCTTTCTAAAGGATTACTCTTCCATTGCCAAACATGCTCTAAGAGAAAACCTTGATATCAATCTTTGCATTCAAATCAAATAATCAATATAATTATGCTCTAGTTTCAATTTTTTAAACATTATAAAAAGACCAAGGGCCAGTTTGTTTAGAGGTGATTCTTATGGGAAACCCCTAACAACAATGCAAGTTGTTGTCCCTCAATAAATTTGAATTTCCTATTTGAATGGTGAAAATCATAAATTTAGCTATTTGAAATGTCACTTTTAGATTGGAAAGATGGTAGACTTTCCAAAATCTCAATTTTCAAAATGCTACTATATATTGAGCATTTGTCAAACCAAGTTTGCGGTTCATACAGGACTTGACCCCTCCTCCCTATTCCACTCTTGAAAGTTATTTTGCCAACTAGAGCCAGAGATCTCCACCTGCTCTAACATTGATGCTTCTCCAAAAAAGAAATTTTTTTTGAGGATTATATGTAAAATGATGATGGTACCTTAAATTTTTAGGTGATTATGAGACAAGAATTCATCATATGCAATCCGACTTATTACTAAGATCGATCTTAATCAAAACCATCCAAATCACATAAAACAGGCTGTTATGGACTCATTGAAAATTTATAAACCCACAAAGCCCAATTGACAAATGCAACAAACACATGTCCTTGGTTTGCTGGCAACATATCTAGGCATTTTGGATGACTAGGATTTCTCTGAGGTGTTAAACTTGAAATCCGGCCATACCTCCTACTTGGAGGCACCTTGAATTTAAGTTAATCCATACTATAGAACCCTCAAATGTTGGACTTTCTGCTCATCAATTGTCCAAACTTATCCAATGATCAAGATTGATGCAGTAGGTATATTCCACCATGTCCAGAACTTGATCATTATTATACAAATAGATCAAGCTAGGCTCAGACTTTCTGGGCTCAACCTTCTATTGCCATCGGAGGCTCAAACATGTAGATATCCTATGAACTCAGAAATATTAATACAAATACGCATGATAGACTAAAACATCTAAATCTAATGCAAATATGAATCGCACCATCATCACTCCTGGCTCAAACGTACATTCCAAAAAAATACACCTTTAAAATGCAAATCACACAAATGTTAAACGAATCATGCTATTGTAGGCTTAAACATCTAATGCCAATACAAATCACACCATCACCATTTTAGGTCCAAATAAACATGCCTAAAAAATATACCTTTTAAGATACAAATCACAGAAATAGAAATGAATCACCCCATTGAAGTCTCAAACTTGTAATGCCAATATCACACGAGTATTAATATGAGTCACCCCATTGCAGTCTCAAACATCTAATGCCAATATCACACAAAGATTAATACGAGTCACCCCATCATCCCAGTGATGTCTCACACATCTAATGCTAATATCACACAGATATTAATATGAATCACCTCATTGCGGTCTCAAACAACTAATGCCAATAAAAATCACACCATCACCATTGTAGCATCAATCACCAGCTCACTTTGAGCCCAAATTGAGCAATAGATAATGTACTTCCAATCCCTGCATAAACAGGAAAAAATGCACTATATGAGAGCAAAACTAACCATAAAATTGATTCTTTACGTAAGTATACAGAAATTTTTATAACCAATTATGCAACTCCCAGTCCTAAACCGAAGAAAATAAATGAGACTAAGAAATTTTCCTACTCAATATGATCTTTGTAACATTCAAAGAATAAAAAATGTTCAAGAACCTTGGTCGAACTACCAATGTAACCAACCTAAGAACCCTAATCCAGAGGCCCAAATTTGAAGGGGAGATAAATCATCATTATTTGTAGCGGGGTGGGAGAGAGAGAGATTTTTCAGTAAAACCTTATGAATATGATTTTAGCATTAGTAGCAAAAGTGATAATTCAATATTTTCTACTCATCATCATTAAAACTTTATCCCAACTATGTTGAGATTGGCTATATGAATTCTATTTCTTCATTCTGATATTTTTTTAGTCAAATCCTCATGTAAGTTATACTTCTTCACATCTATTTCTACTACTTCCATCCACATCTTTTTTTGCCTATCCCTTCTCCTTGGTGGTTCATCCGCCTACATAGCCAGACTTTCTCGTACAAACGTCATTATTGGCTTGCGTAGCTGGATATAAGCTACAAACAAAAGTTGAATTAATAAATTTTTAAGTACTCCAGTTTTCCACATAATTCTTAAGTGGAAAAGAGATGAAAGAATTATGTGAGGTTAAATTAGTTTCTATCTTATCTCTTAATTATACATTATTATGAAGCAAAGTTGATTAATTCCAAATTTCAAATATTTATAAAGCCTTATATTCATTTATTTTGGATATATTTTTCTAATGATAATAATAATGTTTTCTGCTTATTATCTCTTAAATATGATGTTACTAATGTTTATCAAACATATTAAGCATTTTTCTATTAATTATGATTTTTTAAGTCTTTATCTCGCCTTTACTGCTGATTTGATATTTACTTCACATTTACTTTTAACACACACACACACACACATATAAACATGCCCTAAGACTGAAGAGCAGTTTTTTGGGGCCCACCTCAGGCCATGCCAATCATGGAGAGCTGGGGATAGAAAGCTATCAATGGGACCTAATTGTATACGTAAAATATCAACCTTTTAATATATCATCTTAACCTATTGATTCATAGTTGTCGAGTTTAAATATTTAAAAAAAATACATATTCTGAATTTCAATAAAGGGGGTAAGTAATCGTGGGATGTGTCAAATTTGGGCACCAATTTGGACATATCCCATAAGTTTGCACAAATCCAAAAGGATTGAACCGTTGAGTCAGCTAAATTTCTTTTTATATAAACCACTTAATTAGTACGCCATGATCCAAAGGGTTAAGATGATTTAATATTAGGCATGAAATCTTGTAAACTCATCAAGACCTTTCCATCCCCCTTCCCATCCCTATGTGGGACCTACAATGCCCACACCATCAAGGTGGGCAAGGAATGGACCTTGTATTTGTACAGAGGGAGTGCCCCTTTGCACATTACGCACGGCGACCCAATGTGCACCTTGCTGTGGGTCCCACTTGGGCCCCACCTTGGGATGGGACTGGGAGGATCTAATGATTTGGATGAGCCCTACCTCCGTACAAGTATGGGGCCCACCTCAACATCCCAACCCCTTGATCAACACAAGGTTTCACCTTTTGAAAAAAATGGACCGTCGATCCAATAGTGTAGTACATTGTAATATGTGTAAAAATGGGATTGGTGTAATTCATGAAGGCCCTGTGTGGTCCATTTAGATGGGTGACAGTGGGCCCCACTAGGGGTGTGCATCGAAATACTTAAAAAGGGCCTACACTGGATAATTTCGACGTACTCTTTTCACGCACACAAAACACACACACTCACACAATGGCGATCCATTGGGCAAGGTGTGCACACTTTGCACCTTATAGTGGGCCCACCTGATCACCAATCTAAATAGACCACACGTAGGAAATCCAATTGATAATCACCGATCCCATGGGTTTGCACTAATCCGAATGAATTGGATCATTGGATTACTGGGAGTTTTTTTTTAAATATTTGAGCCATTCAATTTGTGGGCCTCGATCAAGGGGATAGGATGATTTGATGGGCCTAAAATCAAGTAGAGAATTAGGGGCCATCAATACATTCCCTTCCCTCCCCTTCTTATCTCCAGGTGGCCCCAAAGTGAGGTGCCCCGATCCAATTGTTCAATCCCAACAAATTGATGCAACCCCACATGATCCAGTTATACTCGTGGGTGGTTATGTGTGGCCTATTTGGATAGGTGATCAGGTGGGCAGCATAATATCTATGTGTGACGTGTGCTTGTAAAAATTTGTGTGTGCGTGTAAATGATCTCATTTGATGAAATGATAAGTCTTTATGTGCGGAGAATGGTTCCTTGCCCAAGTGGTAAGGAGCTAGGGTTTGAACCCTGGGTGTGTCCCTTCTTCCTGCCTTTGCCTCTATAGTGGAGTCCACAATTTAAAAATCTAAATCAAACAAAATAAACTCATTCCTCTTAAACAAGAAGTGGCCAAACTTAAACTCTCAAAGGAGTTGGTCCCCGCATAAAGTTGATAAAAACTCATGAAAGTGGACGCATTTCATTTTGGGATCAAGTTTTGCTAAAGCAAATTTTTGCCACATCTCATGAAAGTGGACTCATTTAATTTTTAGAGAGAGATTTTCAATAAGCGAGCCCCACTACGGAGTTCTACTTGTCTCTCTCGATTATTTGGCGAGGAAGATCTTGATTCCTAGACCAGACCCAATGTCACTCTTCCGCCCTCGCCTCCTCATCTCAACTCTCTCCGCTTTTTTCTCCTCTATAAATGGCACAATAACAGAAGATCGAGGGGGTAATGATTTGCATGTAAACCATAACAAGCTAATAGATTTTATAGGTATCTCAGAAAAAAAAAAAAAAAGATTTTATAGGTAGATCCACTGATTGAGGGCCCTCCACAAACTGATAGATGGCCCTTAACATACAATGTACAGAAGGACCTCTTTTACCGTTGCCCATTTTAAAATGAGTCACATGATGGAATACCAAATTGGCTAAAATATATGGACAAACGGTCTAAGAGATCATGTGATGTGATGGGGCCCGCCTAATGAAAATTCGAGCAGCTCAATATAAACTCTAATTAGTGTATGGGAATATGTAGACGCCTCATTTGGCACCCTATGCAGCACCCAAATTACATACCATATATAGTGATGTTTCCTTTTTACTCAAATTAAACGTGTTTAACATGATCAAAAAATAATTTTAAGAGAGATTAATTACTAAAGTATTTAAAAGAAAATCCTACATGTCATATCATGCATTATAGCACTTAGACTATCCATTTTGCACCAAATCATGCATATTAATCAAATAACATAAGAATAACATTAAAAATAAAAAATGTTAAAGCCCACAAGATCTTAAAAATAACCTAAAACTCTGGCCATGCTTAGTTTACCCAAAGTAACATACGAAAAATCTATGGCTAACAATAAAATAGAGGTCAATTCCACTCACCCAAAATTTCCCGATTTACTTCCAATTTCCTAATCATTTAGATTTATAGGCCATTTTAATCTACTCATTGAGACCGTTCCAATGGCATATAGAACTCTGGAATCTGACAGATAGATCAAAATCCATGATTTTGATGTTTGCCACACTTGGCCTGATCTATAAGGGGCCCAGTATTGGATAATCATTTTCCTAACATAATCCATGTTACAAAGACCAAAATTCAATGTTTATATCTTCGATTGAATATAGTGAATTGCTTTAGTTTTAAATCACACATCAAATATTTTGTGATTTCCTAACTTGTGGATGGTCTATCAAAAACTCAAGGTCCAACTTATGCTACATTGTGAAACCTAACTCAATTTCACTCTACGCTGGACCCACTTTTCATTATCCATAGACTTAGGGTCCAACTCATGCTACATTGTGAACCGGACTCTTACCTGACTAATTCCCATTCTAAATTGGGGGCCTACTTTTGCCATCTCTTTAGAGTGAATCATTCATATATCTCTAGTTTAGTCCATTACAGGGATGGGCCACATTATCAAATCCTCTTGATCTTCAAACCTCCATTTTCAACCTGCCATCAAAATAATTTTAGATCAAATGATCAATATCTAGTAAGCCCATTGTCTAGAAAATTAGGTTGCCCAGGGCCAGATCAATAAATTTGTTAGTGGTATATGGAGCCCGCCCGCCCAACCAACCAATCAGCGAAGTAAATTTTGGCCAAGTCTTTATTACATGATGATCTACTAGTCTATGGTTCTCCATTGATATGGGAATCATAAAATTCCAGCTGTCGGATTGTAAGATAGATTAACCCAGCATGGGGACCCCTTGAAAATTGTCAATCACCACTCTTAACAAACTTGTCAAACTAAATTTTACAATCAAATGGGTCTCTTTTCAGGTTATTAAATGGCACCAATGGAAGTGTTATGAAATATGGGTTTCATGCCGTAAATAATTTCTTACTGGGATAGGATATCTCTGAAAAGATTTTGTTTTTTTTTTTTTCCTAATCGTAATACAGTTTTGAAACATGAAAAATCTAATCTTAAGTGGTCTGCATCTTAAAAATGCAAGATGAATGCGTTGAATGGGATATTTGCTTACCCACTCTTGGTGAGGAGCAATTTCTCAAATATAGAGAGCATGAACAGTAAAGTTTTTTTGGTAAAAGAAAATTCCATTATCAGAAGAAAGAAGACCAACAGGACGGGACTTTTAGGGAAGATATACCATCCCATATGCAATCCGGGAAACTAAATTCACCTGCCTCGCTGAAGCCAGACCTGCCTCGCTGTGATGTAGAGATGGGAAAGGATGGTGAAAAGGTGTGGCAATACACAGATGGGTCAACCCCACCCCCCTCCCCCACATTCTTTTTCACTCTCTTCCCCTTTTGTCTTTACCAATCCAATCCGACCAACATCCCTAACAGAGTCTCTCTCTCTCTCTCTCTCTCTCTCTCTCTCTCTAGCATACGCCCAAATCAAAATCAAGGTCAAAGCTTGGTCAACAATGCAATCTCCCCCCTCCACCACCCCCTACACCACCATCCCAATCTCCGCCTCTGACGTCATTTCCACTCATTCCTGAACCTCTCCTCCTCTTGCTCCCTCCTCCACCCCCTCTCCAACCTCTTCCGCTCAGCCGGATTCAACAGCCCCAAATCCCTCTCCTCTGCCAAGGTTCGCCTCCTCACTAACCTCACCCACTCTTATCCTGATCTTGCAATAAGTTTTAGAAATAAATAAAGAACATGCATTTGATTGAATGATTCAATTGTAAATATAAGGTTTTTCTATATCTTCTTTATTTAAAATCTTTTTCTGGTTTTTTCTATTTTTGTTAGAAAGATTAAAAAAATCTTACGATTCACGATTTAATTCATGAGTATAAATGATTAGTGATAAGATTCTAATTTTCAGAACATTTGTCATAAATATAAACTCTAGTACAAGAAGAATCCCACCTTGCAATAGTGTCGAATAGGATAACCATTGATAATAGTAAGGGGTTGAGATGGAGCACACCTGGTGCATGATGCTCAGTCCATACCTTCATATGAAGCAAGTGAAGTTTAGAGAGCTTGTCCATGATTGTGTTCAAATGTAAAACTACACCTGTTTGAAGGGAGGAAGAAGATTGAAAATTAAAAATCCCGTATCCATGCCTACAGAGCCATAAGATCAAGCAATGCATACATACCCTATAAAATCCAGAACCTCAAAATAAATGACAAATTCCGCTCAAATGAGATTTGGGGAGATTGTCATATTGATCACATACTAAAGACTAATACCTTTTTTTTACCAAGATAGATCCGAAGACTCAAATCGGCGGATCCTCTATAACTTCCCAACAGGAAGCTTATCCTAATTTTTAAAGTCCAATTTAAATATGCGTCCCATCCAACCAGATATTTGAGGAAGATTTTGAGGATTAGTGTCATCAACAAAAGTTCAGGTCAATTGAATGTACGCAGCTATCCAATCTCAATTTGTCAAATCCAAAGTAAGATCTTCTCTTAATAGCTACTTCTCAATTGCTTGTGTGAAATTAGTGGTGGGCCTCATACAAATTGAGTGAAATTACAATCCAACAAAAGTTGAGAATAAAAACAAAGATATGATCAATCCTTAATATTTGGGTTAAAAAATGAAAATACAAGATTGAGTGAGAGCTCATTTTGTCCGGTATGAATATCTGACTAAGTTTCTATTTTGTCACAGTGGGGCTCTTTGCTTGACTAAATTTCTGAAAAAATTAAAAAAAAATGAGTACAGTTAATCACATGTATGGGTTGATTAATCCAATAGTAGGCCCCATAAAATTTTGAGTGAAATTATTACCAGTACCAACAAGGTGTGAGAGTAAAGAGATATGATCAATCTAAGATATATAGGCCTCAAATGACTTGAAATTTTGGCTAGAGAAAATCCAAAACGACTGAGAATTTATTATGTCTGATTTAAATCTCTATTAAAATCAACAAGAGAGAGAAGTGGTGCTCCCTTTTTTTCACCCCTTTTTCTTGTTTGTTTGGTTTGTTTTTTCAAATACTCTAAAAAACTGCAATACATAAATAAATATATCACTAAGTTACTTACCTCTTTTTCCTTTCGCTCTTCTGATGACCATGAATCTTCTTCATCTCCAATTGGTGCTCGTATGTGTATTTTTTCATAGAAGCCAAATATGGAGTTACCATGACTGATAACAAGGACGTGCAGAAGATTTACACGTTCATCTCCGGCCTTAATCCTCTGTATGAGTTCTTCTGACATGTCCCGTAGGTAGAGTTCTCGAAGACTAGTAAGGTACCGCACACCCTCAGGTATTCTCTTCAACTCAGGGATCTCACGCAAATATAACTTTTCAATGCGAGTCATCGATCCATTTTCCATTTTTATCATATTCAATTTAGGGATTTCTGAAATGTACAATTTCTTGAGTTTCAAGAAGCATCCATGACGGAAGCACAATTCCTCCCCATCATATGCCATAGAAAGACGAAGGTGCATGCAGGGGCGGAGCTGCTATAGGAGGCTTTGGAAAATCCCCTGTATGTCCAAAATGCAAACCACACCACCCCCACGACACCCACCCCAAGATTTTTGGAGTAAAAAGAAAATTAAAATATAAGAAGGGGGCATATTGAAATTTCTAAACTATAAAAACCCTTTGCCCTAATGACCCATTTCGTTTCAACGTTTCATTCCACTATTCCAGACCTGTAGCACCGCCCCTGCCCCTGCCCCCCCAGGGCCAGGCTTCATGAAATCCCCCTGTATGTCTAAAATGCCGCTCCCACACCACACCAACCCCCTCCCCCCCCCCCTCCCCACACACACACACACACACACACTAGCCCGAATGACCCATTTCGTTTCAACGTTTCATTCCACTATTCCAGACCTGTAGCACCGCCCCTGGCCCCCTTGCTACAGAGAGAGAGTGAGAGACTGATCGTAGCCCCAAGTGCAAGGCCGCTATTGTAGTAATAACCGGTGAAACCGGATCGATCCACGGAGAGTTTATTTATCGCAAAACCTGTCCTAATAAAAAAAACTAGTTCTAGCCTAAAAAAAACTATACAAATCAAATTTTCTAATTGAATTAAAAATTAATTACAAATCTGAAATATTAATTACAACCAAAGAAAATTAAAATTCTAATCTTGAAACCTAATCTAACCACTGCATCACCATAAGATTTATTAGCCCAACCAATTGCAATAATTGTTAAGGTGCATAAAATAAAATAAAATAAAATTAGAGAATAAAGAAATTAGATTTTAATTCTAAAACTTTGCAATAATTACTTTGCTTAATGCCATCAAGAAAAATCAAGACCACCGCACCAAGTGCACACTGTCACTACGCACAAAAATTTAGTGTTGACTCATTGGTGAAGACCAAGACCCCATAAACTTGATTTATTAATGAAAGACCTATTACAAGCAAATAACCATTACAAAATCCTTTTAATAAAAATAAAGTGCATCCAACCTTACCATAGACACAAGAAACACTAAACGGAGGAGAGGGACTCGCGGTCTTGAACGGCGATCCAACCAGCTCTCATTTCACGATCTGAAATCCAAGTAAGGGAAGATGATTTCAAGGATGATCCGATGGTGGAGTGACGATAGCAACGGCGGCGACGTAAGAACCCAAGTGGTGGTAGCCTTAGAGAGCCTTGGGTGAGTGAGGATGGTAGGGGAGAGATGGAGAAAAAAAGTGATGGAAAAAAGGGGAAAGGATGTGCTGGTAGTCCAAGAGGAATGGAGGAGTGGAATCCACGTCCAGCCCACTTTTTGGGCTCCTTTTATATTCTTTTGATAGCTTGGGTTGCAAGGTTTTGGTTGGATGAGGATTAGTAGTATGGGGTCCAAGTTGGATTAGGATTAGGAGGGTTTTTGAGAGATTTTCTAGGGGTTGGCCCACAATCCTAGTAAAAATAGGATTGTTCTTATCTCATACAACTTCCTCTCTTGGGTCCCACTTTGGTTAAGAATCAATTCAAATCTGAAATTTCAGATTTGAAATAAATTTTGGATGCTCTTGGACGACCATCTTGGATGTGTGAAATCATGGGATAGAGTGCTTGGACGTGTGATGCTTCTTGGATAATTCTTGGGCTGCAAACTTCAAATCTTGAGGCCTATCTTTTTGGAGATAAACTTAGTTCAAATCTTGCACTCTTTCAATTTGTTTCCAACTTGGATTGCTTAGCAAGATTTCCAATCTTTTGAACTCTTCATGGCTGGAAAAAACTCTTAGCATGGCCCACCTTAAAATTGTCTTCAAATCTGAATTTAATTTCATTCCAAACATGATATGGGAGTGGGCCATACTTGGAGGAATGCAATCTTGAACTATCCGATGCTTTGAAATTGAAACTTTTGAGTTTCAAAAGATCTTGCACCAAATCTGAAATTCAGATTTTTAATTGCACTTGTAACACATGATGGGCCCCACTTGGGTGTGCAAGCCTTAATTCTCTTGCCTTGGACGTCCTCACCTTAGAGGGATTTTCTTTTGCAATTTTTTTTCTTCTTTGTTTGGCTTGAATTGAATCTTAGCCATCCATCTTGACATGTAAGCAATATTTGTTGGAGAGTAGATAGGACACCTCATCATCTCATGGCCCGCAAATTTGGAACTTATCTTCAAGAGATTAAATCTGATTTCTTTTTCTTACATATGAGAGCGGACCCTACCATGGCCGCCCCTACCTTAGATCTATGCCAAAGGAAGGTGGGTCCATGGTGCATTTCATTCATCAATTCTCTTCTGTGGGCCCCAATTTCTGAAATTCCCTACAAAAAATAAAAGCAAGATCAAAGAACAATCTAATCATATAGGTAAGGAATTATGCAAGATGCGGGCCCAATTCACACTAATTAGATGCATAAAATGTCACCATTTTATCAAGTTTTCTTCAATTAAATCAATGGTACAAAGAAAATTCATCATTTCATGTGTGATTAAAAAGTTATGAGAAATTTTTGACTTTCAATGCCAAAAATAGAGAAATTCATGATTTTATGTGAAAAATGCAATTTTTGGATGAATTTTGACTCAAATTCAGACTTTGATGCTCAAAAACATAAATTCATAATTTTTTACTAAAATGGTCCATGATTTGATGATTAAGTCCTTAATTACTCTAAAATGATAAGAAAATATTGCATTTTTAAGGACTTATCAGAGACCGAGAGTTAGAGAAGAGAGAGAGTGACGAAGAGGGGTACTGAGTTAGAGAAGAGAGAGAGAGAGTGAAGAAGAAGAAGCTCAAGCCGTCGACTGTGAACTGTCATCCTCCAAAATGTTGAGACTCCATATGAAGAAGAAGAAGGAGCTTTTCTTAGTTTTTTGATATCTTCTCCTCTGCCTCTACCCTCTGGTGAGTGCATTTTCCTTTCCTATCTTCTCTTTGAATTGATATTTCTAAATTTTTGTTTAGTGATGAATGGTTTCTTGAATTTTTTATTTTTTTTTGTATTGTATTTTATTAGGTTTGGATTGAACATTGATTCATTGAAGTAGGCCATGTTTGATGTTTGGTTATCATTTATCAAATTAATGATCATGACTTGTTCCTGTTTGTTAGAATGTGATATGTTGTTGAGCTTTTCTAGATTTTTATTGTTATTATAATGTTTTCTTTTATTGGGTTTTGATTATTTTTTCATATGAAGCATCTTTCTCTGTTTTGTCATGTGAGAAGTTATAAAGTGTTTTAGTATTTTATTGGGTTTTGGTTTCTATATTTCTTGAAGTGAGATGGGTTTGTGTCTTTTGTGTATGATTGCAAAATGTCTCCATGTCTAAATTTAATGTTTCATTTTTATAAAATTCTAAATTCCAATCCCCTTAAGTATTTCTAGATGCTTCAGATTTTGAAGGTTTAAAAACTCCACCTGAGTGGATAGCAGTTGAATGTTGGAAATTTATACTAAAAGCATACTTTTATGTATTTGTCTTCGACTAATTAGTATATTTTGTCTTTTCATCTAAATGAGATTTTGTGTGGGCAAATGGTTGCATTATTTATGATTATACATGTGTATCTTTTATTCTATAATGTAGACAAGTTGGTGTATAGAGTTCTACTTATACACAGAGGACTTATTTGTCGATTCTTATAGAATATAAGTTTTTGTTCACAATCTAGATGAACTTGGACACACTATCGGTACGATTGTAGCATGATGTTTCAGCAGGCTTGTCTTGGCTGCGAGAAATTGTATAGTTTCAACTCATCATTTTAGTACGCTATGTGTGTATTGAACATGATCGCTTTTGGGTTTATTATCTTTATAATGACTATATAAGATGATTAACATCCAAATGCCTATTGTGAGTGCTTGTACTCTTAATCATGACATAAATAATAGACACATACATTTAGTGTTTACCATTTTGATTTACAAAGGAGTGAGATCTTTTATGGGTCAATAGTCTCAGTAAATTGGATGACTACACTGCGTGTGTGGTGCATATTAGTTTATTGATGGAATCCACGTTCCATAATTGGGATTGATAATATCCCCTTGATGAAGCTTTTAAGTTTTGATTATGTCAAACCCTACAGGTGGACTTTGTGTCCGACATATCAAATAAGTTAAGTGTAAGGTCTCAAGGAATTATCAAGATATCAATTAAATATAGATGTCAGTAATTATTTAATCGATGGATATCTGAAATCTTAACGTGGGGAGATTAATAAGCATTTAATGACATGAAGCTCGAAATATTAATTTTGAGAATAAGGACAGGAGTGCAATTATAATTCTCTAGTGGACTGAATTGTAATTTATGGAACTAGGATTCTAATTTGGGTCGAATTAGGGTTTCTTGCTTCCATAAGGAGCCCATCCTTATTTACTTCTTAAGGTCCCTATTGTAGCCTATAAATATGCACTATTGCTCTCTAGGTTAATAAGAAGAAAAATCTCGTTTTAGAGAGCAGAGAGAATTCGCAGAAGAGGCCCACTCCCTGGTGCAAATTCGAGCATATAGGAATACAGTAGAAGATCTTGAGATTTTCGGGCTGCTGCAAGACCGAGATCAGATCAGAAAGACCGAGATCAATTCAGAGAGGTTTTGCAGGTATGGTCTTTGATCATGTTCGTTTAAAGTAATTTCCGTATTGATCTGTACGCAGTATCTAGGGTTCCTGACGGAAACTCTTTTCTAACATTGGAGAAAAAGATAAAAAAGGGGAAGGTTGATTGAAGAGTGTCCATTTTGGTTGCAAAGGAAAGTAAAAAAAATTTAACCACTATAACCCCAAAATCACAATTGTAACATCCCGGAATTCCAAGGCTGTAATTAGTTTAGTTAATTGTGCTTTTAGATAATTAAGCTCGTTTATAAGCCAAACAGGTCCGATTAATAATTAGGATCGCGTGTGCGAAGTTGGGTTGAGATCCAAGCCCGTTTGGGTACAGTAGAGTTGTGTGTGGCTTTTTTCCGAAAGTTTCAAGGTCTTTTTAGTATTTTTGTGCTTTTCGAGATTTTGGCACCATCGGGTAAATTACCTATTTTCCCGGACTTTATCCTTCTGTTACATTCTGATCCGGACCCTCGAACCCGACCAAAAACCTGACCTGACCTGAACCCATTCTAAACTTATTTTATTATTTTCCAAGTCAAACCCCTCCGCATTTTTATCTCATGTGGACCCCGCCTCCCCATCTCACTCCCATCATACACCCCACCCTTAACCCATGTGAGACTCACCCCTTTAATCCGCGTGCAACCCCATTGCCCATTTCCTTTTCTACCCCTCCTTTAGGTCACAGAACCCATCTCCTTCTCTTCTCATTCACTCCAACACAACAACAGCCCCCCCTCTCAGCTCTCATCTCTCTCGTCCTCTCTCCCTCCCAAGCTCCTTGCTGCCGCCGGACTCCGAGCATGCCGCTGCCATTGCCACCGCTGGCCACCTCCCTTCTTCATTCTCTCATCTCGCTCGTTCTCTCTCCCTCCTCCCAGCTCACTGCCGCCCCACCTCTCTCTCTTTTCCCCTTTTCTCCTCCTCTCTCACTCATCTCTCCCTCACCTCAGTCACTGCCCCACCGATACATTTCTCTCCTTTTTCCTCATTTCTTTCTCTGTTTTTATTTCTTGTTTCTCTCTCTTATTCTCTCTCTCTCCAACGATTTCTCTCTCCCTCTGTTTTCTTTATTTCATTTTCTCTCATCTCACCAACCCATTTCACTCACTATTTCACCGTTTCACTCATCTAAATGTGAGTTGACTTTTCCACTCACCATTTCACCATTTCTGTTTCTTTGTCTCATTCCTTCTTCTTTTCCTGCTCATTTCTTTATTCCCCCTCTTTGCTCAGTGGACCATTGTGCTCCATCATCACCACTATCCCATTGGGCCACCAAACAAGTGGGCCCCACAACCTCCCCATCTCAATTTCAATTCTTTCTCTCTCTTTCTCAATCTCTCTCACCCACCTTGCTAGAAATGGATCTAAGAGGCAGCCCCACCTCTGATCATCGTCATCATCTTCGCATGGACCCCGCGAGCTCAACCATCTTCAATTTGCAAGCCACCACTCCATCCACCCATCTAATTGGTAAGCTCTTCTTCCCCCTAGGATTGGGTTAATGTACTTTGGGTGTATAAATGTGTTTGATAGCTTAGAGCTTCCCCTCTTTTGATTTTATATTTAATTTAGTTTTATTTTGTTATTTATCCCTTAGGTTTGGTTTGTTGGGCTATGGAGCTAGGATTTTGTTGATTTGGGCAATTTCAACCAAAGGCAAGTAAATATTTATATATATGCTTGGATATGTTTGTCTCTCATTTGATTTGATGATTGATGATGATTTAGATGACCCCATGCTCATTGATGTCTTCGATTTTGGAAAACATGATAATTAGATTTATATGTTTAATGAAATGGATTCTTAATTGGATGATTAGATTGGTTGGATTGGATGTAGGTTTGAATGGACTTGATGAGAGGGCGTATTAGATGTATGTGGAGAGGGCAAGGCCCTATTCTTGTGTTTGTCTGCAGGTGTGGATGAAAATGGAGTTTCTCTCCAACTCAGTTCAATTACAGAAGCTTAATTTTATTTTTCTGAAGCCACACGATTGACCGAGTGGGTTCACTTGGTCAATCGGCAACACTGGTATATAGTTAGGCTTCCTGAAGCCTGACAACTTAGTCAATTTCTATTTATGTTTCAACTCTGACTTTGTACCTGGTCGACCGGATGTTGACCGGTTATGAAGGAGGTCGACCGATCCTGCTTGAGGTTGATCAGATGAACTGGGGTTCTTTCTTAAGAGCCTCTTTGACTTAGAACTGGATGGACTTAGGTGAGATTTTGACTACCCTTTTGGACTCATTTGATTATATGTGAGAATGTTTTGAGCCGATGTTCTTCACGGTTATTCCGGTTGCATCAAGGTTCAATTTCACTCAATTTTGAACGGTACGGGACGACGGGATACCCTCTTTTATATCTATACACGAAGATGTTTTGTTTGGGTATCGCGAGCCTAATTCCTTTCCTAGACGGGGTAGGATTGTACGATGCTTCGGGATTAACATTGTACTTAGGATTGGATTGTCTATCGCTTATGATTCCGAATGGTACCGTTTGATACTTTGTCTACATGTCACGAGCATCTTCATTAGCTCCGTATACTTTGCTTTGTTTGGGATCATATGAAGAACTTAAATGATGGACTTAGAACCCCTTTTGATGTTCCGTTTGTTTTGATACTTGATGGGAGTGTTGAGGCTAGGTGACTTTGATTTGCAAAGGCTTGATGATGACTACTTATGGTATTGATGGTTTGAAGTTAGCTTGCTTGCTTGGTCTTGATTATTTGATAATGGAAAAGTAGTCTCTCTGGTTAATGTATCTTGTTAATGCAAGAAAGCCTAGCTCTTCACTATAGTATGAATAGGACTCTTGTGTCAGGCACCATTCAGCTGTAACATTCAACGCAGCTGGGGCACCACTGTGTTAGGACTTTGATGGGAACGACTGCAGATCGTGATTCTTGTGATGGATGTACACCATCAGATGCTTTTGTTTATGGGATGTCTTGATGATAGCTTGCTTGTTCCCCATGTATCCACTCTTGCTTGGCAGGGCTATTATCCCGTGCATCTTCTCTACCACAACGCGGTTCGAGTTTAGAGGGCAGTGATAATATCCTATGGTGATTAGCTTATGTGGACCGCCTATCTTGTTAGATGTTTATGTTCGATTGATTATAATTCGAATGCTATACACTTCTTACGATCAGGATGCTATGCATGTTTTATGATCTTGTCTATCGTTTACTCTTATTCGTTCTACATATCTATTGATGTTTTATATTTATATCTGCCTGCCGACCGTCGTGTTTGATGCTGCACTTGGTGCATAGGTACTGGGTACACCTACCTTTGGGAAAGTGGAGGCGTCGCTTCAGGCAGTTTAGCCTGATGGTGAGTACGAGTTGTGTGACGATGGTATTGTCGTCTTGACCAGCACACGAGTGCCTTCATACTTTGGTTAATTTGTATTTATTCTTCCTTTGGCTTAGGTTTTGATAGAAGCCATTAATTAATATGCTTTTATTATCTTTTGCTAAACTTAAACTATAGAAAATGAAGAGATGCATACTCTAAAATGTTATATTATACCATTTGTTTATTATAATGTTCCACTGTGTTTTACTGAGGAAATATTTATACCTCACTGCGGACTTCGATCCTATGGGACATGATTGGGGCCAGGTTGCATTTGATTAATGTTGGAAAATTTTTTATTGGCCCTAATCTCACGCGTAACTCCGGTTTCACTTTTAGGGGTGTGACAACAGTAACCAAGCATGTGTATGAAAAAGAGATCTTAAAACTATGATAGTTATAATAGTTAAAGCTTAAAACTATGATAGTTATAATAACTGGTGAAAGAAAATTTTATTCAAGTTTTGGCCCCCCGTAATGAAATCCTGGCTCCACCCCTGGGTGCATGAGATTGGGCAATGCTTCAAGTGAAGATAATGGATCTTCATTCATATTAGACCGCAGTAAATCCAACCAAGCGAGCGTTTGAAGGGTACCAATCCATGAAGGTAGCCTCTCTAAACGCCCTTCTAACCCGATATATTTTAGATGAGGTGGTGGAGAAGATGCTGCTTCCAAATCTAGAATTTCTCCCTCGCTTATCACACTTACAGTCAAGTGGAGAAGGGCTTTCATCTTCTGTAGGGAGGCAGAGAGTTCTTTTCCATGATTTCTTTTCACATTGTCAATTCCCAAATATCTCAGTCGAGTCAAGTTTCCCACTTTTCTAACTGTATAATCATTTATACCAATGGAATATAAACTCTGTAAGTAATTCAAATTGAATATCCCATATGGAGGAAGAATTATTGGATTTTGGAATTCAGTAACTCTTTCTCTTACGCCTGACTGTAAAAACATGTGCCTCGATTTTTTCAACTTTTCTACTCCTTTGAGCAAGAACTTTATTTTAGTGTCCTGAATGTCCAATGTTTGTAGATTCTGAAACCTTCCTATAGATTTGGAAGCTCCTCAACATTTGTATTGCTCAAATCCAAAAGAAGTAAATTGAATAACTCAACTAATTCATCTGGAACACTCTCAATGGAAGAATTCCTTAGATTTAACACCCTCAATAGTTTATATCTTGATGAGATGCTACACAAGGACAGAGATGGGATTTCTATTTGGAACAACATCTATGACCGATGATGACAAGTGCTAGATTGAATGTTCGCAATGCTATTTTGCATCGACAAATAACGGGCTTCGTTTGTCCAAATCTCTTCTTTCCTATCATGCGTATTGCAAAAGTTCTGTTCATGGCCAATTGATATAGCCAACTCTCGGAGAACATCGTGCATCCGGACCATTCTAAAAGGTGAAAAATCATCTCCTATCATTTGCAGCATGCTTCAACATGCAAGTTCCTTGATATAGTTTGCAGCCACCTCCTCTAATGTGTGTCCTTCCCTCTCTTCTATAAAACCTTTGGCAACCCATAACCTAATTAGTCTTTCTGTTTCAATTAGGCTATCTTCAGGGAAAAGGCCAAAATATAGGAAACAATATTTAAGGTTGTATGGCAAATCATCATAGCTAAGCAAGAGTATGTTCTTCATCCCACGCAATTTTTCATTGTTGCTTAGCTGCCAATTAAGACTGTTTTCTACATTTCTCCATTCTGAGCTTGAGTTTTCTTTAGTCGACATGAGGTCCCCTATAGTAATAATTGCTAGTGGTAAGCTATCACATTTCTGTACTAAGCTTCTTGCATATGACTCAAGCTGACCGGACCTACTGTGCAAGAGCCCACTAGCAGAAGGCCATCCAGAAGCAGCAGGAGTATTGGCAATCCAACTGTCATCAGGCAAGTTTGACCTATAGGAGTGCAGAAAATTGTTTTTGCGATGTCGAAGTTATTTGAAGTTGGATTTTAGATCTGCTTATTCCTTTAAACTTGCAGCGACAAGGTCTACCAGTTTAGCGGAGGATATTGACAGTTTAACGGAAAAAACTTGGGGGACTCAGAAACTAAGTGGCTGATAGTGGTGGTGGTGATGGATTCAAACAACATAGGCCAGATTGAAGTGTTACTTGTTGTAATGGATCAAGAGAATCCTCCTAAACTGGGCAAAGCTCAAAAGTTGGTACATGATGGTTGATTCAAGTAATGAAAAGCGAATATCTGCATCAAATGAAATTTAAATGATTCTAATCTATTTCAATACCATAAGTAGATTGTGGAGACCGTCAGAGACTGGGATTTTACAGGCCTTGAGGAGGTGGATGAGGTTCCTGGCGTAGGCGGCGAAGGAGAAGCAGACTTTCCGCCGATCGGTGGTCGTTTTTGTTGTCGGCGTCGTCATTAGAGGACTGAGAGAGAAGAAGAATGCATTTGTAGAGATTTTGGTGAGGTATAGAAGCAGAGAGAATTGGCCGTCGTTGTAGTTTGAGTTTTTGTTGTAATTATCTATACTAGAATCGTACTGCAAATTGCTCATCCCATGAATCTAATCGTGAATCACAGGATTCTAATAAAATGAAATATAATTAAAAAGTAGAAAAGAAAAGGAAAATAAAGTAGTTATTCTATTCATAATCCATACATTTTCTCATTCATAGGATTATAAATACAATGACAAATAAGTCTATTATGCAATCATATCAAGAACGTCATGGCATATATCAGTATACAATAAATGGTGTAAATAGTTAAATAAGTTGAAGGAATTAATATTTATTTATTATCTTTAAATCCAAATCATCAATCTTACATAAGTAGGATATCACTTAAACTTTTAAAGTTAAAAAAATGTTCATGAAGGAAAAAAATAAAAAATATTAAGGAAAGAAAAAGAAGAAGATATAAACAGGCCACATACATATAGTGCAATGCTTTATAATCAAATGCACGCCCTTTATTCCCTTCCCCACCCCCCCACCCCCCGCAATAAAAATAAAATAAAAAAAGTCTTAAGATCTTTCCTTAACTATTAAATAACCTTTTAAAAGTAAAAACACTAAAAGAAATAAAAGAAATATAAAAAATATTATTAATATTAACTTATTGGTTGTAGCTATTATTACTCTACTGAAGCACTTGAATTGTCAGATTAAAAAAAAAACGAGTATCGGATCATAAGATTCAGACATGAATCCTAAGATTTATCTGTAAATGAGATACGAATCATTTTCCTTGGAATTCATGATACAATTGGAATTCAGGATACGAATCATAGCCTTCAATTAACACAATCAGAAAGAGAAAAAAGAAAAGAAAAAAGGCATTCTAGTTCGTGGTTATTACTTTCCAATTTGAGTAATTAATAGAAGCTCAGCAACCAGGAATTAAAAACTCTGGGACTGAAGGCCCAAGCATAGTGTACATCTCTTGATCAATGACGATCTAACTGCTACCGCATTATATATTATACAAAAGACAATTAACAATGACTTCCTATTGGAGCAGTTAATTTTTTTTGAAATGGTTATTGGAACAGTTATTAGGGAGGCTAAAGTAAAAAATAATCCTTAGGCAAGAGAGAGCACTCTCTATTGCTCATTTATGTCATTCATTTGTTTAGCAAGATGCAAGTAAACAATTTCTATGACAATCATGAAGTTTTTAAATGAATGGTGAAGTACATATATATTGAGCAGTGTCTCAAAATTTCATCAGTACATTGAATTTATCATAATATTATTCTGATACTTTAATATATCTACTACCCTTCTAAAAGGGAAGAAAAAGTGTCTTGATTTTGTGTAGACACCTTGGCCCACACTTATAATATATATATTAAGTGGGGCTCACAGATGTGTAGAGAAAAAGTACGACACTCCATTCTCTTTTATATATGGGTAAATAAATATAAATATAATATTAAGTGGGGCCCACACGTGTAAGAAAAAGCATGACACTTTCTTCTCTTTTATATAAGGGTAAATAAATATAAATATAATATTAAGTGGGGCCCACATATGCGTAGTAAAAAGGCATGACACTTTCTTCTCTTTTATATAAGGGTGCGTATATATATATATATAATATATATATAAGGGTATATTAATATAATATATTAAGTGTGGGCCAAGGTGTGTAGACAAAAGCAAGACACTTTTTCTTCCCTTTTATAAGGGTATACAAGTTCTTTTTACTAAGTGGGGCCCACAAATGTATAGTTCTCTTTTATTATATATATAATATAATAATACTGAGAGGGGCCATGGATGTGTAGATGTAAAGAAAAAGCATGACAAGTTCTTCTATTAAGCGGGGGCTGATGAGTTCACAAAAGATACACTTTTATAACATTAAATTATGAGTTTTCAAGGATAAAATAACTCAAAACACTATTTTTAGCATAAAAATCATACAGTTCCTCCCAATC
Organism: Persea americana; assembly: GCA_029852735.1. Taxonomy (NCBI): domain Eukaryota; kingdom Viridiplantae; phylum Streptophyta; class Magnoliopsida; order Laurales; family Lauraceae; genus Persea; species Persea americana. Next base: position 79,761,363 of record CM056810.1, read on the forward strand.
ATCTTTGCTCATATCTTTCTATCATAGATGGCCATTTGTATACATTTATTATGAATTCCAATGACTTCCATACTCTCAATTATATTAATTTCTCTTTGTAGGTGTTAATTGAAAATTAATTTGAAGATTAAAGTTGAGATTCAAGAGTTAAAGAGAGTAAGGATAAGTTTGGAAGGCAATTGAATGAATAAATGACAAAGTTAGGCCAATAATAAGAAGGAACATGATAGACTTGGGTTTGTATTTTGGCAATATCTTTTTAGTCGGGTGTCCGATTGAGGTGATCTTAGAAGCATTAGAAGGCTTAATCAAAGATCTACAAATCATATTTCATAATATTTTTTCCAATTCGGACGTTTCGGGGGTCAAAATCGTACATCAATTTAGAGACTGTTTTCTAACACGGAAATCACATACATATGTTCATATTTTCATTCTTGTGAAGTTCCACATTGGACAGAAATCAAAAGAGAGCAAGACAAATATCTCTATATAAAGAATGAAGCTCTAGGCATTAGATACACAAGCAAGGAGAAAGTGAGATATTCATGTAATTGAGAGCAATTGAGAGCAATTGTAGAGAGAAAGTGAGGAAAGCTTTGTAAAAATTAAAGATTTGGAATGGAATTAAAAGCTTTATCTTCTCCAATGGGTGGCTAATTTCTTTGATCGGATCTTCTAGGTGAAGTTAAGTTGATCATATTCCTTTTGCTTATGCTCTTTATTTTAATTTCCTTGTTTATGTGCTTGATATGTTAGAGTAGATTTTTCTTTATTGCATTGTGCAACCTTCTTTGCTTAGTTTCTATATTAGCATTCTTTTTACTATTTATGCTTAAGTTTGATAAATCATGCTCAGGAGTTAATATCTTTTGATGGTTTATGCTTACTTTTGATAGATAGTCATTAGGAATCTTTTTTTTTTTTTTTTTTTATGAAGGGAAGAAAATCTTAGCTATTAGATTGTTAATTTCTATCTTAGAGCTTTAAAATTATATTTTCCAAATCTAAGCATTGATCTGTAATTAGATTTGAGTATTCTTTTTTTTGGAAAAGAGAAGAGCATTAGTGTTGGATTAGTGTCACTTAGTGGATTCTAGATGATTCAATAATCTATTAGTATTGCTTGTTTCTTATTTTACTTATTTTAGTTTGATTTTATTCACATTCTCACACACTTATTCACTTGTTTTAATTCTCACACTCCATTTCTCTATTTACACCATAAACTCCACCTTTGATTTTAAAATACTTTAGCACATTTCTTTATCTCTATCCACTCATTTTCTATCTTTCACTTGTTATTTTCTTATTAACCTTGTTATTTTTTTTCATTAACTTTATTACTAACTTGTTACTAACATTGCTCTTGGTTGGTTCTCATTTTTTTTACTAACTTCTCTTTGTTATCTAGTTTTAGTTTTCTTTTAGTTTGCATTTTTTATTTTCCTTGTTATTATCTAGTTTCTTGTTTTTATTGTTATTTTCATTTGCATTTGTTAGCTATATTTGAGTTGATACTCCTTTTCATAGATCATTGTTATTTTTCTTGTTACGATCCTCGTGGAAACGATATTGGAACTTCTATAGTCTATATTACTTGAGACAAACGTATACTTGCGGGAAAATACGCATCAGGGGCCTATAAATGTGTAGTTCTCTTTTATTATATATATCTATATAATATAATAATACTAAGTGGGGCCTACAAATGTTATAATAAGACTGAGTGGGGCCCACAGATGTGTAGTTCTCTTTTATTTTATACATATATATAAAATATAATAATACTAAGTGGGGCTTACATATGTGTAGTTCTCTTGTATTATATATATAATATAATAACACTAAATAGGGCTCACAGATGTGTAGTTCTCTTTTATTTTATATATATAATATAATAATACTAAGTGAGGCCCACAGATGTGTAGAGAAAAAGCATGACAAGTTCTCTTTTATTGGATCCCACAGGTGTAGTTCTCTTTTATTATATATATAATATAATAATACTAAGTAAGGCCCACAGATGTGAAGAGAAAAAGCATGACACTTTCTTCTCTTTTATAATAAGGGTATAAATATTATATTATTATTATTATTATATAATAAGAATATATTATAATATTTGGGGGGGCGGTGGGGGGCGCACAAAGGTGTAGTGCAAAAGTATGCAACTACTCTTCTCTTTTACAATAAGGGTATGGATATTATTATTATTATTATTATATAATATGTTATTATATTATAATATTTGGGGGTGAGCTCCACAAGGGTATAGTGAAAAAGTATGTAATTTCTCGTCTTTTATAATAGTAGATAAAATAGTAGATAGATTATAATATTTGGGGGTAGGCCCCACAAAGGTATAGTGAAAAAGTTTGTAATTTCTCATAATAATATATTATTATATTATATTATAATATTTGGGGGTGGGCTCCATAATGGTGTAGTAAAAAAGTTTGTAATTTCTCATAATAATATATTATTATATTATATTATAATATTTGGGGGTGGGCCCCACAATGTAGTGAAAAAGTTTGCATTATAATATTTAGGGGTGGGCCCCACAATGGTGTAGTAAAAAAGTTTGCAATTTCTCATAATAATATATTATTATATTATATTATAATATTTGGGGGTGGGCCCTACAAAGGTGTAGTGAAAAAGTTTGTAATATCTCCTCTTTTATAATAGTAGATAGATCATAATATTTGGGGGTGGGCCCCACAATGGTGTAGTGAAAAAGTTTGGATTATAATATTTGGGGGTGGGCCCTACGAAAGTGTAGTAAAAAAGTTTGCAATATCTCCTCTTTTATAATAGTAGATAGAGATAGATATAATAAGGATATAGATATTATATTATTATTATTATATAATATATTATTATATTCTATTATAATATTTGGAGGTGGGCCCTACAAAGGTGTAGTGAAAAAACTATGCAACTTTCTCTCTTTTATAATAGTATGTAAATGCATGTGGACTGTGGAGAGTCTTGTGTGGGTGTAAAGGTCAAATGACATGTCAGTCAACAAAAGAGGCTGTCGGAGGATATTTTCCAGGAAGCCTGTATGTTTAGGACTCTTATTTAAAGTTCAAAAAAGGACCCTTTTCTTATTGGATTATTATTAGGAGTCTTAAGCACTTATTAGGAGCTATATATTAGGTGTTTTTCATAATTCAAAGAGACACAGATAATCTCTCAAGTTTTGAATTGATGATCTAATTCAAAGGAGTTCTTTCTAGAGATTTTTGAAGAGTTGTGCTGCCAAGTACTCTAGAGAGCCAGCTTCTTCTGCATCCCTTGTAGAAGATCATCTTTTTGCGTAGAAGATTTGAGGAGTCAATTGCCGGATTGAGTTTGTTGCAATCAACGGTGTAAAGTTGTTGAAGCATGAAGCAATACAAGATAACTTTAGTCCTTAGGTAGGAGATATCTAAGGAAGAAATCTGACTTTCTTGTAATTGCGAAATTCATAGTGTTTGATTATCGATCTAGTTTGGATCCGTGGTTTTTCACCAAATTAGGGTTTTCCACGCAAAATCTGGTATTCTTGTGGTGTATGATTGTGATTTTATTTCCATTATATTACTATTTATTTTTACACACTTTTTAGACTGATTTATTAAGTAAAAAAATTTAGAGATCCCGGACCCTAAACTTTTGGTGGGAAAATGCAGGTGCAAAGAGAATCCGGATTCCGTTTTTGTTTTCTAGTTGGGGGAATTTCCAGACGACTTTTCTCGTTTCTAGATACCCAGCGAATCGGCACGAGGATTCGGAATTTCCGGTACCTGACTTTGAGAGTTTCGAGATTTAGTTACAGCGCCTTTTGTTTTTTATCTGATGGTAATTTAGGAGGGGAATGGTAGGATGAAAGTGATTTGGGGTGATAAGGTAAAATGAGTTCAACATGCACTTTATGGTATTCTTTTTCAGAATATATGAACATCTGGTATGTACTCATGTTTTGATTATAAGGATTTATTAAGTTATTGTTAGCTCATGACTACTAGATTAGGCTGGTAAAAGAAATGGTAGAAAATTTAAGTGCATTAATTGTGTTTTTGCTTGGATGGGTGAGTGGTTTCTTACATTCCAAACTTTTTACAAAAGTAGTGGTTTCCGATTAATAATCAAGTAATTAAGTGAGATTATATTATACATTAATTATATATTTATAAAAACTTACCGATGCATTATATGCTTTTTGTTGTGTAAAATTATATTTATTATTTAAAATGATACTTGGAGATTTGGTTTCAAGCCTATTGACCTAATTAAAAAAATAAAAAAAGTTTGATAATTGTATTTCCTGAGTTGAATTGCCAATCCACTGGCAGCACAGGGGTGTAATTAGCCGCTGATGGTATTTAAGTATTCATGTGAGGAAAAAAAAGGGTATTTTTTTGGGCAAAGTCCTTCTCAGGCACACAGTTCATCAGAGGTAGCTTATATTAAGGTCGACGTGGCATACTCATGTGGAAGATTGATTACATTCAGTAGGTGGTGGGGCCACCTTTTCAATAAATTATCAGGAGGGGAGCTAGTAAGAAAAATGATGAATTGCGGAGCCGTACATGTTTGAGCAGCGAATCAAACCGTGGTTAATAACCGTGTTTTACGGTTCGATTACGATTACGATTTTTGAAATAAAAAAACAACGCTTCAGGGTTTGGTTACGGTTTTTGTCTTGACTCACGGTTATTAACCTAACCGAACTGTCAACTGTGGTTCTATTAACCGTTAACCGAGGTTCGGTTAACCGTGTTCTCAAAACACATGGTTAACCGAACCATTTCGCTAATAAGAAAAAAACTTAAGGGCCAAAATGGATTTTTTTTACAGTAATATCATTCTCTAACTATGATTTTTTTTTTCACAGTAAGTTTGATTGGTAAATGACAAAATTCTTACAAATTTTTTTAAGTGACAATTAACCGTAACCGAACCATTAATCGCGGTTCAGTTTTTAATGGTTTTTCACGGTTCAGTTACGATTACGGTTTTTAAAAACAAAAAACTGTGAAACACGGTTCAGTTAACTGTTTTCCTAAAAGCCGTGGTTAGCCGAACCGTTACACCCCTAACATTAATGTAGTCTCCCCTCTAATCTTTTTTTATCTATTTGTCCACCCTTTAAGAAAATCAGTATTTAATTTAAAATAAATATGCTTAGATTACAATAACAAATTCAAATGATCACTTTAACTATCAGTTAAAAGCTTTTAAATGACTTCAACTAGAATTTTGATGCAGGCTGATTTGAACTGCAAAGACTTCAAGAGAATTAATAAGTTTAGTAATCCTATTAATCTAGGTTCTAACTTCTAAAGATCTGTCTGTAATAAATAAAGAGAAATTCAACAATAAACAAGCATGAAGTTTATACAAAAAAATCAAGAAAGGTATTATCTCAACCTGATGTCCCAAACTCTAGGTAGAAACTCTCCCTCCAAGGGTAGAGATATAAATTTCCATAGAATTTCAATATTTTTCACACAAGCAATCAGCACTTTTTTTTTTTTTTTTTTTTTATAATCATTAAACTATGTATATCCTGAAGAGAAAACCTTGATATCAATCATTGCATTCAAATCAATATAATTATGCTCAAGATTTGATTTTTTAAACATTATAAAAAGACCAAGGGCCAATTTGTTTAGAGGTGTTTCTTATGGAAATTCCATATATGGGAAATCCCTAACAACATTAATGCAAGTTGTTGTCCCTCAATAAACTTGAATTTCCTTTTTAAATGGTGAAAACCATAAATCTAGTTCATTGAAATGTCACTTCTAAATGGAACAGATGGTAGAGTTTCCAAAATTTCAATTTTCAAAATGCAGCTTCGTATGGAGCATTCCACAAACCAAGTTTGCGCGTCATACGGGACTTGAGCTCTCCTCCCTATTCCACTCTTGAAAGTTGTTTTGCCAACTAGAGCCAGAGATCTCCACCTGCTCTAACATTGAGGCATCTCCAAAAAAGAAAAAAAAAAGGGGATTATAAGTAAAATGATGATGGTACCTAAAAATTTTAGGTGATTATGAGACAGGAATTCATCAAATACAATCCAACTTATTACTAAGATCTATCTTAGTCCAAACCATCCAAATCACATAAAACAGGCTGTCGTGGACTCATTGAAAATTTATAAACCCGCAAAACCGAATTGACAAATGCAACAAACACGTCCGTCGTTTGCTGGCAATATATCTAGGCATTTTGGGTGACTATGATTCCTTTGAGGTGTTAAACTTGAAATCCTCTTTACTACCTCCTGCTTGGCAACACCTTGAATTCAAGTTAATCCATACTACAGAACCGTCAAATGTTGGACTTTCTGCGCATCAATTGTTAAAACGAATCACACAAATGTTAAAACGAATCATGCTATTGTAGGCTTAAACATCTAATGCCAATACAAATCACGCCATCACAATTGTAGTTTCCAAATAAACATGCCTAAAAAATACACCTTTTAAGATACAAACCACACAAATATTAATGAATCACCCCATTGAAGTCTCAAACTTCTAATGCCAATATCACACAGGTATTAGGACTTGTCTGGCTACTCTTATCTATGTAAAACAGACCTGTATAAAACAAATCTTTTTCAAATGACCCTTTTTGAAATAGATGTTCTTAAAAATAGAGCATTTGGCAACACAACATAACTAATTGAAATAGATTATTTTATATCCAACTATAAATGATCTTTCTTAAATCTCTTCATATCCAAAAGGAATCATAGCCTGGTTTTTTTACCTCATGGCTCAGTTAAGTATTCTTAAGAGAATCAACGGTTCGGATCTTGAAATAGGGCCCCATAAATTTAAAAAAATAAAATAAAATATTTCACACATTTTTATAAACTTCTCAAGATCTGTGGTAGTTCAACGGCTCAAATATGAGCACATATTCGTGATTGCACAGTTACATATATGCAACGGTTCTGATGGTAGTCTGTTGGCCCAAAAATCAAGGCAAAAACAAAAAAATGGACTGTCCAAAATCCCATTTCAATTACTGTGACCATACCATTTGTTATCTGACGGCTCTCCGATTTTCATCATTTTCTTGACCTATAGACCATATTAGGAGCTGAAAATTTTACCCATAGGCCTTTTCAGTCTTCCAAACAATATTAACAGTTCAGATTGTGATTGGGGCCCCCACAAAATTCCAAAAAAAATAGATCTAAGGTTATACTGTTTTGCACAAATATCTCTAGATCTATGATAGATCAACGGTTGGAATTTGGTTTGTAGACCGTGTTTCACTTTCTTAATCCGTGTAACGGTTTGGATCATCATGTAGGCTCTCAAAATTTAAGAGTAAAAAGAAAAACCGGTGAAGCTAAAATTAATGTATAAACTACTGTAGCAGCGCATGGTCTTTGCGCTTCAGACATAAAAGTTTGTTTCAATCCACGCCAATTACGTTGCTTTCCGGAAAAATAAATTTCTGCCTCATTACGTTTCCAAGTTGGAGCGTTCCGAACATGTTAACGAACGGTTTTGAAACAGCTTTTAGACATTAAGAGGTGACAAAAAAACATGCTAAACTGAACCTTAATATGAGTCACCCCATTGCAGTCTCAAAAATCTAATGCCAATATCACAGAAATATTAATATGAGTCACCCCATTGCGGTCTCACACATCTAATGCTAATATCACACAGATATTAATATGAATTACTTCATTGCAGTCTCAAACAACTAATGCCAATAAAAATCACAACATCACCATTGCAGCATCAATCACCAATAAATACACTTTGAACCCAAATTGAGTAATGGATAATGTACTTCCAATCCCTGCATAAACAGAAAAAAGGCACTATATGAGAGTACTTCCAAATTCCAATCCCATCCAACCAGATATTTGAGGAAGATTTTGAGGACTAGTGTTGTCAATAAAAGTTCAGGTGAATTGAATGCTATCAGCTATCCAATCTCAATTTGTCAAATTCAAAGTATGATCTTCTCTTAATAGCTACTTCTCAATTGCTTGTGTGAAATTAGTGGCAGGCCTCATACAAATTGATTGAAATTGCAATCCAACACGAGGTGAGAATAAAAAAAAAAAGGATATGACCAATCCTTAATATTTGGGCTAAAAAAAGAAAATACAAGATTGAGTGAGACTTTGTTTTGTCTGGTATAAATATCTGACTAAATTTCTATTTTGTCACAGGGGCTCTTTGCTAGACTAAATTTCACACTTTCTTTGATTTTTTGAAAGAACAAAAAAATGAGTGCAGTTAATCGCGTGGATCGATTGATCAATCAATTGGTGGGCCTCATAAAACTTTGAATGGAATTATTATCATTGCCAACACGGGATGAGAGTAAAGAGATATGATCAATCTAAGATATATAGGCCACAAATGACTTGAGATTTTGGCCAAAGTAAATCCATAACGACTGCAACCTAAATCTCTATTAAAATCAGAGAGAGAGAGAGAGAGAGAGAGAGAGAGAGAGAAGCGGTGCTCCCTTTTTGTCACTTTTTTTTTTTTGTTGTAAATACTCTAAAACATTGCAAGAATAAATAAATAAATAAATATACCACTAAGTTACTTACCTCCTTTTCCTTTTCCTCTTTTGGTGGCGATGAATCTTCATCTCCAATTGGTGCTTGTATGTGTATCTTTTCCTCCTTGAAGTCATTTGTGGAGTTATACTGACCGATAAAAGGGATGTGCAGAAGATTTACACGTTCATCTCCGGCCTTAATCCTCTGTATGAGTTCTTCTGACATGTCGATTAGGTAGAGTTCTTGAAGACTAGTAAGGTACTGCATGCCCTCAGGTATTCTTTTCAACTCAGGGCACTTTTGCAAATATAAGGCTTTAATGCAAGTCATCGACCCATTTTCTATTTTTATCAGGTTCAATTTAGGGATATCAGAAATCGCCAAGGTCTCGAGTTTCAAGAAGCATCCATGACGGAAGCACAATTCCTTCCCAACATATGCCCGCATAAGACGAAGGGACTTGAGATTGGGCAATGCTTCAAGTGAAGACAATGTATCTTCTTTCAAATGAGACCTTTGCAACGCCATGCTAACGAGGTTCTGAAGGGAACCAATCCATGGAGGTGGCCTCTCCAAACGCCCTTCTAACCAGAGATGTTTGAGATGGGCTGGTGGAGAAGATACTAAATCCAAATCTAGAACTTCTTCCTCGCTTATGACTCCTACAGTCAAAAAGAGAAGGGCTTCCATCTTCTGTAAGGAGGCAGAGAGTTCTTTTCCATGATTTCTTTTCACATTTTTAATTCCCAAACTTCTTAGTTGAGTCAAGTTTCCCACTTTTCTAACTGTATCATCGTTTATACCAATGGAATATAAACTCTGTAAGCAATTCAAATTGAATATCCCATCCAAAGCATGTACGCCTGACGGTATAAACATGTGTCTCAATTTCTTCAACTTTTCTACTCCTTTGGGCAGGACCTTTATTTTAGTGTCCTGAATGTCCAATGTCTGTAGATTCTGAAGCCTTCCTATAGATTTTGGAAGCTCCTCAACATTTGTATTGCTCAAATCCAAAAAGCGTAAATTGAATAACTCAACTAATCCATCTGGAACACTCTCAATGGAAGAACCCCGTAGATCTAACACCCTCAATAGCTTATATTTTGATGAGATGCTACCCAAGGACAGAGATGGGATTTTCATTTGGAACAACATCAATGACCGATGATGACAAGTGCTGGATTGAATGTTCACAATGCTATTTTGCATCGACAAATAACGGGCTTTGTTGGTCCAAATCTCTTTCTTTTTTCTATCATGCGCACTACAAAAGTTCTGTTCAAGGCCAATTGATACTGCCAACTCTCGGAGAACATCGTGCATTCGGACCCATCTATAAGGTGAAAAGTCATCTTCTATAATTCGCAGCATGCTTCTACATGTAAGTTCCTTGATATAGTCTTCTGCCACCTCCTCTAATGTGTGTCCTTCCCTCTCTTTTATAAAACCTTCGGCAACCCATAACCTAATTAGTCTTTTTTCTCCAATTTGGTAATCTTCAGGGAAGAGACCACAATATAGGAAACAATATTTGAGGTTGTATGGCAAATCATCAAAGCTAAGCAAGAGTATGTTCTTCATACCACCCAATTTCTTATTGTTGCTTAGCTGCCAACCAAGACTGTTTTCTACCTTCCTCCATTCTAAGCTTGACTTTTCTTTAGTTAACATGAGCCCCGCAATAGTAACAATTGCTAGTGGTAAGCCCTCACATTTTTGTACTAAGCCTTTTGCATATGGCTCTAGCTCTGGAGGACAACTTTTGTTCGAAAATGCTCTGTTGCAGAAGAGGAGCCAAGCATCGTCTTCTCCTAGAGGCTCAAGGTAGAGAGTATCTTCAGCTTCAGCTTCAAAATATAAAGCGGCATCACGTATTCGTGTTGTGAGCATTATCCTACTTCCACATCGATTGTTTGGAAATGCAACTCGTATATGGTTCCAATTGATGATTTCCCATACATCATCTAAAACAATTATATACCTTTTATTCTGCAAATAATTGATGACGGTCTGCACAAGATCGCTGCCTTTCATTTTGTTGAAGTCGTCAGGAACTGCCTGGTTGTTAGACTTGTACAACTCCGTTATTATGTTTCGCATGAGCTCGTCCACTTTTTGAGACTGGGAGACGGTGATCCACGCATGACATTCAAAGTGTTTCTTCACTTGTGGGCTATCATAAGCTTTTGTAACGAGAGTGGTCTTGCCAAGACCGCCCATTCCCACCACGGCGACCACCACACGTTTTGAACTTTCATCTGTCAACTTTCCAATTAGGAAATCTTTGTTTTCATCAATCCCCACAATTTCTTCGTCTGGAATGAAGTGTAAATATTCTCCAGAACGTTGCCAGTCTACGTCATCATTCTTCATCTTGGATGTCTGTCCTTCTTCATGGAAGCCATATCGATGCCGTCTCTCTGAGATTTCGTGAATCTCAGATTTGATTGCTTGCAGCTCAGAGGCAATTTGCTGCTTGTAACAGTAACGCTTTGGGAGGAGAAGGGTGTGGTAGACAGCTCTTCGTATTAGTCCTTCCCCAGTGTGTTGCTTCCCAATCTGCCACATGTACGTGTCAATGATATCCTCGACCTTGTAAGTGGCTTCTCTTACTTGCTCCACTAGTGTTCTCGCTCCATCATCATCATCGCTCCTTTCTCTTCTGTCTGCATCCTTCAAGAAGGAGCGCATGCTCTGCAACTCGCGTTGGATTTCATTAATGTTCGGGCGAAATCCTCGAAGAAGAGATGCTTCATGCTGCACAAGAGAACCAAGGGTTTGAAGCAGGAAACCCACAGCACTCTCTGCCATGTTTGCGACACGCACTGATTTCTCTCTTAAAGAAGATGCTTATAAAATCTGGAAATGTTTGCTTCCACACTCGGGTCGGATCCGAGATACAGTTGTCTGCCTCTGGACACTGCACACTCGGATCAAAGAAGGAGACTCTGGATCACCTTGGAGAAGGTGATCTGTTGAGAAACAGAGGATCAAGACTCTGTGGGGCTGAGTTGCTGAAAAGGAAAGAGATCAGGGATAGCCACCATGTCTTGTGAACTAAAACAACCAAGGAGAGGGATAGTTTTGAATGTTTTCTCTCTGTCTTGACGGTTTTTTTTTTTTTGGTTGCTGACTGTTTTCTTTGTCTTGACGTTGGTGCCCGGTGGAGACACTGAATATAAAATAAAAAATTGCAAAGAAGTGGGCTGCCTTTTGTTTTCGTTGAGAGAGAGTTTATAGAGTGATATTAAGCACCATGAATTTCTTTCGTCCCTGGCACCGGAGAGGTTCAGGTCCGGGTGAAGTTGACCGGACCTACTGTGCAAGAGCCCACTAGCAGAAGCCATCCAGAAGCAGCAGGAGTCTTGGCAATCCAACTGTCAACAGGGAAGTTTGACCGATAGGATTGCAGAAAATTGTTTCTGCGATATCGAAGTTATTAGAAGTCGGATTTTGAATCTGCTTATTCCTTTAAACTTGTAGCGACAAGATCTACGAGGTTAGCAGAGGAGATTGGAAATTTGACAGGAAAAACTTGGGGAACTCAAAAACTAAGTGGTTCATAGTGGTGGTGGTGGTGATGGATTCAAACAACATGGGCCAGACTGAAGTGTTACTTGATGTCATGGATGAAGAGAATCCTCCTGAACTAGGCAAAGCTCAAAAGCTGGTACATGATTGTCGATTCAAGTCATGAAAAGCGAACATCCGCATCAAATGAAATTCAAATGATTTGAATCTATTGGTGGAGACCTTCCTCCATGTCATGATAGTGTTTTCAACGTCATTATGGAAAGTGCCAAGTCTTTTAGTTGGGACTTTACGTGCTGCCCATCTGTGCCAGTTTTTCCTTTATCTAATTCGGTCATCATCTACTGTGCATCCTAAGTCTTTCTTTATTGAGTCTTCACCTATTCCCCATCAGTTGGGAGTCTTTTTTAATTGGGTCTTACAAAGTGTGCTGCATAGGGCTGTCAAGGGCCAGGTCGGGCCGGACTTAGGGTTGTCCTATCCATACCCTCAACATATACAGGGCCGGGCTTGAGCGTGCTAAAGCACTCATAGGGCCTTCACTATCTAGGCCCTTACCCTACTCTCAAAGGCCATGCCAGGGCTAGGCCAGGGTACTGCTCAGGGCTTTAAAAAAAAAAAAAACTATTTTTTTTTAAACATTATTACCAAAATCTGAGTGTGATCCAGCGTTATCTTATCTAACATCAATTGCAAAGAAACCATTAAGAAAACATTTGTTATTTTGTATAATCTCAATTGCAAACGAACTATTAAGAAAATATTGAGAGAATATAAGTCATCTCTAACGACTTTCTTTTATCGGATAAAGTCATACTTGCTTTGGTGACTTGAGTTGAGTTCTAGACATATAATTTTATTTAGGAAAATCTTTAGATAAGTCCTTAAGTTTTTGCCTTAATTCAAAAAAGGACACAAGTTTTAAACTTCTCAAATCAGTCCCTAAGTTTTCCATGAAGTTTTCAATTAAGGACATTCATCCATTTAAAGCTATTTTCCGGCAATATTTTTCTTCAATTTTTTAAACTATCCAAATTATCCTTTAATGAAATAAAACCCCCATTCACTTTCTCTATATTTTCCTCCTTTTTTTCACTGTTAGCCTTATAATGATTGAGGAAAACTAGGTCCTTTGGCTAAATGTAGCAGCTGCCGGAACCATGTCTTGGCTTTAAATGAAGGTACTCTGGGTATTTTTAAAAAATTGAGAGAAAATGCCATAAAAATACCTTTAAATGACCAAATGTCCTTAATTGAAGTTTTATTGAAAAACTTATGGACTAATTTGAAAAGTTTTCAAACTTGTGTCCTTTTTTGAAATAAGGCAAAAACCTAAGGCCTTATTTGAAAATTTTCCTTTTATTTATTTTGACAAAGAAGGAAAATGGTTAAAGAGTATGATCTATTTTACACCTTTAATATGACTTTCATATGAATTTATATATATATGAAATCATTCCAGCAGTGTCTTATCTTTGAGAGTTTTAAACCATTTACACTCACCTACCTTTTATCAATTGACATTATTTTTAATTAAACATTGATCTGAATGTTACGCATTCTTGAATTTCAGTTACAAAAATAAATACACTTAAAAAATACTATTAGTTTAAACTTTTAAGAATTGAGAGTTATAATTATCTAATTAAAAGGATGTTTGGATCACCCCATATTCTTGAAATTACATGCTCATACCAACTAACTCTATGAATTGGTTAACAACTCAAGCAACTCTATATAGGAAAAAGTCATCATTATTAATAAAAATGAGTGCACCCCCTTTTGCACTAACAATGATTTATAAAAATAATATAAAATACCTAAATAAGAAGCAATAAAACTAAAAGAAATGGATTAGAAGCAACCGTGCAACGCTTATTGATTATGTATTAAATACAATACATGACTTAAATAATTAAATATAGATGAAATGAACCAAGTATGTATGTATGTATGGATTTTTAGGATATTTTTTAATGGGCAAGTGGGTATGAAATTGCCTTCATATCCCCCACATTACTATAAAGTGACTATGGTAAGGGCATTTTAATATATATTTACATATATGTATAAATTATATATAAAGTAAATAAAAATAAGAGGGCTAGGGCCAAGGCCGGGCCGGGCTAGTACTGTTCAAGCGCAGCACTCAAATCTCAGGCCTGCAAAAAGGAATCTAACGAAATAGTTTCTATTCGAATATACTTTTGCCAAGTCAAACAACAACTTCAGTCACATGCAACTAAAGTGGACCCTCATGCTTTTCCCCGGGCTCCGTCAAAGAGGAAAGAAAGAGGAGTTGCTGAAGATGACTTTGAAAGCTCCATTTTTATGACTTATTACCCTTTTCTTATGTTTTCTAAATATTGCAATCTTCTTGTAGGGAATTCTTGGACTGGTTCGGCTTTCTCCATCAAAGAACAAGTTTAATAAGATACTTCGTCATATTGAAGCCATCAAGGTATTTTCTCAAATTGCAAAACTTGTTTTGGCATTTATTTCTTTGGAACTTTTACCATGGTAAAGATGACTTTGATCTTCCGAGTCCAGTCCATGATATCAACTATTTTATATGCCTACGTATTTGTAATTCTGTATCAACTGGATACGATACTGATACTGGTATTGGATATTCTAGGGGTGTTTGTAGGATGGATATTAGTGTATCATCGGACAGTAGGCACACTGTTTCATAAAGTTTGTCATTTTCGTACTTCTCAACCCAAAATTTTAAATGAATGTAAATAGTAATACTTCAAATTTGTAAATGTTCCAAACAAAAAAAAGTAATCAGTTTGTAAAATAACAATCTAGTTACTTGCATTTTGTGAACTTTGTCTATTAAAAATCTTAAATTGAAAATGAAATATCATCTTTATGCATAGGACATCCGTCTTTGTATGTTTCTAGATCTCTGAGGTTCAGTCATATGATATCAGGGAAAACAACCATGTTGTTAGCTTTTGCAGGGAAACTCGATAAAAAGCTACGGGTCTGTATGCAAATCTATAAAAGCTTATATTTGTTTGCCTGATTAATGCATACTACATGTTTGTGTACTGCCCATGTGTACTAGTTTCTCTTGATGTTTGGGTGTGTTTGACAAGTAATTGGGCGAATCACATACTGTGGTCATGAATTGTCAGAATTTTTTCCTCAGAGAACCTGTGCTTACATTAGCCAGCATGATCTTCACAACGGTGAGATAACAGTCAGAGAGACATTGGATTTCTCTGGACGGTGCTTGGGTGTTCGTTCCAGATATGAAATGTTGGATTTAATAGTTATATGTTTCTTATTACGTTGAAGGAGCAGGTTTTGTACATTTTTTAGTAGTTAAATAAGCAGACTTTATTGTACATTTTATTTGAGTTGAATGGGCATGTTTTATTGTACATTTTATTTTTGTTGAATGGGAAGGTTTTATTATACATTTTATTTTAGTTGAATGAGGCGCATGTTTTATTATATTCAGCGTAAAGGAGATTTTTGATGTGGCAGGCAGTAATTTATAAAAATAAATCTATTAATTTTAGCGACAAATTTTATTTGTCGCTCAATAAGAATAAATATATCTTTGCATATTATCCCCAACGTATATAATTTGTCGCCTAAGAGAATTTGTGGCAAGGTTAAATATTGGACAACGAATTAAGGTGGTCGCCTAATGTCTACAAACTATATGGGACAAAACTAATTCGTCGCCTATTATAACTCATGACAATTCATATACTATTTAGCGACAATATAGTTTTGTCGGAAACAGACATAATTAAGCGACAACTCCATTTTATCGCTAAATTCCTTTTCACCATTTTTATCCATTTTTTGCAATGAATTATGGATATTTGGCGACAAAAAATATCATTTTTGCCTACATAACTTGTTGTCGCAAAAAATTGATATTTGGCGACAATAACGTGTTGTCGCAGAAAATTTCATTTCATGACGATAACGTGTTGTCATAGAAAATTTATATTTGGCGACGATTAGTTGTGATCGTCGGCAAAAACATTTATTGGCGCCTAATAGGCGACGAACTGGCGACAAAAATGGTTTCGTTGCAGAATATATTGAGGGACGATTTTGTGATTTTCTGCAACAAATATTTGCATCGCGAAAAATGATTTTTGTTGTAGTGTCGGTAATGTATGAACAACTCTATAGGATATTTTTAGACTTTGACGGTTCTGCGGCAAATGTCAAGAATAAGGACAATTGTATAGTCAATATCTCTAACTATTTTATTTATAAACAAGCCTAGCCTAGAATTCTAGGCTCTACCTTAAGGTGATCCACTTTAGCGCTCCACCACCGTACTGCATTTTGTGCTCCATCATAATGTGCTTCGCTACAAGATGGTCCCCCTTCCTTACTCTGTGGGGTGGGGGTGGATTGGAATATGAGATTGATCCTTTTCACGACTTCGAGTGAGAGTGAAATGCCCTTATCATTAAGCCCTCTCGTAATTTCTCAGTTTGCTTCTTCACCTAATGACCTACGTGCCGAGTCCTTTTCTGTTAGGTCTTCATTTAGGGCACGTTTTTGTACACACCTTTTCCGCGGAAAGGAAAAATTGTCACGTCAGCAAATTCCATAGAAATGGAAACCTCAAAAAAGGATTTCCGTAGGATTTAGAAATTTATGTTTGGTGCAAAAAAAAATTTCCTCGTTGAATTGGTGCTAATGTTGTTTAGTGCGGCTGTAAATTTCTTATAGAAAATCAAATTTTCCTCTTTGGTAAAACAATTTTTTGAAGAAAAATAACATAGCATGTACATTATTTATTCAACATCAAATAATAATTTATTTTAAAAAAATAAAAATAAATAAAAGAGTTTTAGGATTTTGGGTTGAAATGTACGAGTGAGCAAAAGATTGAGAAGTTTTCCGAGGAAACTCATTTCCCATACCCCCTATAGGAAATCCATTTCCACCATTATCAAGGAAAATGCTGATGAGGCAGGAACGCGTTTCCGTGGAATTGTTGTCACGACCCGGGCCCGAGATTAGGGTTACCACGGCCAAACCCCGAGTCGTGATGCCATACTTACTCCCGTAAACCTCGTATCACCGAAGTCAATACGAGATTCACAAGGGATCTTACAATACCTGTCAATGCACATTATGTTGCGGAAATATATACATACATTGACATTCAACTTTAATATGTACAAATGCTTTACAGAAAGTAAAGTTTACTTATACATTTCATTTCCTATTCAAATCAACCATGCATATTCAAATACAATGCAGGTGATCACTATTTACAACAAAAGGAATCTATTCAAAATGTTTCCAAAATTTTCTCAACCGGTCGCCTCCGATTTACGTCCATTCGTTCAATCCTCCTGGGGGAACCGGATTGGTTTCCTCCGCTGGCGGCGCGGTCTCGGTACCACTGGAATGGCCAACTGGGCCTGTCATGTCATCAATAACACTGTGAACACGACGGTTCAACAATGTATACACAATTCTATGATACTCATATGTTAGCAATTTGATTCCAATCAATATATATAACCATAATATTCAAATCAATTCAAGTTCACTTTAATTCAATTCAATTCCATGCATATAGTTCTTCCCTGAAGGAAGCATGCAATTCATGTAGTTCTCCCCTGAAGAGAGCATTCAATTCATGTATACACTTTATCAAGTGTCTTTTCGTTGTCCTAAAGCATAGGCGGAAGGCGCACCATTCACAACCCAGCCTTTCAAGGACTCATTTCAGTTCATTAGTGCTCACTTTATTAGTGGCTTTTCAAATGATTACGCACTTTATTAGGTGGCTTATCAAATGTGTGGGATTTACCAGTGTCTTGATCAGAGATCACCGGCATCACCACGGAGCTCCGGAACGCTCCATCTACTGCAGCAGATTTAATTATGCATACATTTCAATGTCTGTTCATTTCAGTTCTTTTCTTTTCATTTCATTGCATTTCAGTGTATTCATTCAATACATTATTCAATGAAGCTCAACAAGGAGCATAACAGTAATAGACGAGAGAGGACAAGCCAACTCAAGTCATAACAAATAAATTTCCTAAAACAACATTCGGGTGAAACGTTCATTATGCAATGTAGGTGTTATTTTAGATGACATCACTTTTTAGTGAAATGTACATTCACATAAGTTTAGCTAACACCCATGAAGGTTTAGGAAATTATCAGAAATAAATTCTGATATTCCCTCACTTTCGGTCACCTCGGCGGTTACCTAGCGGTTAGCCGCATTGGGGTTTTCGGCTGACCGAACCACATTCGGTCAGCTTCCAGAATTGCAATTTCTACAGGACAATTTGTCCAAATTCGGTCACCTACGCGGTCACCCTCACGGCTGGCCGAAATTCAAATTTCGGTTAACCGAATTTATTCGGTTAGCTTACGGTTCGTTTTCCAGAAGCTCGATTTCTGATGGAAAACCCTGACAAGATTTGCGGTCACCTTGCGGTCAACCCGCGGCTAGCCGAACTCACAATTTCGGTTAGCCGACCTATGTCGGTCAGCTCTCGGTTAGGTGTCGGTCAGCCTGGCGGCTGGCCGAATTGCGCCCAGAAGTTCAGAAACTTCTGAACCGAATTCTCTGTAACTGAACTCCTTGAGTTCTAACAAATCACTTAACAATTGAAAGTAATACAATTGAGTATACTTGCCTTATTTGGAACTTCTTAGCAAGAATTCCCCCTTGCTAGCTTGAATCCAAGCTGAATTCCTCAAGTTAAATCCTCTTTTTGAACCTAAAATCCAAAAATCAATTCACAACACAGAATTCTTGTGAATTCTTTGAGCCATAACTCAATAATGAAACCATAGAAGTGCTGAATTCAACTCAACACTTACTTGTAGCTTCTTGATGGAACTCTTGAGATCTTCTCAAGCTTTAACTCCAAGAAAGTAAGCAAGAAGATGGAGAATATGAAGAAGATGAAGCCCTCTTCACAAGCCCTTGGCTAGTCTCCAAATCACACACACCTTGATGAAAACCAAGAGAAACGGAAGAAAAAGGAAGAAGAGAAAGAGAAGAGAAGAAGAGGAACCGACTGGGATGATGAATGAACTCAAATGAGTTCATCATTATCTTATAAATCCCATTTTTGCATTAAACCCCCTCCCATTCCCTCTAATTACAATTCAAGTCACATGATTGGTCATTTGAACCAATTCACGTCGAATGGAATCGTCGCAGTTATAACAGTTAACGTACTCCTCGAGATATACGTGTGAGTATCAAGAGTTTCCGTCTTCGACAAAATACATATAATTTCGTATTTACGAAAAAGTCCTTACCTTGCATGGTTTATCCTAAAACCATTTCCATTCTATTCAGAACCTTCTCTATTCATTTCATTATGTTCACTTTGACCACTTGAGCCAAATTCTTATCAATTTAGCCATTAATCAACATTAAGTCCACAAATCATGTTGAATTAGCGTTAATCCCGATTAATTAGAGTTAATCTTAATTAACTCGGGACAGGGTGTTACAATTGTTCCATACCAAACACCAGAAAAGTGGGTTTTCCGCTGAAAACAGTCCACTTTTCCTCCGAAAAGTGTGACACAAGCATGCCCTTATTGTCTATCCCAAGTCTTTTTTTCTTTATTTATCCCACGAGGAAATCGACAAAGTTTGGACTAGCGGGCCATGGGTATTCGATGGTCATGGTGGGGTAATCCCAGGGGTTGAAGCAAGTTGTGTGCAACTAAGCTTTTGATGATGTGGAGATCAAGGTGCATAGGTATGGTTGTCACTCTCGTCCAGGTAAGTTGGCAAATTGATTGGAGGTGTTAAAGAGATGCATTTTATGGATGAAGATGGGAAGCCAGTAAGCCACACGGTGATAAAGTGAGATTAAGAGTGGAGATCAATCTTGATGACTCAATTTAAAAAAAAAAAAATTAAATGGAAGCCCTTTTAAATGAATTCGTCATGGCCTGAGGTGACACATTTTGTAATTCAGTTTTTTTGTAGTGTTCATCGGCTACTATTTAACATTATTGAGATTTTTTTATTGAATATGCCCTAATATTAAATATAATTAATATTTTCCTTTTTCATTGTTGTAGATAACCACTTCAATTATTTTGAAATTCTTAGTAAATAATTTTACTCCGTCAATTAATAGCTTTTTATTTTTTATTTTTTATCGAGAGACCAAAATATGTATTTTAATGTCAAGACTTTACTTGACATGCATTGCGTATACCCACTTCATACAAAGGAGGAGGCCAGGCATCATATTGGAAGTACGCAGTGGTTTGGCAAAAAATTGCGCACATTTGTATGTATTTAAAAAGATATTTCTTTTTATCTTTCACCCTTAGCCCTTGAGGGTAGAGTAAGGATCAAGGTACTTTAGGGCCGCCCAAGATGCCACGGGCTTTGGTTCTAGTTGAGCGTGGCTTGCATATATAAACATGAGGTAAGTGCTTACGGCTTGGCTCATGCGTTGCCCTTTGACATCACTATGTACAACGTATCACATGATATTTTATACTATTAGCCATTTAAATATGATTGTCCTTTATTTAAATATTTAAGGTATTTGCTTTGATCTTCCAATGGCCACATTTAAATGGCCAGTCGTCCATAAGTGGGCCTACCTATGAAAATATGTAATGGGTTTATATGCAAATCATTCCGGATCTTCTAATGGAGAGGGGAGGACGGAGAGAAGAAGATAGAGGGACTTTCGTTCTCTCTTGGAGTACGAAATCTGGATCCTTGAGGGTATTCATCCTTGTTGTTCTTCTAAAGTTGTGTTGAATAAATATGCTATATATCTGTTTGCATTAGTATTTGTTTATAATATTGATGGTTGCAATAGCCTATGTGGTAGGATCCAGATAGTTTACACGATAAACTTTAGAAACAATATTTATATCTGAAGTTTCTAAGTATGATTGATCGAGAGAAATTAAATTATAGGAAGATCCAAGTAAATCTGGACTATGCTGTTATTTCTAATGAGTGAATTCTAAAACGAATCTTGTCTATGAGAAGTCCCTGTCCAATCAATACTTAGATTTCTATAGCATATTCAAATGATCAATTTGACTATAGCATATTCAAATGACCAATTTAACTGTCAGTTAAAAGCTTTTCGATGAAGTTGAGTAGAATTTTGATGCAGGCTAATAATACAGACAATAAAGACTTCCAGGATACCTTATTTTAACACTCCTATCAAGTTAGGTTCTAAATCCTCACAATCTTTCAGTAATAAATAAAGGAAAAGTTTAACAATAATCGAGCAGGGAACTTATAAAAAATATAAAAAAAAAAATGCTATGGTCTCAATCCCAATGTCCCCAACTCTCCAGAGTAAAATCTCTCCCTCGGAGATTATGGAATATCATCATTCTGTTACAAATAAGTAGCAATAGGTTTTGAGCCATTTTATTGAACTATGTGTAAATCCTTAAAAAGAAGGCCTTGATCACAATCATAGCCATCAAATCAGCATAATTGTGTTTTAATTGTGAAAACTTAAAATATAACTAGCGTCAATCCAAAATTTGGTACACCCCACTCTTTAAAACATGAGACAATTTAGTGCATAATCAAAAGACTGACCTGGACTTTTTGGTAGGAAATGTGTGACTCCTTTCACAGTAGGATGTGGTGCAACTTTGTTTGTTCAGACCACATTTGAGACTTGAAGAAGATAATTAACGAAACCAGTTTGGTGTCTTCCGAAAATAGACAAAAGCAAAGGACTTTGAAACTTCTATTATTTAATGAATCATATGATGTACATCATACTAAAAAGATAAAAGAGAAAATGTTTGTTACTATGTTTTTCTTTCTTTTTGGGTTTTTTTTTTTTTTTTTTCAGAAAGATTGAAATCCTCTGTTTTGCAGAAGTTTGCTAGAAATCTTCATTCTTGTAGTCATAGAGGGAGGAAGAAGAGGCAGTGGAATAGAAGAATGTGCCAAACATACCAATAGAATTTATTCATTTACATCAGCATAAAAAAAAACTCCATATTTCCGAGCTTTTTCTTCTATCTACTACCAAAATGAAATTCAAAAGATCAAACCATATCTGCTCAAACACCTCCACAATCAGGTGAAGATACTCATCTAAATTTTAGAGAAATAGCAAGCAAACAACTCCAAGTGTCTTGAAGCCCGGATGTTGTTATCCACAACCATCTCCACCATTGAATCCCCAAAATCCTTCTGTAGATCAAACGACGACTTGACTACTGCAAAGCCCTCTGTTGCTCTCTTGTTCCTTGTTTTTGTTGGAGTCTGGGTGATGTGGACTTCAAAGTGAAAATTTTTAATATAAGTTGGGCTCACCATCAAAGTGATGCCTATATTAAAACGGAAAAAGTTTACCATTTAGGCCCCACTTAGCATTTTTACTAGTTTGGATTTTTCATCAACAAATGAGAAATCTTAATGACTTGGGCCCAACATCAAACTGATGACTATATTAAACAAAAAAAAAAAACTTTAACATTTGGGCCCCGCTTAGCGTTTTTATTAGTTTGGATTTTGCATAAGTGGGCCTCACTTAGGAAGGTGCAAGTTTTGCATTAATTTCAGATGCTTAAGTTGTGCTAACCCTTCTTAAATATACATTTGCTTTTTATTCTATGATTATTGCTGGCTTGAAAACACTAATGTAAATTTAAGTGGCGCCCATTTATGTAAACTGGATATGCACGTCGAAGAAATTCATATTTCTTTATTTTAAATTCAATCTCCTATTTCATAGATTGAGATTCTATTTTTTCTCCTACACAATCTCCTAAAAAGGACGTGAATTAATACAAGTAATTAGAATGGAACGGCATACAACATGAAAGCATCCAGTTTCAATGTGAAAGCATCCCGTTCATTGGATATTGAATTGGTGCGGAACTCCCCTTCTAAAAGAGGGAGTCTTGTAGAATTCCTTGAAGTTAGAAAACGGGAGGGATAAAAATAAACTGAATTTAAAGAGCTTGATTTCTCAATTAAAGCCAGTCTCTTTCACATATAATATTAATGGAATTAGCACAAAAACCCGTGTTAATCAGAGTAGAATTCTATGTATGTTAGAAACAAGAAGGATGGGAGTCCATAAGTAAAGGAAAGTATATTGGTGGAAAGTGAAGGGAGAGTATGTTACCAGTCGTAGAAACCGAAAATAACTTCCAGCCAAGATAAAAAAAACATAGTCAAGATTAGATCCAAAATCTTCCAGCTTAATATATTATAATGGGGTGACATGTGAATAGATATTGACATTACGATACATGGTAGAAGTATAAATAAGCTGGGTCTTGCACATTCATGTGTAACAAGTTTAAAGAATCAATGGAGTGGTTGGTTGTGAGTCAATAGCTATATTTTACCTGAAAAATAAAATTCCACAAAATAACTTCAAGATGCAAAAGTTGAAAATGATTTTTGAAGTAACCTGAAAAAGAATATATGAATTTGGATTGTTGCATCCTGCTTTTGTCTTAAGATTGGTTAAATTGTCCAACTTTGCTGTAACCTACAACTGAAATATCCTCATTTTGTTTTAATGCTAAAAAAGTGCAATGGTATGAAAAAAGGACATGGTAAGGACAAAATAAATAAGGGTGAGAGCGACGAAGAAATTGCATATAGAATGAAGAAGAAATCACAAGTTGATTGAAGAAATCGTATTAATAAAAGTGCTAATAAGGTGTACAGTTTAGAGGGTACCCTTTGGGGGGTAAAAGAAGCTGCTTTGAAATGCATTTTGTCTCCCCTTTCTACCATCGCCCTCCACGAATCTCTTCTTGTGGGAATCCGTATCAGTTGATTGTCTCACTCTCTCAAGATTATTACAAATGAAGGGAGCAAAGCTACATGGTGGGGGACATCTATTTGAAATATAGAGCTTTCAAGATTAAGATTGATTACATTAGTAATAATGTTATTAATGCTATAACCACTAACGCATAACATTAATGTTATCAAGAAATTTGAATCCCATGTCCAAATGATGAAAATCATAAAGCTAGCTCCTTGAAATGTCACTTTCGAAATGATAGACTTCTTTCTGTTTCCCAAATGTTGTTGTATAATAAGCACTTGCCAAACCGGAAATAACATTCGGAAAATTCATAAAAACTAGAATAAAAATTCACAAAATCATATTAAGAAACTTGCCCTAAAATACTCTACATTCTTCATGTCATATTATACAAGAGACTAATGTGTTTTGACTTTCTCAAACAATATTATAATCATGCAAACTTGAGAAGATGCACAACTATAGGCCTAAATAATTATTTGAAGTAGAGCTATTTGAAATAGAGCACTTTCGGTTAATAATAGGTTCTTTGAACTGTGCAAGCTTGGCATAAAATAAAAGGAATTTGATCGGATGCGAACAGTTTGTTCGCAAGCCATGTGTAGTCAATCGTGGGCCGTTGGATCGTACGGATGATCCAACGGCAAGCCGAGTGACTGACTACTTAAGGCGGAAAAGAAATTAAAAAAAAAAAACTTTTCGTTGGCTCCTCCTTCTCAGCTCTCTTTCGCGTTTCCGTTTTCACCGAAATGAAAAAGAAGCCCCATCTCCTCTCTCTCCCGTCTCTCTTTCCGAGAGTTCCATTGATGACATGAAAGCACAGTATAAAATATCGGCCGATACCGGTTCATATCGGCCGATATGAATCGGTATCGGCCGGTTCCGAGTCGATATTTTGCCTGCGATACCGGTTTCGGTATCGCAGGCAAAATATCGCCAAAATATCGGCCGATATTTGAAAATATCGGCCGAACCGATATCTCGGCCGATATTTTGAAAATATCGCCCGAGATGATATATAATGCAAAAAACCATACTTTTTGTTAAAAAATTCTTAATCTTCCTCTTTTTCTCCTCTCCTCTCATCTTCTTACTCCTTAGGGGCTGCAACTACTCTCTATCTTGCATCTTTTCAAATCCTACATTTATTTCTTAAATAAAATATTATTCAAGCCTCAAGGTAAGAGAAAATTAATTTATACCATTTTATTATGTGTTTTTTGTTTTTTATTTTTAGATGAAGCATAGAAATGATCATTTGGTTTGTCACTTTGGTTGTGTTCTCCACTTAGAAGTTAGAGCTACATACTTTCATGCTAGATCTACTCATACACATGATTTTTATATTTTTATTTTAATTATTTTATTTTCGGATTTTTCAATATTTAAATTATAATATATCATTTTTTGGGGATTTCATCATAAATATGTTGTTTTAATG
Organism: Persea americana; assembly: GCA_029852735.1. Lineage (NCBI taxonomy): Eukaryota > Viridiplantae > Streptophyta > Magnoliopsida > Laurales > Lauraceae > Persea > Persea americana. The sequence goes on from CM056810.1 coordinate 79,786,681, forward strand.
ATTCATGATCATTGTGTGGTTTATAAATGATTGATTTATATACTTTTATGCTAGACCTATATATTTAGTATTTTGAAAATGATTTTATTAAATCTTAATTTTTCTAAAAATAATTGTTGTTACTTGGTCTTGAATTTCTTAATTTATTTGTTGATTGAGTTAGTATTAAATGATGATTGATATGTTATTTTTATTTTCTTATATTTTACACTAATAAATTGATCATGAGCATCAATAATGGTTGTATTATATGAAATACTGGAAAAGACAGCGAATTGTAATATAGACAGGACTCATAACTTAAGGTGACCGAGATTTTGATTTATTGTTGTTACTAATGGAAAAAAATATTGTTTTCCAGCATTTTCTAATATTCTGGATTTTTTGGATATTTTTGGGAATTTTTTTGGATTAAAATAAGAATTCACACCGCGACGATCGCGACGGACCGATATCCGCGACCGATACCGATATCATATCGGTTTTTCGGCCCGACCGAGACCGCGACCGAAACCGAGATTTTAAACCATGCATGAAAGGGTGTTCAAGCATCATTCCCATCTTCTTGAGATTAGGACGTTAGTCTTCTCTTTCTCTCTTTCCATGCCCTTCTCTTCCATCTCAACTTGTCTGTTTCTCCCCTCGCCCTTTTAGATCCATTTCCTCTCTTCCTCTTCCCTTTCCTCCCCCATCCCTAATGTAGAAACCCTATGGCCTAAAACATGAAACCTTAAAGCCTTGAACTCGAATCCCCAATTCTACCCGAACCCTAACCCCTAATTATTAAACTGTAAGGCTTTAAAGTTTATGATCAAGGATCTCAATGTTGATTGTTGAATGTTGAATCAGGAATGTACTTTGTCGAATGTGAAGATGGTTGTCCATATTTTTATGTAGTAATTTCTTTTTCCAATTTTTTGATCATATTAGTTCTACCAAACAAGTTTCTGATCAAAGTAGTAATTTCTTCTCTCTAAATTTTTATCAAAGTAGAAATGAAGGGTTTTTTTAAGATGAAGTCAATAGGGCATGATTTGAGACTACATATGAATAATTCTTTTGTTAAAACATTTGAATCTTTTGTGTGAAATTGGTTCTGGCATTTGCTCTGACATGCTGAGAGCCACAAATTCAGGCCAAAGTTTCTAAAACCTAAACCTGTATTTTTTTTTTTTTATTTAGTTCTGGCATTTGCTCTCATCCCAGTTCTTTCATTTTTAATGCCTACTATTGTAATGCAAAGAAACAGTCCCTTGAGTTTTGACATTGTCAATGGCTTTGGTTGACAGGATTTCATTTTCCAAAATGCTCGTGCGATATGTATATTTTGATAGATATTATCATGAATGGATGGATTTATATTTTGGAATGTTTAAACTAATGTTGTGTAGAATGGTGTATATGGATTAGTCATTGTAGGTGGCATGTGTATTTTTATGTTGTTAAGCGTGTTTGTACATGTATTTTATTCTGCATTTTGAGGTTGGGTCCTAATGTATTCTGATCCCTACAAGTGTTTGTACAGGTGTAGATAAATGAAACAAATGTCTATTAACGTGGAGTTGGTTGTACAGGTGAGATGAGAATGGGTTGAGTGGGCGATGTGGAGAAAAAAGAAAGATGGGTATAGGTGTTCTGATGTCTGAACCATCAAACTCACCACAACACCCCTTTATCCCCTAACTAAACATAACAAAAAATCTCTCCCTGGCACACAACCACCTTCCCTTTCCATAGTTATGTGATATTGAATTCCATGTTTGGCACACTGAGCATATAGTACCGTGATTTATGCATACCAGAATGCATTTGTCATAGGCATGTTTAACCTGTCATGACCGTCTAAGTATCATGGCTGATTGATCATTTATAGGTGGGGCATGCCAATCACATAATTTGGATCGGACAATCAATCAAACACAAAAGGAAAAATAACAGTACCCAATCTGGATCTAGATAGTGTTTTTGAAATTTAGGGGTTTGAGGCTCTGCAATTTAGGGCTCCAGGGATGTAAGGATTTGGGGACTCCATGGTTATAGCTAAAATCCCCATCCAATTGATGCAACTGCGAATCACAGTTCCATCCCTCTTTTAACCCAAACACGTGGGCCAAAAGCCAAGAAGAAAAAAATCAGGAAAGAGTTATGGCGAGGGATGGCAAAAGCTTCGAGTTCACAAGGGGCAATTGGATTTCGAGTTCGATGTTAGTCATTGCAGCGGAGCTGGTGTATGGAGCTTCGACCTCATAGGCCGCTGGTGGGATATGCGGCAGAAATACGAGAGAGATCCCTCTTTGATGAGATCAAGAGAAATAGACAAGGTGAGATGGCAGAGAAGGGCATGGAAAGAGAGAAAGAAAAGACTAACGTCCTAATCTCAAGAAGACAGGGATAATGCTTAAAATTCCTTTCGTGCCATCGATGGAGCTTTTGGAAAGAGAGATGTGAGAGAGAGATGAGGCTTCTTTTTCATTTTAGTGAAAATAGAAGCGGGAAAGAGAGCTGGGAAGGAGGAGCCAACGAAAAGGTTTCTTTTTCCCCTTTTCACCTTAAGTAGTTACTCCACTTGCCGTTGGATCATCCGTACGATCCAACGGCCCACGATTAACTTCGCATGGTTTGCGAATGAGCTGTTCGGATCCAACCAAATTCCCAGCATAAAAGTAATATGAGCAAAGTTGTCATACAAAGTTAACTATTTCTTTAATGTGATTATTTTAAAAGAGGAGCTCTCCTAAGCTGCATCTTAGTTTATTCTAAACTAAAATAATATTGGTTCCACAAATAAAAGTTGACTGTCTCTCTTTTTGGCATGATAGAACTGGAAAATCCAGCTTTATTGGATTTATCTTGATTTTGGAGACGATTTGAAACGGTTTACGATTGAAAGGATTTTTCAGACGATTTCAGCTTAGGATAATATAAACTGCAACTTAGAAGAGCTTTTCTTATTTTAAAATTCTTTTTTATTTTAACGTAAATATTCCCCCTACTACTCCTATGATGACTACAAATTCAAAAATTAACATTATACTTTTTAAATATTATTGTCCCAACAATCTTATACCAAAAAAAAAAAAAAAAAAAACCCGCCAACACCACCCAATTTACTATATTTGCGACATTATGAGACCACTTGATGGCAAAACTTTACCATGGTAAGCACCTCTTTTTAAACCACCTAGAAACCCGAATAGCTGGAACCCGAAAAGCTGACAATAGCATCCGAAAAAGTTTCGGACGATATCCGGCTGGGAAACTTTCATTGTCGCTCAAAGGAGCTTTAATCCAATCGCCTCTGCAAATGCACCCCTTCAAGTGAGTTTGATCTGTTCATTTTTTGGCGCATATTTGGACGAGAAATTTCAAGGGAAATAGTTCTTCTGTTGCAGTCAAATACTGTTTTGTCAGTTTTTTTCTACGAGAATGCATAAATAATCTTAGGAATTGATGCCAAACAAGCCCTTTCATTGTTGCTCAAAGGAGCGTTAATCCAATCACCTCTGCAAATGAACCCCTTCAAGTGAGTTTGATCTGTTATTTTATAGACTTTCTTTTTTTTTTCGTCGTCGTCATCGTCTTGTTTTAAGTTTGATATGTTCGTGAGCTACTTTTACTAATCTTTCTGTAGAAATGTAGATTTTCCTAATAGAAAATCTCCACCCCCAAGTGCAAAGGTCTCAAACTGAAGAGGTCAGATCGAAATCTGAAGTGGGTCACTTGATTCTTAGGTAGTTTCAGAAACTCCCAAAATCTCCTAGATTTTGCCCTACCAAAATCCACTGATTTCGACTCGAAGGAGGATTTGTGTTCTCCTTCCTTCCCTGTTTTGTTTTCTAAAGAGTTCTCAAAACCCGAAAGTCTTGGATCAAAACCGGTAATGATTCTCAGCCAGATTCATTCAGACTCCAAAGAGAATCTTAGTTATTCCTCGTTGACAGTATTCAAAAATTGAACAGACTGGATAAAAATCAGTGGTGGGTCTTGATCCTAAGCGATTTTCACCCAAAGCCCGAGACTTAGGATCCTTCTCCTGACATCGATCCATCACTCCCTAAGATTGCGTATTTAAAAGCACTTGAGCCCTCCTCCCTATTCCACTCTTGAAAGTTGTTTTGCCAACTAGATGCCAGAGATGTGGTTTTTGGACAATCTGCAGCAGTTGCAGAATTAATGAACTGATTGCTCATAGTACGAGCTTCATGTAAATACCACAATAATGATTTAGATTTAATCTAATTTATATGTAAAATGATGATGGTATGTGTAGGTGCCAAAAATGACACGAACTTAATTAGATGAATGTAGAACTCTCTAGGAAAAGACCGAATGCCTGAGACCTGAAAGGGAATGAGGGAAACAGATGTCAAATGCCCTGACTGCTGTCAGCCGAAGGCACTCCGATGTCTAAGTTAGTTCTACAACTAAGCAAATGATGAGTGAAGAAGAGAAGAGGGTATGCGTTTTGCATGTAAGTATATGCGTGAGTATACCTCTTTGGGGCTAACCTTTGTTAGTGCCACATTTCCATGAGCACTTATATTGTCGACTCCGTGTCAAAGAATCCAAGACCTTGCCTCTCAGAGTTTCTCCAGGAAGATCAAGTTCGAAGGCAAAGGATCAAGTCTTGGAAGGCTCGGATTCATCAAGGAAGACCTCCATATGAGTGACAACCTATTCAAGTAAATGGGACCCCAAACCAACCAAGAGATGGCCCTAAAAACCCTTAATTTAATGACTCATTTAATAGGTTTTTAGAAAATATTTTTTGAGCCTTTTCAATACTCAAAACTGGTCCCAGAGGTCGGCTAACCGCCATGTCTCATGGTCACCTCGCGGTTACTTTTCCAGAAGCTTAATGTACATTTTTTTGTGAAAAATCGTTTCAATACTCAAAACTGGTCCCAGAGGTCGGCTAACCGCCATGTCTCACGGTCACCTCGCGGTTACTTTTCCAGAAGCTTAATGTACATTTTTTTGTGAAAAATCGGTTACCTTGCGGTTACCTAGCGGCTAGCCTCTTTAAAAAGTTCGGCTAGCCTCTTTAAAAAGTTCGGCTAGCCTCTTTGAAATTCGACTAGCCTCTTTGCCCACCAACAGTTTACCTAAAACTAGCCGTTTATGACTGTTGGGGTAGAGGCTAACCGCGGATTTGAAGGGGGCTAGCTGTTAGAGAGCCGTTTGAGGGTTGTTTATAAATAGAAAAGGCCCCAAATCATCCGAACTCTCTTGAAGATCATGAGAGCTCATGTCTTAACCATGGTGCATCATATTAGAGTTCTTATAGATCATTCCAAATACACTATAAGCTTGTATTGGCAAATCTAAGAGCTTCATTTGCTCAAGGAAAGTGTGATGTGTGAAAACCATATTATTTAGGAAAGAACTTGAGCCATCAAAAGTTAAAATCCATATCCCTAGATCAAAGACCTCTTCCTTTGATTGAGCACAACGTTGGAGCATCATCATCAACATCAAGGAAGCATTGCAAGAGGCGTCAAAGCTTGGAGCTACGGTGACAAGCTTCGAAGAGCATCCTGCGGACTTCGTTAAAGAGGCAAGTGTTCTTCCGCCTCACTTCATTCAATTTAGAGCATTGTAAGAGTGGCTTATTTCTTTGTGATTTAACCACTATAAAATTTGAAGAGGGGAGTAGATCTTTGTGATCGAACCTCGTGAACAAAAAGGGGATTAGATCTTTGTGATCGAACCTTGATAACAAAATTGATGTAGAATCATTACTTGTGTAGTTTGATTCTTCATAGTGGAACCAGGGGACTGTGTGGCCTTAGAGAGTGGATGTAGGTCTGTGTGACTGAACCACTATAAATCCCTTATGTCAATTTCTCTATCTCTGTCGCTTGTACATGATTTACATATCTATATGTTGTGAAGATTGATACGGATGATATTTCATCATTGAGTTTAATTGACACACACGCACTTGTGCACAAACAACATTGAACATATTGGTAAATTATATATTGTCTAGCACACACTCTTTAACATATATTCACTTGAGCACCTTGGTTACATAGTTATATTTACTTTGATGTAAATCACAAGTGAATTTGTGAAGAGTGTTTTCCACACACTCGTGCTTATTAATATGAAAGTAATTGTCATATCTTTGATTGTTTAAGCACTCACACATTGAACACATATTCTGCATAAGTTGTATCCTTAAATGCGTTCATTATGTTCTTTGTTCTAGTTGGAATTAAAATTGGACTGAGATATTTTTAATTGGCAAAGAATTTTAATTAGTCATATTCACCCCCCCTCTAGGACCTGTACATTGGCCCTAAGCGCACTTTCAACCTTTGCATATATAAGCGAGAGTCCCATCAAGGCTCTTGCTGAGTGGAGGTAGGTGGGGGTAAGGTCCTATCGGACCTTACCCTGACATTTGGTGGTAGGTGAAAAGGGAGAAAGGGAGAGTCCCATCGGATGGCTTCCCATTCTCCCTAGGGTTGCTGACGTGACCACCTAATAAAGTAAACTTCTTATCCATATCACGCGCCACCCTATCTGATAGAATGTGTCCGTACTTATCATAGGAGCATGGTAATATTTGTTTGGCACTCAGTTTTCATATCGAGATCAGGAATAACCATGAGGTGTATGCATTCTGGCACCGTTGCCGAGACGCACATACAGCTAGCACTGTTGCTGAACTGAGTGTAGCGGTGTTGTTACCGAACTGTCACCATCGCCGAGCTTACAATATTGCCTAGCTGACACTACTGCCGAGACGAGAGTGACTGAGACCAAAACAAACCTGGCTAGCACTATTGCCGAAGCTTAGCATAATCTTGGTGTTATGGGATTACCCCCACACAATTGCCCCTAGTTTTTGACCTCTTAGAGTTCTCTAACTATTTGAGGTCGAAAGCTAAGTGTTATTGCCGAGCTGATACTGTTTACCGAGCTAAATATGTTTTCAGAGCTAGTATTGTTACCGAGCTGAATGTAGCGTCGTGCTGGTACCATTACCGAAGCACGGAGGCTAAGCATTGTGATGGTGGAGTCTTCTGGGTAATGAGCTTAGATTAGATATTCTTTTTTATCTCGATGCCGGTTGCTGACGTCTGATCCTTATCAAGATGTCATTTTACTTGTCTGAGACAATTAATAGCCTATCTAAATCGCTGCAAAAGATGTATCGTTGGCTCAACGTGTCATCATCTGATTGAGCATCCCCCTGCTCTGAAGAGACGCGCGGGGTGCTCGAGGTGACGGCTCGTACGTGCATCTTTGAAATTCGAAATGACGCCCTTTTCTATTACAAATAGGGATGCCCCTTCCTTGTTCTTCACCTTTGCGTTCATTAGAGAAAGGAGGATCTGCTGGAAAGAAATTCATCCGAGACCAAATCCTTTGCGAACCCATAGTCGTCACTTGCTTCGTAAGTCCTTCTACTTTCCTCATCTTCTTTGTTTCTGCATTCTTGTTTAGGGTTTCTGCCTCGTTTAGGGTTTCTTCCCTTTTTCCTGTCTCCCAATCTTCTTTAGGTCTAAGAATGGGGATCTATAGGTACTATTTAGAAACCCCACAGGCCACAGCCGAATTTAGGATTAAATACATGATTTCAGATGATGTCCAGATTAGGTTAGATAACCTTGAGAACTCCTTCGAAAACCTCACTTTTTGCAACAGCTGGATGCCGTTTATGTTAGTCACCATGATTGAAGGCGGGGTTCGGTTCCCCCTTTATCCGCTTTTGAGGACATGCATGAAAAAATGGCACCTCTGCTCCTGCCAGCTGATGCCCAATGGTTTCAAGATAATAATGGGTGTCGCCGAGCTCAAACAGCTCATTGACATCAATCTTGGTGTCCAAGACATCAAGGATGTATATGACCTCTGCAAGTCCGGAGGAGGTGATAACAGCTACTACCTCCGGGTGAAGGCGAACCGGATGTGCTTTGTCAACGCTTTGGAGGATTCGAACAAGTGTGCCGGGGAGGACTGCCTATTTGTCTCGGGTAACTGGGAGTTTGGTGAGTCGACCCCTTGGCGGCAAGGGTAGACAAGGTTCCCCGTGGTTTCGAGACCCTCCCAAGTAAAAACCAAAAGATTTTAGGTTTCTTTTATCTTTCTTCTTTTGTTTCTGCCGAGCTGACATTTTTTGTTTATGGAGCAGACGCCCGTCAAAAAAGACAAGAAGCCAAGCAAGTTGGCTGGGTAAAGAACGAAGCTTGGTTTCGGGCGTTGTATAACTACTAAGGTCACCAAGGCTGGGCTACCTGGGCACTCCTCCGTTACGAGCCGAAGTACCGTTCTTTCCTCAAAAGGAGGGGACGCCAGGCCTTTGAGGAAGAAGGAAGAACATAGCAGGTGACAGTTGCGATCCTTGCCGGGTAGCGGATCAACTTCGGTGACGGGGCCTCTACATCTTGTCCTGCCTTGGAGCCTACCAGACCAGCACTGCTGTTGCAGAGGCCGAGACTTCTTCGTGGCCAAAAGGACAAGTCGCAAACCTTTCCAGCTCGGAGGAAGAAGAAGAAGAGATGGTGCTAAGACGTCGACCCTGCGTGGCGATTGCGGATTTGGAGGCCCAGGTGTTTGGGGGCTGGGCTCCATATGCCCTCACGTCTGCTGACAATGCCTCTTCCCTGCCCTTGGTCCCTGTACTTCTCCCGCCGACGTCGTTGTCGGCACCTCTACTCCTTCGGTTTCTCTAAGTGCGGGAGCTTAGCAGCATTCTACCGAGACTTCAAGGGAGGCGGGTCGGCTGGAGAAAAAGCCCAGGATCGAGGCCCCGCATAGCCCTTCGGCTGAGCCGTCACCAAGCTCGGCCGCGCTGGAGAAACGACCTAGGGTTGAGGCCCCGTCCAGCCCTCCGGCCGGGCCGTCATCAAGCGCGGCAGCATCCCAGTCCACCGGGCCAGCTCCACTGACGGTGGAAGACCGTGTGGCTAGCAACAGTCGGATGTGAATTTTGACCCCCCTCAACAGGAGAGACATGGTTTGGGGAAATCTTCATTCATCTATATGTACAATTTAAATTTTACATCGAAAATGAGGATTTCGACTACCCTCAAAATCGACGGATCACGATCACCAGCTACGGTAATGGTCGTAACACCATTCTTCGACAAAATCGAAGAAATATGGGGAGAAAAATAATAAGGTGGGTTCTTCCTCTCGTGTAATATGCTGCCGACAACACATGACAGTTGTCCTGTCACATTAATTTGGGTCTCTTTAATTTTGGGTCAATTCAGGGTCATGAGTTAAAGTCCGAATAAAGGTTAATCCTCACATAGCATAATCATAATATATCCAAGTAAACTAAAATAACAAAAATAAAGAAAATAAAATAAAAGGGGGGAGGTGCCAAATATTTAAGAAAAGGTTCTGCCCCATTCCTGGGTACCCCCTTCTGATCCCTTAGCAAAATAGGGTTTCAAGGCTGATTTTTCAAACTAAAATGATGATGCAAATGAGACTTTGACTTGTGATTTCTGTATTTTTCTTGTGCGATACATGAATGATAAAAGTGAAAGGCCAATGAGCCATAATTGATTGGAGGTGGTCGATGAGCCGATGTTGATTGGAAATGGCCGATGGCCCAGTATTTGTTTTAGGGTGGCCAATGGGCCGTCATTGATTAAAAGTGTGTACGAAATCACTCATCTCATCTCATTATTCTCATTTATTCAATTTTAGAAATCAGTTCTTTATTCCCTTTTATCATTAAGTTCAATTAAATATCTAGCACCTGAGGTGGAGGAAGAAATAAAGGAAAAATCTTTTTGAATTTATTTTGTTGGTTTTATGGTTTTTATGGCTTTTCAATATGGGGCTAGACGGGCCTAACTAAGGGATTTTACTTGGGTTTACGTGATTAATGCCTTATTATTGATCATCGGATTAACCCTAACCTAAGGTCCTAGACCGCCCACATCAGCTCTCTTAGTCCCCTAAAGGAACAGGAAGAGTAGTGGGGCGGAGCCTAATGCTCTAAGTTATCTAATCAGATAATCTTATCTAATCTTAGGGTTCTAGGGTGTGGGCGACCTAAGCTTGATGTTTTCAGCGCCTAAGCAACTTGTTGGGTGTGACTTTAATTGGTTCGGTTTATCTTAAGTTATGAGTTGATTAGGAGTGATTTAGGGATGGATTAGGAGTGTCTTAGAGTTCCGATTAGTGTGTTTTTAAATACTTTAGGGTTCTGGAATTTTGGGCTTGAATTTAAAAGGCGAAATGATGTCGAAATTGGCTGAACTGGACTGACGGAGGACTTGGGCGCACACACAGTGGTGCCTAGGTCACTCTAGTGACTTGGGCGCACCTACAATGGCGCCCAAGTGTCTGGTGCTGTGCGGTTGGGCTAGTGATAATAGTATCGATGTTAATTTCGGAATTCGGGGAGTTTCTACTTAGGGTAGGTCTGTGTTCTGATATTGTTTTAGGTTTTGGTTGATTTTATTGTATTGACTTTAAGTCCGGAACTCGAAACGCAATTGAAATCCACAACCCAGGCGAGACAAAGGACTTAGGTGCGCCTGTGTGTGTGCCTAAGTGGTTCTGTGTACTTAGGCGCACCAGCAGTGACGCCCAAGTCTTAATTTGATGCTCTTTGGTTCTCTGACTTTGGTTTGAGGTTCCGGATAAGTTTAAGTTGATTAAATTTTTAATTCTAAGGCTGTTATCGGTTCTGTAAAGGTCTTGGGATGTTGATCAAGTTAGTTTCGTGTTTTTTGGGTTGATTTGAGGTTGAACTTGTATGGTTTGATGTTCTTTAAATCAAATGTGATTTACTGTGTTGTGTTGATTAGGATTAAGTTAGGTTTCAATTGATTAGTTTTCTTAGTGATTGAGGGAGGCTGGGCGCCAAGAGGGTGGTGCCCAAGTGGATGTTTCCGTGGTTTGAATTGGTTTGACGTTTTAGGTTAATTCAGACAACTGGTTTCAGTTGTTTTAAATCGTAAGGGTGTTCTGGTGTGTTGATTTGGGTCAAGACTTGAGATTAATAGGGATTCGGTAGTCTCGGGGCTAGAATGTGACTTTTGCACACCTGTGGTGGCGCCTAAGTGCTTGGTTCATGGGTTTTGGTAGTCTTCGGGAATTTGTTTACTTGGATTTGGAGTTTTAGGTGATCTATGTTAATAAATCCTGAATTCGGAACGGGTTTGAGTCTCTAGAACTTAAGGGTGACAATAGTTGGGGTTGGGGAACCGAAACGCAACTGAATTGCGCCTTGGGGTTAGACCAAGGAGTTAGGTGCACCTATGGGGGCGCCCGGCTGTGTGCTGTGACTTGGGCGCACCTGTGGCGGTGCCCAAGTGTCTGTTTACTAGTGTAGGTCCTAGTTCGATGGTTTCTAGTGTATTTCTGAGTTGGCTTCGGGTATTTGACTCTGGTTTCGGTTGGGAGAAGTTTTTATTTTCGGAATGTGATTGGTTTATCTTTTTAATTAGGTGTTGATTAAGGTTTAAATAAAGAGTTGGTAATCAAGGTTTGATTAAAGTTTGAATTTGGGGTTATTAACTGGACTTCGTTAATTACGATCTTAATAGATTATAGCTTATTGGTTAGGTTTATTAATCAGGATTTTAATTGGGACTTGTTGATTAGGGTTCTGATTAATTAGGGGTTTTTTTTAATTTAATTTTTGTTTAGTTAGGATTTATTAAATTACGGTTTTATTAATTAGGGATTATTGATTAAGTTTTACTAAGTGGGGTTTTGATTAATTGGGGTTTTATTAGGGATTGTTAATCAGGCTTTAAGGGTTTGATTAATTAAGATTTAATTAATTAAGTCTATGGATTTTAATAGGGTGTTTTTACTTAAACGTTCTGAATCAAGTGTTTTAGATTGTGATTGATTGAGTTCATTAATTTACTTAGGCACGAGTGCAATAACCTAGGATCACCTACTGAACATCTACTTTATTTTTTTTTAATTTTTCTATTTTTTTCTTCTTTTTTGTTCTCTTCTCTAATTACTAAAGAGTAAGATGAGAAGGGAAGAGTTTTATAATTTTATTATTATTTTTTTTGTGTTTTATGCAAAAGTAATGCAACCTAGGCTAAAGTGTGATAATTCAGCAATTCAGAATTCGAAAGTTCAGCAATAATTCATGTTCATCACAGAGATTCAATAGCAAGCTAAATAAAATGAAAAATATGAAAAACGCGACCGGAAGATGAATTGGGGACTTGGGTGCACACACAGTGGCTCCCAAGTGTCTCCCTGCGGGTTGGGATGCACTTGTAACTTTTTACGATACTCCGACGTGATTCCTAACACTTTATGACTAAATGCGGGGTCCTAATGTTAATTACTGATATTAGAGACTTCGGATCTAAGAGTGATGACATGAGGATCCAAATTCAAAGGGTGAATCCCCTTGGCAGAGACTTGGGCGCACCCACAGTGACGCCCAAGTGCACTATCTATTTTTCTCTTCTTTTCTTTCCCTTTTGGTAATGTATTTGCTTAGCTTTTCAATTCTTTTCATGATTTAGAATGTAAATTTATAGATCCGAGGGCTCTGATATCAACTTATACGAAGAAAGATCCGTATTTGAGAAATAAAATGCTAGCAATACGAAAAATGGGGTTGAAGTCTAACTCCTGGGACTTGGGTGCATACACAGTAGCGCCCAAGTGCTTTTTTGCACTTTTTCTCTTCTTTTCCTCTTTAATGATATTTTTATGTATTCTTGTGATGCCTTTTGTGCGATTTCGAACGCGAAGTTACAGATCCGAGGGCCCTGATATCAACTTACATGAAGAAGAACCCGAATTTGAGAGACAAAATGCACGTATGACGGAAAACGGGGTCGAAACCCAACTCTTGGGACTTGTGCGCAACTGTATATGTGCCCAAGTGCTTTTTTGCATTTTTCTCTATTAAGTTCGGATTTTTCTCAATGAGGATGATATGAATGCAAGATCTATCCTAATGACAAGTTCGGGATGATGAAAATGATGCAGATCTATTACTTATGATTGATCATAGGCATGTTTCTAATGATGGATGATTGCTGAGAATCAGATCTACAACGAAACTACTATTATTAATGCAGATCTACTATGTATGAATGATCCTAAGCATATTTCTAAGCATGTATAGCAATGGATTGCAATAAAAGAAGAGAGATCTAGGAATACCGGTATAGTGAAGTGTTTATCAAGTTCCTAGAATGAAGCTTTCGCGTAGTCCCATAGCTCTAGTTGAAGACATGAAAGCCTCCTCCTCTATTTCCTCTTCTTCTTTTTTAGATCCAAAGTTCTCTCTAATGGTAGCTACCTTTCTTCTTCTTGTTTATTCTCTCTTTTCTCTCATTTCCTAGGGTTTTGGGTAGCCTCTTTTGTAAAATGAAGTTAAGAGATCCTTAAATAAGGGTTTAGGGAGTGCAAGAGGGATTAGGGCTGCTGTTTGCATGAATTTTTAGAAGGTTTTCGCATCCCAAGGCCGGATTAGGGTTTTTTCTGGACTTGGGTGCACCTGTGGTGGCGCCCAAGTGGGTCCCATGAGTTGGGCGCACATATGGTGGCACCCATGTCTAGTTTCGAAGCATAATAGGTTTGGGGTTCAGTTTCGGATTGTTCTTGGGTCTGAACTGAGTCAAAACTGCAAAGAGTAGAGTAGGACATACTTAAGAATACACCAAAGTGCATTCTCAACATGACTGGGGACCTGGGCGCACCTGTGTGTGCGCCCAAGTGAAGCTTGGGACATGGGCACACCTGTGGTGGCGCCCATGTGTTTTGAGTGGGGGTCGCTAGGGCAATCTTCCGAAGGCCATATCTTTGGATCCGACGGTCGGATTTGTACGTTCTACATATTGTCGGAAGGATCTCGAGACTTAGAACTCATTGGTCCATGTACTCTAATGATCAAAGGTCAGAAAAAGTAAGCGGTATCTTGATCAATGATTTTAGTCTCCTACCTATTCGGACTACAAGTGTAAGGTACGAATGTAGTAATAATCTGGTAAATCTAAGTCGATCCACAAGGAGCAATGCTTTTTAAGAAACTTTCCAACTTTGACATATCCTAAATAATCACTAAATCTGGCCTAAATGGAAACTAATTAAATTACAAGAAAATTCCTAAAAACTGAAAATCAATGATTACAACTTTCCAAATAAAAAATAAACCTAAACTAAGTAAAGAAACCTAGTTTATTCAAGCCTATTCTAGCTATAACCTGCAAAAGTAACAAACTCATCAAAACAACCAATTTAATATAAGAGAAATCAAAACAAAGTTTCCTAAATTAGATCCTACTTACTAAAATCAATTTTTATGCAAATTTGAATGATCTATAAAATTTCCTAAACTATACACATGCCTGTTTTCACTGGACTGTACGACTAGCTTAAGATGATGTGAACCTAAATCTATTGGCTAGGATCAATACTCTAATGATGCATGAACACAACAAAAAAAGAAAAATCAAAAAAGAACTTAAAACGAAAAAGATATGATCACCTAAAGATGCCTACTTAAATTGTTTTGTGCTGGAAATCTGATTCCAGGTTGTATAACTACCCCTATTTGGACCTCTGGTTGACACGGTTCCCGAGGTTATTTTTTGCTGAAATTCTGGGGTTTCAAAGTCCTATTATCATACTTTAAATCTGCTATTTTTCAGACCAAAATATTCACGTTTACCTAGTTTTTAAATCACGCACTTTTGTAACACAGTTGGATCAATTCTACTAAAACTGTGTAGAATTTTTCACTATTCACATACCACGTCTGAATTTAGTCTTTCTTATCAGTTGATAATATTGTAATTTCAGCAACAAAACCTTTTCTAATGCAATTTCTAGATATGATATATGCAAAAAGACACTTTCCAACTATATGTTATGCAAATAACAAGAATAGAAAATTTCAACTAAACATAAAAAGATGCAAGTTGTAATCTCTAAATCTATAATTTGTAACTAAAAATAATCAGAATATTAACTTAAACAAAAACAAAAGGGGTGGAAAATAAAAAACGGAAAAGTAGTACCAAAGATTTAGAAACTAGACAATTCTACAAGTATTGACAATGCAATGATGATGTCCTCTCTTCTTAGAGTAGGAAAAAATTATGCATGTGACTTTTTTTTATGTCTCTCGACTTTTAATCAGTTTATTTTATTTTCAAAATCCTAAATCTAATCATGTGAAATATTGTCTCCAATCAAAACACATAAAAGATCCAGAAAAAGAAAATTAAACCACTTACATAAACACACAGAATCAATCCGAGTAGTATCTTTATTCATTGATCTTGAAATACAAAAAAATTTAGATTCTCATCTCTTCATCATTCTCTCAACATGATCTCTTAACCTATGTCTAAAGAATTAGAATGGAGAAGAAGAAGAAAGGGACTTAGAAAGAAAGGGTGGATGGGAATGGAATGGAAAGAGAACCTCTAAGGTATGGACACAAGGTGTTGCATGTCCAGCACCTCTTCATGGACTCCTTTTATTGTGTGTGATGCCTCCCCTTTTGCTAAGAATCTCCTCTCTTTTTGGGACTTCTTTCCTAATGTGTAGAGATTTCTTGCTTAGGCCTCAAGCTAGGCTTCACACTTGGAAAGAATTTAACTTTGTAAGGATTTGTTGCTAATTGCAATTTCTTGGAGAACAATCACTTCCTTGTAGAGTCCTAAAATATCTCTCAAAAATTACAAATGCTGTGGTTGAAAGAAGCTTTCCAAATATTGAGATTTCCTGTAATTCTCGCCTAAAACTGTAGCAGACAACTTCCTGAGGTCATATCTCCCTCAATATAGTTTTGATTTATGCAATCTTTACTCCATGGATACCTACTCGAAAAGTGCTTTCCAACGGTACCTAGATTGCCCCGATCCGACACTCAGTTTGAGAATTATGCCCAATTTAAGTTGCTACCCCTGAAAAATCCAGGAATAATTGTACACAAATGGAAGCTTCTATGTTGGCATCCAATGGGGTGTGTGGGACCCATGTTGGACGTCCAAGGCATACTTGGGCTCTTTCATTGCTTGCTTATTTGACTCTCCTTTTACCTCTCTCCTCAAATTTCATCAATGTGGGTCCCATGTTGATTTCTTCTACAAATTGAAAGAAATAAATTTAACATTAATTACGTATAAAAAAATAAACATGAATCATGAATGAGACCCTACATGCCTAACGATGCACCCACATGATAAACTTTCAAAAAATAGCACATGGTGTCAAAGATAGTAGGTATACATTGATGAAGAAAAAAAAAGATTTTAGGGAGATAAATGAGATGAAAAACCTTAATTTTACAAAAGTCATCCAATTCAATGAATTTTGACCTATTCTGATCGTTTTCCCAAAATGTCCCCAAATACATGTAATCATGAAATTAAATGCAATTCTGTGCAATTAAACCTAATTAAGTCCACAAATGCTCATGAAATGATGACCTAATAACGTAATTTTGTGGACTTATCACTAACCTATGCTAACCACATCGTATTTAGACAAACTAAGCGTAGTTTATCTAGGATCCACCCAAGTGAATCCTAAGTGATCCAAAAGAAGGTTTGAATAGTGATGCGGTCCGCTCCTTGTGTAAGTAGTGGATTTGACTCGGAGTCTCAACGAGATTCGGCTTTTTCTCTCACGAACTTCTAGAGATCATTGAGCTAAGTCTAAAATTATCAACAAGCACCTTCATCGTCGTTAATTAATCGAAATTATGTCATTAATCATTTAATTATGGGTGAAATGGGGGCACCGCTATATATGATAGGTATTTAAGGCTATCATAGGGGTCAAATAAGGTGTCTACAGCAGTCCTTATGTTGTCGCTGCTTTGGGGCGTGCATGTGCCTTGCCCTGGGATGTAGAGAGGTGGAGGAGGCTAGACGGTGAGACTCTGATGGTGTCAGCAATGCAGTCAGCCTTCGCAGTAAGTTCTCCAAAAATTTTAACGAGTGCCTGACTTCGGTCTCAACCTTCTGATACTTGTTCCCTTTGCAGGTGGTGCAAAAGTGTCAAGTCGGCTTAGAATGGCTCGGGAACGTCCACCCAAGGTCATGGAGCTGGAGGAAAAGAAGAAAAGCCTCCAAGCATCCTTGGATGCCAAGGACGAGCAGTTGACAGCAGAGGCGAGCAAGAACGCCGACCTTGACACGGCGATGGCCGAGGTCGACAAGCTGAAGATCTAGGTGGAAACTCAAGTGAGGCTAGCAATTGACCTTCTCTCCAATCTGAGTAAGCAGCAGAGAGCTGAGTCCAAGTCTACCCTGGAGGAGCAGAAGGCTGAGTTCGAATCTGCTCTGAAGAGGCAGAAGGCTGTGCTTGAGGAAAAATTCCAGGCCGAGGTCGACATCGCCTATAATGAGGGGGCACAAGAGGTGACGGCGTCATACAAGGCACATGTCCCTGGGATAAGCCAAAGGGTTTGGGAGCTCAGGTGGAGGGTTGCCCTGAAGGAGAAGGGAGTCCCCGAGGACCACTCCGCATATGTAAATCCATCCAAATTCCCAAGCCCGGATCCTGGATCGTCCTTACCCCCAGTCCATCTTCCGAAGCCGATGTTGCATCTGTCGACACCGGAGCCGTGCAGATCAAAGCTAATGCTGCACAGCTAGAGCCCGATGCTAACACCGAAGCCACTGCTTGAGGACCGAAGCCTCTGTTTGAGAAATTTTCTTTATTGATGTAGAATTTTTATTTATTTTTTTTTTTTTTGTCAAATGTAATGATCTTTCCATCTAATGAAATGGGTCTTTCCTTCATGTTTGACTCAAATAACGTTTTTTTATTTTTCTCAAGTAGTTGATCTCGGTTACTGGTTTTTTAACTTGGTAAGAGAGCGATCTTTCTAAAAGAATGCCTTTCATTGATTTCGAAAATTGAATACAATTCAGGAATAATATTTCTTAAGGTGTATCGCATTCCATGGCTGTGGTAACTCTTAACCCTCCATGTCCCCAAGTCTGTATGCTGATCGTCCGGCAGCCGAGATCACCTTGAATGGCCCGTGCCAGTTCGGTGCTAGCTTGCCTTCATTCGGGTTCTTGTCCCTGGGAAATGTCTTCTTCAAGACCAGTTCTCCAACTGAAAATCTTTTCTCTTTGAACTTCTGGTTGTAGCCCCAAGCCAATTGTTACTGGTAGGCAGCTAGACGGATAGCTTCTGCGTCTTTTCGCTCTTCAGCTAGGTCTAGCTCTTGGGCCATATTCACATCATTCTGTCATTGATCGCAGAGCTCGGACCTCAAGGTCGAGAGACCGACCTCAAGCGGGATCATAACTTCCATTCCGTAGGCCAAAGAAAAGGGTGTTGCTGAAGTGGAGCGTCTCGGAGTGGTCTTGTATGCCCATAAGACACTAAGAAGTTCTTCTGTCCATCTTCCTTTAGCGCGGTCGAGCCTCTTCTTTAGCCCATCGAGCACCACCTTGTTAGAGATTTCAACCTGACCGTTGCTCTGCGGGTATGCCGAAGTGGAATAGACATTTCTGATGTCGAGCGCCTGGCAGAAGTTTCTGAAGAAGTTGGGATCGAAATAAATCCCGTTGTCCAAGATCAGAGTTCGTGGGATCCCAAATCTTGTAATGATGTTCTTCTACACAAACTTCCTCGTGTCCTGTTCAGTGATGGAGGACAGCGGCTCGGCCTCGATCCACTTGGTGATATAGTCGGTGGCTACTATTAGCCAACTCTTATTTTCTGGAGTTCTGTGGAGCGAACCCACGATGTCCAAGCCCCACTGAGCAAAAGGCCATGGACTGGAAAGTGAGCTCAGACCCTGTGCTGGGTGGTGGAGGGAGTGTGAGAACTTCTGGCACTTCTCGCATTTTCTGGTGTACAGCTGAGAGTCCTTCTACATGTAAGCCACCAGTAGCCTTGGCTGATAGCTCGGTATGCCAGTGATCGACCTCCAATGTGGCTTCCGCAGATTCCTTCATGAATTTCATAAAGGAAGTCTTCGACTTTGCTCGGGTGAGCCCACTGGAGGTAGGGACCGGTGTAGGACTTCATGTAGAGCTTGTCATCCGGAGACAACCAAAACTGATATGCTTTCAGCTTGATTTTGTGTGCCTCGTTCTTATCTTCAGGAAGTTGATCGTCCCTTAGGTAGGCGATGATTGGGTCCATCCAGCTCGAGCCGAGATCAACACATATAACCTGCCGAGATTGCTGGAGCTCTATACTTGGTTTCTCTAGCGTCTCTACCTCAACGATTCTCTTATTCCTAGCTTTAACAGCAGAGGCCAGGTTGGCAAAGGCATCGGCTTGAGAATTGGACTCTCTTGCAAATTGAGAGAGGAGTTGTTTTGCATGAGCCAGATAGGCCGCCATCCTTTCGTCACAAGCCTGGTAGTCTCCGATGAGCTGGCTCGTCACCAGCTGGAGTCACTGAAGACCACTAGTTGTCGAGATTCCAGGATTTTAGCACTATTCATCCCTACAATGAGTGCTTCGTACTCGGCTTCGTTATTGGATGCCTTGAAGCCAAGTGTCAAGGCTTGTTCGATGACAAGGCCCTCCAGAGATTTGAGGACTATGCCAATAACAGCACTTTTGGACGTCGAGGATCTATCGACGAAGACCTTCCAAGCTGAATCAAGGAACTGCTTCCAAGATCGTTCTTGCTTTGTCTCAGTGACTTCTTCCTCATCTTTGTTGCCGCCCAGTTCGGTATCGAGCTGTCTCGGTGCCGAACTCCAAGAAACGAATTCTACGATGAAATCTGTCAAAACTTAAGCTTTGATGGCCGTCTTGAGTTGATACTTGATATCATACTGCTCCAGTTCGACAGTCTATCTTGAGATCCTTCCAGAGAAGTTTGCTTTTTTTAAAAGGGACTTGAATGGATGTTTTGTAACAACCACTATGGTGTACGTCTGGGAGTAGTGGGAGAGTTTGCAAGAAACACTGACGAGCGCTAATGCAAGTTTCTCCAGCTGCAAGTACCTGGTCTCGGCATCGAGGAGGATCTTGCTCGTGTAGTAAATGGGCATCACGGAGGATCTTGCTGGATTGGACTTCTTGCTGCCCCCCGAGGTAGGAACCAAGGCCATTGCCAAGCTTGAGGAGGCCTTGTTTCGGTCCACCTCCTCCCTCCGAGACGACTTCTTGTCTTTCTTGGAGGGCTTCTCTCCTTGCCAGAGGCCAAAGCTTTTCCGAGCTTGGGCCTCGTCTTCTTCTTGTTCAACAAATTGATTCACCCGGGCCATCAATGCTTTCATTGTGACTACGGGGAACTGCACCACGTCCTTGCGAAGCTCGTTGCCTGGCAATAGAGCCTGCTTAAAGGACTTGATGACCACTTCATCGGTGGTGTTTTTGATATGGCTATAGACCGTCCAGAATCTTTTGGCGAACTGCGAGACATTCTCAGTTCGCCGCATTCTGATAGCCATAAGATCTTCATCCGTCTTAGGGATGACCTTATGAGCCTGAAATTTTTCCAAGAAGGAATTCCGGAGCTGCTGCCAACTCAAAATTGAACCTTCTTGGAGTGCGCAGAACCATTGTAGGGGGAGGTCTCCCAAACTGAAGAAGAAAACTCGACAGTTCAGTTGACCTAAGTCACCCCATACCGACATCCTCTGGGTGAAGTGTCGAATATGCGTTGCAGGGTCTGAGGTCCCATCATAGAGGATGAACCTTGGAATACTGAACTTCTCTGGAAGAGAAAAATTCCTTATCTCCTGAGAGAAGGGAGATGCGTCGAGATCCTCTGTGTCGAAGGCGTTAAGCCGATCTCGGGTGAAGCCGACATTTCCATATTCTGCCAGATTGTTTGCTTGACTTGTCGGTCAAGCTATTCTCTCAGGTCATCATTGTCCTTCGGCCTTTGGCGCAGCCTCTTCGAATCTTCATTCAGATGGTTGCTACTCGAGCCCTCGTCGTAAACTCGGTCACGCCACTTATTGTTCAGGACATGCCTCAAATCTCGTTCAGCCAAAGGAGCTCGGCTGCGTCTAAGAGGTGGGCTCGGGGCCTTCTTCTTCTCCCGTAGCTGCCGCCGGAGTTGACGAATGAGCTCATCCGTCTCTTAGATAACAAGGTTTTGGGCCCTGATATCCGCAAGGAGTGGGTCGTCATCGCCGTCGGCGTTGGCCCGGTGATAGGATTGTGACTTGGCCGGTACTGATGTTTCATCTCGCTTGGTGTGTTCCAGTGAAGGAACACTCTCCTGGGGTTTCCCTAGTGGTGGAACATCTTGCCGAGGAGGTGTCGTCACCCCCTTGATGATGAGTCTAACTGGCTCACAAACTATTCCACGCTTGTTGCGCCAAACCTTTCTCCGGATCTCCTCTGGCGAGGGACCGGCGGTGGCAATTTCTTTGACAACACGAGTGGTAGGGACGGGCCCTTCGAGGATCCTTCATCATTTCTAGTCTTTGGAGGCATGGTGTTTGTAAGTTTTGTTCAATCACTCCCCACAGACGGCGCCAAACTGTAGGTGCTAAAAATGACACGAACTTAATTAGATGAATGTAGAACTTTTTAGGGAAAGACCGAATGCCGTAGACCTGAAAGGGAATGAGGGAAACAGATGTCAGAAGCCCTAATTACTGTCAGCCGAAGGCACTCCGATGCCTAAGTTAGTTATGCAACTAAGCAAAGGATGAGTGGATAAGAGAAGAGGGTGTATGCGTTTTGCATGTAAGTATATACGTGTGTACCTCTTTGGGACGGACCTTTGCATATATAAGCGAGAGTCCCATTAAGGCTCCTGCTGAGTGGAGGTAGGTGGGGGTAAGGTCCCATCAAACATTACCCTGACATTTGGTGGTAGGTAAAAAGGGAGAGTCCCATCGGACGGCTTCTCATTCTCCTTAGGGTCGCTGACGTGACCCTCTGATAAAGTCAACTTCTTATCCCTATCACGCGCTACCCTATTTGACAGCACGTGTCCATACTTCTCATAGGAGCATGGTCATATTTGTCTGGCACTCAGTACTCGTACCGAGATCAGGAATAGCCATGAGGTGTATGCATCCTGGCACCGTTGCCGAGACGCACATACAACTGGCATTATTGCCGGACTGAGTATAGCGATGCTGTTACCGAATTGTCACCATCGCCGAGCTTACAGTATTGCCGAGCTGCCGAGCTAACACTATTGCCGAGACGAGAGTGACCGAGACCAAGACAAACCCGGCTGGCACTATTGCCGAAGGTTAGCATAATCTTGGTGTTATGAGATTGCTCCCACACAGTATGCAAAATTTTTAGGTGATTATGAGATCAGAATTCATCAAACACAAAACAATATATTACCAACATCTACGTTAATCCAAACCCTCCAGATCACATAAAATAGGCTCTCATGGGCTCATTGGAAATTTAAAACTCTACAAAACCCAATTCCTACAAATACAACCAACACGTCCTTGGTTTGCTAGCAACATATCTATGCATCTTGGATTCCTTTGAGATGTTGAACTTGATATTCTCTTTACTACATCCAGTTTGGAAGCACCTTGAATTTAAGTTGGTCCAAACTAAAGAACCCACAATTGGGCTTTCTATTAATCAATTTTCCAAACTTATCCAATGATCAAGATTGATGCGGTAGGTGTATTCCAGCATTCTCAGAACTTGATCATCATTATGCAAATAGATCAAGCTAGGCTCAGACTTCGTGGGCACAACCATCATTTGCCTTTGTAAGATCGTGTGAATTCATAAATATTAATACGAATCACGCAGATAGACTAAAACATCCAATGCAAATACAAATCACACCATCATCATTCCAGGCTCAAACATACATGCCTGAAAAAATAGGCCTTTAAAGTGCAAATCACACATGTTAATACGAATCGTGATACAGTATGCTTAAACATCTAATGCCAATACAAATCACACCATCATCATTGTAGGTCCAAATAAACATGCCTTAAAAATACACCTTTTAATATAAAATCACACAAATATATATTAATGAATCGCCCCACTACAATCTCAAACATCTAATGCCAATATCAAGCAAATATTAATATGTGTAACCCCATTGCAGTCTCACACATCTAATGTCAATATTAAACAAATAGTAATATGAACCACCCCATTGTAGTCTCGAACATCTGATGCCAATACAAATCACACAACCACCATTGTAGCATCATTCACCGGCACACTTTCAACCCAAATTGAGTAATAGATAACGTACTTCCAATACCTGCATAAGAAAAAAAAAGAGCCACAATATGAGACCAAAATTATCCATAAAATTTCATTTCCAACATCCAACGCATTCAAACCATTAAACTCTAGAATGTGTAATAAGTAATTTCTTGCATTCATAAAACACACACACACACAGCCAATCTTGCATATAAAAAATAGGGATTTTTACAAAAAAGATTAAACTTAAATTTTAATTAAATGACTCTATAAAGAAAAACTATAAAATGACTATAGAGTTGTCCGCACATTTTTTTGGACGAAGCTACCCTAGTTGACGATATCATCAATTGAGTTGATGATATCGCCAACCTGCAATTCATTTTCTTTGTTTTTTCTCTCTTACAACTCTCTTAGATCCATCTCATATTGAATTCTTAATCCAATAACTCCAATCGAAGCTTGAATAGGAAGTTCTTAAATATATATATATATATATATGAAGCAATCACCTTCACCTATATCAAATTTCAAGGTTTCTTCCAAGAGTCTTACCATCATGTCAATGAATACCTAGATTTGAGCGAGTAAGAAGGCTAAGAATCGATTCGGTTCAACAAATGAATGAAAGGATAGAATTAAGATCAAAAAGCAGCCAATAAGAAGTTTTTTGTAGATTTAAATAGAGATAGAAAGTTTAGTGGGAGCTGAGTCTCTTGCTGAGGACTACTGTGGTATAATGCAGTTTGGAAGGCTCATAGGCATTCTCATGCAAGTTTTTTTTTTTCCCTTCAAAGGGGGCTCTAACTCATGCCTATCTCTACCTTGGCACAATGGTTTAAACCAATTGTTTGGATCATTAGGCCATGAATTCAAGAAATGGCACAAAAAAAAAGAAAAACAAAACCCTCGTGCCCGACTTGTTTGGCAACTCTACTAATAGAGTCAAGTAAGGTAAAGCCCTCATTTCCCTAAAAAAAAAAAAAAAAAAGTCCCACCAAAAGTACTTTAATTCAAATTTCTCATCATATTTTAAATAAAAAAAAGCCAAAAAATAACATCATTTCTCCATTAAAAAAAAAAAAAACTCCACAGTCAGTACAAATGGTCACAATGAATTACATTCAATAAACTAGACTGCACAAGCAATATAATAAAAGTAATGTCACAGGAGTGGCAGTTTTCATAAATTCTCCATTACTAATATTGTCCCATCCTGTCCCCTGTCTGAATCCGATACCCCATGGCCTCATATAGAAGTATCGTACATGAGCCCTGTAAATTCAATAAATGGGGTCACCTCACAGCCTAAAACCCTCAAAATGGCTCAAATTTCACTTCAATTGAGTTTAGGGTGACCATTGTATTTTTGAACTACCACTTGGGTGGAGTTAATCCTAACTGTGATTACAGAATAATTGGGCTCAACTCCCACTAAAATGAAGTTTGAACTTTTCTATAGCAGTATTCTGTAAACATGTAATGATAATTTACCCTTTTTGTATTTATGATAACCATTGATAAACGTAAAAGGTTAGGATGTAGCGCACCTGATGCCTAGTCCATACCTTCATATGAAGAAAGCGAGCTTGTCCATGACTGTGTTCAAATGTAAAACTACACCTGTTTGAAGGGAGGAAGAACATTGAAAATTAAAAATCCCATATCCATGCCTACAAAGCCATAAGCAATGCATACACACCTTATAAAAGCCAGAACCTCAAAATAAATGAAACAAATTTCACTCAAATTTGATTTGGGGAGATGGTCAGATCGATCACATGCTAAAGACTTATTCGGTTTTTACAAAGATAGATCCAAAGGACTCAGATCGTTAGATCCTCTATAACTTCCTCTTGTTAGAGATAGGAGATAGGATGTTAGAGATGGGATTAGGTTGGTTGGTTTGATTATTAGAGATAAGATTGTATTTGAATTTGAATAATCTTGGTTATTGCTATGTATAAATTAAGAGGATTTCATCTCTTCATGGTGAAGTTATGGAAATTTTTTGAAACTCTTTACCTCTATAGCTACCTGTCAAATGCTTTCAATGT
Organism: Persea americana; assembly: GCA_029852735.1. Taxonomy (NCBI): domain Eukaryota; kingdom Viridiplantae; phylum Streptophyta; class Magnoliopsida; order Laurales; family Lauraceae; genus Persea; species Persea americana. The sequence continues at coordinate 79,811,817 of CM056810.1, forward strand.
CTGGACTCTACTACAGCCAATGGATCTGCAAACTGTGTCAGATGCATCTTGCTTAAAAGGAAAATAGAGAGGCTACTCGTTGTAGAAGCGTTTCATCTTGTCAGATGGTTGATCGTAATTTTGATAGCTGAATAATGTAGATAGACTCATTTTTACACATGCCCCACCGATGGAACATGTAATTTTAAAATGGGGGAAAAACTCTCCAGCAAGGAGGAAACAAGCCCTATAATTTTACATCCGGTATTAATTAAAGCCTATCCAAACTCCAAAATGGGGTATTAGCATGATTATCTTTTGGGCACGTGATTGGAGTTGATCACATGTAGATCGATCGATTAATTTAGTGGTGGGCCTCATACAAATTGAGTGAAATTACAATCCAACAAAAGGTGAGAATAAAAAAAAAAAAAAAAAAAGATATGATCAATCCTTAATATTTGGGTTAAAAAAAGAAAATACAAGATTGAGTGAGAGCTTATTTTGTCCGGTTTGAATATCTGACTAAATTTCTATTTTATCACAGTGAAGCTCTTTGCTACACTAAAATTCTGAAAAAAAAATAAAAAATGAGTGCAGTTATTCACGTGTATGGGTTGATTAATCTAATAGTATAGGCCTCATAAGATTTTGAGTGGAATTATTACCAGTGCCAACACGGTGTGAGAGTAAAGAGATATGATCAATCTAAGATAAATAGGCCCCAAATGACTTGAGGTTGTGGCCGAAGTAAATTCATAACGACTGCAAGCTTATTGTGTCTGATTTGAAGCTCATACTAAATCTCTATTAAAATCAAAGAGAGAGAGAAGTGGTACTCCCTTTTTTTCACCTTTTTTTTTTTTTTTTGTTTTACGTTTTTGTAAAAACTCTAAAAAATTGTAAAAATAAATAAATAAATAAATAAATAACTCTAAGTTAGTTAGCTCCTTTCCCTTTTCCTCTTTTGGAGTCCATGAATCTTCATCTCCAATTGGTGCTTGTATGTGTATTTTCTCAGTGAGGCCATTTGTGGAGTCATAATGAGAGATAAAAGGGATGTGCAGAAGATTTACACGTTCATCTCCGGCCTTAATCCTCTGTAAGAGTTCTTCTGACATGTCGAATAGGTGGAGTTCTTGAGGACCAGTAAGGTACTGCATGCCCTCAGGTATTCTCTTCAACTCAGGGCACTTATCCAAAAGTAACTTTTCAATGCAAGTCAACGATCCATTTTTTTTATTTTTATCAGATTCAATTTAGGGATTTCAGAAATCGCGAATGCCTTGAGTTTCAAGAAGCATCCATGATGGAAGAACAACTCCTCCCCAACATATGCCATTACAAGACGAAGGTACGTAAGATTGGGCAATGCTTCATGTGAAGACAGTGGATCTTCTTTCAAATGAGACGTTCGTAACGCCAACTGAGTGAGGTACTAAAGGGAACCAATCCATGGAGGTAGCCTCTCCAAACGCCCTTCTAACCGGAGATAATTGAGATGGGCTGGTGGAGAAGACACTGTATCCAAATCGAGAATTTCTTCCTCGCTTATCACTTTTACACTCAAATGGAGAAGGGCTTTCATCTTCTGTAGGGAGGTAGAGAGCTCTTTTCCATGATTTCTTTTCACATTCTCAATTCCCCAATTTCTTAGCTGAGTCGAGTCCTTTGGGCAGGATCTTTATTTTAGTGTTATAAATGTTCAATGTTTGTAGATTCTGAAGCCTTCCTATAGATTTTGGAAGCTCCTCAACATTTGTACCCCACAAGCTTAAATAGCGTAAATTGAATAACTCAACTAATTCATCTGGCACACTCTTAATGGAACAAACCCTTGGATCTAACACCCTCAATAGTTTATATCTTGATGAGATACTACACAAGGACAGAGATGGAATTTCTATTTGGTACAACATCAATGACCGATGATGACAAGTGCTTGATGATTCAATGTTCACAATGCTATTTTCCATCGACAAATAATGGGCTTTGTTGGTCCAAAGCTCTTCTTTTCTATCATGCGTACGACAAAAGTTCTGTTCATGGCCCATTGATATAGCCAACTCTGGGAGAACATCATGCATTCGGGCACTTCTATAAGGTGAAAAATCATCTTCTATAATTTGCAGCATGCTTCTACTTGTAAGTTCCTTGATATAGTCTGCCGCCACCTTTTTCTAATGTGTGTCCTTCCTTCTCTTCTATAAAACCTTCGGCAACACATAACCGAATTTATCTTGTTTCTTCAATTTGGTAATCTTCAGGGAAGAGGCCAAAATATAGGAAACAGTATTTGAGGTTGTATGGCAAATCATCGAAATTAAGAAAGAGTATGTTCTTCATACCACCCAATTTCTTATTTTTGCTTAGCTGCTAACTAAGAATGTTTTCTACCTTCCTCCATTCTAAACTCGACTTTTCTTTAGTTAACATGAGGCCCCCAATAGTAACAATTGCTAGTGGTATGCCCTCACATTTTTGTACTAAGCCTTTTGCACATGGCTCTAGCTCTGGAGGACAACTTTTGTTCGCAAATGCTCTGTTGCAGAAGAGGATCCAAGCATCGTCTTCTCCTAAAGGCTCAAAGGTAGAGAATATTTTTAGCTTCAAACGAGAATGTGACGTCACTTATTCGTGTCGTGAGCATTATCCTACTTCCACATCGATTGTTTGGAAATGCAACTCGTATATGGTTCCAATTGATGGTTTCCCACACATCATCTAAAACAATTACATACGTTTTATTCTGCAAATAACACGCATGACATTCAAAGTGATTCTTCACTTCTGGGCTGTCATAAACTTTTGTAACGAGAGTGATCTTGCCAAGACCGCCCATTCCCACCACGGCGACCACCACACGTTCGGGCCTTTCATCTGTCGACTTTCCAATGAGGAAATCTTTGTTTTCATCAATCCCCACAATTTCTTCAACAGAGATGAAGTGTAAATATTTTCCAAAACATTACCAGTTTTCAACATCATCCTTCATCTTGGATGTCTATCCTTCTGTCACATCCCGGACCCAAGAATCCCGTGATTAGGGTGGTTCCCAAGGTATGACATACGTACTCCTGTGAACTCGCACCTGTTTCAGATCAAGTCCAAATTCACAAAGGAAAAAATTTCACATTTCACATGTGAGGATTACATAGTAACACCTATCAAGGAATATTTATTTGTGGAAGCATATATATCATCATCAATAACAAAGCCATGAGTAGTCCATTATCCAAACCATTAGATTACAATTCATCTTTAACAAAGCTACTAATTTAAATCTCTTAAATGCATAGTACACAAATACTCTAATGAATATCTACTAGATGCTTATCTCAATGGAGCATAATCCTAATACAAATGCAAAATAAAACTAATCATATGCATTACCTTAAGCTAAGTGCAATATGAAATACTTAATCTCAAACCCAAGATGAGCACTCAAATACGTACTCCGGCGGTCATAGCTAGCGAATATGCTTACGAATCAAATCTCTAATCTGAATGGTTTTTAGTAATTCTCTTTGGTATCCTAAATCCCTGTGACACCAAGTGTAGCACTATGAATACGACGATTCAACAAGATATATGAACAATTAAGATTCAACACATGTTATTCAAATTTCAAATTTAAATACGAATAAATTAAAGAGGCCAAATAATGTCAACTAGGCACATTGTGCAATATGAATAACTTATGCTTTATCAAATCAATAATCGAATATTTTACTTTCTAATTGGCTACTACATTTGCTCATCCTCTCCGATAGAAAGCGAATCTAGTTGGGATGTCTCCAATGACCCGACCAAAGGTTCTCCTAGCTACCCGATTCTGGAGTTCCGGTGTTCCAGACGACATACTGCAGTAGTCTTGAATAACTAAAACAAGTTTAACCCCGTCGGGTATCACAAGGTCAAAGCTAAGTAGTGTCGAACCATTCAAATTGAATAATAATAAGGCTGGAGTAAGACTTTTCTAATCTAATCATTTCTAATCGAATCCCTATATTTAATTTATAATCTTAAATAATTTTCAATCGAATCGAATCATATACTTACTCCATTCGAATACAGATCAATATATGATAACATTTGTAAGGCAATTGTAGTACAATTTGTGGAATAATACGAATAATGCATATAACAAGTAACTGGATATTTGAGGACAATAAATAAATCAATTTCAATATGAAAATGCAAATAGATTAATAGAATCAAAGACATTCACTAGCCAACCATAATCTATTTATCCGCCGTCTCTAACCGCCCATTACAATGTAGTTTTAGATGATACAATGCACGTGCTACATTTCGTTGGTGTCACGTTGTGTATGTGTGAGGTGCATTGAAGTCCTCTAAATCAACATCCATGATAAAGTTCTAGATGAGTCGAATAAGTATATGAGATGATCTCATCCAAAGATTTACCATAAGATATAATTCCGTTGAACTAGGATTCCATGTCTAAGGACCTATAAAGTCAATCATTTACACCCTAAAAACCTTATTGGTTTAGTTTTTATGTCACAATCATCCTTAGGGATTGATTATGAAGAGTTTAGGCCTTTTGAAGTGGGATTAACTCCCTTAATGGCCAATGGTCCCAACCTAGGAGTCCAACTAGGTGTAAAATCATTTTTCTCAAAAGAGACGGGCCTAATTCATTGATTCACATTTTCACTTCCTCTCCCAACCTCTGATTACGAGGATATCAGACTATTAGATTCTACGTTCCAAGAGCTTTCCAACGATATGTGAAACTCCAAAATCCGACATACAGATCAAAAGTTATGGCACTTTGAAGTGGACACTGCCGAGCCCACTGGGCCAGAGCTCGCTATAGCGAGTTGGCTTGCTGTTTGGAGCCCAGAACCAGCAACAGGGCTCTATTTTTGAAGGAATTCTCACTCCCGTTCTTTCCCACTCTTCCAACTGCTTCTAAGGTGTTCTCAAGATCGTCATATGACCAATTTGAGCCTCTATTTGCTCCTATGGTCCATATTTTTTCCACACACACAACTCATTTTTTGATAATCCAATTAAAAGAACTCATTCTTACATTAACGATCTATTCAAATAGAAAAAGATGAATTAGCATTCAATAGAATAATATTACTCAATCAATGAATCAATCACATGTATTAATCAAAATTGCTCATTACTTGCCTCTTTTAGTGCTTTCAACTCAGTGCCCTCTTCTTGACTCAATTGAACCAAAATCCCCAAATAACAAGCCCTAATAAAACAATACAAATGAAAATGATGATGAACATACATACATGGTAAAGATGAGTCTCTTGACTCCATTTCAACTCAAAATCACACACAAGAAGGGGTTTGCTTCTTACCTCAATAAGAAATTTGAATTTGGGGAAGATGAGTTCTTGTCACCAAATTTGATAAAAATGAAGAGATGGAGAAGTTGATGAAGATGAAGAGGACTCCAACTCCTTATTTCTTAATCCACAAGTACCAAATGATTTGAGAAAGAATGAGGACTTGAAAGAGAAAGAAGTCTCTCTCTCTCTCTAGATGCAATAATCGAATGAGATAGATGGGTGGGGATTTTGAAGTGATAAGGATGTGCATTTTAGCACAAAAGTCCACATCATTTGTGTATTTCCATTCTAAGTCAAACGATGGCCCACTTCTTTAACGGTTGATCAAATGATGTAAAGTTAAGTAAGAAAATCGACATGTTCAACAAGATACAAGCGATGATGTCAAGATGACGTGCATATGATGCAAAATGAGAAAACCGATAATCAAGGAAAAACCCTCGACTTTACCCAACCGAGTCAAATTGGTTTCAAACGTACCTATTCAAAACTCAAAACTCAACTAAATCAACCTATAAGGAACTAATTTACATAAATTACCTTAATTAGTAACTAAGTATAATCAAATTAACTAAAACATAATTAATTAGTACTAAACAAGTTTAACTCGGGTCGGGGTGTAACACCTTCTTCGTGGAAGCGATATTGCTGGCTTCTCTCTGAGATTTCGTGAATCTCAGATTTGATTGCTTTCAGCTCAGAGGCAATTTGGCGCTTGTAATAGTAATGCGTTGGGAGGAGAAGGGTGTTCTAGAGAGCTCTTCGTATTAGTCCTTCCCATGTGTGTTGCTTTGCAATCTGCCACATGTACATGTCAATGATATCTTCGACCTTGTAGGTGGCTTCTGTTACTTGCTCCACCCATGTTCTCACTCCATCATCATCATCGCTCCTTTCTCTTCTGTCTGCATCCTTCAAGAAGGAGTGCATGCTCTGCAACTCGCGTTGGATTTCATTAATGTTCGTGTGAAATCCTCGAAGAAGAGATGCTTCATGCTGCACAAGAGAACCAAGGGTTTGAAGCAGGAAACCCACAGCAGTCTCTGCCATGTTTTGGGACACGCTTTGATTCTCTGTCAAAGAAGAAACTGAAATTGGGAAATTCTTGCTTCCCTTGTACTCATCTCGCTCCCTTTAGTATGACAGGTGATGAGAGCTAGACTTTTGCGTGTACTTATCAACTTGCATTAGAAATGATTCCATCAACCTTTTTTTATGCTTGATTGAATGTGGCCATCCATTGCAATGAGTTCGATAAGCTTCTTGATGCGTCATGTAAAATGAAGCACGGAGGATTTGGATGTTCTTAAGAAAGGAATGAAGTAAAGCACAAGAATGAAACAGTGAAAATGAAAGACATAGTTGGGGCTCAAGCAGAAGAAATGAAGTGGAGAACAAGAATGGAATAGAAAAACGAATAACGACGTTAGGAAGGAAAAACAAAACCGTATTGTAAGAAAGAGATAAAGTCGTAAACATGGTCCGCATGATGGAAGATCAAGATGATCCAGCCATGCGACCACGTGAATGGTAATCCTCCACTTACAACTGGGGCTGCCGATCCAGCCCTTTGACTGGGGCCTGGGGCGACCCGGCCCACTAAAGCCTGCAAAAGCAAGAGTTTTTCTTCTTGCCATAGAACCAAAGTCTAGGGTAAGGCCCAATTTTAAAATGCCTGCAACCTGAGGGCCAATCAACCTTTTGAGCCGGCCAAACCCATTGTCTATATAAATATAGTTTACTTGGCCGAATCAAAACAAGTACCCGGACTGACTTGCCCGAGTTACTTATTTTGGAGCCCATCAACCTTCAGGTCAGTCAATTTTCAGAATTTAAACGTATGCCATGAATGTGGATTGGATCAGAACCTTCTAAATCCTTTGCAAAAGCACTCACATTTCAATTTTAACAAAAAAAATTCCGCAACGTGATAAAAATAAAATATTTTCACAATGTCCTGTTTATTACTCCATGCTAATATCTATCAACATCATCTTAGTAGGACTCAGATATAAGATTCCATCCATGGCCTTCTGGGCGTTGCATGCCTTAAGTCCAGTCCAGTCCAGTCCAGTCCATTTATTGGTCCTAGATTCTTATCAAGGCCTGATGGCCCACAATTCAAATGATTTAATCTATTTCAGATCAATATGTCGTCCAAGACCCACTGGTCTCAAATTAATATTGAAAGATAGAGAGCCCCAAACTCGACCCATGCTGTTATTGACCAGAAAGTTATGCCTCGACAACCCTGGGTCTGGCCAAACACTCAGCTCGGGGAGCTTTCGAGACGAGTTATTAAGTTTCAAAATGTTATTTGAAAAGGTCCAGCCTCACAGGTCTTTAGCAGCCTGACTTGGCTCATTCCTTTTCCTATTTATATATATGAAAGGGACCTTTTCCAATTGAGAAATCGGCATCAATTGCTCATTTGATTTTGACCATCTTGAGTTTGATCCATCTTAAATCCTCCCTAAAGCTCAATCGATTTCCAATTTAATTCTGAACACCTTTAAACAACCGTAACTCCTCAATCTTCCTAACTAACTCCAATAGATCTAATACCAGTCGTTGCAATTGACTCTTCTTTAGAAACTGATTCCATATCTAAGTTCACATTTTGTCATAACTTCTCTTTTTGAAACTGCTAAAAGGAAAATTAGATAATGAATGCATTGGATATATATATATATATATGGATCTGTTTTACTAAGGTGATGAATGGTGTAATCATTTTCTATGAACGCAAACACCATTTGATGGGTATTTGTAGATCTTCACCTTTATTTCTTTGATTTAATCCAAATGATTAGAGACTGTTAATTAGAATCTCTAGGAATTCAATATCTAGAAAACAAATGGGTTTAAAGGATCTGAATGTTTCAGGATCCAAATCCTGATTTATGTGTGTTTCAACTTGAGGATCCAAAAAAAAAAAAAAAACTTGAGGATCCAAAAACAGAAGCAAATATAGTTGTGCATTGATTATTGAAAAGAGCGATGTTTTAGAGGTCTCATTGTGTGGATCATAAGGTCTTTTGGTTTGTTTAGAGAGCTTAAATCATAAAGGGATGTCGATCTTACACTCAAATACCAAGTCTCAGTTCTCATCCAGAATCTATACCTATTATCCTCTCCGTTTTATAGTTGTTATTGGATCTAGCATCCTTTCTATCAGTGATTATAACTATAAGAGTAATTTTTTTTTTTTTTGAGAAATATATTTATTATAGATAATCTATAATATAAACATAAGAAATCAAAATTAATTTTTTTTATTTCTATGATAAAATTAAATGATATTTTTCTATATGGCTTCAATTGCCCGTGCTAAGCACGGGAGCAATTTGCTAGTTGAAATGGGGGCTGCATATAGGTACGTTAGTGGTAAGGCTATGTCATTCATAATTCAATATAATCTCAGAGACTCTACACTCAAATCACCCAACAAGAATGTAAATTTGCAAACAATTATTCATACAAACATGAGCCACAATGGGCGGACATTTCATTTTGACATCCAACACCTTAGGACAAAACCTGAGTGTGTGTGTGTGTGTTTTTTTTTTTTTTTTTAAGAGTATTTATGCTTTGTCTTTCTTACCACTTGTATCGAAAGGGATGTCTTAATGGTCAATGATATGGAGCTATTACGACTGTTAACTTAGGGGTGCTCATGGGTCACCCTAGGCTGAGTCCGACTGTAGTTCGACCCTGGCCCTTGAGGGTAGGGTAGGGTAAGGGCCAAGGTATTATAGGCTTAACATAAGGCTTTGACTTGACCTTGCCCCGGCCCTCATATCGAAGGATAGGGTAAGTGCTTACCCCAGCCTGGCTCTTTAACAGCTCTACATACAACGTTTCACATTATTTTTTAGACTAGTTAACCATTTAAATATGATAATCCGTTCTTTAAGTATTTAAGGTATTGATTTTCATATTCCATTGGCTATATTTAAATGCCGTGTAGTCTATAAGATCATTTGATATAATGTATGTGCAGAATCATTAATCAATTTGCTAACCTATATATATAAAAAAAGAAAAAGGGTTATTGACCGTACAACAATTTAACATTTGACATTTATCCCCACATTAGTCGAAGTTTATATAATTCCTGTAGAATTGTTCGTACAATAATGGTGCGATAACGCACTGCCTAGGAAGTCGCACAGTATGATGTGTGCGATATGGCATGCCCTAGGATATCGCACGAGGAAAATACTTAAGCTTTGATCTCAAAAAGGTAAATCTCAGATCTAAGGGCAACTCTATGGCCAATATTCCTAAGAAACATTAGTTTGAGTCGCATGAAAATCATTGTCATACACCAGCAGTAAGGCTATTATCGGGATCTCAAAACGGATAATGGTAAAACGAAAAAAAAAAAGTAAGTACTAAATTACACGTGAAGGGATGTCCGTAAGTGGCGCACCTATTAAATTATGTTATGGTTATATGCAAATCATTCCCGAGCCTCCATTAATGTACAATTTTTATAGGAGAAAACAGAGTGGGAGGGAGAGGTAATCGGGAGGCTTGTTTGGCAACTCTACCAATAGAGTCAAGTAAAGTGAAGCCCCCATTTCTAACAAAAAAAATTTACATCAAAGGCACTTTAATTCAAATTTCCGCCATATAACTTTAAAAAAAATTCAAAAAAAAGCAATCTCATTTCGTTACTAAAAGGAAAAAATCTACTTTCCTATATAAAAAGTCAAAAAAATTCCTTAATACCATCCTAACCCACTTATATTTTATTTTTTCTTCAAAATACTCTTTAAAGAGAGCTGCTAAATACACACTGATTTTTTCTTTCCCCCCACACTGCATTTTTTTTTTTTAACAAACATACCCTAGTGCTAAATCACCTAAAAGGGCATCTATCAAAAGTCTCTCCCTCCCCAACTTCTTTCTACACCCCCTACCCCCCAAGCCACCACCGCCCTTTCCCGTAGCACCATTGAAGCGGGAGAGGGAGCGAGAGAGGGAGAGCGGGTGGAGGCATGCAGGGAAAGGGACAGAGACAGGGAGGGAGGGAGAGGACAACGGCTGGGGATGGCAGGCCGGGATAGGGAGAAGGAGGGAGGGAGAGAGAAAGAGATGGGGAAAAGGAGATATAGGGAGAGCGGGGGGGGAAAGACAGGGCGAGGGAGAGAGACAAGGAGAAGAAGAAAGCGGCGGCAGGGAGAGGGAGGGGCATGGAGTGCAGAAAGAAGTTGAGAGAGTACAGGTTAGGCTAGTTTAGAAAAAATGGGGTGTGTAGAGAGTAATTTTGTTAAGATTTTAACTTAAGTGGTAGGTGTAGAGAGAAATAGTGTGGGGAAAGGAAAAAAAGATGTGTATTTAATAGCTCTCACGCTACAATTGCGCAAACTTGAGCAAGATGCAAAAAATAAAAACCCATCTAAGAGTAATTTTGTTAAGATTTTAACTTAAGTGGTAGGTGTAGAAAGAAATAGTGTGGGGAAAGGAAAAAAAATGTGTATTTAACAGCTCTCACGCTACAATTGCGCAAACTTGAGCAAGATGCAAAAAATAAAAACCCATCTAAAATTGCTGCTCTTTAAACATTGTTTGGCTTGTCATGTCTAGGGGTCTATTAAAAGCACAAATTTATATATATGAAAGGGACCATTTCCAATTGAGAAATTGCCCTCAATTGTTCATTTGATTTTGACCATCTTGAGTTTGACCCATCTTTAATCCTCCCTAAAGCTCAATCGATTTCCAATTTAATTATGAACACCTTTAAACAACTATAACTCCTCAATCTTCTTATCTAACTCCAATAGATCTAATACCAGTCATTGCAATTGACTCTTCTTTAGAAACTGATTCCATATCTAAGTTCACATTTTGTCATAACTTCTCTTTCTGAAACTGTGTTAGGCCCCGCCCCGGACTTATCATAATTAAGACTAATTAATCCCAATTAGTGTTAATTAGGCATGATTAATTGTGCTAATTGTGATTAACGAACCAAATGAGTTGGGTTAGTCTCAAATGATTGAGTTAAGCTTAATGAAGTAAACTTGAAAGGGATTGAGTTGATTAAAAAGAGTTTAAACTCAAACAAGATAAACTAAGGACCTTTTTGTAAATACGAATTTTCTCGTATTTCATCGAATACGGAAATTCTTGATACCAACGTGTGTATCTCGAAGAGTACGTCAATTTTCATAATACACTTAGTTTCATTTGACCTAAGGTTGGTCAAGTGGGTCTTCATTGACCCAACATGTGAATAAGAAAGTGGAAGGGAACTTAAGTGCAAAAAGTTCCTTATATATGCTAAGAGATGAGCCTTTCCCCATTTTTCAAACCCTAGGCACCTCTTCTTCCTTTTCTCTTCCATTTTCTACATCAAGAGTGGATATTGAGAAGGAGTTCAAGTGATTTTGGGAGAAGCTTCATCTACTTCATCTTCTCCATAGGCCATCCTCCATTGTTGAAAGCTTGGAGTTTGCTTGAGAGAGATTGTGCCAAAACTAGCCAAGCAAAAAGGGGTTTTTGGTCAAGATGCTTTCGAGGAGGCAAGTATAAACCCTACTTGTGAATGTTGTTAGTATTGTAGTTGTTAATGAAGATTCCATATAGTGGGTTTGTGCATTTTCCATTTAATGTTGAATGGATTGGTTGTTGATGGATTGATGGAATGTATTAGGAATGTCATTATTGTGTGTATTAAATGGTGAATGAGGAGTGGACAGGAGGTCCAAGGTTTATTACAGGTAGTTGTGGTAATGAATGGATAAAGGAGTAAAGAAGAGAGAGAGTTGCAGAAATCCGGGTTGGGTTTTCTGAAGCGTTCGCTCAAGCGAACCACTCTCTGGATGAACGGAGTGAAGTTCTGAAGCATTCGCTCGAGCGAACTTTGTGTTCGCTCGAGTAAACCACTCTCTGAATGAAGGCGCTCGAGTGGACAAGGGTCTGCTCGAGCGACCATTTCTCTGTTTGAGCTCGCTCAAGCGAACTTTGGGTTCGCTCGAGCTACCACTTCTCTGTCTGGGTCCGCTCAAGCGAACTTGAGTCCACTCGAGCGAACCTGATACTGGACAGGGCATTGATTGGTTGGTTTTAGATTTCGAAGGAAACGTGGATACTTTTTGGACACTTATGTGTCCTCTAAATTAGCTTTGTGGCTAATTAATACAAAAATAGAGATTAATGAGGATTGTGGGTAATGAATTAGAAACTGTGAGAATTGAACTAATTGATTAATAATGGGTTAACTGATAATTGATTGTAGACTATACCTCTATGAGTGTTAATCATGGGGACTCTAATGTACATAAATACAAGTGTGATGTCCATCGAGAATAACACGTTCATTAGATAACCCATGGTTACACCCAAATGGTGGTCGGAACTGGGATAGAAATGAGTAGTATCGTGTAGTCAGTGATTCTCTCATGCCTTTGCATTCTGTATCACTTGATTCCAATCTCACATGATTGATGCCCTTGTTGTTTCATTTCCATTGTTAAGAATGGAATTACTATATAGAATTGAATCCATAAATAGATTGATAATGAAATGTATTGACCCTTGAATCTGGCACTACCTAGCTATTGTATGAAATTCTAAATGAATTAATAAATGATTATGTATATGAGGCAGGGTCATGAATGGGGCGCCCTTCAGCCTTAAGCCAAATGACTATTCCTACTGTAGTAGATGATTTGGGGGCGTTCCGGAGCTCCATGGTGATGCTAGTGTCCCTGGCCCGGACACTGGTAAGTCCCACAAATTCCGATCGTATCTACGGGTACTGATTGATGCCTTTCATTCGAAAGATGAATCCTTCCTTTGAGTGAAGATAGTAAATGACAGAAAATGAAATGAATTGAAATGAAAGCTATGGTAGTTGCCATCTTGTACATGTTTATTGATTGACTTATATACTCCTCCATTGTCTAGAATTGGAATTGTTCACTAAATATATTGAATGAATCGAGTAATGTACTAACATGTGCTATTACAAGTTTTGTTTATACATTGTTGAACCGTCGTGTTCACTGATATTATTGATGGCATTACAGGCTCGATTGCCCATGTCGGTCCAGCAGCAAAAGAGGCCGTTGCGGTTTCTCCAGGAGGATTAATTGAATAGGACGATCGGAACACCATTTGATATGGTTGTTCGAGTGCGCAAGGCGAACTGTGGATATTTTGGGAAATTCTTTTGAGAATTATTTTGTAATAGTTGAGATACATTTTGGAAATGTAGTATTTTGAGAACTTGAACAGTTGTCAACTTGCATAGTGTTTAGATATGCTTGAGTTGATGAAAGAAAGAAAAAGAGCGATACATGTATAAAGAACTTTATTTTGTATACATGTACATTTTGAATTATATTGTCAATGTGTATTTCCGCAAATTGTACAATTGACAGGTATGTGTGAGTGAATGTATCCCTTGTGGATTCTGTTTTAGCTTAGGTTAATTCAGAGTTCACGGGAGTAAGTATGGTTCACGACCCTGGATTATTGTAACTTGGGCCCGGGTCGTGACAAACTGCTAAAAGGAAAATTAGATAATGAATGCATTGGATATATATATATATATATAAATATATATATATATATATATATGGATCTGTTTTACTAAGGTGATGAATGGTGTAATCGTTTTCTATGAACGCAAACACCATTTGATGAGTATTTGTAGATCTTCACCTTTGTTTCTTTGATTTAATCCAAATGATTAGAGACTGTTAATTAGAATCTCTGGGAATTCAATATCTAGAAAACAAATGAGTTTAAAGGATTTGAATGTTTCAAGATCCAAATCCTGGTTTGTGTGTTTCAACTTGAGGATCCAAAAAAAAAAAAAAAAAAACTTGAGGATCCAAAAACAGAAGCAAATATGGTTGTGCATTGATTATTGAAAAGAGCGATGTTTTAGAGGTCTCATTGTATGGATCATAAGGTCTTTTTGTTTGTTTAGAGAGCTTAAATCATAAAGGGATGTCAATCTTACACTCAAATACCAAGTCTTAGTTCTCATCCAGAATCTATATCTATGATCCTTTCTGTTTTATAGTTGTTATTGGATCTAGCATCCTTTCTATCAGTGATTATAACTATAAGAGTTTTTTTTTTTTTTTTTTTTTTTGAGAAATATATTTATTATAGATAATCTATAATATAAACATAAGAAATCAAAATTAATTTTTTTTATTTCTATGATAAATTAAATGATATTTTTCTATATGGCTTCAATTGCCAGTGCTAAGCGTGGGAGCAATTTGCTAGTATAAACATGAAGCTATCTTTGATCTTTAACTCAATTTGTACAGGGCCTTGTGTGTGATATGAGGTCAAATATGGGACCTAAAAACCAGAAAGATATGAATTTCATGTATTTCATAATTTAAGTCTAACTGAAATTTTATCTTCAATTTAGTCGAGCTGGCTCAAGTTGAAACCCTTGTTAGAAGTTTAACTAGATAGGTTTTCCATGCATATTTGCAACTTGGTTGCACTGCTATTGGTTGCTTGCAAATCTAGTTATTGTAACCCTCTTTTTTGCTTTGATTACCATAAAATAATTAGATTTGCAAGCATCATCTTATTTTATCTTAAACTAAAATAACTCTGGTCCCACAAATAAAAGTTGACTATCTCTGTTTTTTGCCTGATGAAACTGAAAAATTTAGTTCTAATTGGATTTATCTTGATTTTAAAGATGATGATTCGAAACAGTTTACGATTGAAAGAATTTTGCAGATAATTTCAGCTTTAGATAACATATGCTATGGATTTGGAGAGCCTTTTTTATTTTAAAAATCTTTTTTATTTTAACATGAATATTCCCCATACTACTCCCGTGATGTCTACAAATTCAAAAATTAACATCATACTTTCTAAACATTATTGTCCCTCATCCAAATTACTATATTTGCGACATTTTGAGACCACTTGATTGGCAAAACTTTACCATGGAAAGTGCCGGTTTTTAAACCGGCCAGAAACCCAATTGTTAGAACCCGAAAAGGTGACAATAGCATCGGAAAAAGTTTCGAAGATATCCAGTTGGGAAACTTTCATTGTTGCTCGGAGGAGCTTTAATCCGATCACCTCTGCAAATACACCCCTTCAAGTGAGTTTGATCTGTTAATTTTTTGGACTTCCTTTTTTTTTTTTGGTTTTGTTGTGGTCTCTTGTTTTGAGTTTGATCTGTTCTTGAACTGCCTTTTCTAATCTTTCTTTAGAAATGTAGATTTTCCTAATAGAAAATCTCGACCCCCAGGTGCAAAGCTCTGAAACTGAAGAGGTCAGATCGAAATCTGGAGTGGGTCACTTGATTCTTAGGTAGTTTCAGATACTCCCAAAATCTCCTAGATTTTGCCCAACCAAAATCCTCTGATTTCAACTCGAAAGGAGGATTTGGGTTCTTCTTCCTTCCCAGTTTATCTTCTAAAGAGTTCTCAAAACCCGAAAATCTTGGATCAAAACCGGTAATGGGTCTTGATTCTCAGCCAGATCCATTCAGACTCCAACGAGAATCTTAGTCATTCCTCGTTGAGAGTATTCAAAAATTCAAAAGCCTGGATAAAAATCAGTGGTGATCCTAAGCGATTTGCATATACCCCCAAAGCCCCTGAGACATAGGATCCTTCTCCTGACATTGATCCATCTTTACCTCTCTTATGATCCCAATCTCACCATGACCTCTGATAGATGTCTATCTGGACAGAGAAAACAGAGAAGGAAAAGACCATAGGTATCTCAGCCTATTCCTTACACAGGAATATTTTCAGGACTAAAGCTCATCTTCCTCATGGGTGATTAAGCCACAGTACGTGCATATTATCGGTAATTTCTCATACTGGTTGCGCAAACCTTCCCTTCTAATAGGTAGCTCATCTCCTTCCAATTGGTAGCTTTCTCTGATCAATTGGGATGGTTATCAAGATGTAGTTTTCAGCCCTTTCCCAGTCATCTTCCTCATCATCACTCCCCAAGATTGCGTATTTAAGAGCACTCGAGCCCTCCTGGCTCCTACCTATTCCACTCTTGAAAGTAGTTTTGCCAACTAGATGCCGGAGATGTGGTTTTTGGACAATCTGGAGCAGTTGCAGAATTAATGAACTGATTGCTCATAGTAAGAGTTTCATGTCAATACCCCAATTGTGCTTTATATTTAATCTAATTTCTATGTAAAATGATGATGGTATGTAAGTTTTTTAGGTGATTATGAGACCGGAATTCATCAAATACAAAACAATATATTACCAACATCTACCTTAATCCAAACCATCCAAATCACATAAAATAGGCTGTCATGTGCTCATTGAAAATTTGAAACTCTACAAATCCCAATTGCTACAAATGCAACAAACACGTCCTTGGTTTGCTAGCAACATATCTATGCATCTTGGATTCCTTTGAGATGTTGAACTTGAAATTCTCTTCACTACCCCTAGTTTGGAAGCACCTTGAATTTAAGTTGGTCCAAACTAAAGAACCACAATTGGGCTTTCTACTAATCAATTGTCCAATCTTATCCAATGATCAAGATTGATGCAGTAGGTGTATTCCACCATGCTCAGAACTTGATCATTATTATGCAAATAGATCAAGCTAGGCTCAGACTTTGTAGGCTCAACCATCATTTGCCATTGTAAGCTCAAACATGTAGATATCCTCTGAATTCATAAATATTAATACGAATCACGCATGATAGACTAAAACATCCAATGCAAATACAAATCACACCATCATCATTCCAGGCTCAAACATACATGCCTGAAAAAGTAGGCCTTTAAAATGCAAATCACACATGTCAATACGAATCGTGATATAGTAGGCTTAAACATCTAATGCCAATACAAATCACACCATCATCATTGTAGGTCCAAATAAACATGCCTTAAAAATACACCTTTTAATATACAATCACACAGATATCAATGAATCACCCCATTGCAGTCTCAAACATTTAAGTCAATATCACACAAATATCAATACAAGTCACCCCATTGCAGTCTCAAACATCTAATGCCAATATCAAACAAATGTTAATATGAGTCACCCCATTGCAGTCTCACACATATAATGCCAATATTAAACAAATACTAATATGAACCACCCCATTGCAGTCTCAAACATCTAATGCCAATACAAATCACACAACCACCATTGTAGCATCGATCACCAGCACACTTTCAACCCAAATTGAGTAATAGATAACGTACTTCCAATCCCTGCATAAAAAAAAAGACACTATATGAGACCAAAATTAACCATAAAATTCCATTTGCAACATCCAACGCATTCTAACCGTTAAATTTTAGAATATCTAATAAGTAATTTCTTGCATTCATAAAACACACACACCCAATCTTGCATATAAAAAATAGGGATTTTTACAAAAAAAAAAAAAAAAAAAGCTTAAATTTTAATTAAACGACTCTATGAAGAAAAGCTATAAAATGACTGTAGAGTTGTCCGCACTTTTTTTGGGACGAAATTACCCTAGTTGACAATATCGTTAACTTGGTTGACGATATCATCATTTCAGTTGATGATATCGCCTAACCTGCAATTCATCTTCTTCAATTTTTCTCTCTCACAACTCTCGTAGATCCTTCTCATATTGAATTCTCAATTCAATAACTCCAATTGAAGCTTGAATATGAAGTTCTTATATAAATATATATATATATATATATGAAGGATCACGTTCACCTATATCAAATTTCAAGCTTTCTTCTAAGAGTCTTACCATCATGCCAATGAATGCCAAGATTTGAGCGAGTAAGAAGGCTAAAAATCGATTCGGTTCAACAAATGAATGAAAGGATAGAATTAAGATCTAAAAGCAGCCAATAAGAAGTTTTTTGTAGATTTAAATAGAGATAGAAAGTTTAGTGGGAGTTGAGCCTCTTGCTGAGTGACTACTATGATATAATGCAGTTTGGATGGCTCATAGGCATTCTCATGCAAGTTTTCTTTTTCCCTTCAAAAGGGGCTCTAACTCATGCCTATCTCTACCTTGGCACAATAGTTTAAACCAATTGTTTGGATCATTAGGTCATGAATTCAAGATATGGCATCGAAAAAAAAAAAAACTCATGCCCGGCTTGTTTGGCAACTCTACTAATAGAGTCAAGTAAGGTAATGCCCCCATTTCTCAAAAAAAAAAAAAAAAGTCTCACCAAAAGCATTTTAATTCAAATTTTCCACCATATTTTAAAAAAAATGTCAAAAAGTAAATTCATTTCTCCACTAAAAGACAAAAAAACTCCATAATCAATACAAAAGGTAAAATAGATTTCATAATAAACAACTAAAAATAAAATACCATCATAAACCACTTATATTTTATTCTTTCTTCAAAATAATATCTACTTCACTCAACTCCATTAGTAAAACCTCCGAAAAGCCCCCAAATGATGCATGTATTTTGGAGGGAGAAACATCAATGATTTACATCCGATAAATGAGACTGCACAAGCAATATAATAAAGGTAATGTGACAGGAGTGGCAGTTTTCATAAATTCTCCATTACTAATATTGTCCCATCTTGTCCACTCTGTTTGAATCCAAATACTCCATGGCCTCATAGAAGTATCGTACATGAGCCCTGTAAATTCAATAAATGGGGTCACCTCACAGCCGAACCCCCTCAAAATGGCTCAAATTTCATTTCAATTGAGTTTAGGGTGACCATTGTATTTTTGAACTACCACTTGGGTGGGGTTAATCCTGACTTTGATTAGAGTATAATTGGGCTCAACTCCCACTAAAATGAACTTTGAACTTTTCTATAGCAGTATTATGTAAACATGTAAAAATTATGAGCATTATTAACGGTACGTAGTGACAAAAGGAAAAAAAAAAAGTTAAGCATTGGCAGATAACTCTGCCTTTTTTCCCTTGTTTAAACAGCTGGTCCCAAGCATGGGTAAAAGTAAGTAAGGAGGGTTGTCTTAAGTAGATGACAACTAGTGTAAAACTTGTTACAACTAAAATATGAATGATGTGAAACAATTTTTCACTTTTGGCCTAAGAAAGACTAGAATGGAGAAACAGAGTTTATATAGGCAATCCCAACATAGTTGGTACAAGGTTCTAATGATTAAGATGATAATTAAAGTATTGACCCTTAGTCATGGATAACACCACCAAAAGTAGTAATAATCATTGTTGTCAAAATCCTGCAATGCATATCTCGAATCTTAAGAAAAATGATTCGTATTTTATGATTCAAACGATTCGGTTGAGTGAGAATGGCTATAACCAATAAATTAATATTAATGATAATTTACCCTTTTTTTATATTTAGGATATCCATTGATAATAGTAAGGGGTTGGGATGGAGTACACCTGCTGCATGATGCTCGGTCCATACCTTAATATGAAGCAAGCGAAGTTTAGAGAGCTTGTCCATGACTGTGTTAAAATGTGGAACTACACCTGTTTGAAGGGAGGAAGAAGATTGAAAATTAAACATCCCACATCCATGCCTACAAAGCCATAAGCAATGCATACACACCCTATAAAAACAAGAACCTCAAAATAAATGTCACAAATTTCTCTCAAATTTGATTTGGGGAGATCGTCATATTGATCACATGCTAAAGACTAATTCCTTTTTTACCAAGATAGATCCAAGGACTCAGATTGGTAGATCCTAGAGAATAAATATTACATATCAAATATTTAAAAGTATTTTAAAGTGACCGGCTGAATAAAATGAAAAAGGAGGGAATATGTTAACTACCTACAAAAAATGAAAAACCAGGCTACCATGTGGACCTTTAAAATAAAAACTCCTCACTTTTCTACTAGTTTTCCACTGCAGGGCTTTTAATTGGATAGATAATAATCCATGGTTGATCGTAATTTTGATAGCTGAATAATGTAGATAGACTCATTTTTACACATGCCCCACCGATGGAACATGTAATTTTAAAATGGGGAAAAACTCTCCAGCAAGGAGGATACAAACTCTATAACTTTACATCCAGTATTAATTAAAGCCGATCCAAACTCCAAAATGGGGTATTAGCATGATTATCTTTTGGGCACGTGATTGGAGTTGATCACATGCAGATCGATCGATTAATTTACTGGTGGGCCTCATTCAAATTGAGTGAAATTACAATCCAACACAAGGTGAGGAAAAAAGAAGATTTGATCAATCCTTAATATTTGGGTTAAAAAAAGAAAATACAAGATTGAGTGAGAGCTTATTTTGTCCGGAATGAATATCATACTAAATTTCTATTTTGTCACAGTGGGGCTCTTTGCTAGACTAAATTTCTGAAAAAAATAAAACAAATGATTGCAGTTAATAACATGTATGGGTTGATTAATCCAATAGTATAGGCCTCATAAGATTTTGAGTGGAATTATTACCAGTGCCAACACGGTGTGAGAGTAAAGAGATATGATCAATCTAAGATATATAGGCCCCAAATGACTTGAGATTGTGGCCAAAGTAAATCCATAACGACTGCAAGCTTATTGTGTCTGATTTGAAGCTCAATCTAAATCTCTATTAAATCAAAGAGAGAGAGAGAGAGAGAGAGAGAAGCGGTGCTCCCTTTTTTTCACCTTTTTTTTTTGTCTTTTGTTTTTGTAAATACTCTAAAAAATTGAAAAAAAATAAATAAATAAATATAACACTAAGTTACTTACCTCATTTTCCTTTTCCTCTTTTGGTGTCCCATGATTCTTCATCTCCAATTGGTGCTTGTATTTCTAGTTTTTCGCTGAAGTCATTTGTGGAGTTATACTGACCGATATAAGGGATGTGCAGAAGATTTACACGTTCATCTCCGGCCTTAATCCTCTGTATGAGTTCTTCTGACATGTCGATTAGGTAGAGTTCTTGAAGACTAGTAAGGTACCGCATGCCCTCAGGTATTCTTTTCAACTCAGGGCCCTCATTCAACATTAACAGGGCAATGCAAGTCATCGACCCATTTTCTATTTTTATCAGGTTCAATTTAGGGATATCAGAAATCGCCAAGGTCTTGAGTTTCAAGAAGCATCCATGACGGAAGCACAATTCCTTCCCAACATATGCCCGCATAAGACGAAGGGACATGAGATTGGGCAATGCTTCAAGTGAAGACAATGGATCTTCTTTCAAATGAGACCCTCGCAACGCCAAGTGAGCGAGGTTTTGAAGGGAACCAATCCATGGAGGTAGCCTCTCCAAACGCCCTTCTAACCAGAGATGTTTGAGATGGGCTGGTGGAGAAGATACTGCATCCAAATCAAGAATTTCTTCCTCGCTTATGACATTTATACCCAAAGTGAGAAGGGCTTCCATCTTCTGTAGGGAGGCAGAGAGTTCTTTTCCATGATTTCTTTTCACATTTTCAATTCCCAATTCTCTTAGTTGAGTCAAGTTTCCCACTTTTCTAACTGTATCATCGTTTATACCAATGGATACTAAACTCTGTAAGCAATTCAAATTGAATATTCCATCCGGAGCTTGTATGCCTGACGGTATAAACATTTGCCTCAATTTCTTCAACTTTTCAACTCCTTTGGGCAGGATCTTTATTTTAGTGCCTTCAATGTCCAATGTTTGTAGATTCTGAAGCCTTCCTATAGTTTTTGGAAGCTCCTCAACATTTGTATTGTGCAAATCCAAAAGGCGTAAATTGAATAACTCGACTAATTCATCTGGAACACTCTCAATGGAAGAATCCCTTAGATGTAACACCCTCAATAGTTTATATCTTGATGAGATGCTACACAAGGACAAAGATGGGATTTTTATTTGGAACAACATCAATGACCGATGATGACAAGTGCTGGATTGAATGTTCACAATGCCATTTTGCATCGACAAATAACGGGCTTTGTTGGTCCAAATCTTTTCTTTTCTCTCATGCATAGTGCAAAAGTTTTGTTCATGGCCAATTGATATAGCCAACTCTCGGAGAACATCATGCATTCGGACCCATCTATAAGGTGTAAAATCATCTTCTCTAATTTGCAACATGCTTCTACATGCAAGTTCCTTGATATAGTCTGCAGCCACATCCTCCAATGTGTGTCCTTCCCTCTCTTCTATAAAACCTTCGGCAACCCATAACCTAATTAGCATTGCTTCTTGAATTTGGTAATCTTCAGGGAAGAGGCCAAAATATAGAAAACAGTATTTGAGGTTGTACGGCAAATCATCAAAGCTAAGCAAGAGTATGTTCTTCATACCACCCAATTTCTTATTGTTGCTTAGCTGCCAACTAAGACTGTTTTCTACCTTCCTCCATTCTAAGCTCGACTTTTCTTTAGTTAACATGAGCCCCCCAATAGTAACAATTGCTAGTGGTAAGCCCTCACACTTTTGTACTAAGCTTTTTGCATATGGCCCTAGCTCTGGAGGACAACTTTTGTTCAAAAATGCTCTGTTGCAGAAGAGGATCCAAGCATTGTCTGCTCCTAGAGGCTCAAGGAAGAGAATATTTTCAGCTTCAGCTTCAAAAGACAATGCGACATCACGTATTCGTGTTGTGAGCATTATCCTACTTCCACATCGATTGTTTGGAAATGCAACTCGTATGTGGTTCCAATCGATGGTTTCCCACACATCATCTAAAACAATTACATACCTTTTATTCTGCAAATAATTGATGACAGTCTGCACAAGATCGCTACTCTCCATTTTGTTGATGTCGGCTGCAACTACCTCCTTGTTGGAGTTGTACAACTCCTTTATCATGTTTCGCATGAGCTCGTCCACTTTGTAAGACTGGGAGACGGTGATCCACGCATGACATTCAAAGTGTTTCTTCACTTTTGGGCTGTCATAAACTTTTGTAACGAGAGTGGTCTTGCCAAGCCCGCCCATTCCCACCACGGCGACCACCACACGTTCTGGCCTTTCATCTGTCAACTTTCCAATGAGGAAATCTTTGTTTTCATCAATCCCCACAATTTCTTCATCTGAGAGGAAGTGTAAATATTCTCCAGAACGTTGCCAGTTTTCAACATCATCCTTCATCTTGGATGTCTGTCCTTCTTCATGGAAGTGATATCGCTGGCTTCTCTCTGAGATTTCGTGAATCTCAGATTTGATTGCTTGCAGCTCAGAGGCAATTTGGCGCTTGTAACAGTAATGCTTTGGGAGGAGAAGGGTGTTGTAGAGAGCTCTTCGTATTGGTCCTTCCCCAGTGTGTTGCTTCACAATTTGCCACATGTACATGTCAATGATATCCTCGACCTTGTATGTGGCTTCTCTTACTTGCTCCACCCATGTTCTCACTCCATCACCATCATCGCTCCTTTCTCTTTTGTCTGCATCCTTCAAGAAGGAGCGCATGCTTTGCAACTCGCGTTGGATTTCACTAATGTTCGTGCGAAATCCTCGAAGAAGAGATGCTTCATGCTGCACAAGAAAACCAAGGGTTTGAAGCAGGAAACCCACAGCAGTCTCTGCCATGTTTTGCAACACGCTCTGATTTCTCTATCAAAGAAGAAACTGAAATTGGGAAATGTTTGCTTCCCTTGTTCTCATCTTGCACCCACCCTTTAGTATGACAGGTGATGAGAGCTAGACTTTTGCGTGTACTCATCAACTTGCATTAGAAATGATTCCATCAACCTTTTTTTATGCTTGATTGAATGTGGCCATCCATTGCAATGAGTTCGATAAGCTTCTTGATGCGTCATGTAAAATGAAGCAGAGAGGATTTGGATGTTTTAAAAGAAAGGAATGAAGTAAAGCAGAAGAATGAAACAGTGAAAATGAATGATAAAGTTGGGGCTCAAGCAGAAGAAATGAAAGGAATGAAGTGGAGAACAAGAATGGAGTAGAAAAAGGAATAACAAAATTAGGGAGGCAAAACAAAACCGTATTCTAAGAAAGAGATATATCAGGGTGATTTGGAGAAGACCATAATAAGGAAGAAATGAAGAAAGGAAAGGAATATTAGACTACAGAAGCTCTTGTCCCCTACTCTTTACACAGACCAAGTTCATTGTGAATTTTTTTTTTTTTTTTTTTTTAGGGTTATGCTTTAAATCAGATATTGTCTTTATGAGAGTTTATCAATGTTTTATATATTTGCAAACTTGCTTAAAAACCTTTCTTCCCACATTAACTCATAAAAGAAGGTCATTCTTGCTTCTTTTATTATCGTTTTGTCTTTTTTTTTTTTTTTGTGTTGGAGGGTACCAATGCAAAAAAATAAAATGAAAATGAAAATATGGCAAAAATAGATCTTACTATGTCCCATTCTCTATGCTAGAGAAGTAATTGCGCTAAATTGTGGCACATTTTATCCAAGGATGTAGCCTTTTTTCAAAATTATTTATGGTCCGCATGATGGAAGATCAAGATCATCCAGCCATGCAACCGCGTGAATGGCAGGTATTTTCACAGAACTTATGACATACTTTTTATAGCCAACTCCAATGGTAATCCTCCACTTACAACTAGGGCTGCCGATCCAGCCCTTTCACTGGGGCCTGGGGCAACCTGCCCACTAAAGCCTGCAAAAGCAAGATTTTTTCCTCTTGCGATAAAGCCCAAGGGTGGGGTAAGGCCCAATTTTAAAATGCCTGCAACCTGAGGGCCAATCAACCCATTGTCTATATAAATATATTTTACTTGGCCGAATCAAAACAAGTACCCGGACTGACTTGCCCAAGTTACTTATTTTGGCGCCCATCAACCTTCAGGTTAGCCAATTTTCAAAATTTAAACATATGCCATGAATGTGGACTAGATCAGAAGCTTCTAAATCCTTTGCAAAAGAACTCACATTTCAATTTTAAGAATTTTTTTTCCGCAACCTGATAAAAATAAAATATTTTGAGAATGCCCAGTTTAATACTCTATGCTAATATATCTCTATCAACATCATCTTAGTAGGACTCAGATATAAGATTCCATCCGTGGCCTTCTGGGCATTGCATGCCTAAGTCCAGTCCAGTCCATTTATTGGTCCAAGATTCTGTTCAAGGCCTGAGGGCCCAGAATTCAAATGATTTAATCTATTTCAGATCAATATGTCGTCCAAGACCCACTGGTCTCAAATTTTTACTGAAAGATAGAGGGCCCCAAACTCGGCCCATGCTGTCATTGACCAGAAAGTTAGGCCTCGACAACCCAGGGTCTGGCCAAACACTCAGCTCGGCGAGCTTTGGAGACGAGTTATTAAGTTTCAAAATGTTATTTGAAAAGGCCCAGCCTCACAGGTCTTTAGCAGCCTGACTTGGTTCATTCCTTATCCTATTGAAATGGGGCTGCATATTGGTTTGTTAGTAGCAAGGCTATGTCACTCATAATTCAATATAATCTCAGAGACTATACACTGAAATGACCCAACAAGAATGTGAATTTGCAGACAATTATTCATACCAACATGATCCACAATGGGCTGACATTTCATTTTGACATCCAACAGCTTAGGACAGAACCTGATTTTTTTTTACGAGTATTTATGCTTTGTCTTTCTTACCACTTGCATGGAAAGGGATATCTTAATGGTCAATGATGTGGAGCTATTACGACTGTTAACTTAGGGGTGCTCGTGGGTCAGCGTAGGCTGATCCCAGCCAAGACCATTCCACATTGAGCAACAATTTTAAAACCCATTGGCTGACCATTGGCCCACTAGCATATTTGTTTTATGCTTTTCTTAATAAAAACATATTTTATCATGCCACTGACCCACCAATAAAAAATAATAATAACTTTGTTATGCTTCATTTTACATAGCATTATCAACGCCCACCTTGGACAAAGGAGGAGGGCTAGCATCATGTTGGAAGTCGACGGTGGCGTTATATAAATATATATATATATATATATATATAAAAGAACTTTATCTTCCTTCAGCACTAGTCCGATCATAGCTTGACCCTGACCCTTGAGGGTAGGGTAGAATAGGGTAGGGTAAGAGCCAAGGTATTATAGGCTTAACATAAGGCTTTGGCTTGACCTTGCCCCGGCCCCATATCCAAGGATAGGGTAAGTGCTTACCCCAACCTGGCTCTTTAACAGCGCTACATACAACGTTTCACATTATTTTTTAGACTGTTTAGCCATTTAAATATGATAATCCGTTCTTTAAGTATTTAAGGTATTGATTTTCATATTCCATTAACTATATTTAAATGCCGTGTAGTCTATAAGATCATTTGATATATAATGTAGGTGCAGAATAGTTAATCAATTTGCTCACCTATCATATATATATATATATATATATAAGGGATATTGACCGTACGACTATTTTAACATTTGAAATTTACCCCTACAATAGTCGAAGTTTATATAATTCCCGTAGAATTGTTCGTACAATAATGATGCGATATTGCACTGCTTAGGAAGTCGCACAGTATGATATGTGCGATATGGCATGACCCTAGGATATCGCACGAGGAAAATGCTTAAGCTTTGACCTCAACGAGGCAAATCTCATGTCTAAGGGCAACTCTACGAACAATATTCCTAAGAAAAATTAGTTTGAGTCACATAAAAATCATTGTCATACACGTGGTTGTGAGGCTACATTATAATGATCTTCTATTATCCGTGTCTCAAAACGGATCATGGTAAAAGGAAAAAAAAAAAAAAAAAAGTTACTACATTAGACGTGAAGGGGTGTCCATAAGTGGCCCACCTATTAAAATATGTTATGGTTATGTGCAAATCATTCCAGAGCCTCTATTAATGTACAATTTTTAAAGGAGAAAACGTAGTGGGAGAGGTGAAAAAGGGATAAGAGAGACGAAGAGGGACTTTCATCAGGAGTTTGGATCCTTGAGGCTCCACTTACGAGATGGTTGAGTGAGACGGGTTGTATTCTAAGGTGTGCCGTTTATTGAAAATCTAAATATCTCAAAATGAACACAATTGTATCATAAGTTAGCCTCACTATAAGATTAATCATATGATGAATTATGTAGAGAAAATGAAGTCTACCAAACCTTTAAAAATATATATAAATATATATATATATATATATATAAACACGCTAAATGGCTTAATGGGTCTATAACCTTCATTTATGATTGAATGTTTAAATTGGTGAGACAATTTATCTTACGGGGAATGTGTTATAACTTTCTCAAGTAGCATAACAAGAGAGTTGCTAAATACACATCGATTTTTTCTTTCCCCGCACTGCATTTTTTTTTTACAAATATACCCTAGTGTTAAATCACCTAAAAGGAGCAACTTTTTTCTACAGTCACCCACCCCCACCTCCACCCCAACCACCCTCGCCCCCTCCGGCAACTCCACCAGAGCGAGCGAGCGAGAGAGAGAGAGAGAGAGAGAGAGAGAGAGGGCAGAGGCATGCAGAGAAAGAGAGAGAGGGCGGCTGCTGGCAGGGAGGGGGAGGGCGGGTGGCTAGCGGGCGGCCGGGGAGAGGGAGAGAGACAAGGAGAAGAAGAGAGTGGTAGCGGGCCGTGACAGGTGGCGGACGGAGGCGGGCAAGGAGAGGGAGGGACAGGGAGTGTAGAAAGAAATTGAGAGAGTACAGGTTGGGCTAGTTTAGGAAAAATGGGGTGTGTAAAGGGTGATTTTGTTAAAATTTTAACTTAAGTGGTAGATTTGAGAGCAATAGTGTGGGGAAAGAAAAAAAAGTGTATTTAACAGCTCTCGCATCACAATTGCGCAAACTTGAGAAAGATGCAAAACTAACTCAATATAACACATCTAACTTTCATTTTTACCAAAATAAAATCCCATCTAAATTTCCTGCTCTTTAAACATTGTTTGGCTTGTCATGTCTAGGGGTCTATTAAAAGAACAAATATAAACATGAAGCTATCTTCGATCTTTATCTCAATTTGTATAGGGCCTTGTGTGTGTATGTGTGTGAGATAGGAGGTCAAATACGAGACCTAAAAGCCAGAAAAGATCTGAATTTCATTTATTTCATAATTTAAGTCTAACTGAAAATCTACCTTCAATTAAGTCGAGCCCGATGCAAGTTGTAACCCTTGTTAGAAGTTTAATTACTTATGTTTTCCATGCATATTTGCAACTTGGTTGCACTGCTATTGGTTGCTTGCAAATCTAGTTATTGTATGGTAATCACAGCAAAAAAAAAAAAAAACAATGAAGTGAGTTATCATTTAAGCACGAACTCGAGTAATTCGGATTCAGGGCTCCACCCTGGATAGGAGCGGTGATTCCACTTCTTGATCAGCCAAACCAAATCTGAACCATATTTGTAATTCAGGTTTCAATTGACATAGGTGAGTTTGGGATGACAATTCTGACCAAATTATAAAATAAAACAGGATGAGTTTTTAGGTTATTATTATTATTTTGTTATGGTGCATACTCACACACCCCCAACAGACTACTGAAGCTATTGTTTAATAGAACTAGGGATCAACCCTTGATTTTATCTCTAGACAAGGAGATGCCGTGGTTTAGTCTTGAGTTGAGTCCATAGTCGTTATTTTGACTGGCCATTTCAATTAATTGTAACATGGGGAAATTTCAACCCCTAACCCTACAATCCCTACTCGTTTTCCGGAAATCACATAAAACTTTTGGAGATAGAGATGTTGAAAGTGGGGCTCGGTGTTGAACAAGGTCCTACCGTATATATAGAGCAGTGACGCAAATATCATTTACCTTTTTAGGGCAGATTTGGGTATAACCTGAAGAAAAGCGGTTCTATGGAAAATAAATTTTCCAACCTCCTCCTATATATATATATATATATATATTTGTGCTTTTCTACAATGAAAAGCGGTCACACCAAACATGAATTATATTATAATACTAAATTTAATTTCCTCAATCCTCGTTTTTTCTATGAAAAATAATTTTGTGCATGAATTCTACAGTAAAAAGAACGAAAAATGTTTTGATTTTCCGTATGCTTGCGATTTTCCATGGAAAAGCCTTTTGAAGGTGAAAGATATAAGAAAGATAAGAGTATTCCGCATATACAAGCCAACTGTTTCCACAAAGTTTGTGATAATATCTTGATATAACTCACTTAATATGTCATGAAATAGTGACGATGGATTTTAATGACCAACAGTGATTTTTGCTTGATATTGTCACAGTAATTTCATGATAAAAACAATATAAATCCCAAGATGATAAATTTCTCTTCAATGTAATTTCTTGATCTTTTCTTTATTATTAATCACTTTAAATTCATTTTATTTTCAAATAAATACTCCCAATAGTATTCCTATAAAATCCACAAATTCAAGAATTATCCTACCAATTTATCCAGATAACTATATTTGTAACATTTTAAGAACACTTTGTTTTCTTTTGAGGATCTTACCCTAAAAATCCCCTTAAACTTGGTGAAAACAAAAAAAGTTTTTCAAATTTCAATGTCGACCAAAAAAGGCCCTAAACAGGAATATTTCCGCTTGCTTATTATTATTTTTTTGTTGAACAGTGATATCGTAGCTCGCTTGTATGAACAGGGATATCATTATTCATTTCTTTTACTTCACCTATATATATATATATATATATATATATGAGCGGAGGGCTTTTCTTGTTGATATTGAAATTTAAAGTTTTTTTTACTTTACAAAATCTAAAGGGGTTTTTTCAGTAAAACCCTCTTTTTCTTTTTCTCATTTACTACTTTGGACTTTCATCACAAAAACTCTAGCATGGGACAAGACCCTGGCCCAGTGATCAACTGGTGGATTTAGTAAAACCCTCTTTTTCTTTTTCTCATTTACTACTTTGGACTTTCATCACAAAAACTCTAGCATGGGACAAGACCCTGGCCCAGTGATCAATTGGTGGATTTAGTGATCATGCATAAAAAAGAAAAAAAAAATCACATTACTCTTTACTAATTCCAATCCACCGTATATCGCACTCATGAATGAGATTGATCACAAGATGAGATCAGGACTGTTCATGGTCTGGTCCACTGGATTCTGTTTTATTGTTCCCTGTGCCACCAATCAATGGATCAAACTTGCAATGACATTTACTTTAGTGTGGCCCACTTTTTAAACCGCTCAAGTTCTCCAACGGCTCAAAAACTTATCTTCGTACCAATCTTTTTCTTTTATATCGATCGACCGATTCTTCCAACGGTACAGAAAATATTGGAATCTCCCACCTTTCTCCAACGGTCACTCCAATTGCTTTTAAAAAAACTAGCCGTTGGAAGGAACTCAACACAACGCCATCTCTTCCTTTCCTCTCCTACCCTTCTTCTGCTCTCTGTCGCTCTCAGGAGATTTCTTTCCTTGAAACAATTCTAGAGACCAGCAACATTTCCTTCCTTTTGCAAGCTCAATTCTTCACAAAGTCATGGCAGCTTCTCCAAGCAGATCTCCATCTCCTATTACAGGGAGGAGAAACCCAATTGGTAGAACCCCAGAAAGTGGCAATAGCATCCGAAAAAGTCTAGGAGGATATCCGGCCGCGAAACCTTCAATCGCTGCTCCGAGGAGCTTCAATCCCATAACTCCTGCAAATAGCCCTTCAGGTAATAAATCTTGGGGTTCTTTTTTTTTTTTTTGTGGGGGTGATTATTTATCTGTTCTTGAACTTTTTTTTGCCTAATCTTTCTTTGGGAATGCAGATTTTCCTCATAGGAATTTGAGTTCGAAAGAAGGGATACGGGCTTCATACGAGAAAGAAAACGAAAGAGATCAGAGCAGCTTGAATTTGAGTAAGGCGAAATCACCAGTCATCATCTCAAAGGGGGCGAAAAACTTCATGGCTCCTACAATCTCTGCCGCTTCAAAGTTCACACCTTCACCTCGAAAGAAGGTTTTGGCTGAAAGAAATGAGGCTGTCAGGACTTCTACATCAATTCCTGACGGGAAAACTTCTCTCCCCAGCATGAGTTTGGTGCAAAGCTCTGAAACTGAAGAGATCAGATCGAAATCTGAAGTGGATCTTGATTCTCAGGTAGTTTCAGACACCCCCAAAATCTCCCACATTTTGCCTAAACCAAAAACTGCTGATTTCGGCTCTAAGGAGGATTTGGGTTCTTCTTCTTTCCCTGTTTTAACTTCTCTAGAGTTGTCAAAAACCGAAAAGATTGGATCAAAACCAGTAATGGGTCTTGATTCTCACCCAGCTTCTGATAGCCCCAAAATCCCTGAGATTTTGCCCATACCAAGAACCATAGATTCGGACTCCAAGGAGGATTTGAGTTCTTCTTCTCTAGAGTTGTCAAAAACCGAAAAGATTGGATCAAAACCAGTAATGGGTCTTGATTCTCACCCAGCTTCTGATAGCCCCAGAATCCCTGAGATTTTACCCATACCAAGAACCATAGATTCGGACTCCAAGGAGGATTTGAGTTCTTCTTCATTAGAGTTCTCAAAAACTGAAAAGATTGGATCAAAATCAGTACTGGGTCTTGATCCCCAGCAGTTTTCGGATACCCTCAAAGCCCCTGAGACTCAGAATCCTTCTTCTTTACGTGACTCAACTTCTGCTGACATTGATCCATCTTTGCCTCCTTATGATCCTAAAACTAACTACCTCTCTCCAAGGCCTCGTTTCCTTCACTACAAACCAAATCCGAGAATCGAAGCCTATCTGAACAAAGAAAACAGTGAAGGCAAAAATCTTGAGGACAGCTTCACATCTGAAAGCTCTTCAGACTCTGAACCAATCGAAGAAACCCTATCTCCTGATGCCGAAACGGATTCGGCCGACTCTTTTTCCCCAGAGATCAAAGCAGAAAATGCAGCCGATTCCCACCCTTTGGAACACGAATTAGATGAATGTGATGCCCATGAAGAAAATCGTGAAGAGGAGGAGAGCATCGTGGCAAAAGAGATCCCACCAAAGAGCTCTCTCTCTTCTTCAAGACCCAAATTCATGTCATTGCTTTTGGTTCTAGCAATTGTCTGTGTATCAATGTCTGTAACAGATTCTCCTGTCATCTCCTCTTCCTCCATGTTTAATGATCACCCGCTTACTAAAACATATGCACCCGAATTAAGAGTTCTAGCAGATCGATATCTGAGAGATTCATTTGCTGAAATCACTGAGTTTGCGAGTGTGAATCTCGGTCGGGTATCTGATAATCTCAGGCTATGGTCTTTGAACTCTATGTCTTACCTAGCTCGGATGATTTCTGTTCCAAGAGGGGGAGAATTGGTTGTGATCCATTTCATGAATTTAACAGCTTTAGACACTGATATCAGCAGTGTAAGCAAGCTGCTAACTGACGTGAACCAAATCAAAGACACTGGTAAAAATGAAGAAGAGAACAGTAGTGAAGAGCTTAAAATGGAAGGAGAAACCCAACAAGGGGTGCAAGAAGAACAGGGTCTTGTGAAAGAAGAGCAGCATCATTATTCTGAAGCTCTTGAGACCATCCATAAAATGGAAGTAACTGAGAAACCCAGAGAGACCACAGTACTGGAAGAACAACAAGAAGATCAGATTTCACTTGATCTGATAACTGCAGAAGAAATTGTGGAAGCAGAGGAAATCGAAGAAAAAGGCGTTTCAGATTCTCATGTTAATATTGAGCCTACTAATGTTGAAGTCTCTGCTAAAACCTTGCATTCTGAGGAAATTGTGGAAGCAGAGGGAATCAAAGAAAAAGGCCTTTCCGATTCTCATGCTGATATTGAGCCTAATAATGATGTAGAAATCTCTGCTCAAAACTTGCATTCTGTGGAAATTGTGGAAACAGAGGAAATCGAAGAAAAATGCTTTTCCAATTCTCATGCTGATATTGATCCTACTAATGTTGAACTCTCTGCTCAAAGCTCGCATTCTGATCCAGACTATGAAGCTCGCAGTAGTCCGGAGGTGCTTGATACGACAATCAGAGCACCAGCAGATGATTTTACTATGCAAATTGTGTTGGGAATTTCTTCAATTCTTCTAACACTTGCGGCAGCTGCAGCAGCTTCTTTCTATCTCAAGAAAAGCAAAGTTTTTGTATCAGAGGCTGAAATTCTGAAACAACCATCGTCACCCAAGAAAATGACTTCAGATTCGGTGTCAGCTAGTAGTCAAAGCCACACAGACATTGACAGACCATTGTTCTATAAGAATTGTCCAGCAGAGGTGGAGATGGTTGGTGAATCGGGGCCTTTGGAGATGAGCAGCAGCTTGGAGGACTCCTTTTCTACGAGCCAACACAGTTCAGATAGAGTGGAAATCAAGAGCCATGAAAGAAAGCTGAGGAGGAACTCTAATAGGGAATCTATGGTTTCCTCATCTGAGTACTCAGCTGGTTCCCCTTCCTATGGAAGCTTTACCACATATGAGAAACTCCACAAGGTAATAACTGTTCTTTTATATGGTTATGGCTTTTTAATCATCCCTAACTGCTTTCTTCGAGATAGATGTTGTGGAGAGAGAGAGAGAGAGAGAGAGAGAGAGAGAGAGAGAGAGAGATGAAGAGAGGGCAGGGTCGCTGAACTCTTGAAATTTGAAATACATCACACCACCTCTTACTGTGTGCAGCGACAGAATTTCAGCCTCATTTCCAACCATGGACATTGTTTTGAAAGTACATAAATTCCTTTGTCATTTTTTTTTTCAGTTTAAGACTCACGCATTTGTTGTTGATGGAGAATTAGACATGCTTTATCCTTTCAATCTGATCCATTATGCATTTTGTGAGGATTATACTATCGCACAACTTGTAGTAACATAACCTCTTTTGGTGTTGAAGGTAAGTGGAGATGATGATGCAATGACACCAGTGAGGCGTTCAAGCAGATTAAGGAAGCAAATCACTTCGCCCTAAATGGATTAACATCCCTTATGCCACGCTTTCTTTGGCTGTGAACTTGCTCTGATTTGGCGAATTTCATATTTCTTATTGGATGAAATGCCATAGTTTTTTCATTCATTGTTACTTCATTTTTTTCATTGTCGGGCTTTCTGTTGTTTTCTTGTAATGACTCTAATTAACAGCTTTCTGCTGTTTTACTAATCCATTTTAGCTCTCATTATCATGTGAATATCTGCCATTCATTTCTCTCTGTATGCTTGTGGTTGGCCTGTGTCTTGTAGCAGACTATGTTGCATTAAACTTTTATGGCCTACGAAGGAAGGGTTTAGCATGGATTGAAGTGGTTTGATTAGGGACCTCATTTTTTATATCAAATCCATACATATAGGTCTCACTTTTAATTATGACAGCCTCTTGGATTAAGCCATAGAAGTGGTTGAAAATCACCCACAGGAGTTTACTCACCATAGGATTAGACCTCAGTGGTGTTGATCCCTCGCCTCACGCATGGATCATTCTTATGTGGTTTATTATTGATTGTGTACTGATTTACTCAACCTTTTACAAATAATAAGGTAGAGTTTACACAATCACCAGATCAGAAAACAAGAGAGAGACGAGACAGTTTGTTGTGTAAAATATGTTTCCTGGGGAGCCAAGGAATCTCACAACATCTCGCCGCATCTTTCCAACATTGCCAGAGTGGGAGATCCTGTTTATAGCCCTAGCATGGTATTTGTGTATTTTTAGAGCAAAACAATCACTCTAGGTTCAACTGGATAAAAACATTTGAAACATAGGGCTTCTTTGTTTAATACATAGAAACTCAAAAACATTGGAAATTTTTTAAGCAATTAAAAATCAAGATCAAATGTACATTTTCAAAAATGAGCATCAAATAATCTTTACTTCTTTGGAAATAGAATCAAAGGAAGAATGGGAAATGAATGACCCTTCGAGCTTTAATGCAAACAAACAAGCCCTTCGAGTTTATAGAAACAATTTAGCATGATTCGAAGGTGTAAGAGCCCAGTTGGGCCAGTTGGCATCCTTGTAGAACTCTGATAAGCCATATTGGAGTAGCATTTGTCGACAAGAAACCATATATCATATACATGGCTGTGATGATGACGCCACTGAAGTTATGTCAGTGGAGAAAATGGGCCTGACCCATTTAGTGTGTGCATTGTATTGTGTACGGTGGAGGAAATGAATGACCCTTCGAGCTTTAATGCAAACAAACAAGCCCTTCGAGTTTATAGAAACAATTTAGCATGATTCGAAGGCGTAAGAGCCCAGTTGGGCCAGTTGGTATCCTTGTAGAACTCTGATAAGCCATATTGGAGTAGCATTTGTCGACAAGAAACCATATATCATATACATGGCGGTGATGATGACGCCACTGAAGTTCTGTCAGTGGAGAAAATGGGCCTGACCCATTTAGTGTGTGCATTGTATTGTGTACGGTGGAGGAAAAAACCTAAAATGTAGGTTTTGCTGGTTTCCGCAATGCCTAATTCGGAAATTTAAGCATTGTTAATTTTGTAGCTCTACACCCCACAGCCCATGTTCTACAGCTTTACATTATTCTCCAACTTTGAATTTTATTATAACATTTTCACCTACATAAGTCCTACACAAAGGTTAGTACAAAATTTTCAATCCTCGCCATCCACTAAAGCGAGACTCAGCTTTAATGATAATGTCGAAGCAAAAAACCTGGATATCAGCCATGGAGAACTCCAATAGGAGAAAATTCCCCTATTATGATGAAGATTATAAAAGGTAATGTAACATCCTTCCATTTGCGCTTGAATTAAATCAATCATGGTTAACTCTTGCCAACTCTTAGATACAACCAAATCTAGGTTAATGTAAGGGCATCTCAGTCAAGGAAGGTCGCAGGAGTGGTGCTAGAATATCCTAGAAAAGGGGGAGCATTTCAGGGTACAAATTGCAGTCAAGGAAGGTCGCAGGAGTGGTGCTAGAATATCCTAGAAAAGGGGGAGCATTTCAGGGTACAAATTGCAACTTTTTTTGCCTTTAGTTTAGGGAGATCGAATGGGAGCCTGAATTGGATTGTAATGACATCTTTACTCTCAAATGTCCTTCACTCAATCACTCAATTGTCTTTTCAACATTTTATTTTCGGAATTCGGGCTCCTACTCCAGTCGGTTTCCCTAGCACCATTGTCTTTTTTGCTTTCTGCTTTGGTATTCATTTTCGGAGTCAATGCCATTGCGCATGCTATTCAGGCACTTATCTAGTCCTCAGCATAGGTAGAGCATATAGCCATATAGGCTTGGAGGGACAGAGGCAACTTTGGCGTATTTAACTTCCAGGTTAGCAATAGGCCCAGTACCATCCAAAAGGGCTAAAACTTTCAGCCTAGTAGGGCAAAGTTAATTCCTGAGGTGGCCAGCCATGAAAAACCCAACAATCATGCATCTAACCCCACTCAGCCAGGCATAGTGTTTTCAGTAGACTGAGGTACGGCCCGACTCACGTGACCCATGCTGCTCACAATTTAGGATTCAAGCTCTCCATTGTGCCCAATATGTTAGGCTCGTATTTTAAGTTTGAATTTAAATTAAGAGAGACTTATTTGAGATGGTTTAAACATGTTTAATATAAACAAGTTGTCACGACCTCTTATAAGCAAAATCAAAATCTCCCTCACTCTTGTTGCAAGGCAAGAGGCCAAGAGGAGAGGTTTTTTATTTGGTCTCCAATGGTTTCTAGAGTGGCATGCCCGTAGGGTCTTGGGTGGTGGTATTTACAGGCTTGGAGTTACAAAGTGCACTGCTAACATTTATATCGACGGTAAAATGGTTTAGCAGCTCACACTGCAAGGATTACCATTGATCACAGTAGTGGTATTCTTGCATGCAGGTTTTATTTTATTTTACTTTTCTTTTGTCTGGGTCCAGGAAAAGATTTGATGAATGCATGATCACACATATAGTGCACAAAACAGAAAAAAAAAAAAAAAAAGGTTCAACCAAGATGTAAACAACATGCAAAAGCTTGCAAAAATAATAGTAACTTAGTTTTCAGTTCTTACATTCTCCTCTAGTAGAAGAATTTGGTCTTTTAAATTTACCTTGGATAGGTGCCATAAAATTACATTTAGTAGATACTGGGGTGTTACACGAGAAGTGATATCATTGTAACAAACCTTTTTTTTTATCCAGGTTAATAGGTACTAAGAAAGAAGAGATAAGCCGATGACTTGAATAAAACTTGTAAAGAAGATATAGGGCCACTTCTTTACTAGAATTCGCAAAAGGAATTCTAGATACTAAGGTTTTTGGGAGTATTTGCAAAATCCATGTTACTTGCCAAGTATTTCAAAATTTTAGCTGCATGAAATGTTCCTAATAAGCTTTGGAAATTCAGGAAATTCACTGTATTTGAGAATTCCTTAAATTCCAAAAAGGAAACAAATCTATAAAAGAGTGCAACTATCCAAAAAATCGACTTGGGATAAATCAGAATTGAAAAACACAATTCATGTAGCCAACATAAAATAATTGGTACAAGATTTTGATGATAGTGACGATGATGATAGCTTGACATCCCGAATTTGGGCGTGGGTTAAAGTCCATGGCACCTTAGGTTATAAATGGATTCTTAATAACATATAAATGTGCATATGTATTTTTATTTATATGGAAATCAATAAATGTATATTCATGCTTATGCATATACAAAAAGTTTGTCTAAATATATGTTTTAAAATTATTGCATGGTACAAAATACTCATCGTCTAGAGAGCGGTCTCTCATAGGTGGGTCCTTTACTTGGACTCAATTCTTATCGGGCTAGGACTTGGGCCTATATATCACCGACCCGAATCCAGACCATTGACCGACCAAAGGCCCAGCAGTTGACTATAAAATCTCGTTTTGGCGGATTAGGTTTTTCTCACAGCAGAAAGAGAGAAAGGACTAGGGTTTTATTTTTTTTTTTCCACCCCCTTCTCTCCCCCTAATCTTCTCCAAATCTAGGGTTTGTCAGCAGAAGAAACCGAGATGGGTCACTCCAACGTCTGGAACTCTCATCCTAAGAACTATGGACCCGGATCTCGTGCCTGGTAAACAAATTTAGGGTTTTTATTTCGAGAACTTTTTTTCCCCCTTCTTGGGTCTTCTTTATGAGATTGTAGGGCGTGTTTGTTTGCACCTTGATGATGAATATCAGGGTTTAAGCGCAGGGGAAATTGTACATCTAAACCATCTGTTTTTATTAATTTTTTCGTCAGTCTTTGGTTTTTTTTTTTTTTTTTTTTCCTTCTTCTTGCTTTTTTGTGCTTTTATTGTCCAATTAATTATAGGATTGGAATCTTCCAAATCTATGATCTGGGGTTCACGTAAACTCACCGTTGGTTATTATTCTCCATGTTGCTAATGATGGTGATGTTGTTATTAGTGTGAAATGCACCATTAGTTATTGCTAGTATGTGATGGAATTTTCAATTCATTGGTTTGGATGGGTTTGAAGTTCCAAAAACCCTCCATTAGTAATTGCTGTTAATATTGTTGTTCCTCTATTCACTGAGTTTTTCAGTTTGTTGTTTGGGTTGGTTTAGGTTTCACCGGGACGCGCCATAGGTTTATGTTGATTATCTGCTTTATTCTGGTTTTATCTTCCACATTTTAATTTGTTTTTGGTATGGGTTTTGGCTCGTGCGTGTTACCTTTTTTATTCTATTGATCGGTTTGATGCTTGTTTGCCTTTACTGGATTATTATTTGAAAAGAAGGTATTTTTTTCTATAAACTTGGCTTTGCACATAGCAAGTGCATTTAAGAGAAGAATTGCAGTCAAGAGGGGAACTGTAAGAGTATCATACTAACAGAGTTGAATTATATTAAGAGGAGATCGAATGCTGAAAGAGAAAGGAAATATAGAACTTTTTTTTGGGTAGGATGTGAAGTTGCATGCTACTGATAGATAAAAGGATTCTGATGTTGGTGGTTATAGAGAAAAAGTATATCATTCGCCATGAATATTGAACCAAACCCAATGTATGTAATGACAAATGCTTCTTTGAAACTTGGTGCAATACAACAAGGTAGAGTTACTTGGTGGCATCCATAATGGTCATTTGGTTGTATGGCTCATATACCATGACCATTAGCTATTTAGTTACACGAAGTGCTTGTCTCATTTCATTAAAAAATGCGTATTATTTCAAAACCTTGTTTAGAATGATGTTTTATGCTTCAAGATCTTTAGATTCACCATGTGTACTGAAGTCGCCACTTCTAAAATTTTCTGTACCATGCCAGCAACATCAGTGGTTTCTGAGGAACTTCTGAGGTTACTAGGTTGAGCATCTTTTTCCTTTTTTTTTTTATTTTGAGGTTTTTTTGTTTGTTTGTGTGGTGGATGGTTTGTTTTTTGTCTTCCCAACGGAGGAAATTTTGAGAGTCTAGGAAGAGTTCTTCCATTACTATTGAAGATGTCTTTCTATTTAGAAGTCAAACTTGTGTGTTTGAAGAAGCGGCAGCAGCTTCCAACACTTTGGTGAAGATGTGTTCTTGATCAAAAGTCAGGTTTTTGTGCTTCTCTGTTTGATGAAAAGGCTCATGTTAACTTGTCCATTGCAAAATGTTGAACATGCTTCCCCCAGCTCTGCCTCGTTGTATTGCACCAAGTTTCAAAGAAGCCTTTGTCATTACATACATTGGGTTTGGTTCAATATTCATGGCAAATAAAGATAGCGCCGTGAATTACTAACATACTCATTTAAACTGATCAGCAAATGAGGCAATGTATTCACTGTTTCAAGTGCTTGATTGTTGTACCATTTGCCTTTAGGGATTATTTGTTATTGGTACCACTTCCATTGCTACACGCATAGGATGATCCTAGCTTCATATCAAACTGGCAAAGTCAAACAAGTTATAATCTTTCCCACCTAATCATTATGTTTTATTTCTTGGCAACCTTATTTTGACTTATCCTGTTAAGTAGGCAAGTATTGAACTCAGAAGTATGGGATTTTGTGTTTTTTAGATGGGCTGGGTGCACATTTTCTGGGTTGGTGGGTCCATCATTGTAATGTACAAAGTGAATGTAAAACCCTTGTCCAAATTGGATATAGCAGGCAAGAACGTGTAGGGTTCTTTTCGCAACATTAGCTGAAATTGTTTCTAGGCATTGAAGAAAACTATGTAGTAGAGAAGATATGGAGGATTTTGATTTTTCTTAAATTTAGGCTGAGAGCATTCAGTAGGTATCAAAGAAACCATCTAATGCTTCACTTTTTCCATAGTCCTTTGTTAGTTAGATTCATTTCTTCATTTTTTTTATTTTTTTTGGCTGAACTTTTTTCAGGAAGAAAAAACTTTAGGTGGTTGGTCATATGCATACTTGTTATTAATTTTACCTGTGGGAATGGGAGGTGAGGCTAGAATGTTATTATGGTGCTTTATTCTAGTATCGCCATCCTATTGTGTTCATTCCTTATTTCTTGAATAATCTTAAAACAGTGATTATTTATTTGCATTTAAACTTTATTTCTGATCGATCATTTAATGACTATGCTTATGCACACAGTTACTGTCTCATGTTTGCTAATGCCCTCTTATTTCATCTACATTTTAATTTATTTCTAACAGATAGCTTTTTTCTCTTTTCTCAGCCGAGTCTGTGGAAATTCTCATGGTTTGATCAGGAAGTATGGGCTTATGTGTTGCCGGCAGTGCTTCCACAGCAATGCCAAAGCGATTGGCTTTATCAAGGTCAGTTTTTGTTCTTTTAGGTGTTCACAGGCTGTGACAATGTGATTCTCCGATTTTAAGCAAACATGGTCTGAAGATGCTTGCGGTGGGTTTCAGATCAGTTGGCATATAACATCTACTGTTGTAATATTCCATTTAAACACTACCATTGTCACTGTTGTTGTCAAAGTCTTTTTCCATCTATTTGGCCAACTCTTTTTCCATCTATCTGGTGTTGGCCTTTCGAGTTCTCTACTTATACAGTTTCCACTCAGTCTTATTTGAAGCCATTTTACAATCTAAGGGCCTGTTTGGCATCAAGCCATGGGAGCATTTCCGCATTCTCATGGAAAGAAAAGTGGGAAACGGTGTTTGGTCATGACAAATTACCTCTTCCCCCAAAACTTTCTCACGGAAATATACTCCATGAGCATAGAAAAATTGGAACGATAGGATTTTGTTTTTCACTCGGAACGACGGGGCGCGGAAAATACGGGAATGTGTAACGTCTCAAGATTCTCAAACTTTATTTGTAAATCACTCTCGGCTCCCTCTCTCTACCTTGTACCCATCCCTAGCGCTCTCTCTCTCTCTCTCTCTGCCTTGTGCCCAAGACACTCTAGGGATCACGTCGTTCTAAATCTGAAGGCTTTGTGA
Organism: Persea americana; assembly: GCA_029852735.1. Classification (NCBI taxonomy): domain Eukaryota; kingdom Viridiplantae; phylum Streptophyta; class Magnoliopsida; order Laurales; family Lauraceae; genus Persea; species Persea americana. Next base: position 79,853,191 of record CM056810.1, read on the forward strand.
AACTGACGAGTTGCAGAGGGTTTAAGAAGGTGACGAAATTGGATTCAATGATGAATGGTTTCTGGTTGTTTGAAGATGAATGAAGTGAGAGAGATTGGAGGGTTTGCACAAGTGGGTCCAAACTTGTGAGGTGGCTGATAGACAAGGAGGGATGTGGGGGTACTGGTTCAGATATGTGGAAATTTTATTTTATTATTATTATTTTTTTTTTTTTGTGAAGTGGTAAGGGCTGAACACGTGGTGGGTTTGCATGGATAAGAGGCTGGTGTGGTGTTCTGTTTGTTTAGGAGGATAGGGTCTGGAGCAGTGCTACGAAGAAGAAGATGGTGAAGTGGCAGGGATGAAGGCAAGGATTCATTCTCTGTCATGGGGCAAGACCTTAAAGGCCTGTTTTAATGTATGTCATAGTGCTTACAATAAATATAAGCTTGGTAAAAACCTAGAATCAGATCTACAGTGCATTAACTTATTCAAATATTGAAGATTACTGAGTTAAATTTTTTTTTTTTTTTTTAATTTTTATATCTATCAAATGAATATATTAACATTTCTTGGTAGAATATAATTCAAAAACATTGCCAAACATGTTCTACTAATTTTGTTTCTTTGGAATGAATTATAAAAGAATGCTGCCAAACAAAGTTAAACTCAATCCACTCTAAGAATGGGAACATTCTTAGCACATCTTATTCTCAGAACTGATACATTCTCAGCATGGGAATAATACCAAACAGGCCCTAATGTGTCATTTCAGATGTATTGCAGAATCTGTGTTTGTCACAACTAGTCCCTCCTGATAATAATTCGTTGAATCGTAATCGGTTTATCTAACCCATAAAAAAAGGTCTATCTTCTGCATGTGTTCAAATTTATCGTCAGCATTGTGCGTTATGAATATGGTGTCTGCTTTGTGAATTCTACTACACATTCCCATTTGAGTCCATGTTCTGTCACTTCACAATTTAACATATCATTTTAGACTATATTGATGTATCGTTTCTACCCTCTTTGTAACAATTTAATGATGGATCTTCTGTTTCTTCTGTGTGTATGCCCAAAAGCATCACAGGCGTTCCTTATATATTTTTTTATTGTCAAACAACTTGTTCCCTACATCATTTGTAACACACACTTTTTGGCTATGCATAGTTCTTGATCTTTTTGTTTCTTCATCGGATGACATACTGTTCCATGTAATAATGTTGGTTAGGAATCAGCTGGGCTGTGATGAACCCAAGCTTCTTCAAAGTGAGATTGTGTTGGTCATATTATGGCCCAGATCATGCACAGAAGATACATTTGTCCATTTTTGTTGATTCTGTCATGCCCGAACTAAGTCGGGCCTTAAGCATGTATATACTCCAGCTCTTCCTGTTTAGTTATCGGGCTAGAAGTAAGGCTAGTCCAAGCCACAAACAATGCTGGTTCTTCTCTGCTAGTTTTGTAAAATGTCTCTTTAAATATATATAAAATGCAATTTTCAGGGACTGCATTACACTAGTTCCTGGTTCCCAAAAGTTGAAGCGTTGTGACCTAGATGCGATATCTCAAACATAAACTGATTTTGGGTATATAGGTGTAGTGTTTTTTCTCCAGCCAAGCTTTTTGTTAACTGTTGGTTTATTTGTTTTTCAGTATCGCTAAGTGCTTGCTGCAAGGCTTGCTGATGGAGGAAGATGCACCAAGTTTCCTTTTGGTTTTATTTTTCGGACTTATTTTATAGAATGTGCTGATGGAGGAAGATGCACCAATCTTCCTTTTGGTTTCATTTTTGGGACTTGTTTTCTAGAATGGGCTTGAACATTTACACACTGTGGATGTTTTCTTGCCTCTGGTGGAGCTTTAACCAGTTTACTATATAGTGTTAGCTTTTGCCATGATTATTATGAATTGTGTTACCTGTTAAATGTTGTTCACATCCTCCTAGATTGCTTGAGGTCTAATAATTGTTAAATTTAGAGCCCATCTTTGCCAAGAATAAAATCACTGGCATATGCCACAGTTACGAATCCTGTGGAGCTTGACTGGATAAAAGGCCCGAGATTGCATTTATATATGTTTCTTTCGGCGGACACTGAATCTTCCTTCCATAGAGAAGGAAACCAGCGAATGCCAATTGAGCTTACTTGTGCTTGGATTGGGCTGTTGCCTATGTTTTGATATCTGATATGGGGACCCCCGGATATTTGAATTTTGTGTAAATAATATTTTATGTGGTAGATTCAATGGTCCAGGTACATTAAAAAATGACCCACTTTATTCAGAATCTTGGAAACTTGGATGCTCTAAATAATCAGGTGTCCATTTCCAACTAAGTGAAGGCTGATAAATCAGTTCTAGATTGATATTTTAATTTATTTTGTCTCGAGCCTTTGTACTTTGTGGAAGTTGTGTGGTATTCCGAAGCACAGTAAAGATGGAATCTATTTTGTGTCTATCAAGAAGCACAATTTTAGATATTTATCTCAATGTAATTAGGCTTAATATTTGCTAGATTAATCGATTGTAAATATGTTAATTATTTTAAAGGAAGAAGGAAAGAATCGTGTAAAAATTTGTGAATTTTCTCTTGCGATTGTTTCTAGGTGTTTTAGATCTAAATTATCAAATTGTTATAAGTACATTTTTTGGTTCCGGATAGGCTCTATGCAGGGTTGGGCCTGCATTCACACTATTTGGGGCGATTGGCCCCAGTTCAATTTTAAGATGAGACATGCTTTTATTGGAGTAAGATTTGTGGATATCTTATAACTTGGGAGAGCCCTTCATTTTGTGCAGCTCTAATTTCAATAAGTTAGTCTCCTTCATAATTTTTCACTCCTCCCTAACCAGTTTATGGGATATCCCTACTTTTACTTTAATAGAAGTTGATCTCACCATAAAGTTGATTATTTAATATAGAAAAAAAAACTTGATTAATGAGACTTTATGATTTTCTTAATCACATTCTCAATCAAATGATTAATTTGAGACCCATTAGTGTAGAATTTAGGGGAATATAGATCATCTCAAGCTTTAACCTATCGAAATTCTGAGTTAAAAGAGTGGAACTCTATGTTGGGGCTCACTTGTCGAGATCTAAATCGATTAAAATAGATGTCCTCAGCTTATATGGGTTAATTCTCAAACTTCATATCAATCTGAGTTCTTCTTACTGTTGGATTGCCTATTTCATAAAAAAAAAAAAAGTGATTAACATAATCTTAAACATGCCCATTGTCACATTTTCATTAAACAATCAATCCAACAGCAAAACAAACTCGAATTGAAGTAAAATTTGAGAATATCCCATTTCATATACTTGCGAGTTGCTTATTTTAAATGGTTTAGATTTTATCAGATGTGCCCCATTTTAGAATTCTAGTAGTTTGATCCTGTCTCAATTTAGAAATCTCACACACGAGGCCATTCAATTTTGAGAGGCTTGGGGCCTGTTTGGCATCATTTCCATATTTTTCTTGATCCTATGCCGAAACTAGGTTGTATCAGGATTTGAATGTGCTGGGAGTTTACTGGATAGAACTTTTTTGGTAATATGATATCAAAGTGTTCCGCTAAGAATATGCCGTGTAGCACTTGTTTGGTAGCATTAAAACCTATCGAATATAAAATCCAAAACTATATATAACACTTCGTAGGGCTCTCACTTATATGAACGAAACCGTCATCCACATCATCATCTTCATCATCTAGAAAAATTTTAGAGATAGATTTCAACCCCCTTTTCAAATACAGATTGGGGAACTTTTCCTCACTTGCAAATCAACCCAACTCACCACGCTCCACCTGTTCTCTTTTCCTTACCACACGCTTAAATCAACCCAACCTTCACACACATCGTCTGCAGATCAACCAAACCCATCGTACGCCTCACCTCTAGATCAACCCAAATCAACAAACACCCCACCTATAGATGAAATCAATCCAACACGTATCCTATGAGAAGACGGGCAGAGAGAGAGAGAGAGAGATGGAAAAAGGAGATAGTGTCGGGTAGTTGGGGGTGAGAATGAAAAGGTAGGCCTGATATGAAGGAAGGAATCCATGAAGACTGTCATATGTGCCAACGAGCTGTTTCCTTAAGAAAAATGATTGTAAATCATTATGAAATTCTTGTTCCATCTGGCAGGATTTTATAGATTGATCTGCAAAATCCAAATCTAAAACACTCAATTTGTGTCTACCAAACGCATTCCCCACCTTCTTATCCGACGGGACCACCGGAACGTACCCTTGGGGTTTCTAATACGTGGACCACCAGGAACTTCCATTCATTCAACACAAAACTTATTTTGATTTAGTGTATGTTTGGGAGGTCTAATTTTTCCCTCTTTTTATCTATTTTTTTAAAATAGATAGAGGTTTGAAAAAATAGAATATTTGGCACCACCTTTCAGCCTCTATATATTTGAGAGAAATAGAGGCAATGACTCTACTTTCCATAGCCTCCTTGATGAGGGAGTTGAGAAATAGAGGGAAAAAAGAAGAGGCGGAGCTACAATGATTATGCATAATCACCCAGTCCCCTTTTTTCAAATTTTCTCGAAATCTAAGAGTGCTAATCAATATCCAAACCGTTGAAAATGTTCACAAGGTCTAACACGGCCATGTATCTAAATTTCAGCCGTTGAATCATCACCAATATCAAAATACGTGCCACAAATCGTGATCCATTGGATATAATTTTTTATGATCTGTGGGCCCCAAACACAGGATCAAACCATTGGATATGTTTGGGAGGCTGAAAACGGCTCTGTGGTCAATTTTAATCACATAATACCTTGTGAATCTCGAGATATGTGCAAAACAAAAATTCCCATTTGTGTATTATGCTCAAAATTGTATTTGTCCATGAGCAGTAAACTATTTCAATTTTTTTTTATTATTTAGAGGTGTTTGAAATAAGATCTAAACCGTTAGTAATATTCATAATATCAAACATAATCATGAGACTAAATTTCACCTGTTGGATCATCACCAATCTCTAGATATGTGCAAAAAAGTGAGCAATTAGGTATAATTTTATGGATTATGTGGGCCCCAAACACAAGATCCAAACCAGAGATCTCTTTGGAGGGCTGAGCATGTCCTTATGGCTAATTTTCACTGCTTAATACCTTGTGAATCTCAAGAAACATATAGAAAAACCCTCAACTAATTATATAAAAATGTCTATTTAGCATAGACCCTTACATTACCAAACAACTTTTTTTTATTTTAGCTTTTTTTTTCTATGGTTCTTTTTTATATGAATCTATATTGAATGGTCTTTAAGAAATGGACTAGTGGTTCCAAACATGGCCTTAAGAGAGCCTCAAAGGTAGGGGTGTTGATGGCCCCGATTGGCACAGGCTGAAGCATATCTAAGCCTCACCCGGCTTTCGGATAGGGCGTGTCAGGCCGAAGCACACTTTTTTTATCAATATATCCGGGCCAAGCTTTCAATCACTTGTTTGGGCTTTCTAGCAATTATTTGAGAAATTAATCACTAAATTACCAGCGTTCCTTATTCAGGGTGGAGGTGAGATCTTAGGCTTTCTATCACTTAATCCATGCCCGTCCCAAACATTGAACCGTCAAATAGAATCCGGACTTAAAAAGGAAAGTTGGGGCCAGTGGCCCAGTAGGCACCTCTTTTTCCTCAGTCAACAACTTTCCTAATTCGTCCCTTGCGCGGTTCTGCGCATCACTTTCTGCCTCTTTGTTACTACTACATCTGTTACCAAAGACAGGCATGCCTTTACTCTCCTTGACAGTTGCAGTATGATCTCCAGTAGGCCCCACAGGCACCAATGGCTGAGATGGGTGCATGCATCACAAAAGCCCACATGAAGTATCAAAACACTTTCTTATTTCGGATTTCCTCCGTATTGGAAAGTAGAAAATGTTTGGGAAGGAAATAAAGGGCAACTTTACTTTCTCTGAAAAAGGGAATCCTGTTTTCACTCCCTCCAAAGTCCAACTACAAGCTTTCACTGAAAATAGGAAAAACGCCCTGCGCGTCACTCACAGTCACGCCTCTGGCGCCTTTCTCCTACTAGAAATCCCCAGAGCAAAATAGGAAAACCCCAATCTCTGCTCTTCTCAGTTCTCTCACCATCGCTAGGGTTTTTCTTTCCCATCCCAAACTCAAGAAATCTCTCTACTTTGCCTGGAAAATCTCCAAAAGAGGGAAAAGCTTCCACCTTTTGATTTCTGCTCTCTGTCTTCTACTTCTTTTGAGAGAAATCTGTCGAAAATACCAGCGAAAGAGGGATTTCTGAAGTGAAAAATGGTCGAAGCGGGCAATGTCGCAGCCAAGGAGTCGACTCCTTCAAGTCCCCAAGATTTCAACCCAAGAAGGTGCTTTTTTCCACTTAAACATCTGTTCTTTTCTCGAAACCTTCCCTTTTCTGTTTTGGGGTTTCTTTGGATTCTTATGGCTTCTTTTCTGGTGGTTTCAGTTACCAGATCGAAGTCTATAAAGCTGCATTGACGAGAAACACGATAGCGGTGTTGGAAACGGGGGCTGGAAAGACGATGATCGCGGTAATGCTGATGAAGGAAATCGGGCGATTAATTAAGGAGAATGGGGATAAGGGGTTGATTATCTTCTTGGCTCCTCAAGTCAGCCTTGTGAATCAGGTAAAACAGTAGTGTTTTCTTCTTTTTTAAATTTCTTTTCCTTTTTTAGTGCTTTGAGATGTTTCTTTTATCTTTCTCATATTGTTCAAGTTATCAGTTTCAGTAATGAATGCGTTATTGTAGAAAATTGTTATATGTAGTATAACACATTGTAGAACGTTGTTATCTTTCTCTGGACATTGTTGTTGTAAATTAAGCGTCTAGAAATTCTGGGTTTGTTTTAAGAAAATGAATTATTGTTGTTCTTGGGCGCAGCAATTTAAAGTGATAAAAGACCACACAGATTTTAAAGTGGCGGAGTATTACAGAGACAAGGGGGTGGAGAATTGGACCGTGGAATGCTGGGAAAAGGAATTCAGCACTCAAGAAGTAATTTTCTCCAACTTCTTTTTTTCTTCTTTTGTTTTCATCTGCATCCAATGTGAATTGCTGAAATTATGGTGGAAGGTCCTTTGCGCTGGACTGTGGAACCTCCCTTGGAATTGTGTGTTCCGAGGGATAGGAAGGCTTTTATGCCCTCAATGGGTCTTGGGCTGCCCTTTTGTGATCACCTCAAAGAGATAATACAAATTTTCTATCAGGAACCTGCAACGTGGACACTTCCGTTGAATCTACCATTTTGCAGGGTCTTGATAGATGGCAACAAGTATGCTGTCAATGTAATAGAGGGGTTCAATTGTGGATTAATCCTATATCTGTGTTCATTTGTTGTATATAGTAGGGCTATAATCATTTTTACACACAACTTTAGAGAAGCATTGCAGTTCTCATTCAAGTTTTCTCTCCAATTAGTGTGCAAATGCCATTGCCTTAAGGCGTGAGTTCTCCATCTAAGGGTTTGAATGCTATTGGGGAAGGCTGACTTTGTAGCGCACAGTGGGTAGACGAGTATACCAGTGTGGCATGGGAAGGGGATTTGCCTGGTCTGTGACTACTAGTTCTGATACCATGTAAAGTTTTAGAAAACTGAAGAAAACTTGAGAGAATGTTTGTGCAAATTGTTGGGATGTATCTATGTGATCCCAAGTCCTAGTACATTTAGACATCTTTTAATGTATTCTTGATAGGTTACAACAAATCAGTTTTGGAATGTATATGTCAAAATTAAGAGTAATGATTAGGAGAATACAATGGATAATTACAGGGTTATGTAGTCCTTGATACATGTTGCAAATATGATCCCTTGATTTGGTAGCCCGAACTCCGGAGTAGCACACTTGTTTTCACAGGATTTGCGCCACTTAAAATATGATTTTATTACTATTGTTGTTGTTGTCGAATGTCTTAGCTAGAATCAACTTAGACTGCTGTTGTTGCTTGGGCCAATTGAGCATTGGAGTGCTCCATGGTATCACTTTAGGATCTGCTTATCCTAGTCCCCTTTGTTGCCTATTGAAATTTAAAGTCCCTCCAAGAGTTAAATCCTTTTGGTTGGTTAGCGCTTTGCGGTAGGCTGGTAGGATTCTCACTTGAGGTGTAGGAAGATGGTCATAGTTAATGCTTCCTTGATGTGCTTGGTGGCGGAAGAGATGGCGGATCATCTTATTCTTTCATGTAGAGCTGTGCACCAAATTTGGAATTCCAATTTTGGGTTGCTTTTACTGTAGCTGGGTTCTCCCATCCTCCATTCTTGGTCACTTTGGAGGATGGAAGTTCTTTGTTGGGTCATCAAGAAGGAAGGATTTGTGGAAGATTTCTTTTCTGGCTACAATTTGGGTTAGTTGGAAAGAAAGGAACCTCAGATGCTTTGAAGGTAGATGGACGTCTTTGGAAGGCTTAATTGAGCATATGATATTTTATGTGACATCTTGGGCGTCTGTCCTTCCTCATTTTCAGGATACTCCCTTTTACTTTTTCATGCTTAATTGGAGGGAGGTGGCCTCTTAATTTTCTTGATGTTTCACTTTTCTTTCTTTTGGGTGGGTCCTTTGCTTTTGTGGCTTTTCCTTTGTGGCATCCTTGTAAGTTGGTCGGTATATCTCTCTTGTACTGATTTCCTTCCATAAATATGTCACTATTAAAAAAAAAAGAGCATTGGAGGAGTGCTTCAAAACCATACTACTTATGTTCTCTAAGCATCTAAGAGTTAGAGATTCCAATGAAACAGAGATGTTGGCTATTTGGAAGGCCTTTTGATCTTTTCGGCGTCATTTTAGGACACGTTGATTGTGGAGGCTTATTCCTCTAATCCGGTTACTTGCATGCCTCACAAGTCAAGGCAATAGAAGTTCCAATTCTATGTTAATGAGATGGACTGATGGAGTTGTCCTCTCATCTGCATGTAGTTTTTAACCATGAGGTCAGGTTGGCCAATAACATGGTGGATGCTTTAGCTAAACAGGGGGTGGATAGAGCTTCTCCTATATTGTGTAATTGTTTTTGGGTGGGGTGTAAGAGTTCTGATAGATGCTTTAGCCAAATGGGGGATATAATTCTATGTGGGTGGGTTATTTTATGTACTTGGTTTTGGAAGGGTATATTCATACCCTTGTTTTACTTAACTGGTGAGCTTTATTCTGTGTATGTGGCTCTTTTTCTTTATTAAACCATCACCCACACACAAAAATAACCACACACACAGAGAGAGAGAGAGAGAGAGAGAGAGAGAGAGAGAGAGAGAGAGAGAGAGAGAGAGAGAGAGAGAGAGAGAGAGAGAGAGAGAGAGCTGTGTTGTGCTTGTATGGATTATAATTGCACAGTTGCATCATGCTTGGAATTATACAGATGAATTTCAACCATGGATTATAATTGCTCTCTCCTGTGACTCCATTTTACAGGTAATGGTAATGACACCTCAAATATTGTTGGATGCTCTAAGGAATGCTTTTTTAACACTGGACATGGTACGATTGTTGATTTTTGATGAGTGCCACCGTGCTAGTGGAAAGCATCCATACACCAGAATAATGAAGGTATCCATATGTCCTATTGTTTATATAGTAAATAGACAATCTTCAATTATATTTGGTGCTTCAATTTTACAATCTAGTAAATTCTTTGTGGTTATTTTGCATTGACACTGTTATTTTTTTGAAGCTATTAATCATTTGCTTATATTTATTGTTCTGTAGGAATTTTATCACACGTCTGATCACAGACCGAAGGTATTTGGAATGACTGCTTCTCCCGTGGTTAGAAAAGGCAAGCTTCTATGTGGAAGGAATGATAAGAATATTTCTAACCTTACTGTATTTAATGACGACTTCTGGTTTTGCATCTATTGCTGCCCAGACACTTTTTTAAGGCTTTCAGTTGGTTTGCAACATTCAATTTGCACAGTAGGGCAAATGATGACTTATAGTTTTGTATCTGTTGCTGCTCAGACAACTCTTCACATCTCTCATTGGGTTTGCAACATTTCCAATTGCACAATCATTAGTTTACAAACTGAATAATATAGTTTAAAGGAGGCTCATGCAGTTTGGAGAAGGTTTTGTGCGATTATAGTAACCAGATTTTGTACTGCTTCCATGTTCAACTCTTCTGCAATGAGAGATAGCTAGATCTACAATTCAAGAGACTTGAAGTTTCTGAAAATCTAGATCAGAAAACCCATTTTGTAGTTCACTAATAATGAATTATTACCATACATGTGCCTGTTCATCTTATTCTTTCTGTAGAGCCACTTGCTAAGTTAATTTCAAGTATCCATAGTGACTTATTTATTAAACTTCTCTTTGATCGTCATCCTCGAGATATTTCTTTGAGTTTGAATCTTTTGCTTCTAAATGGTAACTGGTTGTCTAGGACTCTGAGTATTCAATTATCTGGAGTGCTCATCCATTGTCTGTTTATTTCTTTACTCTTTTAGATATTGCAGCTTTTATTTGTTTTCTGCAACATTTGTTTAATTTGTTTCTGCACATTACACATTAGGTGTGTCATCAGCTAGGGATTGTCAGGGCCAAATTGGTGAACTGGAAAGCATCCTGGATTCCAAGGTCAGTTATAACATCTTTATGTATATCATGCAAATTTTCTTGTGACAAAACGAATGGGACTAATGTCGTCCAGATTTGTGTCAAATTAGCATTGGTGTGAATCCACAAGGGTGTTTGGGGTTTTATGCTGGTGGGTGGGGTGGGGGGGTGGGGTGGTGGGGGTGGGTGGGGTGAGGTTGTTTAGTAATTGCATGAAGGGGTTGGATTATCATATTAGGTTCTTGTAAGGGGAATGTTGTACAGAATTTACCAGGGATATTATTGTCACTTTTGAAGTTAAACTGTCAGTTTCTGACAACGCTCTTTGCTTTGATCTCTGATTGTGGGGCACGATACCCAGTAACTCACAGCTTCACACTGCCTCAGGTTTGTACAGTGGAAGATAGAAATGAATTGGAACAAAGTGTTCCTTCAGCAAAAGATATTAATAGATTCTATGGTGCAAAGTTGTCTCTACATGAAGATCTGAAAGCGAAACTGAAGTTGTCATTGGCGAAGGTTTTCTAATTTGTTTTAAACTTTATTTATTTTCATTGAATTCAATTTTGCAACTGGCTTTTATATGAAAAAAGAAGTTGCTGATTTGGTTATTTTTTAAACAGTTCGATACTTTGGTGGGTCAGTTACATGAGTTACCTCAATTTAAAGACACAGACGACATGATCAAAAGATTGAAAAAGCGTCTGCTAAGTCAACATGAAAAGATTTTGTATTGCCTCGATCATCTTGGCCTCATCTGTGCTCACGAGGTGCTTCATTTTTTACTTATATAGGAGATGTAATTATTAATATGTTGATATCATTGGTTATATTGCATATGATCTAGTAGCCAAGGGCTCATTTGTATCACCATGTTTCCACTGAAAAGGCGAGGAGAAGTGGAACGCTATGAAAATTTTCCATTGTTGGGTGCAATCACTTTATTTCCTCTCCCATGACCCACGAAAAAGTGAAGGTATGCATAATCGGTTTTCTGTGGACACTACACAAATGTGCCTCAAGTCTTTTGTGTAGTATGTAGTGATTGAGACTTTTGATCTGATAACTGAGACTTTTTTCGTCGATAGATTTTTTTCCTCTCCAAAAGAAGAACCAAAATTCTGTGAGCTTTCAACAATTTAAGGCCAAATGCAATTACTGCTTCTGCTTGACGTATGAAGCTGCTTCGGAGCAATTTGTTAAGTTCTTCACTTTATTATTTCGGTGGATGCAATTCCGGAGGGAATTCAAGAGACGGTTGCATTTCTCCAGGTCGACGTTGGGATCCGCCACAGAATTCAGTAACTCAAGAGCCTCTTTTGAACAAACAATCTGTGGCTGAGATTTCTCCATAGTAGCTGATGGGTGATGAGATTGTCATTAGGGTTTTCGTTCTTCTACGAGATTCCTTCTAGTTAGGGTTTTAGGCTCTGTTTTACCTTCTCACCCATGGGTTTCCGAAACCAGTTTTCCTCAATAGATTACTTTGTGAAGCATGTAACTCATTATTCATCGATCTGTGTGCTGAGTTTACTTGTCGGGTTTTTGAGTTTGGTTTTTTTAGGTTTTGGTTCCATATTTTTAAAGGTGATGGTTCAGATTAGGATTAATGTTCATGGCTCTTGAGAGGTCATTGATTTAGCGGCTAGTTTGGGCATTATAATAGCAGTACTAATGCTATATATCTATTTATTGTGGCCAACAACATTAGTAGCATGTTGTTATGCACCTCCCACTAGTTGGGGAGTATGTTGTGGGTTCAAGTTCACAAGAATGGTTTTGGTTTTGGTCTTGTTTGAACTGATTGTGTCGTTATCATTGAAGCCTTATCCCATTTTTCTGATGTTGTCTTTGTGGGTTCTACTTTCTTACTCAAACTTATGACTATCTTTTCCGTGAATCTACATTTTTATTGAAGGCCTTTTCTGGTCCCTCTCTCCCTCTCACTTTCTTAGTTCGTTGATCACTTATTTGAATCCCTTGTGTTGATAAAAAAAATATATCTATTTATTTTGAAATAAATTTGTTAGCAAATCAAAGACTGAGAATTAGCATCAAAATTCAAAAGCAGAAAAGATGTGCAAGTTTAGTGGATCTGCAGGTAGAGAAGAGGAGGTGGTTAAAATTGAAGATGACGTAGTGCCATCATGTGATAGGTTTTGATAACTAGGGAAGCATATATCAAAATGGAAGATTTGTTGCATTTAGCAAATAGGATCAACATAGGGGTCAGCAAAGTTGAGTCAAGCTGGTGGAGCATTATGCCACCATAGAGTGCCACTTTGATTGAAGAGCAATGTTATATGGAGCTTAGAGTTGTTTAGTGAAGAAATAATTAGAAGTACATGTGCCTGAGAAGCGACTTCTAAGGTGGATGTGTGAGGTTACAAGAGAGAATATAATTAAGAATGAAGATACGAGAGGAAACCTATTAGCAGATGCAATAATTAAAAAATAAAAAAATAAAAATCAAGGAATATTGCTTGAGATAGTTTGGCCATGGGCACAAAAGGCCTGAATCATCCTATGCATGATATGTTGAAGGGTTAGTAGTTCAGGGAACTAGGAGAAGAGAGTGACCAATTAAGTCCTTTGGTGAACTACTAAGCTATGACATGATAGACTCAGTTACTATGACATGGTCTCGAATAGGGTCATAGTGGAAAAGCAGAAAGTACAAAGGCGGCTCTGAATAGTGGGATTAGGCCGTTATATTGATGGTGTTTGAGCTCATGCATCTTCTTTTTGCGCTCATTTGCACACATTAACTCTCCACGTCGAGGCCAGGGTCCCTCTGCCCCTCGCTTGGAGGTTGGTGAGACCCAAAATTAGGTGTGTGCTTCACACAACTTAATGCTGACTAATTTTAGTGGATCTTTTTTTAATGGCCATTTTATACTTAACCCCTTGAGGTTTTTCTGCATGGAAAACATGAGAAAAGTCTTCGTGAAAGAGACGAGCCAGTAGCATGATTGAAATTTGTTCGTTGTTGCGACCATGAGGCTGCGTTGTAAGTCATTTTACTAACAAAGAGAATGTCTTGGTGAAGTAAGAAGAGAAAGGAGGAGAGGGAGGCTACACATGTATTTCTTCATCTTTTTCTTCAACTTTTCTAGTGTAGTCGACTGTGATTGTTGTAGTTGATTGTAATGACCCATCATTACAAGGTGTAACTGTCGACTGTGATAGTCAATGGATGTTATAGCTGGCTGAATTATTTCCCCCTTATTCTTTGTAGTGTTCTCCTCTCTCTGCCTTTATTGTTAACTATAATGGTCAACCGTTTGCAATAACCACTTGACTGTCTGGACCTGAAAACTGGTTTTCTAAAAGAGTTTGCTTTCATGTTGCGAATAATATTTTTCCACGTTGATGAGATTAGGTCAAATCAAACTTTGCAGCTGAATAAATGGTCAAACATTAATATCAAACACTAGACATCATAACAGAGCATTAGTCTAATAATCTAAAATCATTAATTATGAGATTAGATCCCCTCTTTCTTCATTGCAAAGTTGCTCAGATGATATGCTCTTCTATCCTTATCCGGTTTGAGCGTGGTTGGGTTATGTTGGGTTTCTTCCTTGAGTGTAGAACCTAGTCCATTTTTTCAATTTTCCCAAGTATATGGGCCCCGCAATCATGATCTGAATCGTTGAACCTCTTTAAAATGACCAAAAACGGCCATGGGACCAAAAGTCTAAATCCTTTGTGGATTTTTAGATATTTGCAAAAAAATCCAGAACTTTAATTCTGTAATTCTGAATTCTGTGGGCCTCATTTCATGATCTGAACTGTTAATCTCTTTCTTTTCATCACGTTTGGCAAGGGGGTCAAGTCTTGTCCCTTAATTCATCATATATTTTAAGAAATTTGTGATGAATGGTGAAAATCTTGTGAAAAATGGTCCACTGTTGGATGCACTCAGATTCGGATGCGAGATGTGAAAATGACAAACAGCTGAATGTGTTTCACAATTTTTTTGGGCACGGTAACAGTAAAATTTTATTAAAGAGAGGATAAAAAGAGCTAAAAAGTAGAGCATACAAAAAAGCAACCCAAAGGTGTACAGGTATAAGAGAGAGAGATACCAGAAACCCATCACAACTACATTACATGAGCACTGAAATTACATAACCGATCTACTCCTTGCTTAGCTAAACAATTTGCTATACTGTTTGCAGATCTACTAACATGCTGAAAAGAGATTGCGATTGAGACTAGATGACTAATTTCATTAGATACGAATTGCATATTCCACGGCCCTCTCGAAGATGTCACCTAAGATATGGCATTAGCTGAGTCACTTTCCACAATAAGATAATGTTGATACGAGGAATGATAGAGACAGAGAAATTCCAAAATGGCCAGAACTTCTGCTTCGTTAGAATCTTTAAACCCGACATGTTTAGAAAACATATACAACACTTTCCCTTTGTGATTTCTTAGTACGCGTCCAATGCCACCCAACCCTGGTTTTCCCCTCACAGTTCCACTTCCATCCACATTAAACAATGTGTTTCACATGTAAGTGCATTGCATATGAAAATGATTCATATATGAATCATTAACACATGTGGAGCATTTTCATATCTCATAGAAAATTGCCAAACGACCCCTAAGTTCAGCAATTGTTGTTATACAAATGGATTATTAACATTATACTTTTTGTTTCTCTTGTTTACCTTTTGATTTTGTCTTCTTTCTAATTTGTGCCATTTAATGTTATGTCACTTATTTTGTAGGCTGCTCAAATATATGTGGAATCAAATTGTGGCACTTTAGATGGTTGCGATTATTCTAAAGAAAGTTTTATGCAGTGGAGATATTTTCTTAAGGAAGTCTTACATACTATTGAAGAAACGTTGCCACATGGTATGATATTAATGGCTTTTGGAAAAAATTAAATTTTGACAATCTAAGGTTAGACATTTTCTTCTTCTGGAAAGTAAGACAACCTTTTATGAATTTTATCTGAACATGTTCTTGCATTTAGTGATTTTGATGACGTGATTTTGTATGGTTTGGCTGCATTTATTCTAACTCTGGTTGCCGTATATGTTATTGTGCATATGAGGGGTTTTATCAAGAATGACCATGTCATTTGGGAGAAAATCACAGACTGGCCGTAGCGTTAAAAAAAAGGAAACATCCAAACATTTTACTAAGGTGTCCTAATTGATCAATTCCTAGCTGTTAGGTTTAATGACTGTGTATGTGTCTTTTTTATGTGTGCATGTGTCGGGACAGCATGGTTCATAGGGGTTCCTAAGTGGGCTCCATATGCTTGTCCATTATTTGCTCTAGAACAACTAGGATGTTCCTGAAAATTCTCCTGTGCACATGTATGCTTATGTATATACACTAGCAGGACGCCCATGACAAAAATACTTAAGAAGAAAAAAAATGTTAAAAAGCTCTTGTCCAGGAAGGAGCTCTTCTTCGATCTTATACAGTTTAGTAAGCCCAAAGAAGGCCACAGCCCAATTCCAAGTACCCTTTAGTTTTGTTCTGCGGGAATGGCTCTCTCTCCCATTCTTCATCATTTTACATCCTTTCATAGAGCAGAAAAGAAGCCCATCTTTCCTCTTCTTTTTACATAACTATTCAAAGAGAAAGGTACACAATAGAAGGGAAAAGTGATGTGTCCAGTGTACTGTAGCACTATTGAGTTTCATGCTCCCTCGCAGTTCTACGATTTTTTCTCATGTGCATAAGTGAGAAAGATATTGAGAAAAAACTTCTTTGCGAAGGATTTCTTGGATTTGGGTTCCTTTTCACTTCTTTGATCAAACAAGGGTAAGACATATTTTTCAGTTGCATATCTCGAGTTGTGTCATCTTCGTAGCATATCTTAGATATCATTGATACACGTTACTGTCATATACATGAGTATCTGCAAGGAGGCCACATCCATCCATGATCCACCTTACATTTACATCAAAATAGTTGGGCAAGGCCCATAGTTCATATCTGGTTCAATCTAACATACAGAAGCTATGGCGACCTAGAACCTTTAGGCCGTTCTCAAGGAACAAGTTTTCAAAGTCAGTAAGACAAAGATTGACTTTGATCATGATCAATGACTAGTATTGTTTTGCACTTTTGGGACTCATCTGAACTCGGATTTCATATATATTTTCACCTCTGTTCTCCTGGAAGGGATCTATGCACCGGAAGGATAGCACAATCCAACGGTTCTTTTCTCTCTGGTTTTTTTTTTTTTTTTTTTGTGTGCGCGCGCGTGCGTGCGATCCTTGCACAGGGGCCATGCTAACTTCTTTGTATTGTTCCAATTTTATCGGATGTCTCCAGGAGATGGGTTTTCTTTTTTATTTCTACATATTATCAGAGTCCCTCAATCATGTATTTTTTTTCAAGCCATATGAACCATATGTTTCTGGGAAGAGCAGGAAGTGACACAGATGGACCTACTGAGTGGTCAAATTAGAAGATGGTGACTGCCAGCAAAGCATAATGGACAATTGTGGCAAGACCATGGTTCAAAAGCGGCCGCATTATTGGCCGTAGCGGTTGAGGCCTCTACGCGATTTTGAAAATAGCGGCGCTACGGTCTAAAACCTAGTATAGCTAAGCAATTTTAATTTAAAACATTATTTTTCCTATTTCTTCTCCCCAATAGCATTTCCTAAAGTAGTCTCTATGCTTTTATGGTTCCAAATCACTAAAAGTAACATAAGATTCGCTACTACACATGATTCAAATTTTTCGACCACTTAAAAAATTCACACCATTACGCCGCTACGTATCGCCTCAACCGCTGCATATCGCCTGCTAGCGTTTTGACCACCCCCTGCTATGCCTGCTGCAACCGCTATTTTGATCCTTGGGTAGAAGATTATTTCAGACTTCAGATTTGCATTATCCAGTGTTTCTTCTCATAACAAAAAGTTAAATTTAGGAGATTATTCTAGTTCAAGGGGTAGAAAACTCTATAAAGAATCCATAGTTACTTGGTAGTGTGAATCCAAGTGCTCATCAAGTTATGGATGAGTGCTCATCTAGAAGGTTATGTAGCGCTCAAGCTCATTAGATATGTTGTGTAGCATACCATGGGTCAAGTTTAATCAGCAATATATATATATATATATTGAATGGTTACTTTCATTAAAAGGAGCAAACAGTACAAGAGAAGTATTGAAAGCAGAAGAAAACAAAACACGACAAACAAAAAAAACCTTAACAGCAGCCAACTAAGGCCCTATCATAGAAAAGGCCACATCTTTCCAATGATAGTTCAAGGGGTAGAAAACTCTATATAGAATCCATAGTTAGTTGGTAGTGTGAATCCAAGTGCTCATCAAGTTATGGATGAGTGCTCATCTAGAAGGTTATGTAGCGCTCAAGCTCATTAGATATGTTGTGTAGCATACCATGGGTCAAGTTTAATCAGCAATATATATATATATACATATTTTGAATGGTTACTTTCATTAAAAGGAGCAAACAGTACAAGAGAAAAGTATTGAAAGCAGAAGAAAACAAAACACGACAGACAAAAAAAACCTTAACAGCAGCCAACTAAGGCCCTATCATAGAAAATGCCACATCTTTCCAATGATACACAATTTGATCTAAGGAGTATCCCTTAAAAGAAGGGAGAATAGACACCCATAAACTTCGATTTCTCCACGAGTCTACTTTCATTAATTGCAATTCCTTCAAAACATCTTGAGTTTCTTTCCTTCCAAATCATCCAGATCATCGTTAGAAAAGACAACCGCCACATCACTTTGCCTCTAGGGTCCCCAATTGGAACCTTCCAAGCTTGGAAAAGCTCGGGGAGAGAATGAGGAAGTGCCCAACAGCAACCCAAAAGTTTAATCAGCAGTGTTGTTGAGTGTGTGGTTTGTGGAGATCGTGAAGTTTTTGTCTCCTTCTCCTTCATCAGTCGAGTTGCATGACAGCTTGAAGATCCACCTATTAGTGTTGAAGATCAAGCTGATAGAGTTCCTTACCAAACCAGTTGCAAAAGGAAGCAAAATATGGTGTTTAGTCCAAGTTGTTACAAAGTATATATGCATCAGCTTTCCGGAGATATCTTAGGCTTGCTGATTAAGTTTCCTAGTTTGAGTAGATATCTTAGGTTGTACTCTTATAAATGGCCATTGACTATTCTGAATGAAATAACCTAAGAGAATTGAGTCCAAATCATTCTATTGAGATGTAGTTTTTAATTTCAATTTTTACTTATATATGAAAAATCAGACTATGTAGCAAAAAACCCAGTGGCTCAGATGAAAAAAATTATATAAGGAACTGCTGACAGTAACAACGGAAATCTCACCAATCGTTGGGTCTTCAAAAAATTTCTATAAATCCCCACCAATAATAGGCGACCCTTGTTGTAGAATATTGGCCTGAACAGATCATAGATGGTGGGGCCCACAAAAGATTGCAGCCATTGACGAGTCAGCATGATGAATTAAGAAAAGACCTTAGAAAGGTCTCATAATATATATATATATAGATAGATAGATAGGGAAATGCTCCTATGAGAGCATCTCTCACCTTACTTTGAGAGCTAGGGTGGGGCCTTCACATTTACGTTGTTGGCTTTTGATATGGATGCAAGGGCCCCCGCCCTAGCTCTCATAGTAAGGTGAGAGATGCTCTCATAAGAGCATCTCCCATATATATACATTTATATATACATTCAATCCCTCTGAGGGTGTAGACGAATGTGAGATCCTTCATTGATGTCTGGCAACTGGCAAAAATGATGGTGGTTCTTTGTCGAAGCCAGCGAGCTAAAGGAGAAAGCCAAATCGAGAAAACAAATTCTAGATCATGCTATTAACTGATGAAGATGGGAACCGAGAAACCTTGATAAAAAAGAGTAACTGGAGTCGCAAAGATTTCCCACCCAAACAGCGACGATGGGAAGATTGATGCCGACCATGATCGATCGTCTCTATGATCGATGGCAGGAAGATGGTTTGCTTCATGATGTCAAAGGCCTGAATTGAGAAACTGACTTTCTGAAACCTTCCGGTCTTTGAAAGTACCAAGATTTCCGAATGAAGAAGATAAAGTTCTGAATGGAGAAGATGGTAATGCTGGAATCTTTGAATGCCAAAGATCTCCAGGTTTATTGCTTAGATCCACGAAACCCCTAGGGGCTCTGATACCGTGAAATAGAGAATAAAGGGAACAGTTGTAGTGAAAATTGTGTCTTCCCTTTGAGATTGATTGCCCATTTACCATTCAATATTGCTGGTGTGATGGCTACAGTCAAGGAACAAATATATTGCAATCAAATAAATTGAATATGCTAGCTAACAAAATCTCTGAAGTATAGTAATATATACTGGCTGACTCAACCGATGTGTGAAGATATGCATGATCTTGTGGGTCACCTGTGGATTTGTAGGCCAAATGGGCCTGGGTCACTATTTACAATCTGATACTTAAAATTTTCTTATGCATCACTTTCTCCTTGATGTTTAATCTTCCTCTTCCAAAATGGTATGGCATGCTGATGGTTGATTCTTTGACTTCCGCAGTTGATGAAAAGATTTGGAAGGTAAAATCTGCACTTTCGGACGCAGTAAAAATGGGATATATATCTCCCAAGTTATATGAACTTTTGCAAATTTTTCAATCATTTGGGTAAAGACTAAACCTTTCAGATTTCTTTCATTGACCAAAAAGTTTTGATGAGTGTTTCTCACTTAATACTTTTGGCTGCAGAGAGTCTAGGCAAGTACATTGCCTCATCTTTGTAGAAAGAAAAATTACAGCAAAAGTAATTCAACGTTTCATGGAAAAACTCAATTTTCTGTATCCTTTAACGGTTTCATATTTGACTGGGGTGAGCTCTTCAATAGATGCATTAAAACCAAAAATGCAGAAGAACACTTTGGAGTTATTCCGTTGTGGAGAGGTATTTCTAGAACTCAGTTCCATAATTCAACTTGAAGTTTATAGCCTGTTTGTTTTTTTTTTTCTCCCTCTATTTAATACTAAACGTTTTCTATGTAGATGAATATATTGTTGACCACTGATGTGGCCGAGGAGGGAATTGATGTGCATAACTGCTCCTGTGTCATACGTTTTGACCTTCCAAAAACGGTTCGTAGTTATATTCAATCACGTGGGCGAGCTCGACAAAATGATTCTCAATATATTCTCATGCTTGAAAGGTGAAAGTGTTACATTTAATTTCTTTTGGTGGAACAAATGCACTCTTACATTTTGTATAATTTTCTGTCTCCTGTTATACGTCCATGGCATCTTTGCTCTCAATTCTAACGGACTAGATTTAATTTGGTAAATAAATTGTTGGCAGATTCCACATTTATAAATGAAGAGAATATATATATATATATATATATAAGGAAAGTCTAAAAATTCGATACATATAGCCTTATTAATGATCTGAAATGGGTTAAACCGGGGAAGTTATCCTCAGATAACTTGCATCATTAGGGCATAGGATACAAGCCATGACTAAATGAATCAGCAATTTGTTTGGTTTAGCATTCTGTATAGACAATAGATCGGGACATATTTCAACTATCCAGTTTTTTTTATCTGGTAGGAATCATCACACATGGACAACACTAACAAAAAACTCTCCATAACACTTCAGTTGCTCTCGGTTGTGTGAGTGGTTAAACTGCCTCAATGGATTCCCACAATTCCTAAGCTGTATCAGAATATTTGAAGCTTCCCGCAATTCCTTCTTCCATTGAGTTGAGGATCTAGTTCATGACCAGCATATTTTCAACAAGGTCAATTGGCTCTGCTACTAGTTGATCATATGTTCCCATCTATGCCTCTAGTGATGCTTCAACCTTCGTCTCTGCTGCTCCTGCCAGGTATAGAACCAACTAAGGGTACTGGTCCTGCTTGCTTTGGTTCTGCTCCCAGAAACCCAGTCTGAGTACTTTGGATCCTCTGTTTTCGGTTCCTTAATGCTTAGCCAAGTCTTTTTGATCCTCCAATAGCCATTCTGGCTGATAGGCCTAAAAAGACTTGGTAGTGATCCGCACAATAGGATTAACAACACCAGGAAGTTGTTGGGTGGTGGGTGCTGAACTTTCACCCTGTTCATAACTCATCACAAATAAAACAGGAAAACAAAGTAACCTTATCAAACCCACTTGTTCCACTCTGAACTTGGCTTGACCAGTCCAGCTTTGGCTGACTCAGCTAGATTGTCTAACCAGATTTCCATTCTTACATTTTAGGAGAAAAAAGCCAAAATCAAAGATATGGCTGATATTGGTTGAACAGTAGAGACAAATATATATATATATATTTTGAATGGTTACTTTCATTAAAAGGAGCAAGCAGTACAAGAGAAAAGTACTAAAAGCAGAAGAACACAAAACAGAACAAACTAAGGCCCTATCATAGAAAAGGCCACCTCTTTCCAATGATACACAATTTGATCTAATGAGTAGAGACTAAAATATGCTTGATGAAAATTGAAATTTGGAACTTGCAATTGATATGGAATTTATGTTGATTTTTCGGAAGTATATTTTGGATTTGTCTTACAATTTTTTCAATATTTTAGTTATAAGAGTGTATGTGTTTATAAATCCATTAAAAAACTAATTTACTAATTGACCTGGGTAAGCCACTGAAAAAAAAAAAAATGAAAAAAAAAAACCCCAGACTCTCCTGGTCAATCAACTGGTTTGGGAAACTATTATGATAAATTCTGAGTGCCTTTGGGTACTCGAAGTTTGTTGTTGCTTTGTTTATGGTCTTTTCTTGTACTTTTTAGTTTGTTGAAATTGATTGTTGTGATTTGAGTTCTGAAGATAAATATGGATGCAGGGGGAACATTGAGCAGAGGAATCAGTTATTCGACATTATCAGGAGTGAACGTTCTATGACAAATACTGCCTTGAACAGAGACCCTGATATTAGTATTTCTAAACTTTGTTGCAAAGAGGACACGAATGCCTATTTTGTTGAGTCAACTGGAGCAACAGTTACTCTAGATTCTAGCATTAATCTTATCAAGAAATACTGCGAGAAGCTCCCTGGTGATAAGTACGGAATATGCTTGTCCTTGTCAAAGCCTTCGCAATAGCATGTTTCACTTTCCATTCTTATTATGATTTTGATTTTTGATATATATATTTATATATTAAAATCATACTTGAAACTCATTTTTCATCGGATGTCCTAATTTAATGTTTTTCCTTAGGTACTACACTCCAAAGCCTATTTTTCAATTTGCTTTGCATGGAGGTTCTTATGAGTGTACATTAACATTACCTCCCAATGCTGCATTTCAAAGGATTGTCGGTCCTATGTGCAGAAACTCTCACTTAGCTAAGCAGCATGTGTGTGTAGATGCTTGCAAGAAGCTGCATCAAATGGGAGCTCTTGATGATCATCTGCTCCCTTCAGTTGAAGAACCTGCAGAAAATGATCTTGTAGAAAAATCCAAGGGGTCTCCTTCAGGTGCTGGTAGGGATGTCTTTACTTGACTTATACTCATAATGATTTGACACATGTTAGAAATCTTAGATTATGCTGGTTAACTTAGAGCTAGGATATCACACATACTCATCTGAATGCTTCCAGATTTTTTACACATACTAATCACCTAGTATCAAGGGCATTGACATTATATTCTATTAAATTTGTTTAGCTATATTGTGTAAAATTGTAGATGCCCTCGATAATTTTTTTTTATTTTTTTTATTGATGTTATGCTTAGTCTGTATTTCAGCATATTAAGATTCTGTGAATGTTGTATTCATATTTCATGCTACACATTATATGATGTATGAGAAATGTTGGTCCATACTCCATATTGCCAATAGAAAACAGGACTCCATCCAGGATTGCTACATTCCTATTTCTTCAAGCAGGTCCATTGTTTATTTGCATTGAGAAATAGCAAATTTTTTTTTATCAATTGAGAAATAACAATTCCCTGCTTAGGTTTTGCAACTTCAATTCCCAAAAAATATTTTAGATCCCAAACATCTTGAATTTTATTATTCTTCCCTAGATAGATTTTAGATCCCAAATTTCTCCCCTAGACTACTGTTTTCTGGTTCATCACTGCTATGAGCTACAATATAATCCACAACAACGTATATGGTTACTCTGTCATTGTATGTTTTCACAACCACTGTATAATTTGCTTGACACCGTTATCCAATCCGCAACATTGCTAAGCTAAATCTGTCAAACGAACCACACAGTGACTGTTTTAGCCTGTGTAAGGCCGCCTTTAACTGACCACCCTTTCCTTGGCCTTTTTGTACTGATCCAGGTGGTGAATCTGTTTATACTTATTCTTGCAGTTCACAATGAAGAAAGACCTTTTGTACATCTAGCTGGTACAATGGTCATGAAAAATTAGCCAATACGGATAAAATTACCTTATCGAGTTTAGATTAGCTACTGTAGAGAAAGCCTCTAGATAGTCAATACTATGGGCCTGTGTCAACCCTTTTACCAATAGCCTAGCTTCATGTCTTGGAATGGACCCATCTGAATTGTGCTTAAGAATATATACCACTTGCAACTCAAAGCATGCTTTTCTGCTCAAAGATCTATTAAGTCCCATGTGCCATTCTTTTCAGGAGCATGCATCTCATCAACAGTAACATCTTTCAACTTAGGGTAAGAGTAAGACGACCTTAGAGAAATGAGTAGGTATGTATTATCAAGAAAGCTATAGTTGAAGCACCATCCAGTTGATACGATTTTGGAACGTATACCTCAGGCAAACGGCCCTTGTAACTTTCAATAGATGTCTATTTCTGCCTTTTTGTACCCCATTCTACTCCAGAGTATAAGTGCATGATGTTTGAGACTACTCCATTTTTTAACAAACATTATTGAAATTTGTTAGAACGATATTCTCCTCTGTTGCCTGACCTCAATTGTTTGTTTGATTTTACCATCAAACTGTGTACCAACCGTTTTGAGAATTTTTTTGAACTTCAACGATAAATCACCACATGATTTCATGAGATACATCCACACATATTTGATAGCAAATGGGGATGACCATGAATACAAGGGGCATACCAATCATTAGTATGAATTAACTCAGAGAATACTTCCATTTTTTTAATGATAACTCAAAGAATACTACTGTTCCGATTGATAAAGTTCCTGCACTCCTTTGCAAATTAATGAGAATCATAATATTTTTTTCTTAATATCACTCCGAATATTTTTAAAAACTAAAAAACATGTTTAAGATTTTGAATAGATGTATGGTCAAGACACTGGTGCCAAAGTAAGACACTCTAAATCTAATGATGACTTTAGGCTCGATGAACTTTTCTACACGGGCTCCAATATGTAGAGACCATTGTTTTCAGAGTGTCGACACTAATTGTTTGTTGTGTCTTCAGATCCTGAAAGACACAAAGAGACGGAAAAGAGGTGGCACAATAATAATGATTGTTAGGGAATATACAAAAACAAGGTTAATTGAGAATTGGGGAGCATGTAAAATAATGGATGAGGATAACTCAGATGAAACGTTAATAGATCCTTCCCTTGTTACTTGTATGTTGCTACCACTAGCAATCTGTACACTCCCACTAGTGGGCGGAGTGTCGGACTGAAACTATGTACACATACCTGTCATGTGGTCCATGCCCCTTGTCAATCATGCCCATCATGTGCAGGCCCAACTGGGCCCTATACTTGTATTGTAGTTTGATGTTGTATTCTAGTTAAGCTACAATTAGTAAAGTTGAAACTTATGTACTCTTTCTATATTAGGGTAGCTACGATTTAGGGAGTACATAAGTTCTAACTTTACTAATTGTAGCTTAACTAGAATACAAGATCTAACTACAATACAAGTTTTGGGCCCAGTTGGGCCTGCCCATGATGGGCGTGATTGACACCCCTGAATCAATTACTCAGGTTGGAATTACATACAAATAATATGCTAGTGCAGCAAGATCACAAGACTACTATTTGTGTAGATGATGGACATTCAGGGCCATTCTAACTAATGGGGATGATA
The DNA here is from genome assembly GCA_029852735.1 of Persea americana. Lineage (NCBI taxonomy): Eukaryota > Viridiplantae > Streptophyta > Magnoliopsida > Laurales > Lauraceae > Persea > Persea americana. Next base: position 79,878,730 of record CM056810.1, read on the forward strand.
TAATCCCTTTCAGTGCTTGAAGCCTCTGACACAGCTTGGAAATTCTACATGTAAATCCTTTTTTGGTGGAAGCTCTTATTTGTTAAAAAGGATGCTTGTCCTTGAGTAGCTATATCATTTCATTTTTCTGTTGCAGCTGAATAAGCATAAACAGCGTGAGGAGGCATTCAAAACCACGGTGCAACCCATATCCCCGACCTACAAAATCCCAACGAGTCTCTTGTATATGTCTGTTCCTACCACAATGAGTGCAATGAAGTTTGTATCCTTCAACATTAGAAAGTCCACTACAGGCTCACCCGTCCTCTCCTGTATGCGCACCACCTCTAGAACTATGGCCTTGTCCTCTACCACCTCCATTTGTATTACTAGGAAGTAATGAAAGATCTTGAACTACTTGTGGAGATTTTTTAATTGACATCACTTGCTTGATTATTCCTTTTACCCTGAAGTGAGACAAATATTGTTCCCAAAGGAGGTAATCCTAAGTCCTAACTAATCACCTGTTTGGGTTGACACCACAGTAATTCAAATCAATGTTGTTCTTCTAGTTGTTCAGCTCGCTCGTTTGCATAGTGTTGCCTTCGAATATGATACAAACTCAGTTCACGCCACATCTCCTTGAATCTAGCATTGTAATCTCCAATGGATAGGGTGGATTGGTTTCTTCGTTTTAATGCTGCTATTTCTTTAGTCAGATTCTTGTATTATTCTTTTCAAGAGCATATAAGCTGCCTCAGTTGAATCCCAAAGCTTTTTACGGCAACCCTAGCTTTTGTAGCCATCTCTAGTGATGAAAAAAAAAAAGCTCCTTTAGATGATTGGACAACACTTCTTGACCTCTACCAAGAAGGAAAACTCAACCAAAGAACTAAAACAAACTCCTAGGATGTTTACACAAACATCCAACAAAGAAAGGAATGTTTCCCGCTTTCCCTTGAACCCACACTGAAAACCAGCATATAAGTTCATAAACCCTGATATGAAATTCCGTGCTTACTGCTGCACCACTGCTGTCCTCCTGGCTGCAGAAAAACACCCAAAAACTTCAAACAACTGCTACTGCCCTTATGGGTCCAGGGTGCTGGCATCGGCTGTACTGTGCTGACTTCAGTTTCTGAAAACCCAAAAAAATGAGAAACCACTCTGGAAACTGGTCCCTTTGAGTCTCCTTCGAAACCACTGATACCAAGTCGGAGTTTTGGATTAAATGTTATTTAGGTTTGAATAAGGAAAGTTCTGGATAACATGGAAAAGCAGGTAATAGAAGTTGAAGATAAAGGCGAAAAGAAGAAAAAGGAGGAGAATTGGATGATTGTTCAACCTAGGGTTAGGACTTAGGCAGCCATCTCTATGAAATTATATTATTAAGGGGGTGTTTGGATAACTGTATAATATAATATCACCAAATTTGAATATTGTAAGATTTCACTATCACATAATAAAAATAGTGTCATATTATAATATTGCGTCACTTATGGTGTTTGGCAATTTCTATGAATTTCAATATACTTATAAGGTATTTGGCAATTTATAAAATTTTCACTAGATGATGCACCGAAAACAAGAAACAAAGAGAGAAATAGGGATGAGAGACCTAGAGAGAACCCACTAATTGGTACTCACGCGGGAGTGATATAATATTGGTAACCAGCATAGGGCCTATCTAATTAGGAAATGATTAAACTAAATGTTAAAAACCACGAGTAAATATTGTTTAATCAATGTGGGTCTACATGTTGGAAACCACACCTTAATACATCTAATGTTTATTATAACAGAGGACACTATCAAGTGTTTGACATCGTGTTGAAGAATCCATATATGAAAAATCAATGTGGGACCCATTTGATGTTAATAATCATATTAACAAAGCTAATTATAATAATCACTAGGGGTACACTAAACATTTGTAATGAACATGATTACAATCACACTGTCCAATATTGGTAATGAATATGAGACCCACCTACTGTTGGTAATAGTAGTGGAAGTCACCTAATGCAACATATGTAGGATCCACCTAATATTAATAATCAACAAGGGAACTATATAATTATGACAAGGCTATAGGTCTACCCACATAAAGTTTATAAACATGGAAGGGTCCATTTGAGTCGTAGTGGGACTCCTATAAAAACCATCAATGTTAAAAATTGTAATGGGCACCATGGTAGTATTTGCTAAAGAACATCTACTTGTGTTTGCAAAAACTCTGGGCAGTTTTCTTAACGAAAGATTGTTTTATACAGCATATACTTGAATATTTTGATATGAAGGTTTTTGTAAGAAAGTGAGATATTGTAGGATACATTCTAAGTTATCCAAACACTTAGTTTTTAGGTGTGTATTATATTCTAAACTAGGAGATAATATATCAAAATCTTTAGAAATATATGGTTTCCAAACACCCCATAACCTATCCAGAAGTTACAAAAGTCCCCTCATGTTTACAATATTGACAAAGCAGCCCCTGTCCTGTTATGTCTTTAATTATAGAAAGGCCCCCCTCATCTCCCAACAGTAGTGAAAGCCAGGCTCTTGCATGCCCACCTGAGATCTTTCCAGTTGTTTTTTCTTATATATATATATATATATATATGCACCCTATCATCAGCTCGGGCTGAGGATAAGGGTGTCCGCTCAATGGTCTGGGGTCCACATTGATGGGAATTTTTATTTTTTTTGTTTGGGGGGGGGGGGGGGGGGGGTTGGGTTTGATTTGAAGGACACACAGGGGCCCTCCTCTCTACAAAAAAATCAGCCCTATCCTTGAATTTCTATCATCTCCGTCTGGGTCACAAAATTTTAACGGTGTACAGTCCATTCGGATGGGTGTCACTGTCACTCGATCCAACGGTCCAGTTTAATCGGATGGGCCCAAATTTTGGTGGACATGTGCGATTCAGGGGGCCCCTGTGTGTGGTCCATTTGGATGGACCAAACAGTGGGCCCCACACTAGGCAGAGGACAGCCCTCTCTTATCCGCCTGAGCTGAGGAGAGGGCTGGCCATATATATATATATATATATATATATAAGATGCTACATAGGACACTTATTTTTCTCATGATCTCATTTTACTTTATACTGATGGATGATAAAATGAGTGATGTGTACGCCATTAAAAAAAAAAAAGTGATTAACTTGTGTACTTGTTCATTTGTTGTTTATTTCTGCCTTCCAAGTTATGTAATTGTATTGAGGACATTGTTCTTGTATGGGTGTCTGAAGGTACAACAAAAAGGAAGGAACTACATGGGACAACCTTTGTTCGTGCTCTATCAGGAACTTGGGCACACAAATCTGATGGTGTCACTTTGTGGGCATATAAAATGAATTTTGCTTGCAATGTTGCCGGGGAGAATTACTCTGCATTTGTACTCCTAGTTGAGGCAGAGTTAGATACTGATGTGGCAAGTGCAGAAGTAAGACTTCACTTGGTTGATAAGATGGTTGAATCTTCTGTTTCCTCTCGTGGACAAGTCCATTTGAACTCTGACCAGGTAGTATCTTTTGCAAAATATTGTGAAATTGGGTTCATTTTGGTTTTCAGTTCTTTTTCATTTGAGATTCCCAAACATCCTTGGTTGTCTTCCCTGTTTTTCCTGCCAGGTGAAGAAAGCAAAATTGTTTCAGGAATTTTTCTTTAATGCCTTATTCGGCAAGTTGTTTACTGGATCCAGATCCTCTGGAGTTAAAAGAAAGTTTTTGCTTCAAACAGAGAATCAATCACTCTGGACCACTATGAATATGTATCTGCTTTTACCCCTTGAGTCATCAAATAGTTCAAGAAATGAAACTTTAAACATTGACTGGAACGGAGTTACTGCATGTGCTTCGGTGGTGGATTTCTTTAAGAATCATTCCTTCGTAAGTCCTGACTCCCGATCTAATGGCAATGAGGGAAGTTCATCAATTGATAGTGGAAATTCATCCAAGACCGGGTCTGATGGATTGGATATTATTCACTTTGCTAATAATTCTGTTCAGTTGCACAACCTTAAAAATATGGTTGTTGTGGCCATTCATACTGGGAGAATGTATTCAGTTCTTGACGTAACAGATAAATCCACTGAGAGTCCATTCGATGTGGACTCTGACACAGCACCAGCGGTTTATAAATCCTACTCAGATTACTTCAATAAGAAGTAAGTTTCCTTTATCTTCACATATTGTTTCCTTTTTATCACCTTTTCTCTTCATTACAGCCCTTTTGTCAATACGTTTCTGTTTATTGATACTATGTTCTTTCCAGGTATGGCATTGTATTGAAGCACCCTGGACAGCCGTTGTTGTTGCTAAAGCAAAGTCATAACGCACACAACCTCCTTTCTTCAAAGTTTAACTATGAAGGTTTGTTAATTTTTAGAACTACCTCGACAGGTTGACATCCAGCTTAGTGTTTCTATGACATATTTTATATGATATACTCGTTAGTGTTTTTTTTTTTTCCTTTCTTTTTGATGGGTAATATAAAAATATCATTAGACGTAAGCGTCCCTGCATAGTATATAAGTGTGATGTTGTCCCTACAACACCATCATAGACATAGGTACATTAATTCATTAACTCATCTCTACAATGACATTCTTTTTCTCCAAACCCTCTATAACCAGCTTTTTCGCTATCTAGTTATTCTCACCTTTGATATGATTTAATTCACAACTAATTTTTCACCTTAAAGCCCTAACCTGAATCAACAAAAACTCTAGCAATTAATTACAAGGAGAAAATAGTAGAAAGCTTACCCCAAATCCGCAATGCACCACTTGAATAGTCTTCAATCCTTGGGAGATGCACTCTCAGACCAATCGAGAAGAGAATAGATATTGCAAACTGTGCAATTTAATTGAATAAATTATGAGAAAAATCCAAGACTAGGTTGGGCGTCAATGTGCGTATGTATTTGTAATGCATTTTCATTAAAATATAATCATAAACTACTTTCTAATCCCAGCATTCAATTCCAAAGAATAGAAGGAAAATACCTAATAGAAGTCCTCATTACTTCCCCATAACTTAGGTCAAGAGAAAGAGATGAAAGAGAAAAAGAAAGAAAGAAAATCGTGAATCATCTCCACTTTCACGTGGAGTATATTATTGGGTGGGTATGGCCGCCACTTGAATCCATCTTGATCTTTTCCTGTTGTAGTTTCCTTGGTTGCCAACTCCAATGATAAGATTCCGTTACACTTTCAATTAAGACCTCAAAAAGGAAAGGAAATCAAGACAACACAAATTGATTGTTGCACAAGCGTTATTGGATGTTCCTATTAAAGGGGATTTTGGGCATAGTTGAGAATTTTGTTTTGGACCCCATTTCCGTTTGGGCTTCAAATCGAAATATTTCGGCCAATTGAATTTTGAAAAGACATTTCAGAGTTGCATTTTGGAAATAATATAGAAAATATATGATATTGAAAAAAGATTAAACAATATTAAAGTTTAAATTGAAATTTAGTTAGGTCCCATTTCCTATTAGAGTGAATTTCTTTTCTTTTCTTTTTTTGTTATGCTATTAGAGTGAATTTCTCTATGGCCCTATTTCCTATTAGATTGAAATTTGTCTGGGACTCTTCATATTTTAGTGAAATTTAGCTAGGGCCTATTTCCGATTAAAGTGAAACTTAGAGGGTCCGTATATGAATGCGGCATTTATTTGAAACCCTTTATATTGTTAATAGGTGAGCCCCGAGCCCCATTGTGGAGCCCATGAATTTCCACTAAACTGGATTGGGATTCTATAAAAGGGTGAAAGATTCATTTCCGGTTGATTGAAAATTTCTAGAATGGCAAAACCCTTTTGTCGCTTTTATCCAGGGCAAAGGAAATAATGCAAGGGAGTGAGATCCCCCTTTCCTCCCTTTTTCCCTCCTTTCCTTTAACCTGCACCCAGCCCCCTCTGTCTTTTTCTAAAAAAAGGCTAAAACTCTGGATTTCTGTTATTTCAGCCAGAACTTTTGATTTCTTCCAAAATCTGGAATATCAGGACCAATATTTCAGATTTCAGCCAAAACAGTCTTAAATTTCTGATTTCGGCTGATTTGTTCCAAAATATGGACCGAATTTTTTGAATGAGGTATTTCGGTTCCGTCCATTGTCCAAACCAAACCGATTCTCACAACAATGACTTTGTGTGCCACTAGTTGTACTTGCAGGACCAACAACACAGCTGGATTTGTGAACTAGAGTTGGGCGCCCATTATGTGCCTGGTTTTGAGTGAGTTGAGCCTGATTTTGGGTCATGATCATGTGTTTCCAATCCATCACATTGTTTTTCATTAATTATGCATTATTGATCCCCTTAATTGATGTTTGAATTCATAGATGCCATCAATTGATCCCTGTTTTTTTTTTTTATTTGCATCCATATTTGGCCCTTTATTCCATTTTTTTACCCAAATTTGTTGTACTTTGGCTGATTACCATGGATGTTGAGTTCTTGTGAACGATCAAGTCGATCCAAATAATCAAAGGCTAGATCTGTCACATACTCCCATAGGTCTTCACCATGGGTTCCTAAACCAGTCCCCTTCGCTTGAGAAAGACTGGACCTCCAGTCAGCACTAGCATCTCTTCTCTTGTATCACTTTATTTTCTTCCGCTTAGACTTCATCTCTAACATTGGATCTTCTTTAATCTTTAGATTTGGATGCATCAGATCATTGGACATCACATTATGGACATGATGTACATCGTGATCATCTGATATCTTGGAATCTAAGGTTTCATCTCTTGCATGTCCATCTCATCTGAGTCCCCTAAGATCATCCGCACCATCCAACGAAGCATTGATCAAATCAACTCCATCTCAAAGATAATCCACCAGATCCACGAGTACATCATCAGGGTAGTTGTATTAGATTGTCATCAAAATCATCAATCTTGGATGAATGTTGTGAAATCATTGGTTTACATCATCTTAGTGTCACTCCAATTAGCTTTTTGATTCTTGCATCATCAATTAGTTCATGGAAAATCATTCAAATTGGGTGAAGTGGGACCTTGGACCTGAAAGTGTGGCATTGATCACAAGAGACTTCTCCCCAAGATATGATGTGATCCTTTCCGCATGGGCGTATTATCTTTATTCTTTAATAAAAGTATATGTAGAATTTTACCATCAGGCTCCACAGCGTATCGAGTTAAAAATGGCACACATCCATTGGAACCAGATCACACCAAACTCTATGGTATTGTTCCCAATGGAGAAAGGAACCAAACACCTTGTAGTCAGAGTGTGCCCATTCCCCCTTTTGAACCATGATAAATTATACCGAGCGGGGTGTCTCTTACACATGGCGGCCTCAACTTATCAATGGCATGAGAAGCGATCACATTCTCGCAACTTCCACTGTCTATATTTAGATGACACTCACGGTTTTATATTATGAGAAATAGAAGCATCTGGAACAGTTTATAATCAAATAGGGAAAAAAAAACCCTCAAGAAAGGATTCCGGAAAAGCCAAAGTGTATTCCCGAAGAAAGGAGAAATAAAGCCATTACTCTCTCCAAATCCAGCAGAGACAAAGGCTCCCCCGTCAGGTGTTCCTACTACAGATGAGGCTGATCTTGATTTACCAATTGTTTTAAGCGAAAAATTGAGAATCATATTAGTGTATTATCGTTTTTGTGTTCCTCTTGAAGGCATAAAGGGTATTTTTGTTTTCATTACACTTAATCCTCGAATGAGAATTTCAGAGAAACTCTCCATCTAACCCTCCGTCTTCTCCCTCAATGTCTTGCCAAGGGATTTGCATCATTATTTGCAGACTTGCATCTCTGAAGCCCAAGCTCCAGCTGTTGCTGAAGTTCAAGCTGCAGATGTTATTAATGCTAAAAGTCTTGCCCTTGCCTCTTGCCAACACCGAAGCGCAAGCTCGAGCACTTGACTCTCATCCACCATGCACTTCCTCCTCTCTCTTTCTTCCTTGACTTCGTCCTTTTTCTTTCTGCAGTCCAGGTCCTCTTGAGTATCTCACTTACGAGCCTCGCAACTGGGTCCAAATCCTTAAGTGAGATTTGGGAGGATAGGAGAGGGCCAGTTATTGTCAATGGCCCACATTTTATTTATGTGGGCCCACTAATAGCCTAAAAAATCTCATCAGTGGGAACCTTTGAGGACCAGACTCTTCTTTCTGTAATTCTTCTTTTATATTTTTAACCTTGCAGACAAGATATGTTGGCCACAAATTTTAAAAAATGAAATCCATCATGGGTGATGCAGGCCCTAGGGTTAGGGCTTGCGTGGAGAGTGCTGAAGCACGAGCTCGTGCCAAAGCACAATACAAGGTGTCCACAGAGACGTCTCAACTAGGGCACACCTTAGGGATAAAGCCCAAATTCTAATCAACTCTGAAAATCCATTCTCTACAATGATTTAAATAAGAAATGTAACTTCCACCCTAAGAAAACTAATTAAACTAGGAAACTAAATAAATTGGAAACTTAATCCTAATTACAGCCCATTAAAAAATTAAAATCTAATTACATATAATTACGGCCCATTAAAAAACTAAAATCTAATGACATATAATTAGTGAATACAATTTCTAAATCTACTTGAGCCCTTCATATGTGGCCTGAGGTCTATCTGCATCAATGGGCCACGCCTTTCAAATTCAGTGTGCCACTTGGATGCCCAAACAGTTTGGGTTTCTAGGGTGGCAATCGGACATTGATTGAAATATTTCTAAATCCATAGCCATCCACTGCTGATGCTCGAACAATTTGATTTTCTAGGGTGGCACTTGTGGGACAGGTTTGGATTTTTTGGGCATTACTCGGATCTGATTGGACATTTTTTTAAGCCACGCCCTTTGAATTCGCATTGGAGCACATGTATGAAATCAATGGGTGCTCAAACAGTTTGGATTTCTAGGGTGGCAATTGGACTTTGATTTGAAATATTTCTAAATCCATAGTGACCCACTGCTGATGCTCGTGCAATTTGATTTTCTTGGGTAGCACTTGTGGGTCAGGTTTGGAGTGTTTTGGGCATTACTTGGATCTTATTTGACTCTTTTTTCAAAGCCACGGCCTTTAAATTCACATTGGACCACGTATGAAATCAGTGGGTGCTGTGGATGCACAAACACTTTGGAAATTGGATCTTTTGAAGCCTGTTTATTTTCATGGGGGCATGTAAAAATGACATGTTTCATTCTTCATCTAGTAGAATAAAAAATATGTAGTTTCTTAATTATTTCCAATTTTTAAATTTTTTATAATCTCTAAAATATTGGTTATATATTATTTTCACTTTAATATTTTTATATTTTCTAAATTTACATGTATTTTTTTATATTATTTTGAATTCGAAATTCCAGTGAAAAGCTGAAATACTGAATCGCCTGAAATGTTTGAGTTTGAAGTCAAACTGAAATAGGGTCAGAAATGAAGTTGACTAGTATGGTGCACATTGGGCAATCTGTTAATGAACAAATGATCTTCATGCCTATCCTGACTCTGAATGGACAAATGATGTTAATGAAAAATATTCTTTACTAATGGCTTTTGCATTTTTCTTGGATCCTCTCTCATCTCATGGAAAAGTAGAGGCAATCTGTAATATCTAGCTCCTCCGTAGAAGCTAAATATCGTGCCTTAATACTACTTAAAATTATACGGCCAGAGGAGTTGCTTGAGAACATGGGCAACCATCTTTGTCAGCCTACTTTTTATACTGTGATAACAACAGTGATGCCCAGATAGGCACACAATGATGTTTTTCGTAAGCATACAAAACCTATCAAAATTACGGTTCAAAAGAAAAACAAAACATATCAAAATTGACTGTCAACATCATTGCCTATGCTTCATTTCTTCAGTTGCACAACTGGCTGATTCCTCTTGAGTCTCAACTTCCTAGTTGTTTTTCTCACCTGCTAGCAGTCTATCTGCGTTTACCTTTTCTTGTCATCATAATCTCTGTAGTTGTGTTATGTAGTCCAACCTCCTAGTTATTTTTCTCACCTGCTAGCAGTCTATCTGCATTTACCTTTTCCTGTCATCGTAATCTCTGTAATTGTCTTATGTAGTTCAAATTTAACTGTACATTACTATGGATATACATTATGTATAGTTATATATAGGGGATGGCTAGTTACATTGACTGCATCCTAAAATTCCTCTCAATCTCTCATGCTTGATTACGATTTTAAGATTTTTGTAAGCATACGCTACTGAAAGTTCTCGCAGCTGTGCCCCATATGTGACATGTACTTAAAAAGTTGGCACCTGATGGTACAAAATATAGTAATGGAGTTTATTAACTTGAGAACTGCTGTTGGTATTCACAGATCATTATGTAGGCAGCAAGAGCTCCACCTCATCAGCACTTTATTTTTCCCCACAATCAGCGGAGAGCTGCTGCTGCTTTGCAAGCAAACATGGATCTAATGGTTGCTTGAAACTGTCTTTAAACAGGCTAACACAGACCCCAGGTGGCTGAATAGACTCTTTAGAAAACCCAATTGACTGCCACCGGTCAAGGTTTCTATGTATTTAATTAGTTGGTCCAACTCCAACTGCCTTGAGTACAACTGCCGCTGCATATATGCAGTAAACCAGGACAGATAATCAGAGTGCTTCTTGAACTCGTGTGAATGATGGTGGAAAGACAAACCAAACCTGAGCTTTGGTCTGTCCAAAGGAGTGGTAACATTATTCCACTCTTGCAGTAAACAAGTAGCAAAGCAGCTGTGAATCTTAATTTTTGAACTGAAGAATTCCAGATTGAGATCGTTTCATGGTATAAAACAAGAACTGATGAAAATCCTACACTTATCTCGTCAAAGGATCAGATAGCATGAACTGGGACGGAGATAGGGCTTTCTCTGAACTTGCAAACAGTCGACTAAGCCCCACTCAATCCAGTTCATGACCTTTGCTTCAATTCTGATAATATTAGTTTGAGCACATCGTCAATATCCACATGCAAATCAGAAGCTCCATTTTCTCCTGTGCACCTGCGCACAAGGCATCAATGCTGCTTGCCACGCGGGAGTTGGGATCCATGCAATACAAAGCGGGGCTCCCGCCTTTGATGATGTCCGGATGTGTGCTTCGGGCTCAGGAGAAAATTTTCCCAACAGCTTCCACCTTTTGTTTGGTTTTTATGAATGTCTACTCTTTATTTTCTTTTCATGACTGTTCAGTTGTGGGTCATTAGTGTCTTTGATGAATAAATTTGATCTGATTTTGCCTACCTTAATGTTGTCTGTCCATCAGCAAGTGGCACCAAGAGTGTAAGAACCCATGAAGCTAGTGGTGACAGGACAGCACAAAAGCCAAGGTCCAATGTCCACATGCCTTCAGAGCTTTTAGTCAGCATTGATGTTTCCATAAATGTTTTGCGATCATTTTACCTTCTGCCTTCTTTGATGCATCGCCTGGAATCTCTGATGTTGGCCAGCCAGCTTAGAAAGGAAATTGCCAGTAGTCATAGCAGCTGTCACATATCAAGTCTTCTGGTTTGTCATTGTATTTTTAGTATCTGTGATGTCCATATTTAAACATGCATTTATCTCATGGAAATCTTTCTTTCTTAGATTCTGGAAGCACTAACGACGCTAAGATGCTGTGAAGACTTCTCTCTAGAGCGGTTGGAACTATTAGGGGATTCGGTATTGAAATATGTTGTGAGCTGCCATCTCTTCTTGAAGTTTCCCCAGAAGCATGAAGGGCAATTAACTACCCGTAGGTCATGGGCTGTATGTAACTCAACCCTTCACAAATTGGGAACTGAACGCAAGTTGCAGGTAAGGAATGTTATTGTGATTTCAACCATGTTTTAATGTTCCAAATAATGTGAAATCCATGTATAAACCATACTTTCATTGGCAAAATCATGATAATCTGGTATTAACAATCACTTTTTCATACTCTATTTCTTTATATATTCATATTGGTACTTTTTGCCTACTAAAATCTTGAAATAGAAATCAACAGTCTGGCTACAGATTCTCTTTTCAGCAGGCTAGTAGACAATGTTTGTCTTATCCAATTGCATGTAGTATAATAAATAGCCATTTTATGGAATTATGTTTCTTTTCTTTAAAGATGGATTTTCTTGTCTTCTTTCTATCACTGCATTAATTTAAATTATATTTCTGGTATCCAACATGCATCTCTATTTGCTGATACTTCTGTTTCCACAATTGCTGATTTGCACTCCAATACTCTGATAATATGAACCGTAGTTGTGGGTGCTTGGGAAATTTCCGTCAGTAATGAAGTTTCCTAGAAGCGCTCTACTTCATTGGTTGTTCTCAGTTCACTCTAACATAGTTTTCAGTTTATTCCCAAACCACTCTAAATGGTTCGGGGTTCACCTCTTGCCTACCTAAATCAAGAGAAAAATACCTCAAACTGGCGAGCTTTCTTTGCTGAATCAATCAATTCAGAACTCATGAGTTGGATACAGCAAACTCACTACTATAGTTGCTGAATCAATCAATTTAGAACTCGTGGGGTTGACAGAGCAAACTCACAACTATGGTCAAACTCATCAGTTGATTGGATGCCACTTGACATGGTATGCACATTAGCCTGATTTAACTTAAAGAGAAATTGCTAAAAGTGGCTATGTGGTATGATGGGTGAATCAGTTTGGAATTCATGGGGGCAATGAACAAATTTTCTAGTATATTATTGTTAGTCATGAAAATGGATGCCAAAGAGTTGTAGCATGGCAAACTCATGCACTCTTACTCTCACACCTCTGTCCCTGATCAGCTGAGCTATATAACAGCTGGGGTTGGGTTAAGTATTTAGCTTTAATAAGATGCTCATGGCAAACTTGGCTAAAATCATCCATGTATTAGAAACTGCCTTTTGGGCCCAAATCCTGACTGATCAACAGTGAGCTTTCTGTGACATCTCTTAATAAAGATCTACAAAATTATCTGCCTTGGATAAAGAGAGCAAATACAACTGGGATCAGCTCCTTTGTCCCTGATCAGCTGAGCTACATAACAGCTAGGGATGGGTTAAGTATTTAACTTTAATGAGATGCTCATGGAAAACTTGGCTAAAATCATCCATGTATTAGAAACTGCCTTTTGGACCCAAATCCTGACTGATCAAAAGTGAGCTTTCTTTGACATCTTGTAATAAAGATCTACAAAATGATCTGCCTTGGATAAAGAGAGCAAATACAGCTGGGATCAGGTCCACTCATGGTTTATATTCTGTTTCTACATACATTTATCTTTTGTGCAATGTACTTGAAGGGACTTTTTTTTTGGGGGGTTGCATTATATAGATTTATATGGTTGTGGGTTTTTTATATTTTTAATCTGAATTGAGTTAATTATTCACAGGGTTACATACGAGACAGCGCATTTGATCCCCGTCGTTGGTTGGCACCTGGACAGGTTTCTATACACCCTGTCCCATGCAAGTGTGGAGTAGACACTTTTGAAGTGCCTCTACAAAGCACATATGAAACCGAAGAGACTTCTATTGTGATTGGAAAGGCTTGCGATAGAGGTCACAGGTGGATGTGCTCTAAAACTGTAGCAGATTGCGTTGAGGCCCTTATAGGTGCATGTTATGTTGGTGGAGGCTTAGTTGCTGCCCTTCAAGTGATGAGGTGGTTGCAGATTGATGCTGAACTAGATCCGCAATTGGTTGAGAAAGCCATACAAAATGCATCTCTTTGGTGTTATGTCCCAAAAATTTATGAGATTGAAACGCTGGAAGCAAAACTTAATTACAAATTTTCTGTCAAAGGTCTTTTATTGGAAGCCATAACACATCCATCTCAGCAAGAGTTTGGAGCCGGTTATTGTTATCAGGTACCAATCAATTGAGTTCAATTTGTAACTAGATGGAGTCTATAATGCTTTTCAAGATATATATATATTTTAAATAAAGGTCTGTCAACCACTGATACTGGCAGGTCCCACTCTTCAGTGGCTTAAATTTTCCATCTTGTGGGAGATATCATTGGATGGGTCATTCCTCATAACATTGGATGGAAAGCAGACATCATATTAGACAAGCAAAATAGATAATTAGAGCCAATTTACATATCTGTGGAGGGCAAAAGAAAAAAGAGATAAGAATTAGGATTATTTGATGGGGAAATATTGTGGTGCTTCCATTAATGATACATCCTATCATATGAATGATTTGGGTTCCCAGGAGCTTGGTTGACATGTACAACTTTTAGTTCTAAGAAAATATCTTATGTTGATTTTTACTGCTATAAATATATATATATATAGAGAGAGAGAGAGGAGAGCTACAAAACTCCCTGGGCGCTTTTAAAAAAAAAAAAGGCCCCTTTTCTAATCCTATAAAACTATGACACGTGTCATCATCAAGTTAAATGCGGATAAGAAATTTAAATTTTCAAAAATCTCCTTTTTTTCCTATGTTTCCTATGTGAGGTGGCAAAATCTCATTGGACACAGAAAATGGGGCAAAAACTCCCCTTTTCTAAAAGGGTAGTTTTTGAGAATTCCTCATATATATATATATATATATATATATGAGGAATTCTACAAAATTCCCCTTCTAAAATGGGGCATTTCCCCCCTAGATTCAATATAGTGATAAATGGAGCATTTATATATTAAGTGTTTATTGTTGTTGATTCAAATGAGGCATTTAATAATGCTTTTTCGACAGGGGCATTTAATGAGAAATTGGTGATTATCCTTTGAGGGGACCATTGTAAATAAAAGATTCAAATCAATCAAAATAAAGGGCTTCAACACTTGTGAATTGCATGAGAGGGCCCCACTTATGAATTTTTAACGAGAAGCATTGCTATAAATCCAGAGTTTTGAACTTCTCACTAAAATACAAAATGTTTGAAATTACAAATATTATGTGAACTAGCATTTAACTGAGTTTCACTTTAATAAGAGTAAGGCTCACCACTAGATTTTACAAGAGTACCCCCACCCATAGAGTCTAAACATAATTTTGTTAGAGGTTCCACCTTTAGTGTCCTACCATCTGGATATATTGAGATAGAAAATTGTAAGGTAATTTGAAATAAGAGAAAAGATAGGAATGTTAACTAATCAGTCAACCTTAAATAGGAGGAAGAATTGGTAGTTGTCCAAAGCATTTAATTTCTTAGTGCAACAAAACTCAACTTTGAAAAGGAGAAAAAGTAGGGAGTTGTTCAAAGCATTTGATTTCTTAGTTGGACGTGAGCAACAACATGGGAGAAGTATTCGATTTCTTATTGGTCTGATGGAAGGGGTGTTTCTCTTTTCAAAACGCCTGGGCGCCATGTAGCGTTCATCTACACACACACATGAAAGTAATAACTTATTTTATATATCCACTTTTTAATTTCTATTTGGTGATCTTCTACAGCGGCTTGAATTCCTGGGTGATTCTGTGTTGGATCTTCTTATCACAAGACACCTGTTTCAAAGCCATTTAGACATTGATCCTGGAGAGTTGACTGACTTGCGCTCGGCTAATGTCAATAATGAAAATTTTGCTCAAGTTGCTGTCAGGAATAATCTGCAACCGCATCTGCAGCATGCTTCTGGATTTCTTTTGGGGCAAATAACAGACTATGTTAAGTGTCTTTCAGAGTTTAATAGCAATCAGAATTCACTGTTATCTCTTGGAGGGTCCAAAGGGCCCAAGGTTAGTCTTTATTCTATAGTTCCTCATAGACACAGGAATCGGTGAATGCATTCCAATAGTTCTACACCTTTTCATCTCTCTAATCTAATACTTGTGATTTTGTGCTGTTAATTAAACCTTGACATGGGTTTCCTCTTATTCATCATTCTTTTTAAGTGCAGGTTCTTGGGGATTTGGTAGAAAGTATTTCAGGGGCAATACTAATTGATACAGGGCTTAATGTAGAGCGAGTCTGGGAAATATATGAGCCACTACTTGCACCTATTGTAACACCTGATAAACTGGAATTGCCCCCACTGCGGCAATTAATCGAGTTATGTGATCATCTCGGATATTGTATAAGCAGAAAATGTACGAATACAGGAGAAAAGGTGGTTGCCCAGCTTGGTGTGCAGCTGAAGGATGTCCTATTGCTACGACAGGGATGCGATAGGAACCGAAAGTCCGCAAAAGCTCAAGCAGCTCTTCAATTATTGAATGACTTGAAGGTTTGTTAATTCACCTCTTAATATCTGCATGCTTTGTTTCTCAAGTCTGATGGCGATTTATTCCATTAGAGTTCTTCAATAAATTAATGGAAACTATTGTTGCCCTTAAGAGTTTCATGCACATGCTTATGTTGATGATCTTGGACTTTTGTTTCATATTTGATAAAGCATTAAGGAGCCTTGAAAAAAATTAGTTCACAATATGTTTAAGCATTTTTTTTTTTTCATTTTTAGTATGAAATTGAGTTTGTTATGTATACTTTTAACAGGACACATGTTAGAAAAGAATTTAGAAGTGACCAAATGACTTTGTTCTTTGATGTCACTGGTGATTGAAAAAAATTAGCACAATCTTCAAGTTGTGCTTCATACCTCAAGATATTAAGATCCCGGGACCTGTGGGTTATGCGCTCACCACACTTTCACTAACACCACTGTGATTTTGTACACCATATTAAGATCGTGCATACTACTATACTTAATGAGAACGACTCAATTCAATACACCTCTCACCTCTTGTTCACCATAATGTATTCATATCCATGAATTATTTTAGTCAACAATTAGTTTCAATTACCCCAATTAAAGGGATACTTTTAGAGATGTTATTTATACACAGTGATATATTCGAAGAATATAAAAGGGGATGCTCTCACCAATTGAGAGGCACCTAAATTCATTCAAATCATCTAGTATTCTGTGGTCGATCTGTCAAGATATTGCAAGAAAAAGGTTTCTCAATTAGATACTGTGCAATCTTGAGTTGAAAGGAAGATTGCCAACAAAAGTTTTTCCCATTCTTCAGATTCCGATCTAGGTTATGCTCTGCAGCTTTGCATGGCTGATTGCAACAATCAGATCTCTTCATGGTTGAGTGGTGCCACTACTGATATCATCACTATCTGAATTTCTTTTATTTCATGAAGGTCGCCCAGGTGTGGAGATATTTATGAAGATTTTTTGGTATTTTTAAGTGATCCGAAGTACTTCTTTTACACAATCTTCCATTTGATTGATTTTCTTGCTGCTTCCCATCAAGACCGTACAAAATTCTTAGTTTTCAAGATTTCTATCTGAGAATTACTCTGAGTACGCCGCTAATTGGGACATCAGTATTTGATGTCTGATCTGATTTTGAGACCCATTTGATTAGGTTCGTGGCCCATCTAGTGAAGCAGGTCTGGAACACCATTTTCATGGTGACAATTTTTTAAGAATTTTTTTCTTCAGTTTGCTAGTGTTTGGTACAGATAACATCTTATTTGATCAGGTTGAGACCTTTGAGCTCTTAATCCATCATTGGATTATAAGGTGACCATAGATCAGTCTTTGGATCTCTTTAAAAATATTCACAGACCGTAGATCAGTCATTGGATCTCATAAAAAAACTCACGGTTGATTAATCAAGGCTTCCATAGATAAATCTGATGTTTCCCAATCAAGTTCATGAGTAAAAACTATTATGCTTAGGAATTTCATTTTCATATGTATGTGAAAGGGAAAGAGATGTGGGGTCATTGATAGGACATCCTCAAAACTTGTGGGTCCCACTAAATGGGCGCAATGGGAAATCCATGATGATCATTAGTTGGATCTTAAGCTCTGTCGATCCCCAAATTTTCTTTAATCTATGACCCTATAAAACTGCTAGAGACATGGGAGTATTTCAAAAGGCTATAATCAATAAATTTAGGATATGAGGTTCCAATTGGAATATGAATTCGCACAATATACTCAAGGCAATCAAAAGTACTACTCTGAATTTTTAAATCTCTGAACCAAATTTATGGATTTGATTTATGCTACTATTCTCGATGAAGCCTTACCAGCACTTAATACAGTTCATGCCACTAATCATCATTATCAAAGCCTTGTCCCAACTATGTTGGGGTTGGTTACATGAATTCTATTTTTCCATTCCGATCTATCTAGAGCCAAATCCTCGGATAGGTTGCACTTCGTCAGATCTATTGTTACTACTTGTATCCATGTCGCCTTTGACTTACCCATTCCGCTTGGTGGGCTATCAACCTGTATAGAAAAACTTTTCCTCACTGGCGCTGATGTTGAAACCACCTTAAATAGGTCACTTATTTTATCACCAATTGATGCTACCCCTAAATGCTCTAAAAAGCACTCATTTCTGATTTGATCCTCTTGTTTTACAATACATCCACCCCAACATTCTCATTTCTGCTTAACTCATTTTGTGCATGTGTTGCTTCTTGATTGGCCAACATTCTCTCCATAGGTCATAGCTGATCTAATTGTCGTCCCGTAAAATTTTCGCTTCAATCTTGTTGGCATATGTGCCGATAACAAAGCACTCCAAAAGCAAGTCTCCACTTTGACCATCCTGCTTTTATTTTATGTCCTTAATTTCTCCATCCTTAATAATCATCGAGCCAAGGTATCGGAATGAATCTCTTTGTGGTATCTCTTTAGCTTCGATTTTCAGAGTAGTTTCGTGCCACTAATCAATTTGACCAATTTATCATGAAACCTCTCTACAGCAGTGCATGTCATTAACCATCTTCCATCTCCCAACTTGCATCATCAATCTTCTTATCTCCGCCTTTATAGGCACCATCCTCACTCTGATCAACTTCATACCTTCCTCTACCTCTCTGTTTTGTCTAATCTTCCAGCACAAGACCATACATTTGTTTTTTTTTATTGCCTATTCTGCTTGATGTGCTTTCTTAGGATATGCTCCTAACCAAAAGTTTTTTCTTTGCTTTGATCCCTCTGTCCATTGCATTCATACTTCTTGCAAGTTGTCTTTGTTGAACATTAATATTTTTTTCAACGGCAACTAGCTTCTCCTTCCTCTGTAATCTCCTTACTACCTGATTTCTCAGACACCTATTTCATATTAAGGTTGAAACTGGCTATTGTTTATATGTGATGAGGACATCATGAAGACAATGCAGATAAACACCTCAACCTAGAACTTCCTCCAACACTTGATCCTGGTCATGCTCTTCAATAGCTTTGCAGGACTACTCACCCCTCCTGTCCTCCTGGCCATTATGTTTTTTCTCACTCATCTTTGCTATCTTGTCCGTAATTTCTATCCTTAGTCATATTCGCAGGTTATAAGGTGTGATTGTCGGCAACATGCATTAAAGGAGGAACTTGATACTCTTCATAGGAATCACACTTCAGATATGGTTCCATGTCAATCTTCAGCCAAGCCAATTAGTTGCAAATGATCAACTCAAATCTGATGACTTGTATCAATATAAAGCCAGGTTCATAGGTCTTGACAACCAGCAAGAATACAGGGTCAATTATGATGAGATCTTTGCACCCGTTGCTAAATGGCCATGTCAGAGTTATCTTGGCCACTGCAGCATCTTGATCTTAATCTTTTATCCAAAATGGATGTGAAGAATGCTTTGTTACATGGGGATCTCAAGGAAGAGGTCTAACATGCGTCAACCACAGGGGAGCACTATTACTTCCAAGAATAGTGTTTGTCGGTTGCTACGATCTCATTATTGGCTAAAACAAGCTCCACTGGCATGGGTTGAAATTTTTTACCAAACTCTCATTCAAGCCTAATTTGAATAGAACAAGTATGATAAATCACTGACATCTTCATGTAGCAGTTGTCAAGAATATCATTCAGTATCTTTTCAGGACTCTCGAACGGGACATATAAAATCATCCAGATCCAACCTTGATCGTACTGCACTCTGATGTTGACTGGGCTAGCTATCCAGACATTTGCTGAGTGGTGCTATCTTGGTAATGCTTTGATTTCATGGAAATATATGAAGCATGAGAGTCTTCAAATCCTTCCTAAAATCTGAATATCATTTAATGCTCTGATATTGTGGGGGTTGCTTGCTGAAATTGGATTTCCATAGAATTTGGACCACTTGTCTCCATGCTGACAATACTAGTGCCATTTAAATTGCAGCCACCTCTGATGCCTAGATATGGATATGGGTACAGACACAGATACAAAGATCGAGGATACGACACTTCACTTTTGAAAATCTAGGACTAGGACACAGATACGGATACGGATACGAATGTCCTAATTTTTTTTTTTAGATTGCTTTTGAAGTAATGAAATTATCATGTATAGATTCATTTCTAGCAATTTTTTTTAATGTCGAGAAGTAAAAAAACTAAAAGAACTATGTGAAATGAAGGATTTGGTCAGTGGGATATGTTAAACGTGTTTCCTAGAAGTATGAGTGCTGTATCAGGTAGCGATGCAAGTGTCGTATCAGTCCACATGGATACGTGGGCCTTGTGCAAGTGTCCGGGTATCATAGCAGCCAGCCCTTTCTTTATTAGGACAAAACATATTTTACCCTGTTCTAGATAATTAAAAGAGATTTAAAAAAAAAAAAACACCATATTCTAGGATCTTGTCCCAAATGACAAGAAAGTTCTAATGGCAGAAGACTAAAATACCCTTGAAATAAGGAGAAGCTTAGAAGAATGCACTGTAAGTTAGCGCAATATTTTTATCAACGATATCATCAGATCTAGTGTGTTGAAAATTGAACAGAACACTCAAAATTGCAGTAGCTTTTCTTAACAATGCAAGGAGTTTGGTGACAGTAAAAATGGTTTTCTTATTCTCATTATGTATCTAAAATGCGAGCAAGAATGTGATTTTATGTAGGAAATTAGAAGAATGCGACTACAAGTTAGCACGTTACTTCTAACAATGATGACAATAGAGCAGTGAGTTGAAATAGAACATTTCAATTGCAGTCTCTTTTCTTAGGAATGTTGTTTTGTTGCAGGAAAGAGGGTATTCTCATTCTCGCTGTGTATCTAAACGTAAGCAATGTGATCAAAACTCGGTTGATGAGTCCTCTGATATGAATGTGGGCATCAGCATCTCCGTGCCACTAGAAGAAAATGGGTTCATGGGACCTGTCTCATATAAAAGGCAAAAGATTACTGAAGGCGTCTTTCATGTGGCACCATCTGCAGATCCTTCTTTTGCTGAAGATCGGCATCACTCAAAAGAATCTTCTAAGGCTTCTGATGGAAAGACCAGTTTACCAGGTATGAATAACTCCTTATGAATTTGAATTTTCATTTATCGAGATGGAAATCCTGTGGGTTTTTGTTAAATTAAATGTGTCATTATCCCACGAGAAATATAAGACTATGCAAGCCAAACCAATCTTGGGTTCGATGGTACAGCATCACTACATTATTAAGGGGGCAAACCCTTTGCAGGTTCACCTAATGGACCTAATAAATGCCCTGGTGCCCAGTGTGCAGCACATCACCCCAAAACAAAAAACAAAAAAAAGGTATGCAAGTTCTTTGAAGGCTGGAATTGAATGTGGTTATTTCGTCTTTCACGTGGAAGTTGGAACACCTGTTAACTGTTGAAGTAAGCTCATAAATGAAAATGAATATCTAATAGAAATACTATGATGTTGCGATAAAAGAAAAATACCATTATTTGATTGGGGATTTAGGAGGAGCTCCGGCATCTGAACCCTTCCAATAGGGGCAGAAGAAGGTAATTCAACTACGGCCTTAAAATGCCAACTTACTTATGGTTGAGTGATGTTGGCACCTTTGTATCACATGAATCCACAGGAATTGATCCCTGGGTCTCTAGACTCCAAGTCTTAAGTATCACTCCTAACCAGTAGTCCAACTTAGCAGGAAAAAAAAAAAAACCTATTTCCTTAAAATGGGATATTGTGTGGGTTCTCACATTCTTCCATGGTGTTTCCTTCAGTCATAATTAAAGGGAAGCTAACAAGGTGGCTAAGTTGCACCCGTATGCAGCACAATTATATCCCTTCTGATATGCATTGGTCTCTTTTAATTAAATTTTAATAGCACATTTTCAAATGCAAGGAATTTTGAAGAACGATGAATATATTTCGATTAGCCATTTATGTTGTAATTATGACCTGGTGATGCTGCATGTCAGCTAAACACTCCTATATTTTCTGCATTGCCCCTTCTGATGGGAAATCTTTTAAACTAAGTCTTGCTCACGTACTCTTCTTGAAGTTGTGCAGCTAAGAGCTTTTCCTTTGGAAGGCTTGATCTTAGTTCTTGAAAGATTCAGAGATTGGTATTGACTGATCTATTCCTTGGAAGTTATGACAGCATTTCTCAATCTGGGATATTTGAGAATTTTGTCGGTTAACGATGATTTGGGCATCTGTTTAGCAGACTGGAAACAACCATAATATAAAGTTTTGTAGTGCTGCAAGGGCAAGGAATTAGGAGAAAGAATAATGACTTGGATTGAAAAAGCTAGAGAACATGTTAAGTTGTGGAGTTACAAAGACCATAGTCCCAAAAGGTTATGTAAAACTTTGGAGCAGCTTGATTTTCCTGTTTTGTGTTTCTTATCCTTTTGCACTATTTTATGTTTGTTCATTAGAGGTTGGTCTGGCATCCAATTAGAGGCTAAAATTGGTTGGAACTCTTCTTTTGGCAATTGCATCGGGAGTTTTGTAGGAGAGGAGTAGAATAATATAAGGTAAGTGGTCATCCTTAGTGTTGTAGAATAAAAACGTGGAACTGCTAGTGTTTTTTAAAGCAAAAGAGTTCATAGGAATCTCTTATTGTGACCTTGAGAGAGGCAGTTAGCATTGTCATCAAAAGCTCCATTTCATTGTTAAGGAATCAATATGGATCCCATTAAAAATCAGGACAATGAGGCTACCACTGGCAGTAGTTTACTTGGTGAAGTCCGGTGCATCTAGATTTGGGGAACACTATTGAGCGTGATGAAGGCAATACCTTCTTTGTTTCTTGTGGGGAATAAAGAGACTTGAGTAGAGATAAGATTATTGCATTGAAACAAGGTTTTAAATTAATTAAAAATGTGTTCCGGATCCCTTTTAGTGGAGGCAGATGCACCCAATCTATAATATAAGCTGAGCATAAGGCAGTTCTCACACTCATTGGAGATTGAAGTCAATTGTTAAGGAGATGAAAGAATGATATCTACAATGGTCATTGATTTTGTTCATATTCCAAGAGAATGGAGAAGCAGACTCATGTGCAAAAACTGGAGAATCTAAGCCTGATCTAGTGATAGGAAAATTCATAAATATAGTAGTTATACTTTCATGTTTATGTGGCACTCTTATCACCTTAATAGACTATATCTGTTTTGCAGGTTTTTTTTTTTTTTAACTTTCAATGGAAACTTCATTGTTGCTTCTCTAAGTAAAATGACGCAAAAATTCTTGCCTGATTTTGGGGAACTAGACATTAAACCTGATTTGTTCTAGTTGGGTGATAAATGATTGGCCTACTGGTCTCACAAATTACAATAGGGTTGTGGTTTACTGGAATAGACATTTCCCAGAAAACGGCTTCACCGCAATTCTAGCTATGTCAAAGTGGGTTATGAGCCCTTCTCTGATTTTTATTTTGACCATCTTTGTCCAAGTGGATTATGAACCCGTCACTGATTTTTATTATAACCATCTCTGTCAAAACCTTAACTTCCATACTTTTTGTGGTGCCTGTGGCCCCATGGCCCCACCAACAATCCATGTGTTGCTTTACTGTCAAGTTAAGCTTAGCATCTAACTTGCCAGGTCAAATCAGGCTAGCACACTTCACAAGGACGAGGGAAAAAGTAGATTTTATAAAGCCGACCCCTGATGAATGGGAGAGAGTTTACAATGATGTGTTTAAGAACACATCAAATCTGTCTGCAAGCTACGCAAGCATGCCTCCCTTAGTTATGTTTCCTTGTACCAGTTTTCACAGTTTTAAGTTTTACAATAACAGAGACAAGCACCCATGCTTTTGTTCTCATGCATATTTCTAGTCTATTTCCTTACTATTGACATCTTTCAAGAATTTTTTTTAGGCATGCATGGGCACTTATGTGCATTCATGCTGGAAGACAATGATTGAAGCAACCTAGGCTTGGATTATCTCTATGTTCTTACATTTTCAGCCCTCCCTCAAATAATTTTATAAAGACGAAATCACAAATCATATGACGTTGGTGTTTGCAGTCACTCTGTCTATTAACATGGAGAAAGGAGGCCCACGAACCTCTCTATATGACCTTTGCCGAAGGTTACAATGGCCAATGCCCACTTTCCAATCAACCGAACAGAAGTCAAGGTTAGTATATATAGATGACCAATGCTATTGTTTACTTCTCGAGAATATACAGCATATGAATGACAATGGTTTCTCTTCAATTTGGCCTGAATCGCTGCAGAACACCAATGGTAGTGGGCGATGGGAAGAAAGTGTTCAACAGCTTTGTATCAAAGATATCTTTGCACATTCCTAATGTTGCTGTTATTGAACTCACCGGCGAGGCTCGGGCTGACAAGAAGAGTTCACAAGATTCTGCAGCACTCATCATGCTTTATGAGCTTGAAAAGCGAGGGAGATGCATCATCATGAGCTAAGTGTTTATGATTCATTGTTTATAAATGGTCTATTTTTATTGTTACATTTGATCAGAAGCGACTAACCATGCATGAGAGGAAGGGTTTTTTTTTTTTTTTTTTTTGGTTCAGTCTCGTCAGCAGCTACAGATATCTATGTATATGAGGCTAATTATGTTATGCAATTCTAGGGCAGGAGATGTCAGTGCAACTCAAATGTATATTATAGACAGCACTGGATGTTCGATATGTATGGTATCATTTCCAATTAACATTGTCTCTTTCCTCATAATATTATGGTACTCGTGCAATGCCTTGCAAATTCAGTTAAATGGAGCAGTTTATTCCAAAAGTCTAACCTCACCATTAGTTTTCATTGAGTAGCGACATGCCTAAACATTAACCTTATCTATAAGCTCAAGTGAGCTCAAGCTACACGTCCACTTTGGCCTACCTTTGAAAATCTGAATCATTCAAAAGATGCATCTGCCTGAATGTTTTGTTTACCTTCATTAATCCAAGATTCAGTCCAATCAGGCAATCAGCATCACAGATTGGGCAGTTAAAAAGGATAAAATGAGTAAATCCCTCAATGTGTTACTTATTATAATCATCAAAGCCTTATTTTAACTATGTTAGGGTCGGCTACATTAATTCTATTTCAACATTCTAATTTACCCCGGGTCATTTCCTTAAATAGGTTGCACTTTTTTATGTCTTTTCTTTAGATAAGTCCCAATCTTGCATACAATGGGGCCCATGTTATGCATATTCAAACCGTTCATTCAAACTGTCAGTTGGGGTTTTTTTATTGATACCCTAATTGTGGCTCCATTTATGAATACTATTCACCGTTTGATCAGAAGCATTGCAGAAAAGGAATCAAATCAAAATTGTCCAATTTAACAGTGAATATTATCCCAAGTGAAGCAAATGTATATTAGGTAATTCATGAACTAAATGTGCATGGCATAGAAGGTGTGGATCCCTAAAAATTGGGCCTCTTTCATCGAAAATATGTTATGGTTTGGAAGATTATTATTTCTTGCTAATTCAATCGCATTTGTTCTCAATCTAATGGTCAATATTGCCCTGTTGAATGTGGACCATGGATCCGTTAAGGTAGAAATGGGTTGAGTAGTTTGGATCTTCGAAAGGCAGCGCACCCCGCATGCATAGAATTAACTTGGACTACACTTTGTCCTCATCAATAAGGTTGATCTTATGTAATCGCTCCTCATATTGGTACCATCCATTGCCACTTTACCTCTATAATTTGTAATTACACCAAACATGGATTTTCCAAATCCTTTGGGACAGCCTGTGAGGAATCTCTGATGAGTTGGATTCCAAATGTGACCTTAGAGTTTCTTATTTTCACATTGTTAATCCAAATCCACTCAGCCCAACCACCCCACTCTCCATCGAATGAGCCCCGTTAGCATCGCTCATTCCAATCATCTCTGTTGCCCGCCTTTGATCAACCAACCATCTTCACCCTCATTTCTCATGATTAATGGAAACCACTTCAAAATAGGGTTTCAACTTTTACAAATTAGAGAAAAGGAATAGGCATTGACTCTATCTACATGCTTTGCGATGATGATGTTAGTATTTGTTGAGAGAATAAATTACTCTAGTAGTCACATTCAAAAAGTTTTTTTTTTTTAATTTAAAGAAAAAAACTTTATTCAAGACATAAACACAACAAAATAAAACACCAAAAAGAAGACAACCCGAAACATAGGAAGGAGGCAAACAGCACCTCACCCACCGGAGAAAACCATCCCAAAAATTCTTACCCAGTCTAGAACAGGACTTGGCCAAAATGTGAGCAACCTCATTAAGAGTTCTAGGAATAAAAAAAAAAACTCGAAAAGGAAAAACAATGACACTGATGATGAATATCCAAAATGATAGAATTAATGGCCCAATCTTGTATTGTATTAATACTATCGATCACTTCCTTGGCATTAGAATGGGCATAATGTTCGAGAAACCATCACGAACTGCTTTTTCTAACGCAAAGAGCATAGGCATCGCCCCTGCTTCTTTAGCGAAAGATATCTTTGGCCCAAAGTGAGCACCTATATGAAAAGAAAGGTTGTTCAATATCATCACATAACTGTACACAAATTTTTCATCATTAAAATTATAAGCAGCATCGTGAAAATTATTAAAACATTATTAGAAACTATAGAGGGCCATCTTGGGATTTTAGGAGTATGATAGACATCCTTATTGCGCTCTAAAAAGATAGAAGAGGAGCAAGTTTTTTGAACCCGCCTAATAGTGCTAATAGGACAAATAGGGATGCTATTAAAGATAAAATTATCTCTAGCTTTCCACACTATAGATTGGAGCCTTCAAGTCCGCCATTCTCATTATTCAATTTCTTGAGAGACTTCCACCATTCTACTATCTCCATATTCCTATTTGAGTGAGAAAAGAAACCAAGATTGAAACCAAACCAAATTGCTCTAGCATGATCACATAAAAAGAGGGCATGTTCCACAGTTTCCTCCTCGAAGTCACAAATGAGTCATATCGTATCGATGATCCCATATTAGTTTTGGGACTTAGCCATTTCCTGACCAGGATGGCTTTACGGAGACATTTCCAACCAAAGAGAAGCACCCTTTGGGGCACTTGGATTTTCCAAAGCTTTTTCCCATCCACCATGTCAATACTGCTAATATTATTAGACAAAGAAAGAGTTTTGTAGATAGTTTTAGTAGAGATATTTTCATCTTTTGTAATGGGTCAAACTCTTGTCAATTGATTCAATCTTTGGGATGTAAATACTAATAATATCTTCCACGTTCTTAGGATTGTCAAAGACATTTGAGATCAAGGAGAATTCGTAACAATTCATAATTCCTTTTGTTTTCAAAATTAGCTCAAAATGAAATGATTTTCTTGAGATTTTGTGTGGTAATAATAAGAAAGGAAAAGACATACAAATAACAACTTACATTGTGACAACCTCCACCTGCCTTTTTATTTTTACAAATAAACACTTCTATAATTTAAGCATCTCGGCTAACAAATCTGACATCCAATAAATGGCCAGTTTTCAACTAATTGAAGCAATCTCCCCGAATTTGTCCCAAAAGAATAAACATTAATCGCAGCTCACCTTAAAGTGCCAGTGATCGACCCTGGTTTTAGTGGAGTATATTTGGAACATGTCATGTAGTGGAGCACATAGCACTCGAGTGGAACACTGGTGGAAGTGACACGGACGACGCACCACTAAAGATTGAAAGACATCAGGGATGACCCCTGGGCTGATTGATTAGGCTCGCTTAGGACGAGCCAACGGAGGCCCTACGGTGAACGTTTCTTTAAAATGGGAGTGTTACTTGTAATTTTCAAAGAGCACAGGTGTCTATATATGTAAATCTCCCGCAATAAATTCCCTGGCCCCAACCCCAAATCAAAGGACACAGAAGACCCATTTATCTGCACACTCTTAAGAAGATAAGAAAGAGAGAGAGAACATAGAGGGAAGGAAAAGATGTTGGTTTCTGCTCTACCTGGTTCCAGGGTCTTTCCCACCATCTCATATCCAAAAACTGCAAGCACATCATCACCATCACCATCACCATCACTATCATTCATGTACAATGGTGGGAGTGGTGTGGGAGTGATAGAATGCTCTTCAAGGCCTAAGAAGAAGGCAACAGCACATCATATCAAAACAAGGCCAAGAAAGAGTCAACCATGGGACATCAGGCGCAAGCCCACTGTCTATCCTCCTCTCCCCACTCTTCCTCCGGATTGGACCCTCTTTGAACGCCCACCAGAGACCCAAAAGGCCTCTGCCCCTGACCAAGAAGAGGAGGAAGGAGAGTATTGAAAAGGCTTGTATTTGTGGGTATCAAGTGTTTGGTTCCCTTTTTTATTATCAGTAGCTTTGGGTCTTGTTGCTTATTTGGATTTTGAATTGATGGGGCTGTTAAACTCTGTTTGTGGTGACATTTGATTTAGATTTGTTTTCTTTTCTTTGTCTGTGGGTGTTTTTCCTTTGATCACTTTAGTCTAGATTAGAGAGGAGTAGAGAGAGTAGTCTTTGTTTTCTATCATAATCCTCGAATATAGCAGTTTATGGTGACATTTGAAGGGTTTATGCCTTTTTGGTGTTGCTGGATATTAGGGTTTATGTATGTTGAAACTTGTGCTTCCTTTCTTATCCCCTTTTTTCTCTTTGTATGGATGTATGTGTTCTGATTGCTTGATTGGGTTTCTAGAGTTGGTGAAAATGGAGAGATTCTTCTTTATTTTCTTTCTTAATCTTCAAAGTAAGGATGAGATTTTGGGGGCCTTTCCCTGTTTTCCTTGTTATTTTGAAGAAGAGAGTCAGTGTGTGAGATTATGGTGATCAAAATGGGCATGGTGGGACCCAGAGCTGCTCCATGCCAAAATTCAAGCGTTGGATTGAATCACCCATCATGAATTAGCACGCACTTGTCTTAATCTGACCCAGAATTGAGTGATTGATTATTATCGGAGGACCCAAGTATCTTCTTTACCCAAGGATGAACTATGAGACGATCATGTGAGTTGGATTGACTTCAATCAATCCAACGATGTGTAATTCTTCCTTTTTTTGGTTGGAATATGTAGTTCTTCTGACCGAATGGTATATAGGCCCATTCATAATATCAAGAGTGGATATCTTTGTCCTTTGTAGGAATGCAAAACCAAATTCAGTTCGGGATGGATGAAAAAATAATGAGATGTGAAGTAATAATACAAATGGGGCTATTAAATGGTACAGGACTAAAACTAGGTGGACTCAAATATCAATCGACTCTGTTGATGTTGGCCTTTAAAACATATATGTTTTTAATGTGTGGATGTAAATTGTCTTAATCCAGATTATCAGGTCAAATTAAACAAATATTCAGATCCAATATGTTCGAATGCAAATCTAGTACTGAATTTCTTCGGCATCTAAAAATAGGTTTTATATCTGCTTTTTTCATTCTCAAGTAATCGAATATCACAATATACATCTTGTATACAGCATGGGCAGTGCGCTCGGACCTAGCTGGAGTGAGCACAACCCGGCTCCAATTTGAGTGGCCCATATTGTGCTGGATATGAGCTGTATTTTTAGGTTTAGATTTTCAGAAGGGGAGTCTCATTGTGTTGTTTCACGTGTAGCACTCATTGGCGTGGAGTTCAACTTGTACCACTTACACATCTCTATAAAAGTGAGAGGGCTCAGCGATACTATTCCAGACTAATCTTACTTGAGTCATGCATGCCAACTCCAACGAGTTCCAAAATTATGATTGGACTTAGAGCCGTCTATAAGGCAAAGGTAAACAAGTCTAATGATGGATATTTATGTTGTTAAATTTACAAAAACAGGTGATGAACTAGTTCAGTACACGTTTCAGTATAGAGGATGAGGGGCAGACGTATATAGCATAGCAGAAAGGAAAACATCTTGAGGTTCACCCAATTTTTCAGCCATTATCCACTGTGTTTGAATTTTGAATGAAGAACTCAATGCAGGAGTTGAAACTTTTCTTAAGACAAAGTAGTGCTAAAAGATTTAAATGAGTGGGTCTAGGAATAAAAATTTTAAAAACTCAATTCCATGAGAATAGGTTGTTTTCTCAACTCTGAAGGAGACAGCCATTTCACTTTCAACAAATAATTAAGAGAACTAATTTTTGTCCCTACAAAAAATTCCAGAGATGAGTAAAATAAGCCTCTAGTTTTTCCTTCTCCCCAATATTTACACACTCTATTGTAAAATAGGTAATATCAAAACTGTCACAAGCAAATCCTTAAATCTGTAGCAAATGGAATGTAATGTGATCAGCTGTTAGCGCTTACTCCTCCATTTTTGTGAGGCCACAAACTCTAGCAAACTATGATTCTTTTCCTGATGAATATTCTCAAATGCTTTTTTCATCCACCTCCAAACACTAGCAGGCCTGAGGAATCAAAAGAAAAGAAAAGAAAAAATTATACAATTTGCTTCTCACATTGTGATCCAGATCGTGGCAGAAAATAATAACTGTGTTCAAATTCCATTAGCCCTCTGTATGGATCCATATAGCTGGGTGCCCTGCACTTGGTTTTGCCGTAAATTAGCTGTAAACTCTGTTTTGTGACAAGAACAAAACACAACTGTATTCCAGTTGACTAGGACTGCATGAGCCTCATTAACGTCTAATCCAAGTTACGTGGACTAGGCCTACAAAGATCCAAACGGGCCCTCATCACTTATGGGCCAACATAAAAGCTGTAGTCAAGCACTCGAGATATTCACCCCCTTCTGGGCACCTTCTGCAAAGAAAATTGCATTTTTTTTTCTAGTGATATTGGCATTCAATACGAGGGGAATCAGAAAGGCTAGGCTCAGTTTTTTTGCTTGGATACCAAAAACATGGTGAACATGCCTAAAGGTCTTGTTTTTGTGATCCATAATGTTGATTTGTTGCAGCAACCATAGATGATACAGCAACATCCCTATCACTTTTGTATCCTTAACCAATCCATATGTACAACACCAATTGAAGGGTTGGTTCTTCATTTGTACCAAGCACCTCGTATAAGGTGTGGGTGTCGATCAGGTCAGCAGTATGAATATAAATCACAAGAAGAGCTCAAATATATTGATTCGGCGGCTCAACATGCCCTGGGCAGTGGACAGGGACAATAGTTTCAGAATAATAACAATTTTGTGTCAGACATGTTGAAGTTGCAACCCAACTTACAACAAAATCATTGTAGTAAGGCATGAAAATGAAAACAAGAAAAGACAATAATATGGATTCAGGCTAAACTGTCATGTGTATTCCACAAAACAAAATTGTTCCATCTCCATCAATCATTCATGTGTGTGCCCAGACAGTCCAAACTGTTGGCCCCAAGGTGGATTATTACCCAAAACTGACACTGACCACACATTCATAACCACCTCAATTTATCTGTTGAACCTAACCTGAATGCACGACCATAATCTTTAAATGTCTATTATGGACACCATGTGGTTAGAACACTGACAATGATTATCAGTTGATTCCACATGGGTAATGACCATGTACACAACACGGGTTCCTTGAAAGTCTTGCTCCATACAGCAGTGTCCTCAGGTACACCAAGTCTCATTTGTATAATGTCAAGGTCGTCACTGTTGAAATCTTGTTCCATTGATCTGGGATCAGGAATCTGTTGAACCATGGATACTGTGTTTGACACATTGACGACCCTCGGGACAAATAAGAGATGATTTGGAGAACCATCCAATGCCACTGACCAATTTTTGTATGATAGCCGATAAGGGGCCTGAAGAGGGAAAGCAATAACAGCCAGTAATTGCAGAAGCTAACAGAGCCCTTCGCATGTTCAGAATGTCATGTATCATCTACAATCAAAATATCAAGGCCTTCTTCCCATGGAACAAAAGGGTTTCAGAGTTCCTTTCCTACACTCTAGGGAAAGAAAATTACCTTCAACAATTATTCACGGGATGTTTTCCATACTTGCTCTGTGCCAGGCTTAGTAGGAAGTCGGTAAATATGTTTTCGTACTCTGGCATCTTCCCATACCCTGTAAAATCATCGGAACAAAATGGTTGTTAAGAAAGATCGGCAATTAAAAGGCATGAACCACTTTGCTAGCCCATTCACTAACCACTGGTTGAATGATCAGAAACACCAGTCATAGTTGTTTCAGCGGCAGTGATTAAAAGGTCAGGCCCACACAATAGGTGGTCTAAATAGATGACTCGACCTAATTGGAACCATCCATTTTGGTTGCTATGAAGCATTTGATCATGATGTTCCTCAAAAAGCATAAGCAACATAAGGTGGATGCCAAGAAACGGTTCAGGTCTGTCCATTTTGCTCATACATCATTAAAAAGCTGAACTTAATTAATCAAGATTATATGAACCACACTGTAAACCAGAGGAATGTCACATGATTAATGGTCAAAATCAATTGGACTGTTTTCTGTCGCAATCTATATGGACAGTCATTTCATATGTGACTGTTGGATAGTTAGTATTATCACATCAAGCTTATTTAGAAATCCAAGCAACTTAACGCAAAAGACCACTCGGATGACCAATAATTATGATCTGACGACCATTGAGTGTGGAATAGTTAAATGCCTTGCACAGATTTATGGGCCTAAGTGATGCCTTGAACTACACCAAAATTAGAGGAATCTTATAATTCCTGATATTTTGAATTGTTGAGATCATGTGAGGATTGCAATATCATAAAGTACTTTGATTGTATGAGATTGGATATTGTGCATGCAAGTACAAGGTACTGACTACTGGGAGAAGAGGGAGGTCCACAAGAACCTAAAATGCGATAGTTGCAAGTAACATGTTAGATCATGGAGAGGAGTGGAGAAGCATAACAACTTTTTGTTCTCCTGTTTCCTTTTTGTTTATTTATTTATTTGTGCAAGCAAAAACTCACAAAGCTGACACCAAATAGATGTGATAAGGCTGAGTGTGTATTTTGTTATTAAAATAAAAATAAAAAAATAATCTAAAGAAAAACACGCACGCGGGAGGCTGGACAAGCAAGCGGCTATAGTGGCAATCCTCCTTTGTGATTAAAATATTGGTTAGGCTGGACAAGCAAAACTCTACAATTTTAGCAATTTAGCAGTGTAAAATTAGGATGACTTAACCCTGCAGTGCGTCTCTGATCAAATCCAGTTTTCGTCATTGCCAAATGGTTGTCTTGTAAAGTATCATTTCCCATCTACTTATTTATAATCACAAACCTATATATTAAACTTATGGGCATACTGTAAGGATGGAAAAGAAGGGAGAGCGTATGAAAACAATATATCAAAGATGCAATTCAAAAAAGTATGAGTCCCCTACACCACCAATGTGATAAATTACAAGGAAAAAATGGATAATAATTGCAAAAAGATAGCAAGAATATTATATATCACTTGCCAGGGAAGTAGTTGATGTCAATGACATAAAAACGGTCTTTACTCCCAAACTCTCGTATTATATCCATGTTGAACAGCTGGAGACCCTGCAACAAGAGAGATTAATCAATGCATGTACATATATATATATATAAATTGGAATAAGAATATTTAAAAAGGAAACATACCAGTCGATGACGAAGCTCCCTTGCAAGCCTTTCAAGCAAAGGGAGGGGAGGAAGCTCTACAGTATGAAGAAAATTAAGAGAAGCAACATTTAAGAGTGAAATCATTGCCCAAGGAAATAAAATATCTTTGAAACACTTTATTTTGAATGGTAACATGACTTGAACA
Organism: Persea americana; assembly: GCA_029852735.1. Lineage (NCBI taxonomy): Eukaryota > Viridiplantae > Streptophyta > Magnoliopsida > Laurales > Lauraceae > Persea > Persea americana. The sequence continues at coordinate 79,912,515 of CM056810.1, forward strand.
CGCAACCACATGTGAGCATCTTCCAAATATGCTGTGGGCTTTTGTCAAAACATTCTAGAAACTTGAGAATAAGACACATGCAGTTTTTCTCAAGAACCTCCGGACAGCCTATGTGAGAATTCATATTTGTCATACAGGATTTTCCTACACAGTTAAGCTTATTTATTAAAAAAAAAAAACTAATTATCTCACCTGCAACACTAGGGTCAAGACCTGCATCATCTGCAGAAGTTGTTGCGGAAGACACCCTGGGGAACTGATACAGCCCAAAATTATTTAGAAGTTCACACTCACTTACATTTGGCAGGGAAGACCGCCGCACAACCTTGATAGTTTCCCCAACAATAAAAACCTTAAAGAGAACACCGCCTGAGAAACAGAAAAGGAAGTTACACAACTAACGATGTAGTTGATATGAAATTACAAAATTGACAAGACTTAATCAATGAACTAAGCACTGAAGTGTACCATGATTTACAAACTCCTGTAGAACCATCGGAGGATCAAGTTTTGATAGGGAGAACCTATCATAAGCAAGAGAAAGTTGATGCGACTTCGAACTCCCATCCACAACTAATGGCTTTGCAACTGAAACAACAAGATTCAATTGTCATCATCATTTAGGCTTATCCTATCAATCTAGGAAAAGAAAGGACCCAATCAATCAATATGCAAATAATTTCTTGTGCACAGTAGCATCAGAAGATTCCCTAAAAGGATTCTGGATTAGCTTCATAATTTGAGTATCTAGAGTAATTTGAACAATAAAATAGTAAGGCCTCTCTGTGGCAAGACTCCTTTAGTTACCTGGGTAAGGCTTCAATGATGATGGTGACACTGCAAGACAGTCCACTCTAGACTTCAGCAATTAAAGGTATTTCAAATCATTTTTGCAAGAACAGGCACTCTGGCAGGCGGATTTGCAGGTACAAGATCAAGCTATCCGTGAGTGCCCATGGAAAAACAGTACAGTTGGTACACTTCTTTACCAAAATTTATATTAAACAAATATATGATTTGACTACAAAACATGAAGGTAATGTTTTGGGACAGAAACAACAAAAGCCACATCCTACTTATTTCAGTTCCTGATTTCTACACCATCTCACACACAGCTGAGTGACAAACCATCCAAACGACATATTCTACCTGAGATTTGGGGTACATCCTATAAGATCTAACACTCTTGATGACCATTGACACACCCAGGAGAGGAATCTGAGAGACACGGATGGTCTTGACTATCAATAAAATCTTAGGCTGAAAGACATGCCCATCCACAAGGCCACACCTATACCTGGGTTTGTAAATACGGGTTTTTACCTAAAATTTTCATCTATCAGGTCATTAAAGCTCAGCACATGAAAACAAAGTGCCTCTAGGATTTGGAGTGGACAAAAATAAAATGATCACCATTCGCCAAAGATGCTTTTTACAAAATAGCAGTTCTGTTTGCATAACAATAGTGTTGCCTTTAAGAGTTCCAGGTGATGCAAATGATTTGTATGTGCATATTTTTAAGACTCGGGGATTGTGAACTTGTTCTAGAGAGTAGTTGAAAGTTGTGACTAGCAGCGGCCTCAACTACAACGGGATGACAGTGAGGAATCATGTAGGCCCAACTCTGTATTCCTTAACATTAACCTGCTAATAATAACTTGCATGGGAAGAATGTATTGCTAACAAGTAATCTGACAAGATCAAAACAAATGGGAAATGAGCTTACCTAAAGGTAGTTTTAGCCCAGCTTTAGTCACTTCAACAGGAATAGATGATGAGTCCCTAATAACTAGTTGCCTTGGGACACCCACTTTTCCTGTAACAGCAGTTAAAAAATATAGATGTTCATAATTTGGTAAACAACCAAACAGTTTATACAGATAAAACAAAGAGAAAGTTAGGCAACAGTTTGCGCACATGGGCATGCATATCTAGCAAGATGACCACTATCTTATATCAGAGACTATGGCACCCGGTTACTACAAAATAGGCAGTGCATAATATCACATCTGATACTTCACTTTTTATTTGTAAAATCCAAGTCCCTGCCATATAGATGGCGTGTCCCGGCCATATGCATGCCATATCCGTGCATCGTAAATAAGAAAGGTCCTGCAGGAATTACCATGCAAGTTCATATCAGCAACATCTTGGAGCATTGACTGACGATTGTGCAAATGTTGTATGGCACCTGGAGGGTCGAGGACAGTAATTTCTGGATGGCTTTGCCCGTAATCCTTCAAAAAGGAAAAGACAAATTCTAAGGATAACTACTATTTTAGTTTAAAATCGAAATAAATGTATACAGTATTCTGTGATGATGCAAAGGAAAGAATTGACATGTAAGCTATACTCAGCACCTAGAGAACTGAGAAGTCCTATAGAGTATAGAAAGGGAAAACAACCTGGTAAAGAGACAAGGTTGTGGACAATACTAGAAGAGCATCTCGATGTCTTCACTTTCTCAAATCTTCCTGACCACTATCTTGATGGATAAAAGGTAACTACAAGTTGAGCCCCAGCTCCACCAGGGGAATACAAAATGAATGATAAAAACGAGACTCTCTCATTTTTTTCTCTGGTCTAGCTGAATGGTAATTGAACTATGAAATAGAAGGAATATTGACCATCAAAAGAAGATCTAGAAATTTCAAAAGTGAAATTTAGTTATCTGGATATGGGGGATGGAAATTCATGGGATCTGCCATCTCTTGGGTCAATGGAGTCACCAAAGAACCATGAAGGTTTTATTGTCAATGTTGTGGATCACATATTTTATATAGTCATATGCAATGGTGCATGGATACTTCAAAATAGGCAATAAATCATGTCATATCATATCCGGTATTCCACTTTTTATGTGTAAAATCCATGTTCATGGCGTGCCCCTTCCGTATCCATGCCGTATCTGGGGCGTCACAGGTCATATGACGTACAATACTAAATGATCACCTCCAAAAGATTCTACTAATAGTAATATCCTGTACCACGACACAGGTCATATGATGTACCATACTAAATGATCACCTCCAGAAGATTCTACTAATAGTAATATCCTGTACGAATCCATGGGATGGGATAGATACACTTTCCATTTGTATCATCACCATTTTTTGAATCCTAACATTAATTATGTAAAACCTCTGTAGCTGATCATCTTGATCACCCTAAAGTTTACCAAAAGTACTCTTAGTTTTTATCTATCATGTGCTAATTGACATTAGAGATTTGACTGAGGGAAGCACAAGTGTTAGATACGAAAAGTCCTACAAGGGAGGAACTGCTTATTGAATGAATGCTCACATTCATATTTGTTATAACCAATCCTGTAAGCGGAATGGCTGTAAGATGTCTCCAGCCTTAGGGGACTATGTATTATATATTCAATTTGCCAGTCTTTGTTGGCTTTTTAAATTTCAACATCATCTCTCCAGTAAAAAATTCCAGTTTTTATTAATAGAACACATAAGTGAGAGAATAGTTGCTACTTGCTTTCAAATTTTCATATCCTACATTCATATTAACATGGTATTCTACAGAAAGGAAGAACAATAAATGGATTTCACAAGCCACTGGAGTTGCAGAATTTCATCAAAGGGGGAGTTCTTTTCTGTTTTTGGTTTTTATTTATTATTATTTTTGTTTGTTTGTTTTTGTTTTTGGCTGTTCTAATAGTAACTGGGATTTTATTAGAAGGAAACAATAAGAGAGTGATAACTTGTTCGTGTTATTTAGGGAGAGAGATGAAACACAGAACATGAGAGAGATGAATGCCGTCCTCCTCTTTGAGGGTCGACTGCTGTATATATAAGGGTTTAAATCCCTGATTACTCTCTAATTACAATCAATTACATATCTTAGATCCTACACTAAAGGCATAAATTAAGCAACAGTATCTGACTAATTACAATGTAATAAATGGGTATAATAAATGGGCTGGGCTTTGGCTGTGTTGGGCCTTGGCTTGCTTGACACCCCCCCTCAAATTGATGCGGGGGAGTCATAAAGCAGCAATTTGGAAACAAGAAATTGATGTCGAGGCCGAGGAAGTCCCTTGGTGAAGATATCTGCAAACTGAAATTCTGTAGGGACCTGAGGAAGACTAATGACATCACGCTTATATTCATCACGAATAAAATGGCAGTCAACTTCGATATGTTTGGTACGTTCATGGAAGACGGGATTTGCAGTGATTCGGATAGCCCCAGTATTATCGGCATGTAATGGAGTAGGAGAGGTTTGAGGAAACCCGAGTTCCGAAAGGAGTTCCCGTAACCATAAGATTTTAGAACAAGCAGCAGACATGGCCCTATATTCAGCTTCTGTGGAGGATCGGGACACCCGTTCTTGTTTCTTGCATTTCCACGAAACGAGAGAAGTGCCAAGGTACATGCACCAACCAGTAGTAGAACGGCATGTGTCGGGACAGCCTGCCCAGTCAGCATCCGCATAAGCGGTCAGATGAAGAGGATTATCCTTTGGATAAAATAATCCACGAGGGACAGTTTTGAGCAGATACCGGATAATGCGCTTCACAGCTGTTAAGTGAAGATGTCGAGGAGCTGTCATGAATTGGCTCACAAGATGAACAGCATATGATATGTCAGGTCTAGTGATGGTGAGATAGACAAGACTGCCCACCAGACGGCGGTAGATGTGAGGATCAGGAAGAAGTTCGCCATCATCTTTACTCAACTTGAGATTGACCTCTACAGGCGTATCAACAGGTGAAGAATCAGTGAGGTCAGCCAATTCGATAAGATCTGAGGTGTATTTGTGTTGATTTACAAAGAGACCTTTTGAAGATTGATGCACCTCGAGGCCCAAGAAATAATGCAATGGACCCAAATCCTTCATACTGAAGGAATCCCTGAGAGAAGCTTGGAGAGATTTGATCATACTATCATCAGTGCCAGTGATAACAATATCGTCAACATAGACAAGAAGCACAGTAATACCAGTAGATTTGTGGCAGAGGAAAAGAGATGGATCAGAAGGACTCTGGGTAAAGCCACTCTTGCATAAGCATCCCTTGAAAGTTTCGAACCAAGCTCGAGGAGCTTGCTTTAAACCATAAAGTGATTTGCGCAGGCGACAGACAGACCTCTTTGAGGGAGAGGAGACTCCTTGTGGTATCCGCATATAGACTTCTTCATGCAGGTCCCCATGTAGAAATGCATTTTTTACATCCATTTGGTATAAAGGCCAGGATTGTGAAGCAGCAATGGCAAGAAGTAACCGAACAGATGTCATTTTTGCCACAGGTGCAAACGTTTCCTCATAGTCAATACCATACTCTTGTCTGTTGCCAAGTGCCACAAGTCGAGCTTTGTGTCTATCCAAAGACCCATCAGATTTAAGCTTGATCGAGTAGATCCATTTGCAGCCGATGGGTTTAACTGCTGGAGGACACTCCACAATATCCCAGGTGTGATTTTGATCCAATGCATCCAATTCCTCCTTCATGGCCTGGTTCCAGCAATCTTGTTGAACAGCCTGCAAATAAGAACTTGGGATAGAGATAGAAGATAGAGTGGTCATCAACGAAGTATGGGTAAATCCGTACCGATCAGGCGGTCTAGAATTTCTGGAGGAGCGACGTAAGGCAGGAGTAGTTGTGGAACCATTTGTCGGTGGAGGATCAGGGGGAGGGCCATCTGCAGTGGGAGGTTTGGAGCGGCTGTGATGAAAACATGCGAAGAAGTCCAAAAATTCACAAAAGTTGACAGACGATCAACCTTCGATGAGAAAAAAAAATCAGGAAAAATCACCAGAATTCCTGAAATAATCCTGCGGTCACACTGGGCTGCTTCTGCAGATGAGTTGATGATGATCTGAAGTGGACCACGTCGGATCTGAGATGATCAGATCAGATCAGGGATTTTCTGGGATGATCAGATCAGATCAAGGATGATCTTACAGATCATTGGATGTGGAAGAAACTAAAACCCTAAGCTCTGATACCATGTTATTTAGGGAGAGAGATGAAACACAGAACATGAGAGAGATGAATGTCGTCCTCCTCTTTGAGGGTCGACTGCTGTATATATAAGGGTTTAAATCCCTGATTACTCTCTAATTACAATCAATTACATATCTTAGATCCTACACTAAAGGCATAAATTAAGCAACAGTATCTGACTAATTACAATGTAATAAATGGGTATAATAAATGGGCTGGGCTTTGGCTGTGTTGGGCCTTGGCTTGCTTGACGGTTCGCATGTCATTGAGAACAAACCAGCAGATGCAACATTAAGCACATAGCACATTAACAAACTTAGAGTCTACCTGAGGTCACTTTGGCTATAATTGAAAGTAAGTTAACCGAAAGAAGCTGAAAGGAAACAAAAGGGAAATGAAAATAGAGAAACAAACAACACAAAAGAACAAGTATATAAAACAAAGGCAATATTTAAACCTTCATATAAAAAAGATTTAGAATTCAAGGGCCGTGATTGATGGGTACTTACATCTGCAGTACTGCATTTACATTGAGATGTGCCAACATATCCACTAATCATCAGAAATTTATATTCTACAATAACATGCAGCAAACAACTACTCAAGAGCATAAAAGTTAAAACAACAAGCCTAAGACCAATTTTGAAAGGAACAGTAACATAATATGTTTTCAGTTCAGACTTCTATATATAATTCTGTAAAACAGAAAACTAAATGAGAGCAGCAGACACGCAAATAACTAAAAAGGGGCATCTTCATATTTTTTAATTACCAGACACAGGAAACACCTGAACAAGTTAACTGGATACAATGTCTGCAGATAGATTAGCTGGTCACTGAAGGTAAAATTCTTTCGCTGGTTAGAATGCTTGAATCCCCAACCTTAATTAACTCATCATTCTAATCATGATGGAAAAAGTAAGCACTCTGCAAATTATGTCAGACCAATATGAATTTCAATCTCTAAGAGATCTGTTGGTTCAACTAATGATAACAATTCACAAACCATCATCTTCCTGAATATATTAAATTATAGAAGAATAATGCCAAAATTTGATATATCAAAAACAGAAGCATGGAGATCAATATGCTCAATGTAATGTCGAGTATAAAATCAGAATGAGATATAAAATCCAAGGGCTTAGATGACTAACCTCAAGAATTTGGCGCCATTGCTTTCCTGACAACTGGATTCAAAAAGAAAGAAAGAAGAGAAGAAAAAATATACAAACTTTATCAAAACTGACTCCAAATTCTAATAGTACGAAAATCCATTCATTACTCAGCAATGAAAAAGTAAGCTCGCTCGCCAACATTAAAATGCATCTGTGCTTAATCTAATAATGGATTCTAAACAGAGAATGAATGCAGGGTTTGCAAAGAGGTAAGGTAACACACTGACCTTGTGTAAAATAATGTCAAAAGGACCTTGATCTGATAGGGGCCTATTTTGATCAATTGCAACAAATAATATGCCTTTCTTCCTGCAACATATGACATTTTGATTCAAAAAAAAACAAAGTCTTCACGCTGCTGCATTTTCCGTGGAAATCGAGATCACAGTGGAAGTAGAAGGATTTTGATGGAAGAAAATTTATGGTTTTACCTAGCAAGCACTTGGAGCTTCGGCTGCATGAAGCTCTTGGTCTTCTTCAACGTCAGAGCATATCCAACAATGATCTTCTGCTGAATCTGAGCCGGCAAAGCTCCATCAATACAAAATGATGAGTTGACACCATCCATGTCCTTGTCCTTGTCCTTCTCAGCGCTGTTTGTTGGCGAGATTTCATGGTTGAACCTCATTGCTTCTTCGAGTACAAACAAGAGAGTCGAATCGAGAGGTAAATGATTATAAAACCCTAGGTTTATGACTGAGAGATTTCTATGATTTTGTTTTTCCTTCGTAGCGAAAGTGAGATTACAGAGAGGGAGAGATGCGTGATTTGAATAGGCGTTTGGAGGCTAGAGCTAGAGGAATAGAAACCCTAGAAATCTCTCTTCGCGCTGGAGAATGTACGAGATTGGCGAGAGAGAGTTTTTGATGCGACGGAAGCTATGGAAAGGAAAATGCAAGCAATAGAGGAATGGTATGCTATGGTGTTGATAAACATATATATAGGAAATGAAAACGCGGCGTTACGACCGTGGGAGATCTTATTGGCCACATCGTGTCGTGGCGGTCTTATGTTATGTCACCACGTGGACGCTTCTTTTAAACAGAGTCGGTTAGGATTTTACCCCTTTTTTTTTATTTTATTTTTATTTTTTGCCCTTGTCCTGTTTCCATTTTATTACTTTTCTCCATTTTGATGGGAAATTTTGGAGTGGTGAAATAAAGTTATGATCGATGGAAGAGGGAGTGGTACTCTTCTTTCTTTAGTGTTTAGGGGGTGTTTGGAAATGAGATATTTTGTTATATTATCTATTAGTTTAGAATGTAATTTATTCACCTAAAAATGAGATATTTGAATAACTTACAAAGTATCTTACTATATATTACTTTCTTCCAAAAACCGTCATATTACATTATTCAAGGATATATTGTTTAAAATAATAATTAAAAAATCTTTTCTAACTACAAATGGAGAGTTTGAGTAAAAACCATAGGAGATTTCATGAACAACCATTAATTATAATGGCCCACTATACGTTTTAATATTTACGGGTCCAACGGTTAGATTGGCCCCACAGTGCTTACAAATTTAATGTAGGATCCTATAGTCATTTCACAACTACATAGCCCTTGTTAATTAACAATATTAAGTGGGTCCTACAAATGTCACACTCGGAGCTTTCATTGTGATTACCAACATTAAGTGGGTCCAATACTACCAAAATTAGCTGGATCCCAAGGTTACCAATATTGAATTGTGTGATTGTAATTATCAGTTTGCCATTATTAAATGAGTCTCACTATTTGATAGCTCTCACACCATTAATATGACTACTAACATCAAATGGGTCCCATAATGATTTCTCATAAAAAAGCTAGATATGGTTATTTATGATAGCAACAATTAGATGTATTAGAGTATATTACTAAGGTTTAGCGGACATGCCTTAATTAAACAACATTGCTTGGATCTCATGATTTAAATATTTTAATCTTATATTTCTTTTTCCGATAGATGGGTCCACCATGATACACATGTGATTACTAATTAGTGGGTCCTGTGTTGGGTTAATTTATTATATTCACTCAATTTATTATTTGGTACATCGTCTTGTGAGTTTTTTATAAATTGTCAAATACTTCAAAGATATATTAAAATATGTGAAGATTACCAAACACTATAAGTGACACAATATAATAATATGACACTATTTTATTCTATGATAATTAAATCTTACAATATTTAAACTTGTTGATATTATATTATGCACTTATCGAAACACCCCCTTATTCATTATTTTATTTTATTTTCTTAAGCCTTGTAGGTAGAGTTTCACAATGCTTTTGAGTGGGGCCACTTAAGAGGCGTGAAATTAGAACTTAGAAGTAGTCAAAATATTACAAAGAAATACCTAATTCTCTATGACAAATTTAACTCAATATGATATAGGCCCAATGTTAAATTAGTTGATATGAAATATTTGAATTATTTATAAGTTTTATCTAAATATTTTAAAATTTATTGATGTAGACATGGATCATTTGATTGAAATTTAATGAATATTGTATACTGCATGGGAAGACCCTCTTTCAATGATGTAGATGTTTCATAAGCGAGCCCACTTTGAAAATCTTTGAGGATTCATTGTTTTCACTTCTTTTTTTTCCATTTGTCTCTCTCCCGCACGTAAATGATATTGGGGCCTTTAAAGGATTGGTAAGGCACAAAAGAAGTGGCCCCTTTTATACGAGAAGTTTCACTTAAAAACAATGTAGGTCTATTGCCAAATCAAACTCAACAAAAATTTATATTTTTAGTAATTTCCTAATTTTTTAAAGTATACATGAAATTTTTAAATGAAAACCTCGTAAAGACTATAAGGAGATGACTCATTTTTTGAAATATTTTGAATTTTTCACAAGTCAACCAATACGATTGGTTGATTATGCTTGCCCCAGCCCCAAGCATGATCAACCAATTGTATTTTCTGAAATATTTAAGGCCTTTTTTTTTTGTATTTTAGTTGATAAAAGTGGTTGTATTTTTTTTTTTAATTTTTTTTATTTAAATTAAAGTGTTTTTGATGTAACACCTTGTCTAAAAAAATAAAACATTTACATGATTTTTAATGTTCTAATAAAGTGCCAAATGGCCTTAAATACATATTAAATGCATTTTTTGTGAGAACTCCCTATATATGTTAAAAATAAATGATTTTTTTTTTACATTTTTATCAAATTTAAAGATTTTTAAAAAAATTCAAAAACAGCTTGGCGTGTTTACAAATGTTAAGATGTTTATTTATCGTTGAGAATTTACAGGCTTACCACTGCGGTTCCGACAAGCCGCCTGAAATAATCCTGTCCCCACCTGCAATCATTTCATTTCTACACGTACGAAGATTCTTTCGCGCAGCTGCGTCCACGTGTACGCTTCTCCAGGAAAGACGAATGCACGCGATCGAAAGCGGGCGTCGCTTGCAGAACTCCTACTCTCTCCAACGTGTGGCCACGAACATTACAAGCAAGCAAATACACACAAAACCCTAGAAATCCCGATTCTCTCGCAAGCAAATCTCTTCCTTTTTCCCCTTTGACTTATCTCCTTCTTTCTTCGATCCGATTACCTTCGATCTCTCTCCTTTTTTCCCTGTCGAATGAGATTCTTCTTCGATTGATCCCGAGATGGCGTGTTTGCACCTAGCAAGATCACCTTTCCTCGGTTTCCGATCCGATTTCGGCAGAAAGTCGGGATCTTTCTTATCGGATTTCGATCACAAAGAGGAGAAGAGGGTTTCCCAGCTGCAGAAGCGTCGGCACTCCAAGTCCCTGCAAGTAAGAGGATTTCGCGTGGTCTGCAGAGTTGAAGAAGGAGAGAACAAATCCAATGGTAAGAACAAGATGTTCGATTCGGGTTTTGTTTCTTAATCTATGGTAAAGTTCGTGTCTTTTTGATAGATTTGAGGTTTGAAGAGCATGTGCTCTGCTTGTATCCTATTGATAAGTAATGAATTGAACGGCGGATGTGGCTTAATACTCGTGTAATTGAGATATGAAGAATATTAAGTGGAAGCATGCCTTGAGCCATGAATCCATACCATACCTTTAGCTGCGCGTTGTGTGGTGCTTGCTTGCCAGCACTTCCAATGATGGTCTTGATATGGTGTGGCACTGAGGACACACTGTTATCAACGTTGAGATCGAACTTTGGGCCTGACCTTCGCCTTTTGACCTACTATCATGTGTGAAAAATGATGGCTTCTCATTATTTTAGGGAAATTTTGTGTAATTATGGGGAAACCGTTTCTATGGACTCTCATAGCTGGAAAAGCAATTTCAAACTCCGTCATTGGAAATGATTTTCTTTGGATTTGCGGAAAAATAGTTTGTTTTTCCTCACTGTTAAGTGTCATACAGAACAAGGATGGATAAGTAGTGGGTGTGGAAAGCAAGTAATTTTCCTTGGGTTTTCAGGGAAAATGTATAACATAGCTTATGCATTGGACAAGCTTTCAGTCAAATAAACATTATCACACGGTCCAAGTCCTAGGGACCACCTTGCTCCCCTATGATCGGTCTAAGCCCTTCATACAGTCTGTCCTATTAGTCAATCGCCACAAGCACAAATGTGACACTCATCCAAATATGTAGGTATCCCAAATGATTCTACAATGTTTAGCACTCATCTAGCTTTATCTAGGAACTGAGGGTTTGATGACTTTCAGATCCTAAAAACAACACTTTCCCTGATTCGATGGATCACAGTTTTTGCACATTAGGTAGGTCATAAGGAGACATTTAAAAAACACATGCGCCACATGATTGCCATGCTTTTAGGTGGGCCTCATAGGATGGACCATTCCTAAAGTTCTAGAAACTACTCTATGCAGGGAGTGGGGAAGAGACCAATGCCCTGATATGTAAACACGAATGCAGTTTTTTCCTTCAGAAAGCCCTTTTTTGGTCTTCCTTGTAAAACAGATTGCGCTACTTAATTTGTTAAATCCTAGTTTTGGAAAAATAGAACGGTGCAAACTGTGCATGGTCATTTAAACCCACATTAAGTTTCAATTCCAATAGTGCAATCATGTTTACACAAGCATCCAAGACAGATATAAACAATATTAAGTGGAAAACACATGCACTCCTGTTGAATTGGAACTTGTTGACCATCTCCTATTGAGTAGCAAGATTGCCCAAGATCTTTGAAAAACAAAAGGTACAAATGTATGTGTTCTCTCTCATCCGATGGATTCTTATCTTGTCATACATCCACTACCTTCCAAATAGGACATCCCCGATATCCATTAGCACGACATTGCACCACACTGTTTCCTTATAATCATTATCAATCGCAAAGGTAACTTGACTTTTATGTCGCACTTGCACTAAATCACCTGTCTATAACCATTGAGCAAAATAGGGTCAAGGATGTTTGTGCACCCTTAGTTGTCGATGAACCACAAGAACTTGGGGCCTAATATTGTTGGAACTGCCTCCATCAATCACTACTATTCAATTCTGTCCATTTAGATGGCCTGTTGAACAAAGGATATTATTCTGTAACCTGATCTTTTTGACAGTTGGTGTAGGTTCCTCTATGACCACCTTTGGCTCATGAGAACTTCAGAATCAAAGTTGCCATAGAGCTCAATTTGGTCTACGTTTTCTTCTTCTTTTTTTTCTATGGTCATCTGCTCCTTAGATTCTGATGTATCATACTTTTCAACCCAGGTTTTAAAACTCACCTGATTATGAGTCGACTTGGACTTGGCCATCAACAAGTCGCTTCATGTCAGACTTGGCTGGTTCAAATGGGACTTGTTGACTCCCAAATGGACTAGGATTCATCCTGTGGGACTCGGACTGAGCCAACTTCAGAGTCCTTGTCGTCCCTATCTTCACCGTTAACTCCATAATCAAGACTGTCGGCATTACCCTTAAGATCATTCATGGTGGCGAGGCTGTTAGCTTTGTCTCCTCAATCCTTACTACTACCAAGATCGATCTGGATGATGCAGAAGCCAAGCCCTATTGAATCCATTCCGGGTGCCACGGAGCTGCACCATGTCAACCATCCACTGCTCCCACTCTAAGATCATCATGTAAAGACCTCAACCTCCGAATTTGAGCAGACTAAAGCCAAGCTCTTCCAGCGCCTGTGATTTTGGGAAAAGCTTTGTTATCACATGGATCAAGTGGTTCTACGCTCCTACTGTCAGGATGGTCATGATTGATGGGAATGACATCCGACAGCTCAACTTGAAGTCCCTCCAGCTTAAGATTAGACTGGTGGCATAATAGGAACTGGTGCTGTTCATGGCTATGACAAGGACGGGGCAATAGAGGTCGAAGTGATTAAGGCAGCATGCACAGCCGATGTTCATGGGTTCGTTAGTGGGCCCTCGACTCAACCAAGTTTCACTGACACAACTCAACCCAACCCCTGCTGACTCGGGGGCTGGATCCGTTTTTAAATCATTGCTTCAACTTCTTATTCTTCTGCCACATTAACTGAAGCTATTGGAGGTCATTGCAGGCATTGAAACGTTAAATGATATTTTTCTCTGCAATGATAACACCAGCAAATTGTTCTTTAGCTTTTTCGTTCATTCTAGATTGGAAACTTGATCCCATATCTTGTCTTGATTTCCTCCCACTTGCAATGTATTGTTTCCCCAGGATTTCATTGATTGCGAAACCTAAGGCTTTGGTACTAAATTGATGAAAACCCTTTTGAAGAGGGCTTGATCAGAATGGATAAAAATTCTGAAGCCTAAAATTAGGTCTCACAGAGACACTCACAAAGGGGATAATAAACATCGAAGGTAGATTTTTTTTTTGTTAAATCTTCAGCTCCCTCTCATTGCATTTTATATCCATTGATTTAGGGGAAAACAAACTCCCAAGTACTGAAAGTTTTCAAAATAAGAAACTACATCTATCCTAATCAAATTTCTAATAAAAATTCTAATCATATCTTAATAAATATATACCTACTAAAACTCCATTGGAAGAAATTTTCTTTTTGGCCTGAATGAGTTGTCACAAAATCTCCTTTCTTGGGCCTAAAACTTGGGTTACCGATTTCGTTGGGTTGGTCTACTGATCTTGCATCACTAACGTATCTTGCATCATGGTAGCAATTAAGTCTGTAAAAATTAACAGGCACGTTCAGTTTCTCTTCTTTTCCAAGAGATCTTTTTTGCTTTTATTGAAATTTTATTGTTCTTCTAGATAATATTTGATGCCAATTTTTTTCCATCTGCTTTATGTAGAGATTTATTGTAATTTCTTTTAGGACTGATTCCTTATCCAGTTTATGTTCCAACATTTGATAATTGCTCTAGTATTCGCTGTGGATGGTAAATCATTTGTAATTAGTAACTATCAGTGATTTTGGAGAATTTAGTTTGAGTTTGTTACTACATGGATGTTCTGCATCTGATGTGCATTTGCAGCTGAGGAGCCTCCTGAGTCACTGTTCATGAAGGAACTGAAGAGAAGGGGTATGACTCCTACATCATTGCTTGAAGACAGCAATAGAAGTCTGTATGGACCTGGAGAGAATGAGATAAAGTTGAAGGAAGACAGTGGGGGCATCTCAAAGAGAAGTGGTGTAGTTTCGACCGAGTATGAGAAGGACCTAGCTAACCAAAGAGAACGTTCTATGGCATTGAACAGTGAAGGCCTTGAGGTAGATCCATCTTCCTTTTTTCATATTCTTCTCCCTTTCTCCAGTAATTGCAAATCTATTTGTAAGGAATCAGTTACATGAAGGGCAGCTTTCTTTTGTTTCATAAATGTTAAGTTAATGTATCATATCTGATCCAGTGGAATGATTCCTCCACTGTATGTTACCGATGAAAATATCCTCTGCCATATGTTGGGCTTTGGCATGTGCCAACCCCAAGCCAGATAAAGTAGGACTCTTGGTGTCTTACAGGCTGTCAAACATAAGATTTTCCCAAACTAAATTTTGAGTCTGTTTTTTATTGGTAGTGGCATCAAGGGGTTGTTTGGTGTGTAAATGAGCCGCATGCGTGACTGTTACATGCCTGGGTCATTTGTTTGGTGTGAAAGTGTTTCACGTATTAAAACACACACCAAAATTGTGTGAGACCATTTATTGTCTCAGCCCTCAAGACGTGTGAAATGAATTCACACCACCTTTGCTAGAGGCAGAGCTACAGTGTCCTAAGACGGTACTTATGTAATCACGTGGGGGCGGGGCCCAGAAAAACGTGATTTTTTTTCATTCATATCGCTCCTAGCTCATGGTCCGAACCATTCATCTTCTTTAGAAGACTAAAAATGCTAGGGGTTCAAATTTCATGTCTTAAGTCTTCATGAATTTTGAGAAATATGTAAAAAGGTCCATACCAGTATATCTAATTTTATGGACTTCTGTGGACCTCTGATTCACGATTCGAACTGTTTATCTTCTTTAGAGAGCGAAAAACAGCTAAGGGGTCAACATAGCTTATCTTACTTCTTCATGGATTTTGAGAAATTTGTGAACAACCTTTGGATGTACCCAGATTCACTTGTGAAAATGGTGGTTTTGACAAACATGGGATTTTGTTTCACATGTGCATCATTTGCATATGTAAATGATTCACATCAGTCATTTACATGTTAACATTTAAATACGTAATTGACTTACGGCGCCCAAACCTACCTTAAATTGCAGGGGTAAGGTTTTAGCTGATGTGTTGTGATATCTGATTCACTATAGATCTGGCAAAACTTTTATCCACATTACCAATCTTTAATAGAAGATAAACGAATTCTATGAAGGAATCAGGTCTGTTCATTACAAGTTCCAAATTTTGACTTTGGAGGAAAGAGATTGGATTCTTGAATCATTCAATATACTGGTAGTGGGTGTTATTTTTCACTTTTTCTTATGCCTATTTTATTTCTACACTACCCCTTCCTAAAATGCAGGGTTTGATTCCACGAGCAAAGCTGCTACTGACACTTGGAGGAACATTTTCCCTGGGGTTCTGGCCTCTGATCCTTGTCACAGTCACATTTTTCTCAGCATTATACTTTGTAAGCTTTCTATCTCCACTTTCACTGTGTTTTTCATATCCTGATGAGTAGTGACTGTATACATCCATGCAAATTCTTTACAGTAGGATTTTGGGGCCGACCTTTCATCAAAGAAAGCTATTGGGTTGGAATCTCCGACCTTTAATCCCTCCCCCATGTGGTTCAATCAAATGTTGACTGGTGACACGAGTATCACTTTGATCAGAGTAATATTCAAGGCCATTAAATTCATGCGAGGAGTTCAGGGTCCAACTGTTAGCATCCTTCAATGGTGCTGTAAGGAAATTGATGGGATGTATCCATGCTGCTGAATGTGATACTGTCTCATTTCTTGAACTTTGTCGGTAGTAAAATATTTTGGTACAATCCACCTTCTCCTTCATATGGTGCAGGTATAAGGTGTGGTCCCAGATACATGTATAGAAGGGGGTCACTTTAGGTTGTATATGGTCTTAAATATCAGCAACATTCAATGATCATGCCATCTAATTCATGGCCTCTAATGTGGACAGTTAGAACAAGGTCTACCTGGCCATTTTCCTGGCCCTTGATTACGACAGTTTTTGTACTAGCCACTCTTTCCTTAGTTTACTTTTTCAAGGGAAAAGCTGTGTGTGTTCTTTGTAAAGAATGGTAAATTGCATTGTGGAAGAAGATATTCACGGTAAAAGGAAAACTAAAGGACAGATACTAGATGGATTTGATAGATAAAAGAAAACAATCTTCGAGATTGTGTCTCCATGATCCCAATATGACATTCTCCGTATTCTCATTTTTGTTATCCATTTATTTCAGAATTCCTCTTAATTTTTCTTTTCTTTTTAAGCCCATGATGTAGTTGAAGATTCCTGCCATAAAAAATCTATTATTCCACCTCCTAGGGGCAATTGTCACTGTTTTTTTTTCTAGGACATCCTATATAAATAACCAAACACATGATGAAGTTGTTTTCTACTGTTCATTAATAAGCCCAAGGAATGGAAACCATATTAGTTGAACTATTCTTATTCTGTCTTTTCTCCCTCAAATCAGAGTGGGCGATGTTTCTAGTCCAAGCTGAAACATGTCCACTTCTGATTTCTGCAGAAGAACATTGAGACTGACTGGATATGTGGGGACATCCAAAGAAAGCCGATACTTTGTCCCCTTCAAGTTATCTATATTCCACCCTAACTCTTGAATTTGGGTGCAATGTGCTGGCATGGCTCATTTGCTATCAATATATGCTAACTTGAGTTGTCCTGCACTGGTTTGCAGTATTTTGGTCCAAGCTTTGTCCATGACGCTAGTAAGACGCCCGTGGTACCTCCACCATATATCGATCCATACAAGTTACTGGAAGATGAGAAGATATCACAATCAGCTCCACATATAAAATGAAACAGCTAAAAACTCCACATACTTTTGATTCTCTAAGTGGCAAGGACGTCCTGGTTAGCAATTCTCTGGTGCAAATTATTCTTTTGCCCATGTAATTATTAGCTGTAGCCTAGTTCTATATATCCCATCCACTCTCCATATTATGCACGATGCACATCTGAAGTGGAAGGACATGGATGTATTGGAAAAATCTTTGTGTCCATGATGGTTGTTTTAACTTAAAGCCTTCCCATTGTTCTGCAATTGTAATTTCAACAAATGAATGGTGTGGAATTCTCTCTTCTCCACTGCAAGGCCTACCACCTTGTGCATAGATGCACACATGTGTACATCTGATCTTGATAGGTTGTGGTAACCGAAGGTTTTTCATCAATGATGTGTCTGCTGAACGCTGGACATGGAAAGTTCATCACTCATCAGAGAAGTCCAATAGAAGGGTAGATGTTTTGAATACATATTAAGGTGTATCATCTAATTATCTGCCAGTGTGGGCGTTTTCAACCAGGCCAAGGACTCAAGCACATGTTGGATCCATCTTTGGTGATCCAGTCCATCTGGTGGGAGTAGCTGTGAATAATCTTCTCAACTGAACATTCCCGATAATCCAATGATGGCATAGAAACACTTATTACTGCCTCTCCCTCCGTCCCTCCCCACAAAATACAATGATTTCTTTGCATCAACACACATTTGTCTTTACACTTGGGCATTCTTGTTTGCTGACAAACTTCTGTGATGACAAGGATTTTATTTAGTTGCAGAAAATGGAAACTGATGACCATTAAAAACAAAAAGGAAATTGAAGCCTTCAGTTTCTATTGCTTCGTGGTCCAAAACATTTTCTGCATTGAAATGTGATTCTGCTTGTAAAACTGCAGAGAAATGGTTCTCTACTATGGGTTTGTTTCTGTTTCCCACAAAAGTTGTGGAAAATGCTTTAGGATCGGAAAATGAAAATTTGGACAATGTTAATATATAATAAAGAAAATCATTCTAACTTGAAAAACATTTTCCATGGAAAGTGCGCCACACACACTATTTACAACGGTAAGGGTATTGCCTTCATATTGCCGTAGCAGCTTCTGGTCATTAGTAGTAGTTAATTTGGATTATCAGTCGTGGTCTTTATTAATAACTTTCCAAGAAAATTATGTTTTATTATGTTATGGCTTTTATATCAACAGCTGCGATTCACAAATGCCTGTTGCAGGGATCGCTATAATGTCTGGAATGGTTTGTCCAGTGCATGGCAAAAGTGATTGTGTTAGGCCTATGTGCTACTTATTTATCATGATCATAATAGTTTTTATAGTCTGTTATGCTGGGCTGGTTTTACGAGTCCGACATCTGAACTCAATAAGCTACATCTATTCATCAAAATTAACCTAAAGCAACCTAAGGTTCCTGGGGCCCGTTTGGCAATTTACTTAGGTTAACAAAAGTAATGTAAAGTCTCTATTTTCCAGTTAAGGAGTCACATCAAATGTACACATTTAAAAAGTTTTTTTTCATTAAAAAAAAGTGTAAAAAAAAAAAAAAAAAAAAACCTTCTTTCCCCATTAAATGAAAAAAAAGAAAAAAAAACCCACCGTTTACACAAAATGCTAGAAAGACTTCTTACAAATCCGCTAAAAAAATAATACCATCATAATCTCCTTATATTTTATTTTCTCTTGATTTCTTTTACTTTAATAGTAAATAGCGAAATGGGCCCTAAAGAGTTCTCTCTCTTCCTCAAAGGAAGCTTCATAAAAGTATTCATGGATTGTGACCTCATTTGTTCGTATTAGTTTTGTCAAAAGAATCACCAAAAGTTTTCATGGTATCCTTTGCTGATTCACTGTCAGATTAGGCGATTTTGGGAAGAAGGCTAAACTAGTTTACTGCAATCATTAGAGAGAAGCTATATCGTACTCCTTTTTTTCCTTTTTGGCTGGAAAGCCGTGTCGTACTTTATACCTTATGCTAAAGTAAAAGGAGACCGAGTTCCAATTTGGAGGAGGAAAGACTATACAAAAGAAGAATAAGAATAATAGTGCCGACACCGATTGCACCGAATCAGATCTGCAATTTGGGAAGGGGTTCCTGGCCTAGGTTTCAGGCTGGATGAAAAGTTGAGCTTGGCCCATATATAGGCCTCAAAAGAAGGCACCGAATTATGAGTTATGAAATATTGTGACATTTGCATCATATTAACCTCTATAGTTAGGTGGAGTTTAGCAAGTCTAAATAAGATCCAATTAACCTAAAAGTCTTTCGAATAAATGTTTTAACTGTGTGGGGTTGTTAATGTAATATGTTAATGTAATAAATCTCTTGTTCATTCAGCATATTAATCCTTTTTTTTAAGTAACAAAAGGGTAGTTTTTTTCAACTTTTGATTTATTAACAAGTTTGCCTATATTACTTATACAATGGATATATTTTTATATATTATTTCTATTATATGAAAAACTTGCCCACATAACTTTATTATATGAAAGTTTTGATTTTTCTCATCATACATGCCAAATGGTCTACTTGTAGAACCGTCCTTTCTATTTCAAATGGACCAGCGTTTTCAAATAGGCCTTTATTTTCCCAATAGCATTATGATATTTATCCAAACACTGATAACAGGGAAGTCACTGCATGAAGATTGCAACATTGTTGGAAGAAAATGAAAAAAGACTAAAACAAAATATTTATTTATAGTAAACCCCAAAAGATGAAAATATGATGGTATTTGTGTGAGATTTTCTTGGTAATATTCAGGAGGTTCATTTTTTTCTTCATTAACTGTTCTTTCTATTCATCGTGCTTTTTGTGGATTTTATGTCTTTCCTCGACGTAGTGAAGTAAAATGGTGATATCCTATCTTCTTCTCCTTCTTAGATGCCTCGCTCCTAACCCCTTTAACACTTCTTATAAAGCCCACTTAACCCACTTCAGCATGAATCCCCACGAATTCATACAAATTGGGCCAATGAACCCTAGGCAACTCATTGTGTAGGACTAGTGCACCTTCCGTGAATCCCAACCTTCCGAATAGTGTGGCTGGTCATTAAGTTTATTTCATTCCCGACCATGCATTTCCAGTTTTACAATGGCGTTCATCTCATATTCTTGTTGGCCCCTACCAGAAGAATGGTCTAAGTCACCATTCTCGCTGGCCCCCACGTCTAGATAATGCAGCAAGCTTGGAACCATTCCCTCGACAAAAGCACCTACAGATATTTAAGGCATGTTTCTTTATCAAAAATCTTTAGAAGAACTTACTATTTTTAGGTTTTTTTATATTATGTGACATCTTGTTTTCCGGTCAAAATTTTAAATTCTACCACATAAAAGATCTCAAATGACTTTTTGGAATTCTTGAAACTCCATTCTCAATTCTGGTAGAGAAGCATGCTCTTAAGTCCTTGTGCTGTTAGTCAGCTGCTTTTTTTTTTTTTGGGGGGTGGGGTGGGGGGGGACAATGTGACTAGATTTGGTCCAGAATGAGAGTAATACTTTCAATTGCAACGCAGTGGGAGCAAATATTGAATAATCGAAATTGGACCTATGCAACAAAAATTAAGGATGCAGTCAAGAAATACAAGCGACCAAATCTCAGCTTTGTTCTCTGGTTTATGGTTGGGAGCGCCAACATCCAGTAAATCCCTATCCACCCATTGTCACTCCAAAAGTTGAGCTCACTTTATAAGTTGAGAATTTGGCTCATTTCATCTCACATTGCGAACTTAAAGCATCACGAGATTGCACATAGATATATAACAAAGGCGCCTTTACATAGAAATCTATATGTACATGTAACAAGTCCCCTTGGAGCAATGGTTACTCTTCATGCCAGCATTACAAAGAGAGTTACAGTACTTTTAAATACCAAAGGAGAAGAGCAGACAGCCAATGAGGCGAAAATTTACGCTTCATCCGGGTACATGATAGACAATCTTTTTAGCTCACTGCTGCCATCACACTCTTGCATTGTTAGTAACCATACAGATCCAAAAAAAAAAAAAAAAAAAATGCTAATAACGATTTCAAATGCCACCCATAGATAATGTAATAGTTTCAGTAAAAGCAACAATCCCAATTCCATCAATGGCCCCGAATACCTCGAATTGTTGAAATCAATAACTTATCACCTGCAATCAAACGGATTTGCCTCACAAAAGTGTCTTTGCTGATCTTCGCAGCCTGTGAAAGGTTCAGTGTTAGGAAAATGACATGAGTGATAGTAAAATATGAATCCAGGGCCTTTGGATGCATCTCCAATAAAAAAATTGTGTCAGAATCAGGAACCTATTTCATGGGATCAGAGGTAATGTTTATGACTTTATCTGTGTCAGATCTAGTGTAATTTTTAATTCCAATACACCCCAAAATGCACACCAGAGGATAAGTCTCCATTCTGGCAGAACAGTAAATAAGTTGTGAAATAGATACATATCAAGATGCACATTAAAGAAGCACATCTAACTAGAAGAAAACATAGGAAGAAAACGTAGGAAATGTCATTTGAATTGGACTAACCTTGTATTGGGCGTGAAGGCGCCCAAGTGCTTGATTCCTAGAGAGAGGAAGGTATCTTCCCATCTCTGAAAACAATTTTTGAAACGACACGATTGGTGAAGTAGAGGTCCTATTTCTTGACAGGCCTAACAAATAAAAGCCAAAAGAATTCTCATAAGACCCAGAAGGCAAAAGCTAGAAGGAAGAAGGATTACTAGTTCAGAAAATTACCTGGGAGTTGATCAGAGGACTTGAAGCTTACTACATATTCAGGAAGGATATATTGATTCATATGAGTGCTCCAAACAATATACCATCTGGGATTCACAAGATCATCAACCCCACAGTCGTACTCTTCGCTGCTGCGATGAAACTGAAGACTCCCTGCATCGATTTTTTCAGTTTTTCCCAGAATGACCCGACACAGAATCACATGATTCTCACCATTTCCGTCCGCTGAAGACGGAGAAGCACTGCATCAAGAGAATGAAACAGTAACACTCAGCGACTACTCATGTCAAAATGTACCCAAGGGCCCGCTTGTTTAATCAGTATTGAATTCGTAGGTTTTTATTGTAATGTCATCTTGTGAATGGGGCTGAGAGTGAATGATTAAAGGTAAAGTTGAAACAATACTTGAAACTCAGAACCAAAATAAAGCCTAGGATTGTAATTGTATTGACTAGGTGTCGCATATGATTTTATTTGTGAGAGGGACAACTGGATAATAATCATTTCCTATCAAAGGAAGATTATTTGATCACTACTGATAATAATATCGTATTGAATAAAGCTTCCATACCTCATATGCGACAAATGCTGTGGAGAAAGGTAGAGACCAACACCATAAACCTCTGAAGAAGAAGAAGAACATCTGCTAGGCTGCCCAAATCCATGTGTTACGATACCGGCCACACCTTCTGCTGAGGTTCCATACCAAGCTAGCTTGACATTGGGATTACCACGGGCGGCCTTGGTCATTGCTATCTGACTCTGGAACGCTTTCAATCGGGCATCTGCAAGGGGTCCCGAATGCAAACATTTACAGATAGAGGTGATGGTGATATCTGGATTGAAACTCCCAATTCCAGAGAGGAAAATGCTCTTGATACCCATGTAACCAACATCTCCTCCCTTCAAGATTTCTACATTAGGCCATCTGGGTCTTTCAATTGAAGTCACAGATTCTATACAAGGCTTGTCCAGCCAGGTGTTTTTGGGTGGATCAAGAGCATGGGGATGGCTCTCATCAGTGTATTCTTTAGCAGAATTGGAGGATTTACCAGGCTCTTCTGGAGAAACCTTGTTAACTCTAATCTCAATCTCTAGCTTAGGAAAGGAGGGGACCTCAAATACAGTCCTAGTTTCTTCACCCACAATCAATTTGGGAAAAAAACACTGCCCATTAACATCGATCCAACCAATAGACCTCCGATGACCGGTCACCGAGTCGAACTGCAGCATCCTAAGGAAATCAAAGAGGCAAGTAGACCCCTCCACAGAGCATTCGACCACCGGCATACCAGCTACAAAACCTGCTTTCAGGAATCCAAACACCTCTTCGGAGAAATTGGTCCACGCGTCGTTGCGAAAGAACATGAATCTAGAGGGAGTTCCACTTCTTCGAAAATTTGAGTAATTCTGAATCAATGCTTGGCCATAGCAGAATGACTCAGAACTGGAATCGCATTCCTTGGCCACCAGACTACTCGAGTTTGCAGATCTTTTGCTAGAAACTAATGCCTTGATCCTTTTTGCGATGCTCACAGCGCTTTTTCTCTTCATTGGAGGCAACCCCATTTCATTCCTTCTCTTGTAAATGGTCATGGGACCGTCATTAGGTTGACTGGTCGGTTTCATTGGATTGGAACTTGTGAAATCTGTGGCCTGTTAGTTTTTCTTCCTTTTGTAGGAACAAAAGGAAGAGAAAAAGGGGGAGGAGGAGGAGGAGGAGGAGGAGAATGAGTAGGAGGAGGTGAAATCCGCGGCCTGAAGAGAAGATCAACGGCTAGTTTAGATTTGAAATTTTGAAAATCTAACCGTTCGTAGTTGGAAGAGATGTTTGCTGGACAAGGCACTTTGAGGTTGTATTTATACAGAGAGAGGTGACAATGTCGGCGTCAAACTGTAATTACAAGGCTACCCATGCTTTTCTTGTTAATTGTAGATTTGCCATTCCTTCATAGAGGCATGATTATCTCTTTTTTTACTTTCAGTGAAATGACTAAAATATCCTTACTTAATCTAAGCACCTAACCGATTTGTTTTCCATTTTTTTAGAGTGCTTTTCTCTCTTTCTTTTTCTTTTATTTATTTATTTATTTTTATTTTTTTGCACTTTGTACATGTGACATTGACACCTTGATTGATCCATTGGGTCTTACAATGGATGGGCCTTACTTGCATTCCTTCGTCTAATTCACGTTTCATAGTAGAAAAAGGATAAAAATCCATAGTTTTCTCTTTCAAAGCGTGAAAAGCAGAGTCCAACTTTTTACACATAATTGTGCCTTGAGAGTGTGTTTGTGTAAGAAGAAGACTCCACAATAAAGATAAACATTATTATGGTTTTCCATGCAACATACCATTCCTTTATTTGTGTGATACTATATCCTCATGGATTCTCAGTTAATAGAATTTTCATTTCCTATGATATGAAGGATGCGTGATTCGATTTCTCTCTCCTCAAGTTACAGACAAGTTGCCGGTAAAATATATCTTTCATGACGCCTTTTCCCACCTCCTAGTTTGATGCTACTTTAACCTTTGTTCAACAATGAATAAAGTCGTAACATAGATCCACCCTTGCATAACACACTAAAATCAAGGTTAAGATGATCTGAATAAATTGATATGGAGCCAACCACATCTCAGCCCCTTTCGTCTTGCATCAATGTGGGATATGCATTTACACAAGTCTCTCGCCCGCTCCGCGTATACTCGTCGCTTTAAGCAAAGCGGTAAGAGATCAAGGCAACGGTCAAGGGCAATGCTGTAATTTCACAAGTAATACGCGCCCAACACGTGAGCTCTCCTCCTCTGGAATGTCGCGCAAGAAATGGGTAAAGATGTAATTTCGCTTTGTAACCGGCATTAGATTACGTTACGTGCTAGCTTTTAGTTGGTAGTACCGCCAGAAACTAAACCGCCAGAGAGAGAGAGTCTTATGGGCTAACGGACCAGGTCACAGGTCAGAATGGGGTTGTTAAAAACAGACCACGACGAGAGCGCTTGCGTAAGCTTGCTGTTTCTTCCTTCTGCCTTTCATTTGCTTGGGTCCAAAGCAAACCTAAAATCGAAGTCTCAAGATTCAGACAGAGTCTTCTTTGAAACTGAAAAGGAGTAGTGCATTTATTTGGTGCTCCAACTTTGGTTTCCACTTGACTTTCTTTTTCTATGCTTTTCCATGGTACATAGTATAATAATACATGGAATTTATGCCTTCCTTTAGAAAAAGGGGCTTCACATCTCAAAACAAACATGGAGATTTGTTTGGGGATGTGGATGGCATCATATTCAAAGATGATCAAAAGTGATCATTTTTAGTGGGGGTGGTTAGTCTTTGAAGTTTCTTTTGCTTTTAGTGTAATTCTCATTTCACCCAAAATGAAAATAGGGGTCACCCTTGATTTTAAGTAACAGATGGACAGCTGGACAATTTGTGCTTTAATAGACTTGTTGAGGATCAGAACTCAATTAAGCCCATGTAGAGGTTATAGACTCCAATTTTTTTACCCCGGGAAGCCCATTTTGGGCACATTTGTTTCATGTAATTGAGTTATTAGGACTTACGGTTCTAAAAGTGGATAAATTTGAAGAAATGGTGGTGAATATACAAAATGGTCACCGAATAATCTTCCTTTTCATTAGAAAATTGGTCTTAGTTCTTGCAAATTGAATGCAAATGTGTATCCTATTATTCGAGTATTTTATTCTATGGTTTTGGATAAAGTGAGCCTTAGACTTCTTCTTGGATCCAGGAAAAACTTGGATCCGAATCCGGATCCATGCATGTAGGATTTGAAACATTCAAACCCGAAACCAAATCCTAATGTGTTCTGATCTAAAGATCCGGGTCCATGAGGATTTACATTCACATATTAGAAACTTGAATAGGTTTTAAGAGCCCACGTGGCTTTCACCAGTCCAGAATCCAGAGGTCTCTCATGGGATCTGATGTTTACATGCATGGGTTAAAATATTGCTATGCCTACAAAAGATTAATACATGGACAGCACGGTTCTGTAGTCCAAGCTAAGACTACCATTTCTCTTGATGATCAAACAGGTTCTACCTCCTGACCTACTGCCTCAATATCTGCAGGACATAAAAACAACCAACAGCTGCTTTTGGAATAGGGGTCACAATAGTGCATCTGGGAAGCCCCACGCACACATGCCTACTTCTGCGGTGGAGTACTTTTTTTCCCTTGTAGGCTTGGGACAAATATATGTTGGCAAGCTAGGCCTGGCTTAGCCATGAATTTGGCAAGCTAGGCATTGGTCGTCCTGAGCTTGAGTTTACATTTGGCTCGATTATGTTTATAAGACTGTTTTCATATTACCCCTTTCATCTTGGCTTCTTTGTAGAAATCCCTCTGCCTTTCGAGTAATTAAAATAACCCCCTTCCTTCCATGAAATGTTCAAAAGCCCTTGGAACCACCGGCTTAACCTTTTATAACCAGATTTAACTACACTTGGATGCCTTCTTTTTCTTTTCTTTTTTAAGAAAAATAATGACAGTCTGGATACCCCCATGAGCAAGTAGTTGGATTTTGTGGGCAAATCTAGAATTTTCATTTGAGTTTTGGGGACAAACTCAAAAATTTTATATGGGGCTTTGGAGGCAGACCCTAAGATTTCATGCGAGTTTTGAATTCAACTCTAGTCTCACTAGGGCGACACCTCTAAAAAGATATATGTGAGTACGCTCCTATTTGATAATATGGGCCCTTGTTTTCTCTACCCAAGACCATATATTGCATGACCCCAATAAATCAGAGGCAGCTCGAATTTTACCTCAGTCGTACTATTATCCCCCATGAATTTGATGAATGAAAAAAAAATGAGATTAAGATATTATCAAAATTCCTATTTTTCCACAATAGATCCAACAGTTATATCACTATGAATGAAATGAACTTTGACCAGTCAAAATAAACTTTGATTGAGTACATATGAGGGAGGGCATGCCATGTGAATGGCTTGAACAAGCAAATTTGGGCTGTATAATAACTCAAACTAACTCCTCATAACTCATCCACAAGAAAACTGCGAGGACACCAGCATATCTTTTATACACAGCATATCTTTTATACTAATCTGATAAGCAATTCAGTGAGGGTCAGTTGGGTCCGGGTCCAATTTTGACCAGCCTGTTTCCAATCAAAAGTCCTAATATATACTATCGTATATCTTCTGCTTTTATTTCACCATGTATAATATTGGCTATAGTTTATTATTAGTAAATTTATTTGTATTACATACAATGTACACCGATCTCCTAGGCAATGTCGCCGAGCCCCAAACAATTGTCTCTACCATAGGATCTGACATCAAGGAGTTTTTGCCCTGTGATTTTGCATGGCCCATATCTGGTCATGATTTCTCACCAAAAGAATAGGCAAAACGGAATAGGATCACCACTCGTAAATATAAGTATATTTCTATATGTTTTTAAGGATTTTTATCCAAAAATTATAAAGAATCCCACCAATTAGCAATTAATGATAAAGATTGAAATTTTTGCCTAAAAGGATTATCAATAGTTAGGGTTTTGTTTTTGACTAAACTACCTGTAGAAGTTGCGATATCGCGACCTTTGTTCCCCTTTTTAACCATCCAAGCCCCTTTTTATCTTTTATATAAACTCAAAAATAAATAAATAAATAAACCCTAAGAAAACGATTAGATTCGTGGTTTAAAGAAAAATCTTCAAGGGGCTTCTTCTTAATCTAACAAGATTAAATTCTTGGTTATAATTATCAAGACAACTATAATTTGAATAGATGAGATGTAGGAAATTTTATAATGCAAATAGAAGAGACAGAGGGAAATCACCTCCCATTAATGAGAGAAGGTAAGGTCTTCTCCTTCCATGATTTCAAGAGAGAATCAATATCCTTGCAGCTCCGAAGCAAATTTCTTTCTTTTGTCTCCAAGAGAGTGATGGAAGGTCTGTTCTATAAAGATGACTTCTTGGACATTCATTTCCAATAGAGTCATGTACTAGAATCATTTCTGACCTCTTGTTGCAGTAGCCGATCAAAGAAACAAAATGGTAATGGTAGAGTTTAGATAACATCCCAATGACGGTATGGAACTCAGCAAGGCCTTGCTGTCCAATCTTTGCTGTAACCCCAGTACCATCTTCCAGGGTCCCCTAGTAAACTTTACCAAATATACCAAAGCAAGAAGCAAGCGCTCTTGCAACTTGTTTGTCCTTACCCAAAAAAAAGAAAAAACTTGTTTGTGGAATCCATGATTTCTGGAAATGTAAAGACCCATCGGAAATTCGAAGAAAGCCAAAGAGATGAGACTCATTGTTCCACTCTTTTGGGACATATATGCCCACTTTCATCAAAACAAGAAACCCCCATACATACATATCCCTCTTTTGCATAAATTTAAAACCTTGTCACTAATTAGCATTGTCATTCCCTGTAATTGTTTTGGTAAAATTCCCTGAACTTTATATCCTAGGGTAAATGGATGTGTGTATATATAAACATTGGTACCCCACCTAACGGGCTGAGACCCCATCAGACCCAATGGGAGTAGCCCTCAGGTGAGGAAATGAGATCTCAATTGAGGTAATGGAGCCATCGGGAGAGGGAAGGTAGCATGCCTAGGGGTCAAACCCTTGGCAGTCTAGTATGAACTGAGGCATCTTACCATAAGGGTAAGACGATGTTCTTGGGTGAATGGACATTTGGGTCCATACTCAACCATAACTCATAAAAGTTCATTGAACGTTTGAAAAATTAATTTTATGAAATTAAAGCTAGTATTTAATCAAGTCATTTTCACTTGATTTTGCATGTTTTTATTTTCTATGAATTAGAAGATATGTGGTACACTAATGCAATGACCGTTTAGATAAAATGGCTTGTATATATGGCACCATTTCTTAAGTGTTATAATAAATTATGCCGCCTATTAGGGCTGTAATGGTTTAGTTAACCATTCATTTTGGGAGAATCATTAACTGAACTGTGAATTACGATTTTTAGTTTTAAAAACCGTAACCGTATCCCAAAAAATCGTAAAAAATCGAACCGCAATTAACCGTTAAAAACCGTAACCAAACCGTATCTGGAAAAATCATTAAAAACCGTTTTGTTAAGTGACTAAGTGTATAGTTAAGTTAAGAATCATATACATATTTTATTTAAGCCTTTTTTTTTATTTTATTAGTATAACGATACAGTTAACCGTGTGCCAGTAAACCAACCAAACTGAACTGTGAAGTTAGGGCTGTCAAAAACACGATCCGTTAACACGACACGAACCCACACGATATTAATGGGTTCGGGTGGGCTCTTAATGGGTTTGGGTCGTTAATGGGTCAAACCCGTTAACACGTCAAGTTAACGGGTCGTGTTAACAGGTCGTGTATGAATTACACCAGTAACCCGTTAACAACCCATTTAACCCGTTAATTTTTTTTTTGGTCCCTAAGTGTAGCTAGAATTAATTTATATTCATAAGAAGAAATTGAAATTTATTGTTTTATAGTGGGATTTTAGGCGGGATCTACTCAAGATCCTCACTTATAGTTTCATGTGCCTTATAAAATTTTCTCTTTATATACTTTTGTGTGGATTTTCTTTTAATTTATGAAATAACTTTATTACTTAACAGGTTAACGGGTTCGGTCGTGTAACTCGTTAAATTAACGGGTCATGTTCGGGTTGAATTTTTGACCCGTTTAAGTTAACGGGTCGTATATGGGCTGAGGTGATTTTAACACGAATTCGTTAACCCATAACCCGAATTCGTTAACACGATAGAATTGACAGCCCTACGTGAAATGCAGCTTTTAGATTTTAATAATCATAACCATAACTGAACCGTGAAACACGGTTTCAACCGCGGTTCGGTTCGGTTAGACAGTTAGACACTTTGCGGTTTTTTTTTACACCCCTATTATCTATTCACAAACTATTAATATTTTGTAGTAAACCATTGGCTATATCATCTTTTTAGTTATCTACGGGGGTGGAAGCTGGAATTGTTGGGGGGTGAGGGTACAAGGGTGTTTTGGGATTATAATAATAACAACGTTAATAAGAGTTATTGTTATTTGAGCCCTTAAAATATGACATAGTGGCCCCCTCAAGGTAAATCGCTTGGGTTTGCCACTGGATGTCTACTTACAAACCAATTATCAGATGGTATCGGATGGTCACTGCCATTAATAGTTTGATTTGCCAGTAGTCTACAAGAAATGAAGTTGCATTGTGCATAAATGGACCAATGACTGCTTGCTACAAACAAGTAATAATTTCAGTATTTCTAGAACTAGCTAGTAATGACACTATGCAAATTTGTCACCGGTTATGTATACTGATCGTGGAGAATATTCTCCTACAAGCAGATCAACTGTATAGCTCACACCCAGCCCTGCTCATGGGGCCCACCTAAATGCGTATCTATCAATGTAAAAATGACAAATAGAAAGGTCTCCTTAGACACTAGGGGACTGGAGGAGCAAAAAAACCAAAAAAAGCTGCTCCACCATATTAGCCTAGTCCTTAATTTAAGAGCCTTAGAGTTTAGTGGCTGATCCGTCCTAAAACAGAATTTGTAAATATAAATTATTCTCGCTATTACCTCTACTTGCGAAAGCAAAAAAATTAACCAGGTGTCGTATCCATCGGGACAAAAAGGCTAAGTTACATTGTTTCCTAAATTCCTAAACTAATCCTAAAATAAAATGAAGTATTGATTTCTAAACTAATCCTATTAGAAAATGAAGTGTTTGTTTGATTCCTAAATTAACCAAATAAAAGACAAAGATTTTGATTGTTGAATTAACAAGTAGAAAAACAAGGTTTTGATTCAATCAGATAAAAGATCTCAGTGTACGAATTCACTCTAACCTCGCAGAATGGCAACCTAGAGGTTCTCTCTCAATGCTAAACAGACTTGTTCTGGTTATAAACCTAAACAGAGTTGACAAATAAAGGATATGGTGTAGATCGGGGCATAACATGTCTCTAAGGCATAGACTATCTGAGATCTAACATCACATTCATTCAAGCACCGTTATATGACTAGCATTCAAATTTACAAGATTAAAATACCAAAGAAAACATATATTGCATTAAATAAACAAAATCCAACATGTCATATAACCAAAAAAGAGTTTACAGAAAACCCTAAAGCCTATGTATCACCATAAATACAATATTAAGGCTTTATCGCAACCCTAAGATAAAGGTTTAGTTACTCATGGACGATTGGCGAAGAATCTCTGACGACATCCCCGTTTATGCTCTTCTAAAGCTCAAAAACCTTGCTCTCAATCTTTCTCCCAAGATAAGAATGAATCTAAAACAAAGTTGGGCTTTTATTTATAGGTTTTGGGTCTAAAAAATCTATTCAAAAGCGCACGAGGCGAACTCTACCCGATCCGGGCGTCCAGACACCAGGTTACATAACCTGGGCCTCATTTGCTGTGGCCAGGTGTCCGGACGCCCGGTGCTGGCATCCGGAGGTAGTACCTCCAGAATTTTCTGGATTTTTTGAATTTTGCCAATTTCTTTATGTTTTTCACCAATTTCTTCCCAATACTCCAAGGGTATCTGTAAACATAAAAATGACACAATTAATGCTAATTAATATCAATTAAAGGTATAACAAAGTACTCGTTGAGGGGCCCGAATGGTACATTTGAGGCTCTCATCAGTGGCGTCTAAGTATATGATTTTTTTAGATTCTATCAATGGCGAGTGAGGGTTCATTGAGTTTTAAATCAGGCTTGATGCTAGATCATGGGATAATAGGAGTAAAAAAGTAGTTGCATAGATAAACGCAGCCCAAGTAGGTCAATAAAGCTAGATTACAAATGTAGGAGAACATTCCCCTACCAGCATGTAATAGGATTGGATCAGATTTCATTGCAAATGGGAATGACACGAGCCCTTGGTTCTAGACCTGGTTCTGATATGAGGACCCATATTCAGTTCCGAAACTAGGTCGAATTAGAGGACCGAAATCTAATTTTAAAGTCGATTCTAATCACTTTTCTTTTCTTTTTTTTAAATAAGGATGTCGTTCAACTTAAAATAATGCATCAAGTCTACTACTTCAAAGATTAAACATAAAAATATCAAATAAAAGTTGATTTTAAGGGTTGACATCAAT
Organism: Persea americana; assembly: GCA_029852735.1. Taxonomy (NCBI): domain Eukaryota; kingdom Viridiplantae; phylum Streptophyta; class Magnoliopsida; order Laurales; family Lauraceae; genus Persea; species Persea americana. The sequence goes on from CM056810.1 coordinate 79,944,893, forward strand.
AAATACCTCAGATACTTGTGTGATGTGTTAGATGAAGAAGGAGATAGTTAACCATCTATTTCTTCATTGTAAGGTTGCAGCTAGTGTTTGAAGTCATTTTACAGCTAAATATGGCATTGCATGGTGTTTTCCACAATCGTTGGCCGGAGTTGCTGAGTCTTGATTCGGAGGACATTTTTGTTGGGTGTAGACACATTATTTGGAGGTTAATTCTCTTTGCTATCTTGTAGTATATTTGGAAGGAAACTAATGATAGAATTTTCAGGGGCACATCATCTTCTGTAGTTGAGTTGATTGCTAGTATCACCTTAAGAATTGCAAAGCGGGCATTGTAGAAAAAAAGGTTCTCTAATTTTTCTCTTACAGATATCATTGTAACTTGGGAAGGTTGTATGGGTTACGGCCCTACAAAGGGTAGTTGATCTGTTTTTTGGTCTCCCCCACCTCTTAATGTCTTAAAGTTCAACGTTCATGGTGCCAGAAGGGGTAATCCAGGGCCGACAAGAATTGGAGATGCCATCTGGAATGGTAAAGGTGAGGGTTTGTTCATGTATTCTAAGTATATTGGGGTTTGTGATTTTAATGGAGTAGAAGTATTAGCTATTTTAGAAGCTCTGCGGTGTTTTTTTAAGAATGTTTCATGGTAGCCTTATTGTAAAGAATGACTCTTCCAACACCATTGCTTAGGTGTCAAATCAAAAAGCAAATCCGTAAAAATTCCAATTCCTCTTCAGTGAAATTCGAGCTTTATCCTCTTCCATTAATGCGGCCTTTCATCATGTGCTTAGTTAGGCAAACCACATGGCAGATGCACTTGTCAAACATGGGATCAATAGGACTTCTCCTTGGGAGGGCATGGCTTTCTAATTGGGGCGTGGAAACACGTACAATCCTCCTGTACGTTATTATTATTGTACATTGTTATTCTTTCTTGTTTTTGTCTCTTTGCATTGTTTTCTCCTTTTAAGGAATTGGCTTGTTACCGATCCAGAAATTAAAAAAAAAAAAAACAGTTTGCAATATTAAATACTTGCACACTAATTATGGATCAATGGGTCGGAATCTTAGTGGACCTAGAACGGACCTATTTATGAGCTTGAAACCAAAATTGAGTTTCGGATAAAGACCCATTTATGAATCGAAACCTCGAACAAATTCCTAATCCAAATTTTTTTGGGTCAAAACCATCCTGAGAATTGGATACCCATTTTCACACTAAGGGGTTGTTTGTCTACACCCATTTACGTATGTAAATGGTGAATATGCGTAATATTTACGCATTAGTCATGTTTGTTTATAAGTATTTACGCATCTTATGTCTAAATCAGATGTGTAAATGGTGTGAGAAAATGAGCCAATTTTCATACAAAGATTTGAATACTTGTTCAGGTGGAAAAAGAAAATACAAAGTCACATGTGATTTCAAAGAATACCCGTTGGAAGCGGACGGTTTGGTTTTGGGGCAATTTCCGTCAAAGAGGTTCTGGGTTCGAATCCCCCTCTAACGTATTTAGAAAAATAATAATAAAAGAGGCATTTCTATAAAAAAAGGTTATAGGTTTGAAACCCCACTCCAACGTATTTACAAAATAATAATAAAAGATGCATTAAAACCAATTAAACCTATTAATGAAAACCCTTTCTGCATCTTATCTCCTTTTATGAATGTAACCTCTCTATTTCTCTCTCTTGCCTTACTATACAATTTTTTTTATTTATAAAATCTATTTATATAGTTGGTTAATAATAATATAAAGCTGGTGAGATGCATGGGTCACGTTTTATGCAAATTGAATAATGAATTAATATAATATTGAACTAAATATTAATTAATAAAAATATTAATAATAATCAGATTTTCTTTTTCATCAGACTATGATTTCCTTAACCAAACATGTTGGAATGCATTTTTTTTAAGGTGACCGTTGATAGAAATGTATATTTTTGAAAAATATATTTCATGTTGAAAGATATGTTATTTTTTAAAGATCGAAAATGCAAATAAAAACTTTGATATAAATTAGTCATCTTTTGTCTCCTTTTCATATCATTATAGTAGAATATAATTTAATGATTAATAAGTATCATTTACAAAATCATTTAATACATATACACATATAATTGAAACAAAGATAGAAAAATGAATCACATGTGTAAATGATGCGAAAATAGTGCGATTAAACAAACATTGTAAAAAAAACCGCATGTGTAAATATTATATACTTAAAATTTAAATATTTATTATTTATATATATATAAATTATAGGGGATTTTACACGAAAAGTCCCGAATTTGGACATTCCTCGGAAAGGGTCCCCAAATATTGTATATTACTAATGAGGTATTCTCGACAAATTTTTTTATTTTTTTATACTTTTTTCTGAGCGACGATAGCGTCGCCCATGTTCGCTCGTCAGACACCTTGCTGAGTACCCTTGTTTAGGGAACTTTTGAGCCTACTTTCAGAGGGTTTTTTGTTGAGATTTGGAGGTTTCGAAGATCATATTATGAACTTATAATCTTCTATTTTTCACTTAATTATAATCACGTTTGCCTGGGTTTCAAATCATGCACTTTTGCAACTCGGTTAAGAAAATCTGCAGACATCTTGCCGAGTACCCCTGTTTAGGACATTTTTCAGCCAACTTCCCGATGGTCTTTTTGGCTGAGATTTGGGCTTTCGAAGGCAATATTATGAACTTATAATCTGCGATTTTTCACTTAATTACAATCATGTTTGACTGCGTTTCGAACAACGCACTTTTGCAACTCAGTTAAGAAAATCTATAGACACCTTACTGAGTACCCCATTTAGGGCACTTTTTAGCCTACTTCTTGAGGGTTTTTTTGGCTGATATTTGGAGCTTTCGAAGACCATATTATGAACTTATAATTTTCTATTTTTCACTTAATTATAATCACGTTTGCCTACGTTTCAAACTGTGCACTTTTGCAACTCGGTTAAGAAAATCTGCAGACACCTTGCCGAGTACCCCTGTTTAGGACATTTTTTAGCCAATTTTCCGAGGGTTTTTTTGGCTGAGATTTGGGGCTTTCAAATACCATATTATGAACTTATAATCTGCGATTTTCACTTAATTATAATCACGTTTGCCCGCATTTTGAACATCGCACTTTTGCAACTCAGTTGAAAAAATCTGCAGACACCTTACTGAGTAGCCTCGTTTAAGGCACTTTTTAGCCTACTTCTTGAGGGTTTTTTTTTTTGCTGATATTTGGAGCTTTCGAATACCATATTATGAACTTATAATCTTCTATTTTTCACTTAATTATAATCACATTTGCCTACATTTCGAAAAGTGGAGGAATCGATGAGCTGAGTTGTTTTCGGCCAAGGAGCTGAAACTAGCTTAGGGGTGCACTCTCAAAAGAATGAATCCCACTAATAGATGGTGTGGAGGAGATGGAAAAATAGGAGGAGAGGAAGAAGAAGGCATTAGGAGATGCTTTGACGAGCGAGCCTAGTATCTCCTTCATTAGACACGAGCGACGCTAGACAGTAGGATATGCTTAGACGAGTGATGCTAGCGCCACCCTCGTCAGACACGAATGACGCTAGCGTCACTTATATGAAAGTTGAAAAAAATAAATAAAATAAAGCCTAATGGACCTCGTTAGTAAATACAATATTTAAACACCTTTTCAGAGGTATGTCCGGGAAAAGTCCTCTAAATTATACTTCCACACCCCATGCGAGCGTAAAAAGACAAACATCAGAGCACACAAGTGCCTCTACCCCGCCCACCCGTCTCTCTAATTCTGAGCTGCTACAAGTACACCCTAATACGTCCGTATAACCTTTCCGCGAAAACCCCTGGTTACATAACATCTCCTTCCAACGACAGCAAAAATATCTCTATTCGTCTTTTCCCTCCTCTCGGGTTTTCTTCGCGCCCCCAACGCTCCAAAGGTACGATTTTTTTTTTCTTCTTCTTCTTCTTCGTCGTCTGTCTCTCGAACCGATTCATTTCTTCTCCAACACACACGAAAACCTAGGGTTTCTAAAACATCCGTTTCCTCTTACTCTCATGCCTTTCCTGCAGTCGTTCCGCTTCAAAACCCTAGTTCTCATTTTCCCACTACACGATAGTTTCTTCATTGAATTCATAAGTTCAGCGAGTAAATCAGTATGGAATGAAAGATTTGTTGGAACGACGGTAGATTCGATTGAGGTAGAGTTTCTGTAATGTAGTCTTTTTCAGTGATTGGAGTGAGCTAGTGATTTTGTATTTTAGGGTTCAGGGGTTTGTTGGGGGGTGTTCCTGAAATTGTTTTCGGTTTGGAAATCTGTGCGGAGGAATTGGCGTTGAAATTAGAAGCTTCAGTAGTGGGATAGTGTTTGTTTCATAGTTCTAGGGTTTTGTTTTCCTTCGTGTTGGATGTTTCTGCGTTTTGATGTTATTACAAACTGTTGCGAAATGGTGAGTGAGTTTGGTGTGCTCATTTCGTTGTTGGGCGAAAGCTATTTGCTTGTACATTCCATCCTGAGATAATATAGTTGGCTGGTGCTGATACGCTGCGTGGCTTTTGATTTTAGAAACTATGTCCTTTTCTCACCTTATGAAGTTTCAGCTCAAATGCATTATGGAAATGAGCCTATCTTTTCTGCTGATATCTACAGACTACTTGCTATTGGAGATACATCCAAATGTGCTTTTGTTGCTTGTAGTTGAGATGGGTTCCTACTGACTATTGATTTTTCAGTAAGTTCTCTTTAGGGACTTATAGGACTTTTGTATGCTGAAAAACTAACATGGGAAAAGGAGGACAGTAGTTGTGTAATTGTTGAGAGAAGTGTGAATTTGATATACACTGATTGTGTAATTGTTGAGAGAAGTGTGAATTTGAGAAATGTTTGGATTGGTTGGCATGAGTTATGCTCCTATCATTGTGTTAGTTAGGACCCCAATATCTGCATCCATGTCTAGGAATTGTATAATAATTGAAGAGTTGTATCTCCTGTTCTTTTCTTTGTATCTACATTTGTAACTATGACTCCATGTTGCTTGTTGTATCTTTGTTTGTATCTGTATCTGGGGGGGTCTCGGTGGATAAATAAAATGAATGGTGTCTTAATGTCAAAGAACAGAGTTTTTTTTTTTGGGAGGTGGGGGGGTTAAAAGTACTAGGAATGCACTTAGTTTTTGATAAGATATTCTTAGTATTCAAGGATGAGAAATGATCACGTCCAACTGGTTGGGACACATTGAAGTCCAGTTCAAATTCAGTTCACCTTGGTGAAGTTCTCTTCAGCTAATTGTATGAAATGCTGGATGATTTTTGAGAGGTTTTTGGCCTAGATTGTTTATGGCTCTAAACTCAACTTCACTTGAAGATAGCTTTCACATGAATGGCCTTTAAAATAATATGCTTAAAACAATTGGGTATTATCTGAGTAAATGTTTTAAGCCAAAAGAACACCAATTAGATTTGCAGTCCTAGTAGCATCTCCATTGTTCACTTGCATATGCTGCACATCAAGTTCGAAGGCATAGTTTTGAAAATTGGAATTGTATCGTAAATAATTCGTGCCCATGAATCGAATCGTGAATCGTAGGATTTTTTTTCTAATAAAAATAAAAAATTGTTAAAATTAAAAAGAAAAAAGTAGTTATTTATAGCCATCCACTTTCCCATTCATAGCCATATAAATACAATGACAAATAAGTCTTATCATACAATTATATCAAGAACATCATAACATATATTAATATATTGGGAATTAATAATATATGTAAATAGTTAAATAAGTTGAAGGTATCAATATATATACTTATTTTTTGTTATCTTTAAATCGAAATGTAAAAGTTAAAATAAAATCCAAACCATCGATCTTGCACATAGTAAGATATCTCTTGAAGTTAAAAAAGTGTTCATCAAGAAAAAAATAAAAAAAAGATCAAAAAAGAAGAAGATATAGAAAAGCTTCATACGTACAGTCAAATGCTTTTATTCATTTCTAAAACCTCCCCAAAGCTGCAAAAATTCTTAAGAGAATTCTTTAACTATTAAATAACCTTTTAAAAGTAAAAGGATTAAAAGAAAGAAAGAATAAAGAAAGAAAAAAGGTAAAAGATGGTTAATATTAACTTATTGGTTGTAATTATTCTCGCTTAGCCGAATCGCTTGAATCGTAAAAATCGATGAAAAAGTATTGAATCGTAAGATTCACACATGAATCATAAGATTCATCTGTAAATGAGATTCATTGCGTAGATATGAATTATTTTCCTTAGGATTCGGGATAAAATCGCAGGATTTTGATAACTATGTTCCAGGGGACTGATTTTTCTTGTTGAAGATCGTGGCATCTTCTTCTTGCACATTGCTATCTATGTGCATTTGCTTTCCTATTATCAGCCCCATCTGGAGGGCTTGTATTTTAGCCTCTAAAGGATGGTGTGCTGTCACCTGGAAAGGGAAAGTAGCTATCATATTTCCTTTGTGGGCACTAAACCCCTCCCTTTCCCCCGCCCTGGTGGTACTACCACCAGGCCTACAGTCCTGCATCTTGAGATGTATGTGAGATGCTGTTAAAATTCAACTTAATCCAGCTATCAGAATTTTGCATTCTTTTGATCATTGGTTATGAATTATGATTATCACATCAAATTGGATTTTAGGCCATGTGTAATGATAAAGTGATCATCTAAATGATCTGACTATCCACCATATTTAGGTGGTGGATAGTCAAAATTCAACTTAATCCAGCTATCGTAATTTTGCATGCTTTTGATCATTGGTTAGAAACTATGATTATCGCATCAAATCGGATTTTAGTCCATTGTGTAATGATAAATTGATGGTTGGGTAGGTTTACAGCCAGCATAAAATTTTTTCACAACCCAAACAAACATAGTTGGGAGTTGGGACAATCCATTAAAGCGCTCTTCAATGTACTATTTTTTACCATTCAAAAAAAAAAAAAAACAAAAAAAAAAAACACAACGTTGGGACAAGCCTTTAATGATGATGATGATAATGATAAATCGATCATCTAAATGATCTGACTATCCACCATATATAGGTGTTTTGGACTAATATTGTAGTTGAACCAGTGCGACTTGATAATCCCTCTTCAAGAATTATTTAGTTTCTTAGGAATATCTATTGTAGATGATTGTTTTGCTTTTTTTTTAATCACAAATAAGCAGTTAAAATAAAACCCTTCTGTTTATTTTATTTTATTTTATTTTTATTTTTAACTATCAACTTTCTGTTTATTTCCATTAAGCTTTACCAACTACAACTGTTTCCTATTCTTCATTCTTTTGACAATGACCTTCTTGCATGTTTCCTTATGTTTCTAAATGACTCTTGTATGTTGTTTCTTTGCTCAATCATTTCCTGTTTTCAATATTTTCTTCTTGTTTATTTTCATGTTCTGTTTGTGTATTTTGCACCACATGATTTCTCATGTTCTCTGTTAGTAAAAATGCTGTACAAATTAACAATACTTTTAAACCAAGAGCTCATTTGTATAAATATACAAATATATTGTCATCAATTGTCATTGCACTTGTCTGTTGATTGAGCGTGGTTCTTTGCTGGACTCTCTCTCTCTCTCTCTCTGTGTGTGTGTGTGTGTGTGTGTGTGTGTGTGTGTGTTACTTCTGTTCTAACAGTTTCTTTTATTTATTGTGCTTTGACAGATAGAATAGGCTCACCGCAATCTTTTAGCAGACATGTCTTTTATTACACCATCTAAAAGACCATATGACCGGAACTCTTTTGAAACAAATGGTAGGGGAAAGTGGCAGAAGTCTACCACGTTTCATTCACCACATCAACTGCTCAATGCTTCCCCTGGTGCTACTGTGTTTCGTCTGCTTTGTCCAGCTTCTAAGTCTGGAGGTGTTATTGGCAAAGGTGGTGCTGTTATAATGCAAATACGCCAGGAAACTGGTGCCAAAGTCAAAGTTGAGGATACTATCCCTGGGTGTGATGAAAGGATCATTATTATAGTGGGTTCTGATAAAGATGCAGATGTCACCAATGAGCTGCACAAAGAGGAAGATGAAGATGATAACAAGGATGATGATGATTCTAATGATGCTAGTGATGAAGGAGATGATATCAAGGAAAACGATGGGAGCGCCGGAGATAAGGAAATTTCCAAATCACAGGATTCAGGAACTGAAAAGGCAACTACATCAGCACAAAAAGCTTTGTTACTTATTTTTGATAAAATGGTTGAAGGGGATATTGACTCAGATGAAGGAGATGAAGACATTAATCCTTCTTCGGTTTTTGTGAGATTACTTGTGCTTTCCAGCCAAGTTGGATGCCTCTTGGGAAAGGGGGGGAGCGTAATTAAGCAAATGGCTGGAGAAAGTGGGGCACAGATCCGCATCCTTCCTAGGGACAAGCTTCCTTCATGTGCTTCACCTTCGGATGAGCTGGTCCAGGTTTGTATCTTTATATTGCTTTTTCACCTTTTGGTAAACTGGCCCCATTTCTGTGTATGGTGTAAAAAGATCATTAATGCATAAAAAAAAAAAATTCGTGTTTCAGAAACCATCCTTCTTTATTCTTAGGGCGACTTACTCCATTTCTTGTTGTTTTAATGTTTCTGTTTTGCCCATGTATTATTATGAGAGGCATCTCAGATAGCTGATTAACTCCCATTAAAAAAAAATCTGATTAACTCTTGTTTTTCCTTGATTTTAATTTATCTCCTATTAAATGCTTCTGTTATTGCTTTTTGCAGGCATTTTTCACTTTCAATTAGAGCATCACAACCGTCCTTTCTTTAATTTTGTCTATAGTGTTGTATGCATTGGCTGGAGGTTGCCCTTTGTCTTCAGTATTTTTACATTAAGCATATCCTAATCTTTCCTTTGAATATGTTCCTATTAGTCTTCTATTAAGAGCGGCCAATGTGGTTGCTTATTCTCTTGATAGAGATGAATGGATCATAGTATCTCCTTGTTGTTTGCTAGTTTTATATTAGTTTTATTTCATAAATTATTTTGTTTGAATAAAGTTTGAGGTATTATCCTAAAGAGGAAAAAAGATCGTGTACTCTATGGAATTACAGAAGTTTCCTCAGAAAAATAGCCAATACATGTTACCGAAAAAATGGACTGTGCATGCTATTTTTTAATTGCAGATCACAGGAGAGTTACTGGCAGTAAGGAAAGCTCTTCACTTGGTTTCTCAACAACTCATGGAGAATCCTCCTCGCGATCGTGATTCTTTTCCAACTGGGAAGCCTACTGGGCCATCATCTCATCAAGTCACTCTTCCTCTACCAGAAGTTCACCCAGCAGCAAATTTTCCTTTCCCTGCCGCTGCAGGTCCTCATCATGGTTCTGATTTTCGTCCAGATTTTCGTCCAGGTCTTCCTGCATCCATTCCTAAATTTCATGAAAGCATCATCTCTGGCCAAATGAATGCATCTGAAGAAGTTCTCACATTTCGATTATTGTGTGCGGATGAGAAAGTTGGGGGTGTGATAGGAAAGGGAGGAAGCATAATAAAAAATCTTAAACATGAGACTGGTTGTGATATTAAAATTCTTGATGCTGCTCCTGGCTCAGATGATCGCATTATAATGATAACTGCTCCAGCGGTATGTTTCTGCTTGCTTACTTTATCCTTAATTCCTTATCATTAATCCAATGTGGATATTTGCTGCTGTTTAAACTTTCCTTGGTTGTTCTTTAGGATTTTTCTTAGATGCCAGCCTAATAGTTATGGGTGATGATTCATATGTAGTCTTGTTCTGGGCATGTGTACTGTTGCTGAACTGTTCATGAGGTTGGTGTGCTGACAGATTAGAAATTTTTGGGATGAGGTCCCTTTTCCTTGACACACTTGTGACTTGTCAGTTTCTGAGAAGAGGACTTAAAGATCTGTTTGGCAATTTTGATCTGTTTGGAATATGGCTGTTTCAATTAGATGATCCTTTAACGATTAGACCATTTGGTATGTTTCGTTCAATTAGTAAAATGCAAATTCATCACTTTGTAAAAGTTATATGGGCAAAGTTGTTGTATAGTATAGGTAGTTAAGGCAAAGTTGTCTTATAACAAAGTAGCACAGGCAAACTTGTCACATTGTAAAAGTTATATGAGTAAACTTGTCAGAAAAAGGAAGGAAAAAAGTGTCTGATTGCTTTAGACATCCATGTTTATTTGGAAAAAAGCTTCCTTTTTGTTACTTTTTGGAAAAAAAGCCGGTCTTAAAGTTGATCAAATCAGATTCACATAAAATTTGCCAAACAGCGTAAAGCAAAAAATATATATTTGAATCAATTTTAAGTCAGATAGACTGCAGACTAGACTTGCCAAATGACACCTTCAATAGTCATGTTGAGCATTCCATGGTTTTAACTTTTAATTGATCAAAGGATTATGATTGTTGTTACTCTTTACTATATAAAGTGACATGTCCATGGTCCTCCTGTGGTGGGCCCTACCTTCATGAATTGAATGATTGTCTCACAGCTGTCTTCATTTTTATCATTCCTCTTTAATGATCATTAATGTGTTTTTATTTTTCTCCTACCTGCCCCTTCTGTATTTGTTTACTTTTAATACTATATGTGAGCCAAAAAGTCCAAATGATCCTGCTGATACAAGACGTGAATCATTACAGCATCCAGATGAAAGGATATCTCCTGCACAGGATGCAGTCCTTCGTGTCCAGAGCAGAATCGTAACTGCTGCATATGATGGTAAAGAAAAAGCGGTATCATCTAGGCTCCTGGTCTCTTCCAACCAGATTGGTTGTCTTCTTGGCAAGGGAGGTGCAATAATAGCTGAAATGAGAAAACTCTCTAGAGCTCACATTCGTATATTAGGGAAGGATCAGATTCCAACGTGTGCTTCAGATAATGAAGAAGTTGTTCATGTGAGTTCTTGTGTCATAAGTTGATCTTGTTATATACTTGTAGACATTTTTTACTAACAATGTTGGCATTTCTCTTCAGATAACTGGGGAATTTGAGGCAGTCCAAGAAGCTTTGTTGCAGATAACTACGAGGTTGCGGAGTCATCTCTTCCGCGACAAGTTCCCTGCTATGGGTCATCTGCCTCGTCCTGCATTTCCTGATCAAGCACCCCCATTTGTACCATATATGGGAAGAAGAGATGCTTCACCTCCCAGAATGTATCACAATTTAGGATCATCATTTCACAAGTTCGAACCAGTAGGAGGCTTTCCTCCCCATGATGAACGATCTGCTTTTTTGCATGGTGTTCATCGGCCTGGCATCCCCCCACATGGTTATGATAGAATGCCGTCTTCAGCACCATGGGGACCCCAGGTGTGTGTTTGTTTCTTATACATGTCTCCACAATTTTATTATTTATTAGGCATTGAACTATTTGATATAGGCAATGTGTGTAATATCTCTGATTATGCCTTTCCTATATATACATATAAAATACAAATATACAAATATGTACGTGTCTTGAGCTTTTGCTTTGTGACTTGAATTTATTAGTATTCTACTTGTCATAGACTAAGCGACTCCCCTTGATTCTAGCCTTTGTGGTGCTTGATTGCCCTGTGCGCTAGCACGTCAGCCTCCTCCATTGGTGGTGCAACCCTTAGACCAAGATTCACATTGCAAGGCCTTGCACACTAACACATCTAGAAGACCCATCGCTTTTGAAGAGTTCCTTTTTTTGTCTTTTTGTGAAACTGAAAGTACCATTTTTGTCATTTTGTGATTTTCCTTCCAACTCCCTCCACTTTCTTTTTATCTTGATTTGACACTCGATTTTATTTCATTATACTCCCTACAAAAAAATACGTCCTTAGAGAAATGAGAGCTTGAATGACTCCTAAAACTTGCTTGTTGCAAATTAATGTGGAGATCGCTACTTATGGTTCTACTTTGTGTAATGGCTAGGATTGTTCCACATGTTGTTCGTCCAATGGATGAGAACCTTCTAGACCCTACCCTAGAAACTTCTGTACATCTTTATCCTAAAACTACGCTTATCCACACCATTCTAGAATACTCCACACCTATCTACACATTTCTATAATTTATAGGAACACCCTATGTTTATACATAAGACTATCCTATATTCTTCTTAGGTTATTTTGGATCCTTGAAGTTTTCCGTTGATCAATATGGTACTTTCGTCCATCCAATTGTGTGCACGTCCTGCACTTTGACATTCATGGTGCTCATGAGATCTAGAAACCCTCTGTCCCGCCATAGCCTTGTCTGTGTGCCGTGTGCTGTGAGGGTGTGATGCACTGCTGTCCATGGTTCAAAATACTGGCCACTACATACCGTAACAACTGTATCGGTCGAGCCTGCTATGCTAATTTGAAGTAGGGGTGCTCACATGTGTAGTGGCTGCTATATAGCGGATTTTCAATTTTATTATTATTTTTGAAAATGCCTTGCAATCTTTAGATCCATGATTCCCATTAATGATTAATCAATGCCAAATGGTTTGAGGTGTTGCCATTTATTTTCAATTTTTTGGGGATTTTTCAAAAAAAAAAAAGAGACAGATTTTCTTTCTCAAAATGGGCCAACAAATTCACATCCTGATGCATTCTAACCTGTAAATCTATGTTTCCCATAGATCAATCCCAAATGGCTTGAGGTTCTTTTAATTTTTCCTTTTTCTATTTATTTTCAGTTTTTTTAAAAAATATTTTTTCCTCAAAGTGGTCCAACCGAATCGCATTATAGTGCATTCTAACTTGTAGATCTATGTTTCCCATAGATTAGTCCCTAATGGTTAGATCTTTTTTGTAAATCTTTTCCTTACATATTTTTGGATTCTTGGGGAATTTTTCAACACCATAGATTAGTCATGTAGAGTGATACAGGATCTCTTGAGCCCCTTCGTTGTTAATGAAAAAAATAACCCTACCTTTTTCCAATATTCTGATTTTTTCAGATATATATATTTTGGCTTTTTGACCATATTTTCGATTCACACTGTTACATATTGCTGCAACTGCTTGATAGTGCCCTCTGCATAACGTTTTGGCCTCTGCCCTCTGCAACCATTATTTTGATGCTTGCTGCTGTCACCATGTCATTGATGATAGTATTAAAATGTTATGAAACAGTTAATAAAGGGGGGAATTGGACTTGGCAAAGTGATCAAAACTGCAAGTAGAAAGCGGAAACAGTGGCCTCATGAAGTGGATTGAGTTTAGACTGTTCAAATCAGCCAGCTGCTTATACGTTGGTTATATTGTGGAATAGTTTGTACTCCATGTAAATAGAAGGGTGTGATTATCACAATGATATCTGGATGAATTGTTTGTTACATCAAGCCAAACAATGTGGAGATAACACCACTTTGAATGCTGGCATGAGCTTGGAGATCATGGGTGTGATCTTCAGGGGGAACTGCGACATTGAAAAAGTGTTTGTCGTAGTTATTTGTCATTTTTTTTTTCTTTTTGGCAAACCTACAAAAGAGACTAAACCCACTGAATATAGTTATTTATCATCTTATTTTACAAAATTATATAGGAATTCTATTTATCTCAAGGCATCTGTTTGTTTGGTCACAGAATGTGCCAATCTCAAGCCTGCATAACAGGAGGGTTGATGTCGAGAAGTCAAATTGGTCATAAAAACTTGACAAGTTTAGAGTTTACTTATGTTTGAAAGCAGCACTTGACCTAACAAAATTTTAAATCTCTTCTAGCTTATTTTTTTCTCTTCAACTTTAGCATCAATGTATTATTGTAGATAAAATTTTTGATTTTTCTTTCCTTAATAACCATTGATGCAGTTGTAGGAAACAAATTGGGCTTTGCCATGTCCTCTAGAATCAAATCTATACCATGGGTCATGCTTTGTTTGATAAAAGGTGGCATATTTGTTAGCCATTTTGCTTTCCATTGGTTCATGACTGGCTTCATTGCTAGTTATAAATTTGATGACTACTTGGCTTATCCAAGTCCAACCCAACCACTAGGATAAAATATTTCAAATGACGCCTTGGTATTCTTTGTAATTTCTCTTGCATTTATTGACTCAAAAAGTTTAGTCTTGATCATCTTTGTCATCATCATCTTAGCCTTCTTCTGTCAAATTAGAGTTGGCTTTAAAAGTTCTATTGTAGGGCTAATAAACAAGAGAAAAAAAAACAATGATGAGAAATTCCTGGTTAGACTGGGTGCTAATTATCTAGGTGTTTGTGTTTGTGGTTGATTGGAATGAGTGAAATGGTGAATGAGGGAAATGTTAAGTGTTATTGTTCTATAAGGAATTGGAATGAATGAAATGGTGAATGAGGGAAAGGTTGACTGGCAATACGCTAAAGGAATTACTAATATCCTAAAATATGCAACCCTAAATAGCACAAACGTGAAAAATGTTACACTTAATATTCCAGCAAGGATCACAAACATATTATCACCAACTTTTTAAGTTTTACACTTTTGATAATCTAAAAAAAAATTAATGAATGTTTTAAGCTGTCTATTTGTTTACCCATCAGACATAATGGAGGATCCAATTGTGCTACAAGTTACCCTAAAGTGATACATGAAGCTATGACCTTCTTCCATAATGTTTCTTAAAATCTTCCCCTAAGGTCTTGATAGGACGGCATCTTTTATCTTGTCTCAATTGTATTTATTGCATACTAAGTTCAGTTGGGCAAGTTACATGGAACCTGGCCAAGTTAGACTGATTAAAACCTTAGAGCCCAAAATCCTTAAAAAGTCTGGAAGAAAGATAAAAGATCTAAAATAATTTGAAAAACTGTAATATATATATCTATGATTTAATGCACATCGTACTTTAGTTATTATAAATTTATCTTAATTATAAATGTGTGTTCTTGTTTGTTTTCACTCAGTCGGATGAACTCTCCATCTGATCTTTGGATGCCTAGATCTTCCACAAAGTGGTTTTGATAGTAAAAAATCAGTGCAAAAGCTCTCCAAAAGCCTTAAAAAGTCATGAAGAATGGTGAATAATGTAAAAGAACTTGAAGAAATTGTCTTATATATATGATTTAGACGTTCATCATGTTTTAGTTATTATTAATGTGTTAATTATGAACAGGTTTTCTTTTTTCTTTTTCACTTGGATGAATACTCCATCTGATCTTCTAATACTAAGCTTTTCCACGAAGTGGTTTTATACTCTAAAATCTGTGCAAAGGCTCTCCAGAAGCCTTCTGAAGCCTTCTTCCAACAAAGAAACAGGGGTGCCCTAATGTGTATAAACCTTCTTCTATAGTACTTCTGGGCTGTATTATATGGGTCGCATCAACTTCCAATTGCCATTTCAGCTACAAATCTTTCCTCTTTTGTTGCAATTTTAGATTTGAGGCCGTGTTGTGCCTGACTGGTCTTTCATGGTGCAAATTTTTTTAGCAATGAGGCTTGGATAGTTTTTTATTTTTTTTATGACTCATTTATCAGCTACCTTCTTCTACTTTTATCTCTAGGGATTGGAGTTGGGCTTGTGAGTGCTGCTATCGCTTCTAGTTCTGCTCCTCTTTTCCTTCTTCCTCCATTGGGTTTCTTGTTTCCTCTGTTTTTTTTTTTCTTCTGGCTTCTCTTTCGTAGCCTCTGTCACAAATTTTTTCATGTCATTTTGATTTCCGTTGGAAGGTCCAGTGTAGATTTTGAATGGTGTTAGTTTCAACGATAGAACCCAGTATTTCTGCTGAACTCTGCCACTTGTAGGTTGAAAAAACATACAATATCTGTTTGTTCAGTCCTTAGGATCTTTTTTACTTCTATGTAGTATTACAATCCATCTTGTCAAATATTCTACTGTAGTAGTGAAATAACCAATTTAGCAGTTGCTTGATATGGTTTTGGGCCCAAATGAATGTCTTCCTTTTCAATTTTTGGTGAATAGGGCATAATTGATGGTGGTGGTCCAATTGGCATGCCAGACTATGCAGGTGTTCCCCCAAGAAGGGGTGGTGGATTTGGAAGGTTTGTATATTTGAATATTTCTTAATTCATTTTTATCAAGTTATTTACCAAATTGTCCTTCCATGACATTATCTTGGATGGCTTGTTGCCCATGTAGTGGAAGCCAGCCAGCTGTTATCACAAGCACAACTGTAGAAGTCGTTGTTCCTCGAGCTCTTGTCCCTTCTATCTATGGAGAGGATGGGGGCTGTCTAAAGAAGATCCGTCAGGTTTGTATCATAGACTTGTTATGATTATGAACATGAATGTGGTCTTGCTGATGTGATATATGACCGGTTAAATTTTTTCAGATTTCTGGTGCAAAAATTACCATCACTGAACCCCGACCTGGGGCAACTGAGACAGCGATTATAATATCTGGAGCCCCTGAGGAGACTCATGCTGCACAGAGTCTTCTTCAAGCATTTGTTATGAGTGGGACAGACTCCACGTGATTTGGTGGAGTATGCAGGTATTTTTTCTCAAAAATTTCCATTCCATTGGACCTATGTGCTTGAGCTTATTCCGTAGTAAGAGGCAACGACATGCATTCTTTAATGCTAGATGCAAAAAGTTGTAACCAGTTATTGTTATACAAATCTTAACTTTGGAAAGGATCCAGTGGACTATATATTTGTTTATTTGCTGTGTACTTTTATCTCCATATGTGTGGCATACAAATGATCCAGTGGACCATTTGTTTGCTACACACTGTGGATGCACACTATCTTAAAAATTATCTCAAAAATTGCATGAGCTGAATGATTTTCCCATCGATTATGGACTTCACCCAATGTACATGAATTGTTGTTCGGAAGTTTTCTAGTGATTGTCAGAAGCTCATTGGCGCTAGGATCATTCTCCTGGTTTTATTTTGGGGTGCAATGCACCTGAAAGCATTGTATGGAGATAGCGCATTTGATTAATCACTTGAACCTAAATCTAGGGTAGGATCATTTCCCCTTAGTCTATATAGATTGATGGAATTTCTAATTTTTGGTATTTATTTGTGCTGTTTGAAACTCAACATTGCCTATCAGTTGAAGTCCAAGAAGCTTGAAGAATGCAATGATTAAATTTTGCAGTTATGGGACCGTCATTATCAAACATCCGGGGAGTGTTACTAGGCACACACTTCCAACTTGCTGGTGATCAGATCCTTCGTGGAAAGAAACCTGTTCAATTTCAGTTGCAGATTTGCTTTAGTAGTTAAAACTGTACATTTGGCTTTCATGGAATGAAAACAACAGAGATCTGTTGAAACTTAATGTTTTAGAGAAATGACAAGAATTTGCTGCTATCAAACTTTTGAGCTGGAAAAAAAGATTTCATATTTCATTCTTGTTCCCTTGAAGAATACATCTCTTGGCAAAAGCTATTTTTCTTCTATTACGTGCTGATTGCATCTGTTGTCTGGTCAATGAAGTAATTGCACCCTTCATTTTTTTCTTCACCCTTCATTGTTTTGTCCTCTGTTTATGATGCAATTTTGATTACTTCTAGGTGTAATTTTCTATATTGTATAATGTGCGGTACACCTTTCTTATACTGTACGGATGAGAATGGTTTCTTTCCTGTTTCAGCTCTATTTTTCTTAATGAAATATCCTTTACCATAAAAAGAGAAGATTAATTGCACTGGAATAACCATCAATGAATGGAGAGTAGCTTCTCATCCTACCGTTTCTCTCATCCATAATACGGAAACCAATCTCCTAGGGAGCAGTTAATTCTTTGGAGCCTTTAACCCTTGAAAGTTCTTGAGGAGATGATGCTCCATCATATTATAGAGCTTTTTAGGGTTGTATTTCAATTTTTGTACTTGTACAACTTCTATTGTTAGTCTCTGTGAAGCACGGATACGTAAAAAACGGTCCCGAATCTGGATCCCGAGCGTATCGGACACGGATACGCCTGGATACGCCATGGATACGTCCGGGATACGCAAAAAGCGTATCCGATTAACTTTTTTTTAAAAAAATGTCGGACATGAGTAGGACACGAGCGGGACACGTTTTTACGTGAAAAATAAAAAAAGGGGGGGACGAGGAGAAACATAGAAGAAAACGTCGGGGAGGAGAGGAGAAGAGAAGGGAAAAAAAAAAAAGAAGAGAAGGGAAAGAAAGAAGAGAAACATACCTCGCCATCGCTGTGCTGTGCCACTGCAGCCTTGCCATCATTGTGCTGTGTCATTGCTGTCATCAAGCCCTAACCGCGCTAACTTGCTACATGGACATATCTGTGTTGTGCCGCTGCAGCCTCGTAGCCCCCTCCACCTTCACCACTGCATCAGGTTCTTTTCTCTTCTTTCTTTCCTTTTGTTTCGTTTTTTCTCTTCCTCTGTATTGGTTGGTTTTTGTTGGGGTTGATGCTATTCTGGTTATTCTAATCTGGGTTTTTTTTTTCTTCCCCCTTAAATCATTTGGATTTTAGGTGTGTGTGGATTTTCCTGGTTTTCTTGTTGATTTGATGCGTTGTTTGCTGATTAGAGGTTTGTATTGGCAAGGTTTTGTCTTTGCTTTCAATTGGCGGCTGCCTTTCCTTCGTGTTTTTTTTTTTTTTTTTTTTTGTAATGTGTTGATTTGCTGCTGCTGTTGTTTCTTTTTTTTTTCTTGTTTGGTTGTATATTGTATCCTAGCTCCAAGAGTAAGTCCTGTATTGGAATCTCTGATTTTCAAGTCCACCTTTGGCCACTGAGGACAAGCATAACACTTCCTATAAGTACTGCTTTCTGGCTTAAGTCAAAGCAACTTGTCACCTGTTGACACTAACCAAAATTTTCAAGAGCTGCCCCCATTCACAAATGAATAGATATATAATGTATTATATGTATGTGTATATGTATCCATCTTTTTTTTTTTTACTGTTAGATTATTCTTATTTGTTTGGGGTTATTTTAGGTAGCCTGATGGGGTCAATATTTTGTGTTTCCAGCAACCAAAGTTTAGTCAGATGGCTTCTAGTACGGGTGGTAGTACTAGTGCGTCTTTTCCAGCTATTGAAGAAGGCGCTCACAACCCTCTTTGGAGGTATGTTGTAAAACATAAAAAACTTGGTGATGGAGGGGGTAATGTGTTGTGGCTGGAGGGGGTAATGTGTTGTGGCAATGCAATTTTTGCCATCAAACCAATAAAAGCTCATACACAAGGGTGAGGGCTCATTTGATACATGAGCCCCGTCATGCTGTTGTATTCTGTCCAAAAGTTCAGAGTAGTGATACTGTGGAGATGAAAAGGTTAGAGGACGAATGCAATGAGAGATTGAGGAAAAATGCACCCAAGAAAGTACCATTGCCAGCTTCTAATGTGGATTATGACTCAAAAAAAGG
The DNA here is from genome assembly GCA_029852735.1 of Persea americana. Lineage (NCBI taxonomy): Eukaryota > Viridiplantae > Streptophyta > Magnoliopsida > Laurales > Lauraceae > Persea > Persea americana. The sequence goes on from CM056810.1 coordinate 79,964,120, forward strand.
GAAGGCAAGTGGAAGTGGAAGTTGGAGTGGATGTGACAGTAGTATGGCTATTGGGAAGTCATTTAACCTGAAGTTGCGTGACCAAATGGATGCGGAGATTGCTAGGATGTTCTATGCATTGGGCTTACCATTTCACCTAGCAAGGAGCCCTTATTATGTGAGTTGTTTCCAATTTGCCGTAAACAATGCTCTTGCAAGCTATGTGCCACTGGGGGTATAATAAGCTAAGGACAAGTATACTCCGACAAGAAAGGGCTCATGTTGATAGATTGCTACAACCAATTAAAGGCACATGGAAAGAAAAAGGTATAAGCATTGTGAGTGATGGATGAAGTGACTCACAGAGGAGACCTTTGATTAATTTTATAACGCTGACGGAAAGTGGGCCTATGTTCCTTAAAGCCGTGGATTGTTCGGGTGAAATTAAAGATAAGTACTTCATTTATGGTTTGTTGAAAGAAGTGATAGAAGATGTTGGTCCCCAAAATGTGATTCAAGTGATAACTGGTAATGCTAAGAATTGCTCGGGTGCGGGGCATCTCATTGAAGTACAATTTGAAAATATTTTTTGGACACCATGTGTGGTTCATACACTCAACCTTGCCTTGCAAAACATTTGTATGGCAAAGAATGTTGAAAACAATCAACTAACATATGAGGAGTGTCGTTGGATCACGGACTTGGCCAGCGATGTTGTGTTTGTTGAGAACTTTATCATGAATCGCTCCATGAGATTGGCTATTTTTAATGAATTTGTCCCTTTGAAGTTGCTTTTGGTTGCAAGTACATGTTTTGCTTCAGTCCTTGTCATGCTTAAGAGATTCAAGCTCATAAAAGGTAGTCTTCAAGCCATGGTTATTAGTGAAAGGTGGAGTCACTTCAGAGAGGATGATAACGAGAGAGCCAAAGCTGTGAAAGAGTTTGTGTTAGATGACATTTGGTAGGACAAAATGACTTACATACTTTCTTTTACGGCTCCTATATATGGTATGCTAAGGGTTTGTGACACGGATAGGCCTTGTCTTCACTTGGTGTATGACATGTGGGATACCATGATAGAAAAAGTGAAGGGTGCAATATATAGGCATGAAGGAAAGAGACTTGATGAGACATCTACCTTTTATGAAGTGGTGCATAAAATTCTTGTGGATTGTTGGAACAAGAACAACACTCCTCTCCATTGCTTAGCTCATTCACTAAATCTAAGGTGACTTCTAGTCTTGAATCACAGAATTTGCTGATTTCTTTAGCAAGTTGGGAGAGTTTGCGGATGTTGATTCCATTCGTAATCTCTATGAAATGGATCTTAAAAGTTGGTGGGCCACCTATGGTGCGTGTGTACCTTTGCTTCAAACTCTAGCTTTCAAGCTACTTGTGCAACCTTCCTCGTCGTCATGTGCAGAGAGGAATTGGAGTACTTATTTCTTTGTGCACTCGGTGAGAAGGAATAAGATGACGCCAAAATGTGTTGAAGACTTGGTTTTCATTCATAGCAATCTTCGCCTTTTTTCAAGAAGAATTCCACAATATATGAAAGGAGAAACCAAGATGTGGGATATTGTTGGAGATGCTTTTGATTCGTTTGAGGATGTTGGAGAGCTTGAGATTGCACAACTCTCCCTTGATGAACCGGAATTAAAGGTTGTGCTCTTTCGTGAAGATGGGGATGGAGGTGATGGTGGTGGACCTGGTGGTCAGGCAATTGAAGTTTAAGTGGATCAATGCACTGTCTGTTTGTTTGGGTTATATGCTTATGTTTTTGTAGTAGTTGGTGAAACTTAGATTTTGAACTTGGAACTTGGAAGTGCTTATGCTTATGTTTCTGTAGTAGTTGGTGTTATAGCAATTGAAGTTTAATGATGATTAAATCAATGAAAGTGCATATTTTATGGCTATTTTGATTGAAATAATGTTAGATTTTTATTAAATAGTCATATAAATATATTAAAAAAAAAAATTTCAACGTATCCCCCGATGTATCGTATTTTACTTTTTTGAGAAATGGCGTATCTGCATATTCGTATTGTATCGTATTCGTGTCCGTGTCCTTGCTTCATAGGTTAGGCTTAGGCTGAGGTTGTGATGCTGTGTGAAATTATATTTGTGATCACTCTACTTGATTGACAAATCTTTTTGAGATATAAAATAAAATAGAAAGTCACAGGCATTTGTTTTTTTTTTTTTTTGAATGATTTTACGTCAATTTGCGACGCTGACACTGCGGCGCACCCGAGCTAACGGAAGTAATGTGTGTTTGTGTGTTTTATGTCATTCTTCTCGGGTTTTTTTTTTTTTTTTTGATTGATGGTTTTACGTCAATCACAGGCATTTGTATGTTTGTGTGCACATATCAACATGTGAAGCCATATTCCATCAAGGTAGTTACAACCATGCGGAACCAATTTGGTCCATTGCATTTTGGGGCAGTGTGGAAGTAATGAGCAAAGTCTACTTCACTGCATTGGTTTCTATTAAGGCATCTACTTCTGTATTGATTTTACCGGAGCCATGTATAGTCTATGAACCCAAGGGTCATGAAATTGGAGGGAGAAAGAAGAAAGGAAGAATGAAGGGAAGAAGAAAAGAGAGGAGAAAATGGAAGTGTCTTGCGTACACATCTACTATGGTTATAGACATGTCCACGTGCCTTCTTTTTACTGAAGATTTTTGAAGTTTTACAAAGCAGACCACCCAACATATGTTATATTTACTAATAGACCCCCATAGTATTTGTATATTACAATGGAATCTGCGTGTGCGGGATCTCAGAAGTAACTGACGCTATTTCCCGGTCATCCTTACCCTTTCACAGCCGTAGAAAAAGGGGTGGATTTTTCCATGAAAGTGTGGAAATCCAGTTTTAGATTGTGGGCAGTTTGTGGTAAATATAGAGTTTACACATTAAGAACAGAACTAGGCCGTCTGAGCTTGTTCCTCAAGCCATCCTTCCCCACCCACCGCCTCATCCCGAGGTGAAATTCTACACTCCGTCATGCTGCTGCATGACTCATGACTAGCTTGTCGAGTAGCATCAAAAGCCTATTTCTTTTAAGTGTCAGTGAGAAAATATTTAATTATAGACCCCCATAGTTTATAGAAATTACGGACAACCCTCTGAGAGGTGGAATTCTAAACTGTCCTTCATGCTGCTGCATACATATCAGTCATGCCTAGCTTGTTGAGTAGCATCAAGAGCTTTTTCCTTCGAAGTGCTTCAGTGAGAAAACCAACTGACGATCAAATATAGATTTTTTTTTGAATGGTAACTGATGATCAAATATTACATGTAACTGCATTGCTTTTTCTTCATAAAGTAGCGATTTGCTTCTATGTGCTTTGTTTGTTCATGATGCATTGAGTTCTTTTTGAACATAGAGAGCTGCATGGTAATGCTATATAGATTCACAGGAAGTTACAAAGTGGAGCCAAGATCTGTCACTTTATGACTAACAAGCCTGGCCTTACATTACTAATTGTTCCTTTTCTCTTCCAAGTCCTGCCAGCAAACATACATTATTTCGTAGTGGATCTTTTATTTGTTTGGGAACCTATCCAATTTATCAGCATAGACTCATACATTTAAGATGCTCACGCTCAAAAGTAAACCCTTTCTAAGAGAATTCATTAAATACGTAAGAATTCTTGATGTAGCAGAGACAGGGAGAGTGATAAATTGGCTCAGCCCTACCATTTAAACTGGTTTTGATTCTTGTAACAACCAGTCTTCCAGCTATCCTTTGTCACATAACAATATCTTTTAACAGTTGTCCTTATCAGCTTCTAGACAACGAGTGATCTCCATAGGATCATCAACAGACTTTAAGCCAAGCATACTCGTCTCCTTTGACATGTATAGAACATATTTCACTACTAACGGCAATACCTCTCTTGGATGTGGCAACTTCAATGCCCAACACGCACTTTAGTTGTACTAGATCTTTGATGTTGAAACAACTCCTTAAAATAATTCTTAATTGTCTGTTTTGGATCATCACTGATGACGATGATGTCATCAACATACAAAATAGCAATGATGATTCATCATTCACACTATACAAATAATGTGATCTGCATATTTGCTCAAACTCCGACTTCATCATGACATCATGAACTTTTTGGAACATGAGGGGACTGTTTAAGGCCATAAGTAGCCTCCTTTAATTTGCTGATCCATTATGAGCACCTTCTCCGGAACGGTTGCCATCCAGAAAATGTTCTTTATTTCCAATTGGAAAAGAGGACAATCTCGGTTGGCATTAATAAAAAGAGGGGCCAGGAAATTCAGTTAGGCACCGGAGTAAAGTCCCCTGATAATACACTTCCTGGGAATGTATATCTTTGCTACTAATTGTTAGGGATGGCACTGAGTCGGTTTAAATGGGGGCCTGATCCCATAAGAGGGTTTACATATTTATCGAAAAGAGGGAGGAATGATCACACTTTTGGGCGTAACAGGAATATCCTCTGCGTCTTTTTTCAGTATATAGACAATGGATGAAGTTGTGAATAGATTCATGAGGGCCTGTATCATCTTGTTGAGCTATAAGATTTGTGAAATGTTAGTGCTATAAGATGCTTCGGCTGTAGGTCTTTGCAAGCTGGAAACCTGGTTTCCAACGCATGTACTTGCTCACATGGTCCAGTTTCCAACTAATGTACCTGCTCAGATATTTCAGGAGTCAGATCACACATTACAGTTGAATTTAGAAGTCAGAAGAAGCAGCACCTCCTATCTGCTTCTAAGTGGGGGGAAATATTGGTACAAGCTTCCAAGACATGCAAAGAGACTAAAGATACACAAAAAAAATTGTAAGTTTGTACGATAGATCTTCGACCCAGGCGAACAATTACAGAACTCGAGGTTTGAGTTTTCTTTAGGAAGGGGAGAACTGATGCAGGCCAGACCCCCTGATACATGGGTTGACCAAGTACAATGGGGCCTGAGCCCACTGAAGCCTCGTTAAAGAAGATTTCCAGATCTTCCTAGCAGATTTTCATCCAAGTTTATATTTCCTATTTTTTTTGTAGTAGGCTAGCAACTGAATGTTAGGGATGGTTATGAGAGTAATTAAAAAGTTTTATTTGATTTGATTTAGAGTTTATTTTAATTTTGTTTCCAAAAATAGATTAAACCGTACGGTTTAAATAAAGGATTGTTATCCTTCTTATTCATAAGTTGATTGATTAATAAAATTTATCTCCAAGAGTTTTCTCTCTCGGTGGTTTGTCTTTGGTGTGAGACCAAGACTATTTGGATCGTATGGCTCCCTATCCCTAAGCTTCGGCTTGGAGAGTAGTCCTTGGCTACTCTTCCCTGCGCTGTGACAGAAAGCTTTGTAGGGGGTGCTTTGTGACCTAGTCTATATGATCTGGTTCTAGGCTAGATTTAGGTGAGAAGAGGACAATTTGTGGAGATAATGTTCCTCGTGACTCTGGCAGTGACAAGAAAGGTTCTCTAACCCTAGGATTTGATTCAATTTGACATTGGGTCTAGGTGTGGTCAAGCCTCTATGAAGGCTGAATGTCTTGTGTTTTCAGGTTTCAATCTCGTTGGGTCTTCCACCAAACTACAAAGGTTAATATGAGCCTAAATCTTCTTTTCATGTAGATCCAGTGTCCTAGTGATCTGAATCCTTGCTCGTTTTCTTTTCTCTGAGATCCAACATTAAACTGGATCAAATATACTAGGTTGTAGCAACACCTTAAGAGTCAAGGCTTTCACCTTGGTGAAAATTCTTTAAAGCAATATATTTGTAGAAAAAAAGGAAAATCTAAAATAGTCTTTACCTCATTTCAAGTAAAAGAAGAAAACTAATCAATCCAATCCATTAAAAGGAGTAAGCTAAATATAAATAAATGACAAAAATATTACTAACTCATATTCGTCTTACTTCAGACCAAGAAATTGGCCATAAATCTTTCAATATTAGTCATAACTGCGCAAACTTGGGCTTGTTGGAAAGCTAGCTAAATAAGCTACCCAATGAATTTAATTCCAGGTAATTTGGACATTGTTTGATATAATGAAGTCATCACTAAAAAAGAAAAAATAAATTACAATAGTGTTACAAGGAGACCACTCCATGGGCCATGACTTTCATGTTACTTGGATGAAACATAAAAATGAGCCAAAGTGGGTCCAATGTATGTGAACTCCATCAGTATTTTCCCCTTCTAGTTCCTTGAAATCCTAACAGTTCAATACTCAGTGACTTGGTTGTTTCTGATTTTCTGTGTATGTGTCTAAACCATTTCAAATGATGTTCCTTGATTTTCTTTTCTGTTAGAGCTACCCTTAGTTCTCTTATCTGCTTGTTATTGTAATGTTACACATTTATCTTTGTATATGCATCTCATCCAAATGTATCTTGGTAGTTACTCTATTGCTTTGCATTCAGCTTCATACAAAAAAGCAGGTCTAAGAAAAGTACTCCCCTTTTAGCTGAAGTGGTACTCAATGATTGCATGACAGTGCACTAGCTTGTGTTAACTATGCATACCCTGTGATGATCCTATTTACGATATCGAACTTAAACCCTCCTTTATGTTCTACATTCCTGTGTATTTGAAGTCTATCACACAAAAATCTACAGGACCTGAGAATCTGGATTTAAAATATCTCCATCTTCTCTTATAGCTGATAAATCCGCTTCATTGATTCTGTTGACTACAATTGCGATATACTCTTGAACTATTGATGTACATGATTTTTTTTCTCTGCGCTTTATTAAATAGTCTTAGTATTTGTGTTTACTTTGTTATATACAATTATTATTAATACAATAGAAAGCATACTTTGATATCAATATTAACTGGATATTTGCTTTTCTTACTTCGGGATTCAAGTCAAGGACTCGTGTAACTGTTGAAAGAAAAAATCATTTATGAAAGCATGTGAAAGTTTGCAGAACTTCTTAAGATAAATAGTAAAGGTGATTAAGAGCACAATTTCTAACTTGGATCAGCTCGAAAATGCAGAAGTGCATGATAAACTACAGTCTCAGGAATTCCAAGCCCAACCGTCAATATCCTTTAAAGCTTCCATGTTCATGTTTTGTAGTCTCAACATGTGACATGTTTTTATATGATCCATTTGGAAGTGCTTGTTGGGTAGACAGTTGTCTGAAAACCAAAATTGCATTGCAAAATTCTCAAGTGGATGAATCGTATTGTGAATCATAAGAATACAAGCTGTTAAATATATTAAAATATGAATATTGCTAGAAAAAGTAAATAAGTTGCTTGGGTTTTATTTGTTCTATTTAAATTGATAAATAAAAATAAATCCAAATCATCAACCTTTAGTTCTATTTAAATAGAAAAATAAAAATACAATCCAAATCATCAACCTTACATGGTAGAAAAGTGGTCATGACGAAAAAACCAAAAAAGATAAAAATAATAAATGCAGGAAAAAACTTGTACCTATATTCTAACGCTCTAGTCATGTGCCTGTCCCCACATTGATCTCTAAACGGTAAAACCTCCGCAAAATTAAAACAATTCTTAATAGGTTCTATTAGTCACTCGATAACTTTTAGAAATGGAAGCATTAGAAAGAAGGAAAGAAGTAAAAAAAACTACTTACACTAACCTCTTGACTGTGGCCATTCCTGCTTAGACGAATTTTTGGAATCATATGATTCAATAAAAAAAAGTATCAAATAATAAAATTCATACCTCAATTTTACGATTCCTTTGTAAATGGGATTCTTTGCATAGATTTGAATCTATTTCCTTATGATTCGATACGATCTAAGATTCTAACAGCAATGGGGTAGACCCTATTTTTTTCTTTTTTGGTGTTAGCATTATGTTCCCTGGATACCTTTAGAGGCCCCTTTGCTTGGAAAACGCGCATGATGATTTTGTGCATTTCTGGACTTAATTTTATTGGTATGTCTCTGAATTTGGGTTGAATTGGTGCAGTCTTTTTATTTGGTTAGCGTCTTTTTTGGCAGCATTGTCTTATTCGGAAGCTTCTACTAGTATCTTGGTCCATTTCGTTCATTGTCTATGCATTTCTATGTGACAGATAAGCAAAATTTTCTTTGATGGTGTTAGATGACCTCAAAGGCGTATCTACCAAGGTTTGTTGAAGAAAAAATAATTAAATGAAACCATGTGGGGCTTTTTTTTTTGTGATGTTGGTATTCTTTTTATGTTATTTTACTTTGGACAACGCTTTTTCTGTCTGCATGGCGGTGAATTGATGTATTGAAGTTTGGCTCTAGACTATTATTTTGATTCCTTGAGATCCCTACTCCTGTCTGTGAACTTATATTTGTAATCAGTATGATCATACTTTTGGAGAAAGTTGTCCCCAATCGAACACATCCTCAAGCTGTTAAACCGAAATCTTTCTATAATCTTTTGATTAATTCCATTCAAAACCAACATATTGATTGTAATTTGCATGGGCTTCCTCTGTTTTCTACTATTTTCATGAGTCTGTTTTTTCTTGTGCAGAGTGCAAAATGGATATTATATTTGTATGAGTGGTAAGGATGGATATTATATTGTAAGATTTGTGCGTCCGTATGTTCTTCCACAAAACATATGATGTAATTTTAAATGTCTGCCTCAAAGCTAGAAAGAAAGGTCAAAGGAATATTGCTCCTGTGAGAATGTGAGAATTGAAGCTTGGAGATACCTTGGCTTTATTATCAGAAAGGATGGGGAGCAAGGATGAAAATATCGGTAGCTATGCCCGCCCCCAAAATGCTACGTAGAGGTGCAATTTGAAAAAATTGTCAAAAAAATCTAAAAAAATTTCAGAAAATCCAGAATATTAGAAAATGATAGAATATATATTCCAGAAAATCCAGAATATTGGAAAATGATAGAAAATGTGTGTATATTGCAAAAGTAACTACGATAAGGGGGCATAGTGGTCCCCTCGTTTTATTGTATGAAGTCCTATATTGTTGTATGAATAGAAAATAGTAATAATCTTTTTTTCACATGTATTCATGTTTGTAATCAAACGGTGTCATCAAAATATTATCACCATCATTGCGTAGAGTATCACATTTCTGAGTTGTATTTTGAAATGTCTATATATATATATAGTTTAAAATTTTCTGTTAAAGAAAAATTTGATTAGGGCCCTATTTTCTATTTAGAGTAAAATTAGGTGGGCCACTATTTCCTATTTTAGTGTAATTTGGTTAAGGTCCTATTTCCTATTAAAATGAAATTTGGTTGAGCCCTATTTCCTATTAGAGTAAAATTTTTCTAGAGTCTATCTTCAGTTAGTGTGAAATTTGATTAGACTTTATTTACAATTAGTGTGAAAGTTGGCCATGGCCCTATTTCCAGTTAGAGTGAAATTTGATTGTGCTCTAGTTCTAATTAGAGTAAAATTTGGCTAAGCCCCTAATTTTTATTTATTTGGCTAAGCCATGATTTTTTTTAAAAATATTTGTGACTCATTGTGGAGCCCACCAATGGAAGTAGCATCAGGTGCTTCGGCCTTTTTTTTTTCCCTGAGGGGACCATTTGATTTTTATTTATAACTTTCATAAGGCGAGCCACTATAGGGCCCATTTATTCGTTATTTATACCTTTCATAAGGTGAGCCCAATGTGGGGCCCATAGTTACCCTACTAGCAATATAAAGGAGGGACCGAAAGAGGGGCTTTTGCCGCCCTATTTCTTTTCCCGAAGTAGAAGGATCGAGAAAGATAGAAAAGATGGGAGGAAAAGAGGAAAGAAAAGTAGAAGAAAGAGAGGAGGAGACTGTGCTGCAGTGCTGCCTGGTGTGCTGCTGCTCCTCTGGTGTTGCGGCTGTTGCTGTTGCTACTTCTTCTAGATAACATTTCTGCAGCTGCTGTCTTTTTTCCTCCTTATTCCTTTTCTTCATCTACCAGTTAAGCAAAGGGGGTGAGCGGACAGAGTTTTCCTTTCTTCTTCTTCTTCTTTTTTTTTTAATTTTTTTTTTATTTTTTTATATATAACTTTTCATTGCTTGTAGTGCCCGATACGTAATGTATTGCTGCTACGGATGTGAGCATCCATAAATCGCATTAACAAATGAGTGAGGTAGAGCTGAGAATGCTGAAATGTATGTGATAAACTAGGAATAAAATCAGAAATGAGCTCATTTAGGAGCATCTAGGGGTAGCCGAAAGGGACATGTGGAAGTAGTAATGATAGATCTAAAAACGTGCAACTTGTTAGAGGATTTGGCACGGAATAGACTGGAATGGTGACACAGAATTCATGTAGCTAGCCACTATGTAGTTTGGACGAGGCTTTGATTATGATGATGATTTGTATGAGTGGGATACTAGTTATTTTTCTGGATTTTCCCATGTGGACTTGGGTTATGTTTGACTACTCTTTGTGTTTCTGTTATATGATCATGTTTGTACATAAATAAGTACGTTCTACAGGCCTACTAGCCATTGGGCATCGGCCATTTGAATGTCTGCCATTCCTCGGAGGATTATCAAAAAGCAGCCAAATATGCCTGTTGCATTGAACTATCTTCGCGAAATACGGCATTATGATACATGGGGACAATGAATAATGTACAACCCAGGCATAGTGGCCCAAAGTCAAACTCCTAAGGGCAGCTCCAACAAGAAAGGCTATCTTATAGGTTATGTTCCTCTGCAAGAATTTCAGACTTTCAGCCAAGGATCTTCATGGAATATTACAAAACTTGAACCTCGAAAGCTGTCACTAAAGTGATTTTCTTGCTGCTATTCATGAAGAGTTTCCAAGATTCCATCTTCGCAATGGCCCATGTATGTGCTTTTGTACCTGGGTGGCCATTGAAATAATCTTTGAAGAGCTTTAAGTGGTGGAAACAACCATGATTTCTTGAAAAAGGAAAATTTTGTTGTACCCTCGAGAGACTCAGCAATTGCGCATTTTATATGGTGATAACTGATAACTTGAGAACGTGACAGTAATAGGGTGAATGATGAGGTCTCTGCATTGGTAGCATCGAGGAACGATTTACCGTTTTGGGTGTGAATTTAGTTTAGGAATCTGAAGATGAAATTTGTTGTTTCTCAGTATGGTATGAAGATTTGATAATATTTAGGTAGGGAATTTGATGTTGATGAAGTATGTTTGTCTCTCAGTTACGGCATGAAGATTTGATGATTTCCCTTTTCTGTGAATTTTCTTTTTTTTTTTGAAAATCAAGGGTTATTTTTTTTTCTTTGTAGGAAAAAAAAAAAAGAAAGAGAAGGAAAGGAGTAAAAAGAGCACACTTTAGGCTGATCTAAGACTTACTCCACATTGCCTATGGATCTCAAAACTGGGAAGATGATCATTCCCGAGTCACTGATGAAATATTGCAAGTGTGACACGAGTCCTTCATGACATAAGTTAAAGAAGGGTGTAAAGCATGTGCTAATTAGAATCTTGTCTGGCCTTCTTTCTCCTGTCACTTCTGGAAGAAATGTTTTATCAATCTTGGCCTTGTTTCACCTTTTGCTCCCATATGAAGTCTGAGCATTTGCTAATAATTACATACAATCATCAGTTTCTATTCTGTCCATTATGCATGCTAGTTCCTTTTATAATAACCCATGGATTATAGGTATATGAATAACCACCATATCCAATTTTAGAGCAACTCCCATATTGAAAGATATGCAGAATCACAACTTTGTAGTACTAGATATAGAGGAAAAGATGTTTCCTCCAACAAATGTAGAAGAATTCGTGGATAGTTTCCAATAACTCATTGGTAGTAGCCAATTTGTTAGTGGGCTTTTACTGTCAAGCCCATATGAGAGCAACTCCCATATTTGAGAAGATTATGCAGAATGACAACTTCACAGTATTAGGTATACAGAAAATGATGTTTCCTCCAGCAAATGTAGAATAACTCATGAATAATAATCCAGTTTGTTAGAGGCATTTTACTCTCTCCCGAGAACTGTTTTCATTGTTTATTAACGATGTCGAGGATTTACCATTAAAAAGAAAACAATGTTGAGGATTTCAGGTGCCTTGAAAATTCTATGCCCTGGTTGTATAGTGAGCATTAGCCACGTTGTGGTCCACTTTGTATTACCCTAATAAAAGTAGGCTGATTATTAACTTGTTTGATCACTTGCTTCCTGCTTTTTTATCAGACAACCAAGAAATAGGTAGTGTATAGGGATCTGAATGAGGCGAAATTACTCTGGTTCATGTGCTTTCCTCTTTGCACAATTGACATCCATGCCACATGAAGCAGCCAAAATAAACATCTCAACGAGAAACATAAGACAAGTACTTCTCTAGTGGGATATGCTGCTCCATTCCTTAGTATATTTGGTTGGTTCCTCTTGTTATCTGCAATCTTTATGACTGTATTTCTTCCCTTGTGTGTTTGAGAGTAATCGTTTTTAGATTATCAGAAAATTGTGGAACAACTTTGAAACCATTAGCCATGAGTATAATTAAATCCACCCTTAGGATTTCTCCTCCCTTTTGGATTGGCAAGGTTATACTTTTATTTCAAATTAAAGATGCTGCATGTGACACAGAATTGAAAAAAATCAGGTTGTGGCTGGTTAACTCCTTGTCCGGTAAGGAAATTGGTCTCATTGTTGGCCAATTGATGAAGGAAAATGTAAAACCATGGCTATTGCATTTATTTATTTATTGATGATGTGGGTATCCCTGACGTGTTTGACCCAACAACACTAATCCATGGGTGGTGCCCACTAAACATGGCTATTACATTTATTAACACCTTTTATCTGTTCAATCATGGGACAAGCCCACTTCCAGGTGTTTTTTTTTTCTGGGTTCATCTGGGTTGAGGTTTTCAACTCTTATAAATGATAATATAAGGTTTAATAGCTTTAACATTTACTTTATTAGGATCTTGCCCTTAACAGTGTTCCAACCAACCAACCAACCCCCACACACAGCCCAAAATACAAAAAAAAAAAAAAAAAAAAAACCGTAGCGCTCTTACAAGATGATTTCAATATTAAGCCTGTGCTAGTGAAAAGACAGATATTGCACTACCCAATAAGTCCCACAATATTTGTTTTTGATACATTATCTTTATCCAGCATCTCAATGTAGGAAATTTGGATATTTTGTTTACCCATTAAAAAGGTTGAATAGATTTAACGTATAATTTATTAGGAACTTGCCCCTAACTATACTTTTAGAAAATGAAGATTTTTTTTTTTTTTGATAAATTAGCATGTTCTAGTTGAATGAAAGATATCACATACCCTACTAAGCACAAATTTCATTGAATGCTTCCCTGCATTCTTCATTTTGGATACAGCATCTTTATCCAGCATTTCAATGTAGAAAGTATGAATATTTTGGAGATAGCAGCACAGTAAGAGCCCCTTAGTAAGGTTGTCAGTGTGTGCTCATTGTCACAGCCATTGGGTTGTGGCCTGTGGGTTGAATCACTTTTACCTACATTGGAAATAACATACGGATTCCACTTCAATCCAAATAATCATCAGTCTCTGCATTTAAAACATGACAATCCGCATCTATAATAATTTAAAAGCAACCATGGGAACCTGATTTTTATCTTCTAGTCTTTTGGGGAGGGGCTTTCTAGTGTTGGTGTTCAATGTATTTCTTGTTTGGTGGGTTTCAGCCTTTCCTATCTTCGTTCCTAGTGTTTGCTGTTTGTCAACCATGTTGGTTACAGTAAGACGGCAACAGAATCATAACATCAGTGTCCTTTATATTTTGATTGTTTTTGTAGCTTAGTGGGTTTTGTTTAGCATCTCTTGGGATGGTGAGAAATGTGACATCACTGGCGTTAATAACTTTTTGATTTGATGAGACTTACAGTTTATTAAATGTTGGCAGTGATAAGTAATCCAATCTTATGGGATTCATGGAGTGGACAGAGGTTGACTTCTACATCAGTGACCACGGATAATGTGGGGATTGTGATATCGTATTTTTGCCTTTTCAACTGTAAGTAATGGTCAAAACAGTAAGGGAAATTTTGGATCTACCCTTTTTCCCAAGCTTTCTGACTCTACTCAGGTGGAATTGTTTGCCATCCATTTTCCCATCGTTGGAGTGCATGAAGCTTCTGGGACACCATTACACCTTCCATTTCAAATTGTGGTTGTTTAAGGATGAAAGTGGAAACTTTCTTGCAGCTACTTAGATGAGGATGTGTAATTCTGGTATGATGCATAGAGGTGTAATATGCTGCAATGAGTTTCAAACTTAAATCATGTACTGTCCATTATTAAATGCTTATCTGGCTTGGCAAGTTTTGATTCCAAAACTAGTCGTGGGTTCCAATCTACAGTAGCATTATCTGTGCAAGTGTATAGCGGTCCATCAGATATGCGTGGTTTTGGACCTGACCCCAGGGAACTAGCAATCAAGGAACGATATCTCAGTGATAGATGTAGTAGGCTAAATATTACAATTAATATGTAGGAATTCATGGATTGGGAGTTGGTTGTCGGTTATTCTTGAGTGGTGGTTCTGTTTTTTCAAATTGAAACAGAGGCCTTTCGGCACACTTTTATTATGGGCATTTTTCTCCTTTCTCTGGCCACCATTGCATTCAAACAACCCGTCAATGATTGCTGGAGCTCATGTAGGTGTTTGGATTCTGTTTGCTGACGAGATTTGGGTTTTGCACAGGTGAAATGTGTGTTGTTAGAAGTGTGCATCTCACTTAAATCTGTGGGGTTGTATACTGGTTCAAGTTTTTCCTGAGCCGATGCTGTGATGAAAATCCTAGCACGTTTTTTTTTTTTTCTTTTTTTTTTTTTTTTTTTTTAATTTTAAGTTTTCATCTGTGGAGATTATTATTCTTTGAGTGCCTGCGTTGCCTTAATTATGTTGTTGTCTTTGTTAGTCCCTATGATTTGAAAAGCCATTAAAGATTGATTCTTCTGGCTCAAAATTAGCTCGACAGTAACCACTGTGCGAAGTCTTCTATAGTTAGGGCTAGAAGCATGGAATGCAGGGGCTGCAACCTTTTTTCATCATTAACCATTTGGATGGAAAAATGATCTCATTATATCGGTGTGAGGGGGCCGAGGGCCACTATGAAATCTTTATTTGAGTAATTCCTGCCCTTGCTACCCTTCCTCTTCCAGAGGACTGGAATCTCCCTTCCCAATTGCGCTAGGCTTGGGAACATCAAGTTATACTTTTTTTGAATTATTTATCCAAAGTGATCGCATGCCTCTATAAAGGCATGTCTAATTGTAGTGGACCCTACCAGTGACCCAAAAAAAAGAAAAAAAAAGAAAAATGAATAAAAGAAAACACCATACCTTCGGATTAAATCCTCTTTTGGTTAGGCTGTGTTTATAATTATATGTTGATTACTGTAATATTCGCCATTGGTTATTACAAAATTGAAATCGGTTCGCAAGATGAAGATTCTTTAAGTTTCCCATTCAAAATAGCAATTATTACTTCAATAACAATGATTTTTGCGCTTTGTAAATTTAGTTAGGTTGGTTTTATTGGTAATTTTAGATTAATGTAAAGAAAATGAAGTGGATGGTAATTACATGTGAATGGAGTTGAACGCAATTATGCTTTGGAAAGATTGCAAGGCGTGCAGGCTTTAAGTATAATTAAATTGAAATGAAACCGGCAGGTTGAAGTGAAGAGCCCTGAATACTTTTCCATTTTTCTGGATTAGGCACACCAAGCTATCCATATAATCAGGATGATGGAAGAAAGCAACGAAACCAAAACTGTGCTCAAGTTGCAATTGTGTAAGAGTGGTGCAGCGGCAATTTGAAGCTCTTAAACCTTATGCCCACGTCCTTAATAATCAAGTAAGTGTGTTGATGTAAGGTTCTTAAAGAGGAACAAAATATTCTATCATTCGGCTACCAATCGATATTTTTCTAGGCCTAATCTAAGCTACTAAATCATCAAAGTGAGCCTTCAACATGCAGGGAGTTCAGCAAATGGGATGCAAGCAAGTGGTGGAGAGGGTTACCCCTTTTCCTGCTTTGGTTGGGTAATAGTGCTGTGCTGTGTATGATGTAATGATCTTTATACCTATGACATTGATGTGGCTGTAGGCATATCCGTGCTTTTGTGTGTAACTATTTCTCTCTTGTTTGTTTTCGATCGGGAGAATGAAAATGAATGAACAAAAAGGAAGGGGCTATGTTCTTCTGAAATGAAGGCATACTTGCTTGGATGGAGGCGGTCCCTTTCTTGAGAAATTTTAAGTGGCCAGAGTACTTGATATTTTGATGGTACTTGCATTTGCTGATCAACACCAATGGCAATTTGTAATCGCAGTAGGTTGTATGTGGGAAAATGATGCTCAAAACGTTTAAACTATTTATGGGTACTTCGAAAGTTATACACTTCAGTTGTCATTGAAGAATATATGAGATTGTAAATGTCAGATATGCTTTCATTTCAGAAACCCACTTCTGTTGCTTGGTGTAAAGAAATCAGACAAGGGCTAGATAGGCTGCAAAACTTTATCAAGAGGATAAATACCACAAAGATTTTAAAAATTGGATATGCCTTTTTCTTTTATAAAGCAGAGGGAAGAAGCAACAACCTATATTGATAACCGGATGCTTTCACAAGCCCAGCGTATTCGTATTGGATAGATATGATATTTGTATTTGTACCTGATACTCTACTGATACTTATAGGGAACAAGTTTAACATATCATATTTATTAAATTATTTATTTCATATAATTCTTTTAATATTTTTACTTCTCACAATAAAAAATGCTAGAAAAGGATAAAAACAATGTTAATTTCATTGAATCAAAAGTGACCCAAAAGAAAAAAATCATGACACTTGTATCCGTATCCGTGTCATAGATTTTTAAAAGTGAGGAATCCTATCTCTGATCCTTGTCTTAGTATCCGCATCTATATCCGTATTTGGCATCATATGCAACAATTATTTCCATGGTTAGGAGAGGGAAGCCCATAAGTAGGAGGAAATGTTGAAATAAATATTGCCTTTGATGTCTCCAAGGCGGAAGCTATACTGAACTAGGACAAGTTGACATTAGAGTTTCAAATCAAATGTCAGTGGAATTGAATACATATAGTAGTTAAAAATGAAGATTAAAGATGAACTTTTATAATAAACATTAAATAATTTTTTTTAAAGGAAATAGAATCAAAAGATGATGATGTTGTTTGATGCTCATTTTTGAAAATTCACATTTGATCTTCATTTTTGACCACTTTGTACATATCCAATTCGTATGTATTTTAATGGAAACAAACATGGTCTTATTAGTGCCACTTAATTACATGAAATATCAAATGTTTCATGCGGCATGAGACCATACCGGCCTTGGTTATAATGGATGCACGAAAAACTTTAAATGTAAAAAGATTTGGAACGTTTCACATTTTTGTATTGAATCCAATGTTTATGAGCATCCCATAAACTCAAGATTTGATATATGTCTAATTGAATGTAGATAGATGCATGGTTGGGATTTTAAGGATCAATAGATAGACAGCAGTTCAGACTTCAGAGCATGAATTTCTTTGCCAGTAGCTCCAGTGTAACGAATGAAGAGCCTCCTTGTGCCACTGCTTTCTTACTTGCCTCTGCCATCTCTTTAGCTTTCTTTCTCACCTTCTGCCCTTTCTCAGACCCTCCCATCAAACACCTCGCTCCCTTCTCGAACTCCTCAGCACTAACCCACCCATCTTTCTCATTATCCATACTCAACCCCACAGCCAAACCGATGTCTCGCAACAGCTGAAATGCATTGAATTTTTGCTCCGCGTACAAAGGCCAAGCCAACATGGGCACACCAAACCATATGCTCTCAAGGGTAGAATTCCATCCACAATGTGAAACGAATCCGCCAACAGCCACATGTCCAAGGATGTCCACCTGTGGGACCCAAGATTGCAACACCAATCCCCTGCCTTTGGTTCGTTCCAAAAACCCTTCTGGCAGGATATCCTCGAGATTTGTGTCGGCGGATGAACGGCATCGTAGCGACCATAAGAAATGGTGCCCACTACGCTCGAGACCAAGTGCCATCTCCTTCACTTGTTGTATAGAAAAGGAGCCCATGCTACCAAAACACAAGAAGACCACGGATGAGTGTGGCTGCTGGTTGAGCCATTCCATCAGTTGGCTCGTCGTCTGTGGTTCCTGAGATTTGTTATCGAGAGCGAGCAAGGGTCCCACCGGATAGACTGGTGGAGTGGGATGATGGTCCGGCAGGCATTCACCATTTGCTATCTGTCATGATTATGATCATGATCATGTGTGTAAGATACTCCTCATTAATTTGCATTTAATATACATTGACGATGGCTCAATGTGGAACCAAATTATAGCCGAGGGCTGAATTAAATATGTACCTATACTTTGTTGTTCCCACAGTAACATTAACATCAAAATTATACTGAGTAACGAACTCACGCACTCTACTCACAAACATACCCCTAACTACCGGTGCTACTGCTGAGGAAAATGCTTTTCACCAACTATAGGAAGGTGACCTTCGGTTTTTTGAGGAATAAAACTAATGAAGCTAGGTCAAATGACTTCATTTCAGCTAGCTGTCAGTTTCATGACTCCAAATCCATGCTGTGTCTCACAACTAATTAAACTCATTTGTCATACTAACAACTTTCATTTTATTTATTATTGTTGGTGGTGGTTTTCATTAATAATATTAACAATTCTCCTCCTCCTCCTCCTTCTTGTCTAATTATTATTTTTATTATCTGCTTATTAAAGAGCGGCCTAATGAGAATGACGCATACCAAACAATGGAGTATGCTTTGTCCTTCAGTTAAATTACTAATTATGAGAGAAGAACTCCTTGTCCACAATTGTGATATTAAATCTGAATGGTTATAGTTATATATATAAATATATATATATATTTATATATATTTTCCCTCTTACAAGAGAGATGTATCTATGTTAGCCAACTGCTACAAATGTCAATGATATTTTAAAATAGGCCCCCACCCCTCAATGCTCATAATAAGGTCATCGATGTTTCTTGTTAGGCCCACCTGGCCCCCCTCACCGAATCATGTATATTGATGGAGGCTCTAATCATTGTCCCAACCACTTAATTAACAACCAATAAGTTTTCACCATTCAAAATGAGTACAAAATTGATTCAATGGTCCAACCCATTTGGATAGTTCCCAAAGGGCGTTCTTCGTTGCATGTAGACCAGCTCTATGTGTGTGTGTGTTTTCAAAAGTAAGGTCATTTTTGTCGACATTATTAGGAAGAATGTATCATGAGAAATTCATGACTATATAAATTTATATACATCTTCCCTTGTTGTAATCAGATGGAAGTCAGTAATCTATTGAAAGTTGGCTATTAGGGATTCAGTTTTTTCCGGTGTAACATTTAGGTATCTGCCCTCAAACCAAACCGAATTCCATTATAGATCTTTTGAATGGAGATGCTAATGTATGTTTAGTAGTACTAGGTTCGTATCAGGAGAAATTAAAGAAAAAAGAATCAATTGTTATTTTATCACCATCCACTTTAGCTAGTGGATCAAAGTGGGCTCTCAATGTCTAAGGGTGGAATTCAGGTGGGCCCCACCAAACTAATGATGGAACCAATGTAGCTGCCAATTAATGATATGATCATGGCCCCACCACCTAAAGATGCAATCAACTGTCACTAAAGCAGATTGAATTTGCATTGTAACTGATTAAACTCGTTTTATTTTGACTGCAGGAAATCAGATGTACTTTGAAAGGCCAATCGCTAATTAATTCCCTGACTCCTATGTAATTCGAGCAGACGACCTTTGAGGTTTATGTTAACCCTTGGAGTGCTCACTTTTGTATGGTCAAGTCCCTCATATTTATTCAACCAAATTGAATTCCCAACACAATATGATACAGTGTTGAATTCGTAACTTGTAGAAAGCTTTGCTATGTATTTCAGATGTGAATCCTACGTCACGTCAATTTTAAGTAGAAATTTAGTCAGGCACCTTCTACAACAAAGGTTTATCATGCAGATGCGATCAGGATTCCCGTTTGTGGGTTGCGCATCCAAGCTGGTAATTAGGCATTGGGAACAAATCCAAGATCTTCATATGGATTTTGGAGGCGAATGTAAGATTTTTACGTGAATTCCCAAATTAGAGTCAGAATTTTCATTATGGTATGTGAAAGATTTTAGGTTGGCTAATTTATTGGGTAATGGGCAAAACCGGGACTCTTAATAATGTAAGTTTGTTTAGAAAAGGACTGCCCGAGTTTTCAGTTGAAGAAGTATAGTTTGTTCAGGACTTGAGAGAGGTCGCTCGAGCGAACCCCTTACGGAACACTCTTCGCTCAAGCCTTCCAATCATTTGCTCGAGCCATCCTTCCAAAGCTGAAGACATAATACAATTCGCTCTAGCAATGTCCCTGACCGCTTGAACGAACCCACACAGAAGTTCCTTCGCTCAAGCTAATATTTCTGTTCGCTCTACCTATCTTTCAACACCAAAGGCAGAATGCAGTTCGCTTGAGTGACCCTTCATTCGCTTGAGCGAATACAAGACAGAAGCTTCTTCGCTCGACCCAACTTATTTGATTGCTCGAGCGATCCTCTGAAGTTCAAATTCTTGAAGATAGAAGCTTGTCTGGTCGAGCGAACCCACTGGTCGTTCGAGCGAACCTGGGCACCAAATTAGAAACTTACCCATAACTTTTTCCTGAGTTGCCTCAATATGGTATTGCTAATCCTAAACAACTTCTAAGACTTGAGGCACGAATCTAGGCCTTTATAAAGCCATTATTTCTCTATTCAACTTCACCTCTTTATCAAGATAAAATCTTAGAGAGAACTTGAGAGATCCATCTTTCCCCAAGGCTAGCATCCACAGTGCTGAAGATCAAAGCTTTGGTTATGCTTCATTTTACTCCTCTGAAGTAGAGACTCCTTAAAGACGGCTTCGAGGTATTCGGTTCAAGTACGGTGAAGGTGCACGGTGAGTAGTCGACAAGATCGCGTAGTCCCTATGTTGAGTTTCGACTGAGAAGGGTTGTGAGTTACTTGTGACTTTCTTTACATAGTGCATAGTTGTTTGTTGGTCTAGACGATAAGACTTGTGGTTTTTTTTCGAATTGGGTTTTCCACGTATAAATCATGTGTCATTTTCTTTATGTGAATTGCTTGCTATTAATCGGATTTAGGATTAACCTCTAGTTTTATCAATGTAATTAGAATCTAGTAGTGATCAGTTGGTTAGGACGCGAGCCTGTGTTAAGGCCGAATTCTCAGTATGTACCTGGGTATGCACTTATCAAATGAGTGAGTTGGATCAAACAAAAGTGATATATATATATATATATAAAATTTAAATAATAAGTTAAATGTCAGATGCAAAAAATGATTAGAGACTACATGCAATTCCATAGAAGTTACCGATTTCAGCGTAGTCAGCTCCAACCCTGCGAATGTGTTCACAATCAATCCATCGGTCTCACGAAACCTCTTGCCATGGTTAATGAACCACGCACCATTATACTTCTGGTCCACTAATGGGCTCGGCATCATTGCGGGCGGCAAAGGCAACATGCCTGGGACTTCAATCTCTCCTTGGTAGTCCTTGAACTCACAAGGAACTTTTGCTTGTAGTGTTGGGAGATAGAGCATGAGTGCCAGGAGGGCTGCGCCTGATGTGAAGTAGATGTATGTGGGGATGCCGAGCTCTTTGCCCACGTCGATCATTGTTGTCGAGAAGAAGTCGATGATGAAGGCGGCGATGCGGGTAGGATGTGAAGAAGAAGAAGAAGCAGAAGCAATCCTTTTGATGGCTTCTTTTACATTGGACTTGTACATGTCTATGAACGACATGAAATGTGCTGGATTTTGGACGTCGTCAAATGGGAAATCAATGAGTGGGAGATCGACGAAACGGATTCTGGGATTGGAGGCAGAAACAGACTGAACATAGGAGGCGATGGGGGCGGCGGTGGATTTCATGGAAGGAATATTTGGATGCATCAGGGGAACAGTGATGGAGAAACATTGTTGTTTCTCAAGGAAGCATTTGGCTAGTTCTATTGTAGATATCAGGTGTCCAACTCCTGGTAAAGGCAAGAACACTATTACTATTTCTTCCATCTCTCTGATTTCTTCTTTTTCTTTCACTGGTCTCTGTTCCTTGGTGTTTTTTGTATTGAGAGAGAGGGAGATATAGTACGCCTTAGGTGGAAGCAGTTGGTTATATAACAATCAACTGAGTTGACCTAAGACTTTTAGGGATAAAAAAAATGGAAGCTACATATGAGCTTACGTCATTGCATCTGATAATAAACTCGAAATAAATCTGCATGCATCTTATATGTGTTTTTCTTTCCTGTTTCTTTTATGCTATATATTTGGCCCCCAACTGTGGTACATTGAGTTGTTGGACTAGAGTAGTCCATCATGACCACATGTTCAATACAATTTAAGGGCCTATATGCTAAGTTGACTTTAGGTGCTTTCCTTATTTGTTTTGATTTACAAACCTGGCTTGGATTCACTTTTAGAAAACCTGTTTAATTAATGGAGGAGACCAAGGAAATCTACTATAATTGATTTTCTTTTTATGGGAATAATCTCCCTAAGATTTTTACAAAAGGCCTATTTGGCTAATTAATTAATGGAGGAGAATAAGGAAATCTAATATATTGGGATTTCTTTTGATGGGAAGAAATCTCTATTTCTAGTCTTCTCTCTTACTCACGTATACACACGCACATACGACATTGACATTTAAAAGATTAAAAAGCCTTAGATTCCTTTTCATTTACCAAAAACGACCGCTCCATACCCTTCTTGCTTTCTCACCACCATGGTAAAACCCCTTTTATTCTTGGTATCTGTTTAGGTGAATTTCATTATAGATGTTCGAATCAAATAGTGATTGAAAATAGCCTAACATAATTACTTGCAACAAATGAGTGAAACAAAGTAAAGCCCACTTCTGATGAACCTTTCTAATATTGATGAGAATGGGATAAAAGCTATCCACTCTAAACTTCTATTATCAGCTTGAGGGCCAAAAGGTTGGCGCCGGATGGGAAGTAGATGTATGTGGGGATGCTGAGCTCTTTCCCCACGTCAATCATGGTTGTAAAAAATAAGTCCATGATCAAAGCGGCAATGCGGGCACGAGGTGAAGAAGAAGAAGAAAAAGAAGTTCTTTTGATGGCTTCTTTGACATGGGACTTGTTCTTTTCTGTGAAGAGGTAGAAGGAGGTTACTGGATGTTGGTTGTTTTCAAATGGGAGATCAAGGAGTGGGAGATCAATGAAACGGATATTGGGGCTTTGAGACGGATTTCACATAAGAAGTGGCGGCGGGGGGGGGGGGGGGGGGGGGTGGGTGGGTGGGGGCGGGCGGTGTGGGGGTGGGGGTTGGGGATGGGTTGGGGGGTTGGATTTTAGGGAGGGAATATTGGGATGCATGAGGAGGACAGTGATGGAGAAGCATGGTTGTTTCTCAAGGAGGCGTTTGGCTAGCTCTACTGCAGATATCAGGTGGCCAACTCCTGGTGAAGGCAAGAACACTAGTCCTGTTTCTTCCATCTCTCTTGTCTCTTCTTCTTAATTTCCTTAGGCCTCATTAAATTGGACATGGTTTCTAGCAATTGAATAAATTAGATCTAAATTATAATTAAGCACTACTCATTTGGGACAGTTCGGGCCATGCTTTGGGCTTTCCACCATATAATCCAAGCCCCAACCAAATATAAAATTGGCCCATGTTATATATTCAAGCTCATCCCAAAGCGGGAGAGGCCTGAGTTGGGAATGGGCTGGCCTGGCCCATGAGCACCCCTAATCTCAATTACATAAACGGATTTGATGAATAGAAACTGAAGAAATATACTCCACAAAGCCTTACCATTGTGCTTTTCAGCCCCAATTCAAGCTTGGGCCTGACGTTTACAGCTAGTGTTAGGCCTGGGCCAGTGTTTGTAACGTTGGACTGGGCCTGGATATGCCTTTACCAGGCCCTGCCCGGCAACAGCCCTAGTTGTGGTTGGAGGGGTTTGTCACTTAATTATGATATATTGGATCTCTTCAACACAGAGTTCAGAAAAACAAATTCAAAGAAAAAGGGGATATTAGAAGCTGTCTAATTTTATCGTAATAAATTTGCTTGAAGTCTATAAGTTAAACATGGGGGACGCAAAATTAAGGGATAGAGTCAATTGTATAAGACACTACCTTGTGGAAATCTTTGCTTTCTTGGTCCACCTTTTCCATCGTGCATCCAAGTGGGCATCACAAGAGATGGCAAAAAGAGAACAGGATTGGTGATCTCAATGATCTATCTTTATGACCCTCATTTTTGCATCTTATGTTTTGGAGTTTTTTGGAGAAGGTGACCTACTAGATCAGATCCGTTATGATTCTCCCAAAAGCATATAGATTATGAAGCTTAAAAAAGATTAAATGAGGGGCTTGATAAATGTGTGGATGATATAATATAGAATTTTTTTTTGAATAGTTGGATAATCTCGATTGTCCTTCCAATGTGTTGATC
Source organism: Persea americana (assembly GCA_029852735.1). Lineage (NCBI taxonomy): Eukaryota > Viridiplantae > Streptophyta > Magnoliopsida > Laurales > Lauraceae > Persea > Persea americana. The sequence continues at coordinate 79,988,588 of CM056810.1, forward strand.
TTGTTATTATTAGTGCATGGGAGAAAATGGATTGACAATCAAAGTTGGAATGAATGGAAAATCCTCAAAATACAAAAGTAGGCTCAATAAGAGGGCCATAAGATGATTTGGTGAGGACGAGTAATAAAATGGAGAAGATGTCATAGAGTGGAGAAGATGAAATCATGAAGAAGCGGTAGCAATTAGAACTATGGCTAGGTTAGCCGGCCAAGTCTCTAATACATGGGAACATTTAACGACTACATCTTAATATTCTATGGTGATTCCAACCCCCCCCCCCCCCCCCCCCCCACCACACACACACACACACAATAATAATCAATGAGTCCTTTTACAAGAATACAATGACTTAAGGTTGGAGCACTAGCCTAATTATAGGATATCGAATCAAATAATTATAGGAAACCTAAGTATATTATAGCACTAGCCTAATCTAGCCCAATTTAGTACAATGAGTTTATTGTATATACCCACTATCGTTTATAGAATTTGTTAATTGGTCCCCGTTGTTTGAATATTTAGTACTACATCCCCGTCTTTTCATTTAAATACCTTCAATAGTGCTCCAAAATCAGTAGTTCTAATTAAGGTTGGAAAACTCGTGACTCATCCAAGGCAAAAACGATATGGTGATAGAGGGTGTTAATCGAGCGGAGGATTGGTCCATTTACTAGCGAATCTTGGACAGTGACAACTTCGATCGTCTTGCATTTTGATAAAACTTATTTTAGTCATGTTTCTTCTTGAGATCGTAATGTTGAAGCCCATATGGTTGCTAGATTTACCTTGTCTATCAAGGTTGTAGTGTGGACAGGTCCCTTCCTAGAGGGCCAGAGTGGCTGTCTAAGTCCCTGCCTAGTGTGTTGTTGTTTTGATGTTCCTGTGTGCTTAATTTGTTGGGTTAATGAAAGTTTCTTTTACGAAAAAAATAAAATAAAATAAGAATAAAAAAAACCACGCGCTGCCATATTTGGCTCCATAAAAGGATGCATGGAGATCTAAAGTGCTAAAAAGAAAAGGAACCTTTCCCATTTGTGCATCGAATTTAACGTACGTTTAAGATCAACCCACAAACTCAAATCTTGATATAATGTCAAGTTGGGATATAAATCACTGAATAGTTGAAAAGCATTTAACACAGTATTGAACTCAGGTGAAGATAGTTTAGTGCATGAACTTCTCTGCTACTAGTTCCAATGTAGAGAAAGACGAACCTCCTCGTGCCACTGCTTGCCTCTGCCATCTCTTCAGCTCTCTTTCTCACCTTATGTCCTTCCTTAGAGTCTCCCATCAAACACCTTACTCCATTCTCCAACTCCTCAGCACTAACCCACCCATCCTTCTCATTATCCAAACTCAATTCCACTGCCAAACCGTAGTCCCGCACCAGCCGAAATGCATTGAGCTTTTGCTCCGCATACAAGGGCCAAGCCAACATGGGCACGCCAAACCATATGCTCTCTAGGGATGAGTTCCACCAACAATGCGAAACGAATCCACCAACAGCCGCGCGTGCAAGGATGTCCACCTGTGGGGCCCAAGATTGCAACACCAATCCACGGCCTTTGTTCCGGTCCAAAAACCCATCTGGTAGGATCTCCTTGATATCTGTGTCCGTTGATGAACTGTATCGCAAGGACTATAGCAAATGGTGCCCGCTACGCTGGAGACCAAGTGCCGTTTCCTTCAATTGTGGGACCGAGAAGGCGCCCCGGCTTCCAAAGCACAAGAAGACCACAGATGAATGGGATGTTGGTCGAGCCATTCCATCAATTGGCTTGTCTTTAGGTCCAGCGACTTTTTGTCGAGAGCGAGCAGAGGTCTCACAGGATAGATTGGTGGAGTGGGATGATGGTCGGGCAGACATTCACCATTGGCAATCTGTCATGATAATAAGCAAGAATAGTAGAATGAGGAAGGTTATCGATGCAAGTTAGTAGTGGTTCAAAATTGTAAATGGCTTAGGATTAGATTTATCATTGGCTTCATTGAATGGAGATAACTGGATCATGAGGCTGAGAGTTGTCAGAAACTAGCGAGGCTCTCTTTTAAGCCTATTTTATGAAATTTAAACCACTTAAAATAGAATGCTTTCTTTTTGCATGGATGTGTTCATTTTCTATTCCCTGCAACAAGGAAGCATTATTTTTTAAGCTGAAATTCATGTGGGTATGGCCCCACAGACTGTACTAGTTGGAATATTGGTTAGGGCCATACCCAAAGGTCAGATAAGTTTTGGTTTCTAGTACTGTCAGTAGGTACCCTCCTGAAGGGACTTTGCCCAGCTGAGGCAACCCTAAACAGTTCAAGCCCTCTAAAAACTACATGACATTTAAAGTCAGCAAACTACTTTTGTCGCCTACCATTTGAAACACTCGTGAAAATGAGACTTTATCAACCTTATCACATGGGCTAGTTTTTTTTTGTATAAACCTATTGACTTGACCTGAGAAAAACAATTGTAACTTGCACCTCAAGTAGGGTGTTCATGGGCTGGCCGGGTCCTATGTAGGCATGGCTTGACTTTAGAAGTACATTCCTGCATTCGGCCCAAGTCCCACACTGGCCTTATTAGCCAGGTCCAAGCTTGACCAGTTTTAGTCGACTGGACTTTTTTTTTTTTGAGTTGTATAGGCTTTCTAGCAATTGAATAAATTAGATCTAAATTATAATTAAGCACTACTTATTTGGGACAGTCTGGGCCATGCTTTGCTCTTTCTACCACATAATCCAAGCCCGAACCAAATATAAAATTGGCCCATGCTATATATTCAAGCTCATCCCAAAGCAGGCGAGGCCGGAGTTGGGAATGGGCTGGCCTGGCCCATGAGCACCCCTAATCTAAATCAGAGCACCCCTAATCTAAATTATACTTTTATTTCAAATTAAAGATGCTGCATATGACACAGAATTGAAAAATATCAGGTTGTGGCTGGTTAACTCCTTGTCCAGTAAGGAAATTGGTCTCATTGTTGGCCAATTGATGAAGGAAAATGTAAAACCATGGCTATTGCATTTATTTATTTATCGATGACGTGGGTATTCCTGACGTGTTTGACCCAACAACACTAATCCCTAGGTGGCGCCCACTAAAATGGGTATTACATTTATTAACACCTTTTATCGGTTCAATCATGAGACAAGCCTTCATGGTTAAGTTACGCCATCTCTAGCCCACTTCCAGGTGTTTTTTTTTTTGCTTCATCTGGGTTGAGGTTTTCAACTCTTATAAATGATAATATAAGGTTTAATAGCTTTAACATTTACTTTATTAGGATCTTGCCCTTAACAGTGTTCCAACCAACCAACCCACACACACAGCCCAAAATAAAAAAAAAAAAAAGCCCTAGCGCTCTTACAAGATGATTGCAATATTAAGCCTGTGCTAGTTAAAAGCCAGATATTGCACTACCCAATAAGTCCCATAATATATATATTTTTTTGATTCATCATCTTTATCCAGCATCTCAATGTAGGAAATTTGGATATTTTGTTTACCTATTAAAAAGGTTGAATGGATTTAACGTATAATTTATTGGGAACTTGCCCCTAACTATACTTTTAGAAAATGAAGAATTTTTTTTTTTTTTTTTTTGATAAATTAGCATGTGCTAGTTGAATGAAAGATATCACACGCCCTACTAATCACAAATTTCATTGAATGCTTCCCTACATTCTTCATTTTGGATACAGCATCTTTATCCAGCATTTCAATGTAGAAAGTATGAATATTTTGGAGATAGCAGCACAGTAAGAACCCCTTAGTAAGGTTGTCCGTGTGTGCTCATTGTCACAGCCATTGGGTTGTGGCCTGTGGGTTGAATCACTTTTACCTACATTGGAAATAACATACGGATTCCACTTCAATCCAAATAATCATCAGTCTCTGCATTTAAAACATGACAATCCGCATCTATAATAATTTAAAAGCAACCATGGGAACCTGATTTTTATCTTCTAGTCTTTTGGGGAGGGGCTTTCTAGTGTTGGTGTTCAATGTATTTCTTGTTTGGTGGGTTTCAGCCTTTCCTGTCTTTGTTCCTAGTGTTTGCTGTTTGTCAACCATGTTGGTTACAGTTAGACGGCAACAGAATCATAACCTCAGTGTCCTTTATATTTTGATTTGATTGTTTTTGTAGCGTAGTGGGTTTTGTTTAGCATCTCTTGGGACGGTGAGAAATGTGACATCACTGGCGTTAATAACTTTTTGATTTGATGAGACTTACAGTTTATTAAATGTTGGCAGTGATAAGTAATCCAATCTTATGGGATTCATGGAGTGGACAGAGGTTGACTTCTACATCAGTGACCATGGATAATGTGGGGATTGTGATATCGTATTTTGGCCTTTTCAACTGTAAGTAATGGTCAAAACAGTTAGGGAAATTTTGGATCTACCCTTTTCCCAAGCTTTCTGACTCTACTCGGGTGGAATTGTTTGCCATCCATTTTCCCATCATTGGAGTGCATGAAGCTTCTGGGACACCATTACACCTTCCATTTCAAATTGTGGTTGCTTAAGGATGAAAGTGGAAACTTTCTTGCAGCTACTTAGATGAGGATGTGTAATTCTGGTATGATGCATAGAGGTGTAATATGCTGCAATGAGTTTCAAACTTAAATCATGTACTGTCCATTATTAAATGCTTATTTGGCTTGGCAAGTTTTGATTCCAAAACTAGTTGTGGGTTCCAATCTACAGTAGCATTATCTGTGCAAGTATATAGCGGTCCATCAGATATGTGTGGTTTTGGACCTGACCCCAGGGAACTAGCAATCAAGGAACGATATCTCAGTGATAGATGTAGTAGGCTAAATATTCCAATTAATATGTAGGAATTCATGGATTGGGAGTTGGTTGTCGGTTATTCTTAAGTGGTGGTTCTGTTTTTTTAAATTGAAACAGAAGCCTTCATTTTTCTCCTTTCTCTGGCCACCATTGCATTCAAACAACCCGTCAATGATTGCTGGAGCTCTTGTAGGTGTTTGGATTCCGTTTGCTGAAGAGATTTGGGTTTTGCACAGGTGAAATGTGTCTTGTTAGAAGTGTGCATCTCACTTTTCTGTGGGGTTGTATACTGGTTCAAGTTTTTCCTGAGCCGATGCTGTGATGAAAATCCTAGCCTTTTTTTTATTTATTATTATTATAAGTTTTCATCTGTGGAGATTATTATTCTTTGAGTGCCTGCCTTGCCTTAACTATGTTGTTGTCTTTGTTAGTCCCTATGATTTGAAAAACCATTAAATATTGATCCTTCTGGCTCAAAATTAGCTTAACAGTAACCACTGAGCGAAGTCTTCTATAATTAGGGCGAGAAGCATGGAATGCAGGGGCTGCAACCTTTTTTCATCATTAACCATTTGGATGGGAAAATGATCTCATTATATCGGTGGGAGAGTTACCACTATGATTTCATCATTAACCACTCCATTCACTTGATGAAAATGATTTCATCATTAATCACTATGAAATCTTTATTTGGGTAATACCTCCCCTTGCTACCCTTCCTCTTCCAGAGGACTGGAACCTCTCTTGCCAATTGCGCTAGGCTTGGGAACATCAAGTTAATACTTTTTATGAATTATTTATCCGAAGTGATCACATGCCTCCATAAAGGCGTGTCTAGTTGTAGTGGACCCTGCCATTCGCATAAAAAACATACCTTCGGATTGAATCCTCTTTAATTTAGGCTGTGTTTATAATTATATGTTGATTACTGTAACATTCGCCATTGGTTATTACAAAATTGAAATCGGTTCACGAGATAAAGATTCTTTAAGTTTCCCACTCAAAATAGCAATTATTACTCCAATAACGATGATTTTTACGCTTTGTAAATTGAGTTAGGTTGGTCGGTAATTTTAGATTAATGAAGAGAAAGTGAAGTGGATGGTAATTACATGTGAATGGAGTTGAGCGCAATTATGCTTTGGAAAGATTGCAAGGCGTGCAGGCTTTAAATATAATTAGATTGAAATGAAACCAGCAGGTTGAAGTGAAGAGCCCTGAAAACTTTTCCATTTTTCTGGATTAGGCACACCAAGCTATCCATCTAATCAGGATGATGGAAGAAAGCAATGAAACCAAAACTATGCTCAAGTTGCAATTGTGTAAGAAAGGTGCAGCGGCAATTTGAACTGTTAAACCTTATGCCCGCATCCGTAATAATCAAATAAGTGTGTCGAGGAAAGGTTCTTGAAGAGGAACAAAATTTTCTAGTCCTAATCTAAGCTACTAAATCATCAAAGTGAGCCTTCAACATGTAGGAAGGTGAGCAAATGGGATGGCAGATGTTGGTCAAGCAAGTGGTGGGGAGGGTTACCCCTTTTCCTGCTTTGGTTGGGTATTAGTGCTGTGTATGATGTAATGATCTTATACCCATGACATTGATGTGGCTGTAGGCATATCCGTGCTTTTGTGTAAGTATTTATCTCTTGCTTGTTATCGATCGGGAGAATGAAAATGAATGCCAGTGGGGCTAAATAACAATGGTGGTAAAAGATGAAGGAAAAAAAGGAAGAGTCTATATTCTTCTGAAATGAAGGCATACATGGGTCGATGACCTTAGCTCAATTTGCTTGGATGGGGGCGGTCCCTTTTCTTGAGAAGTTTTAAGTGGCCAGAGTACTTGATATTTTGATGTTACTTGCATTTGCTGATGAACACCAATGGCAATTTGTAATTGCAGTAGGTTGTATGTGGGAAAATGATGCTCAAAAGGTTTAAACTATTTATGGGTACTTCGCAAGCTATACCCTTCAGCTGTCAGTGAAGAATATGAGATTGTAAATGTCAGATATGCTTTCATTTCAGAAGCCCACTTCTGTTGCTTGGTGTAAAGAAATCAAACGAGGGCTAGATAAGCTGAAGAAACTTTATCAAGAAGATAAATACCACAGAGTTTAAATATTGGATATGCCGTTTCTTTTATAAAGAAGAGGGAAGTAGCAACAACCTATATTTATACCGGCCCAATGTGTCTGTATCGGACCGATACGATGTTGGGTAAAATATCCAACATACGATACTCAAATTGGTATGACGAAAATGATGATAATTTTATTGAATCAGAAGTGATTCGAAAGAAAAAAATCAGGATACTTGTATTCGAATATGTGTCATAGATTTTCAAAAGTGAGGAGTCATATCTCCGATTCCCATATTAGTGTCCATATCCATATTTGTATCTGGCATCTGGCATCACATGTAACTAATATTTCCATGCTTAGGAGAGGGAAACCCATAAGTAGGAGGAAATGTTGAAGTAAACGTTGCCTTTGATATCTCCGTGTGGGAAGCTATGTTGGACTAGGACATGTTGACATTACAGTTTCAAATAAACTGTCACTGGAATTGAATACATAGAGTGGATAAAAATGAAAATTAAAAGTGAATTTTCAGAATAAACATTAAATAAAGTTCTTAAAGGAAATAGAATAAGAAGATGATGATGTTATTTGATGCTCATTTTTGGAAATTTACTTTTGAGCTCATTTTTAACCACCTTGTATATTCAATTCGTATGTATTTTAATGGAAACAAACATGGTCTTATTAGTGCCACTTTTTTACATGAAATATCAAATGTTTCATGTGGCACGTGACCATACCGGCCTTGGTTATAATGGAAACACGAAAAAATTTTAAATGTAAAAAGTTATGGAACGTTTCACATTTGTGTATTGAATCCAATGTTTATGATCATCCCATAAACTCAAGATTCGATATATGTCTAATTGAATGTAGATAGATGCATGGTTGGGATTTTGTCGATCAACAGATAGACTGCAGTTCAGGCTTCAGAGCATGAATTTCTTTGCCAGTAGCTCCAGTGTAACGAATGAAGAGCCTCCTTGTGCCACTGCTTTCTTACTTGCCTCTGCTAGCTCTTTAGCTTTCTTTCTCACCTTCTGCCCTTCCTCAGACTCTCCCATCAAACACCTCACTCCCTTCTCGAACTCTTCAGCACTAACCCACCCATCTTTCTCATAATCCATACTCAATTCCACAGCCAAACCAAGGTCCCGCACCAGCTGAAATGCATTGAGCTTTTGCTCCGCGTGCAAAGGCCAAGCCAACATGGGTACACCAAACCATATGCCCTCAAGGGTCGAGTTCCATCCACAATGTGAAACGAATCCGCCAACAGCCACATGTCCAAGGATGTCCACCTGTGGGACCCAAGATTGCAACACCAATCCCCTGCCTTTGGTTTGTTCCAAAAACCCATCTGGCAGGATATCCTCGAGATTTGTGTCGGCGGATGAACGGCATCGTAGCGACCATAAGAAATGGTGCCCACTACGCTCGAGACCAAGTGCCATCTCCTTCACTTGTCGTATAGAAAAGGAGCCCATGCTTCCGAAACACAAGAAGACCACGGATGAGTGTGGCCGCTGGTCGAGCCATTCCATCAGTTGGCTCGTCGTCTGTGGTTCCTGAGATTTGTTGTCGAGAGCGAGCAAGGGTCCCACCGGATAGACTGGTGGAGTGGGATGATGATCAGGCAGACATTCACCATTTGCTATCTGTCATGATTATGATCATGATCATGTGTGTAAGATACTCCTTACTAATTTGCATTTAATTTACATTGATGATGGCTCAATGTGGAACCTAATTATAGCCAAGGGCTAAATTATTATTTTTATTATCTGCTTATTAAAGAGCGGCCTAATGAAAATGACGCATACCAAACAATGGAGTATGCTTTGTCCTTCAATTAAATTACTAATTATGAGAGAAGAACTCCTTGTCCACAATTGTGATATTAAATCTGAATGGTTATATATATATATATTTATTTATTTTTTCCCCCTTACAAGAGAGATGTATCTATGTTCGCCAACTGCTACAAATGTCAATGATATTTTAAAATAGGCCCCCACCCCTCACCTTAGCAGCAATGCTCATAATAAGGTGATCGACGTTTCTTGTTAGGCCCACCTGGCCCCCCTCACCGAATCATGTATATTGATGGAGGCTCTAATCATTGTCCGAACCACTTAATTAACAACCAACAAGTTTTCACCATTCAAAATGAGTACAAAATTGATTCAATGGTCCAACCCATTTGGATAGTTTCCAAAGGGCGTTCTTTGTTGCATGTAGACCTGCTCTATGTGTGTGTATGTGTTTCTCAAAAGTAATGTAATTTTTGTCGACATTATTAGGAAGAATGTATCATGAGAAATTCATGACTATATAAATTTATATACATCTTCCCTTGTTGTAATCAGATGGAAATCAGTAATCTATTGAAAGTTGGCAATTAGGGATTCAGTTTTTTCCGGTGTAACATTTAGGTATCTGCCCTCAAACCAAACCGAATTCCATTATAGATCTTTTGGATGGAGATGCTAATGTGTGTTTAGTAGTACTAGGTTCGTATCAGGAGAAATTAAAGAAAAAAGAATCAATTGTTATTTTATCACCATCCACTTTAGCTAGTGGATCAAAGTGGGCTCTGAATGTCTAATGATGGAATTCCACCAAACTAATGATGGAACCAATGTAGCTGCCTATTAATGATATGATCATGGCCCCACCACCTAAAGATGCAATCACCTGTCACTAAAGCAGACTGAATTTGCATTGTAACTAAACTCCTTTTTTTTTTATTTTTATTTTAACTGCAGGAAATCAAAAGTACTTTGACAGGCCGATCGCTAATTAATTCCCTGACTCCTATGTAATTTGAGCAGAGGACCTTTAAGGTTTATGTTAACCCATGGAGTGCTCACTTTTGTATGGTCAAATTCCTCATATTTATTCAACCAAATTGAATTCCCAACACAATATGATACGGTGTTGAATTCGTAACTTGTAGAAAGCTTTGCTGTATATTTGAATCCTACGTCACGTCAATTTTAAGTAGAAATTTAGTCAAGCAGCTTTTATAGTAATGGTTTATCACGTAGGTGTGGATTAGGATTCCCGTTTGAGAGGTACGGACCCAAGCTAGCAATTAGGCATTCGGGACAAATCCAAAATTTTCATATGGATTTCGGAGGCGGATGTAGGATTCTTACGTGAATTCCCAAATTGGAGCGAGAATTTTCATTATGATTTTAGAAGCGGCCAATGGCCCTAAGTACTTAGATCCGACCCTTATTATTAAGTGAGTAAGCTGAATCAAATAAAAGTGAGATATATAAAATTTAAATAATAAGTTAAAAGTCAGATGCAAAAAATGATAAGAGACAACATGCAAATCCATATAAGTTACCGATTTCAGCGTAGTCAGTTCCAACTCTGTGAATGTGTTCACAATCAATCCATCGGTCTCACGAAACCTCTTGCCATGGTTAATGAACCACGCACCATTATACTTCTGGTCCACTAATGGGCTCGGCATCATTGCTGGCGGCAAAGGCAACATGCCTGGGACTTCAATCTCTCCTTGGTAGTCCTTGAGCTCACAAGGAACTTTTACCTGTAGTGTAGGGAGATAGAGCATGAGTGCCAGGAGGGCTGCGCCTGATGTGAAGTAGATGTATGTGGGGATGCCGAGCTCTTTGCCCACGTCGATCATTGTTGTCGAAAAGAAGTCGATGATGAAGGCGGCGATGCGGGTAGGATGTGAAGAAGAAGAAGAAGCAGAAGCAATCCTTTTGATGGTTTCTTTTACATGGGACTTGTACATGTCTATGAACGACATGAAATGTGCTGGATTTTGGACGTCGTCAAATGGGAAATCAATGAGTGGGAGATCGATGAAACGGATTCTGGGATTGGAGGCAGAAACAGACTGAACATAGGAGGCGATGGGGGCGGCGGTGGATTTCATGGAGGGAGTATTGAGATGCATCAGGGGGACAGTGATGGAGAAACATTGTTGTCTCTCAAGGAAGCATTTGGCTAGCTCTATTGTAGATATCAGGTGTCCAACTCCTGGTAAAGGCAAGAACACTATTACTATTTCTTCCATCTCTCTGATTTCTTCTTCTTTCACTGGTCTCTGTTCCTTGGAGTTCTTTGAATTGAGAGAGAGGGAGACATAGAGACATAGGTGGAAGCATTTGGTTATCTAACAATCAACTGAGTTGACCTAAGACTTTTAGGTGAAAAAAAAATGGAACCTACATATGAGCTTACGTCATTGCATCCGACGATAAACTTGAAATAAATCTGCATGCAATCCCTGCTCTTATATGTGTGTTTCTTTCCTTTTTCTTTTATGTTATATATTTGGGCCCCAGCTGTGGTACATTAAATTGTTGGACTAGAGTAGTCCATCATGACCACATGTCCAATACAATTTAAGGGCCCACATGCTAAGTTGACTTTAGGTGCTTTCCTCATTTGTTTTGATTTACAAGTCTGGCTTGGATTCACTTCTAGAAAACCTGTTTGGCTAATTAATGGAGGAGAAGAAGGAAATCTACTATAATGGATTTTCTTTTTATGGGAAAAATCTCCCTAAGATTTTTACAAAAGGCCTATTTGGCTAATTAATTAATGGAGGAGAATAAGGAAATCTAATATATTGAGATTTCTTTTGATGGGAAGAAATCTCTATTTCTAGTCCTCTCTCTTACTCACGTATACACACGCACATATGACATTGACATTTAAAAGATTAAAAAGCCTTAGATTCCTTTTCATTTACCAAAAACGACCTCTCCACATCCTTCTTGCTTTCTCACCGCCATGGTAAAACCCCTTTTATTCTTGCAGATATTGTTTGAGAGAAATTATCATGACGCACTTCAGAGGAAGAAGGGGACAAGGAAGGTCAATAGAAAGGAAAAGGGTCACGTAGGTACTGCTGCATCAAGCAAACAACACATATTTACTTATTGGGGATTTGGCATTTCAATACCCCTTAGACATAAAATTTTCAATTTCATGACTAAACTTTACTAAATATCCCCAAAGTCGTTTGACTCTGTCACACTTTTTTTTTTTTTTTTAAAACTTTTTTGCCTTGGATCCCATGATATCATAGGGTTTTTAAAAACCCATGATACCAAGGGATTCAAGTAGGCTTTCAACTTTTAACATTTAGATCCCACGATATCATGGGTTTTTAAAGTCATATGATATTATTACTTTTATTATTTGATTATTAAGAGAAGTGTTGAAAGAGCAGACTCATGAAAATGACGCTTACCAAACAATGGAGGGTGCTTGCTGTCCTTCATTAAATTACCAATTACCAGAGAAGAGTTCCTTGTCCACAATTGTGATATTAAATTTGAATGATCATCGTTTTTTTATATTTTTTCTTTTCTTACAAGAGAAATGTATCTATATTAGCCAACTGCTACAAATGTCAATGATATATATTTTAAAATAGCCCCGCCCCACAAGGGCCGTTTCTTGTTGGGCCGACCTGGGCCCCTCACCTAATGTATATTGACGGAGGCTCTAATCATTGTCTCAACCGCTTGATCAACAACCTACAAGTTCTCACCATCAAAATGAGTACATAATTGAAACAACGGCCACTCGAATGGATCATTAGTATTTAGGCACGTGATGCTTACAGGAGGTCTTTTCTTAAAAATATATTTCAATAATGTAGAGATGTATGTGTGTGCGAGCAGTGCTATTTTCTCAAAAGTATTGTAATTTTTGTCAATATTATTTGAAAGAATATATCATGAGAAAATCACGAACATATAAATTTATATATATCTTGTTGTAATCAGATGGAAATCGGTGATCTATTGAAAGTTGGTAATTAGGGATTCAGTTTTTTCGGGTGTACGTGTCAATTAGGTATCTGCCCTCAAACCAAAGCGAGTTCGATTATAGATTTTCTGAATGGAGATGCTGATGAATGTTTAGTTGTAGGCTTGTCGCAGGGGAAAAGAAAAAAAAATCAATTGCTCTTTTATCACCATCCACGTTAGCTAGTGGATCAAAGTGGCTCTGAATGTCTAATGATGGATTTCAGGTGGGACCCACCAAACTAATGATGGAACCAATGTAACTGCCTATTAATGATATGATCATGGCCCCACCCCCTAAAGATGCAATCAACTGTCACTACAGCAGATTGAATTTGCATTGTAACTAAACTCGTTTTATTTTGACTGCAGGAAATCAAAAGTACTTTGAAAGGCCAATCGCAAATTAATTCCCTGACTCCTATGTAATTCAAGCAGACGACCTTTGAGGTTTAAGTTAACCCCTGGAGTGTTCACTTTTGTATGGTCAAATTCCTCGTATTTATTCAACCAAATTGAATTTCCAACACAATATGATACAGTGTTGAATTCGTAACTTGTAGAAAGCTTTGCTATATATTTGAATCCTACATCACGTCAATTTTAAGTAGAAATTTAGTCAAGCACCTTCTGGAAAAAAAAAGAAGAACGAATACCAAAAATTGAGTTTTTTAGATCATCCCATGAACTCAAGTGTTGATCAATTCCTTATTGAATGTAGATATAGATGGTTGGGATTTTGTTGATGAATGGATGAAGAGCAACCGAATCACTGAAATTAGATAAATATAATTTAGTGCATGGACTTCTTTGCTAGTCGCTCCAATATCGAGAAAGAAGAGCCTCCTTGAGCCACTTCTCTCTTACTTGCCTCTGCCATCTCTTTAGCTCTCTTTCTCACCTTCTGCCCTTCCTCAATGTCTCCTATCAAACACCTCACTCCCTTCTCCAACTCTTGAGCACTAACCCACCCATCCTTCTCATAATCCATTTTCAATTCCAATGCCAAACCGGAGTCCTGCACCAGTTGAAATGCATTGAGCTTTTGCTCTGCGCACAAGGGCCAAGTCAATATGGGCACACCAAACCATATGCTCTCCAGGGTTGAGTTCCATCCACAATGTGAGACGAATCCACCAACAGCCGCATGTCCAACGATGTCCACCTGTGGGACCCAGGAATCCAACACCAATCCCCTGCCTTTGGTTCGGTCCAAAAACCCATCTGGTAGGATCTTGTCAAAATCTGTGTCAATGGATGAATGGCATAGCAGGGACCAAAGTAAATGGTGCCCACTATGCTCGAGACCAAGTGCCATTTCTTTCAATTGTGGGGCTGAGAAGGAGCCCATGCTTCCAAAGCACAAGAAGACCACGGATGAGTGCGGCTGCTGCTCGAGCCATTCCATCAACTGGCTCGTCTCTGGTTCCTGTGATTTGTTGTCCGGTGTGAGCAGAGGTCCCACCGGATAGATTGGTGGAGTAGGGTGATGACACTCTCCATTGGCTATCTGTCATGATCATCAGAATGATATGGCTTATTAATTTGTATTGATGATAACTAAGAGTAGAGTGAGAAAGGTTTGATGTTGTAGGTTAGTAGTGGGATTAGATTTATAATTGGCTACATTGCATTGCAGGGGGAGAAACCAGGATATAAAAAAAATACTGCAATTTCCATTTATCTTAACGGTTTTTTTTTTTTTTGAAATTTTAGGGGGGCCATGCCAACCCCAGCCCCCCTTCTCCACCCCTGCCCATCAGGCTTGCAGTTGTGAGAAATTCATGAGGCCTTTTTTTTTTTTTTTTTTTTAAATGAAGCTCTTGTATAAAAATCTAAACTGCTTGAAAATTAATGCAATCTTCTTTCCTTATCGCCAAATCACACTTAAATAAAAGTTGAGTCTATTTTCAGATTGATCAAATATATAATTATTTAAAATTTTTGTAATCTTCATTTATAGCAATGGGCTCAATTTCTATTGGAATGAAATTCGGCAGGAACCAATACAAGGAATAAATAATTTTTAGCGGTACTTAAACTTATAAGTGGACTTTCACTCACACTCGCACATGCAAGTAAGGCATTGAGACAAGGGTTAATCCCTAATCATCCGGAATAGAGACGGGGTTGCCAACCAAATAAATAACCCCTTGTTCTCGACCACCTATACCATTAGAGTCATGAAATGACGCTTTCCTTGAACTTTATTTTAGTTAGTGGCCAGGCCACAGACACACTAAGAAAATAGAATATGCCTCGATCGCGTCCAATTAAATTATCAATTAGATAAAGAATGATTCCCACGGCACACACTAGACAATGGAATTTGCTTTACTGTCCAATTAAATTATCTATTAGCTAGAGAGAGAATAATTCCTTGTTCACACTAGTAATATTAAATTTCAACGGCTATACTTTTGTAGTTTTTTTTTTTTTTTTTTCTTATAGGAGAGATGTCTCTATTGCCAGCTGTCAAAAGTATCTCAGACAATATTTTCTCAAAAAGAGAATATTGAAATAAAAGCAGGAAAAATGGTAAAAACAATAACAATATTATCCTTCATAGTGTTTTTGTATTTACTTATTTTACTATTGATAATTTATTTTTCATCAAAAAAAAAAACCCCAAAGTTAGAATATGCTGGCATTTTCATGAGAAGATAAATCTTCAAGAATATTTGTGTCGGTGGACTGAACAAAGCTGTAATGTAGCCGGATCGAAGGAATATGAGCATAATTTTTTATTTGGCCCACACTATATATGTCACACCAATAGCTTCTTTTTTTTTTTTTTTTTTTAAATATTAAAATAGGTTTTTTTGGGAATTTTCTTTTCTAAATAGTTGAACCTATGAATAAGAACCTCTCCTTGGTTGAATTGACTCAAAGGGGGTGTGATGAAATTGTATATAATGATGGTTACGATTCAAATAAATTAAGAATAAGCTTAGCTAGTTACGGACACGTAATACCCCCAACCTTAGAGGGTAAGAGTAGTCGAGTCCTTTCCAGAGGCAAAGAGGACAGCAAATCAATTAAGAAGATATATAATTAACTTCAATATGTGTGATATTTGGGTTATTTGATCAAAATAGGCTCTGAATGCCTAATGATGAAACCAAAGTAATTGTATATTGATCGAAGATATCATCATGGGCTAGCCACTTAAAGTTGCAATGATATCATCACTGTGTGGGTAAAACACCGTAATGACGAGATTAAGCGAGGATTATAGTAGTACTTGTTGTCCACCTCGGCCTCTGTAATCACAGCCCGGCAGCTCGAATAGGAGTGCCAGCGCGGCAAGGCAGCTCGACAACTCGGCGTGAGTGCCAGCTCAGAACAAATGCCCAGCGCGGTCAAGCCATTCTTGGTCTCGGAATAAAACGCTAAAGGCAGAGTGGGCCGTCACCTTTTTCCGGGAAGTACGGCGCGCCCTGACAGATAGAAGCATTCATTTATAACGATATGATTGCTCATTTATGGCGATAAGAAGTTAGCTTTATCAGCCCTTAACATCAACTGACTGAAGGCATGGAAGGTTTGGATGGGATGTTCCCTCTTCACCTACTGCTGAATGTCAGGGTAAGGATCGATGAGACCTCACCCCACCTACCCCCACTCACAGAGAGAATGAACGAGGAATGCCCACATATATACACTTGGGATCAGCTCCATAGAGGTACGCAACAAGCAACATACAATACTCAGCACATCGTCTCATTTTCCTCTTCGTCCTCCTCCTGCTTAGTTTTTTAGAACTAACTCAGGCATCGGAGCGCCTTCGGCTCACAGCAGCCAGGGGCTCTAACCCAAGCCGTTTTCCTTCCCTTTTCAGGTTCTTGGCGTTTGATATTCCCTGATCTACAAAGTTTATCTCAATCTAAGTGGGTGTTGTGTTTTCACAGCCTACAGTTTGGCGCCGTCTGTGGGAATCATTGAACAAGAAGCTTTCCAACACCATGTCTCCAAAAACTAGAAATGGTGAAGGACCCTCCAAGGGCAAAGGACCAACCACACAGCCTGTGCTGGTACAAGGTACACCCCATCGACAGAGAAGATCAGGAGGAAGGTCCCCTACAGTCCAGTCGGTATCACAGTCTAGGGGATTGACAATGCATTCCTTTCACAATGTTATGCCTCCAAAGCAGCCCCACCATAGCAATGAGCACGCCAGGCAAGGTGACAAGTCAGTCACCAAGCTGCGTGAAAAGTCAGTGAAGGCTGGACCTCAGTCCCACCATCAGGTCAACCCTGACGAAGACGAAGACCCTCACCTGGATGAGGTCAGAGCTCAAAACCGCCTCATTCAGGAGTAGGACGAGCTTATCCTACGGCTCAAAAAGCATCTCCAGGAGAAGAGAGGGGCTCGGAGCTCACTTCACGGGCGTAGCCATGCCTCGGGTCCTCCACCCAGGCACAGCCAGGCTCTTTCGGGCCATGAGAAGGACCTAAGGCACGTCCTCGATAGTAAGAGGCGTGGTCGGGTCCACAGAGAATAAGACTCCAGCAGCAGCCAACGAGCATGTAGAGCCAAAGAAGCAGCGGGGGATACCAGAAGACGAGGAGGAGGTCAAGCAGTGGATTGACCAGCAGGTCAAGTAGACTGTTTGCCAGAATATGGAGACTGCTGGTATCGCCTGAGACCAGTGCAACGCCTTTGAAGCTGAAGACACAGGCGCATCTCCTTTCTCTAGGGAGACCAGAAAGTACTCCCTCCCCGAGAAGTTCAGCGTCCTGAGGTTCACCCTGTATGATGGAACCTTGGACCCTGCGGCTCACCTCCAACACTACATCCAGAGGATGTCGGTTTGGGGGGAGGACGATTTCCTGAATTGTCGAGTTTTTTCCTCCAGTCTAGGAGATCTCCCCCTCCGATGGTTCTGCTCACTCCCTGGCGGCTCTATCTCTAGTTGGCGACTGCTTCGGACGTCTTTCCTGGAGAAGTTCCAGGCCCACCGCATCATCCCTAAGACCAATGCTGACTTGATGGCCCCCGGATGCAAGAGGATGAGAACGTCACCCAGTTCGCCCATCGCTTCTAGATTGTTTACAGCCAGATCGAGTGCGCTTCTAAGGAGATGGCAATGAAATCCTTTTAGCTGGCCCTGCGCCCGGGTATCCAGCTTCGGGCACAGCTGGTCATGTACCCCGTAGCCACCATGAAGGAGCTAATGGCCCGGGCAAACCGGTTCATCCGGGCAGAAGAGGACGAGGTCCGCGGGCGGGAGAACTTTAGCCTGTCCCAGAAGGACCGACCATCCAAAGGAGACAGAGACAACAGGTCCTCCAGGAGGGAGGACCGCCGCAGAGACCCCTCCTCGAATTGGCACGGGGCCCGATCCTCAGATCGTCGATGGAACCCCTCCACCTCGGTCGCAGCCTCGGGGAGCAGCAGGAGGACTGGGAATGATGCCGCTACCTTCAAAGCGGTAAACATGATCTTCAAGGAGCCCTTCAAATGGCCGCAGCCGATGAGAAGTGACCCCTCCTCCCTGGACCAGGGCAAGTTTTGTGCTTATCACAAGCAGAGTGGGCACAAAACTGATGAGTGCAAAAGCTTCAAGTCCCACCTCGAGAACCTTGTGAAAGAGGGGCACCTGAGGGACTACGTCAATGAGGAAGGTCGGGACAACAGCCGACCTCCACGCCGAGATGATGGTGGTCAGGATAGCGAGTCGGAGGGCATCACCAACGTCATCCACCTCGCTCCTCCGCCTAAGGCGAGCTCCCAGGCCCGTGCTGAGGCCAGAAGAGCCCCCCATCAGAAGAAGGTGCTGACTGCGGCGCCGGAACCAGCTGCAAAGAAGGCCAAGACAGAGGGGCCCAGAATATAGTTCTCCGACAGGGATCTAGAGGACGTAGAGCTCTCACATAATGACCCTCTAGTGCTCACCTTGAAGCTGCAGAACTTCTTGGTTCAGAGAGTCCTTGTCGACCCAGACAGCTCTTCCGAGATTCTGTACTACGATTGCTTTCAGAAGCTGAAACTCAAGGACGAAGACCTCCAAACTGCCCGAACTCCTCTCGTTGGCTTCAGCTCAAAACCGGTGTACTCGAAGGGGAAGATCTCCCTTAGAGTCCAAGTAGGAGGCGCCTCCAGGCAGGTTGACTTCCTGGTCGTCGGCGTCCCCTCCCCATACAATGTCATAATGGGAAGGACATGGCTGCATGGCATGGAGGCTGTGCCCTCCACCCGTCATCAGAAGCTCAAGTTCCCCCTAGAGAACCCGTCCGGCTGGACCGACGTGATCACTATAAGAGACGACCAGCACATGGCCATACAATGCTTGATGACCGTGCTGCTTGGAGAAGCCGAATCGTCCCAGGTCCATGTGGCCGAGCTGGACAGAGAAGCCGAGCTTGGGGATGTTAGCAGGGCCCCGGCGCAGAAGGGCATCGAGGACCTCACCGAGGTTAGGATCGACCCTGTCTACCTGGACAGATTTTTTATAGTTGAAAGCCAGCTCCCCGAGCCCGAGAAGACATAGCTGCTGGACCTCCTCCTCGAGCATAAAGAGGTCTTTGCGTGGAAACCTTACTAGATGCCCGGCATCGACCCAGCAGTCATGTGCCATAAGCTGAATGTGGACTCTAACTATAAGCTCGTGATCCAAAAAGCACGCCGAGCTGGGGTCCCACAAATTGAGACCGTGTAGGAAGAGGTCGAGAAGCTGCTCGAAGCGCGAGCGATAAAGGAGGTCCACTATCCGTAGTGGCTAGCCAACACAGTAGTGGTCAAGAAGAAGACGGAGAAGTGGAGGGTCTGTGTCGACTCCACCGACCTCAATGCATCCTGTCCTAAGGACAGTTTCCCCCTCCCAAAGATCGACCAGCTCATTGACGTCACTGCCGGACACGACCGTGTGAGTTTCCTCGACGCTTACCGAGGATACCACCAGATACCTCTGTTCATACCGGACCAAGAGAAGAGAACCTTCATCACACCCCGCGGCACCTACTGTTACAAGGTAATGCCCTTCGGGCTAAAGAACGCAGGGGCGACATACCAGCGGCTAGTGAAAAAGATGTTTCAAGCGCAGCTCGGGAAGACAATGGAGGTCTACATTGACGATATGGTCGTCAAGTCTAGAGAATCGCAGGACCACTTGGCAGACCTCCGCCAGGTTTTCGGCATCCTTCGCCAGTTTCAGTTGAAGCTCAATGTGTCTAAATGCGCCTTCAGTGTAGGTTCCGAAAAGTTCTTGGGGAGCCTCGTCACAAGAAGGGGGATTGAAGCAAACCTTGACCAGATCACGGCGATCAAGGAACTCCAGAGCCCGACCTCGGCTAAACAGGTTCAGAGGTTGACCGGCATGGCTGTTGCGCTCAATCGCTTCATCAGCAGAGCTTCCGACAAGTGCAGGCCTTTCTTCCAGCTCCTACACAAAGGCTCAAAATTCCAATGGACACCGGATTGCGATCAGGCCCTGCAATAGCTCAAGCGCTACCTCTTTTCACCTCCACTACCGTTGACCCCAACCCATGGCGAAGCGCCGTATCTATACCTCGCAGTCTCGGACCACGCAGTGAGCTCGGTGCTCATCAGAGAAGAAGATAGCCAGCAGAGGCCTATCTATTACACTAGCAAGATCCGGCTCGATGCCGAGACCTGGTATTTATAGCTCGAGAAGCTTGCCCTGGCGCTCATCAGCGCCTCGCGAAAGCTCTCCCATTACTTCCAAACCTTCACTATCGTGGTTGTGACCAAGCACCCGCTGAAGGCTCTCTTTCGAAAGGCAGACTTCTCCGGTCGAATCTCCAAATGGGTTGTCAAACTGGGGCAGTATGATATCAAGTATCAACCCAGGACAGCCATCAAAGCCCAAGTCTTAGCAGACTTCATTGTCGAATTCACTTTTCAGAGTTCGGCGCCGACCCTGCTCGACACTGAACTAGGGGGCAATAAGGATACAGAGGCAGCAACCGAGACAGAGCAAGAAAAGTCTAGGAAAGTCTTCGTCGACGGATCCTCAACGTCCAATAGGGCTGGCGCTGGCATAGTCCTCCAGTCTCTGGAGGACCTCGTCATCGAGCAAGCTCTAACATTCGGCTTCAAGGCATCTAATAATGAGGCCGAGTACGAAGCACTCATCGCCGGCCTAAACAGCGCCGAAATCTTGGAAGCTCGACACATTGTGGTTTTCAGTGATTCCCAATTGGTAACGAACTAGCTCAGCGGAGACTACCAGGCTCGGGACGACAGAATGACTGTCTATTTAGCTCACACGAAGGAACTTCCTTACCAGTTTGAAAGGACCGAGATCCGACAGGTTGGTAGAGAGTCGAATTCTCATGTCGACGCCCTTGCCAGCCTCACCTCAGCAGTTGAGGCCGGTAATAGAAGAACTGTCGAAGTGGAGACGCTATGCGAGCCCAGCATCGAATTACAGCGACCTCGGCAACTCATGTGCTTGGACCTCGGTTCGAGCTGGATGGACCTGGTCATCGCCTATTTGAAGGACGACCTGCTGCCCGAAGACAGGATGGAAGCACAGAAGATTAGGCTGAAAGCAGCCCGGTTTTGGCTCTCCCCAGATGGCAGGCTCTACAGGAAGTCGTTCACCGGACCTTACCTCCAGTGCGTCCACTCAAGCAAAGTCAACGACTTCCTTTATGAAATTCATGAGGGGATCTGCGGCAGCCACATCGGAGGTTGGTCGCTCGCCTATCAAGCAATCAACTAAGGGTACTGGTGGCCGTACATGCAGAAGGACGCCCAAGTCTATGCCAGGAAATGCGAAAAGTGCCAGAAGTTCTCACACTCTCTCCACCAGCCAGCGCAGGACCTAAGCCCTCTATCCAGCCCGTGGCCTTTCGCTCAGTGGGGTCTAGACATCGTCGGTCTGCTACACCGAACTCCAGGGAACAAAAGATGGCTGATAGTAGCACGAACTACTTCACAAAGTGGGTCGAAGCGAAGCCTCTATCCTCCATCACTGAGCAAGACACGAAGAACTTTGCGTAGAAGAACATCATTACGAGATTTGAAATCCTTTGAATTCTCATCTCCGATAATGGGACCCAGTTCAATTCCAACTTCTTCAAAAGCTTCTGCCAGGAGTACGGCATCCGAAATGTCTACTCCACCCTGGCGTACCCACAAAGCAATGGCCAGGCCGAGATCTCAAACAAAGTGATCCTTGACGGACTCAAGAAGAGACCCGACCGAGCCAAGGGGAGGTAGGCACAAGAGCTTCCTAGTATTCTATGGGCTTACAGGACAACTCCAAGGCGCTCCACCTCGGCTACACCATTTTCCCTTGCCTACGGCATGGAAGCAGTCATTCCCCTTGAGGTCGGCCTCCCGACCTTGAGGTCGGAACTCTGTGACCAGGGGCTGAACGACTTGAACGTAGCTCGAGAGCTAGATTTCGCTGAAGAACGAAGAGAGACAGCAGCTATCCGCTTGGCTGCCTATAAACAGCAGTTGGCCAGGGGATACAACCAGAAGGTCAGACTGAAGAGATTTGCGGTGGGAGAACTAGTCCTAAAGAAAACGCTTCCTGGCGACCGAAATCCTAATGAAGAGAAATTAGCACCCAACAAGCAGGGGCCATATAAAGTGCTATCAACGGCGGGAAGGGCCGCATACAGGCTCGAGGACATGGAAGGCAAGGAGCTGCCGCGACCATGGAACACAATGCATCTCAAAAAGTTCTACTTTTGAAAACATGTATTTAAGGGTTCAAACAGCAATAAAAAGGAACATTCTTGAGCAGATCTCTTTCAAAATTGCTTCGAAGTTATGCAGCTCGGCCGCAATACCAGCTTCCTCAGGGTCCGGTGACAGCACCACCCCCGCGGCTCAGCAGCTCTGTTCAGAGTGCCAACCGTCCTTAGCTCGGTGCCTGCACCAGCTTTGGCGGCATAGCCATAAGCATCTCAGGGTCCGGTGACAGCACCACCCCCGCGGCTCGGTAGCTCTGTTCAGAGTGCCAACCGTCCTCAGCTCGGTGCCTGCACCAGCTTTTGCGGCACAGCTATAAGCATCTCGGGGTCCGGTAACAGCACCACCCCCGCGACTCGGCAGCTTTGTTCAGAGTGCCAAGTGTCCTTAGCTCGGTGCCTGCACCAGCTTTGGCGGCACAGCCATAAGCATCTCGGGGTCCGGTGACAACACCACCCCTGCGGCTCAACAGCTCTGTTCAGAGTGCCAACCGTCCTCAGCTCGATGCCTGCACAAGCTTTGGCGGCACAGCCATAAGCATCTCGGGGTCCGGTGACAGCACCACCCCCGCGGCTCGGTAGCTCTGTTCAGAGTGCCAAGCGTCCTCAGCTCGGTGCCTACACCAGCTTTGGCGGCACAACCATAAGTATCTCGGGGTCCGGTGACAGCACCACCCCGCGGCTCAGCAGCTCTGTTCAGAGTGCCAACCATCCTCAGCTCGGTGCCTGCACCAGCTGCGGCGGTAAAGCCAAAAATGTCCAAGGACATTGACTTCGGCGCTCAAGAACACCCCGAGTTTTAGCAGCTTCCGCTCTCAACGGTTATGGATGCTGATTGGGACCACGGTTCATAAACTAAATCTCAGTCAAAGGCAGACATCCAATTTTAACTTTTAGATACTTACGAAGGGTTCGATTATTCAAACCAACCACTTAACAAATGAAGCATAAAAGGGCACATGTCATCTGCACACTCATTCCATCAAAGAAGAAAAAAGAAAAAAGCCAAGGAATTCAAAGAAAATTGTTGTTCCATTGATAGAATTCAGATTACATTTAAAGAGGAATACAATGAAAGAAGGGAAAAATACAATGGGGCTCAAGGAGCTACAGCCTCTACATTGCAGTCGATCTCTGAAGCAGCCTCAGCCACGACCGCGCTGGCCTCGGGGACGGTCGAGGTGGCTTCAGAGACGACCGCGCTTGCTTCCGGAACGTTGGCCTCAGGAGCGGGGGCTTCGGGAGGGGCCTGGACGACCTCGGGCGCAGGGGAGTCTTCAGGCCCGGCGTTGGCAATTGAAGGGGCCTTCGAAGGCGTCTCGGGGGCGGCGCTCGCCTCTGGGCAGGCTTGAGGAGGAAGGCAAGGGGAAGCCAGAGATATGGCCATAAGTTCCGAGTCCGAGCGGGGGAACTTTTGGGTATTCCTGAGGAGAGGGCTCTCCCCAGGAGCCTCAGCCTTCTTTAAGGCTGCTTTACATCCGAGCTCCCAGGCTCGGTCCCGGATCCCTGGCAGCTGAGCCTTGTAGTCAGCTGCCAGTTTGCCAACCTCCTCCCCCATAATAGAGTTATGCTCCGCCAAGAACTCCTCCTTGAGCCTGGCTTCTTGTCTCGCCAAAGCTGACTTGATCTCGACCGCTTTCCCCCTTAAGGCCATCTCTAGTGAGCTTTGCGCCAGGTTCCGCTAGGAGAGGAGCCTCTTGTTTGTCCCTCTGAAGTCCTGCAGGTC
Organism: Persea americana; assembly: GCA_029852735.1. Classification (NCBI taxonomy): domain Eukaryota; kingdom Viridiplantae; phylum Streptophyta; class Magnoliopsida; order Laurales; family Lauraceae; genus Persea; species Persea americana. Next base: position 80,012,663 of record CM056810.1, read on the forward strand.
CTCTTCCAGCCGCACCACCATGGTCCGGAGATCGTCAAGCTCAGAGGCAAAATGGAGGTTCTAGGTCCCCTCATCCTTCAGCTCTTCCTTGAGATGCTCGACTAGGACCTGGGAATCTTCGAGGTCAGAGACAATGCCAGCATTTCTGCCCACCTCTTCTACCAGCATCGCCTCCTTAGCCGCTAAGGACGCCTGCAGCTCCTCCCTCTCGGCCACCCATTTAGCCTCCCTGGCCTCGGCTGCGTCCAGTCTCTCTATGCTCATCTGGCATCTTTGTAACAGCTGCAAGAAGAAAAACAAACCTCAATAAAAGAATACATAACTAAAGGCTCTGGAGAAATAATACACTTACCGATACCAGCGAGCGCATCGAGGAGAGCAGGAGCGACTCGTTGTCCATCTCAGCCCACCTCGCCATGTTCTGAGGAAAGGCGCAGGCCCGTCCCAGCTTGGCGACCACTTGGGGATCGGTCGCACGGTCTGTTTCGACCAGCTGCCTCCCCAGTATTTCCTCAATGGCCGGCCTCCACGGAGCCAGCGGAGGGGGCGAGATCTTTCCGCCAGCTGGCGGAGGCGACGAGGGGCTAGGCGAGGCCTTAACCCTTGCTCTCTTTTCGGGTTGACCCCCCTCAGCGACCTCGGTGGAGCGAGCCCGACCTCCAGCCCTTGTAACATGGTCTGGGGTGAGTTGTCTACGACAATAGTCGCTGGAGGCAACGCCGAGGCGACCTTGATCGCAGTGGACCGAGTGGCCTCAATCGCGACTGCGCGGACCGTCTCGGCAACCGGGGCAGTAGGAGTTCTGCCCACAGCGGCTGAAGGCGTCGTAGCCACGGCTTGAAGGGGATCCCGGGCCTCGCCCCCGATGTCCCAGAAGGCCGCGGCAGACAGGTCCTCTGCAGCATAGCGTTGCCCGCGCTGGTGTAGCATCTCTCCCTCCTCTTCCTCTTCCTCCGAGTTGGTAGACGTCGAGCTCTTAGACGAATTGGAAGCTACTGGCCTATTCCTTCGTGAAGGCCGGGCTCGGCTCCCGAGGTCCTGTCAGGCTCTGGGACTAGAAGTGCTGAAGCGCGGTGTCCGGACTCAACCAGACGCCCAGTAGGTATCTTGACAGTCACTGCCGCCGAGCTAGGCACCGCGGTCATTGCTGACCCTGAGTTGATGCCTTCCCTGCGCAGCACGGAATCTATTCCCGACACCCTTCTCGAGGTGTTGAAGGATCTGTAGTGGGGCGTATACCCCAGGAGGGACCACGCAGCACGACAGTTGTGATTGCGGTAGTTTCTCACCTTTTCGTGCCACTCACTGTTCACCCTCCAGCGGTTTTTCCTGGCAAGCTCCCTCTTTTCGCGAAAATCTGCATAAACAAAAAAATTGTGTTAAAGTCAGGCACAGAAGAAAGAAAAAACTGCAAACTGAAAAGAATTCGGTCTTTACTTGGTGGAGTTCCTATTTTTCGAGGAATCCGGACCGTGGTGCTAAGCTCCGCTTCACCAAACTCCCATCCTCCTCTGACGAGTACTCGGTCTTCGCTCGGGTATTTGTTGGAATCCTCCAGCGCGGTCACAAACCTAATTTGGTGGACCCTCAGCCGGAGGTAATGGGTGTTCCCTTCTGTGGATTTGCAGAGGTCATACGCATCCTCGATGTCCGGGACACCGAGGCCGATCCCCAGGATCTCATTCAGCCGCACTACTCCTATGATAATTTTGTATCCATTGGGAAGTAGTTGGCATGGGCACAACCTTCACTCCTGGAGGCAGTCCCTAACCAGTGGATGAAGGGAAAGCGGACCCCTCCCTCCACAACGGAGACCAGCCAGAATGGCATCCAGCCATCGCAGTAGGCGATGCCATCATCAGGGCCATCTGGTCTGACCTCCACATTGGCAGGGATCTTGTACGCATTCCTAAAGTAGGCTATGGAACTCGGGTCTCCTAACAGATGTCAATAGATCCCTACTCTCAACCTAGACGAAAGTCTACCCAGAAGAAAAGACAAGAGAGAAGCAGAAAGAAGCCCTACGAAGGGGGACTGCACAGACAGGATTGCCGGAAACTTGCAGACGTTGAAGAAGTTTTCTTGCAGGGTGCAGTAGAAATTCGAAAAGAGTAAAAGAAGGTAAAGACGAAGGAGACGCCCTGATTTATAAGGGTCAGAGAAGCCGTTTCGGCTTTCGAGAAGAGCCTTTAAAGAGGCGTTCCCTCAGTCAGCCCTAACGTCGCTTCTCGCAGCCCTAACGTCTTCTCAAAGTAATTGCGCAGCAACCAAAGAGGCGACACGTACCACCATCGGCGCAATATCTGATGGCTATTAAATATCCTGGACAGGCGAAGAGACATCTTGAAGGGGATCGTATGTTAGCGACGGTCATCAGGCTTAGGAGGGACCCTTCTGATCCGAGGCTCCTCTTTCTCGGTAACCCCTTCCCACACTTCGGTGATCCTCACTCGAGCTCGGTAGGGGTGCCGGCTAGACAGTCACTAAGCTTCCGACCTCCTCGAGCTGGAGGACTCTCAGAGGTCAAAAGCTAGGGGGCAATTGTGTGGGTAAAACACCGTAATGACGAGATTAAGCGAGGATTATAATAGTACTTGCTATTCACCTCGGCCTTTGTAATCACAGCCCGGCAGCTCGGTTAGGAGTGCTAGCGCGGCAAGGCAGCTAGGCAGGTCGGCGTGAGTGCTAGCTCAGAACAAACGCCCAGCGCGGTCAAGCCATTCTTAGTCTCGGAACAAAACGCTGAAGGCAGAGTGGGCCGTCACCTTCCTCCGGAAAGTACGGCGCGCCCTGACAGATAGGATCATTCATTTTTGACGATATGATTGCTCATTTATGGCGATAAGAAGTTAGCTTTATCAGCTTTTAACATCAACTGACTGAAGGCATGGAAGGTTTAGATGGGATGTTCCCTGTTCACCTACCGCTGAATGTCAGAGTAAGGATCGATGGGAGATAGAGCAAGAGCCCAGGGAGGGTTGCACCGGACGGGAAGTAGACGTATATGGGGATGCCGAGCTCTCTGCCTACCTCGATCATCGTTGTCGCAAATAAGTCTATGATCAAGGCAGCGATGCGGGTAGGACGTGAAGAAGAAGAAGAAGAAAATGATATTTTTTTGATGGCTCCTTTGACATGGGACTTGTGCTTGTCTATGAAGGGTTAAAAAATATACTGGATTTTGGATGTTGTCAATTGGGAAATCCACAAGTGGGAGACTAATGAAACGGATTCTTGGGTTGGAGGCGGCAACGGATTGCACATAGGATGTGGTGGTGGATTTGATGGAAGGATTATGGGGATGTATGAAGAGGATAGAAACGGAGAAGTGTTTGTCAAGGAGGCGCTTGGCTAGCTCAACTGTAGATATCAGGTGGCTAATTCCTGGTGAAGGCAAGAACACTAGTCCTATTTCTTCCATCTCGCTTATTTCTTCTTCTTTCACTGGTCTCTCTCCCATGGATATCTTACTATTGAGAGATAGACTCTGCCATAGGGGAAAGCAGTTGGTTAAATATATATATATATATATATATATAACAATCAAGTGAGTTGACCTAAGGATTAAAAAAAAAAAAAAAATCTAACTTACCTCATTGGACGGATCTGGTAAATAAATGAGATAGATTCTCCACAAACTTTACCCTAACATGTGCTTTTTTTTCTTTTCTTTCTTTCTTTTAAGTAAGGGCCACCTATGATACATTGGATCTCATTATACATGCCTAACTCATGAATTGACATTATAAACTCTCTTTGAATTGACATGATCCTAATTTGACATTGATCTGAAAATTAGCGACTGTTAAGTTTCTTTGTTATAAGTTTGCATAATCGTAGACATTAAACTTTGAAAACACAAATTATCCACCAAAATTTGAGACTAGGATCCTATTAGCAGGACGTACCACTACATTAAAAATCTATGTTTCCTTAGCCCACCTTGACATCATTCATCCAACTATCCAAGTGAGACCTACAAAGCAAGAATTTGTTAAGAACCGTTGCTTTTACTTGTTTTTTTCTTTTACATTTTTAGCTCAAGTGCGAGTATGTATTGAAAGAGGGGAGTAAGAGGTGAAAAGATAACAGCCCCCAAAAGGGATTACAGCAGGGAGGGCATGAGAAAACTGCAAAAAAACAGGGGGTCAAAAGACAGACAAAAAATGTCTATACAAAAATACAAGAATTTGTCAAGAGCCCTTTCCTTTTGTCTATTCATGAATCATTTTAAATGAATCAAGAATTCTTTAAACACCTCCTCTCCTGTCTTATTTATTTATTTATAAATCCTCTAATGCCCCCTTTACCACCAATCGAAATTTAGGGACCATACGTCGCCAAATGCTTGGAGGTAGTTTCATTAAAAATAGCCAATGCCTATTTTTAGGGGCCGCCCTCTATTGAGCACCATTGCTCACCTTATGCCCAGAACTGGTCCTTGTGGGGATTGAAACTTGTTTCCCTGGCACTTGGTGAAGAATTAGAGAAAAAGTTACTATTTGCAGTTCAAATAATACAGAGCCCAAGCGGGCACAATATATCACATATTTTGTTGACACATAAAGAGTGCTTGCACTACAATGTCAAAAGTTAAAACCAAGAGCTCCTTGTAATACTAATATATATGCTTTTATTTCAGAAACCCACTTCTTTTGCCCAGAGTGAAGAAATCAAACCAGGGCTAGAAATTTGAAGAAACTCTATCAAGAAGATAAAAACACCACAAAGAGTTTGAACAGTGTATATATAATTCCATTTTCTAGCAAGAAGAAGAGAGAAGTAGCAACAATTATCTCAGCAGTAGCTTCAGAAAAGAAATTAATATGTCAATGCCACGTTGTGTGAAGAGAGTATGCCCTATTTTGAATCAGTCTTGCAGAGGGATCATGCTCGCCAGTTTATCAAATTTCTACTCTCTTTGCATTGATAAAAGCTATGTTTGATTTCTCCAAGACAATAAGATACAAGAAATGATAAAGTAACATATTCCAGTACTGGTTTGAGAGGAAATTGAAGTGGCTACAGTAAATGACATCTCCATGACTCACAAAAGCTTCAAGCCACTAGTAGATGATGACAAATATGGGAAATGAGATACAACGGTCAGGCCAGTTAGTCCTAAAGGGACACAGGGGTATTTTAGGGGTTGTTTGTCTTTTACACGTGGGATATGTAAATACAATTTATACATGTAAAGATGAATATTCAAATTTTAAGTATGTAACGTTTACACATGTGTTTCTTTTTACAACGTTTGTTTAATAACACTATTTTCACATCATTTACACATGTAATTGATTTTTCTAAATTTGTTTCAATGATATATGTATATGTATTGAACGATTTTGTAAATGATACTTATTAATAATTAAATTATATTCTACTATAATGATATGAAAAGGAGACAAAAAATGACTAATTTATATCAAAGTTTTCATTTGCATTTTCGATCCTTAAAAAAGAACATGTCTCTCAACATGAAATATATTTTTCAAAAATATACATTTCTATCAATGACCACCTTAAAAAAAATGCATTCCAACATGTTTGGTTAAGGAAATTATAGTTTGATGAAAAAGAAAATAGGATTATTATTAATATTTTTATTAATTAATATTTAGTTCAATATTATCTTAATTCATTATTCAATTTGCCTAAAACTTAACCCATGTATTTCACCGGCTTTATGTTAATATTAATCAACTATAGAAATAGATTTTATATAAAAAAAAAAAATGTATAGCAAGGCAAGAGAGAGAAATAGAGAGGTTATCTTAATAAAAGGGGATAAGATGCGGGGAGGGTTTTCATTAATAGGTTTAATCGATCTTGATACATCTTTTATTATTATTTTATAAATGCGTTGGAGTGGGATTTCGAACCCAGAACCTCTTTGATGGAAATGCCTCTTTTATTATTATTTTTCTAAATACGTTAGAGGGGGGTTCGAACTCAGAACCTTTTTCACGGAAATTTCCCCAAAATCAAACTGCCTCCATCGGGTATTCTTTGAAATCACATGTGACTTGGTATTTTCTTTTCCCACCTAAACAGGTGTTCAAATTTTTGTGTGAAAATGGGCTCATTTTCACACCATTTATACATCTGATTTACACACAAAATGCGTAAATACTTGTAGACAAACATGATTGATGCGTAAATATTACGCATATTCACTATTTACATATGTAAATGGATGTAGACAAACGACCCCTTAGTGCCATTGAATTACACATGAAATGTCAAATGTTTCTTGTGGGATCTACCTGCCTTCGTTATAATGGATGCATGGAAATTTTAAATGTAAAAAGAAATGGAATGTTCATCATTTGTGCATGGAATTAATTCAATGTCTAATATCATCCCGCAAACTCAAGTTTTTGTTAATGTCTAATTGAATGTAGACAGATGTGTTGTTTTGGTCTGTCTAGACAATGCTTTTGCCTATAGTATTTTTATGATTAACATCTACTGTTATAAAAAAAATGTAGATAGATGGTTGGGATCTTATTGATCAACAGACGAAATGCAACTATCACTCTAACTAGATAGATATTTTAGAGCATGAGCGTCTCAATTAGTGCCCCAAATGTAGAAAAAGAAGAGCCTCCTTGTGCCACTGCTTTTGTACTTGCCTCTGCCATCTCTTTAGCTCTCTTTCTCACCTTCTGTCCTTTTTCAGAGTCTCCCATCAAACACCTCACTCCCTTCTCCACCTCCTCAGCACTAACCCACTCATCTTTCTCATAATCCAAAATCAATTCCACAGCCAAACCGCAGTCCTGCACCAGCTTAAATGCATTGAGCTTTTGCTCTGCGTACAAGGGCCAAGTCAATATCGGCACACCAAACCATATGCTCTCCAGGGTCGAGTTCCATCCACAATGCGAGACGAATCCACCAACAGCCACATGTCCAAGGATGTTCGCCTGTGGGACCCAGGAATCCAACACCAATCCCCTGCCTTTGGTTCGGTCCAAAAACCCATCTGGTAGGATCTTGTCAAGATCTGTGTCAATGGATGAATGGCATTGCAGGGACCAAAGGAAATGGTGCCCACTATGCTCGAGACCAAGTGCCATTTCTTTCAATTGTGGGACCGAGAAGGAGCCCATGCTTCCGAAGCACAAGAAGACCACGGATGAGTGGGGCTGTTGGTCCAGCCATTCTATCATCAATTGGCTCGTACGTGGATCCTGTGATTTGTTGTCCAGAGCGAGCAAAGGTCCCACAGGATAGACTGGTGGAGTGGGATGATGGTCAGGCAGACATTCACCGTTAGATATCTGTCATGATCATGAGTAAGATATGCCTTGCATTGAAGAATAAGAAAATGAGAAAGGGTTGATGCATGCAAGTTAGTAGAGGGAGATACCAGGGATCGAACTCTATGTGGGATATCAAACCAACTGGCCTATCCCTTTCTTCTCTTTATTGGTTCGGATTAGATTTAGAAATTGCAAGGAGATTTTGGACCCACGAGGCTTGGAGTAATGAGAAATTCATGAGGCTCTTTAGTGAGGCCCATTTATAAAATCTAAATCATTTCAAACAAAATGCCTACTTTTATGTATATATCTAAGCTAAATTTCAGTTCAATAAAATCTGAGCCCATTCCTAGATTGATCAATACGAAACAGTTAAATTCATTCTATTACATTTTATTTATGAAGGTGGGTTCGTTTTCTTTTGGAATGAAATTTCGTGAGGACGGATTAGACTTGTCAGTGGGCTCAACTTAGGAGATAGTTGTCTCTGGGCCTCCAGACTCCGTCCTGAGATACTTTTAGTCAAACAAACTTCATTTCAACTCTCAATTTTATAACTTCAAATCAAATGGCTAGATATATCTTGTATTACACGGTTTTCTGATGGGACCACTTCTGTCGGAAAGCTGCCTTTCCCAGGAGGACTTTGCCAGCTGAGCCAGCCCTGGACGATTCAAGCCTTTGATTAAATAATGATCAAAGTCAGCAGTCCATTTTGGTGGCCTTCCATTTCAAATACTCATTTATGGCCAGTTTCCCGACATAATAATTCAAAACTGGCCACGCTACAGTGGTCACGCACCAAATAATGGAACAAGTCGTCTTCTAATCAAATTATTAATGAGAGAGAGAGAGAGAGAGACATTCCTAGTCCACAATTCTAATACAAAACTTCAGGGACACTTCTAAAAAGTGTTTCCATAATACAATGATATTTGCTAAAAAATATTGCACCAGTTTCAGAACACTTCACAATTAAAGAATTTCATGAGAAAATCACAACAATATAAATTGTCCAATTCGGAAGAAAAAAATTGATGAATTGAAAATTAGCAATTGGTTGGATGTTCATTAATGTTTATCCATAACCATTATATCATCTTTGAGAAGATTGATCAGTTGCCATTGATTTAGAGGTAGGAAACAGAAAGTACTATGACGGGCCATTTATTGAAGGATTCATAGACTTTACTATGCAACTCTATAAAGATAAATGATCCCATGTCAGTTGGGAGCTTGTCTTTGTGTGGTCAAATACACTCACATTAAACTTTTGAATTAGTCATGTATAGAAAAATAACTATATATTCTAGACATGAATCCACCAATCCAACTTTTTAAGTAAAACTTTGGGCAAGTTCCTAGCTAGAAATATGAGTGTTACATGAGCGAGTTTAATCGAGCAAAAGTGAGCGCTCCAAATGTAAAAGAAACTGTTAATTAATTGCAGTCAGCTCAGGATCATTCCTTCCTAAAAATGGTAGAGAGAATAGACAAGTGAATTATATTTACCGATTTGAGTGTTTTTGGCTCCAACTCTGCAAATGTGTTCACAATCAAGCCGTCTGCCTCGCGAAACCTCCGGCCATGGTGAACAAACCAGCGATACCCGTCACTCTTCTTGTTCATCACCGGGTCTGGCATCACCAGCGGCGGCAAAGGCAACATGCCGGGGACTTCAACCTCTCCTTGCAAGTCCTTGAACTCACAAGGCACTTTGATATGCAGTGTTGGGAGATAGAGCATGAAGGCCAAGAGGTTGGCGCCGGATGGGAAGTAGATGTATGTGGGGATGCTGAGCTCTTTCCCCACGTCAATCATGGTTGTCAAAAATAAGTCCATGATCAAAGCGGCAATGCGGGTACGAGGTGAAGAAGAAGAAGAAAAAGTTCTTTTGATGGCTTCTTTGACATGGGACTTGTTCTTTTCTGTGAAGAGGTAGAAGGAGGTTACTGGGTCTTGGTTGTTTTCAAATGGGAGATCAAGGAGTGGGAGATCAATGAAACGGATATTGGGGCTTGAGACGGCGACGGATTTCACATAAGAAGTGGTGGCGGCGGTGGGGGATTTTAGGGAGGGAATATTGGGATGCATGAGGAGGACAGTGATGGAGAAGCATGGTTGTTTCTCAAGGAGGCGTTTGGCTAGCTCTACTGCAGATATCAGGTGGCCAACTCCTGGTGAAGGCAAGAAAACTAGTCCTGTTTCTTCCATCTCTCTCTTGTCTCTTCTTCTTAATTTCCTTAGGCCTCGTTAAATTGGAGATCCTAGTATTTTCAGGGTGCGGGGTGAGTGGTCATGGTTATATTATATACCTTTTTTTTTGTGGGTATAAACCTATTGCCTTGACTTGAGAAAAACAATTGCAACTTGCATCTCAAGTAGGGGTGTTCACGGGCTGGCCGGGTCCTATGTAGCCATGGCTTGACTTTAGAAGCACATTCCTGCATTCGGCCCAAGTCCCACACTGGCCTTATTAGTCAGGCCAAAGCTTGACCATTTTTAGTCGATTGGACCCCTTTTTTTTTTTTTTTTTTTTGAGTTGTATAGGCTTTCTAGCAATTGAACAAATTAGATCTAAATTATAATTAAGCACTACTTATTTGGGACAGTTCGGGCCATGCTTTGGCCTTTCTACCACATAATCCAAGCCGAATCTTGGACAGTGACAACTTCGTCTTGCATTTTGATAAAACTTATTTTAGTCATGTTTCTTCTTGAGATCGTAATGTTGAAGCCCATATGGTTGCTAGATTTACCTTGTCTATCAAGGTTGTAGTGTGGACAGGTCCCTTCCCAGAGGGCCCGTGTGTGGTTGTCTTGATGTTCTTGTATGCATAATTTGTTGGGTTAATGAAAGTTTCTTTTTACAAAAACAATAAAATAAAAATAAGAAGAAAAAAAACCACGCGCTACCAAATCTAAGGTGCTAAAAAGAAAAGGAACCTTTCCCATTTGTGCATCAAATTTAACGTACGTTTAAGATCAACCCACAAACTCAAATCTTGATATAATGTCAAGTTGGGATATAAATCACTAAATAGTTGAAAAGCATTTAAAACAGTACTGAACTTAGGTGAAGATAGCTTAGAGCATGAACTTCTCTGCTAGTAGTTCCAATGTAGAGAAAGAAGAACCTCCTCGTGCCACTGCTTTCTTACTTGCCTCTGCCATCTCTTCAGATCTCTTTCTCACCTTCTGCCCTTCCTCAGACTCTCCCATCAAACACCTCACTCCCTTCTCCAACTCCTCAGCACTAACCCACCCATCTTTCTCATAATCCAAACTCAATTCCATTGCCAAACCGTAGTCCCGCACCAGCCGAAATGCATTGAGCTTTTGCTCCGCATACAAGGGCCAAGCCAACATGGGTACACCAAACCATATGCTCTCCAGGGATGAGTTCCACCCACAATGGGAAACGAATCCACCAACAGCCGCGTGTGCAAGGATGTCCACCTGTGGGGCCCAAGATTGCAACACCAATCCATGGCCTTTGGTTCGGTTCAAAAACCCATCTGGTAGGATCTGCTTGAGATCTGCGTCTGTTGATGAACAGCAACGCAAGGACCATAGGAAATGGTGCCCACTACGCTCGAGACCAAGTGCCATTTCCTTCAATTGTGGGACTGAGAAGGCGCCCTGGCTTCCAAAGCACAAGAAGACCACGGATGAGTGGGAATGTTGGTCGAGCCATTCCATCAATTGGCTCGTCTCTGGGTCCAGGGATTTTTTGTCGAGAGCGAGCAGAGGTCCCACATGATAGACTGGTGGAGTGGGATGATGGTCGGGCAGACATTCACCATTGGCAATCTGTCATGATAATAAGTAAGAAAAGTAAAATGAGGAAGGTTATTGATGCAAGTTAGTATTAGTTCAAACTTACTAGGATTATCAATGGCTTCATTGAATGGAGATAACTGGATCATACGGCTGAGAGTTGTGAGAAACTCAGGAGGTTCTCTTTTAAACCCATTTTATGAAATCTAAACACTTAAAATACAATGGCTACTTTTTATATGGATATCTTCATTTTCTATTTAAGTGGGAGGACCCCCTGCAACAAGGAAGCAATTATTTTTAAAGCTGAAATTCATGTGGGTATGGCCCCACAAACTGCACTAGTTGGAACATTGGTTAGGGCCATACCCAAGGGTCAAAAAAGTTTTGGTTTCAAGTACTGTCAATTTCGTCACTTCAAATCAATTGGCCACAAATATCTTGTGTTACACAGCTTTCAAATGGGGCCACTTCTGTCAGATAGCTACCCCTGCTAGCTGGGTTCGGACCTAGTCAGTAGTTACCCTCCTAAAAGGACTTTGCCCAGCCTTCGAGGGCTTCTTTGACATACGAAGAGGGACACGAAGGCTTCTGGACTCCGGTTGTTTTCAAGTGGGAAATCTACGAGTGGGAGATGGAGGGAATGGATTCTGGGATTGGAGGAGGTGACGGATTGCACATAAGAGTCGATGGTGGATTCCTTGGAGAGAATAGGTAGATGCATGAGGAGGACAGTGATTGAGAAGCATGGTTGTTTCACAAGGAGGCGTTTGGCTAATTCCACTGTGGATTTACTAGCCTTGGATCTTCCATATCTATCTTGCCCTGCTTTCTTATCTATAGAGAACTTACTTAGGAATTCGTGGTTGGTGGGAGTTGGTTGTGTACCTATCAGGTGAATTAAGGAGATGGAGATACATAACTTCTACCGAAAAAGAGGATATTGGCAATAACAATGGTAACTTGCATCTCAATTCTCTAGTTACCTAATTGGATTTGATGAATTAAAGCTGAAGATAACTGCTCCATAAAGTACTAGTAAAAAACCATTTTACTAGTAAAAACTACTATTACGCTTGTGCTTTTTATCGAGTTAGGGGGCCACTTGAGATACATTCAATCTCGCTAAACACAAATTTGGATAAAAAAGGTCATTCAAACAAAACAAAAGAATCTCATGATTGATACAGATATTATTGATTGTCTGATTTTATCGTGATAAATTTGAATGATGTCTACAAGTTAAATTTGGGTGACCATAAATTAAGGGATATGAAAGGTGCGAGCAGGACACCAGGACATATGAACATGACTAATCTTGAATAGGCAAGCCTAGAGCTATTATATGATTTTGGGTTTCTCATATAATAGACAAACCCTTTCCTTTGGACTGATTTTTTTTTTTTTTTTTGGTAAAATTCCTTTGGACTATTTATAAATACATCTATAAATGAATCAAGGTTTTACTCTCTGAACTGAAGTGAACTTCGTTTCATCAATACTATCGCAACCCTAACCTTTCTAAGTAACACAATTGCTACATTCAAGCAGTACCAGAGTGCATAATGAGTTTTTTTACATGTATGTTTTGTCATGGGTTTATTCATTTTGTTTGTTTGTTTGTTTGTGTGTATCAACTAGGTCTCCGCCCTCAAATGAGAGTTTGACTTAAGATAAGAAACCAAAAGCACCATCACGTGACAATTGCTAATGAATTCAGTCTCCTATGTAACTCTAGCAATAAATAGAAATGAACACTCACTACTGTCGGTCAGAGCTTAAAGGCTGTTTAGGCTTGCCTATGTGCCATCAAACCTGCTCATGTTAGGCAGTTGAATTGGTCATGTACACAAAAGAGAACTATATATTCTAAGTAAAATCTTGGGCAAGTGGATTGATTAGAAAGATGGGTGTTATATGGACGAGTTTGATGAAACATAGGTGAGCTCTACCGATGTCAAAATGAATTGTTCATTGCTGTCAATTTAGGGAAGAAAATTGAGGATCATTTCTTCCCTAAAAAATTGGAAAGAGACAATGGGAAAGTCAATTGTGTTACCGACTTGAGTGTCGTTGGCTCCAACTCTTCAAATGTGTTCACAATTATGCCGTTGGTCTCGCGAAACCTCCTACCATGGCAAACGCACCACTCATACCCATCGCTCTTCTTGTTCATGAATGGGTCCGGCATCACCAGTGGCGGCAAAGGCAACATCCCGGGGACTTCAACCTCTCCTTGCAAGTCCTTGAACTCACAAGGAACTTTGGCATCTAGTGTTGGGAGATAGAGCATGAGGCCCAGGAGGGCCGCGCCTGATGTGAAGTATAGGTATGTGGGGATGCCAAGCTCTTTGCCCACGTCGATCATGGTTGTCGAAAATAAGTCTATGATCAAGGCAGTGGCGGGAGGTGAAGAAGAAGAAGAAGATGTTCTTTTGATGGCTTCTTTGACGAAGGACTTGTGCTTTTCTATGAAGAGAGAGATGAAGGCTACTGGATTATGGGTGTTTTCAAATGGGAAATCGACGAGTGGGAGATCGATGAAGTGGATTCTGGGGTGGGAGGCCGTGACGGATTGAATATAGGAGGCGGTGGCGGTGGCATGTTTCATGGAGGGAATATGGAGATTCATGAGGAGGACAGTGATGGAGAAGCATGGTTGTTTGTCAAGGAGGCGCTTGGCCAGCTCTACTGCAGATATCAGGTGGCCAACTCCTGGTGCAGGCAAGAACACTAGTCCTGTTTTTTCCATCTCTCTCTCTCTCTTCCCCTCTCTACTTCTTCTTCCCCTTTGTCTCTTTTCTATGTAGATTTAGAAATTTTAGCTCGGGGGAGTTGGTTGTGTAACAATCATGTGAGTTGACTTTGTGTAACACCGTATCCAGAGTTAATCAAGATTAACTATAATTAATCAAAATTAATATTAATTGAATGTGTTTATTGAACTAATGTGGCTTAATGGCCCAATTGAATTGAAAATATCTCAAATGATTAATTTGAGCATACTGGGAAGGTAATGAAGGTTCATGAATGAGTTGAAGTGCTTTTAGACTTAGATTGAGGAATATAAGAACTTTTTCGTAAATACGAACTTTCGTATATCTCGTCGAATACGGAAACTCTTGATACCCGCGCGTGTATCTCGAGGAATACGTTAACTTCAGTAACTGTAGCGATTCCATTCGACGTGAATTGGTTCAAATAACCATTCGTTTGACTCAATATGTAAATAGTGGAAATGAGGGGGTGTTAAATGTAAAACTGGGCTTATAACAAGATGATGATGAACTTGGGTTCATTTATCATCCCAGCACAGCTCTCTCTTTCTCTTCTTCTTCTTCCTTCCAAATTCCCTCCATCAAGTGTGGTTTGGAGGCTTAACAAGTGATTGAAGAGGGACTTCATCTTCATCATCTTCTCCATTTTCTTTTTTGATTTCTTGGAGTTTCAAGCTTGAGAAGAACTCAAGAATTCTCTAAAAAAGGACTACAAGTAAGTGCTTTGAATGAATTTCATAGTTTCTAGTTGTAGTTCAGTGATTTGAATGTTTCTTGCATAAGAAACTCATTGGAATTCTCTTGAATGGATTGGTTTTGGGTTTTAGGTTCAAAAGAGGGCTTGGCTTGGGGATTTCATCTCAAATTCAAGCTAGCAAAGGAAGTTCTTGCTAATTAATCTCCAAACAAGGCAAGTGTACTCAATTTTACTGATTTCATATGTTAATAGACTTGTTGAAACTCAAGGAGATCAATTCTATAAATTTCCAGTTCAGAAATTTTTTGAACTTCTAGAGCAGTTCGGTCAGCCGACAGGCTGACAGACGTTTGCTAGGCTGCATCTCGCAAGAGATTGCAGTTTCTGAAAAGCTGACCGAACTGGATTCGGTCAGCCGAACTTGCAGCTCGATCGACCGAACCACCTGACCAAGTGATCTGAGTCCTCATTTGAGCTCTTTTGAATTGGAACCGAGGGGCTACCGAACCGAGTTCGGTTAGCCGACACTGTAAGCTCGGTCAACCGACGGGGTGACCGAGTTCCTTGGGAGAAATGTCAGAAATTGTAACAGGAAACTGAGCTTCTGGAAAGCTGGCCGACAGAGTTCGGTTAGCCGAAATTCCAGAGTTCGGTCAGCCGGCAGGTGACCGACCTTAATGGAAATTTAGAATTTAATTTTTGATATGGCTAAGGCTAGTGTGAATGGTATTTTCCTAAACCTTAATGGGTGTTAGCTAAGGTTATGTGAATGTAAGTTTTACTAAAAGTGATGTCATCTATAATAACACATACATTACATAATGAACGTTTCACCTGAATGTTGTTTTGGAAAAGTTTATTTGTTTTATTACTTGAATTGACTTATCATCTCACGTCTACTACTGTTACGCTCCTTGTTGAGCTACAATTGAATAATGTATCCAATTAATGAAACGAAAGGAATTAATGAAACGAATGAATGTATAAAGAACAATCCTACTGCAGTAGATGAGATGGAGCGTTCCGGAGCTCCGTAGTGATGCCGGTGATATGTGATCAAGACACTGGTAAATCCTACATATTTAAAAACTACTTAATAAAGTGTATACTAATGAAACGAAATGAGTCATTCTTAAAGCTGGGTCATGAATGGTGTGCTCTTCCGCCCGCCCATGCAATTGAGAACAATAATGAAAAATCACTTAATAAAGTGACATCCACGTTGTTTTTTGGGACAGGACATGTCTAATGAGTGGGGGCTTTTCTAAGAGGTCCATCGGGTGAATGGTGGAGACCCACATTTTTTACTGGATTTGAATCAAGTAACTACGACAGAAAATCATAGAAATGGGAGGGCTAGCATCCACATGGTTTGTTCACTTCCTCAGTTCAATGGGATTAAATATGGATGAACGTGACAATTGCCTTCACATGTTCTTGATTAAGAAGAAATGAAACACTCATCATATGTCATGAAAAGACGTACGTCAACCTACCAGCCACTACTTCCTGGATAAGCTCTCAACGGTGGCACAAAAAGGAACCACACAATCACTGCCATGGGACATTTTATCTTTTCAGAATTATGTACGGCACATCTTATTGCGCATGTTCACTTGCTTAAAATGCATTTGAGCACAATAATTTCTGAAAAAAAAAAATTAAGCTGTAGGTCTGGTCCCCAGCTTCCCATGATTTAGGGTCCCACCAATTATGGCCGACATAGAGGACTAAAAGTTTTCGAGTCAATCCCATCATTCTAACTCCTTAATATGTTGTCCTAAAATTTAATGGAGTCAAAATGCAGTTTTTTTAGGGATTTTTACAAAAAAATTAATTTTAAATTTTAATTCAATAATTTTACGAAGAAAAATAATAAAATGACAAGAGAGTTGTTTGTAAGGATATTAAGGCTTGAGACGGCAATGGATTTCACATTAAAAGTAGTGGCAGCGGTGAGGTATTTGAGCAAGGGAATATTGGGATGCATGAGGAGGACAGTGATGGAGGAGAAGCATGGTTGTTTCTCAAGGAGGCTCTTGGCTAGCTCTACTTCAGGTATTAGGTGGCCAACTCTATCAGGTGGCCATCTCCTTGTGAAGGCAAGAACACTAGTCCTGTTTCTTCCATCTCTCTCTTTTGTCTGTTCTTCTTAATTTCCTAGGCCTCTTTAAAATGGAGAACCTAATATTTTAAGGTTGGGGTTTTTTTGGGGAAGTGGGTGGCCAAGGTTATGTCGTATACCTATTGGCTTGAACTTTTGTCTTTTTGTTGGTATAAACCTATCGACTTGACTTCACTTGACTTGAGAATATGGATGAAACAATTGTAACTTGCATCTCAAATAGGGGTGTTCATGGGCTGGCCGCGTCCTATGTAGGCATGGCTTGACTTTAGAAGCACGTTCTTGCATTCGGCCCAAGTCCCGCACTGGCCTTGTTAGTCAGGCCCCAGCTCGACCATTTTCAGTCGATTGGACCAGGCCGAAACAGTTGGTTTTTCTTTTTTTGAGTTGTATAGGCTTTCTAGTAATTGGATAAATTATATCTAAACTAAGAGTACTACCTAATTCTTTTGGACAGGTCGGGCAAGGCTTTGGGCTTTCCACCGCATAAATCCAAGCTCGAACCAAATATTCAATTGGCCCATATTATATATTCAAGCTCATCCCAAAGTGGGATAGGCTTGAGTTGAGGATGGGCTGGCCCGGCCCATGAGCACCCCTAATCTCAATTACATAAACGGATTTGATGAATAGAAACTGAAGAAATATACTCCACAAAGCCTTACCATTGAAGAAATAAACTTCAATTGTCTTAAAATTGAATTTGCCTATTAAATATTGTGGAATACAAACAACTTATTAGAATGAGATGACTCGGCCGAGTCAACCCTAATCTCGACTAGGTCCTTCAGTAAAAACGAGATGACTTGGCTGAGAGTTTTCCAACCATGTTCCTAATGAGAATCTACAACCACTTAAATCCACTAAAAAAATGAGTATGTTGTTATTTACAAAAAAAACCCAATATTTTATCCCAAGTTCTAGTTCTATTTCGCATTAACTCTCTCTTTTACATGAAGCCTAATCATGCATTTTGAAACTTTCATTAATCCAATGGTGGGTTGCGCGTGGATTGAGTCAATTATATATAACCAATTTAAGTATAGGCGCTGGTGCCATTATTATCGATTTGGATTTAATGAATTGGCCCTTCATTGATAAAAATAGATTTATTCAGGGTTACTCTCTTCCACTAAACGTGCCATAGTAATTGGCAATGCTACAAGCTTTAGTGAGAAATAGGTCTAAGCTTTTGCAATTATGCCTAAATAGTTATGAAGGCGGGGGAAAGTGTTATTTCACTTTAAAAACTTATGGTGGTTGTAAGGCTACTGATTTGGGGACATAAAAGGTATTAAAATAAAGAGGCGTTTGGTCGGAGGTCCCTCAACCCATGACTTTATTGCAAACAGTCCACAATCTCAAATCATGCAACTAAAGGTCCCTTTCACACTTTCTCATACCTGAAATGTCTAATTTACCCCTTCTTTAAATCATATCCCATGATTGGTGGGATATCCCATTAATAATGGTCAACTACTAATTAATTGGCCACGATTAATGGAATCTCATTAATGGGATTTTCAAATAAATTCTAAAAATAAACAAATAAATTTCAAAATAACGCAAATAAATTTAAAAAAATGCAATAATTTCAAAAAACATAATAAATTAAAAAAAACAATAAATTTCAAAAGAATGCAGATAAATTTAAAATGATGCAAATAAATTTCAAAAGATGCAAATAAATTTCAAAAGATTCAAATAAAATTCAAAATATGTAAGTAAATTTCAAAAGACGTAAATAAAAAGACATAAATAAGTTTCAAAAGATCCAAATAATTTCAAAATATATAAACAAAATTTCAAAAGATGCAAATAAATTTCAAAAGATCCAAATAAAATTCAAAAAGTGTAATTAGATTTCAAAAGATGCAAATAAATTTCAAAAGACGTAAATAAAACTCTTATTTACAAATAAATTTAAAAAAATGGAAATGTATTTGCCAAAAACTCAGAAAAATTTGCAAAAAACTTAGATGGATTTGTTCAAAACTCAGATAAATTTGTTACAGAACTCAGATAAATGTGCCAAAACTCAGATAAATTTATTTCAGAACTTAGATAAATTTGTGTAAAATTGAAATAAATTTGACAAAAATAAAAAACTCAGATAAATTTGACAAATCAATGAAGGGCAGAGGAGATCAGATTAGTTCCAACCGGTCGGGTTGGACCAGACCAGAACTAACCCAAGTCTAGACCTGACTTGGCCCAGGACTTCTTCTTCTTCCCTCGACAGGCTCTGTTTCTGCAACATAACCGCGGACACTACAGCACCGCGGACACTAAGTGCCTTGCTGCTTCTTCTCCAGCGACAGGTGAACTCTGACGGCCATAGCCTGCGTTGTCCGGTGATGACAGCAAAGTGCAGGTAGCCTTCTCTAGTGATTGGTTTGCACAGAAATCTATTCTCTGCACTTGTCTCTTCCGGCGATGGCTCCTACAATGAGAACCAAGCAAGACACGGGCCTCCCTTTTTTTTTTTTCCAAAAGTCAAAAAACCTTTTGTCTTCTCTTAAAACTTCTCACTACTTGTTTCTATCAAACGGACAACATACATTGTGGATCTTTAATGAGCATGAAACAGGAGTTTCCACCTCGTGACTTTGACGTCCAGCAGCCTTGGAACCTCCTCGTGTCTCCGACGTCCACCAAGCCCTATTAACAGGGGATAATGAAAGATTTGAAATTTGAGATTTCAAAATTTTATGCCTAAAATGGTTGAAAAGGCAAATTAGTCACGAAATATGTGATTGTGTGGACGTAGAGACCTCTGGCTACAAATTGTCTAGCTGAGTGGACCTGAGCCCTTAAACAAAATTTACACGGACTAGAGGCTGGATACATTCCACTTTAGAGACCTTTCGCTAATTATGTCTAAAATAAAAATGTAGAAATGTATCACTAAATACCGAAACCATATGGGACAATTTAGAAATCCTACAGACCCTAGGTGGGGTATATGCAGTAGAACTTTGACGTAATCTAATTTAAGGTGAACTTATCTTTTCCATACCCAACCTTATTTACAATATTCTATATTATTGAACCTTGATTGTTTCTTTCAATATTTCTGCACTTACACCCCCTACCTTTCTAATATGTGCTATTGACATGCTCTTTCATTGAGTACATGATGAGGTCAATTATACATGGTTATTTTATTTCTTGAGCATGAATGCAATGTGTTGGTTAAGAGCATTGATATGTTACACACAAGTTTTACGTTTACTCTCTTGCCTTCTGATTTATGAGGGCATCCGGTTGATAGTTAAGTTAGATTATTAAGGATGGACCAAATTTTATTTTGAATAGTTGCCAAAATGTACCAATTGTAATATATTAAAGATACGAGTTTTGGATTCAATTTTGACGAGATTTCTTTTAGTTTTGAGTTGCTTTATCGAGCCTAGGTAAAAAGCTAAAAAATGTAGGGACTTCGATATTTGAACTCATGATCTATAGCTTATTAAATATAGCCAATCGAAGAACCAAATCACATAATTATTGTATGTAATTATTTATAAAAAAAAAAAAAAAATCGAAAGTAGCTAGATGGAGCAGGAAACCCAGCCACATAGGCAGCAAAGGGATTTTGGACTTGAAAAAGAGGATATCATGGGGCTCCTTAGGATTCACTTCTTGTCGGATGCTCTTGAGGTGATAGAAGGTGTTAATCGAGCGGAGGATTGGTCCATTTACCAGCAAATCTTGGACATTGACAACTTCGTCTCGCATTTTGATAAAACTCAATTTAGTCATGTTTCTTGAGATCGTAATGTTGAAGCCCATATGGTTGCTAGATTTGGTACCTTGTCTATCAAAGTTGTAGTGTGGACAGGTCCTTTCCTAGAGTGGCTGTCCAAGTCCCTGCCTAGTGTGTTGTTGTCTTGATGTTCCTGTATGCTTTGTTGGATTAATGAAAGTTGCCTTTAACAAAAAAAAATAAAAAATAAAAAATAAAAAAAATCACGCGCTATGATATTCGCCTCCATTACAAATTAAAGGATGCATGAAAATCTAAAGTGCTAAAAAAGAAAAGGAAGCTTTCCCATTTGTGCATCGAATTTAACGTTCAAGATCAACCCACAAACTCAAATCTTGATATAATGCCAAGTTGGGATATAAATCACTAAATAGTTGAAAAGCATTTAAAACAGTACTGAAATTAGATGAAGATAGTTTAGAGCATGAACTTCTCTGCTAGTAGTTCCAATGTAGAGAAAGAAGAACCTCCTGGTGCCACTGCTTTCTTACTTGCCTCTGCCATCTCTTCAGCTCTCTTTCTCACCTTTTGCCCTTCCTCAGACTCTCCCATCAAACACCTCACTCCCTTCTCCAACTCCTCAGCACTAACCCACCCATCTTTCTCATAATCCAAACTCAATTCCACTGCCAAACCGTAGTCCCGCACCAGCTGAAATGCATTGAGCTTTTGCTCCGAATACAAGGGCCAAGCCAACATGGGCACGCCAAACCATATGCTCTCCAGGGATGAGTTCCACCCACAATGCGAAACGAATCCACCGACAGCTGCGTGTTCGAGGATGTCCACCTGTGGGGCCCAAGATTGCAACACCAATCCACGGCCTTTGGTTCGGTCCAAAAACCCATCTGGTAGGACCTCCTTGATATCTGTGTCCGTTGATGAGGGGCATCGCAAGGACCATAGGAAACGGTGCCCACTACGCTCGAGACCAAGTGCCATTTCTTTCAATTGTGGGACTGAGAAGAAGCCCATGCTTCCAAAGCACAAGAAGACCACGGATGAGTGGGGCTGTTGGTCGAGCCATTCCATCAATTGGCTCGTCTCTGGGTCCTGCGATTTTTTGTCTAGAGCGAGCAGAGGTCCCACAGGATAGACTGGTGGAGTGGGATGATGGTCGGGCAGACATTCACCATTGGCAATCTGTCATGACCATAAGTAAGAATAGTAGAATGAGAGGAAGGTTAAGAATAGTAGAATGAGAGGAAGGTTATTGATGCAGGTTAGTAGTGGTTCAAACTTGTAAATGGCTTAGGATTAGATTTATCAATGGCTTCATTGAGGGCATGTTTCTTTATTGGAATTCTTGGAATTTCTGTCTTGAGAATTCCTGAATTCCTATACCAAGTGGAATTCCTGGATGCTCCATTGGGTTTGAGTATCCAGGAATTCTACCAAAATGTAAAGGGAGTGGAATTCTTGGATTCCCAAAGGTCAAAAGAAACCTTTCATGTGGCTGGAATCTAGAAATGCTAGTAAAAAAATATGGAATTCATAAATTTCTGGACATGGTGAATTCCTGGCAGAAATTTCAGCAAAGAAACAAGGGATCATGCGGCTGAGAGTTGTGAGAAACTTGCGAGGCTCTCTTTTAAGCCCATTTTATGAAATCTAAACCACTTAAGATAAAATGCCTTCTTTTTATATGGATGTGTTCATTTTCTATTTAAGTGGGTGGACCCCTGCAACAAGGAAGCAATTATTTTTGAAGCGGAAATTCTCGTGGGTATGGCCGCACAGAATGTACTAGTTGGAATATTGGTTAGGGCCATACCCAAAGGTCAAATAAGTTTTGGTTTCAAGCACTGTCAATTTCATCACTTGAAATCAAATGGCTAGACATATCGTGTTACACAGCTTTCTAATGGGGCCACTTCTATCAGATAGCTCCCCATGCTAACTGGGTTCTATTGGGTTTATGAGTTTTGGCTCGTTTTATAGGCCCAATTCATTTGTATTAGTGTTGAGGGGTAATTTGGTCTTTGTTAAAACTACATATTATCTCTTTTGATTGTAACCCTAAGGGTTGGAGAAAAACTCTAAATAGTAGAGAAGAAGAAGATGAGCTTTTGTCTGTAGACATAGGTGTGAAATCACCAAACTATGTAAATTTTTATTCTCTTTTATATGGCTTGATTTGTTTGATTGTTGATAGTCCGCACACACGATCACAGCATGTTTAGACCTAGCCAGTAGTTACCCTCGTAGGACTTTGCCCAGCTGTGGCAGCCCTTGACAGTCCAAGCCCTCTAATAACCACATAACATTTAAAGTCAGCAGTCTACGTTTGTCGCCTACCATTTGAAACACTCGTCAAAATGTGACTTTATCAACCTTATCACATGGCCGCACACCGTAGGAGACTTTTGAAAAACTAATGAAACTGAGACAGTTCTGATACTAAATTCCAATGGCTAAAAGCTTTTGACAGTTTTTCTTCTTCTTTGCTAGCTAGCTGTCAAAGATTTGAATGATGCTTTCAAAAAAACTATTCCAATGATATAATGATATTATGTTGAATCGCAATTTCTCAAAAATATTGCACTATTTTCAGAACACTTCACAATGATAAAAAAAATATCAGAAAATCACAATAATATAGATTTATGTCCAAGTAGACGTAACACTGTGATGAATTGAAAATTAACACTTGGGTTTTTTTTCATTTTCGTTCATCAGACAGGTCCTTGCCTTCAAATGAGAGCCAATTTCAGAAAATCTACTAAATGGAGATGTTAATGAATGTTATGTTACTATGTAAGAGAAGGGGAAAAAAATCAACCACTTTAGCCAAAAGTTCTAATGATGGAATTCAGATGGCCTCCACCAACATAATCGGTCGGAATAAAATTAGCTGCCTGTTATGTACCCCCAACCTAAAGACACCTCTATATTATCGCGGTACCCGATTGAGTTGCAATCATTAATAAACTCGCTTCAACTTAATACTTCCAAGGGCCAGCTGCTAACTTTTTGAAGAGAAATGATCCTGTGCTATTGTTAGTTCAGAGCTTACCTATTTGTGGTCAAATTCGCTCATATTAAGCTGTTGAATTGGTCATGTGAATCCACATCACTCTCAAGTAAAATTATGGGGTAAATTTGTGGGCAGGAGCTTGGCTAGTGAGAAGGGTATTATATGAGCGGATTTCATCATTCAAAGGCGAGCTACACAAATTCTAAAGACGTTTTTAATTATTGTACACTCTTTTTTTTTTTTTTGGCTCGGGATCATTCCTTCCCTGAAAATGGTAGAGACGAGAAACAACTCAAATATTATTGTTACCGATTTGAGCGTGGTCGGCTCCAACTCTGCAAACGTGTTAACAATCAAGCCGTCGGTCTCGCGTAACCTCCCGCCTTGGTATACGAACCAATCATACCCATCACTCTTCTTGTTCATCATTGGATCCGGCATTGCCAGTGGTGGCAAAGGCAATATGCCGGGGACTTCCACCTCTCCCTGCAAGTCCTTGAACTCGCATGGAACTTTGACATGTAGTGTTGGGAGATAGAGCAAAAGCGCCAAGAAGATCGCACCTGACGTACAGTAGGCGTATGTGGGGATGCCAAGCTCTTTGCCAATATCGATCATAGTTGTCGCAAAGAAGTCTATAACGAAGGCGGAGATGCGCTTAGGAGGTGAAGAAGAAGAAGACAATATTCTTTTGAGGGCTTCTTTGACATGGGACTTGTGCTTTTCCATGAAGAGGGAGAGGAAAGTGGATGGATTTTGGTTGTTTTCAAATGGGAAATCGACGAGCGGGAGATCGATGAAACGGATTCTCGGGTTGGAGGCGGCGATGGACTGCACATAAGAGGTGACAGGGGTGGTGGCTGATTCATTGGAGGGAATATGGAGATGCATGAGGAGGACAGTGATGGAGAGGCATGGTTGTTTCTCAAGAAGGGATTTGGCTAGCTCTACTGTGGATATCAAGTGGCCAACTACTGCTTGAGGCAAGAACACTAGTCCTGTTTCTGCCATCTCTGTCTTCTCTACGCTTCCTTCCCTTGTTCTCTTTTCTGAGGGAGATCTTATTATTTTGCGGTTGGTATAGTCGTACGTACCTATCAGGTGTGTTAAGGATATGGCAAAAACAAATGTAATTTGCACCTCAAGTTACCTAATTGGGTTTGACGAATAAAAGCTGGAGATGACTACTACTCCGTATAAAGTACTAGTATAATGATCAAGTTCCCTAACTGGGTTTGTAGAATAAGATGACTACTCCATAAGTACCTAGTAAAAGCATCATTTTACTAGTAAAAGCTACTCTAGAGTACCCAATCGCTTTTACTAATACGGGGTCACTTATGAACTTTTTTTTTTTTTTGTTTTGGGGGTCAGTGGGTCACTTATGATATATTCAATCATCCTAACACCACATATATTTGCCAAACTATAGTAATAATAATAATAAAAAGAAAAAATATATTCAATCAGAAAAATCTCATTCATAAAGGTAAAAATTATTGACTGTCGAATTGATCACAATAAATTTGCTTGTAGTCTAGAGGTTAAATTCAGGTGGTCTAAAATAAAGATCAATTAGGTCATTGCACTCCAATGAAGGCCAAGTCCAATAAATCTTTTGAAAGGAGATGTTAATGAACGTTACTCTGAAAGATGCGGAAAAACTAAAATGCCCCTTTGGAATCAACCACTTTAGGTGGTGGATGAAGGTGGACTCTGAATACCTAATGATGGTGGCCCCCTCCAACCTAACATGACTGAATCAAGTTAGCTGCCTACTGATACGTACAAGATTAAGGGGCATTATTTTGAAACGAAAAGTACTATCATGAACCAAATGTTAGTTAATTCGTAGGAAAGAAAAATGATCCTAAGCTTGGAGCTTCCCTTAAACTATATATTCCCTCCGTGAATCCACGTCACTCAAAGTAGAATTTTGGGGGACTCTCGTTAGGGAGATGGGTGTTACATCAGTGGGTTTGATCTAGCAAAGAGACGCTCTAAATATATATGAGCAAGGATCTCTTAAGCTCAAGCTTAGAATAAAATTTTGTAAGCTCCATGCTTGTGGGGCTCATCTTTGGATCATCTAAATGGACCAAATATATGACTCCCCTAAATTACGCATGTCTGCCAACTTCCAGTCAGATCCGGATTATCTAAACCGTTGGATCAACTATGTACCGATTCAAATGGACCGTTAACCATTAAACTTTTGGACCCATATGGAGATGATAGAAATCATGATTGTGGCTGATTTTTTGCAGAAAGAAGGATTCCATAGAGTCTTTAAAAGCCCGCCTATCACCATCCCCATGTGGGCTCCACCACATACTTGAGCTTACTTTATCCTAAGCTTGAACTTAGGAGAACTAACCCCTATATATATATATATATATATCTATTTATATAGAAGAAATTGTCAATCTCCTTAGGCAATAGACAAGTCAGTTATGTTACCGATTTGATCACGGTTGGCTCCAAATCTGCAAACGTGTTTACAATCAAGCCGTCGGCCTCGCGAGACCTCCGGCCATGGTAAACGATGCACTCATACCTATCCTTCTTCTTGTTCATCACTGGCTCCGGCATCGCCATCAGCGGCAAAGGCAACATGCCGGGGACTTCAACTTCTCCTTCAAAGTCCTTGAACTCACAAGGAATTTTGACATGTAGTGTTGGGAGATAGAGCGTAAGCCCCAAGGTGGCGGCGCCCGACGTGAAGTAGAGGTATGTGGGGATGCCGAGCTCTTTGCCGACGTCGATAATGGTTGTAGAAAATAAGTCCATGATCAAGGCAGAGACACGGGTGGGGGGTGAAGAAGAAGATGGTGTTTTTTCGAGGGCTTCTTTGACATGGGGCCTGTGCTTTTCTATGTAAAGGGACACGAAGACTTCTGGACTATGGTTGTTTTCAAGTGGGAAATCTATGAGTGGGAGATGGACGAAATGGATTCTGGGGTTGGACGCGGCGACGGATTGCACATAAGAGTCGATGGTGGAATCCTTGAAAGGAATAGGGAGATGCATGAGGAGGACACTGATTGAGAAGCATGGTTGTTTCTCAAGGAGGCGTTTGGCTAATTCTAATGTGGATTTAAGGTGCCCAACTACTGGTATGGGCAAGAACACTAGCCTTGGTTCTGCCATGTCTATCTTATCTCCTCTTCCTTTCCCTGCTTTCTTTTCTATAGGGAACTTAATTAGGAATCCGTGGTTGGTGGGAGTTGGGTGTGTACCTATCAGGTGAATTAAGGAGAAGGAGATAACTTCTACCGGAAAAGAGGATATTGGCAATAACAGTGGTAACCTGCATCTCAATTCTCTAGTTACCTAATTGGATTTGATGAAGCAAAGCTGAAGATAACTGCTCCACAAAGTACAAGTAAAAAACCATTTTACTAGTAAAAACTACTATTACCCTTGTGCTTTTTACCAAGTTAGGGGGGCACTTGAGATATATTCAATCTCGCTAAACACAAATTTGGAGAAGAAAGGTCATTCAAACAAAACAAAAAATCTCATGATTGATACATATATTGATACATATAGTATTGACTGTCTAATTTTATCATGATAAATTTGAATGATGTCTACAAGTTAAATTTGGGTGACCATAAATTAAGGGATATGAAAGGTGCGAGAAGGACACCAGGACGTATGAACATGACTAATCTTGAATAGGCAAGCCTAGAGCTATTATATGATTTTGGGTTTTGTCATATCTATGGCTCTTTTCCCTTTTTCTAATTTGTGAACTCAAAAATCAAATTTCATTATAATATCCATTTCATCTTGGTAAATGTTAAAAAAAAAAAAAAACCCATTGAATAGTGTTAAACTATTTCTAGCCAGATTCTGGTGTCCCTACTGTTTACCGACCTGTATGTCGTTTTAAGTTATGAAGATGTTTCCCCCATTGCATCGACACATTTATTAATATATATATACTCCCCTGAATCCCGATGAGTCAAGCATTTCATTAGAAAACTCTTTCCTTTGGACTATTTTTGTTTTGGTAAAATTCCTTTGGACTATTTATAAATACATCTATAAATGAATCAAGGTTACTCTCTGAACTGAAGTGAACTTGGTTTCATCAATAGTATTGCAACCCTAACCATTCTAATTAACACAAGTGCTGTTGGAAGATAATTTTGATAGCTTGGACAATGGAAGATACACACTAGCTACTGCTTAATTACAAATTACATTAAGAACAAGAACCTACTTTATAAATCTTAAACAAATATACTATTACAAAGGAACACACTTTAAAACTTATACACTTACAAGCAAAAAAAACGCACTACACTTTACTCAATACACTCATTTACTACAAAGGGAGTACTCACACAAATTTCTCACTGCACACTTCTATGTGTACTACTTGTCACTTTTTTTTTTTTTTTTGATACCCCAGCTTCAATGGCTGGGACCCTTTTTTATTTTTTATTTTTATAGAGCCTGGTGCACTCGGAAAGAAAGCCCACCGAAATAGGAAGAAAGCTCGACACATCCAAAAAGGAAGCTCACCGAAGTGAGAAGAAAGTCTGATACACTCAGAAAAAAAAACCCACCGAAGTGGGAAGAAAGCTCGCATATATACATGCAAGAATATATAGTGGGGAAGATGGGCGTTGAACCCCAAACCCCCCCAAATAAAAACTCAACTCGTTACTAGTGGGGTAAGGAGTGGTTCTTATACAACTCATCACTTGAGTTGTGTCTTTCAACTTCACACTTCACTTACTACATTTGAACTGGACACCACTTCACCTAATGATCTTAAAGAGTGGCTGAGCAATACTATTTATAGGCTATCAATTGTGATGTACCATGTGGCGGAGGGATGATCAACGTGGCTTACATCTTCACCGTGCTTTACGTCAGTTTTGACTTCTCTAGAGTAGATAAGTCGGTGGTGAGAAAATTCTAGACTATAGTAGTGTCCAAGAAACCCGAGAACTTGGCAGACGTCAGTGTTTGACTTACAATTGCTACATTCAATTAGTACAGAGTGCAGAATGAGTTTTTTGCATAAATGTTTTCTCTTGGGTTTATTTGTTTGTTTGTGTGCATCAATGAGGTCTCTTCCCTCAAATGAGAGTTTGACTTAAGGAAAGAAACCAAAAGTAACATCACGTGACAATTCCTAATGAATTCAGAATCCCATGTAACTCTAGCTGTAAAGAGAAATGATCCCTCACTACTGTCAGTCAGAGCTTAAGGCTGTTTAGGCTTGCCTATGTACCCTCGAACCTGCTCATGTAAGGCAGTTGAATTGGTCATGTACATAAAAGATGACTATGTATTCTAAGTAAAATTTTAGGAAAGTGAATTGATTAGAAAGATGGGTGTTATATGGACAAAGGTGAGCTCTACTAATGTAAAATGAATTGTTCATTGCTGTCAATTGAGGATCATTTCTTCCCTAAAAATTGTAAAGAGACAATGGTAAGGTCAATTATGTTACCGATTTGAGTGTCGTTGGCTCCAGCTCCTCAAATGTGTTCACAATTAAGTCATTGGTCTCGCGAAACCTTCTACCATGGCAAACAAACCACTCATACCACTCATACCCATCGCTCTTCTCGTTCATCAATGGGTCCGGCATCACCACTGGCGGCAAAGGTACCATGCCGGGGACTTCAACCTCTCCTTGCAAGTCCTTAAACTCACAAGGAACTTTGATATCTAGTGTTGGAGATAGAGCATGAGGCCCAGGAGGGCCGCGCCTGATGTGAAGTAGAGGTATGTGGGGATGCCAAGCTCTTTGCCCACTTCGATCATGGTTGTCGAAAATAAGTCTATGATCAAGGCAGTGGCAGGAGGTGAAGAAGAACAAGATGTTCTTTTGATGGCTTCTTCGATGAAGGACTTGTGCTTGTCTATGAAGAGAGAGATGAAGGCTACTAGATTATGGATGTTTTTAAATGGGAAATCGATGAGTGGGACATCGATGAAGTGGATTCTGGGGTGGGAGGCCGTGAGGGATTGAATATAGGAGGCGGTGGCGGTGGCATGTTTAATGGAGGGAATATGGAGATTCATGAGGAGGACAGTGATGGAGAAGCATGGTTGTTTGTCAAGGAGGCGCTTGCCCAGCACTACTGCAGATATCAGGTGGCTAACTCCTGGTGAAGGCAAGAACACTAGTCCTGTTTTTTCCATCTCTCTCTCTCTCTCTCTCTCTCTGTGTGCTTCTTCTTTCCCTGTCTCTTTTCTATGTAGATTTAGTAATTTGGGCTCGGGGGAGTTGGTTATGTACCAATTATGTGAGTTGACTTTGTCATACGGCAAAAACGAGTGTAAGTCGCATCTCAAGTTACCGAATTGGATCTGATGATTAAAAGCTGAAGATGAAAGCCCCATAAAGCCTACCCTAGCTAAACATATAATAAGCGATTTGTCTTCTCTTGTGATTGTTTATGTTTGCATGGTTTGTTGTTGTGTTGTGTCCTGCCAAGGAACTATATTTCATATAATACAATCTCCGTTTAGGAAAGAGAAAAAAAAAATGATGAATGTCAGTTGCTACATCCAATTAGTTACAGAGTACACAATGAGCTGTTCATATATGCTTTGTTCCAATATCATAATTGAGAAAATTTAAACTTGGTAATTCTACACTAACCCCCCTGCACCTTTTTAAACACTAGCTATTAACATGCTGAACCATTAATATTGAGTATACTGCGATGTCAATTGTAAGGACTTTAATCCTATTATAACTTGTTTTGGCAAATTCATTGGGTGTTGGACTTTAATCCTATTGTAATTTCAATCTTCTTCTTCTTCATTTTTTTTTTTGGGACAGGACATGTCTAATTAGTGGGGGCTTTTCTAAGAGGCCCATCGGGTGAATGGTAGAGACCCACATTTTTTACTGGGTTTGAATCAAGTAACTACGACAGAAAATCATAGAAATGGGAGGGCTAGCATCCACATGGTTTGTTCACTTCCTCAATTGAATGGGATTAAATATGGATGAATGTGACATTTGCCTTCAAATGTTCTTGATTAAGAAGAAATGAAAGACTCATCATATGTCATGGAAAGACGTACGTCAACCAACGTACCAGCCACTACTTCCTGGATAAGCTCTCAACGGTGGCACAAAAAGGAACCACACAATCACTACCATGGGACATTTTATCTTCAGAATTATATAGGGCACATCTTATTCCGAACGTCGGCTGTTCACTTGCTTAAAATGCATTTGAGCACAAGAATTTCTGGCAGAAAAAATTAAGCTGTAGGTCTGGTCCCCCGCTTCCCATGATCTGGGTCCCACCAATCATGGCCGACATAGGGGATCAAAAGTTCTTCGAGTCAATCGTATCATTCTAACTCCATGATCTGTGGTCCTAAAAGTTAATGGAGTCAAAATACAATTTTTTAAAGATTTTTTACAAAAAAAAAAAAAAAAAAAGATTTAAATCTTAATTCAACAGTTTTATAAAAAATATCATAAAATGACAAGAGAGTTGTTTGTATGGATACTAAGGCTTGAGACCGCGACAGATTTCACATAAGAAGTGGTGGCGGCAGTGGGGGATTTGAGGGAGGGAATATTGGGATGCATGAGGGGGACAGTAATGGAGAAGCATGGTTGTTTCTCAAGGAGGCGCTTGGCTAGCTCTACTTCAGATATCAGGTGGTCAACTCTATCAGGTGGCCATCTCCTGGTGAAGGCAAGAGCACTAGTCCTGTTTCTTTCATCTCTCTCTTTGTCTGTTCTTAATTTCCTAGGCCTCTTTAAAATGGAGATAATAGTATTTTAAGGTTGGGGGTTTTGGGGGCAGTGGGTGGGCTTGGTTATGTTGTAAACCTATTGGCTTGAACCTTTTTTTTTTTTTTTTTTTTTTCTAGTTTTTGGTATAAGCCTCTTGACTTGACTTGACTTGACTTGAGAATATGGATCAAACAATTGTAACTCGCATCTCAAGTAGGGGTGTTCATGGGCTGGCCGGGTCCTATGTAGGCATGGCTTGACTTTAGAAGCACATTCCTGCATTCGGCCCAAGTCCCACATTGGCCTTATTAATTAGGACCAAGCTCGACTAGTTTCAGTCTATTGGACCAGGCCGTTCTGGTCCCTTTCACACTTTCTCATACCTGAAATACCTAATTTACCCCTTCTTTAAATCATATCCCATGATTAGTGGGATATCCCATTAATAATGGTCAACTATCATTTAATTGGCCACGGTTAATCGAATTTCATTAATGGGATTTTCAAATAAATTCTAAAAACAAACAAATAAATTTCAAAATAACGCAAATAAATTTTAAAAAATGCAATAATTTAAAAAAACATAATAAATTAAAAAAGCAATAAATTTCAAAAGATGCAAATAAACTTCAAAAGGTCCAAATAAAATTAAAAGAAAGTAAATAAATTTCAAAAGACGCAATATAGATTCCAAAAGACATAAATAAAAAGACATAAACAAATTTCAAAAGATCCAAATAATTCAAAATATATAAATAAATTTCAAAAGACGCAAATAAATTTCAAAAGATCCAAATAATTCAAAATATATAAATAAATTTCAAAAGACGCAAATATACTTTAAAAGATCCAAATAAAATTCAAAAAGTGTAAATAGATTGTAAAAGATGGAAATAAAATTCAAAAGACGTAAATAAAATTCTTATTTACAAATAAAATTAAAAAAATGGAAATATATTTGCCAAAAACTCAGAAAAATTTGCAAAAAACTCAGATGGATTTGTTCAAAACTCAGATAAATTTGTTATAGAACTCAGATAAATTTGTCAAAACTAAGCTAAATTTGTTTAAAACTTAGATAAATTTGTTTTAGAACTCAGATAAATTTGTGTAAAACTCAAATAAATTTGACAAAAACAAAAAACTCAGATAAATTTGACAAATCAATGAAAGGCAGAGGAGATCAGATCATATCAGATTAGGTCCAACGGGTCGGGTTGGACCTGACCCGAACTGACCCAAGTCTGGACCTGACTTGGCTTAGGACTTCTTCTCCTTCCCTCGACTGGCTCTGTTTCTGCAGCATAACCGCGGACACTGCAACGCCTTGTTGCTTCTTCTCTAGTGACAGGCGAACTTTGACGGCTGTGGCCTGCGTCGTCCGGCGATGACGGCAGCGTGCATGCAGCCTTCTCCAGTGATCGGTTTGCACATAAATCTATTCTTTGCACCTTGTCTTTTCCGGCGATTGCTCCTGCGATGAGAACCAAGCAAGACACGAGCCTCCCTTTTTTTTTCTTTATCAAAGTCAAAAGCCTTTTTGTCTTTTCTTAAAACATCTCTGCTACTTGTTTCTATCAAATGAACAACATACATTGTGGAACTTTAATGAGCATGAAACAGGAGTTTCCACCTCGTGACTCCGACGTCCAGCAGCCCTGGAGCCTCCTCGTGTCTCGGATGTCCACCAAGCCTTATTAACAAGGGATAATGAAAGATTTGAAATTTGAGATTTCAAAATTTTATGCCTAAAATGGTTGAAAGGGCAAATTAGTCACAAAATATGTGATTGTATGGACGTAGAGACCTCTTGCTACAAAGTGTCTAGCTGAGTGGACTTGAGCCCTTTAACAAAATTTGCATGGACCAGAGGCTGAATACATTCCACTTTAGGAACCTTTCGCTAATTATGTCTAAAAAAAAATGTAGAAATGTATCACTAAATACCGAAACCATAGGGGACAATTTAGAAATCCTACAGACCCTAGGTGGGGTATATGCGGTAGAACTTTGACGTAATCTAATTTAAGGTGAACTTATCTTTTCCATACCCAACCTTATTTACGATATTCTATATTATTGAACCTTGATTGTTTCTTTCAATATTTCTGCACTTACACCCTCTACCTTTCTAATATGTGCTATTGACATGCTCTTTCATTGAGTACATGATGAGGTCAATTATACATGGTTATTTTATTTCTTGAGCATGAATGCAATGTGTTGGTTAAGAGCATTGATATGTTACACACAAGTTTTACGTTTACTCTCTTGCCTTCTGATTTATGAGGGCATACAGTTGATAGTTAAGTTAGATTATTAAGGTTGGACCAAATTTTATTTTGAATAGTTTCCAAAATGTATCAATTATAAGATATTAAAGATACAAGTTTTGGATTCAATTTTGACGAGATTTCTTTTAGTTTTGAGTTGCTTTATCGAGCCTAGGTAAAAAGCTAAAGAATGTAGGGACTTAGATATTTGAACTCATGATCTATAGCTTATTAAATATAGCCAATCGAAGAACCAAATCACATAATTATTGTATGTAATTATTTAAAAAAAAAAAAAAAAATCAAAAGTAGCTAGATGGGGCAGGAAACCCAGCCACATATGCAGCAAAGGGATTTTGGACTTGAAAAAGAGGATCTCATGTGGCTCCCTAGGATTCACTTCTTGTCGGATGCTCTTGAGGTGATAGAAGGTGTTAATCGAGCGGAGGATTGGTCCATTTACCAGCAAATCTTGGACATTGACAACTTCGTCTCGCATTTTGATAAAACTCATTTTAGTCATGTTTCTTGAGATCGTAATGTTGAAGCCCATATGGTTGCCAGATTTGGTACCTTGTCTATCAAAGTTGTAGTGTGGACAGGTCCTTTCCTAGAGTGGCTGTCCAAGTCCCTGCCTAGTGTGTTGTTGTCTTGATGTTCCTGTAAGCTTTGTTGGATTAATGAAAGTTGCCTTTTACTCTATAAAAAAAATAAAAAATAAAAAATCACGCGCTATGATATTCGCCTCCATTACAAATTAAAGGATGCATGAAAATCTAAAGTGCTAAAAAAGAAAAGGAAGCTTTCCCATTTGTGCATCGAATTTAACGTTCAAGATCAACCCACAAACTCAAATCTTGATATAATGCCAAGTTGGGATATAAATCACTAAATAGTTGAAAAGCATTTAAAACAGTACTGAAATTAGATGAAGATAGTTTAGAGCATGAACTTCTCTGCTAGTAGTTCCAATGTAGAGAACGAAGAACCTCCTTGTGCCACTGCTTTCTTACTTGCCTTTGCCATCTCTTTAGCTCTCTTTCTCACCTTCTGCCCTTCCTCAGACTCTCCCATCAAACACCTCACTCCCTTCTCTAACTCCTCAGCACTAACCCACCCATCTTTCGCGTAATCCAAACTCAATTCCACTGCCAAACCGTAATCCCGCACCAGCTGAAATGCATTGAGCTTCTGCTCCGCATACAAGGGCCAACCCAACATGGGCACGCCAAACCATATGCTCTCAAGGGATGAGTTCCACCCACAATGCGAAACGAATCCACCAACAGCTGCGTGTTCGAGGATGTCCACCTGTGGGGCCCAAGATTGCAACACCAATCCACGGCCTTTGGTTCGGTCCAAAAACCCATCTGGTAGGACCTCCTTGATATCTGTGTCAGTTGATGAACGGCATCGCAAGGACCATAGGAAACGGTGCCCACTACGCTCGAGCCCAAGTGCCATTTCTTTCAATTGTGGGACTGAGAAGAAGCCCATGCTTCCAAAGCACAAGAAGACCACGGATGAGTGGGGCTGTTGGTCGAGCCATTCCATCAATTGGCTCGTCTCTGGGTCCTGCGATTTTTTGTCTAGAGCGAGCAGAGGTCCCACAGGATACACTGGTGGAGTGGGATGATAGTCGGGCAGACATTCGCCATTGGCAATCTGTCATGATCATAAGTAAGAATAGTAGAATGAGGAAGGTTATTGATGCAAGTTAGTAGTGGTTCAAACTTGTAAATGGCTTAGGATTAGATTTATCAATGGCTTCATTGAGGGCATGTTTTTTTATTGGAATTCTAGGAATTTCTGTCAGAAGAATTCCTGAATTCCCATACCAAGAGGAATTCATGGATGCTCCATTGGGCTTGAGTATCCATGAATTTTACCAAAATGTAAAGGGAGTAGAATTCTTGGATTTCCAAATGTCAAAAGAAACCTTTCATGTGGCTGGAATCTAGAAATACTAGTAAAAAAATATGGAATTCAGAAATTTCTGGACATGGTGAATTCCTGGCATAAATTCCAGCAAAGAAACAGGGCCTGAATGGAGATAACTGGATCATGCGGCTGAGAGTTGTGAGAAACTTGCGAGGCTCTCTTTTAAGCCCATTTTATGAAATCTAAACCACTTAAGATAAAATGCCTTCTTTTTATATGGATGTGTTCATTTTCTATTTAAGTGGGTGGACCCCTGCAACAAGGAAGCAATTATTTTTGAAGCGGAAATTCACATGGGTATGGCCCCACAGAATGTACTAGTTGGAATATTGGTTAGGGCCATACCCAAAGGTCAAATAATTTTGGTTTCAAGTATTGTCAATTTCATCACTTGAAATCAAATGGCTAGAAATATCGTGTTACACAACTTTCTAATGGGGCCACTTCTGTCAGATAGCTCCCCATGCTAGCTGGGTTCTATTGGGTTTATGAGTTTTGGCTTGTTTTATAGGTCCAATTCATTTGTATTAGGGTTGAGGGGTAATTTGGTCTTTGTTGAAACTACATATTATCTCTTTTGATTGTAACACTAAGGGTTGGGGAAAAACTCTAAATAGTAGAGAAGAAGAAGACGAGCTTTTATCTATAAACATAGGTGTAAAATCACCAAACCATGTAAATCTTTATTCTCTTTTGTATGGCTTGATTTGTTTGTTTGTTGATCCCATACTTCTGCACACACGATCACAACATGGTTAAACCTAGTCATCACTTTCCCTTATAGGACTTTGCCCAGCTGAGGCAACAGTTGACAGTTCAAGCCCTCTAATATCCACATAACATTTAAAGTCAGCAGTCTACGTTTGTCGCCTACCATTTGAAACACTCGTCAAAATGAGACTTCATCAACCTTATCACATGGCCGCACACCATAGGAGACTTTTGAAAAACTAATGAAACTGAGACAATTCTGATAGTTATAAATTCCAATGGCTAAAAGCTTTTGACAGTTTTTCTTCATCTTTGCTAGCTAGCTGTCAAAGATTTGAATGATGCTTTCAAAAAAACTATTCCAATGATATAATGATATTATGTTGAATCGCAATTTCTCAAAAATATTGCACTATTTTGAGAACACTTCACAATGATAAAAAAATATCAGAAAATCACAATAATATAGATTTATGTCCAAGTAGACATAACACTGATGAATTGAAAATTAACACTTGGGTTTTTTTTTCATTTTCGTTCATCAAACAGGTCCTTGCCTTCAAATGAGAGCCAATTTCAGAAAATCTACTAAATGGAGATGTTAATGAATGTTGTGGGTAAAACGCCGTAATGGCGAAGTTAGACAAGGATCACGGACTTAAACTCGCCGAGCTCCTCAGCCTCTGCGGTAGATGATCGTCAGCTCGGCAGCTCGGTCAATACCTTGGCAGCTCGGTAGATCAGTCGGCAGCTTACAAGCTCAGCACCATAGTTCGGCGTCTCGGTATGGGCGTCAGCCCGGTACAAGGGCGCGCCACGGCCACGCCATCCTTAGTCCCATACCGCAGCACTAGAATCGGAGTGGGCCGCCACCTTCCTTCTGGAAATACGGCACACTCTGACAGATATGGGCGGTCATTTATGGCGATAGGGTACCTCATTTATGGCGATAGGATTGCTCATTTATGGTGATAAGAGGTGTGCTTTATCACCCTTGCACGCTGGCTGGCCGAAGGCGTGGAAAGTAAGGTAGGGGTGTTGTCCGTTTCACCTACGGCCGCCTGTCAGTTAAGGAACGATGGGACCTCACCTCACCTACCCCCACTCACAGAGAGAATGAACGAGGAACATTTGCCTATATATGCATGGGATCAATCCCATGAAAGGTACGCAATATCCAACGCACAACCCTCAATACTACGCACGCTCTCATTCCTCTCTTCCTCCTCCTGTTTAGTTTTACCAGAGCTAACTCAGGCATCGGAGTGCCTTCGGCTCACGACAGCCAGGGCCTCTGACCCAAGTCTTTCTCCTTCCTTTTTCAGGTTCTTGGAGTTCAGCATTCCCCGTCCTAAGGAGTTTTACCTCGATCTCATCCTAATCTAAGTAGGTGTCGTTTTTACCGCCTACAGTTTGGCGCCGTCTGTGGGAACTGAACAAAAAGCTTACAAACACCATGCCTCCAAAAACCAGGAATGGCGAAGGACCTTCTAAGGGCAAGGCCGTGTCCACGCAGCCTACGCTGGCGCAAAACCTTCCACCTCCTCCCCCTCAGCAAAGGAGGTCTGGCGGGAGGTCTCCCACGGTCCAAACAGCGTCACAGTCCAGGGGAGTAACCATGCTCTCCCTTCGCGACGTTCCACCTCCAGAGCAACCCCACCATAGCCATCAGCGGCCCGTGCAAGGTGACAAGTCAGTCACCAAACCGCAAGAGAAGACAGCCCGGGCTGGATCGCAGTCTCATCATCGGGCCAGCCTTGAGCGCGACGAAGACCCTCGCCTGGCGGACATCAGAGCACAAAACCTCCTCATCCAGGAACAGCGTGAGCTTATCGAACGGCTCACGCAACAGCTCGAAGGCAAGAAGGATCAGAGCCCACCGCCCAGGCGTACGGGCCACGGACAAGACCTGAGGCACGTCCTCAACAGTAAGAGGCGTGACCGGGACCAAAGAGAGGAAGGCTCTAGCAGCAGCCACATACATGAAGGGCCAAAGAAGCAATGCCAGGGGTTGGAGGACGATGAACTGAAGAGATGGATCGACCAGCAGGTAAAACAGACTATCCGCCGGAATTTGGAGACTGCTGGTATCGACCGGGACCAGTATGCCACCTTTGAAGCTGAAGATAATGGCGCGTCTCCTTTCTCTAGGGAGATAAGAAGATACACGCTGCCCGAGAAGTTCAGCGTCCCAAGGTTCACCCTATATGACGGGGCCTCGGATCCTGCTGCCCACCTCCGACATTACGTCCAAAGGATGTCGGTCTGGGGGGATGACGATTCCCTGAACTGTCGAGTCTTTTCCTCCAGTTTGGCGGATCTCCCCCTATGGTGGTTCTGTTCGCTTCCCGAAAATTCCATTTCCAGTTGGCGTCAGCTCCGGGCCTCCTTCCTGGGAATGTTCCACGCTCATCGTGTCATCCCAAAGACCGATGCCGACCTGATGGCCCTCCGGATGCAGGAGAATGAGAACGTCACCCAGTTCGCCCGACGATTCTGGACTGTTTACAGCCAGATCGAGTGCGCTTCTGAGGAGCTAGCGGTGAGGTCTTTCCAGTTGGCCCTGCAGCCAGGTATCCCACTTCGGGCGCAGCTGGTCATGTATCCCGTGACCACCATGAAGGAGCTGATGACCCGAGCAAACCGGTTCATCTTGGCGGAAGAAGACGAGGCGCGAGGTCGGGAGAACTTTGGCCTCACCAAGAAGAGCCAGCCGGCCAAGGGAGACAGCAGGTCCTCCCGAAGGGAGGATCGTCGGAGGGACCCATCCCCGGATCGGCGCAAAGCCCGGTCCTCGGAGCAGCGCCGAACCCCCTCCGCCTCGACGTCGGGATCACGGAGCAGCAGGAGACCCGGCCACGAGCCATCCTCGTACGTGGCAGTGAACACCATCTTCAAGGAGCCGATCTATAGGCTCCTCAACAAAATAAAGGCGCAGCCGTTCTTCAAATGGCCGCGGCCAATGACAGCCGACCCCTCCACCCATGGACCAGAGTAGGTTCTGTGCCTACCACAAGCAGAACGGGCACAGAACCGACGAATGTAAGAGCTTCAAGTTCCACCTGGAAGACCTTGTGAAGGAGGGGCACCTACGGGAGTATATCAAGCAGGAGGGCCGAGGTGACGGCCGACCTCCGCGGCGGGAAGATGATAACCAGGACAGCGAGCCGAAAGGCGTCATCCATGTCATCCACCTCGCCGCCCCACCTAAGAAGAGCTCTCAGGCTCGAGCCGAGGCCAGGCGCGCCTCCCATCAGAAACAGGTGCTTACCGGGCACCAGAACCGGCCGCGAAGAAGGCCAAAACAGAGGGGGTCAGAATATGGTTCTCTGACAAAGACCTGGAAGACGTAGAGCTACCGCACAACGACGCTCTAGTGCTCACCTTGAAGCTACAAAACTTCTTGGTTCAGAGAGCCCTCGTCGACCCTGGCAGCTCATCCGAGGTCCTCTACTACGACTGCTTCAAAAAGTTGGGACTAAAAGACGAGGACCTCCAGGCAGCCCGCACCCCTCTGGT
Source organism: Persea americana (assembly GCA_029852735.1). Classification (NCBI taxonomy): domain Eukaryota; kingdom Viridiplantae; phylum Streptophyta; class Magnoliopsida; order Laurales; family Lauraceae; genus Persea; species Persea americana. The sequence continues at coordinate 80,052,241 of CM056810.1, forward strand.
AGGCTTCAGCTCTAAACCTGTATATCCCAAGGGCAAAATCTCCCTTCGAGTCCAAGTAGGAGGCGCCTGCAGACAGGTCGACTTCCTCGTGGTCGATGTCCCTTCCCCGTACAATATAATAATGGGGAGGACATGGCTGCATAGCATGGAGGCGGTGCCCTCCACCCGGCATCAAAAGCTCAAGTTCCCTTTGGAGAATCGATCGGGACGAACCGAAGTGATCACCGTCAGAGGCGACCAGCACATGGCCGGGCAATGCCTGCTAGCCGTACTCTCTGACGAGGCTGGGCCCTCCCAGGTCAATGTAACCGAGCTGGATAAAGAGGCCGAGCTCGGGGACGTCGGCAGGGCTCCGGCGCAAAAGAGCATCGAAGACCTCACCATGGTCAATATTGATCCCGCTGACCCCGACAGGTTCTTTCTCGTGGGAAGCCAGCTCCCCGAGACCGAGAAGACAGAGTTGCTCAACCTCCTCGAAGAAAATAAGGCGGTCTTTGCCTGGACACCCTATGAGATGCCTGGCATTGACCCCGCGGTCATCTGCCACGAACTGAAGGTGGATCCCGGCCACGAGCTCGTGCTTCAAAAACCACGCCGGACTGGGGTCCCGCAGACAGAGGCCGTGGTTGAGGAAGTTCAGAAACTCCTCGAGGCCGGTGCAATAAGAGAGGTCCACTATCCGCAGTGGCTGGCCAACACCGTGGTGGTCAAAAAGAAGACGGGAAAATGGAGGGTCTGCGTGGACTTCACCGACCTCAATAGAGCCTGTCCAAAGGACAGCTTCCCTCTTCCAAAAATCGACCAGCTTATCGACGCCACTGCCGGACACGACCGGATGAGCTTCCTGGATGCCTACCGGGGGTACCATCAGATCCCCCTGTACGCGGCAGACCAGGAGAAGACAGCTTTCATCACTCCCCGGGGCACCTATTGTTACAAGGTGATGCCCTTCGGGCTGAAGAACGCCGGAGCGACATACCAGCGGTTGGTGACGAAGATGTTCCAGGCCCAGCTCGGCAAAACGGTGGAGGTCTACATCGACGACATGGTCGTCAAATCCAAAAGGTCGCAGGACCACTTGACCGACCTCCGCCAGATTTTTGACATCCTTCACCGGTTCCAGTTGAAGCTGAATGCGTCCAAGTGCGCCTTTGGGGTCGGTTCCGGCAAGTTTCTGGGAAGCCTGGTCACAAGAAGGGGGATCGAAGCGAACCCTGACCAGATCACCGCGATCCAGGACCTCCAGTGTCCGACCTCGGCAAAACAAGTTCAGCGGCTGACCGGAATGGCTGCGGCCCTGAACCGATTTATCAGCCGCGCCTCGGACAAGTGCAGACCCTTCTTCCAACTCTTGAGGAAGGGCTCCAAGTTCCAGTGGACGTCGGAATGTTCACAGGCGCTGCAACAGCTAAAACAGTATCTTTCTTCTCCACCGCTGCTGTCAACCCCGACTTCTGGAGAGGCACTGTTCTTGTACCTGTCGGTCTCGGACCATGCAGTGAGCTCGGTACTAATCAGAGAGGACGATGGCCAGCAAAGGCCCATCTATTACACGAGCAAAACCCTACTGGACGCCGAGACCCGGTATTTGCAGCTTGAAAAGCTCGCCTTGGCGCTCGTCAGCGCCTCTCGGAAACTCTCCCACTACTTCCAAACCTTCACAATAGTGGTCGTCACCGAATACCCACTGAAGGCTCTTCTCCGGAAGGCAGATTTTTCCGGACGAATCTCCAAATGGGCTGTCGAACTGGGGCAATATGACATCAAATATTAGCCCAGAACGGCCATTAAAGCCCAAGTGCTAGCAGACTTCATAGTGGAATTTACCCCTCAGAGTTCGGCACCGACCACGCTCGACACCGCACTAGGGGGCGATAGGGGTACGGAGGTTGCCGCCGAGACGGATCAGGAACAATCCTGGAGAGAGCTCCTAGACTCGTCCTGGAAAGTCTTCGTCGACGGATCCTCGACATCCAAGAGAGCTGGCGCCGGCGTAGTTCTCCAGTCTCCCGAGGGCCTCGTCATCGAGCAAGCTGTGACACTTGGTTTCAAGGCGTCTAACAACGAGGCAGAATATGAAGCTCTCATTGCCGGACTTAACAGCGCCAAAATCCTGGAAGCCCGGACCGTGGTGGTTTTTAGCGATTCCCAACTAGTGACAAGCCAGCTCAGCGGAGACTACCAGGCTCGGGATGACAGGATGGCCGCCTACCTCGCCCACGCCCGGGGACTTCTCTCCCAGTTCCAAAGGGCCGAGGTCCGGCAGATCGGTAGAGAAAGCAACTCCCATGCAGACGCCCTCGCCAGCCTCGCCTCGGCAGTGGAAGCCGGTGAAAGAAGAACTATTGAAGTAGAAACGTTGCAGGAGCCCAGCATAAACCTCCAGCAACCCCGGCAACTCATGTGCCTGGATCTTGGCCCGAGCTGGATGGACCCCATCATCGCCTACCTAAAGGACGACCAGCTACCCGAGGACAGGACTGAAGCGCGAAAGATCAGATTGAAGGCGTCCCGGTTCTGGCTCTCCCCAGACGGCAAGCTCTACAGAAAATCATTCACAGGGCCCTACCTCCAGTGCGTTCACCCCGGCAAGGTCGACGATTTCCTCTACGAGATTCACGAAGGAATCTGTGGCAGTCACATAGGAGGTCGGTCGCTAGCGTACCGGGCTATCAGCCAGGGTTACTGGTGGCCGTACATGCAAAAGGACGCCCAGCTGTATGCCAGGAAATGCGAGAAGTGCCAGAAGTTCTCTCACTCTCTCCACCAGCCAGCCCAAGACCTCAGTCCCCTCTCCAGCCCATGGCCTTTCGCCCAATGGGGCCTGGACATCGTCGGACCACTCCACCGCACTCCAGGGAACAAGAGATGGCTGATTGTGGCCACGGACTACTTCACAAAGTGGGTCGAAGCTGAACCTTTGTCCTCCATCACCGAGTTAGACACGAAGAACTTTGTGTGGAAGAATATCATCACCAGATTTGGAATTCCCCGCGCTCTCATTTCGGACAACGGAACGCAGTTTGATTCCAACCTCTTCAAGAGCTTCTGCCAGGAGTACGGCATTCGCAATATCTACTCCACCCCGGCGTATCCCCAGAGCAACGGTCAGGCCGAGATCTCGAACAAAGTCCTGCTCGACGGAATTAAAAAGAGACTCGACCGAGCCAAAGGTCGATGGGCAGAGGAGCTGCCAAGCGTTCTATGGGCCTACCGAACTACCCCAAGGCGTTCCACCTCGGCTTCACCGTTCTCCCTCGCCTATGGCATGGAAGCAGTTATTCCCCTTGAGGTCGGCCTCCCGACCTTGAGGTCGGAACTCTGTGACCAGGGTCTGAACGATCTTAACGTTGCGCGAGAGCTGGACTTGGCCGAAGAACGAAGAGAAGCAGCAGCTATCCGCCTGGCCGCCTACCAGCAGCAGTTGGCCAGGGGATACAACCCGAAGGTCAGAGAAAGGAGATTCGCGATAGGAGAGTTGGTCTTGAAGAAAACACTTCCTGGCGACCGAGATCCCAACGATGGCAAGCTGGCGCCCAACTGGCAGGGACCGTTCAGAGTAACTTCTACGGCCGGCAGATCTGCCTACCGACTCGAAGATATGGAGGGGAAGCCGCTCCCACGACCATGGAACGCGACGCATCTCAAAAAATTCTACTTCTGAAAAATGTATTCAAGAAATCCAATATCAATAAAAGGCAACTTTTCCAGAATGAGTCTATGCATTACTTCAAGAGTCACGGTGATTCAACCCCTCTATTTGGGATATCAACTGTCAGCTCGGTGCCATCGCCAGCTCCGGCATACGCACATTAGGGTCTGGTAACAGTACCACCCTCGCGGCTCGGCGCCTCTGTTCAGAGGGCCAACCGTCCTGAGCTCAGTGCCTTCACCAGCTCTGGCGGCACAGCCATACGCATATCAGGGTCCGGTAACGGTACCACCCTCGCGGCTCGGCGCCTCTGTTCAGAGGGCCAACCGTCCTGAGCTCGGTACATTCACCAACTCAGGCGGCACAGCCATAAGCACATCAGGGTCCGGTAAGAGTACCACCCTCGCGGCTCGGCTCCTCTGTTCGGAGGGCCAACCGTCCTGAGCTCGGTGCCTTCACCAGCTCAGGCGGTACAGCCATAAGCATCTCGAGGTTCGGTAACAGTACCACCCTCGCGGCTCGGCTCCTCTGTTCGGAGGGCCAACCGTCCTGAGCTCGGTGCATTCACCAACTCAGGCGGCACAGCCATAAGCACATCAGGGTCCGGTAAGAGTACCACCCTCGCGGCTCGGCTCCTCTGTTCAGAGGGCCAACCGTCCTGAGCTCGGTGCCTTCACCAGCTCAGGCGGTACAGCCATAAGCATCTCGAGGTTCGGTAACAGTACCACCCTCGCGGCTCGGCTCCTCTGTTCGGAGGGCCAACCGTCCTGAGCTCGGTGCCTTCACCAGCTCAGGCAGTACAGCCATAAGCATCTCGAGGTTCGGTAACAGTAAAACCCTCGCGGCTCGGCACCTCTGTTCGGAGGACCAACCGCCCTCGTTTCAGGCGGCACAGCCGGATGATTAACCTGGGGCTCGCGGCTCGGCTCCTCTGTTCGGAGGACCAGCCACCCTCGCTTAGCACCTATCAAGCTACTCGTAAAACTACTTCCGTCAATACACAATCCAGCATAAGCAGAAACAAACCATTCACAGAGCAAGTGGCACAAAAAAAAAGTGTTTTTTATTATGAGAAGATCTTGAATACAATGGATGGCAAAACAAAAAATTTTTTTTACATAGTTCAGGGAGCTGCTGCTCCCTTATTACAATTGGTCCCGGCAGCACTCTTGCCAGGTACGGCTGGGGCAGCTTCGGGAACCACTGGAGGAGCGGGTACGGCTGGAGCTGGAGGGACCTCCGAGGTTGGAGGAACGGGGGCGATTCCCGAGACGGCTCGCAACTCCGAGTCCGAGCGTGGAAACCTGGGGGAATTCTGAAAGAAAGGGCTGTCCGGAGGGACGCCAACCCTCCGTAAGGCCGTTTTCCACCCAAGTGCCCACGCCTTCTCTCGGATTCCTGGCAGTTGAGCCTTGTAGTTAGCTGCCAGTTTGCTGACCTCCTCGTTCATCACGGACTCGTGCTCGGCGAGGTACTCTTCCTTGAGTTTGGCTTCTTGATCCTTCAGAGCCCGCGCGAGCTCGGTCGCCTTCCCGTCCAGAGCCATCTCTAACGACCTCTCAGCCAGCTTCCTCTGAGAGATAAGCCTACTGTTGGTCCCCCGCAGCATCTTCATGTCTTCCTCTCGCCGCGATGACGCAAGTCGGACCTCGTCTAGCTTCCAGGACAGTTGGACGTTTTGGTCCACCGCCTGCTTTGCTTCCTCTTTGAGGTGTTCGGCCAAGGCCCGCTCTGCGTCGAGCTCGGCGAGAAGATCTTCCTTTTTCCTCGCCTCCTCCTCCAGGGTCGCGTCCCTTGCCGCCAGGGACTTAAGCAGTTCCTCTTTTTCAGTTGCCCAATCTGCTGCCCTGGCTTCGGCAGCATCCAGCCTTCCCATGCCGGTTTGACACTTTTGCAAGAGCTGCAGTAAGAACAGAATTGTCACGACATGGAATAAAGCAGACAAAGAAAAAAGTTTAGTCAAGCGTGTACATACCGCTACCAATGACCGCATTGAGGACATCAGCAGGGACTCGTTGTCCATCTGCGCCCACCTGGCCATGTCCTGGGGAAGGGCGCACGCTCGTCCCAGAGCGACAACCACTTCGGGGCTGACCGCTCGGTCCGACTCGGCTAGTTGCCTCCCCAGCACCCCCTCGATGTCCGGTCTCCAGGGGATGAAGTCGGAGGGAGCGGCGGATCCCCCAACCGACATGGCGGGCTCCGGGGCAGATGGGGCTTCGACCCTGGGCCTTTTCTCCAGCCTGCGCTCCTCAACGACCTCGGCAGTGTCACCTCTGCCTGGGTCGGAGTGCGATTCTTCAAAGACCATTGCCGGAGGCCTCGCCCCGACCTCGGCTGCAGCAGGTGTTCCTGATTGAGCACCGTCTGTGGCCTCCGGAACCGTCTCGGTCTCAGGAGCAGAGACCTCTGCTACATCCGCCACCGACGTGCTTTGGTTGACGTCGGCACCTCGGGAGGGGACCGAGGTTTCACCCATGTCTCCAAATGCAGCGGCGGCGAGGTCTTCCGCGATGAAGCGCTTGCGACGGGGGCGCAGCATCTCGACCTCGGACTCCTCCGAGCTGGATGTGCTTCGGGATTCGCTAGAGACGACAAATTTCTGTCTTTGCCGCCTGCGCCCGGTCTCGGCTTTCTTTGTCGCTCCTCGTTCACGGACGGGAGACTGTCTGCCCGATTCTATCGGAATGCCGCTGGGAATCGCGACTATAACAGCCTCCGGAACAGGAGCCTCAGTCTGTTCGGTGCCCGGTCCGGTGCCTTCCCTGTGAAGCACGGAGTCGATCCCGGTCACCCGCCTCGGTGCGAGGAAAGACTTGTAGTGCGGCGTATACCCCAGTAGCGAATACGCGGCTCGGCAGTGATGGCCGCGGTACTTCCGCACCTTCTCGTGCCAATCACTGTTCACCCTCCAGCGATTCCTCCTGGCAAGCTCCCTCCTCTGTCGAAAATCTGCAGGAACGGAACAATGTCAGCAAAGGGAAAGAAATGATTAAAGTACAAAATCCAGGGGCCTCGGTCTTTACTTGGGGGGACTCCTATTTTGCGTGGTATTCGGGCAGTGGTGCTGGCCTCCGCCTCGCCGAACTCCCATGCCCCGCGAACGAAGACGCGGTCCTCCCCCGCGTATTTATACGAGTCTTCCAGCGCGGTGACGAAGGCAGTCCGGTGGAGCCTTAGCCGCAGATAGTACGTATGCCCCTCTGCGGATTTGCAGAGGTCATACGCCTCCTCGATGTCCGAGACACCAAGGTTGATGGACAGAATCTCGTTGAGCCGCACTGCTCCCATGATGATCTTGTACCTGTTTGGAAGCCGCTGGCAGGGGCTCAACCCCCACTCCCGGAGACAGTCCCTGAGGAGTGGGTGGAGGGGGAACCGGACTCCTCCCTCCACAACGGCCACCAGCCAGAACGGCATCCAGCCGTCGCTGTATGTGAAACCATCGTCAGGGCCGTCTGGCCTAACCTCTACGGTTGCAAGGATCTTATATTCCTTCCTAAATAGGCTTATGGACAGTGCGTCCCCTAGCCAGTGCCTGTGCACACCCATTCTCTATCCTAAACAGAGGACTACCCACCGGAAAGGAAGAAGACGAAGGAAGCAGACGGGGGTTGAGAGACTCTGCGAGCAGAATGGTCGCAGGCGACAGTCCTATTCTTCAGCAGGTTGCAGCAGGGTTTCTGAGGGTCGAAAAGAAGGAAGACGGAGAAAGGAGCCCTAATTTATAAGGGATGGAGGCGCCGTTTCAGATTTCGAGAAAAGCCTTCAATGTGGCCCTACCTCGAGTAACCCTAGAGTCGTCTCGGGCAGCCCAGTCGTCCTGCAGATTTGACTGCGCGACCTCAGCGAGGCGACACGTGGCACTGGCGCCGCATCTCCAGAGGACTAATCAATGCCTCGACAGGCGAAAGGACAATCGCCTCGACTGACGGAAAGAAATTAATGCGGCCCTCCACGACAGCGCAAGAACTTATTGCAGCCCTCCACGACAGCGCAAGAACTTATTGCAGCTCTCCACGTCAGCAAAAGACGATGTAGAGTCCCCACCGGACCGAGACCCCGCCATGTGGAGTACGGTACGAACCAGGCACTATCAGAAGATTAACGGCAGTACTATCCTGGCTAAACCACTCAGCTTCCGACCTGCTCCAAGGAGCTCGCAGGACAAAAGCTGGGGGGGGAGATAATGAGTACGGAACAGCAGGCGGAGACCACGGTAATGCACCGGGTCTCGGTCGTTGGCCGATGTCTCGATCCAAAGAAAAGCAGGGAGCTTGGCTATCCGAACCGACAACACAACACAAAAGCAATGCAGCATTTCGTCAACGACAAACATTCTACCAAAAATAAGTCAGAATGCGAGCAAAATTTCAAAGTTTTTATTAATCAATTAGAGCTCCTGATTACAAGACGGATGGAGGTACAATCAAAGAAAGAAAAAAATTACAAAAACCCTCAGAGGGCTGCAGCTTCCACATTGCAGTCGATCTCTGGAGGGACCTCGGCTGCGACCGTGCTGGCCTCGGTAGCAGTTGGGGCAGTTTCAGGGACGACCACGGCGGTTTCAGTAGGGACCTCTACGACTGCCGCCACTTGGCAGCCTTCGGGATCAGCACTGGCAGCAGGAGCTTCCTGAGGCGCCCCAGGCGCGGCGTCCGCCTCTGGACACGATTGCGAGGAAGGGTCAGGGCAGACCTGAGATACCGCTGCGAGTCCCGGGTCCGGGCAGGAGAATATTGAAGCATTCAGGAACAAGGGGCTATCCTCGGGGACCCCAGCCTTTTGCAGGGCTGCCTTCCACCCGAGCTCCCAGGCTCGGTCCCGGATCCCCGGCAGCTGAGCCTTGTAATTAGCAGTCAGCTTGCCGACCTCCTCCTCCATGATGGAGTCGTGCTCGGTGAGGAACTCCTCCTTGAGCCTGGCCTCCTGTTTAGCCAGGGCAGACTCGATCTCGGCCGCCTTTTCCCTCGTAGCCGCCTCCAGGGAACCCTGCGCTTGGTTCCGCTGAGAGAGGAGCCTCCTGTTTGTCGCCTTCGCACTGTCCAGCTCGTCTTCCAGACGCTTCACCACGGCCCGGAGGTCGTCCACTTCCGAGGAGAGGTGGAGGTTCTGCCCCTTCTCGTCCTCCAGCTCGTCCTTCAGACGCTCGGCCTCGACCTTTGATTCTTCAAGGTCGAAGACAAGGCCGACATTTTTGGCCGTCAGCTCGGCCAGCGCCGCGTCCTTGGACGCCGCGGACGCCCGCAGCTCGTCCCTTTCGACTACCCATTCAGCTGCCCGCGCCTCGACCGCGTCCAGCCTCTCAATGCCCACCTGGCACTTCTGCAACAGCTGCAAGACCAAAACCCGGAGTCAATAAAACGACACGAGACTAAAAGCCAAGGGGGAGACACTGCACTTACCTGCACAACGGATCGCATTGATGAAAGTAGGAGAGACTCATTGTCCATCTCCGCCCATCTTGCTATGTCTTGAGGGAGGGCGCACGCTCGCCCCAGCGCCGCGACCACTTGGGGGTTGGTCGCGCGATCCTTCTCGGCAAGCGGCCTCCCCAACACCTCCTCAATGGCCGGCCTCCACGGAGCCGAGGGAGGAGGCAGGATCGACCCACCAGCAGACGAAGGACCAGGCGAGGCCTCGACCCGTGGCCTCTTCTCGGGTCGTCCGCCCTCGACAACCTCTGCCGGGCGAGCCCGACGTCCAGCCCCCGCGGCATGATCCGTGGGCGGGATGACCGCAGTCGCGGCCGGAGGCGGAGCTGTGACGACTTCTGCATCGTCAGGCCGAGCAGCCGCGACCACGGCAGGACCAACCACCTCGGCATCCGGGGCAGGAGTACCACCCGAGAGTCCCGGAGGCGTCGCGGCCGCTGCCTGAGGAGGATCCCGGGCTTCGCTTCCGAGGTCTCCGAAAGCAGCCGCAGACAGATCCTCCGCGGCATAGCGTCGCCCGCGCTGGCGCAGCATTTCCTCTTCCTCTTCCTCCTCCTCCGAGCTGGACGCTACTAGCCGTGTTCGGGAGGACAGGGGCTTGGCCCTCGAGGTTCCGGCAGGCTCTGCGGCAGGGACTACTGGAGCGCGTTCTGCCAACTCAACCAGGCGACCGGCGGGAATCGCAACGGTTACCGCAGCCGAGCTCGGTACCACGGTCGCCTCTGTTCTCTGACTCGCGCCTTCGCCGCTAAGGACGGAGTCTATCCCCGGCACCTTTCTGGAGGTGTTGAAGGATCGATAGTGGGGCACGTACCCCAAAAGGCACCAGGCAGCGCGGCAGTTGTGGCCGCGGTAGTTCCTCACCAGCTCGTGCCAGGCGCTGTTCACTTTCCAGCGATTCCTCCTCGCGAGCTCCCTCTTCTCGCGAAAATCTGCATAGACAAAACCGTGTCAGAAGCCAGATAAGGAAAAAGAAAAGAATTGCAAACCGACAGAACTTCGGCCTTTACTTGGAGGAATCCCTATTTTTCGAGGGACCCGGACCGTGGTAGCAGGCTCTACTTCGCCGAACTCCCATCCACCTCTGACAAGCACTTTGTCCTCGCCAGCATACCTATTAGAGTCCTCTAACGCGGTCACGAACCCTGCCCGGCGGACCCTCAGCCGGAGGTAATAGGTATCCCCTTCTGGGGATTTGCAGAGGTCATAAGTGTCCTCAATATCTGGGACACCAAGGCCGATTCCCAGGATCTGGTTGAGCCGCACTACCCCCATTATGACTTTGTATGCATTGGGGAGTAGCTGGCATGGGCACAACCTCCACTCCCAGAGGCAGTCCCGGACCAGTGGGTGCAGGGGAAAGCGAACTCCCCCTTCCACTACAGATACTAACCAGAAGGGCATCCAGCCGTCACGATAGGTGAGGCCGTCGTCGGGGGTATCCGGTCTGACCTTCACATTGGAGGGGACCTTGTATAAATCCCTAAAATGGACTATGGAGTCTGAGTCTCCTAGCAGATGTCTATAGACTCCCATTCTTGACTCAGACAGCAGACAGAGACCTATCTAAGAAAGAAGAAGAAAAACAGGGAAGACTCGCACGAATAGGGATTGCGCAGTCGGGAACGACGAAGGTCTACGGGCGCTGGAGAAAGCTCTCTTGTAAAACGCAGTAGAAATCTGAAGAAAGCAGGGGAAAGTGAAAAAAGCAGAAGAAGGTGAAGACGAAGGAGGCGCCCTGATTTATAGGGCCTGGGGACGTCGTTTCGACTTTCGAGGAAAGCCTTTAAGAGGCGTCTCCTCAATCTACCCTAACGTCCCATCTCGCAGCCCTAACGTCTCCTCGAAGTAATGGCAGGACAGCTAAAGGAAGCAACACGTGTCACCACTAGCGCGATATCCGAAGACTATTTAATATCCAGGACAGGCGAAAAGACACCTCCAAGGGGCCCACGCAATAGCAGCGACCCCCAGACCCAAGGGGGCCCTCTTGATCCAAAGCTCCCTCATCCCGGTACTACCTTCGTGACGGTCACCCCCACTTGAGCTCGGTAGTAGAACCAGCTGTACGGTCATCAAGCTTCCGACCCCTTCGAGCTAGGAGGCTCTCAGAAGTCAAAAGCTAGGGGGCAATTGTGGGTAAAACGCCGTAATGGCGAAGTTAGACAAGGATCACGGACTTAAACTCGCCGAGCTCCTCAGCCTCTGCGGTAGAAGATCGTCAGCTCGGCAGCTCGGTCAATACCTTGGCAGCTCGGTAGATCAGTCGGCAGCTTACAAGCTCAGCACCATAGTTCGGCGTCTCGGTATGGGCGTCAGCCCGGTACAAGGGCGCGCCACGGCCACGCCATCCTTAGTCCTATACCGCAGCACTAGAATCGGAGTGGGCCGCCACATTCCTTCTGGAAATACGGCGCACTCTGACAGATATGGGCGGTCATTTATGGCGATAGGGTACCTCATTTATGGCGATAGGATTGCTCATTTATGGTGATAAGAGGTGTGCTTTATCACCCCTGCACGCTGGCTGGCCGAAGGCGTGGAAAGTAAGGTAGGGGTGTTGTCCGTTTCACCTACGGCCGCCTGTCAGGTAAGGAACGATGGGACCTCACCTCACCTACCCCCACTCACAGAGAGAATGAACGAGGAACATTTGCCTATATATGCATGGGATCAATCCCATGAAAGGTACGCAATATCCAACGCACAACCCTCAATACTACGCACGCTCTCATTCCTCTCTTCCTCCTCCTGTTTAGTTTTACCAGAGCTAACTCAGGCATCGGAGTGCCTTCGGCTCACGACAGCCAGGGCCTCTGACCCAAGTCTTTCTCCTTCCATTTTCAGGTTCTTGGAGTTCAGCATTCCCCGTCCTAAGGAGTTTTACCTCGATCTCATCCTAATCTAAGTAGGTGTCGTTTTTACCGCCTACAAATGTTATGTTACTATGTAAGAGAAGGGGAAAAAAATCAACCACTTTAGCCAAAAGTTCTAATGATGGAATTCAGATGGCCTCCACCAACATAATCGGTCGGAATAAAATTAGCTGCCTGTTATGTACCCCCAACCTAAAGACACCTCTATATTATCGCGGTAGCCGATTGAGTTGCAATCATTAATAAACTCGCTTCAACTTAGTACTTCCAAGGGGCAGCTGCTAACTTTTTGAAGAGAAATGATCCTGTGCTATTGTTAGTTCAGAGCTTACCTATTTGTGGTCAAATTCGCTCATATTAAGCTGTTGAATTGGTCATGTGAATCCACATCACTCTTAAGTAAAATTATGGGGTAAATTTGTGGGCATGAGCTTGGCTAGTGAGATGGGTATTACATGAGCGGATTCCATCATTCAAAGGCGAGCTACACAAATTCTAAAGACGTTTTTAATTATTGTAGACTCTTTTTTCTTTTTTGGCTCGGGATCATTTCTTCCCTGAAAATGGTAGAGACAAGAAACAACTCAAGTATTATTACCGATTTGAGCGTGGTCGGCTCCAACTCTGCCAACGTGTTAACAATCAAGCCGTCGGTTTCGCGTAACCTCCCTCCTTGGTATACGAACCAATCATACCCATCACTCTTCTTGTTCATCATTGGATCCGGCATTGCCAGTGGTGGCAAAGGCAATATGCCGGCGACTTCCACCTCTCCCTGCAAGTCCTTGAACTCGCATGGAACTTTGACATGAAGTGTTGGGAGATAGAGCAAAAGCGCCAAGAAGATCGCACCTGACGTACAGTAGGCGTATGTGGGGATGCCAAGCTCTTTGCCAATATCGATCATAGTTGTCGCAAAGAAGTCTATAACGAAGGCGGAGATGCGCTTAGGAGGTGAAGAAGAAGAAGACGACAATATTCTTTTGAGGGCTTCTTTGACATCGGACTTGTGCTTTTCCATGAAGAGGGAGAGGAAAGTGGATGGATTTTGGTTGTTTTCAAATGGGAAATCGACGAGCGGGAGATCGATGAAACGGATTCTCGGGTTGGAGGCGGCGATGGATTGCACATAAGAGGTGACGGGGGTGGTGGCTGATTCATTGGAGGGAATATGGAGATGCATGAGGAGGACAGTGATGGAGAGGCATGGTTGTTTCTCAAGAAGGGATTTGGCTAGCTCTACTGTGGATATCAAGTGGCCAACTACTGCTTGAGGCAAGAACACTAGTCCTGTTTCTGCCATCTCTGTCTTGTCTATTCTTCCTTCCCTTGCTCTCTTTTCTGAGGGAGATCTTATTATTTTGAGGACGGTATAGTTGTATGTACTTATCAGGTGTTAAGGATGTGGCAAAAACAAATGTAATTTGCACGTCAAGTTACCTAATTGGGTTTGACGAATAAAAGCTGAAGATGACTACTCCATATAAAGTACTAGTATAATGATCAAGTAACCTATCTGGGTTTCTAGACTAAAACCTGAAGATGACTACTCCATTAGTACCTAGTAAAAACATCATTTTACTAACTAGTAAAAGCTACTCCAGAGTCCCCATGCGCTTTTTACTAAATACGGGGTCACTCGTAATTTCCCTTTTTTTTTTTGTTTGGGGTGGCAATGGGTCACTTACGATTTATTCAATCTTCCTAACACCACATATATGCTAAATAATAATAATAATAATAATAAGACAAAAAGAAAAAAGAAATTCAATCAGAAAAATCTCATTGATACAGGTAAAAATTATTGACTGTCAAATTTATCAAAATAAAATTGCACGTAGTCTAGAGGTTAAATTCCGATGGTCTAAAATAAAGATCAATTAGGTCCTTGCACTCCAATGAAGGCCAAGTCCAATAAATCCTTTGAATGGAGATGTTAATGAATGTTACTCTGAAAGATGGGGAAAAACTAAAATGCCCCTTTAGGTGGTGGATGAAGGTGGACTCTGAATACCTAATGATGGTGGCCCCCACCAAGGTCACACGACTGAATCAAGTCAGCTGCCTACTGATACGTACCAGATTGAGGCGCATTATTATGAAACGAAAAAGTACTATCATGAACCAAATGTCTGTTAATTCATAGGAAAGAAAAATGATCCTAAGCTTGGAAATTACCTTAAACTATATATATTCTCTACGTGAATCCACGTCACTCTAAGTAAAATTTTGGGGGAGTCTAGTTAGAGAGATGGGTGTTACATCAGTGGGTTTGATCTAGCAAAGAAAAGATCTAAAATATATATATATATATATTAAAAAGAAATTGTTAATCTCCTTAGGCAATAGACAAGTCAATTATGTTACCGATTTGATCACGGTTGGCTCCAAATCTGCAAAGGTGTTTACAATCAAGCCGTCGAACTCGCGCAACCTGCGGCCATGGTAAACGAACCACTCATACGCATCCTTCTTCTTGTTCATCACTGGCTCCGGCATCGCCATCGGCAGCAAAGGCAACATGCCGGGGACTTCAACTTCTCCTTGAAAGTCGTTGAACTCGCAGGGAATTTTGACATGTAGTGTTGGGAGATAGAGCATCAGCCCCAAGGTGGCGGCACCCGACGTGAAGTAGAGGTATGTGGGGATGCCGAGCTCTTTGCCGACATCGATAATGGTTGTCGAAAATAAGTCCATGATCAAGGCAGAGACACGGGAGGGAGGTGAAGAAGAAGATAGTGTTGTTTTGAGGGCTTCTTTGACATGGGACTCGTGCTTTTCTATGAAGAGGGACACGAAGGCTTCTATACTTTGGTTGTTTCCAAGTGGGAAATCTACGAGCGGGAGATGGACGAAATGGATTCTGGGGTTGGACGCGGCGACGGATTGCACATAAGAGTCGATGGTGGAATCCTTGAAATGAATAGGGAGATGCATGAGGAGGACAGTGATTGAGAAGCATGGTTGTTTCTCAAGGAGGCGTTTGGCTAATTCTACTGTGGATTTAAGGTGCCCAACTACTGGTATGGGCAAGAACACTAGCCTTGGTTCTTCCATGTCTATCCTATCTCCTCTTCCTTCCCCTGCTTTCTTTTCTATAGATAACTTAATTAGGATTTGTGGTTGGTGGGAGTTGGGTGTGTACCTATCAGGTGAATTAAGGAGATGGAGATATATAACTTTTACCAATAAAAGAGGATATTGGCAATAACAATGGTAACTTGCATCTCGATTCTCTAGTTACCTATCTGTATTTGATGAATTAAAGCTGAAGATAACTGCTCCATGAAATACTGGTAAAAAACCATTCGACTAGTGAAAACTACTCTTACCCTTGTGCGTTTTACCAAAGCTAAGGGCGCTACTTACGATGTATTCAATCTCGCTAGAACAGATCAGGAACAAAAAAAGTCATTAAAACAAATAAAAAGATCTCTTGATTGATACAGATATTATTGACTATCCAATTTTATCATAATAAATAGGGTTTTTTTATATACCCCCTAAAATTTATATGATTTGTAAATAGGCCATGTGGTTTTAGTACTTGCATATAAGCACATATCTTTTCATTTCAATACTTTTCATGTTCCCAAAATCAGTATTTCTAATGAAAATGGATAATGACGATGTGATTTATATTAAATTTTTATAAAAATGACAACTTTGCCCTTCTAACAATTAAGCAAATATGAGTATATTATTATTTACCAAAATTCCATTATTGTATCCCAATTCCTAACGTCTCTCTCAATAACTTTTTAATGCACATGAGGCCTAATTATGTATTTTAAAACTTTCATCAATTTAATGGTGGGTCATGCATGGATTTGATCGTAACTAATTATAAGCACATGCATTAATTGTCATTATAGTAGATTTAGATTTAATGAAATAGGCCATCTATTGATAAAAATAAATTTACATACGTTTGTTCTCTCCTACTAAATGTAATTATCAATGTTACAAGCTTTAGAGAAAAATAAACTCAAGACTTTGAATTTAAGTATATAAGGATAAAGAGATGGGCAAATTTGTCATTTCATGCTAAAAACTTTTGATAGTTGGTTTGCAACTGATTTTAGAGACATGAAAGGTATTAAAACGAAAAGATAGGGGCGTATTTATAAATCTTACAAACTTTAGTGGGGTATATGCAAAAAGCTCAAATAAATATGCATGTTGTCTGGAAGTTAAATTCGGGTGACCCAAAATTAAGGGATTGTGATAGGTACTGCCAGAAGGACACCAGGACGTATGTAACATGACTAATCCTGAATGGGCAAGCCCAAAGCTAATATATGATGATATTGGGTTTCTCCCTTTCTCCTATCTATCCCCTTTTTCTTATTTGAACTAAAATAATAAAATTTTATTACAATATCCATTTCATCTTGATAAATGTTCAAAAACCCTCATTGAACAAGGTTAAACTATTTTTAGCTAGATTCTGGTGTCCCTGCTGTTTACCGCCAATATGCCGTTTTAAGTTTTTAAGATGTTTTCCCCATTACCTCGACACATTTATTAATACTCAAATACATCTATAAACGAATCAAGGCTTTACTTTCACAACTGAAGTAAAATTGGTTTCATTAATACTTTTCCATCCCTGCCATTTCTAATTAACACAATTGCCACATTCAATCAGTACCAGAGTGCAGAATGAGTTTTTTTTTTTTTTTTTTTTTTTCATTTCATATAGGTTTTGTCATGGGTTTATTCATTTATTTATTTTGTTTGTTTGTTTGTGTGTATCAATTAGGTCTCTGCCCTCAAATGAGAGTTTGACTTAAGGTAAGAAACCAAAAGTACCATCATGTGACAATTGCTACTGAACTGAGACTCCTATGTCACTCGAGCTATAAAGAGAAACGATCCCTCACTACTGTCAGTCAGAGCTTAAGGTTGTTTAGGCTTGCCTATGTACCATCAAACCTGCTCATGTTAGGCAGTTGAATTGGTCATGTACATAAAAGATAACTATATATTCTAAGTAAAATTTTAGGAAAGTGAATTGATTAGAAAGATGGGTGTTATGTGGACAAAGGTGAGCTCTACTAATGTAAAATGAATTGTTCATTGCTGTCAATTGAGGATCATTTTTTCCCTAAAAATTGTAAAGAGACAATGGTAAAGTCAATTATGTTACCGATTTGAGTGTCGTTGGTTCCAGCTCTTGTCACGACCTAGGCCCAAGTTACGATAATCCCGAGTTGTGACATACTTACTCCCGTAAACTCTGAACTAATCGAAGTTAAAACAGAATTCATAAGGGATAATATTCATTCACACATATCAATTATACAATTTGTGGAAATACACATTCAACTATATCAATTCACATTGGTACAGTTCTACACAAAAGTAAAAGTTTTTATACATGTATTATCTTATCATTTACTTGTCAACCCTGCATATTTAAATACAATACAAGTTGTCAAATGATATCACATCCATCTCATTCAAATAATCCTCCTGGAGGAACAGGAGCGGTCTCCTCCGCTGCCGCTGGAACCGTTGCTGGACTGGCATTAGCAATCGGGCCTGTGGTGCCAATAATAACACTAGTGAATACGACGGTTCAGCAATGTATATACAAATCTTACGATAACACATGTTAATGCACATAATAAATCTATGCAATATATCAATCAACAATTCTATAATCAATATTCAATTCTAGACCATTCATATAATAACAGTACATAGACATTTAGACTCAAGTAATAGACATTACAAATTGGCAACTACCATAACATTCATTACTTTTAATTTCTATTCATTTCATTTACCATCTTCCTTCAAAAGAATGATTCATCTTCCAAATAGAAGGCATCAATCAGTATCTATTGATACGATCGGAATTATGGAAGTTACCAGTGTCCGGGCTAGAGACAACTTGGATCACCACGGAGCTTCGGAACGCTCCCAAGTCCATCTACTGCAGTAGGAATATTCATTCATTTATTGATTAATTCATTCACTACAACAAAAATCATTTTTCGCGACGCAAATATTTGTCACAGAAAATCTGAAAATCGTCGCTCAATATATTCTGCGACGAAACCATTTTTGTCGCCAGTTCGTCCCCTATTAGGCGTCGGTGAATATTTTTGTCGATGATCACAACTAATCGTCGCCAGATATCAATTTTCTGCTACAACACGTTATTGTCGCCAAATAAAATTTTCTGCGACAACACATTATCATCGCCAAATATCAATTTTCTGCGACAACACGTTATGTCTGCGAAAAGGATATTTTTTATAGCCAAATATCTTTAATTCATTGCATAAAAATGGATAAAAAATGATGAAATGGAATTTGATGAAAAAATGGAGTCGTCGCTGAAATATATCTTTTACCAACAAAACGTCGTTTGTCGCTAAATACTGTATGAATTGCCATGAGTTATAATAAGCGACGAATTAGTTTTGTCTTGCATAGTTTGTAGACATTAGGTGACACCTTAATTCGTCGCCCAATATTTAACCTTGCCACAAATTCTCTCAGGCGACAAATTATATACGTCGGGGATAATATACAAAGATATATTTATTCTTATTAGGCGAAAAATAAAATTCGTCTATAAAAATAATACATTTATTTTATAAATTACTGCCTGCCACCTTAAAAATCTCCTTTACACTGAATATAATAAAATCTGCTCATTCAACTAAAATAAAATGTATAATAAAACCTTCCCATTAAAAAAATAAAATAAAATATACAATAAAACATGCCCATTCAACTCAAATAAAATGTACAATAAAACCTACCCATTCGATTCAAATAAAATGTACAATAAAACCTGCTCATTCAACTAAAATAAAATGTACAATAAAGTCTGCTCATTTAACTAATCAAAAATGTACAAAGCCTGCTTCTTCAATATATTAAAAAACATATAACTCTTAAATCCAACCCACAAGTTTAGTCACGTCGTCGTTACTAATTCAAGTACAGATGTAGCATCCAAAATAGTGTAAGTACAATATTCTTATGGAAAACAAAAAGATGTTCAAACAATTAGCCTCTATTACATTGATCTCCAGTCCCAATCTTTGGTACAAAAAAAAAAAAAGATGTCAGGAATTAAACATGGGAATCAAAAGCAAAGTGAGACAAAATAGAAGCCTAGGAAAATTAAAACTAAGTTAATCAATAAAAAATAAGCGTTTTACCCAAATACATCTGAAATGAACTTGCGCAACACAAAGTGATTTATTCATAAGGAAAAAACTAAGAAATATTTAAAATCACGAAGGTCAAATCGTTAATAACATAATTTTCATAATAAGACCATATGATAATAACAATAATAATAATTTGTCATCCATAAGTAATAGTTTCTTATGTGAACTGTTTCTTAGAAGCCATCTATTCTTCTACTTCTAGTAGAACCAATCTCAACCTTCTCAAAACCTTTTTCTTTGAATCCATTCCTATTCTCCTCAGGACCCATTTCATGTTTATCAGGTTTATGCGAGATGGTCAATGTAACACACAATTGCTGTGGTCCCTTAGGCCTGGAATAAACCATTAGCAGTTTAGATAGCATCCATTTTAGGTACAATTCAGTCATAGCCTCAGTCATTTGGTAGAGATTTCAGGGACTTTTGGTCAGAATTTGTCGCATTCAGTGAAAATCTAAGGAAAAAAAGACAGACTGGGGAGTCATTCTTGATTCTTCATTCATCAAAGAAAATGTTTAATATACAAGTTGTACAGAGTGCCTGCACAGCTTCTATTATTCAATAAAACTTCCAAGATCTACTAGCATGGTGAAGTTGTGAACTAGATGGACTTATCAGTGGAGTTGGACTTATCTGTACTTTCTGAAATAGCATAAATCATTATGCAATTAGATGATAACTTCACCAGTCAGTTCTTGGCTTAAATAATAATTAATAGTAGAATTTTATCAAATAGCTATCATCATAAGCCACAAATTCAATGTTTGCAAAACAAACACCAGATGTCAACACCAGATGACATCACCGTCACTATTCCTTTTCTTTGAAGGATGATATTACCACCATATTTGGTTCTTTTTTCAATGAAAAAAAAAATGTTCCGAGCCCCAACAAAGAGCAGCAGGGACAGCAGATATTACAACTGAAACCCATAAACCTTATGCATTCAGACATGCTTTTGCTAGATGCCACATACAAGAGAGCTCATAGTTGTGAACACAAGTTTCCAGTGACTAAACCTCAGAAAGCAAAGGCCAGGAATACCTCAACATTATGATGAACTCAGCTAAAATGGTGCCATTACATCTTTCCGTATCATCAATGATGACAATAATAGGGACTAAACATTGGGATGAGGGAACATATTAAATAAAAAGTTCTTAAGCAGTTTGGAATTTAGAAATTTGTTGTGCATTGGGCTCACCAAGGGTGTCCAAACCCAAGAAACCCCTACGACAATAGGATCACCTAAGGGACCCCTAATTTATGGTAGAGTCCATCTTTCATGATGGTGGGCTACGTGGGCCTCATAGCAAGTTTTATCTCAATAGTTCTAGACTGTTAACAACCTATAGAATTCTTTAGAAGAAGTCCTCATATCGATCACCCAAACCCCATAAAGTTGCAGGGTTTCATAGAAAAAAGATGGTTTTTTTTAGATTCATTAAAGGATGAGTTATTGGATTGATTAAAATCCAAGAATATAAGAGAAAAAGATATGATTTGGAATCAAAAGAAAAGCAAACAACTCACCTTAACAGAGTCATATCTGACTTGGCTCTACTTCCTTCCCTTTTAATGCTGCAGAGAAAAGAAGAACATCGATCAACCGTACTATAATTTGAACGGAAGAAGAAAATTTGAAAGGAACACATAGCACTAACTATAAAAATCTGATTTTACATGAGATGAAGAGTGAACTACTCACCTTTCAGTAATGCAGACAATGGAGGTTTGTGCATGAGAATGAGATTACTGGTAAAGAAGTAAAAACCAATAGGCACGCTGAGAATCATTGACCTCAAACTCATTAAAGAAGTAAAATAAGAAACAGAATCATAGACTTATTTGGGTCCACGTGTGGGACACAGGTATGATTGTGTCAGCCTATAGGCTTTGCATCAAGATCCAACACTCCCATAGGGCACTTTTCTCTCTTCAATACGTAAAAGATTATAAAAACAGAATTCCGAAATCCTAGTTTCTTTCCTCTACTTAATAAGACCTGTGATAGGTTACAAGCACCTAGTTAAACAGAACCAATGTAACAATTGTCAAAGTTACCATATTTTATTATCCTTTCAAGGCATATGTAATCCTAAAACGCTCTTCCAAGTAGTCCTGGCTGCGGATGGGAGGAAACCTGCCACCATGATAAGAAAAATAAGCTTTATGGTGAACAAAGTGCTGACTAGTGCAGTTGTGCTGACATAAAATGTTTTCTTAAACAGCACTAGAAAACGAGAAAAGTCATAAGATATACTTTGGAGGGCAGGTGTCGCTGCAGCAGCTTTGTAAGCATTCAACAATGCAATCTGGGTTTGGGTCCACAAAAAAGGCCACCTGACAAATCACAAGTCAGTCAGCCAGCAGATGGTTTGATGTTCAATTACAAGCAAATGGATGGCTATCATCAGATTGAGAATCTTCATTTTTCGTTTATGTTTTACGAGAACACTTGAAGATAATTCAGATGCAGATTTGTTTAAACTCCTTTTTTTTTTTTTTTTGCAATTTAATCCAGATTTAAACCAAGTAGGAAAAATCAACGAAGTGGCAAACAGGGAATGATATCGTTCTTGCCCAGTCGTCATAACTCTGTGCAATGTCGACCTGCGACAGAAAACAAATAAGAATTCCAAAGAAAATAAAATTCACATTCTAGGAATAAAAGCAAATAGGAGAATACCATTCAAGGAATATATAATATTGTGGAATATACAAAGAAGCCACATTTTTCAGTGACTCCACCAGAAGCACCTCACTAGGCTTACCCACGTGATGTCAGCATGATTGATCAGTGACCTTCAAGGGCACAGGAAAAGCATAAAAAGATCGCCTGCAACTCTGCATCCACCTATTTAAGCAGGATGATCAGGATAATAGCTTTCCAACCCAGCGGGTGGACCCAACTCCACTAACAAGTCGAGCCAACTAGAAAACTAGGCAGGTCGACCAAACGAGTCATTTAATTAAGTTTTATATATTTTCTATAACATATGACTTATACATGATAAATAAAATAGAAGAATATGTAAAAAAAATCAATTGTACACTTTTGAAAATTATCTACATAAGTTTTATCTGAATTGTAAGTACAGTTTTTAGCTCTCATTCAGCGTATAATAATTTCAATTGTTTTACTAATGAAAGATTTTTTGTTTGTCTTTTTAATATTATAAATAAATTTCCTTAGGATGACTCAGTCAGAACAGGATGAGTAAGGACTAATCATGAGTTTATCAAGTGGGCCAACTGGGTTTTAGTCAATGCCTGTACCCAGTTCAACCTGACCAAAGCACCCAATATGTGACCAGGTTGACTAAAATCGGTGGTTTCCTAATCAACCCAATGGGTTGAGAAACTATTATCAGGATCAACCCCCTTGAGCTATTTCCATTTAGCAGGTGATGATAAAGAACTCCGAATCATGCTAACATCATTCAAGCGTGCCCGACCAAGAACTTTTGATGAAGCTTCCACAGTAGGCTTTCAGTAGTATTAATCCCCAAAGACTATTTGAGAAAAGAACATATTCAGGAAAGGATGGAAATGGAGCCCCCTATTTACCCAATTACTAAAGTATCAAACCTAGTAAATGGGTGTTTACCTACTTACATTTTATAATTGGACCTGATTCAATTAATCATCAAATTGTGGGTGAACCAAGGCATGTCTATAACCAATTACAGAATGGAAGAAGCAGCAAATAAATATAAAAGGATTCAATACAAGCCCTAGCGAAGACTTAAATGTAGATCTAATTGGGTCTGACATATGGATCTAGTACCAGATCAGATCCAGGACCCTGGATCTGGATCTGCCATGCGTCCAACCTCTTTACATGCCCATCTTCATCCTTTTTCCTTCCAAAAAAAGATAAGAGAGAAAGAGAGAGGTAGGAGTTGGAATGAAAAATTACCGAAACAAACAATTTGTCCACCTCTCCATTATATCACCAATGTTAACAATGAAAGCCCTGTAGATGCGAGTTCACTTACTGTTATTAACACGTGCCCCGGTTCAATCAAGTCAATCTACTGTAAATTCAAGAGAGACTTCCAAAAAGATCAAAGCATTTGGACATCTTTAAGATAGACACTCTGTGTGTGTTTGTGTATTCTAAGGACTAACATGTGCATGGCATTCACATTATCAAATGAAAAGAAAAACAAGTACCCTTTTATGCATATTACCCAGATTTGATCATGGTTCTCACTTTCTAGAGGTAAGCATATTTATCCATATATGAAATTCCAAATAAAGCATATAACCATCCTCAAGAGAAAAACAACTCAGACTCATCAGCAGAACTCTTCCTCTACTTCTTGTAAAGATAAAGACCTCTTAGGCAAGAGGGACCACGTCATTTACCTCCAGATGTATCTGAAGGGAAGTATCTTTGTTTTTTTAATCATCAACTGGATTTTGACATTATGCACATGGTACAATATCAAAACCAACCAGAGTACGCAAAAAATACCTCAGACGTGCAGGAGCCCAAAAAAAGAGATATGTTAGCAGTATTTGCATCTAGAGGAACAAAGAATCAGTTTCAAAGTAACGTATCATTTTCTTTTATTGAACATGCCTGAAGTCCACGGACACCATCAGTAGCCAGAATTGTGATCATTCCATAATCTGGATGAGCAGATGCACCATAATTCATAATATCTGAAGTTTCAACTGAAAATAAAATCAAAAGCAAGCAGATAATCAGCAGATGTGTTTTTGTTTTGACTTAAGAAAAATGTTATACAGAGATAATTCTTCCTTTAGACATTGTGGAACCTCAAAAAAACAACTATAATATTATAATAAAATCTATCAACCTGGGTAGTGTAGAAGTCGCATAAATACCCTGCATGCACCCACTTTCTCAAAGAAATCTTCATCCAAATTCAAAGCCAAAGCAATCAAAGAAATCAAGTTCCTCCCCAAAGTCCTATGGAAGAAAAGGCCAAAACTTAGAGCTGTCACAAGTCCCAAACCCTATGAGTTAATTAATAAAAAGGCTTTCGGTAATCTTTTTCTATCAAAGAAGTCAAACCAAATCATTTTTATTGTTAAAAGAAATCTAACCAGCCTATAATAATCAGTTTAGTGAGCACCAATGCACCATGTTTCCAGTGATTGTAGAATGAAGAAAATAATTATTCATTCACCACATACTGATCACTGCAAGTTGAATAATAGATGCACCACCCAGAAATAACAGAAGCTGTCAAAGTAAACATGTGAATGAGTACAAGGGAACGTTCAAACTTACACCAGTTTTTTATGATATAATTCCATTGTAGGTCTCCAACATGGCAGAGCATCTGGAATTTCCTAGCCAAGCAACGTTGAAGGCAAAGGCACTGAAATCATTATCTTAAGTCAGACATTTTGAAGGTAAGAAAGCATTTTGACAAATAGACTCAGATTCACTCAAGCAACCGGAGCAGAGACACCTTCTGCAGGCCACCGATTCAAGTTATCATCCTTAGGACCAATGTAGAAACTCTCATGTAGATCTCCTGCATTTCAGTGAGAAAAAATGATTACCAAATCCGCACTCTCTGTTTCCCTTCTATATTAGGCTCTTGTAACTGGAAAGCTAAAAACTAATATTAGTTCAAATTCTCAAGGGTGTGTTCGTGCAATGAGAGGATTATGCGACAGAAAGGAAAAATGTTATAATTTTCCTTGCGGCCCACTATTGCATTGTTTGGTGAAACACATTTTCCTCACAGAAAAGAAAAAAATGTACTAAAATTTCTCGATAAAGAGGATTTCAATTTCCTGTGACACAAAAATCCAAACAGCGTGGAATCTCTTCTCACACAAACAAGTCCTAAAAAAAAGCAGAAACTGGCAACACTCTTAAATTTCATAATGAAATAGCAACAGATGAAATTTCTGTACTTACTGTCTCCCCTGTATACATTCCAACACTAGCACCAATATTCCCCAAATAGATGAATTTAGGAATCAAACATTGAAATGGTCATCTACAATATTAAAAAAAAAAAAGGAAAAAACAAAAAAGAAAGAAAGGGCACTGAGGAGTAACTGTAAGAAGGTTCAACATGCTCAATGAAAAAAAGGAATTCATGAAGCTTCATATGCAGGAACTTACAAAATTGGACAACTTTTTGTAAATGACAAGAAATAGAAATACCCTTCTCCCCACCAGAAAAAACCAGAGATTTACACATAAACAAAACCAGAGATTTTCAAAGAAAGAAGGGAAAACCTCTGCAGGTGAAAAGCAGAAGAAGAAATCCTCCGATTTTGAGATCTGAAGATGAAGAAGAAGAAATCAAATCAACTGAAAAGAAGTTGATAACCTCTCGAATTTTGAGATTTGAAGAAGAAGAAGAAATCCTCTGCAGTGAAAACTCGCTGAGAGAAATGAAAAGGAGAGAGAAAAGGGGAGGAGTTTGGCGTGGGGAGAGTTGAAGGAGTGGAGGACTCTGGGAAAAAAATGGGGAGGAGTTTGGCGTGAGGAGAGTTGAAGGCGTGGAGGACTCTGGGAAAAAAAAGGTGGGTGCGTGGGCTTGCAGTGAGCGCTGGGAAGAGGAATATGAAGAGAAGGAGGGAGGGGAGGAAGAAAAGGAAAGAAAGAAGAAAAGGGAAAGAAGAAAAAGAAGGAAATGGTGCGCTGGCATGTAAGGGAGGTGCTGAGGGATGCGATGGTGGTGCAGAGAGGAGGGAGAGATGCTCTTACCTGTGAATGGGATGAGTTCTACGTGTGGAGGGAGAAGAGGGAGGTGGTGGTGCGGTCTGCGTGTTGAGGAAGAAGGGGCGACGGTTCGCGGGCGTGAGAGAGATGAAGACCAGAGAGACTGGAGAGGGGGGCTGCCTCTGAGATGGGTCTAGGTAGTGGGTTGCGAGAGAGAGAGAGAGAGAGAGAGAGAGGGAGATGGACCGGTGTGAGAGAGATGGACAAGGTCTGTGTGCGAGGTGTTATGTTGTTTCATTTCGTCACCCAATGGTTCTAAAAAATGAACCACGAAGAGAGATCGCGCGCCCTAAATTTTATACATTCCGCGACGAAATAATTTCGTCGTGGATTATTTTAAAGGGATTCTGCGACGATATATTTTTGTCGCAAATTTTTTTTTTAATAAAATATGGTGCTAATGATTTACTGATGAAAAAAACTTGTCGCCAAATAAATAATTTTGTCGGAAAAGCATTACCTCTTCATGGCGCCAACTCTTTTTCTTGGTGCCAAACTTTTCATGGCAATATTTAGCGACAATTGAAAATTATCGTCACTTAATAATTTGTGTTTTCTTTTTAGGCGACGATATGAGTTTTCCGTTGCGAAAAACAACATTTAGTGATAAATTTTCAAAATGTCACAGAATAATTGGCTCGAAAAATGATTTTTGTTGTAGTGATTTCAGCTCAACACGAGCTTTAAATACATAGCTATGTAGTGCCAAATTCAAGAGTCAATACATTTCAATATTAATCCATTTCTGTACTCAATTCAATTAAGTAATTCCACTCTTAACAATTGAAGGAATAACAGTAACATCAATCTCATTAGGTTGGAATACAATGATACAAAACAATAAGAGAATTGCTGATTACCTTAATTCTACTCATTTCTAACTCAGTTTCAAATACCCATTCAGGTATAATCATTGGTTATCCAATATACGTGTTATTTTCAATGGACATCACATTTATACATATAATGTGTGCATTAGAGTCCCAGTAATTAACACCTATGGAGGTTTAGGTATAAACACCATTAACACTAGCCTTAGTCAATAGGCTTTTATTTCGAAGAATCAGACCTAAATTGGCCTTTTTTCCATAGTTCGGTCACCTTATTGGTTACCCGTCGGTTAACCATATTCTGGAATGCGGCTAACCAAACCACAAGTCGGTTAGCTTTCCAGAACCGGGAAACTTCAGACAATTCTTCTCAATCGGTCACCTGTTGGGTTTGCTATTCGGCTGGCCAAGTTCACGAATTCGGATGGCCGAACCCATTTCGGTTACCCGTCGATTAGATTTCCAGAAGCTTAACTTCTGATAGAAAACTTTGATAGGAATTTTGGTTACCTTGCGGTCACCCTTCGGCTGGCCAAATTATCAATTAGGCTAGCCGAACACTATCGGTCAACTCACGGTCAGGTTTCTAGAAGTTGCACCATTTCTGCGAGATTCAACCCCACTGAATTCTGTCAGCTGTCGGTCAGCAGTTCGGCTAACCGAACTGCACCTAAAACTTCAAATTTTCTGAGTTCGGAACCTCAAAATTTCTGAAGGAAAACTTCTAAACTTGAGTTCCTTGAACTCTATAACATCTTAACTCAATAGAAATTCATATACTTGCCTCTTTTGGAGATCAATTGATAAAAAGCCCCTTGCTTTGCTTGAATTTGAGATGAAATCCCCAAATTGAAACGCTCTTTGAACCTAAAATCAAGATCAATCCATAAATAGAGCTTCTATGAGCTATTTGTGCTAGAAAACACTTCAAACCATTCAATGGAACTTTAAAGGATCCAAGTACTCACTTGTAATCTCTAGAAGAGAACTCTTAAGCTTTCTCTCAAGCTCTAATTCCAAATAAACAGAAACAACTTGATGGAGAAGATGAAGTGGATGAAGTCTTCTTCAAAACCACCTTCAAAGCTCCACACTTGGCTCTTGATGAAGAAAATGAAGAAGAAGAAGAAGAAAAAACTCTAGGGTTTGGAGCTCTTCACTACACTTAGGTTGGAAAATGAGTGAATGAACTCATTGAAGCGCATTCCAATGCCTTATAAGAGAACTATTGCACTTAAGCCCACTATCACTTCTCTATTTACAATTTGAGTTCAAATGAAAGCTCATTTGATTCAATTCATGTCGACTGACATCGAGCCTATTACGAAAGTTAACGTACTATTTGAGATACATGCGTTAGTATCCAGAGTGATTGTATTCGATAAAATACGCAAAAATTCATATTTACGAAAAATTTCTTGTGCTTCTTTGTTTGAGTCTAAAACCAAATCAATTAATTCAATCTCACCCAACATCATTTCCTTAAGTTCAAATTAATCACTTGAGACCAATTCAATTTAATTTGGTCATTAACCATTATTAGCTTAATTTAAACATGATTAACTAACATTAATTCCAATCAATTAGAGTTAATCTTGATTAACTCGGGACGGGGTGTAACAACTCCTCAAATGTGGTCACAATTAAGCCATTGGTCTCCCGAAACCTTCTACCATGGCAAACAAACCACTCATACCCATCGCTCTTCTTGTTCATCAATGGGTACGTCCGACATCACCACTGGCAGCAAAGGTACCATGCCGGGGACTTCAACCTCTCCTTGCAAGTCCTTAAACTCACAAGGAACTTTGACATCTAGTGTTGTAGATAGAGCATAGGCCCAGGAGGGCCGTGCCTGATGTGAAGTAGAGGTATGTGGGGATGCCAAGCTCTTTGCCCACTTCGATCATGGTTGCCGAAAATAAGTCTATGATCAAGGCAGTGGCAGGAGGTGAAGAAGAACAGGATGTTCTTTTGATGGCTTCTTCGATGAAGGACTTGTGCTTGTCTATGATGAGAGAGAGGAAGGCTACTGGATTATGGGTGTTCTTAAATGGGAAATCAACGAGTGAGAGATCGATGAAGTGGATTATGGGGTAGGAGAGGGCGACAGATTGAATATAGGAGGCTGTGGCGATGGCATCTTTCTTGGAGGGAATATGGAGATGCATGGAGGGAAGTGATGGAGGAGCATGGTTGTTTCTCAAGGAGGCGGTTGGCCAGCTCTACTGCAGATATCAGGTGTCCAACTTCTGGTGAAGGCAATAACACTAGTCCTGTTTTTTCAATCTCTCTCTTATCTCTTCTTCTTCCCCTAAGTCTATTTTCTATGCAGATTTAGGGCACATTTGTGTCCATGTAATTTCCGTGGAAAATGAAAATTGCTACATCAGCAAAATCCATGAGTTTCAAATACTTCGAAAAAGTATTTCCGCGGAAGTCAAAAATTTATATTTGGTGCAAAAAGTTTTTCCTTGATGAATTGGCGCTGATGTTGTTTGATGCCACTGCGGATTCCTTACAGAAAACTATAATTTATTGTTTGGTGCGGTAATTTTCTACGGAAAAATAACAAAACTACAATGGTATGATCATTTTTAAATTACTTTATATTTACTCATTTGTTCACACTTCTATGTATAAAACCATGGATTATAAGAAATTTAAGAAAAAATAAATGAGCATGTGGGGCCATGAAAATATGTGAATTGCATAAAATCTTACTTTCAATTAGAAAGAGACTTGTTATTAATTAAACCATATGCATCAGATTTTATGATAACTCACATACAATAATAGTGTTTCTTTCTGTGATTTCTGTTTGTTTGGCAAATACTGTAAACTGCCTTTTTCTTCTTCATCTATTGTTTCCAATAATCCATTAGAACTTATACAAATTGATGTTTGGGGGCCTTCTCCACTTTCATCTGATTGTGGATTTAAATATTAATAATATTTTCTTTGATGAATTTAGCAAATATACTTGATTTTATCCAATAGTGAGCAAATCAAATGCTTATTTTGTCGTTCTCACATTGAAACTTCAACTTGAAAATCTTCTCTCTTTAAAAAGTAAGTGTCTCTATTTTGATGGTGGGGGAGAGTATATGAGCAAAATTAAGGATCAAATCTTTACCAATGAACAGTGGGATCTTAGATTAAATCTCGTCCCTGCACACCCAAAGAAAAAAGGTGAGCAGAGAGGAAACGCCATCACTTGGTTGAGACTGGTCTTTCAATGATGTTTAATGCTTCCATGCCTCAGCTTTTGGCCCGATGCATTCTCTACTGCAAATTGGACTGGGAAGAAAGAGGTTGGATTGGGAGGAGAACAGAGAGGGAGAGAGAGATCTTGGGGCATGGCTGCAAGCACAGGGAGAAGAAGAAAGAGGGGGAAGTGGCCAGGCAGGGTGGGGTGGCGGGGCGTGGTGGCTGGATGGAGGGCTTTTGTTGCTGGGACGGGGTGGAGAAGAGAGAGGGGGAAGAAAGATGTGCCCAGGCGAGGTGGGTTGGCTGCGCGTGGTGGCTGGCAGGGGAGATAGAGAGGTTGGCTGACAGCAGGGAAGAAAGAGGCTAGACTGGGAGAATGTACTTGCAGTGGGTCATGGTTGCCGTCCACAAGAAAGCTCTCGTCGCTCGTTGATGAAGGAGATTTTGCAGAACTGGGGGCTAGGGTTTTGGATGGGAAATGGATAGGAAAAGAAGTTTACCGGGGGGAGAGGGGGGGGGGGGCGGTTGGGGGGTGGGCAGGTTTTCTTAGGAAATAGACTTCCCACCCCCCCCCCATGGGAAGTCTATTTCCATAGTGAGGAAAGCAAAGGCTAAGCTGATAATAAAGTGATACAGAGGAAAAAAACTGCATCAAACATATAAAAAGTAAGTTTTCTATAGAAAATTATCTCTATTTCCGTGAAAATGAGCTACACAAACATGCATTTGGTAATTTGAGCTCCTGGATGATGGTTATGTACCTATCACGTGAGTTGACGTTGTCATACGGCAAAAACGAGTGTAAGTAGCATCTCAAGTTACCAAATTGGATCTGTTGAGTAAAAGCTGAAGACAAATACTCCATAAAGCCTACCCTAGCTAAACATATAATAAACGATTTGTCTTCTCTTGTGATGGTTTGTTGTTGTGTTGTGTCCTGTCTATGAACTATATTTCATATAATACAATCTCTGTTTAGCAAAGATTAAAAATGATGAATGTCAGTTGCTACATCCAATTAGTTACAGAGTACACAATGAGTTGTTCATATATGCTTTGTTCCAATATCATAATTGAGAAAATTTCAACTTGGTAATTCTACACTAAACCCCCTGTACCATTTTTTAATACTAGCTATTAACATGCTTAACCATTAATATTGAGTATCCGGTGATGTCAATTGTCCTTGGTTATATTTTTGCTCGAGCATGAATTTGCAAACCACCGGGGCTGTGAATAAAATGCCTTGCTAATGAGCATTGATGTGTTGCACTGCAAGTTTCACATTTACACCTTTTCCTTAGAAACCTGGCATGTGTACTCTTTTTCAAGTAGCAGGGGGAACTCTTGTGTGTGTGCAGGGTTACAGCCATCCAAGCTATCCATCCAATATTAGAATCATTTTTAAAGATTTCTTTCTTTGCCATTTTTTTAAGGCACATATATATTAGATGTGGTGACATCTTGGTGGAACTTTGACCTTTAATTGTCTATTCGCTAAGTCATTGTCACAAATAATGTCTATTGTAGTATGATTGTGGGGTTAACTCTTAACTTCGAAAAAACTCTGTTTTTTTAAAATTTAATTTAGGAATTTCTCATTTCATGGGTCTAAGACTTGATTTAATGGTTTGGGTTCAAGAGTGGTGAGGTCCATTAGCATGAAAGGAAAGTTGCCCTTAACGAGCAGATGTGGACGCATGATTGTTGGGTTTATATTAATCGAAGATAATATCGAGATATTATATTCGGACCTCTTTGTTTGCGTTAGATTATGTAGGAATTCATAATCAAATGAGGTCCAACAAAATATTATCAAAGAGATAAGGTTTGAACGATATAAGAGGAGGGTCAAGGATATAGGGTAGCAGTGTAGATGAGATCTTGACTTTCCTATGAATTAATAAGGGTGATGGTTGGGCGTTTATTTCCTATCTTTCCTTGATTCACTTTATATGAAAAATGGATGTTGTTTCATGGTCATTTTGTCTTCATTTTTAACCAATTATGGCTTATATACCCATGTAATCCATGCAAATACACATGCACTTAATTTAGAGTTTAATTTAGTGGGATCACATAAATAATATCATAAAAATATATAAATAATTCTAATCAGAAGTCTTATTATTAGAAAAGAAGGCAGTTACTTCTTCTGAATTACTATCTCAATAAACTCAGTTT
Source organism: Persea americana (assembly GCA_029852735.1). Classification (NCBI taxonomy): domain Eukaryota; kingdom Viridiplantae; phylum Streptophyta; class Magnoliopsida; order Laurales; family Lauraceae; genus Persea; species Persea americana. The sequence goes on from CM056810.1 coordinate 80,084,354, forward strand.
TTCTTCAATAGATTGGGATTTTCACACAAGCGTCTAAAAAGATTTCACAGATGTATTGCTGCAATATTGTGAAAGAATTACATTATTGACAATAATTATGACCCTAGCTCTACTACAAAAAGATGGAGTGAACTTGAAATTCAGCAGTCTACTTTACTCAAGTCTTGAGTCGATTCATTGAGGTTTAGAACCATCACTCTGTATATGACCTAAAGATCACATCATTGAAAGTTGCGCCTTATAAGATCATGCACTCTGTAAGATCTTGTCTCATCTACAGTTAAACTCAGGACCAACATATGCACAGTTCAGTCCCCCAACAATAAACAATTCCATTTAATACATAGGTTTAAGAAGCGGTGGCAGTTTAATATTGTGCAGGTAAAATATAGGGTTTTTTTTTTTTTTTAAATGTGCTTTAAGGTAAGATATGTATTGAAAGAAAGAGAGAAAATACAAGTGCAGGATACATATAATTTGTATCAATTCCCAGCAAAACAAACAAACAACAAAAATGTGATTTAGATTTAACTTAAAAAAAAAAAATAGCATGTATTACCTGCTATCAACGATATGTATCTTTCATGTAATTATTTATTGACAGAATCAATAATACAAATATGAATTGGGTATTGAAGTGATAACTTGTATAGTTGTTTCTTACGTATGATGGTGACTTCTTGTAGCCAAATGAAGCAAAAGAAAGAATGGATATAGAAGAAAGTGTGAGGACAGTAATTTTTTTGTCAGGAAAGGGACAATTCACTAAAAACAAACAGCAAGAACAGAGAAACTAGAAACAAGTGTGAGGACATTAATTTATTTTGTTAGGAAATGAATAATTCACCAAAACCAAACAGCAATAACAGAGAAACAAAACAAATAATAGAGACAACCTCGAATCGCCTCTAAACAACCACAAAAAATAAAAACACAGACTATCCCACAGCGCCTGGAGTAGCTTGACTATGCAGTCTTGTGAGCTACCCCCATTCAATTTTAGGGATAAATCAAAATAAATATACTCAAAAGTCAAAACAACCAGAAATAAATTTTATATTCAATTATGATTGGGTCCATACACCAATCACTGAATCCATTGAGGGCTTGGATAACTTCCTTATAGCATCAGAAAAGACACTCTGGAGAAGCTTTTCTCCTTTGCCACTTTAAAAGGGAGGACCACCGTCCCTGTCAGCCTTTTTTTTTTTTGGAAGAGACGACCTTAATAACCGCATCTAGGCTTACCATAACGTTTGAAGTAGTTATCCATTTGCAGCTTTAGAAGTTGTATCTGAGAGCGCAGTTTCCTCATAAACAGACACCCTAAAATGTGGGTCTCCTCTAATGGTGAATCTGATTTCCTTTTTAGGAAGTATTTTCACCCTTTAAATAATCCGCTTAATTGAGTATATCACACTAATAAGATTTAAAGGGGTGCCTTTGCACAGGAATTCATTACTGGCTTTCCAGATGGCCCACCAAGTGGTTAACATCTACATTTTAGAGGGAACGCGTATCAGATTAGAAGCCCAATAGCCTGTGTCATAGTTTTCCATCATTCAAAAAAAGCCCAACGTTGAAAATTATGGGATGGCAAACCAAGGAGTGAGCCAAATCAAGCGGCACTAGTATAGTGGCATAGAGGTAAAGTATGGACCACCAGCTAGTGTGGGGACTTAAGCATTCTTCTCTTTGGCAGATGATGTGTGTCGCTCAAGAGACAGATAGTGATTTGGGTTCTTTTGTTCATTGCTTTCCAAGATCACTTTTGATTCAAAGAACGAAAACGCCATTGCCGCCCACTTGCTTTTACCTTGATATCTCTGTAAACAGTAAAAGCTGGACTGTTGCTTTATTCAAAAGATGATGATGACATCAGTAGTGGACATGCCCCCCCTTTTTTTTTTTTTTTGGGGGGGGGGGGGGGGGGGGGAATGTCTAATTTAGTAGGGTACTTTTCCAAGAGATCCATCGGGTGAATGGTAGAGACCCACATTTTTTACTGGGTATGAATCAAGCAACTACGACAGAAAATCATAGAAATGGGAGGGCTTACCTCACGAGCATCCACATGGTTTGTTCACTTCCTCAGTGCAAAAGGATTAGTTATGGACGAATGTGACAATAGCCTTCACATGTTCTTGATTAAGAAGAAATGAAACACTCATCATATGTCATGAAAAGACGTACGTCCACCAACCAACCAACCTACCAGCCACTACTTCCTGGATAAGCTCTCAACGCTGGCACAAAAAGGAACCACACAATCACTAACATGGGACATTTATCTTTTCAGAATTATATACGTCACATGTTAGCGCGCTGTTCACTTGCTTAAAAAGCAGTTGAGCACAAGAATTTCTGACAAAAAAAATTAAGCTGTAGGTCTGGTTCCGCGCTTCCCGTGATCTGGGTCCCACCAATCAGGGCCGAGGTAGAGGATCAATAGTTCTTCAAGTCAATTCCATCGTTCTAACACCTTGATTGTGTGGCCCTAAAATTTAATGGAGTCAAAATGCAATTTTTTTTTAATTTCAATCCAACGGAAGAGTTAATTGTTGATAAATGTAAAACATATTAGGGAGGGGCTTGGATTGGTCATACGACCCACATATAAATATCATATATGTTGTGATCGTGTATGCGGAAGCGTGCGATCAACAAGCAAATAAATCAATCACACAAAAGGGAACACAGACTTATGTGGTTCGGTGATTTCACACCGATGTCCACGGACAAAGCTCGTCTTCTTCTTTTCCACTAAACAGAGTTTTCCCCCCACCATTAAGGGTACAACCAAAAGAGATGATATGTAGTTTTAGACAAATAACAAATTACCCTTCAACCCTAATACAAATGAGTTGGGCCTATAAAACGAGAGAAAACCCAAACCCATAAACTCAACAAATCTCCACCTTGACTCTCCACCTTGACAAGATTTGCAAGTTACAACATTTTCCACCTTGGCATGTAATCACACGCTTCCAAATGCGCCTATATTCACCATGCACTCGAAGGTGCTCAAAATCGCAGAATGTTGATTAAGTCCAAGCAATGCTTAAACTTGACCCCAGTCACCACCTTAGTCGGCATATCTGCGTTTTCCGGATGCCTCTTTACTTCTTTGAAGGTGGTAGGAACAGATTCTTCAACCATTGGAAGTGCATATGCCACCATGTTAGTGACCCGTTGAGATTTTCGAATATTCTTTTTTGGTCTACTTGCTGCAATAGAATCTGCTTGCTCTTGTGGAGGCTCTTGGGCTTGAATCTCCTCCTCATCTGAATCATTACCCTCTGACTCAACTGGGATGACATCAATGGAAGTCTCCTCCTCATCTATATAATCATCATTTGACTCAACTGGGACTACATCAAACTCCACCTGCTTCGATTTACCATTGACCTTGCTCTCCTCCTGAAAGCCATTTTGCTTGTTCTGTTTCCACATAGCAGCTTCATCAAAAGTTACATATCTACTCAGAACAAGTTTCTTTGAATGTAGATATCATAGCCGGTATCATTTCACACCACTATTGAGATCCAAGAATATAGCTTTATTGGCCCTTAGATTCAACTTACTCTCCGTGACATGGAAATAAGTAGGACAACCAAATATATCTAATTTATCGTAATCAGTAGTGGGTTTTCCAGACCATACCTCAATGGGCGTTTTACTGTCAATCACAACAGAAGGTAACATGTTGATGAGATAATATGCATAAGGAATTGCCTCACCCCAAAACGCTTTATCTAACCCAGAATTAGACAACAGACATTGAACTTTCTCCAATATTGTGCGGTTCATACATTCTGCTACCCCATTATGTTGCGAAGTCCCACTAACTTTAAAATGCCTCACGATCCCCCCATCCTGACATACTTGCAAGATCGGATCAGACTTGTATTCTCCACCATTATCTGACCTGAGCCTCTTGAACTTTCTGCCAGTTTGTATTTCAATCATTTTTCTTCCTCTTCAAGGACACATTCAAGACTTCATCCTTGTGCTTAATGATGTACACCGATACTCTTCTTGAGAAGTCATCAACAAATGTAACAAAGTGGTGCATGCCTTGTGAGGACCCGTTCCTAGAAATAACTAGTGGGACCCAATTTGACCAAGTCAAATCCTTGATTATCCTATTTAATAGGTGATTAGCATGAGTGGTTTGTAATTCCCATTAATTTAGTTTAAACTATAAGATTAAAACCCTCGTGAAATTAATAGTGGTTTCTTAGAATTAATTTTCTAATTAGAAGCCTAAGTTGTAATCCTAACAATCTATGGTATTTCCTACTTTAAGATGCTAATTAATAGGAGTTAATGGAATAGATGACTAAGGTTCCTAAGTTTTAGAACTAGCTTGTATATAATATTTTTAATAGATATTAGGTGTCTTTTGTTATTTTAATAGGTTTTGATTAGATTAAGACTTAGTTGATATTAAAACTAATAGGAGGGACTTTGAGAGTTAAGAACCTTCTTGAAACCCACCTAATGACCTATTTACCCATAGCCCCATCTCTTTTCCATTTTAAACTAAGTTACCCTCTTGGTAATTATCCTAAACCCTAAGCTATAAAACCCATAGCTATTGCAAAACTTAGCCTCAACCCTAATTCACTCTCATCTCCCTTACCTCTCCCTAAGGAACCCTAATCCTCCAAATCCCAGCCCAAGAAAAAGCTAGGAGGCTACCCCAATTTCATGAACAACACCTTACGAGCTTGGAATTCACATATCTCTCTCTCAACTCCATTTCCAATTTCAATTAGTGGCAAGTAGACATGTTTAGATTCTTCCATTTAATTGATTAATATGCTTAGATTTACAATTACTGTCTTTTATGAATGGTTAACATGATTCTGATTATGGATGGTTGGTTAAATGATGTGATGTGTGGAATTGATTGTTCTAACCGTTTCTCTTGTGTTTTTGGCCATTGATGGATGTGAATCCCCCATTTGGAAGATCAATGGCTCATCTGTGATGAGATCATGAAGTGGGAGTTGTATATGAAGTTTGGAGATGATCAGTGAAGATCTGGGTTGAATTTGATGAAGTTTGGATGGAAAAGGGAAAAATGGCAGAATCCTGAAAATGTGGGATTCGTATGTACCCGGTCGACATCATCCCCCAGGATGTCGACCGGGCACACAGGGAGGCTTCAGCTAACTGGGAGTAGAAATGGCCACAGGGTACAGGCCAATGTACCCGCTCGACCGAACACACTACATATTTCCCTACCTGCCAGATGTTTGGGAAAATGTACGTAGTGTACCCGGTCGACCGAGTGGACCATGATGTCGACCGGGAACACTGTAAAATGTGTTTTATGACTCTCAGTTAACTGTCCATTTCCTCAGTGTGCCAAGTCGACTCGTGGACCTATGATGTCGACCCGGTACACTGTGAATAGTGAATTCCCAGATGTAGTTCCATTCTATAATCTGATCATGTGTGGGCCCCGTTGACTTTTCATGTGGACCGTTTGGGATATGCTGAACGCGAATCAAGGGCCGGGCTTAACCTTGACCCGTGCAACCACCTAAGTAGGGTTTAGGGTTGTAAACGGAACATGATTCAATGGTTATAGATGTCCTATGATGCTAAATACCTTCAGGAATACCAATGATACATAATAAGCATATGGGACTCCGTGATCACTGTCTTAGGTGAAGTGGGGCCCTAGACCTGAATGGAGGGGCAGCGATCATCTATGGACTTGTGACATATGATACGTATATTGATGAACGGACACTAAGGCTGGCTGGTAGGTCCGAACATTGGATGTTGGCCTTGAGAGGTACTATAATCAGGGCATTGTACTCAGGCTCTGATCCATGATCACGGTCCGTATTGGACGAAATGTCAGGACATGGCACTTGAAGTCTTGACCTGTAATATTGGGAACTTAACGGTAGATATTGATGGACGGACTGTATAATAAGATAATGTTAATTAAGTGTATCGATAAGCGGAGTTTAGAAGGGTATGCATTATTAACTGTTGAGAATCGTAAGGATAGAATACTCATACCTGAACTCCGTGCCTCATGCCCTTGACTAATATCGTTTCATATTAATTATGATAAGGCTATCCAGTTCGGAGTACCCCACCTAGTGGTCTGTAGGATTTATGGATGTACGATTGGTCTACCGAGGGTTATGATGTTGGCATGGACATTGATATTGGGATATTGTTGGTTGACACAGTAGGTACCAGTGGGGGAGGGGTACTGAGACCGCCGGCGCTCGGACCGTGTGTGGATGGACGGTGATGTTGATCTAGCACATAAGACTAATGGCTGAGACTTAGCTATGGCTATGGATATTATTGGTTTATCTAGCATGTAAGACCAATGGCTGAGACTTGGCTGTGGCTATAAATATTGATAGACTCTTGTATGCCTTATTCGATGAGACAATAACGATGGGTGGCTATGACCCCCATGGTTGGTGTCCAACGACAGTTGTCGGAACGACGACGACGGGTTGGCTCTGACCTCCCACGTCTCTTGTACTTCAACTGTGGACGTATCTTGTGTGTTCTTATGGATCTATATTGGATGTATTAATATTATGTATTTAGGACGTCGTTGCTTAGTATCTTGACCGTTGACACGGTTGGATCTAGATATGACGATTGCAGATATGATAGGGTTACTTTCTCTGGTTACTTCTGTTATTGGTGACATAGATGTATTGCATAGTTTATATGATATATTGATGATGATAGCTTCCCTTGTTTACCTGATATGTTATATCTAACATTTGTGATATTATTATCTCGATTACTGTTCATGCACTACACTCCACACTGTTTACGTTGCACTCTGATATCCTATATCATTATTGAGGTACTAATCACGCAGGTTCAGCTGGGATCATGTATTGCCTTCTTCCCTATCTGTTAATATGATGTATTGCCATCTAAGCATGCATATTTGCCTGGCTCATCGAGCCTGACCCAATCCTTTGTGTTTTCAGGTATATTCTCTTCCGCTTACTGTGATTGGTAGAACTGCTTGGCGGCTGATCCGTTGCTGCAGGGTTCAGAGAATGGTGCAGTTGGTGCACCGAGAGGCTTCTATCAGATAGATTACTATTCTTTTCTTTTATTGTAGTTGGCCGTATTGGCATATGATTGAATAGTTAGCATAATTATAAAAAGTACCTTGTAATCCTTTAAAGTGAAATAAAATTTTAGGACTCTGTCCATTTACATGCTCATATGAGATTTAAACTTGATTATATTACTGAATCTTCCGCATCTCTTAGGTACTTTCTTGTAGCACCCTGAGATTCGATGGTTATCTTGAAGTCTTTGGAGTCACCCAATGAGATGAGATTTTTCTTCAAATCTGGTACATATCGAACTTCTGACAAAACTCTAACTGGTCTATCATGCATTTTCAAACTGATTTTTCCTATCCCTTTTGTTTTGCAGGCACTATCATTGCCCATCAAAACCGTTCCACCATCCAAATTTGAAAGCTATTAGGAAAACCATTCCCTATTGAGACACATATGATAGGTACAACCCGAGTCTAAAATCCACTCGTCAAAATGTCATACCAATGAAGAAACAGTCAAATTAAATTCAGAATCATCATCCCCAATGTGTCTAATGTTTGTATCAAATTTATTTTTGTCCTTTTTTTTTCAACTTTGGACAATCATTCTTCCAATGCCCCTGTTTTGTGACAAAAGGCAAATTCATCTTTTGCAGGTGGTTTTGATTTTCCTCTCGATTTAGAACGAGATTTACTACCATATATCCTATCATCTGATCTGGCTCTTATTGTCAATGTATCAGATGATGAATCCGTGTTGACCTATTTGTCGTTCTTCCGATATTTATTATTCATCAAAGCCGCAGAGACAACATCATATTTAAGCCCAGTCTTTCCTAATCAAAGTGTGACTAAAATGATCATAACTATCGAGAATTGAATTTATAAGAAGTAATGCCTTATCATCACCATCAATTTTCACATCAATGTTTATCAAATTAGCAATAATTTTATTAAAATCATCAAGATGTTCAGTCATAGAAATACCTTAACGATACTCGAAGTGGAAAAGCTTCTTTTTCAAATAGATCCGATTCTCCAATATCTTGGTTATATACTTTTCCTCCAATTTCTGCCACAACTCTTTTGCAGAAGTTTCGTGAGACATAATCTAATGGTGTCATATGCCTGACGATTGATCTTCCGCGATTCCTTATCCTCCATATCTAAGGGTTTATCCTCCAGAGCTATTTCCAACTCTTTTTGGGTTAGAACGTCCCTGATCTCACATTGCTACGTACAAAAGTTATTGGTACCATCAAATTTATCGACTTTAAACTTTGCATTCGAGATAGTGGTCTTTGCCGATGATGAGCTTGCCATTTTTTGTGTCCGTGAAATTATCAATCCACTTCGTTCAAATCGTAGACCTCATCGATATGAATCTTACATAAAACATCAGAGCTCAATTTTGAGCCTGGATTGCTCCGAAAACTGCAAAACAATTTTAGCCGTCAATCTGGTCAAATCTGCTGTTTGACTGAACTGCTGGGTCTGTGTGACGTCAGGGCTGTTGGCTGAATGCTGAACTGGGCATTTACAAAGTGGGTCAGGTCGAACGGACCCGAAACCTGACCTGGAACCTAAAACCGACCTGAACAGGTCGTCTTCTTCAACTGGGTTCTGTAACAGAACCTTGGGCACAGCCGGCTGGCTTTCTCCGGCGATGGGAGGAGCAGTCTGGATCTGGGCTATCTTCTCCGGCGATGGGCAGTACAGGTGACTCCCAACGGACATTTTTCTCTGGTCCCGGCGGCGATTTTGGATGTTCGAATTCCGGAGCAGGTCGGACAAAATCCTTCAGAAAATTCTACAAAACAGAACAGAGGTCTGGATTCTCTGTTCTCGTCTTCTCCTATGAGATCTGTGCAGCGCCCACTGATCGGATCAACACCGATTTGCAATATGTAATATGCAATTCTGGAGTGCCTTCTTCCTCTGCTTCTCCTCGTTTCGAAATACTAAGAGAGCCAAAACACTGCTGCAACAGAGCGTGTCGGAGACCAATCTTCTTGAGATCCGATCCTCTCGTTCTCCTCCTGCATGAGATCAACCACCGGACGTGATTCAAATCATTGAACCTCCCTCTTCTCTAACTCAGAACTGAACCCATAACGAGATGTGAGGCCACCTCGATCAAATCAGAATCCTCTGATTTCTTTTCCAACTGTGAACCTGTGCAGCGACGTCCAATATACGCCAAACAAACAACCTCTATACGGACAATGCCATCAACCCTAATACAAATGAGTTGGGCCTATAAAATGAGCCAAAACCCAAACCCATAAATCCAACAATATATGAAGAGAGAGAGAGAGAGAGAGAGAGAGAGAGATGGAAGAAACGGCACTGATGTTCTTGCCTTTACCAGGAGCTGGCCACCTGGTATCTTCAGTAGAGCTAGCCAAAGGCCTCCTTGAGAAACAACAATGCTTCACCATCACCATCCTCCTCATGCATCCCCGTTTAGGCTCCACAAAATCCGCCATCGCCTCCCCCACCACCTCCTATGTTCAATCCATTGCCGCCTCCAACCCAAGCATCCGTTTTGTGGATCTCCCACTCGTGGATTTCCCATATGAAAATAGCATGAACCCAACAACCTTCGACACTCTCTTCGTAGAAAAGCACAAGTCCCATGTCAAAGAAGCCCTTAAAAGAACAACATCATCTTCTTCTCCTCCTTCTACCAGAATCTCTGCCTTCATCATAGACTTCTTTTCGACAACTATGATCGATGTGGGCAAAGAGCTTGGCATCCCCACATACATCTACTTCCCATCTGGTGCAGCCCTGTTGGGGCTCATGCTCTATCTCCCAACACTAGATGTCAAAGTTCCTTGTGAGTTCAAGGACTACCAAGGAGAGATTGAAGTTCCCGGGATGTTGCCTCTGCCTCCGCTGGCGATGCCTGGGCCAATTATGGACAAGAAGATTGATGCGTATGCGCACTTCGTATCCCATGGGTGGAGGCTTCGCGAGGCCGATGGACTGATTACAAACACATTCGCAGAGTTGGAGCTGACGACGCTCAAATCGGTAACATGTCTGACCTGTCCTTAGTTTTCCAGGGTTTTTTTTTTTTTATCGAGCTGGTATTTGATCAAACTCACTCTATATGATTGATCCAATGGACAGTCCAAAAATTTCATTACAATTAAGGGTGAACTGCAGGTGCAGACCTACATAGGGCGGCGGGTTTTCAATTTCCGGGGTTTGTCAATTTCCGAAAACAATATGGGAATTTTGGATCCACTTCCAAAGCATATCGGTCTATCCCTAAATTCCACATTAAAAACTTCGGCTTAACTTCTAAAATCACAACTATACCGGCTTGTGTCGGCGCACCTCAAATGAGGTGGGATTCCAATCTAAAATATAGACCTAGTGAGATTGTAACCTAGGCCCATGGTGATCATGAGACGGTTTGACCAAATGTGAAACCACCCTACCCACAAAAGAATCTACTACTTCCGATTACAATCTGAAACTAGTAAATTGTTTTTCCGAAAATATTCGTTCCAGATATGTAGGGGTGTAACGGTTCGGTTAACCGCGGTTTTTGGGAAAACGGTTAACCGAACCGTGTTTCACGGTTTTTGATTTTTAAAAACCGTAACCGTAACCGAACTGTAAAAAACCGTTAAAAACCGAACCGCGGTTAACCGCGGTTAACGGTTCGGTTACGGTTAATTGTCACTTAAAAATTTTTATGAAAATTTTGTTGTTTATTAATCAAACTTATTGTGAAAAAAAAAAATAATAGTTAGAGAATGGCATAATATGTTACTCTAAAAAAAATCACATTTAGGCCCTTAAGTTTTTTTCTTATTAGTGAAACGGTTCGGTTAACCGTGTGTTTTTGGAATACGGTTAACCGAACCGTGGTTAACAGTTAACCGCGGTTAATAACCGTGAGTCAAGATAAAAACCATAACCGAACCGTGAAGCGCGGTTTTTCGATTTCAAAAACCGTAACCGTAACCGAACCGTGAAACACGGTTATTAACCGCGGTTCGGTTCGGTTCGATTAGGCGGTTTTTTTTTACACCCCTACAGATATGCATCGTTATATATTAATATATATATATTTTAAATATAGTGAACTGACAGTTGCTGACCGATTGGTAACATGGTGACATCCTATCAGAAACCAAAACAAATACATAAACTATAGCCATTGCAATTTAATGTTACTGATGTGACAAGGAATTATTATTTCTTTAATTGATAATTTAATGCGTCACAAGGCATATTCTATATTCTATCGTCCGGTGTGCGGCGGGGCCACTTGCAAAGGTATGGTTGTAAAAGAAAATGCCATTTCAAGAGTTAGTCTTTAATGGTAGGCGGTCAAAATAGACCGTTGACTGTGATAGTTGTTTAATGAAAAAAAAAAAAAAAACTCAGACCTCAACCTATAGTTAGAGTACATACCAGCCCATTACTCAAGAAAATTATAAGCATGACTTTTTAAAGATGTAGGGATAAACGGAACTCAAACCTATCAATAGAGTACTTGTCAAAAACAGGGATAGTTGGCTCTAATTTATAAGACTAGTACTATTTCAACTTAAAGATAGCATAAATTACATTTTAGGAAAGCTCTACTATATACATATATATATATATATTTTGTCCATAATATTCATGTGAGAACTAGTCCATAATATATTATGAAAATTTTTTTGTGGGGCCCACATTTGGGGATGGGACCAGAGGGGGATGGAAAGATCTATTTAAAACTACTACAAGCATCAAGTTTGACTTCAAACCCATGCTCCTAACCCATTCATTCATGAACTACAAGTTTAATGGCTTCATATTCAAAAAAATATTCAATCCTCAATATAAAAGGTTTAATCCATTCGGATGTGTACCAATCATTGGGATTAGTAATTATCCGGGGGTTTCCTATTGGTTGCTAAGTTTGGATGGGTTATTAGTTGGGCTCTGCCAAAAAGTTCTAATATAATATATACGAACTGGTTCTTTCTTACTTGAATATTTTCTTATATATATATATATATATATATGAAATTCTTGAAAACTGGATAGGTGCTTGTGTACGTTTTTGCAAAAAAACTCTTCAAGACTTTTTTAACATTGTCATATAATGCACGATGCACACACTGGAGCTCTGTGTGCGCCGGGCTATAGGGCCTACTTGGTTTGGGGCTGTGTGGTTTGCAATATCTAAGTGCGACCTAATTACATACTAAGTTTGTGTCCCATTTGATCTTCTTCATTTGGGTCCCATAAATACAACAATGTACAGTCCATTTGAATAGGTGCCCAGCCAATCCATTAGTGTACAACCCATTTGGATGGGTGCAAAGTGCACGTGCAAAGTGGACGTAACCCTTGAAACAGAAGGAGGTTTTGGTCCACTACAATGGACCCAGGTGAACTATATATATATAGGGGGGTCTTTTTATGCATCTATCCCTCACTATTTTGGTGAATGACACTTTTATAAAGGGAAGTTTCAAGTACAAAATATACTTTTCAATACATAGGGTGAAGTGCACTTGTACTTGAAACTTCCCTCTATGAAAGTGTTCCTCACCAAAATAGTGAAGGATAGATGCATAAGAAGATATATATATATATATATATATAGAGAGAGAGAGATTCGGAGATATGGAAGAAACAGCACTAGTGTTCTCGCCTTTACCAGGAGCTGGCCACTTGGTATCTTCAGTAGAGCTAGCCAAACGCCTCCTTGAGAAACAACAATGCTTCTCCATCACTGTCCTCCTCATGCATCCCCGTCTTCCCTCCACGAAATCCGCCATCACCTCCTCCACCACCTCCTATGTACAATCCGTTGCCCTCTCCAACCCTAGCATTCATTTTGTCGATCTCCCACTCGTGGATTTCGCATATCAAAACAACCAAAATCTGATGACCTTCATCTCCCTCTTCATAGACATGCACAAGTCTCATGTCAAAGAAGCCATCAAAAGAATATCATCATCTTCTTCTTCTCTTCCTACCCGCATCGCTGCCATGATCATGGACTTCTTTTCGACCACTATGATTGATGTGGGCAAAGAGCTTGGCATCCCCACATACATCTACGTCCCTTCCGGCGCAGCTCTGTTGGGGCTCATGCTCTATGTCCCAACATTAGATGTCAAAATTCCTTGTGAATTCAAGGACTACCAAGGAGATGTTGAAGTCCCTGGCATGCTGCCTATGCCACCGCTGGTGATGCCGGAGCCATTTATGGACAAGAAGACTGACGCATATGGGCACTTTGTATCTCATGGAAGGAGGTTTCGTGAGACTGATGGCTTGATTGTAAACACGTTTGCAGAGTTGGAGCCGACAGAGCTCAAATCGGTAACATAGCTGACTTGTCATTAGTCTGCCATTTTTTTTTCTTTTTTAAAGGAATAACCATTAGTGTCCAGAAAGGCAGAAACTAACACATTATCTTATATTTATAGTGCTCAAATCAAATTCGCTCATATAATATCGTTCCCATGGACATGCACTTGCCCAAATTTAATTACAATTTGGGTTGTTTGTGGAATACCATGGAAGAGGAAACCCATCCTCCTCTTCCTAAACAATACAAGTCTGATCGAAAGGTCAGACATGGATTTCTTAACTAGCATAAAAAAAATAAAAAAGATAAGAAAAAAAACTATTTTCCATACATAGTTTGTTTGCACAAAACAGAAAAGAATGGGATGCAAAGAATATATAGTTTTCTGTCTCCACAGAAATTGGGCTGCACAAAACGTGAGGTTACTATCTAAGTATTTATCTATATTTTTTAGACATGAATAAATCAACAGCTAATGATATTATATTTAGATTCTAACTTAGGTCCATGGAGACGAGCCGGTTTGGCCAACAGTAACAAGGGTTAGGTTCAATTCAACTATTAGGTTTTTATTTTTACCTATAGTATGGGCCAAATAGGAATCTATGTTCTTATTCCATTGATCCGCGTCCGTTACAAGTAGACGTTGCACTGCCAATTGTTACAAATATCATTCTAAGAGAGTTAAGTATCATTCTCAGACAATTATCTTCTCAGAAAAAAAAACAGTAGAATATTTTCAAATTTGGGGTTTTCTTGATCGAAGAGTAAATTATAAGTAGTAAGAAATGAAAATAAAATGAAAAATGCTATGTTTTGGCTAAATGGCAAGTATGTATTAACAAGGGGATCTAAAGTCCCACAAAAGAACAAATGAATACAAGAAAACTAGCACCCAGAAGCGCCAAAGAAGCAAACAAGACCAAACCTGGACAGAGTGCAAATGACTTTAAAAACAGGGGAGAAAATTACATCCCCAAATAAGTGAGGAGAGAGAGAAGATGCCTCCCTCTAAAACCCTTAGATTTAATATTACTAGTCTTCCATTATCTGCCCATGACTTTGTCCGAAGGAGTACACAAAACATTCACAAAAACAACTTCCAAGAGATCCAAATAGCAGATGCTGCAATAAACACAATAGCCCCCAACCCAGTCCTCGAGCTAGCCTAGTACTTAGAGGGAGTTGGTCATTGGCTGAAAACAAATTGAGTGCACCCATGAAGATATTAGGCCCAATAAAAAAAAACATGTTAATATTTTTTCTCGGATTTTCCTGCTTTTATGTCAATATTGTTGTGATTTTTTCATGATAGTTTTACTTCTTTTACCACCTGAAACTAGTAAAATGTTGTTCCAAATATACATCTTTATATAATAATATATATTTTTTAAAATATTGTCTGTCACTTGTGACAGCTGGCTAACATAGAGGCATCTTATATAAGAAACTTTAAAAAAACATACAAAAACTATAGCCATTGAAATTTAATATGAGTAATGTGACAAGGAATTATTCTTTTTTAATTGATGATTTAATTTGTCACAAGGCGTATTCTGTTGTCTGGTGTGTAAGGTTGCATAAGAAAAGGACATTTCATGAGTGAGACTTAAATGGTAGGCGCTCAAATGGACCGCTGACTTCAATTATTGTTTAATTAAAGGGCTTGAAGGCTCTATGGTTGCTGGCGCAGCGGGGGCAGAGTACTTTTAGGTTGAGAAACAAACTGAGGTTCACTAGCCCCATCAGAACTCAAATGTGTAATACAAGACATTTCTTGCTAATTTGATTTGAAGTGATAACCGGCGGTTTTGTTTTTTATTAAGAGATAAATTTTATTTTAGAGAGAGAAAAAAAGAACACTATGAAAAGCTAGGGATGTAAATGGGTCACCGATTCTTCGATTACCAGAAGGTTCCGACCCGTTAAAAACTGGCTCTGGGTCTTTATTTAGACGTCGATAAGTAAATTGGTCAGGGTGTGGTTCCATCTTGGTACGAATCTGTGGACCCGAGACCCGACATATTACCTAAATTTTTAAAAATCTCACCTAAAATACATGTTTTTTTTTTAATGTCATTCTCTACCTAGACCCGGACCCGGATCCAGACCCGTTCCATATATGGTTCTGGTCCGATTATGGAGTCAAGAAATTGATTCCGAAACGATTCCGAATTCAGATTTGATTCCGCCTTCTCCTTAATGGCTTCAGTTCCGGATCCACCATGGACCCAGACCCGGACCCGGACCCAAACCCGGACCGACCGATTTACGAAAAGCCAGTTCTCTAATCCCAGTAGATCGACAATCAAACCCTAACCTATAATTAGAATACTAAACAACCCATTGGGGGTGGGGAAGACAATGAGTTCTGTTTGAAGAGGCGGGGATAAATGAAAAGAAATGGGCAAACGTAGGAACTCTGACAACAGGTTGTCCCATCTGTCACATCACAAACTTATATAATTGTTATTTTCAACGGACAACCTGCAAGCCCTTTTAAAACAGTGTGCGCCATGGCGTTTCCAAATGCACGAACCAGAAGAAAACAGTGTTCTCCGGATATAGTATTTGATATCTGATAAGATTACATTTCATTTCCACCTATGCATTTTATTAGAGTATATTGGAACCCACAAAGTCCCATGTGCCTCAAACGGAATTTCGTCTGTCCAACAAAACATTCACCTCCTATCTGTATAAAGGGCTTTGACTTTATCCTCCATCAGTGAAAGATGCATCATCATATGAATCTGCCTTAGTATGGATTGGGCTAAAAACTCAAATCTAATTTGGCTCAAGCCCACTCCATTGTTAATCAGATTTTATATAGAGAGAGAGAGAAAGAGAAAGGGAGAGAGAGAGAGAGAGAGAAAGGGAGAGAGAGAGAGAAAGGGAGAGAGATGGAAGAAGCATCACTTGTGTTGTTGCCTTTACCAGGAGCTGGTCACCTGGTATCTGCAGTTGAGCTAGCCAAACGCCTCCTTGAGAACCAACAATGCTTCTCTGTCACCGTCCTCCTCATGCATCCCCGCATACCCTCTATGAAATCCGCCATCGCCTCCTCCAGCACCTCCTATGTTCAATCCACCGCTGCCTGCAACCCCAGAATCCATTTCATCGATCTCCCACTCATAGACTTCCCATATGAAAACTGTAATAATCCATCATCCTTCATCTTCCTCTACATAGACAACCAGAAGCCCCATGTCAAAGAAGCCATCAAAAGAACATCATCATCATCTTCTTCTTCACCTCCTACCCGTATCGCTGCCTTCATCATAGACTTCTTGTCGACAACGATGGTCGATGTGGGCAAAGAGCTCGGCATCCCCACATACATCTACTTCCCAACCGGCGCTGCCGGCTTGGGGCTCATGCTCTATCTCCCAACATTAGATGTCAAATTTCCTTGTGAGTTAAAGGACCACCAGGGAGAGGTTGAAGTCCCCGGGATGTTGCCTTTGCCGCCGCTGGTGTTGCCGGATCCGATCATGGACAAGAAGAATGACAGGTATTCACTGTTCGTTTCCCATTGCCGGAGGTTTCGTGAGGTCGATGGCTTGATTGTGAACACGTTTGGGGAGTTGGAGCCGACGGCACTCAAATCGGTAAGATAACTGGCCTGGTCCTTAGTCTACTAGTTCTTGTAGTCTACTGGTTCTTCTTGTGTTTTTTTTTAATGAATGATCTCATGTGTAGTATCAGTCCCACTGAGAGGCACTTGCCCCAAAATTTTTTTTATTGGTAATAGATATTTTCACTAAAAGAAGAATGGAATATAAAGAGAGAAATCAAAGAATAAAGATTACATGAAAAAAAAAAAAAAAAAAAAAAAAAAACCAAGGAAACACAATAGTAGGGGAGCATTTTCACACCTATAGTGCAAAGCAAAACTCTTCCAAAGAAACGTCCTCTCAACTCCTTGTTTGGCTATAGAATCGAAAACGTTCTCTCAACTCTTTCCTTGCTTGGCTAAAGAATCAGCCATGTTGTTGGGCGACCTAAACTTATGTTAGAGTTTTGTGTTGGCTTAATTCATGGGTTGGACAAAACTCTAGGGGTCCATTGAGTTGTATTTCTTAATTAAAAAATGACTCTGAAGATAGAAGGTTGGGAGATAAAAATCGCTGATATTCCGAATCAGTCAGATGATGATTCACTCAAGCGACCAATGCCTTCGCTTGAGCCAACCCAGACAGAAGCTCCTTCGCTCGACCCACTCTCTTGCTCGCACGAGCAACGTTCTGAAACACGGAGAAAGTAGCGTCTCCGCTCGAGCGAACTCCCTGGTCGCTCGAGCGAACTTGCTGCAGAGTTTGACGGAAATTAGAAACATTCTTCTAATTGTGCCAAAACTGCCTATTTTAGTCCTAATCAATTTAGGTAATCTTAAGCACGACCTAAAGGCTATATAAAGGACTTAAGGGCTATTCTAAAAACATCCCTTATCTCTCAAGTTTTGATTTGGAGATTTGGTTGAGATAATTCTTCTCTAGAGTTTATGTGAAGAGTTGTGCTGCCAAGTTCTCTAGAGCCTTCATCTTCTGCATCCTTTGTAGAAGATTTTCTTCTTGCGAGAAGATTTGAGGAGTCAAGTGCTGGATTGGGTCTGTTGCAATCAGCGGTGTGAAGTCGCTAAAGCGTAAAGCGACAGAAGGTAACTTCAGTCCTTAGGTAGGGGATATCTTGGGAAGAAATCTGAGTTTCTTGTAATTGCGAGATTCTTAGTGCTTGATTAGATCCAGTTTGGATCCGTGGTTTTTCACCCGATTAGAGTTTTCCACATAAAAATTTGATGTCCTTGTGGTGTGTGCTTTTGTCTTTATTTCCGCTGCATATTTGTTATTGTTTCACACTTTTGGGCTGATTAATTGAGTGGACCAATTTAGAGATCTCATATCCCAAAATTTTCAATTGGTATCAGAGCAGGTTACACTAAGTTATTATGTTTGATCAATAAGGATTTCTAGAATAATACTCAATCGAGAAGGGACATCTACTTCAAAGGCCCCTTTGCTAGATGGTTCTAATTATGCATACTGGAAGCAAATGATGATGGGGCTTCTTAAGTCCATTAATGATGTTGTTTGAGATATTGTTGAGGAGGGCTACTCCAAATCAACAATTGTGGCTGATGGGAAAACTATTCCTAAACCTAAAGCCCAATGGTCTAAAGATGATAAATATTCCTCCAATTATAATAACAAGACCATGAATGGAAAATATAATGGAGTGTCTGCTGAAGAGTTTCTTAGGATTTCCACTTGCAGAACTGCAAAAGAAGCATGAGAAGTCTTAGAGACAGTTTATGAGGGTACTGATACGGTGAAGCAATCTAAATTGCAAAGATTGATTAAAGAATTTGAAACCATTGTTATGGAAGAAGATGAGACATTCGATCAATTTTATGCAAAGCTGAATGATATTGTCAATTCTGTTTTCATTCTGGATGAGGAAATTTCAGAAAACAAGATTGTCAAGAAAATTTTGAGGTCTCTACTTTCAAGGTTTGATTTTAAAGTTGATGCCATTGAAGAAAATAAGAATTTTGATACCCTCAAGGTAAACCAACTGGTTGGAAACTTTTAGACATTTGAAGCAAATCGTCTGGATAAAGGGAAATCAAAAGAAAAAGGTTCTGCTTTGAAAGCCATCTCAGAATTCAGGAAGAAATCTGAAAAGAAAATTGAGCCTAATTATGAATTTGATGCTGAAGATGATATGGCTGAAATGTTTAATTGCTTCAAGAAGTACATGAAGACAAAACAAGCCAAGTGGAAGAGTTTTAAATCTGAAAAGAAAGATTCTGCGAAAGGAACCAAGTGTTTTGAGTGCCAAGGCTATGGACACTATGCTAATGAGTGTTCCAACAAGAAAAATGGTACTAAGAAAAAGGCTCTCAACACAACTTGGGATGACGAGTTATCAGCAGAAAAAGAAAAAGATACTGAGGCTGATTCTTCTAAAAATGTGAAGTTTGTGGCTTTCATTGCTAAGTCCTTGTTTAACAATGAAATTGATGACGATCAAGATGATGAGATGTCAGATCAAGAAAAATATTGGGAAGAGCTATATAATACTGCCTATGCTGATTGTGTCAGGATGGCCAAGCATGGCAACAAAATTACTATCAAGTTCAAGGCTGCTCAATAAGAAAATTCTACACTGAAGACTGAATTAGAGCAAGTGCTTCAACAGGTTCGTCTCTTGGAAAGTCAGACAAACTATTTAGCTAAAAATTTGACTACTGATGGTCAAAAACTTGAGAAGGCTGAAAAAGAAATAATGCATATGAAGAAAGAGATAGTAATGATGAAAGTTGAAAATCAAGACTTGCAAGGAAGATTGAAGATCACTCTGTCTGAGTTAGAAGTGAAAAATGCCTCTCTAAACAAGATGAATACTGGTTCGAAAATTCTTACAAACATTTGGGAAGTCAGAAGTCTCATTTTGATAGAAGCGGTCTTGGTTATGATCATGGTGCATCCACTTCCAATGTTAAAGGTAAAACAATTTTTGTTTCAGGTGTTGCACATGCTACTCCACATACTACACCTTCAAATAATGTGTTGAGTAGTACAAAGAAAAAGAATGTGTCGCATGTTGATCAAACATCCACTTGTTATCATTGTGGAAAGAAATGACACATTCGTCCCCATTGTAAGAAGCTGAATAGTCTACTAAAGATCAAGCAATGGCGAAAGAATTTTTCTCCGCCCAAGACGACTCAAATTTGGGCTCGAAGGTCTGATTTGCCTAAGGCGTTTGCTCACACTGTGCTAAAAGCTCAAACTACACAAGTGTGGGTGGCCAATTATAAAAGGCCCTGATCAAGGAGGACAAGCTACCACCCCCAGTGCTACTACAATGATACATTCAGGGGGAGTTGAATTTAAGGGGGAGCTATTGTATCCAGTTTGACAGAAGCTGCTTGATATTTTTTTTTTGTCAATTATGAACAAAAAGGGGGAGAAAGGTGTTGGACGAAGGGGGAGATCAAGAAGAAGTTAGAGACAAGAGACAATGCGGATCTACATGTGCTGATTGTAAAATATTTTTTACACCATTCAATGTATTTTGGGTTTTATTTTGGGTAGATCAAAGTGTATTATCTTAGAGAGTTTTGTCCATGAATTGCCAAAGGGGGAGATTGTTAGAATTTTGTGTTGGCTTAATTCATGGGTTGAAAAAACTCTAGGGGTCCATTGAGTTGTATTTCTTAATTAAAAAAGGACTCTGAAGATAGAAGGCTGGGAGAGAAAAATCGCTGATATTCCGAATCAGTCAGAAAATGATTTGCTCGAGCGACCAATGCCTTTGCTCGAGTGAACCCAGACAGAAGCTCCTTCGCTCGACCCACTCTCTTACTCGCACGAACGACGTTCTGAAACGCGGAGACAGTAGTGTCTCCGCTCGAGCAAACTCCCTGGTCGCTTGAGCGAACTTGCTGTAAAGTTTGACGGAAATTAGAAACATTCTTCTAATTGTGCCAAAACTGCCTGTTTTAGTCCTAATCAATTTAGGCAATCTTAAGCACGTTCTAAAGGCTATATAAAGGACTCAAGGGCTATTCTAAAAGCATTCCTCATCTCTCAAGTTTTGATTTGGAGATTTAGTTGAGAGAATTCTTCTCTAGAGTTTATGTGAAGAGTTGTGCTGCCAAGTTCTCTAGAGCCTTCATCTTCTGCATCCTTTAGTGAAGATTTTCTTCTTGTGAGAAGATTTGAGAAGTCAAGTGCTGGATTGGGTCTGTTGCAATCAGCGGTATGAAGTCGTTGAAGCGTAAAGCGACACAAGGTAACTTCAGTTCTTAGGTAGGGGATATCTGGGGAGGAAATCTGAATTTCTTGTAATTGCAAGATTCATAGTGCTTGATTAGATCCAGTTTGGATCCATAGTTTTTCACCCGGTTAGAGTTTTCCACGTAAAGATTTGGTGTTCTTGTGGTGTATGCTTGTGTCTTTATTTCCGCTACATATTTGTTATTGTTACACACTTTTGGGCTGATTAATTGAGTGGACCAATCTAGAGATCTCGTACCCCAAAATTTTCAACTTAGGATAGAAGACAACAATTAGAACGTCCCAAAAAGCCGAATCTCCCCGATTAATTCCGATCGCTTTCGGGATTTAGATGCAACAAAATTACTTTTCAACAAACTTAACAGAGTTAGCTATCAGCTCCTAGTAGCCTGAGATCATTTCTCTTCACAGAGAAACATATGGTGCCCAAGAATTAATCAGAAATTGGCCCGCAAAACTTCTTTCTGTTTCCTACTTTCAAATAAAATCAGCTTCAGTCAATCTGCTGAAGTTATGATATGACTGCGTCTTTTTTGTGGTAGGCCCATGATGATATCAGCGGTATACAACTAATCTGATTTTTAATATTAGGAATTCAGAACCCAATTTGTCAAGCAGCCCAACTGTTCAGGTATTGGTGTTATGGACTTAAATTGAATTTTTTTTTCTTTACTTGAAGGTATTTGGTGTGTCCCTAACCAATTAAGATGCAACCGGCTGAGACTATTATTAATAGATTTGAGTGAAAACCATCATCCAAGAGAGGGAGAGGGAGAGGGGGAGCGAGGCAGGGAGAGGGAGGCAGGGAGACGGAGACAGAGACAGGGTGGGCGGTGGAGGGCGGAGAGAGGGAGGAAGTGTAGAGTGAAGTTGAGAGAAGATAATTTTAAAAAAAGGAAGTGTGTAGAGAGTAATTTTGGTAATCTGTAATGGGGTAAAGAGAACAGTGTGTAGAGAGAAAAAATAGGGTGCATTTTGCAGCTCTCTTAGTCTTATCCCATGACGGGTTCTCCATATTTATAATCCTAAACTTGACCCAATCAGAACCAACACTAACTTGCATCAACAAGAGCGATTTAGTGAACTGACCGTTTAATGCAACCGCTATTCATACTTGTTATCATCATCAAATGTAAATCAAATGATGCATATATCTTACACATGATCATGACAGATTGCTAATGGTGAATGTCTGCCCGACCATGATCCCACTCCTCCAGTCTACCCTGTGGGACCTTTGCTTGCACTCGACAACAAATCGCAGGACCTGGAGACGAGCCAATTGATGGAATGGCTAGACCTACAGCCTCACTCATCTGTGATCTTCTTGTGCTTTGGAAGCCGGGGCGCCTTCTCGGCCCCACAATTGAAGGAAATGGCCCTTGGTCTTGAGCGTAGTGGGCACCGTTTTCTATGGTCCTTGCGATGCCGTTCATCAACCGACCCAGATCTCGAGGAGATCCTACCAGATGGGTTTTTGGAACGAACCAAAGGTCAGGGATTGGTGTTCCAATCTTGGGCCCCACAGGTGGCCATCCTTGGACACGTGGCTGTTGGTGGATTCGTTTCGCATTGTGGGTGGAATTCGACCCTGGAGAGCATATGGTTTGGTGTGCCCATATTGGCTTGGCCCTTGTATGCGGAGCAAAAGCTCAATGCATTTCAGCTGGTGAAGGATTACGGTTTGGCTGTGGGATTGAGTATGGATTACGAGAAAGATGGGTGGGTTAGTGCTGAGGAGGTGGAGAAGGGAGTGAGGTCTTTGATGGGAGAGTCTGACGAAGGGCAGAAGGTGAGAAAGAGAGCTAAAGATATGGCAGAGGCAAGTAAGAAAGCAGTGGCACAAGGAGGTTCTTCTTTCTCTACATTGGAACTACTAGCAAAGAAGTTCATGCTCTGAAACATCTATCAATATTTTAGTGATTTATCTTCTCTTCATCCATTGATCAACAAAATCCCAACCATCCATCTACATTCACTTTGACATTAATCAGAACTTGAGTTTATCGGATGATCTTAAACATTGGGTTCAATGCACAAATGTGAAACGTTCCATTTGTTATAACTAAGGCAAGTATAGTCTCCAGCCGCATGGAACATTTGGAATTTCAAGTAATTAAGTGGCCACTACGGAGCCCATGTATCCCTTGGGACCACTAGGCTGTTGGATCCATTGATTTGTCTTCTGTTTTTTAGATATTATTGTTGTAATTACTATTATCTATTTAACTATGGTACCAGTCCTCCAAAATCCATATGTTGGCTACTGATTGAAGATTTTGGTAAGCATCACTAATTCACTATCCCTAGATAAGTTGCAACAGGTTAATGTGGATTATGGAAACAAGGCAACATGGGTTCAAGTGTAGCACAACAAATGATACATTCTCTGCTGTGAATTAGTTTCCTCTTGTAACGAGTTGGGTTAGTGGTGATGGTTTTCCGAGCATTGATGCAATGGGGTGTTTGCTAGGGTTGTTACTCTGTGGAATTGTGCAGCAGGATGCCATGGGGGTGGTTGTGGCATGTACGTCACTCTTTTGGGACGATGCAAAGAAATTATAAGCTATACAACTTCTTATTGGTTAATGAAACTTGTATCTCAAAGGCATTGATTTTGAGATCTTATCACAGGTGAGAGTGTCATTTTATTTTCTTTGTTCTCCTTCTAAAATATGGGGATGTCTAATGAGATTGAACTATGTGATGAAATCATGGTGAGCCCCATCGGTCTCGTGACGGAATCCATTTTTGCTTCACTATAATTATAAAGATAAAAATAAGGGAGATCTCACTCAACAAATGATGATATCACCAGTGACCCCACCACATTAAAATGGAACCAAATATGACTAAAATCGGTTGAGTTTTGCCATACTACAGTAAAATTCTGATGTAACAAAGTTGGTTTCAATTTAACAATTAAAGATCTCAAACAAAACTGAGGGACCTATGCCTAATTAATTTTGAACTGATGGTTATCGCTCAAACGAATTAGAATTTACCTCATCCTGCATACAAGAGTAAAGCTTGGAAATTGTATTTGAGAGGGTCGACATGTCGTAATCATCATCATCAAAGCCTTGTTTCAATTATGTTAGATTCGCCATCTGGACCTATTCTTGGACATCTCATAAAATAGATAAAGAAATTATCCCATGGAGGAGCCCCATCTTATTAGAGGGCAAACAATGCAGATGGACTTTCAAAATAATTGGCCTTGGCTCCACCCCTGCCCTCTTATTTCATGATTGATCGCCCCTTCCATCTTAAATCTAAACCATAAGTTGGAATCTTATCTTATAAAATGTAGGTAACTCTACACATTAGGATCATAGTTAGTGGTAGGCACAACTGGACTCGTCATGATTCATGTCCGTGCTAGATGTGAGTTTTGGGCATTCAACATTCCATAGTCTTAACATTTTAATATAATGGTTTGGATTTAAGAAATAAAATGTCATTGATGACCACCATACTGGCTTGGTTGCCTCTTAAGGCTCTAACCACCCTTGAAAATGTTTACAATGTCTAACAATGCCATGTTCAGATTATGTTAATTGACAGATGAAAAGCGACTATAACTAGACAGATAGATTACACCATGAGCTTGTTTGATAGTAGTTCCAATGCAGTGAAAAAGAGCCCCCTTCTTCTACTGCTTTCTTACTTGTCTCTGCCATCTCTTCAACTCTCTCTCTCACCTTCTGCCCTTCCTCAGTCTCTCCCATTAAATGCCTCACTCCCCTCTCCATCTCTTCGGCATTCACCCAATCATTGTCCTTATAATCCACACTCAACTCCACTGCCAAACCATAATCCCGAACCAGCTGAAGTGCATTGTGCCTTTGCTCAGCATACAGAGGCCAAGCCCAAGCCAAAGCCAATACGCTCTCAAGGATCGAGTTCCACCCACAATGTGAAACGAATCCGCCAATAGCCACGTGTGCAAGGATGGCCGCTTGTGGGACCCAAGATTGCAACACCAATCCCCGAGCTTGGGTTCGAGCTAGAAACCCATCTGGTAGGATTCTCAAGATCTGTGTCGACCGATGAACGACATCGCAGGGACCATAGGAAAGGTTGCCCGCTCATTCTAGAGCAAGTGCCATTTCCTTGAGTTGTTGTACTGAAAAGGCACCCATCCTTCCAACGCACAAGAAGACCACAGATGAAGGGGGCTGTTGGCCGAGCCATTCCATCAATTGGCTCGGCTGTGGTTCTTGAGATTCCCGACCCAGAGAGAGCACAGGTCCCACTAGATAAGCTGCTGGAGTGGAATGATGGTCCGGAAGACATTGGCTGTCGACAATCTGTTAATGATTAAGAGTAAATCTTACCTCATTAATTATATAGGGTACTATATTGAGAGTAGTTATGGAAATGGTGTTAGACGTAAGTGATCCCCATGACCACATATCTAATAGTTGTAGGGCCCCACTATAAGTCAACTCATAAGCTTTCCTCTTTAGTTTTGATTTAATTAAATCTTTCTTAGATTCTTTTTGGAAATGCCCAATTAATCAAGATTCTTGGTTGACTAATCATTGAGGAAACTAAGGAAACTTATTGCTAATTGATTTCTTTAATTGGTAAAAAATCTCTCTTGGTTATTTTATAAATAGGGTTTTCCGGCCCTCTCTCTTAACTCACATTATTATGCAAATTACCCATTAACTCTCACGCATCTTGGAGTGAGCGGAGATAGGAGAAAACCCAAAAGTTGTTGATTTCTCAGCAGGAGAAGGCTTTAGATCAATCCATACCGCTTATCGTCAAGATTATGGCTCAATGTACGATTTTAGTTTTTTAGATTATCCATTGTTAATGCATAGATCAAGATCCATATGTTTGATTTGTATTACAAACCATATTAGATTTTACAATGGTATCAGAGCCATGGGTTCTGATTTATGCATTCATCAATCTCTAAGGGGGTGTTTGGAAATGTGATATTTTAAGAGATTTTGCTATATTTCAGATTGTAATCCATTCACCTAAAAATGAAGTGTTTTGATAACTTAGAAAGTATCTTACAATAGCTCATTTTCTTCCAAAAATCTTCATATTACATTATTCAAGCATATGCTATATAAAATAATCTTTAAAAAATCTTTTCTAAATACGAATGAAGAGTTTGGGTAAAAACCATTGGAGAGTTCATGAGCAACCATTAATTATAATGGCCCACCATATAACATTTATGAGTCCCATAATTAGATTGGCCCCACAGTGCTTACAAATTTAATGTGGAGTCCTATAGCCATATCACGAGTACATAGCCGTTGTTACTTATCAATATTAGGTGGGTCCTACAAATGTCACGCTCAGGGCTTTCATTGTGATTACCAACATTAGGTGGTTCCTATACTACCAAAATTAGCTGGGCCCCATGATTACCAATATTGAATTGTGTGATTGTAATTATCAGTTTGTCATCATTAAATGGATCCCACTATTTAATAGCTCTCCTAGTGTCAATATGACTACCAACATCAAATGAGCGCCACAATGATTTCTTATAAAAAATCTAGATAGGGTCATTTGTGATGATTACTATTAGATGTATTGTAGTATAGTTACCAACGTTTGGTGGACCCACCTTAATTAAACAATATTGCTTGGATCTTATGATTTAAATTTAATTATATATATATTTTACAATAGATGGGTCCTACCGTGATTATTAACACTGGTGATTACTAATTAGTGGGCCTTGTGTTAGGTTAATTGATTATATTCTCTCCATTTCTTATTTGGCACATCATCTTGTGAGTTTTTTTATAAATTGCTAAACACTTCAATAGTATATTAAAATCTGTAAAGATTGCTAAATACCATAAGTGACACAATATAATAATGACACTATTTTATTTTATGATAATGAAATCTCAAAATATTTAAGCTTATTGATATTATATTATGCACTTATCCAAACACCCCCTTAGTTGGAATATAATCTTTTGTTATGATTCTAATTAAAAGGGAATCCTCGATCATGAATAATCGATCACGCTTTTTTTTAGGGGAATTTTCAAATAAGGCCTTGAGTCTTTGCCTTTTTTCAAAAAATGACATAAGTTTTAAAACTTCTCGAACTAGTCCCTTAGTTTTCCAAAAAGTTTTCAATTAAGGACATTCGTCCATTTAAAGCTACTTTTTGGTTACTTTTTTCTTTAAAAATATTAAATTATCCAAATTAGCCTTCATTAAAATAAAATCTAACTTCACTTTCTATATGTTCTCTTTCTTTTCTTCATTGACGACCTCCAAGTGATTGATGACAACTTGTATTTCTATGGCGATCGGCTGAATGTAATGGCTGCTGGAACCATGGCATTACTTTAAATGAATGGTAATTTTGGTATTTAAAAAAAATGAGAGAAAAAGTCATAAAAAAATACAATTAAATGGCATAATGTTCTTAATTGAAAACTTGCTGGAAAACTTAAAGACTAGTTTGAAAAGTTTTGAAACTTGTGTCATTTTTTAAAATAAGGATAAAACTTAAAGCCTTATTTGAAAATTTTCCTCCTTTTTTTTTTATTATGGTCGCCCTATCGAGATTGCTGGATGTGTATTTGATTCAATTAATATTTGCATATTTTTTGAGTTTTATGCGTATCTCGTTCTGATAGAATCGTAAACTGATGGGCTCGATCAGAACACACTGATCATTGGATCACGTAATGGATCAAAGAATATGAGTGCACACATATCCATATGATTCTCTGGATTAGTGATTTTTTTTTCTCTATTCTTTTCTTTTGAGCATGACTTCTGTTGCAAGTTTTCAACAATGTGTAAGAAGGGCCTCATGGTTCTTGCGAGTGCGCCTGGCAGACACTTATCATGATGTGTTGCCACAAGGACATTCCATCTTTTGCACTCTGCCGCCTCTTATTACACAGGTGGCAGTCATCTATAGAATATAACATCACATGTGAATCGCTGGAATCCATATATGGAATCCATCCAAACCATGACAAGTTGGATTGGTTTTGGCCGGACCTGTTCGGCATTAGCCATTGATCTTTCTTCAGGTCACTTGATTTACTGCAGAACTATCATCTAAACAGAACCTCAATATGCACCCATTTAGGCCTGAGCCCATGCGTGGTATATAAGGGAACAAATCTTGCTGTTTATGTCATTCCTTTAACTTTATCCAACCCGGTCAGAACATATGGATTGATTGTTAACCTGATTACTTACAGAAGTATTGCAGTATTTAGAAAACAGATTTACAGTACAGTGAAACAGTATAAGTACAGAACCGAATTATAAAATGTAAATACACTTACTGTTCAAAAGCAAGAAAACAGTGCTCTGTTGTTGAAGTTATAAGATTCAAAAATTAGCAGTTGATCAAGGCTAATATTTAACACAATGTCTTAAGACAAAATTCGCCCCCACAATAGTGCTAAAGAGTTTTCAGTGGCGTCTTGTCTCGTAGGATACAACGATCATACACATAGTAGTAGCACAACAAACTGTGTGACAGTCGAACCAATTAGTGCAGCAGGACTCTCTCTTCTTGACTCTGAATGATGACCCAATGCAAGTGCAGCAGCAGCGAAAATGGAATGACCAAACAACATGAACAAGATGCATATTTATACTGTGCTAACAGGCCCGTTCATGGGGTTGTATCTGTTCTGAATAGTGTCTGTCCAGTGAACAGATGCTTCTTTTTTGGACACACCTCTTGTACACACCCTTTCAGATGCGAATGGGCACCACTTAGGACACACCCCATTGAAAAAGAAATTTTATTAAATAAAATTTCTAAAAAAAAAAGGGTAGTGGGCCGAGCTTGGCCCAACCCACACCCAGGCCAAAGCCCGGCCCGATTCAGTGCGGGGCGGGGCGGCTCGCGTGTGTGGTGGTGACCCCACCTTGGTCTAGGTCCTCCCTCATCCACAAAAGTGGAATGCCCCTTGGGGCTCATCCTATACTACCGAGGTAAACATATTTATACCCAAAGAATGCTTTGCTCCCAAGCAATGTGGGAAGCAATTCACCACTTCCTTTTGTTTCCATGTTTAACATGTTCAAGTAGTGGTGTTTAGGAAGCAATTTCTCATTCACTCCTTAATGGATTAGAGCAACCCAATACATGCTCTTAATCTACTTATGGAGTAGATTACATTCCCATGTATTCCCACCTAAAAAGATAAGTGGGTCCCACTTTTATTTTGGCTCAAAGATGAACAAAATAATGGGTTCTCTAACCATTTTTCCAACAACCCCCCACATGAATGAAATTGACCAAAAGCAATGAAATGTATGCAGACACAGAGAAAGAGTACAATTTGGAAGTTCTTTGTATAGAGAAAGGTAGCTTGCGGCCTTGAACCTTCCCTTATGAAATACTATCAGATTTACTGGTTGAACAGTGAACATGATGTCTTGAACTGCTCAGCCTTTTGTGTAAATTGAGACAATAAAGTTCACACAGAATCTTTCCGGACACATTTGGTTCTCATGATTGTTTATTTTGGCCCTGAACTATGCCTGGTTTCATTAGTGCTTTAGAGAATTTAACCTTATTATTCTCATAGAATCGGCCCTGTTCACGCTCACATAGGTGATTCTTATTAAGAGTATCCTGTTATACCCCATCTAAAAGTCAAGATATAAGAATCATTAAAAGCTTTGCTTACCCTAGTTACCGCTGCATATATCACTATTAGTATCATATGAATGAGCAGGAGATTGTATCTCCATAGTGATATCTTTAAGTCACACACAATTCGGTTGTCCATTTGAACCTAGATCTTGAGATCTTTAGCCAACTAGGTTGGGTTGCCATTATGGCGACTTTTCATTCATAGGCTTTAAATTCATTCCCCTCTATGAACGATTTACTTACTCTCTCGCTAAACCTTTGGTAAAGGGATCTGCAATGTTATCTATGGACTTTATGTACTCAATTGTCATAATGCCATTAGAGAGTAGTTGTCTCACAGTATTATGCCTCCGACGAATATGTCGAGACTTACCGTTATATATTTTACTCTGTGCCCTTCCAATTGCTGACTGGCTATCGCAATGAATGCAAATAGGAGGCACAGATTTTGACCACATTGGAATATCTTCTAGGAATTGACGAAGCCATTCAGCTTCTTCGCCAGCTTTATCTAATGCAATAAACTCATATTCCATAGTGGTTTTAGCAATGCAAGTTTGTTTATAAGATTTCCATGATGCCGCTGCACCACCAAGTGTAAATAGATATCCACTTGTGAACTTCGAATCATTGGTATCTGATATCCAGTTGGCGCCACAATAGCCTTCAAGTACTGCTGAATATCTAGAGTAATGTAATCCATAATTTTGGGTGTATTTTAAATATCTTAAAACCCTAATTATGGCCTTCCAGTGGTCTGATCTTGGGTTACTTGTGTATCTACTCAATTTACTAACATCATATGCAATGTTAGGACGAGTACAATTCATCACATACATTAGGCTACCAATTATTTGAGCGTATTCTCGTTGTGATATGCCTTTTCCATTATTCTTGGATAAATGGATACTAATATCTATGAGTGTTCTTGCTGGACTGCTATTATCTTGATTATATTTCTTGAGTATTTTCTCAATATAGTGTGATTGAGATAATATCAATCCATCCGATGATTTAGAAATCTTTATTCCTAGTATGACACTGGCAGCACCTAAATCTTTCATGTCAAACTTATTGTTCAACATTCTTTTGTTAGTTTGAATGATATCATTATTACTACCCATAATCAGCAAATCATCAACATATAGGCAAATAATGACACAGCCAGTGTTAGTGTTCTTGACATAAACACATTTTTCACATTCATTGATCTTAAACCCATTTGACATCATCAAACTGTCAAATTTCTCATGCCACAACTTTGGTGCTTGTTTTAATCCATATAGAGATTTGATAAGCCGACAAACTTTCTTAGTTTGACCTGGAACATTAAACCCTTCTGGTTGTTCCATATATATTTCCTCATCTAATTCACCATTTAAGAAAGCTGTCTTTACATCTGTAAGGTCCGCGACCTTACTGGGTCAACTGGGCCCAATAGCAGGCCCGCTGACCCGTTTATTTTGTATTATTATAATTAATTGTATTGCTAGATAATTAGGAAGGTTTAGATCATGAACGAGTTTCTTCTAGCATTAGAATAGTGTCTGCGAAGTTTCGTTCGATTCCGAGTTCGTTTGATCATAGCAAGGGGGTAGCTTGCAATTTAGGGAAAATTGAATGTTTTTCTGAAAAATTCCAATCGCCTTGATTTTGAGTTCATTGGAAAGGTCTCATCGCGCTGATCATTTTTGTCTCTTGGTTCGTCGCGATCCGACGATCAGGAACCCTTCAAGTGGCCCATTTCTTCACCAGACTCACTTAAGGGCAATTTAGTCATTTTTCTCTCTTCTTCTCTTAAGCAAAGAGTAACCCTAATTTTTATTACGAATCTCTGCAATGAAGAGCTACAGCAGCCCCTTTTTCTTCCTCTTCATTTTCTCAAGTCTAGAACTTTTGGGAGAGACCTCCTCGAAGATCCGAACTGGTAATCTTCTTCCTCGCAATCTCCTCTTTCCGTTGATCTTAGTTTGGTAAGATTTCCCTCACCTTCGTTTTTCAATCATTTTCTCTTTTGGTTAGATTTAGGTTTGATCTCGATCTTTTCCTCTCTTTTCTTCTTCTTTGCGATTTAGGTTGCGTTTGGTTGGGTAGATTGTGGTTTCGTGTTGTTAGAGTTTTTCCTAAGTTTTTCCCCAATGTCTTCTTCTTCGCGGTTGAGGCAAGTAGATTTGCAATTATATATTTAAACATGTGATGTATATTTCAATTGATTGGCTATGCTTTCTTGCTAGATTTTCCCTAATTCCAAGCTTGCTATGGTATTGATTTGGGGATTAATATGTTAGATTAGGTTTGAGGATTTGGGATGAATTCAAGGATTCAATTGATAGCCTTAGGATGTTTTTAATTTGATAAAATGCATAGAAATGGTGATTGTGATGAATGGGGGAGCATGGTGGCTCATTCCTGCAGGTTTTCCATGCAATGGCCTGAAGAGGAAGATGGCAGAACACCCAAATGCGGGATTCCAGTGCAGTGCCGATCGACCGGACACTTTGTCCGATCGATCGGACAGGGTTTCTGTCTCAATTAATTGAGACAGTTCACTGTCCGATCGATCGGGCAAACTGTTCGATCGATCAGACAGAAAACCTGTCTTAGTTAAGTGCATTATGGCACTATTCGATCGATCAGACAGAAAACCTGTCTCAGTTAAGTGCATTATGGCACTGTCCGATCGATCGGATAGTAAATTTCTTACAGCACTTGGTAACTTTAAACACTTATAACTTTTAATCCGCCTGTTGGATTTCTATATATAATATACCGTTGGAAAGCCCTTGAGACGTAGAATCTAATTGTTTTAGTTTCATTACGATCAGAGATCAGAAAGTGATGTAAATACTTAAATTATTGCTTCAGCTCATATTTTACTAGAAATGAGACCGGTAACCTAGGTTTGGGCCTTAGATTTTGGAAACCATAAACTTACTCTCATTACACTATTAATGGGATTAAAATCGTAGCGCGTGGCTTGGTGATATTCATGTGAGAACTAGTTCTCACAAATTATATGAGAACTTTTTATGGGGCCCAATAATGGGCTCAATTTTGGGATGGGACCAGGGGGGATGGAAAAATCTATGTAAGACCACCCAAAATATCAAGTTTGACCTCAAATCCATGCCCCTAACCCCTTCATCCGTGGTCCACAAGTTTAATGGCTTCATATTAAAAAAAATATTCAACTCTCGATCAAACAGTTCGGTCCATTCAGACATGTGCCAATTCTTAGGATTAGTGACTATTAGGGGGTTCCCTATTGATTGCTAGGTTTGGATGAGTTGCTAGTTCTCATATAATAGGTGAAAACTAGTTCTCACTTAAATATTTTCCAAATATATATTTGAAAATTCTCAAATATGATAAGGTGGGATCACCAAGGTCACCCGGACCTTGGAACTCATCCACCCCATGTGTAGAGTGACATGTACGTGTCTCTTAGGTGCCACTTAGAAGCCATGAATAGAATGTGTTGTGGGGTGAATAGAACAGTAGAGTGTCACCGAAGTGACCGTTTTGGCTGCCTCTGAGCAATTCTCATGAGATTTTTCATATCGTGGAAACAATCTTGACCTTGGAGAATGAATGAAAGACCTCAGAATTTCCAAAGATCAAAACAGACTTAAATGACCTTAGAATGATCTCAAATTTTGGGGGATAGTTCAATATCCTAGCCTCACAAAGCTTAAATGCCTCAGAACGATCTCAAATTTTGGGCCATTTTCGGCCCCACATCTCAAAAGTATACTAAGTGGCATCAAAATGGCCCAAACTGAACGTGAGTCCTTTCCTTAGTTCTAATTAAGATAATCATGATCGAAATGAGCCTTAACCAAAGGATTTGGACCTCCAATAGCCAACATTGATTTTCATGATCCTGGATATTAAGGGCCCTAAAATAGCATCACTATGACCCGAAATCAAGGAAAAACACTCTAAGAGCATCTCTACATCTTGGGGTGCCAAATTTCTTGCTGATGTGGTAATTTGATCCTTTGAAACTTGACATCTCTAAAAGTGGCAACTCCATCCAATATGCCAAATGTAATATTTTATTAATTTTTTTGATTTCTCATTAAACCCAATCCATTTCCAATTGTCCATTTTGAAATAAAATAAGCCTAAATATGATTTAACATCTCTTTTTTCCATATGTCAAATTTAGTATTTCACTCTCATATGCCAAATGCCATGTCATTTTTATCATGGCTACTGAAGTGAAAATTCATGCCAAAAATCCAACGTGGCATGTCCACCTTCAAATGGAGATGCTCTAATCAGCCAAAATAAGATGATGACAAGCTAAATAGGCAATTTTCAAAGGATTTGAGTGCTAAATAGCTAGCATCAAGATTTGTGGGGCATGCTAATTATAGGTCTTCAAATATCCTCAAAAGGAGCATTCTTCAATAAACCTAAATAAATGATTTATTGGTTTAAAAGCCTCAGATAATGTGTGTTAGACTCTGTTGAAATACCCACTTTTTAGGGCTTTCGTTGACATGGGACCCTTTAGTCATTCTGGAAATCTTTTAAAGTCACGGATGAGCCTAAGCATTTGGATCCAATAAACTTCACAGATTGTAAATCAGGGATCTATGGGCCTCAAATGATAAGAAATTGGCTTTGAACCACTAGGTCCCACTCCCACATCTAAGGTGTTGTGGAAACCCTGGGCCCACATTGGAAGACTAAAGTTTATTTTTCATGTAACAATACATCGAAATGGAAGTTCTTTGCAAGTTCTAAGGCAGATGACATCTGAGGAAGTCCAGTGCTAGACACCGGACTCGGAACATTCTGGCATTAAGTTAATTTGAATGAGTTGATCTAGTACCAAGATGGAGTCCCGCGTAGGATTGAGTGTAAAATCTACCAGGATTTTATAAGATCTCCTTCGATTAGATGTTTTGAAATAATACATGGAAGGGGCCCAATTTATCCAAGGGGTAAGAATAGAGATTTGCTTTCAAAAAAATTTCCCCAGGCTCCAACTCTGCCCTTGTATTTCATGGTTGATTGCCCACCATTCTTAAATCCAAACCATAAATTGGAATCTTATTCTATAAAAAGTAGGGGACCCTAGACTCATTTGTATCAGTGGTGGTAAAAATTGGAATTATCATGTGTGTGAAAACATGATTTACTATGGCAGTGTGAAACTTGAAACACACAACATTCATTTGTGTCAGTGATGACCACCGTACTGGGTCGGTTCTCTCAAACAACTTCTGAAAATGTTTATCATGTCCAACAAAGCCATATTTCAATCAATGGCTAACTCAATTCAAATAAGATAATTCAGATCATGTTCATTAATGGATGAAAAGCAAACTAAATCACCGCGACTAGATAGATGGATTACACCATGAGCTTGTTTGATAGCAGTTCCAATGCAGAGAAAGAAGGACCTCCTCCTTCCACTGCTTTCTTACTTGCCTTTGCCATCTCTTCAACTCTCTCTCACCTTCTGCCCCTCCTCAGACTCTCCCATCAAACACCTCACTCCCTTCTCCAACTCCTCAGCACTAACCCACCCATTTTTCTCATAATCCAAACTCAATTCCACAGCCAAACTGCAGTCCCGCACCAGTTGAAAGGCATTGAGCTTTTGCTCTGCGTACAAGGGCCAAGCCAACATGGGCACACCAAACCATATGCTCTCCAGGGTCGAGTTCCACCCACAATGCGAAACAAACCCACCAACAGCAACGTGTCCAAGGATGGCCACCTGTGGGGCCCAAGACTGCACCACCAATCCCCAACGTTGGGTTCGGTCTAGAAACCCATCCAGCAGGAACTTGTCTAGATCTGTGTCAGTTGATGAGCGACATCGCAAGGACCAAAGGAAACGGTACCCGCTGTGCTCAAGACCAAGTGCCATTTCCTTCAATTGTTCAACAGAGAATGTGCCCAAGCTTCCGAAGCACAAGAAGACCACAGAGGAGGGGGGCTGTTGGCCGAGCCATTTCATCAATTGGCTCGTCTGTGGCTCCTGGGATTCCTCTTCCAAAGCGAGCACAGGTCCCACTAGATATAGTGGTGGAGTGGGGTGATATTAAAATATTTGACTCATTCAAATATGCAACAGCTTCTACACGTCACAAGTGCAACGGATCATATTTGTTACATTGTTACTTTTGTTACATATATCGCTCAAGTCCAGGGATTTAACTTATCTGGGTGCTCTATATAAACCTATTTGTAAAATGAATACATATACCTTTTCACTTTACAAATTCAACATGGTATCAGACTAAAGACGTTCCTGCACCCACCACAGCTTTCTACACTAATCTTCCTACGACATCTTGCATTCTACTTCTACAATGGAAACTGAAAACTTCTTCCAAGGTATAGAGAATGAAACTTCTCTTAGTAACCCATTTTATTTGCATCACTCTGATAACCCAGGAACCACACTTGTCTCTCATCCTCTTAATGGAGACAACTATCCAACGTGGTCTCGTGCCATGCGTACAGCTTTGACTGCTAAAAATAAATTCGGTTTTGTTAATGGCACTTTGTCTCAACCTGAGGACTCTTCTTCCTCTCTTTCCTTATGGGAAAGATGCAACAGTATGGTGCTGTCATGGTTGACTAATGCCATGGTAAAAGACATATCTGACAGTGTTTCCTATGCAAATACTGCCCATGAAGTTTGGATAGATCTTCATGATCGGTTTTCTCAAAGCAATGCACCACGCATCTTTGAATTGAAGAAGCTCATTGCCACCCATCTTCAAGAGCAACAATCAGTTGCTTCCTATTTTACCAAGCTTAAGCAATATTGGGATGAACTTGGGTCTCTTATGTCCATTGCTCCATGTTCTTGTGGAGCATCTCAATCTCTTGCAGAGAGTCAACAAAATGAGCATCTTATGCAATTTTTTATGGGTCTTAATCCCTCCTATGGTCCTAATCGGAGCCAAATTCTGCTTCTTGATCCCTTACCATCAGTTGCCAAAGCTTACTCTCTTGTTGTACAAGAACAAAGACAACGAGAGTTAAACAATGTTCCTCCCATAAATGACATAACTCCTTTGGCTGCACAACACCCAAGTCATGTTTCGAATAGTCCAGATGATAAGCGTACATCTCAGCGCAAGAACATGTAATGTGACTACTGCAAGAAGCTTGGCCACTCTCGTTCACAATGCTACCGCCTGATTGGGTACCCAAAAGGTACCTCTCGGCCTCGTCAAAATTCAGGAAACTACCAAGGCCCACAACAGCCTTCAAGTGCTAATAATGATCCAGCTGCTGGTGCACCATCATTCACACCTGAACAACACCAACAACTTCTTGC
Source organism: Persea americana (assembly GCA_029852735.1). Classification (NCBI taxonomy): domain Eukaryota; kingdom Viridiplantae; phylum Streptophyta; class Magnoliopsida; order Laurales; family Lauraceae; genus Persea; species Persea americana. The sequence continues at coordinate 80,121,524 of CM056810.1, forward strand.
TCTTCTCAGTTTAGGTACATCACAGCCTATGGCCCATTTGGCAGGTAAAACTCTATGTTGTTCTTCTTTGTTGGATCACTCTACCAGTTGGATAATTGATAGCGGTGCAACAGATCACATTAACAATAATATTTCATTGTTTAGCACATCTAATGCATCACATGCCTTGCACCCTGTCAAACTACCAAATGGCACAACAGCTCCAGTATCTCACATTGGTTCCATATCTTTGTCTAAAGATTTCTTATTGCACAATGTTTTATGTGTGCCTTCTTTTGGCTACAATCTTCTGTCTGTACCCAGCCTTACTCGTTCTCTTCAATGTTCAGTAACCTTCTTTCCTGATCATTGTATTTTTCAGGACCCGCTAACGCAGAGGACGATTGGAGTGGGTAAACGACATGGTGGCCTCTACTTCCTTCAACTTAATAATACTCATGCTTCTTCAAACTCAGTCCAAGGGAGCTCTACTATTGATCTTTTGCATTGTCGTCTTGGACACCCGTCCAAAGTGAGACAAAAAGCAATAATTCCGAGTAGTTTAGACATTTTTCATTTTACTTCTTGTTATTGTGATGCATGTCATAGAGCGAAACAATCTCGTCTTCCTTTTCCTAGCAGCTCCATTTCTACTTCCACTTCCTTTGAACTCATTCATTGTGATATTTGGGGTGGTTGCCAAACTGCTTCTTTATGTGGTGCTCATTACTTTTTAACTTTGGTGGATGATTTTACGCGTTGTACTTGGTATTTCTAATGCGACATAAATCAGAAACGACTCAACATTTAAAATCTTTCTTTGCACTTGGAGAAACTCAATTCAATAGTTCAGTTAAAAGCATTCGAACTGATAATGGAACTGAGTTTTTTTCCAATGCAATACAAGATTATTTTCGTGCGAATGGCATTCTTCATCAATACTCTTGTGTGGCCACCCGACAACAAAATGGAGTAGCTGAGCGCAAGCATCACCATTTGCTTGAGGTTGCACGAGCGCTACGCTTTCAAGCCAATTTACCTTTAAAATTTTGGGGTGATTGTGTTTTGACTGCTACATTTTTAATTAATCGTATGCCAACAACAGTGTTGAATGGTATATCACCACATGAAGCATTATTTAATATTAAACTCAATTATGATTTTTTGAAGGTGTTTGGTCGTTTGGCATATGCCCATAATATACACCACAAACACAAATTTGATGCTCGTGCTCGTCGATGTGTTTTTATTGGCTATCCCTTTGGTCAAAAAGCCTATCGTCTCTATGATTTAGACACTCATGTCACTCTTACCAGTAGGGATGTCATTTTCCATGAAACTATCTTTCCTTTTGCTGCCATTCACCATGCCATGGAACAACCTACTGTTTTACCCTTGCCTGTCCCTGACATTCCAAACCCCAACCATACCTCTTCTCAACCTAGTTTGCCTATTTCACCCACTAATACCACTCCTATCTCAGCAGATGCCACTACACCTGTTGTTCCTCTCATAGCTCGGCGTTCTACTCGGACCCATCTCCCCCCATCATATCTTCAAGACTACCACTGTTCCTCTATCATGTTGGACCCCACTTCAATGTCTTTCTACAGATGCGGGCCAGAAAGGTACCTCTTATACCTTGTGCAATTACATTTCATATGATAGACTCTCTTCTCTCCATAAATCCTTTGTTGCAGCCATTTCTTCAGTTTCCGAACCCAAAAGTTTCAAACAAGCAATGCAGAACCCAAAGTGGCGAGGGGCTATGTCTAAGGAGATCCTTGCTCTTGAGCAAAACAACACATGGACCTTGACCAATTTACCAATTGGCAAACAACCCATAGGCTGTAAGTGGATCTACAAAATCAAGTACAAATCGGATGGCTCCATTGAGCGATATAAAGCTCATCTTGTCGCTAAAGGCTTCACCCAACAAGAAGGGCTGGATTATCATGAAACTTTCGCACCAGTAGCTAAGCTAGTCACCGTGCGTTGCCTCCTTGCTCTGGCTGCTATTAGAGGATGGTCATTATACCAACTAGATGTCAATAATGCTTTCCTTCATGGGGATCTAAATGAAGAGATATATATGAAAATCCCACCCGGGTTTTCTAAACAGGGGGAAACAAGGGTATGTCGATTGAACAAGTCTCTTTATGGACTAAAGCAGGCATCTTGGAACTGGTTTGCCAAATTCTCCATCACACTGTTCCTCGCTGGCTTCAAGCAGTCTCGTGCTGATTATTCACTTTTCACACAAATTAGCGGCCCTTCATGTACCTTTGTTCTTGTTTATGTTGATGATATTGTCATCACTGGTAATGATGAACATGCCATTGCTACCCTTAAGAAGTTCCTTCAACATAAGTTTCACATCACATATTTGGGTACTTTAAAATATTTCTTGGGTATTGAAGTAGCTCGCTCCCAACAAGGTATATCCATCTCTCAGCGCAAATATACACTGGACTTATTGCAAGATATGGGTATGCTCGGTGCGTGTACAACAACCTTTCCCATGGAACATAATCTTAAGCTAACTTCAACTGAAGGGCCCATACTTGATGATCCCACATCTTATCGTCGCCTTGTGGGCCGATTCATTTACTTGACCATCACCAGACCCGACATCACTTATTCGGTTCATATCTTGAGTCAATTCCTGGCTCAACCTAGGCAACCACATTATGATGCCGCACTACGTGTTCTTCGTTATCTCAAGGGCACCCCTGGTCAAGGATTATTGTTGTATTCTTCCAGTAGTCTTCATTTGTCAGCATATTGTGATTCAGATTGGGCTAGTTGTCCCATGACGCGGCGCTCCATCACTGGTTATTGCACTTTCTTAGGAGATTGCCCTATATCTTGGAAGACTAAGAAACAAACAACTGTTTCCAGATCATCCGCAGAATCTGAGTATCGTTCCATGGCAGCGGCAACTTGTGAACTTATCTGGTTGCGCTATCTTTTGACAGATCTTGGCATTAGTCATTTTGACCCGATGACCCTTTATTGTGACAATCGGGCAGCCATTCACATTGCCTCCAACCCGGTCTTCCATGAGAGAACTAAGCATATTGAATTGGATTGTCACCTTGTTCGGGAGCGCATTCAACCAGGCATTCTTCGCACGTCCTATGTTCCATCAAATCATCAGCTTGCTGACATTTTCACCAAAGCATTGGGCAAAGACAAATTTCTATTCCTATCTCACAAGCTGGGCATTCACAACATTCATGCTCCATCTTGAGGGGGAGTATTAAAATATTTGACTCATTGAAATATGCAACAGCTTCTACACGTCACAAGTGCAACGGATCATATTTGTTACATTGTTACTTTTGTTACATATATCCCTCAAGTCCAGGGATTTAACTTATCTGGGTGCTCTATATAAACCACAGAGGAGGGGGGCTGCTGGCCGAGCCATTTCATCAATTGGCTCGTCTGTGGCTCCTGGGATTCCTCTTCCAAAGCGAGCACAGGTCCCACCAGATATAGTGGTGGAGTGGGGTGATGGTCAGGAAGGCATTCTTCGTCGACGATTTGCCAAAATCACGTGTGCGATGCAGCACGTTAGATTTACATTGATGACACCAAAGCATTGGGATGGCAATGGGTCAGATTAGTGTACTGAGGTAGGTTATTAGTGGTTCTAATTGGATAAGGGTGAAGGGCCAAAGGTCTATTGGCTGGTTAACCCTTCTTTGCGTTCCGCAAATTTGAAAAAGAGTGGTTCGAGTCACTTCAGAATGGAATTTACCCCGACCTATAACAAGCCCAATTCTTCTTTTGCGTGACAGCTGGACCGTGTTGAAGTAGTTAGACTATTGAACAGAGGAATCTACCTTTTAATGAAGGCAAACGATTGAAACAGGAAGTTTCCACTTTGATTTGCAATGGGCATGGTATCAGATTCAAATAGAACGCCCTCGATGCTGGATTGAATAATGCCATGAGGTGGTAATGGCATATTCTTTTGTTGGATTGAATCATGTCAAGAACTATAACAGAATGATGCTTATGATTTATTTCAATGGAAACTTTGAGGGTTAGTAAGGGTTAATAATGACATGAGGTGGTAATGGCATATTCTTTTGTTGGATTGAATCATGTCAAGAAATGCAACAGAAATTGAAAGTAATGATGCTTATGATTTATTTCAATGGAAACTTCGAGGGTTAGTAAGGGTCAAATTCGGCCTCTTACTATATGAAGGGTCAAATTCGGTCTCTTACTATATGTATTTATATCATTAAAATTAACATCAATGGAAAACATACCTCATATTAATGTTCCTATAATCGGTATATGATCAAGAAAATGTTGTCAGAAGCAAAATAATTTTAGGTCAGCAGTTTATTCCATGTCATTCATTGTACTGAACCTCATATTGCATATGCTGTACGTAGACCGAGTAGATTCACTAAATCACTAGCATTCTTTATTTAGTGTATTGGAATGTTGTTCCTAAAGTTCTTAAATATCTTAAAAAATCATTGCATTATGTATTAAACTTTGTTGGCTATCCTCTTTTAAACATACTACTCGGTGAAATAGGACACATTTCAATTTGACACTAATCCGGTCAGTTCGCAGTCATTGGATTGAATATAATAAAAGAAAACCGTTATACCATTAAACTTTGACTAATTAAAATCAAGTGTTACAATGATTTGATAAAAGTGATTGTTGTAAACTAACCCCCCCACCCCCAATCTATACGACAGCCTTCTTATATCCATCTCATTCCCTTTCCCTAGTGATTAACTTTCATCCTGGTTAGGGTTTAACGAAAAACGGGGCTCTCAGTAGACAAAGATTTCACTTGAAGGTTCAAATTAATAATGCGTATCGAACACAATAGAGTGAATGGCTTAGATCAAGAACAACATGATCAGTCCCATACTTTTCATACAATATACAGTCAGCACACAGCGAACCTCTCTACCTCATTCATGGCTACAATCAAGCAGATTGACTAAATCCTCTTGAGAGTTTTTTAGGAATAAGCTTTCTTATATATATTACCTTCCTTTCTTAATTATTTCATATCTTTGACAGATTTTCTCCAACCCTAATCAACACAATTTTTTTCTTTACAAGAATCTCTCAAAAGTATGGGAGAGAACTTCACCCATAATTTCAACATTATTTTCTTTTTGGTATCAGAGCCGTTCAAGCTGATCCAATTATCTAGTGTATGTGCAAGAAAAACCTACCAAATTTACAAGCTTTGAAATATGTATTTCATTTTTATTTTGGATATTTTGGATGTGGATTCTGCAAGCCGTAAAATTTAAAATTTATAATGGTAGGAGGAAACAAATACATAGATATATAGTACTGATAAAAAATTTACATGATTTGTAGCAAAACAATATTTCCTACGCTTTTCTGCAATAACTTTATGATTTTTTTTTTGGCACCAAATACTGGATTTTATATATAAGTGAGAACCTTTTTTTATGAAGAAATATCAAAGGGGCTATGTATGAGTGATGCATGTATGTTACCGCTTGAAGTGCTTTCGGCTCCAACTCTGCAAATGTGTTCACAATCAAGCCGTTGGCCTCTCTAAACCTCCGGCCATGGTAAACATACCATGTGTATTCCTCTCCCTTCTTTTTCATCATCGGATGTGGCAATACAAACACCGGAAATGGCGATATGCTTGGGACTTCCACCTCTCCTTGGTAGTCCTCGTACTCACATGGGATCTTCACATCCAGCGTGGGGAGATGGAGCATGAAGCCAAGAGAGCCCAGACCAGATGTGTAGTAGATGTATGTAGGGATGCTAAGCTCCACCCCCACATCAATCATGGTCATTGCAAACAAGTCTAGAATCAAGGCGGCGACAGGGTTCGAAGAAGAAGAAGAAGAAGAAGAAGAAGAAGAAGAAGAAGATGGTGATGATAATGTCTTGATAGCTTCTTTCACATGGGGCTTTTGCTTCTCCATAATAAGGGAGAAAAAGGTAATCGGATTTTGCTTCTCATTGGAGGGAAGATCAACAAATGGGAGATTGACAAAGCGAATGTTGGGGTGTGAGATGGCGATGGATTGGATGTAGGAGGTGGTTTTGGATTGTAAGGATGGGTTTTTTAGATGAATGAGCAGGATCGTGATGGAGAATTGTTGTTTTTCATGGCAGTAATGGCTAGCTCTACGTGGATATCAGATGTCCAGCTCCCAGTGCAGGCACGAAGACTAGTTTTGATTTTTCCATCCTTACTGTCTTTTGTTTTCTTCCTTTCCTTCTTTCAATTGCTTTTTCTTCGGAGACCTTACTATTCAGAGAGAGGATGGAGGGGTTATAAATACATATATAAAAAACAAGGATGGGTTCGATACATAAGAATTAGGGCATGTTTGGATAGGTAAAATATAGAGTGGAGTGAAGTTAAATGGATCATAACAGTCTACAATTTCAACTCTACTCCGTTTGGATGAGTCTTACCCAATAGATAAAGTAATATTGTGAGCTATGTACTCCATTTCACTTTAACTCTAAATTGAGTAAAAGTATATTTTACTATAAATTTTAATTTCAAAATAAGCATCCAAATGAAGTGAAGTAAAGTAATCCATTTTAACTTCAACCTACTTTTCTTCACGAAACTCCACATGTGAAATTTACTTCATTTTACTCCACTCCTCATTTATAGAAACAGACATAAGAGCTTGGAGAGCATCTGACTTATACAAGTGGTTTTATGAGAAGCCCTTGCCATTGGTTGATATGCTTTTGTGAGGGTTTTCTTAATATTGGTTTTTTCTTACCCAAGCAAAAGTCCTAGGGCATGTTTGTGTAGCCCATTTCCGCTGAAAATATTGTAGTTTTCTATGGAAAATTTCTTTTTCATATGTTTGGTGCGGCAGTTTTCCGCGGAAATGCTTTTTCGCCATATCAGTTTTTTTCTTCATAGGTATGGAAATAAACTTTCTATGGGGGGTATAGGAAGTCCATTTCCATGGAAAACTGACCCCCCAATTTCCTCACTCTCACCCTCACTCCACTTAGCCACCCTCTTTCTTCCTCCTCCCCTTCCAACCCCACCCACCCCACACACATACCAACCCACCCATACAATAGTTTTCACTAAAAAATGGTTTTCATTAAAGAAATCCATAGCTGCACCAAACAACATTAATACTATTTTATTAAGAAAAACCCTTTTACACCAAACATGAATTTCTAATTTTCTCATAAAAGCATTTATGAGGAAACTATAGAATTTGCTCTTGTGAGAATTTTATCTTCCCATAAAAATTGCCGCTACACAAACGTGGGATACGATAATTATTGGTTTTGTGTGGTCTAGAAATATGACTCTACAACTGGTGTCGGAGTCTCCTTTCTAATAGAAGACTTCCAGAAAAGATAAGTATTCAAGTGAATTGACAGGAGAGTCAAGGCATGGAGATCTTCAAAGGCTGGCCAAGACTACGAACTAACGCTTTTTACACTTACTCAACACTGTTTCTTTTGATTAAGGGCACACTAGTATTATTTCCGGAGAAACAAAAGTCTGCAGAATTAATTAATCCTACCCACCCCATACATGTAGGTCAGAGGCGGACCTACATGGATTAAGTTGGAAGCCGCCCCCCTACAACACAAAAAATCCATTTCCTGGTCTCTTTTCCTCTCTCAAAAATCAATTATAATTTAAAAGAACTAAGCATATCGATGATTATCATTAATCTGATGATGTTAATGATTTGGGTCAAAAAATTTGTGACCCATAGATTTATAGGTTTCATCTTCTTTATATATATTTTTTCACAAATTGCTCACAATCCATAATTTTTTTGTCCACTTGAAAATATGGGTTTTGAAGAAGAGATAAATTTTGATGATAAAATGTTAGTTGATGTAATTAGATGTTTTGTAATTGCAATACTTTCTCTTTTGCAAGAGTTAATGTTAAGAAAGAACATTAAAAATAGTGATCGAATTTTTCAATTGACTTAGGTAAGCCACCCTCAAACAAAAAATCCTGGGCACTATTACCTATGGATAACTTCCCCCACAATGGAGGAGGAATTCCTATCCTCATCCAAGGAATAAGTGTTACACAAATGTGCCTTGATCATTTTTCCTTCTTTTTAATCAATATAAGCTCATTAAAGGCCCTGCATTCTAATCGGGTGCCTTTTCTTGGGCCCTGATGATGCTAAGGAAAAGATTATATGTTAATTACTCGTGTCAATACACCTCATGGCGGCTAATTTTGTAGAAGATCAGCTAATTGGGTTGCCAACTCTTTGGCTAAATTTGTGATGCCTAGTTTTACTATTTTTCATGGATCTCTATCAACACCTACTGACTCTTTCTACTCGAAGGAACTGTTAAAGCTGGACCTACAACTTTGTTCATGCAGAAAATACAGTAGAAAGAGAATAATTAAAAACAGAACAATGAAGTCGAAGGAATAGCATTAATCAAATAACACAATTCTTTCCATTAAAATAAACAATATTGAATATTATAACAGCTTTCTATTCCCATTACCATAAAAATTTGTGATTTACCAAAAAAATAAATAAATTTGTGATGATCTTTAAAGAGACACATCGATGCCATAAGGGTATAATTAACCTTGAGAACCACCCTAGCTAGAAGGTCTTCAATGACCATGGTAAGAGCAATGGTCCAGCAGAATCTGGATTCCAAGAGTAGATTCGGAATCGGTTTCTTGGCTTGAGAACTAGAACTAGAATCATATATGAGACGTGTTTAGATCTGTGTCCTGGTTTAGATAGAGAATGATATTTAAAAAAAAGAAATTTATAGGAGAGATTTTTCAATATTAAGGTAATATATTGGGTCTCGTGCCCACGAATCTAAATTAAGGTAGAACTAAATCGGATCCATTTATTTATTGGAACCCAAATAAAAATGTAAAATCAATTTTTACCGGTAGAAATTACCGACTAATCAAATAATCGGCCCCATTTACATCCCTGGTAGTACAACATGATTTAGAGCAATTTCAGCACTTTAGCACCAGTTTTGAGGAAGTTGGGTTTGTAAGGTAGCAGGAGGCCTTGGGCTAAGGACCGCCCCGACACATGGGAATGATAAATTTCTTTTATTCATTGGAAGGGGTGGATGTGACCTCCTCCGCCGTGTTTCATCCTCTGATTGGACCAAACATACTCTCCCTGTTGGGTCCAAACAGGGATCCGGTTTCAACATTGGAACTCAAACTTGGCCTAACAGCCTGCTGGGTGTCATTTTATGGTTGGCCCAGTTGGAGGAGGCTGTGTATGACTTGACCTGGGTAGTTGGGAGTGCTTTGCTGTATTAAAAACATAAGTTCTCTCTTGACATTGGAACAAAAAGAAGCAAAATCTCCACATATTTAATTCTAGGGTCCTTGGATTTTAGGAACCTTTGAGTCTGACGTTCCCAGAAAATGCAGCCCTAAAAGACAGGAAAAAAAAAAAAAAAAGCCGACAACGTTGAAACTTCTGAGGGCTAACGTTGGGCTCTAGTATCTTTAAGATTCGAGGAAAAGTCAGTCATGTTTGTTTGCTATAATCCAGGGAAAAAAATCGCTTGAGTTCTCAGATAGAGTAAGGTTCTTAGATGCTCGATTTTACTAACACATTCAGAAATTCCACCATAAGTATAGAAGTTGGAATTTTTGAAATCTCAAATGTTATTTGAGACCTTTCATATTGATGGAATGTTGAAATGCTTGTTAAGAAATATAACAGTTATAAACGCCAAGGGACAAGATGTCGTATTATGTCCAAAAGGTCCTAACATGGTAAATTATTATCAGAATTCTAATAAAAAAAGTGCCATTATTATAAGTTCAATCAAGATGATCAGATATCAAATGGGACATAAACTCCAACCAAAAAACAAAAATGGGCCATAACCGATGGATTTTGGGCCGAGTCATCTTCGACCTTGGTCTTGTAGTCAACAATGAGCGTGATATCAGCCATTCTACTAGAAAAAAAGACCTTTCAAAAGACAAAAAAGTTTCAACCACTGTATCAGCCCTTCCAAGATATTTTCTGCGCAAGCAAGCTAGCACAGGCAATTGAAACTCGTTGTAAATGACGCATCCCATCAATCATGCAGTACTCATATCCTTTTCTTATGGGCGGACTGATGATATTTGTTTGAGTGTTCTTATCCTTTGGACAGGGGCATCAATCATGCACTCATGTCCTTTTCTTAAGGGCGGACTGATGATATTTGTTTGAGTGTTCTTATCCTTTGGACAGGGACAGACTCAAGATATTTGTTTGAGTGGGGCTACATGGATCTTTGAAGATGTCAATCATTATTTTTAGAGGATTTTACGAAAATCTCTCAGTAGATGCACTGGCAGAACACCGTGGGGGTGCGGGGGCTCTTTTCTTTCTAGGGATTAGGGTTTTCTTTTTAGGGATTTTAATTTATGAGCTTTTATATATGGCCGGCCACTTCAAAATTTCTTAAAACCCCTTTAATCTTTAGAAAACCTTATGAGTTTTTACATATGGACTCTCCAAATTTTCTAAAATTCTTTTTTTCTTTAAAAGATTTTATAATTTTTTACATATGGACCCCTAAGATTTGGAAAAAAAAAAATTAAATACTTTGAAAACTACATGTATTTTTCATATGTGGGACCCAAAGAATTTTTTTTCAACATAATGGCCCCCTAACGGAAGAATTCCTCTGTTCGCCACTGGGTAGATGGCCATTGCACGAAAAAATTCTCCATAATTGGGGCCTTAAAAATGGGCCCGTCATCCCCCTTTTTTGTTTTTTTTTCTAGAACTTCGAGATGAGCAACGCTAGTGTCGCTCATATCTGTCGGGGGCGACGCTAGTGTCGCTGGTCATGGAAAGGTTAGGATTACTACATGTTGCAGATTGCAGAAAAAGGTCACATGTGCTATGCCCCATGTGGAGGCTATAGTAAACCCCAAGGGAGATCACCTTGTCAAAAGCTTCCATGGTGAGAAGGCAAAGAGGGATACAGTAAGTATCGCCATGAAGTTCCCCTGCAGCGGTCTGTGCTTGTTCTTTCTGTTCCTTTCCATTTCCTTGCATTCTCTTTCGAGGGCTGAAGTCATTAACCTCACAGCAAACAAACACCTTTTCTGACAAGGTATTTTGTCATTCCTCTCCAATTCATCTTTTCTTCATCCTATTTACTTGCCCTGCAATCAAGTCCAATCCATCCGTACAGAAACCTGGCGTGGGAAAATGGTGGAACCCACTTGATGATCATGGACCTAACTCCATTGAAGCACCGAGATGAAGAAATTGGAAATTGGAATATGGGGTTTGGTTGAATTTCCCATTGATGAAGAATTGAGGAATTCCTTGATGGGTTAGTTGCAATTTCAGTTTCTGCCCCTTTGGTTACAGTTACGCCATAAAAGGGTTGCAGGAGAACGGGGTTTCCTTAAAAATTGTTTCTTGATTGGGTTTAGATGATTAATTTCAGTGGAAATTGGGATTTTTTCCCTCCTTTCCAAGTGACTGGCAGTTGCCCCAGGTGGCTTTCTTTGTTGTTTCCTTATTTCTTAAACAAGAATCTCCTTGCATATGCAATTGAAGTTGAGATGGTTGCTTTATTGATTAGCATCAAGAAGAAAGATTAGAACCTGTGAGCAGCAGTGGGAAAGGAGCCCCCAGTGTAGATTGCGAGGGCCTGTTCTGATGCCCAACTGGATTTAACAAAGTATCTGAAGACCTCAACCAGGGTGTCCCATTCCAACCCCGTTTGACTTTACACCCAGGGCAACGATAGTGGACAACTAGAGATGAGAAAGAGGGGGTTTTGTAAGTGGGTATATATAACGAAAAGTGACAATAGCGTCACTTAATTTCATATCAAGCGACGCTATCGTCGCTATAGAAAACTACAAAAAAAAGAAAAAAGAAAAAAAAAGAAAGGAAAAGAAAAACGGCGGGAGGAATACTTCCGCGTTGCATGAGTTATAAGGCACTATTTCATACAACACCCATACAATGGAAAATTTTCAGTAAAATCCTCTTATATTTAATTTATTTATTTTTACATTATAAATGGCAAAAGAAAAATGGTGTTATATTTAAATAGATAAAAAATATTGAATTTCTTATATTTGGTTTGAATGGAATAATAGCATAACCAACCAAGGCCTTCGATAAAGCAACATACAAACCCATCATTATATGATGCAACCTAGTTGAGTAGGGTCAAGTCAGAGAACATGTTCACAAATGCAAGGTGATAGGAAGTGTTAGGGATCAAACAATCACGCGATCGATAGAGAACACACAATCAAGCACACAACAATCACATAAGATTTACGTGGTTCTCCTGATGCGGGCTATGTCCACAGAAGTTTCAAGCCAATTCACTATTCCTGAAGATCACCACAAGAAAAACAACCCTCTTTTTGTGCATACAAAAGTATAAGACCCTTTTAGATCCTCCCTCTCAGTATCTCTCAGAGTTTGTCTCTCATGCTCAAAATAATTACATGAAGCCCTAAAACCCCTAGACACCCACAATCGTCAAATCTAACCTTATAACAAATGGACCAGATTTAACCAGCAAATTACAGATATGCTTTGTAAATAATTAACATGTCTAGATTAGGCTTCACCAACCCATCAGAAACTCACACAAGAGAGAAGACACAAGTCACACAAGCAAGATGATGGGAACTCGCACTTCACAGATGCAAGGAGGCACAACTCACACATGTCAAGTAATGGCAACTCACATATGCAAAGAGGAGCCTAAACCTCCCAATGAGAACTGCCTATAAACCCTTATAGGCATGTGTTGTGCTTTTTCTTTTTCTTATTAATGAAAGTTTCTATTTACTCAAGAAAAAGTTTCGCATTCATTAGGACACCACCCATGCAATGCCTATAGTTTGAGTAAATAAAAATTTGAGTCCGGTGAGCTTAACAATCCTAAATAGGCTGGGAGTCCGGTGACCAACCGAAGACCCTGTTGATGGAATTGAAATGGGTCAAAAATTAGGGGCAGTAATTCATAAATAGAGTCGACTATATGAATCGCAAGATTGGTTGGTACTTGCTGTAAGGAGAAAAAATTTGCTGATAGGTGTTTATGTCTGTCAGAGTCCGAGGTAGAATGATGGCTCACAATAGCAAGCGTGGGCGGGAAAGCCTAGTCAGATCCTGACTCTATGAAAGAGTTTGATAATGACTTCAATACTTAGTGGATTATGATTAGGAGTATTATGCACGGATTTAGAGCTATAAATTGGGTGATTCTCTTAACTTAAATAGACTCATCACCTCTCTCATTAACCTGAATAAGAGATATTTTAGAGAAAAAATTATTCTCTAGAGCCATTGAGAGATTGTTCTGAATGACTGCTCTAGAAGGTTTGTATTGCTTCTACTCTCATGTAAAAGATAGTTCATCTTGGATGACAAAGTGCGAGGAAATCAAGTAAGGAGAACAGTGCACGATGGAAGTCTTGGTAGCAGAAGTTGTGCAAGAACAACAACAATCCTTAAGTCGAGGTACTGATTGAGGTAAATGAGCTGTGAGTATATCTTGTAACTGTTTATGAGTTCTTGATTTCTAGATCGTAGTCTCCCTGGAAAGAGTTTCCACTTTAAATTTGTGCCTGCCTTCTTGTAGTGTGCGATTGGTAGATTTATTTATTAGTTCTATCTTGTTTGGTTAGTTACATCCACTGCCTTGGTATGGTTAATTAAGCTAGTATTCATTCTAATGGGTTCTGCAGAACTTTCACTTACAAATGTATAAAGTGCATATTTTCCAAATATACGAAGATACCGTCAACACCCACAAGTCTTTTATGGTTAGAAGCCTTGAGTCAAAACAAATGATGAACTTAAGAAACACAATCGCAAGGTTTAGGAATGGATGAGGCAATGAGTTTCCAAATGGAGAACCTAACTAGATGACATGCAAAGCAATGATCTATTAATTCATTTTGTCTACATAGGATGCACAAGGGGAAGTATTACCCATGAAACTTTGCCGCGTAGGCAACCAATCCTAAAGACCCCTCCAAGCAAGTTAAAAAAATTGAACCAGCCTCGTTTTGCCGCACATCTCTCGTCTCATCTCTTACATGTTTTCCTTGCAACAGATGCATGGAACTCCATAGTGAAGCCCACACAATGTCAGTCCAAACCATTCAAGATGAATCCATCCCTTCTAGTGATACATTCACAAATTTCCTTCAATATGAATTTGTCCCTCTGTTAGATTGAACACAACTAATTAATGTGATTAGCATGATCTTCTGTATTATATTCATCAAATACCTTAATCTCATTTTTAATCTTGTCTTCAATCTAACGGTGGAGTGAACTCCTATTGAAACTCAAATTGAGTATATATCATTAGAGGGGATGATATTCTTCTTGAACGGTCCAAATTACCATTATGTGGACGCAAGGTGGAGTTATTAGCATTTAAAAGCGACAGGGGCTCCGGACTCTGCAAGCCTAATGCTAGTGCAAGCGACAGTAGAATATTTTCAAATTTGGGGTTTTCTTGATTGAAAAGAAAATTATAAGTAGTAAGAAATGAAAATAAAATGAAAAATGGTATGTTTTGGCTAAATGGCAAGTATGTATTAACAAGGGGATCTAAAGTCCCACAAAAGAACAAATGAATACAAGAAAACTAGCACCCAGAAGCGCCAAAGAAGCAAACAAGACCAAACCTGGACAGAGTGCAAATGACTTTAAAAACAGGGGAGAAAATTACATCCCCAAATAAATGGGGAGAGGGAGAAGATGCCTGCCTCTAAAACCCTTAGATTTAATATTACTAGAGGTGATTTTCAAGTCTTCCATTATCTGCCCAATGACTTTGTCCGAAGGAGTACACAAAACATTCACAAAAACAACTTCCAAGAGATCCAAATAGCAGATGCTGCAATAAACATAATAGCCCCCAACCCAGTCCTCGAGTTAGCCTAGTACTTAGAGGGAGTTGGTCATTGTCTTAACACAAATTGAGTGCACCCATGAAGATATTGGGCCCAATAAAAAAAACATGTTAATATTTTTTCTTGGATTTTCCTACTTTTATTTCAATATTGTTGTGATTTTTTCATGATAGTTTTACTACTCTTTACAACCTGAAACTAGTAAAATGTTGTTCCAAATATGGGAGGTGCTCCTATGAGAGGCACTCTCACCAAGTTTCTGAGAGATGGGTGGGGGCCGTCACATCCATATCCACTCTCACCAACTTAAATACAAGGATTCCCAATTTAAATGTGAGGGCCCCCCACCTATCTCTCACCAACTTGGTGAGAGTGCCTCTCACTAGAGCACCTCCCTCCAAATATACATCTTTATATAATAATATATATTGTTTAAAATATTGTCTGTCACTTGTGATAGTTGGCTAACATAGAGGCATCTTATATAAGAAATTTAAAAAGAAGGGTAATATTCAGGTGGGAACTGTTCTCACATATTATATGAGAACTTTTTTATGGGACCCAATTTTAGGCCCATGTGGGGATGGGACCGGGCGAGATGGAAAGATCTAAGGGAGACCACCTAAAGCATCAACTTTGACCTCAAACCCATACCCCTAATCCCTTCATCCTGTAGCCCACAAGTTTAATGGCTTCATATTGAAAAAAATATGCAACCCTCGATCCAACGGTTTAGTCCATTCGGATGTGTGCCAATCCTTGGGATTAGTGACTATCAAAGGATTTCCTATTGTTTGCTAGGTTTGGATGGGTTGCTAGTTGGGCCCCATGAAAAAGTTCTCATATACTAGGTGAGAACTAGTTCTCACTTGAATATTTTTCTTAAAAAAATAAACAAAAACTATAGCCATTGAAATTTAATATGAGTAATGTGACAAGTAATTGATGATTTGCAAAAACTTTCTACTATATTCTGTTGTCTGGTGTGCAAGGTTGTATAAGAAAAGGACAATTCATGAATGAGAATTAAAAGGTAGGCGGTCAAAATGGACTGCTGACTTTAATTATTGTTTAATTAAAGAAATGGACTGCTGACTTTAATTATTGTTTAATTAAAGGGCTTGGAGGCTCTAAATGCATGTTTGGGAGGTCTAATTTTTTCCTCTTTTTCTCTATTTCTCTAAAATGGATAGATGTTTGAAAAAATAAAGTGTTTGGCACCACCTTTCAGCCTCTACATATTTGAGAGAAGTAGAGGCAATGGCTCTACTTTCCACAGCTTCCTTGATGAGGTGGTTGAGAAATAGAGGGAAAAAAGAAGAGCGGAGCTACAATGTTTATGCATAATCACGCCCAGTCCCATTTTTTCAATTTTTCTCCAAATCTGAGAGTCCCAATCAAGATCCAAACCGTTGAAAATGTTCACAAGGTCAAACATGGCCATGTATCCAAATTTCAGCCGTTGAATCAGCACCAATCTCGAGATACGTACCACAAGCAGTGAGCCATTGGATATAATTTTTTATGATTTGTGGGCCCCAAACACAAGATCAAACAGTTGGATAAGTTTAGGAGGCTGAAAATGGCTCCATAATCAATTTTGATCACATAATACCTTGTGAATCTCAAGATATGTTCAAAGCAAAAATAACCATTAATGTATTATGCTCAAAATTGCATTTGTCCATGAGCAGTAAACTGTTTCAATTTCTTTTATTATTTAGAGGCGTGTAAAATAAGATCTAAACCGTTAGTAATGTTCATAATATTAAACATGATCATGAGACCAAATTTCACCCGTCGGATCATCACGAATCTCTAGATATGTGCAAAAAAGTGAGCCATTAGGTATAATTTTATGAATTATGTGGGCCCCAATCACAAGATCCAAACCGTGAGATCTATTTGGAAGGTTGAGCATGTCCTTATGGTCAATTTTCATGAGCTAATACCTTGTGAATCTCAAGAAATAGGTAGAAAAACCGTCAACCAATGATATAAAAATGTCTATTTAGCATAGACCATTGCATTACCAAACAACTCTTTTTTATTTTAGCCTCTTTTTTCTATGGCTCTTTTTTATATGGGTCTATATTGAATAGTCTTTAAGAAATAGACTAGTGGTTCCAAACATGGCCTAAGGCTGCTGGCACAACTAGGCAGAGTACTTTTAGGTTGAGAGATAAACTAAGGTTCACAAGCCCCATCAGAACTCAAATGTGTAATACAAGACATTTCTTGCCAATTTGATTTGAAGTGATAAACGGCCGTTTTGTTTCTTATTAAGAGATAAATTTTATTGTAGAGAGAGAAAAAAAGAACACCACGAAAAGCCAGTTCTCTAATCCTAGTAGATAGACAATCAAACCATAACCTATAATTAGAATACTTAACCCATTGGGGAAGACAATGAGTTCTGATTGAAGAGGTGGGGATAAATGAAAAGAAATGGGCAAATATAGGAACTCTGACAACATGATATCCATGAGATCTAGGGTTTGCTCAGTTGGGTGGTAACCTGTCTCCCACCCTGATGATCAGGGATATACCCTGGTCTCTCCTATTCCTCATATGTGCAAGTCCTCTCTCCCCGTATATGCGAGTTTCACTTCCCGTGTGTGGGTGGTTCTCTTTCTTTGTATGTGCGGGTTCTCTCCTCGCGTATGTGAGTTTCTTGGTTCCCAACTCTCTTAGTTGAGATAGCAAGCAAAAAAAATGATGTCCACAACTATGAAGTATGGATCAATTGCTTCTATAGCAATAGAGAAGATCAAAACCTTTGTATAACCTTGATCCACTGCCACAAATCTTCTTTTATGTAAACTCATTATTCAAATTCTCAACTCAAACTCAGATTTAACAGCCAGCTTGGGAAGTTATCAAACCCAGACCTTGCCCCCAATACAGTCCCTTTCCTTTTTAGCTATACAATGAACAAAAGAGTTGTAAGACATAGGGATGAAGCCACTTTTAGCGCAAAGATGATTGCATGCAGTTCTACATCATTTTTTGTTGCCAAGAGGTAAGTTGTATTGAGGTTAACTTTCATCATTGTTCCCGAGCAATCATAATTGTGGTCGAGTTTTTGCTCTCGTCCCATCTGTACCATCACAAGGTTATAGAATTGTTACTTAATTTCAACGGACAACCTGCAACCACTTTTAAAAGCAGTGTGCGCCCTGACGTTTCCAAATGCACGAACCGGAAGAAAACAGTGTTCTCCGGGTATAGTATTTGATAAGACGACATTATTGAGAGTCGGGTTTTAGAAAACCCTTACATTTCATTTCACCTATGCATTTTATTAGAGTATATTGGAACCCACAAAGACCCATGTGCCTCAACGGAAATTTCGTCTGTCCAACAAAACATTCACCTCCTCTGTCTAAAGGGCTTTGACTTTATCCGACATCAGTGAAAGATGCATCATCATATGAATCTGCCTTAGTATGGATTGGGCTAAAAACTCAAATCTAATTTGGCTCAAGCCCACTCCATTATTAATCAGGCTTTATATATATATATATAGAGAGAGAGAGAGAGAGAGAGAGGAGAGAGAGAGAGAGAGAGAGATGGAAGAAGCATCACTTGTGTTGTTGCCTTTAGCAGGAGCTGGCCACCTGGTATCGGCAGTAGAGCTAGCCAAACGCCTCCTTGAGAAGCAACAATGCTTCTCCGTCACCGTGCTCCTCATGAATCCCCGCATACCCTCTATGAAATCCGCCATCGCCTCCTCCAGCACCTCATATGTTCAATCCACTGCTGCCTCCAACCCCAGAATCCATTTCATCGATCTCCCACTCATAGACTTCCCATATGAAAACTGTAATAATCCATCAACCTTCATCTTCCACTACATAGACAACCAGAAGCCCCATGTCAAAGAAGCCATCAAAAGAACATCATCATCATCTTCTTCTTCACCTCCTACCCGCACCGCTGCCTTCATCATAGACTTCTTTTCGGCAACCATGATCGATGTGGGCAAAGAGCTCGGCATCCCCACGTACATCTACTTCCCAACCGGCGCTGCCTGCTTGGGGCTCATGCTCTATCTCCCAACATTAGATGTCAAAGTTCCTTGTGAGTTAAAGGACCACCAGGGAGAGGTTGAAGTCCCCGGCATGTTGCCTTTGCCGCCGCTGGTGTTGCCAGATCTAATCATGGACAAGAAGAATGAGAGGTATTCACTATTC
Source organism: Persea americana (assembly GCA_029852735.1). Taxonomy (NCBI): domain Eukaryota; kingdom Viridiplantae; phylum Streptophyta; class Magnoliopsida; order Laurales; family Lauraceae; genus Persea; species Persea americana. The sequence goes on from CM056810.1 coordinate 80,140,628, forward strand.
GTTTCCCATGGACGGAGGTTTCGTGAGGTCGATGGCTTGATTGTGAACACGTTTGGGGAGTTGGAGCCGACGGCACTCAAATCGGTAATATAACTAGCCTGGTCCTTAGTCTACTAATTCTTGTTTTGTTTTTTTAATGAATGATCTCATGTGTAGTATCAGTCCCATTGAGGGGCACTTGCCCCAAATTTATTTTATTGGTAATAGATATTTTCACTAAAAGAAGAGTGGAATATAAAGAGAGAAACCAAAGAATAAAGATTACATGAGGAAAAAAAAAAAGAGAAGGAAACACAAACTCAACTCCTTGTCTGGCTAAAGAATCAGCAACGTTGTTGGACAACCTAAACTTAGGATAGAAGACAACAATCATAATGTCCCAAAAAACCGAATCTCCCCGACTAATTCCGATCACTTTCAGGATTTAGATGCAGTAAAATTACTTCTCAACAAAGTTAGCTATCAGCTCCTAGTAGCCTGAGATCATTTCTCTTCACAGAGAAACATATGGGGTCCATGAATTAATTAGAAATTGGCCCACAAAACTTATTTCCGTTTCCTACTTTCAAATAAAATAAGCTTTAGTCAATCTGCTTTAGTAATGATATGACTGCGCCTTTAGGTGGTAGGCCCATGATGATATCATGGGTATACAACTAATCTGATTTTTAATATTAGGAATTCAGAACCCAATTTGTCAAGCAGCCCAACTGTTCAGGTATTGGTGTTATGGACTTATTTGATTTTTTTTTTCTTTACTTGAAGATATTTGGTGTGTCCCTAACCAATTAAGATGCAACCGGCTGAGACTATTATAAATTGATTTGAGTGAAACCCATCATCCAAGAGAGGGAGAGGGAGAGGGAGAAGGGATGGGCGGTGGAGGGCAGAGAGAGGGAGGAAGTGTAGAGTAAAGTTGAGAGAAGATAATTTTAAAAAAAGGAAGTGTGTAGAGAGTAATTTTGGTAATCTGTAATGGGATAGAGAGAACAGTGTGTAGAGAGAAAAAATATGGTGCATTTAGCATCTCTCTTAGTCTTATCCCATGACGGGTTCTCCATATTTATAATCCTAAACTTGACCCAATCAGAACGAACACTAACTTGCATCAACACGATCGAAGTAGAGTAGTGTAATGACCATTTATTGAACTGACCGTTTAATGCAACCGCTATTCATGCTTGTTATCATCATCAAATGTAAATCAAATGATGCATATATCTTACACATGAACATTACAGATTGCTAATGGTGAATGTATGCCCGACCATCATCCCACTCTACCAGTCTACCCAGTGGGACCTTTGCTTGCACTCGACAACAAATCGCAGGACCCTGAGACTAGCCAATTGATGGAATGGCTCGACAAACAGCCCCACTCATCCGTGATCTTCTTGTGCTTTGGAAACTGGGGCTCCTTCTCGGTCCCACAATTGAAGGAAATGGCCCTTGGTCTTGAGCGTAGTGGGCATCGTTTTCTATGGTCCTTGCGATGCCGTTCATCAACCGACCTAGATCTCAAGGAGATCCTACCAGATGGGTTTTTGGACCGTACCAAAGGCCAGGGATTGGTGTTCCAATCTTGGGCCCCACAGGTGGCCATCCTTGGACACGTGGCTGTTGGTGGATTCGTTTCGCATTGTGGGTGGAATTCGACCCTAGAGAGCATATGGTTTGGTGTGCCTATACTGGCTTGGCCCTTGTACGCGGAGCAAAAGCTCAATGCATTTCAGCTGGTGAAGGATTACGGTTTGGCTGTGGGATTGAGTATGGATTACGAGAAAGATGGGTGGGTTAGTGCTGAGGAGGTGGAGAAGGGAGTGAGGTCTTTGATGGGAGAGTCTGACGAAGGGCAGAAGGTGAGAAAGAGAGCTAAAGATATGGCAGAGGCAAGTAAGAAAGCAGTGGCACAAGGAGGTTCTTCTTTCTCTACATTGGAACTACTAGCAAAGAAGTTCATGCTCTGAAATATCTATCAATATTTTAGTGATTTATCTTCTCTTCATCCATTGATCAACAAAATCCCAACCATCCATCTACATTCACTTTGACATTAATCAGAACTTGAGTTTATTGGATGATCTTAAACATTGGGTTCAATGCACAAATGTGAAACGTTCCATTTGTTATAACTAAGGCAAGTATAGTCTCCAGCCGCATGGAACATTTGGAATTTCAAGTAATTAAGTCGCCACTTCGGAGCCCATGTACCCCTTGGGACCACTAGGCTGTTGGATCCATTGATTTGTCTTCTGTTTTTTAGATATTATTGTTGTAATTACTATTATCTATTTAACTATGGTACTAGTGCTCCAAAATCCATATGTTGGCTACTGATTGAAGATTTTGGTAAGCATCACTAATTCACTATCCCTAGATAAGTTGCAACAGGTTAATGTGGATTATGGAAACAAGGCAACATGGGTTCAAGTGAAGCACAACAAATGATACATTCTCTGTTGTGAATTCGTTTCCTCTTGTAACGAGTTGGGTTAGTGGTGATGATTTTCCTAGCATTCATGCAATGGGGTGTTTGCTAGGGTTGTTACTCTGTGGAATTGTGCAGCAGGATGCCATGGGGATGGTTGTGGCATGTACGTCACTCTTTTGGGACGATGCAAAGAAACTATAAGCTATACAACTTCTTATTGGTTCATGAAACTTGTATCTCAAAGGCATTGATTTTGAGATCTTATCACAGGTGAGAGTGTCATTTTATTTTCTTTGTTCTCCTTCTAAAATATGGGGATGTCTAATGAGATTGAACTATGTGATGAAATCATGGTGAGCCCCATCGGTCTTGTGATGGAATCCATGTTTGCTTCACTATAATTATAAAGATGAAAATAAGGCAGATCTCACTCAACAAATGATGATATCACCTGCGACCCCACCACATTAAAATCGAACCAAATATGACTAAAATGGTTGAGTTTTGCCATACTACAGTAAAATTATGTTGTAACAAAGTTGGTTTCAATTTAACAATTAAAGATCTAAAACAAAACTCAGGGACCTATGCCTAATTAATTTCGAACTGATGGTATTGCTCAAATGAATCAGAATTTACCTCATCCTGCAAACAAGGATAGAGCCAGGAAGTTGTATTTGAGAGGGTCGACATGTCGTAATCATTATCATCATCAAAGCCTTGTTTCAATTATGTTAGATTCGCCATCCGGATCTATTATCGGACATCTCATAAAATAGATAAAGAAACTATCCCGTGGAGGATCCCCATCTTATTAGAGGGCAAACAATGCAGATGGACTTTCAAAATAATTGGCCTTGGCTCCACCCCTGCCCTCTTATTTCATGATTGATGGCCCCTTCCATCTTAAATCTAAACCATAAGTTGGAATCTTATCTTATAAAATGTAGGTAACTCTACTCATTAGGATCGTAGTTAGTGGTAAGCACAATTGGACTCGTCATGATTCATGTCTCCGCTAGATGTGAGTTTTGGGCATCCAACATTCCATAGTCTTAACATTTCAATATAATGGTTTGGATTTAAGAAATAAAATGTCATTGATGACCACCATACTGGCTTGGTTGCCTCCTAAGGCTCTAACCACCCTTGAAAATGTTTACAATGTCTAACAAAGCCATGTTCAGATTATGTTAATTAATAGATGAAAAGCGACTATAACTAGACAGATAGATTACATCATGAGCTTGTTTGATAGTAGTTCCAATGCAGTGAAAGAAGAATCTCCTTCTTCTACTGCTTTCTTACTTGTCTCTGCCATCTTTTCAACTCTCTTTCTCATGACCTTCTGCCCTTCCTTAGTCTTTCCCATTAAATGCCTCACTCCCCTCTCTGTCTCTTCGGCATTCACCCAATCATTGTCCTTATAATCCACACAACTCCACTGGCAAACCATAATCCCGAACCAGCTGAAGTGCATTATAATCCACACAACTCCACTGGCAAACCATAATCCCGAACCAGCTGAAGTGCATTGTGCCTTTGCTCAGCATATAGAGGCCAAGCCAATACGGGCACACCAAACCATACGCTCTTAAGGATCGAGTTCCACCCACAATGTGAAACGAATCCACCAATAGCCACGTGTCCAAGGATGGCCGCTTGTGGGACCCAAGATTGCAACACCAATCCCCAGGCTTGGGTTCGAGCTAGAAACCTATCTGGTAGGATCTTCTCAAGATCTGTGTCGACCGATGAACGACATCGCATGGACCATAGGAAAGGGTGCCCGCTGCGTCCTAGTGCAAGTGCCATTTCCTTGAGCTGTTGTACTGAAAAGGCACCCATCCTTCAAAAGCACAAGAAGACCACAGATGAACGGGCCGTTGGTCGAGCCATTCCATCAATTGGCTCGTCTTTGGTTTTTGAGATTCCCGACTCAGAGAGAGCATAGGTCCCACTGGATAAACTGCTGGAGTGGAATGATGGTCCAGAAGACATTGGCCGTCAACAATCTGTTAATGATTAAGAGTAAATCTTACCTCATTAATTATATAGGGTACTATATTGAGAGTAGTGATGGAAATGGTGTCAGACGTAAGTGATCCCCATGACCACATGTCTAACAGTTGTAGGGCCTCACTCCAAGTCAACTCATAAGCTTTCCCCCTTTAGTTTTGATTTAATTAAATTTTTCTTAGATTCTTTTTTGGAAAAGGCCAATCAATCAAGATTTTTGGTTGACTAATCATTGAGGAAACTAAGGAAACTTATTGCTAATTGATTTCTTTAATGGGTAAAAAATCTCTCTTCGTTATTTTATAAATAGGGTTTTCTGGTCCTCTCTCTTAACGCATGTCATTATGCAAATTACCCATTAACTCTCACGCATCTTGGAGTGAGTGGAGATAAGAGAAAACACAAAAGCTGTTGATTTCTCAGCAGAAGAATGCTTTAAATCAATCCATACTGCTCATCATCAAGATCATGGCTTAAGGTACGCTTTTAGTCTTTTAGATTATCCAATGTTAATGCATAGATCAAGATCCATAGGCTTGATTTGTATCACAAACCATATTAGATCTTACAACGGTATTAGAGCCATAAGTTCCGATTTATGCATTCAACAATCTCTAAGGGGGTGTTTGGAAATGAGATATTTTAAGAGATTTTGCTATATTATCTACTAGTTCAGATTGTAATCTTTTAATCTAAAATGGGTCACACTATTTGATAGCTCTCCTAGTGTCAATATGACTACCAACATCAAATTAGCCACACAATGATTTCTCATAAAAAATCTAGATAGGGTCATTTGTGATGATTACCATAAGATGTATTATAGTATAGTTACCAACGTTTGGTGGACCCACCTTAATTAAAAAACATTGCTTGGATCTCATGATTTAAATTTAATCTTATATATATTTTTTGCAATAGATGGGTCCTACCATGATTATTAACACCTATGATTACTAATTAGTGGGTCCTATGTTGGTTTAATTGATTATATTCTCTCCATTTCTTATTTGGTACATCATCTTGAGAGTTTTTTTTATAAATTGTCGAATACTTCAAAGGTATATTAAAATATGTAAAGATTGTCAAACACCATAAGTGACACAATATAATAATATGACACTATTTTATTATATGATAATGAAATTTTACAATATTTAAACTTATTGATATTATATTATGAACTTATCCAAACACCCCCTAAGTTGGAAGATAATCTTTTGTTATGATTCTAATTAAAAGGGGATCTTCGATCATGTATAATCGATCACCTTTTTTTTTATTATTATTATGGTCGCCCAATCGAGTTTGCTTTATGTGTCTTTGATTCAATTAATATTTGCATATTTTTTTAGTTTTATGCATATCCCGTTCTGTTGGAATCATAAACTGATGGGCTTGATCAGAACACAATGGTCATTGGATCACGTTATGGATCAAAGAATATGAGTGCACACATATCTATATGATTCTCTAGATTAGTAATTTTTTTTTCTTTTCTTCTGAGCATGACTTCTATTGCAAGTTTTCAACAATGTGTAAAAAGTAGGGGTGTACATGGATCGGATTGGTTCGGATTAGGCCAAATCCGTCACCAATCCGTTACTGTTGAAATCCAATCCGATCCGATCCGTGGACGAGCGGATCGGATCGGATTAATCCGTTCAATCCGTTACTGTACAATACATGTAAAAAAGAAAAAACCCAATGAAAAAATTCAGATTCTTCCTCTACTCTCAACCATTCTAAGACTCATACTCCAACAATGCAATGAATAAAATAAGAAATTGAGAGATACTATAAGCAAGATAGATGGATGCATATGTAATCAAAATGTTTCACAATGTACATAATACTCACATGTACATAATACCCCATATGAGATTGGTGGCCATATTCTTTTGAAATGATCTGGAAGAGATAGAAATGTTCAAGTGGGAAAATGAAGGAATGAGGGAGACAGAAAGATAAGAAAATGCAAGTGTAAGCATGTGGAAGAGCAGAACACTAGTTAAGAGACTTTCAAAGGGTGGTGGTGACCTTTTGTCACTAAGCTAACCAGAATAAGCAAAATAATTGAACGTTGAAAGTAACCTGATGGGTTTTGGAATCCTCTTGGATCATTCCTAAAATATCATCAGTGTGTCCACAGCCAAAATTCAAATTGCAAAAAAAATTATTATCACTTAAATACACTGTGACATATATTCTAAATTTTTTTCCTTATTTTGAATTTAGACACCTAATTTTTATTTAAACCCCTTATATATTTTTTATTTATATTTAATGACAACGGATCGGATCGGATTGAATCCACGGATTGAGAGTGAAATCCGCCACCGATCCGTTGCTAACGGATTGCACAATATCCAATCCGTCACCAATCCGTTGGCCTTCGGATCGGATTGAAATCCGCGGATCGGATCGGATCGGATCGGATCGGATTGACGGATTGACGGATTTTTTGTGCACCCCTAGTAAAAAGGGCCTCATGGTTCTTGGCGTTGTTACCGGGATTCATCTGATCGTTTCTGATAAGAGGGTCGCCTAAGAAGTAGATTACCGTACTGGGGACCGGTTGGGCCAGCAAGTCAAAGTCATGGGATTGGTTCGTTCTCCAGAAGACGTAATGAAACACTCGTCCCATCCACTACGTAGTGATGCCTCTACCTGATCTGAAGTTGTGGGACGAACTCAATTGAAAGACTTGTTCAAAAGTCCAATTATGTATCTTCGGTCGTTTGTCCAAAGATAAGTGCATTGCGGTCTACCTGTTCATTAAGTGGTTCCACAGGTTTAGTAAGTCTGCTAGTTGGCTGAACACTATGCTTTATTTAAAAGCGTGCTCGGTCAGCTTAATGCGTGCTTATGCGGGTTCTTGGGTCGTGACTGACCCAACCTCCCATCCTGTGTCCTTGAATAGGTTTGGTCTACCGAGATGCATCCCTGCATTGCATCGGCGAGTGATTAGGGAGAAGTCTGAAAGAGCGGATTTGCTCGTTCGCTTCTATCTCTCATTGTTCTCGATTTCCCGTCTAATACTCGTGGTAAAACGCGAGTCTTATCGGTTCGAGTCAATTTGTGCTAGAGCTTTCAGTCCATCGGACAATGTTGTTTTCTCTTTTAGGAAACACGTTGTTCCTCTGGTTTCTCGGTATGTCCCCCGTCTGTTTGAGACGCCGATGCGTCTTGGCTTTCGGTGGATTCCCCTTTGTTCGTCCTCTCCTACTAGTGGTAGAAAATCAGTTTCGGGTAATTTAAATGGATCGATTCTTTACGAACCCATTGAAAATTTAGGTCATGACAATAAATCCAGTTCACTAATTGTGAAACGTAAAGGCGCACAGAGTCATATCTATAACAAGGTTAGCAAGGGTGTTCTCCTAATGTGACTCTAATTAGTCCATGTCTTTCCTTTCCTTATGGCGAAGCAAAAAGGGAGAGGTTTCTCTATCCACTAAAGCAACAAGCTGGCTAGCGTAGGCTTTCGCTTTCGTAAAAAGGGCAAGTCAGGACTTACAGCTGGGAAGAAATACAAGTCAGTGTCCCTCCCTTGAGTCGCCTTAGGAAGAGACTAGTAAGAGTAGTATGTGATGCCTCCTTAGAGTGACCTTTGGACTAAAGTCGATAAACAAGCAATGTTGTGTCTATTAAGCCTCTCCTTCTTTAGTCATTAGGGCGAGTGATTCCCGGGTAGCAAGCCCGAGCGTAATTAGCTGCAAGAGCTACTTGACTAGCTGCTTTAGTTGCCTGAGCTGATAGAGTTGTCATGCCTACTTGTCCAAAGGAGCCTTAAAGGCGCAAGTGTGCCTCACGGACACTTATCTTGATGTGTTAGTCAAACCTAATATTATGCCTTGTTCAATTTTCCAATTGAGGATTATACAATTCAAATTGGGCCAAGTTGGAATGGTTTTGGCAAGACCTGTTCGGCATTACCCGTTGATCTTTCTTCAAGTCACCTAATTTACTGTAGAACAATCATCCAAAGAAAACCTCAATATGCACCCATTTAGGCCCGAGCCCATGTGTGGTATATAAGGGAACAAATCTTGCTGTTTATGTAACGGCCCAATTCCAAATACTGAGGTTACCGCCAAGGTACCCGAATTTGGCGTGCCACTTCCCGGAAAATCCAAGAACTTCCAAGATCATAGTCCGCAGTGAGGTTAAAATTTAAAATTTCTTAAACAATATAATGATCAACTGTTAAATTGCGGAAGCATAAGAAATGATAGCGAAAGCAATATGTTAATAGCGGAAGCATAAGGTATCATATAAAATGAATCAAGTGTAGCAGGGCTGAAGTCCAACCTAAATCTAATAATATGGTTATCAAAAGTTTATACAAAACAGACTATCTCCCTGCTCACAACAATAAACTCTCAAAAGCTCAAAATAAATGTGCACTCAGACACCCGGCGTAGGCTCTCCATCCTCTGGCTCGACCACCTGGTCAGCCAGCCTCCAACCGTAATCGCCAACTACAGGCGCCTCATAGATCGCGTCACCCTTGGGGTCTAGGTCGAAACCTAAGCACCAAAGATGGGTCTGGCAAGGCACCATATACAGATAACACATGATGTATGCATCGAGAGAGAATAAAGACGATCATATAATCATAAGAGTAACAAAGATACATACGCTAGGTAGTTGAGCATAATAAACAATTAGAATGAAGATAATTAAGTCATCTAGTCTAACAGATAACAATATGGCATATTCACACAAGCTGGATCTCGTGGGATATTATGCCGTGACCCTCCCATACTGTAAACAGTCGCGGCGGGGAAAAGTAAGATAACCATGCAAGGGATAACAAGCTCTGCTAATAACAATATATAATAACACCGAACACCCATTTATCGCACCGATCACACCCCTTTATCACAATAGACCAAAATTGGTATCACACCATCCATCTAGTCATAGCTCATCATGATAGCTCTATTCATAACCAATATAGCTCCTACCGATGATCAGTCAAAAGGTTGAGCTTAGATCAACTGAATGAATGTTTAGTGCCAACCCAATAAAACAAATACAGGTCTGTGTCTGTCTAGGCTTGCCTTGAGCGAGCAATGTCCTAACCAAGTCTCTAAGAGGTCCAAGTCCAATACCATGGAGCACAGTCCAAGTCCATGTCCAAGTCCAAGTTCAATGATCATTGGATCCATACCGAGGCCCACAAGCCATTGTAGACACCTTATTTGGCTCCCTATGATAGCCTTAAATACCTATCATATTTAGCGGTGCCCCATTTCACCCATAATTGAATGATTAATGGCATAATTAAGATTAATTAATGACAATGAAGATGCTTGTTGATAATTTCAGACTTAATTCAACGATTTCTAGAGATTCGTGAGAGAAAAGCCAAACCGCATCGAGATCTCGAGTCCAACCCACTGCTCACACAAGGAGCAAACCGCGACACTATTCAAACCTTTTTCGGACCACTTAGGACATGCTTAGGCCAGTTCCTATGAAGATTACGCTTAGTTTTCCTAAGTGTCACCCGATTAGCCCAAGTTAGGAAACTGGATCCATTGGTCCAGAGGTCCCCCTTTTTTTCCATCCCCTAATCATCAGGACATTAGGACCTTTGGATTCCTCACTTCGAGAGCTTTCTGATGATATATAGAACGTCCAAATCTGATAAGCATGTCAAAAGTTATGAGTTTTCGAAGTCTGCATTAGAAAAAAATGACGAAACTCCATCTAGGCACCACTCATGTGGCGCCCACCCTATGGAAATCCATCTAGGCCCCCCATGTTGGGCGCCCACATAGCCCAGACCACCTAGGCACCCCATGGTGGGCGCCCACCCTCCAAATTCCACTAGTTGGCCTAAAAATAGACCTGAACCACTCAACGTAGGGACCGAACTCCGAAAATGAAACGACTTCACCTGGGCACCACCCATGTGGCTCCTACCCTACTGAGTTCCACATAGGCACCAACCCTATGGTGCCCACACTTCCCAGAGTCACGTAGGCACCACCTCATGGGCGCCCACCTCCAAATTTACTTGTTCGGTTTGAGATTAGTTCGGGACCACTCATACATAGGGACCAAGCACCAAAGACGAACCGAATCACTTAGGCACTACCCATGTGGCGCCCAGTCAGTTAAAGGCTAGTGTAGGTCCCCCCAGTTGAAGATCTATCCGTTCAACCTCAACTCCAAACGGGACCAAGTTCCAAAGCCAAGGACCCATCAAGGCGCCACCTTGTGGGCACCTACATTTCACAGGACCATTTGGGCGCCACCCTATGGGTGCCCAAGCTGTGCAGACAATGTGGGTGCCACCCCATAGGTGTTCATCCTCTCTCAAACCTTAATTCGCCCTAATGCATGAGACCTTCTAGAAGCACAAAATAATGAAGCCCTAGCCCTTCAAAACTTGTCCCAAACCTCGATATAATCCCTCTTAACCCCATTTGCAAAGGAGGCTACCCTAAAAAGAGAGAAAAAGAGAGAATAAGAAAAAGAAGAAAGGTGGCCACCATTAGAGAGAGAAGTTCAGATCTAGAGAAAAAGAAGAGGAAATAGAAGAGGAGGCCTCCATGTCTTCAATTGAAGCTATGGGTCTTCGCGAAAGCTTCGTTCTGGGAATTTGAGGAACGTGTCATATACTGGTATTTCTAGATCTCTCCTTTCTTTTATTGCATTTCATTGCCATTTGAGCATCGTAGATCTACATTAGCTTGTGATAAAAATGGTGTTAGTGCATTATCATATTAGTAACATGCTTAGGTTCTTTCTAATATAGTAGATTTGCTTTGATTTCGTAGTTCTAATTTCATAGCTAGGTTAGATCTCGCATTAGCATCATCATCATCATCATTTATATCAAAGAGGTCACGAAAAGCCCTTGGCAGAAAGGCTGGGCGCCACCCACTGGGCGCCTACCCTCTCCCGATCCACCTGGGTGCCAACCCCTGGGCGCCTGCCCTTCTGAGACAGGGTCCAAGTTCTAGATATCCGCCCGTTGCATCGTTTGCTTATAGGTTCGTTAGTTGCATCATTAGTAGTTCGAATTAAGACATTCGCATCAGTCACTGAATATCGGAAATTGTGTTGAAAATACTAAGACTTTTGTGCATTCATTGTGATCCGTTGAAAACCCTAACTGAGCAAGGTAGGCACCACAGGTGTGGCGCCCAAGTGGATTTCTCCACCTTCGTGCACAACTTCCAATCTCCCGCATTTAGTTCAATTAGAAACTGCATGATAATGATATATTTGGTTGTTTGATCTGTTCTGGACTTCGAATTATCATTTTGTCACCCTTCACATCACATCATTTGAATCATAAGGTCATAGAAAAACTCAAAAAAATCATAAAACATGAAAAATCATTTCTTCTCTTTCCTTACTCTCTAAGTTAAGAGGAGAAACCAAAAACAAAATAAAAGATATCCAGAAAAACCCAAAAAGAATAGTTAGATAGTCTAGGTTATTGAATCTCGCGCCTAAGTAGGATAAACCCTAAGATTAATTAAAACATCATAGCTAATTAACTTAAGAACCATCAAATCATTAAGAGCCCTAAAACCTTAAGAACCTAATTAATTCGGATTAAAAGTAACTAAGAACATAAAACCTAAAATCCTAAACACAACCACCTGGGCGCCCGTCCTTACAAGGCCACCTGGGCACCACCCCCTGAGTGCCTATCCTGCCGCATCCACTTGGGCACCACCCTCTGGGCGCCTATCCTACTCAATCACTAGGAAACCCCACTTGAAATTAAACACGAATTCATTCCTAATCAACACACCAGAATTCTATTGAATTTAAAACAACTGAAGCCAGAAGTCCGACTTCGAATTAACTTAAAGATCATTGAACCAACTCAAAACTCAAAAAACCATCCACCTGGGCGCCACCCCCTAGGCGCCTATCCTACCACATCCACCTGGGAACCACCCTTTGGGCGCCTATCCTCCCCAATCACAAAGAGGCCAAATTAATTAAAACCTAATTTAATCCTAACAACACAGTAAAACACTTTTAATTTAAAATACATCAAACCATAAAAGCTCAACCCCAAAATCAACCTAAAAATGTGCGACCAACTCGAACTACAAGACAACAACCTGGGCACCACCCCTTGGGCGCCCAGCCTACTCATTCTTAGGAAACCACCAATTAACAATTTAACCTAATTAATATTCAAACCAACCCCAATTAACACATTAAAACACTTTAACATCAACAGACTTGAAATCTTAACTAATTCGGACTAAAATCCACCTAAGAACATAAGACCAATTCGAACCACAAAAACATCCATCTAGGTGCCACCCCCTTGGTGCCTATCCTGCTACATCCACCTGGGCACCACACCCTGGCGCCCAGCCTACCCATTTTCATAAAAACCTCAACCAACAACTTAACATAATTAATCAACATTCAAACCAATCACAATCAACATATTGAAAAACTTTTAACTTAAAACACTTGAAACTTTAATCGATTCAGGCTTAGCACTTAAAGCCCTTACGAACCGACGAACAACCACTTAGGCACACCCCTGTGGCGCCTAGCATACACTTTGACCCCGATTCACCACCTCAACTAAAAACAAATAATTAAGCACCTTATCACTTAAATTAATTAAGAGCAGAACCTAGAATAATCCTTGGACCCAAAGACCAATAATCAAGTCCCATCTGGAATGCTCAAAAATCATAAGCCATCCACCTGGGCACCACCCCCTTGGTGCCTATCCTTCCACTCACACTAAAACGCGAATTCTTGATTTTGATTCAAGATTAGGATCCAATCACTTTAGCATTTGAACATTAGAGACTTGAAACAATCTGGAATATTAAAATTCACCCATCGAAGCCCATTGGAAATTGAAATATAAGCGAATTATCCTGGAAATCACAAAAAACCACAAACTGCCAGGATAGGCACCACCCCTTGGGCGCCTACCCTACCTTGCAACCCCGAATTGTGATTTTCAATTACGTTTCAAATTCTGATTTAAAATTGACTTTAATAGAATACCACAGAACCTTAAAAATTCTCAGACCAAAACATAGTCCTCAAAACCCCCGAAATTTCAAAAATAACGTCGATACCAATGCCTCTAGCCAAACTACCGAGAAACAGCCACTTGGGCGCCACTGCGCCCAAGTGACTAAAGTGACCTAGGCGCCACCCCCTGGGCGCCCAATGTAAGACCCCGACCCCTAATTTTTGCAATTAGTGTATTTTTAGCTGTGGTTTAGTTCTTCAAGTGAGATTTGAGCCTAATTGACCTAGATTGTGGTTTAGAATGTTTTTCCTTTAGCTTTGGGGAATTGTGAGAGCTGTTGGACCCAGTCTGACAGCCCGAGGGTGCCTTGGGCTGTACGTGTCAACGTGAGGGAATTGTTCTCGATTTTTGAAATTTTTCAGTTTTTGCTTCTTTTGATAGGTCAAATTAGCCCCAACAACTTTTGTGTTTAGACTAACCCCATTCGAAACTCAAAAAATCAGTTTTTCAGCCCGAGGGGCAAAACAGTCTTTTTACATTTAAATCTAAGCTCAAATTTCGAAATCTCAGAACCATGTCAAAAATATACTTTTTCAAAACTAGATTTTTCGACGAGCATTTTTCTCTTCTTCGTCGACTTCATACGGGACCCACAAAAGGGAGTTTTAAAGCCCTAAAGTTTTATGACCAAATGGGACCCACAACTCAGCCCTTTTATAAACCCAAACCCACGTTGAATTCTTCACTTCTTCTTCTTCACTCATCATTTCGTTGCTGCAACTGAACTAGAGAAGTCTTCTCTCTTCTTCTCAACTTCTTTCTTCTGCATGCTAAGGAGATCAACCTCAAATTTGGAAACAAATTATACCATTATTCTCTCCAACCTCCAAGCTTTCCATTGATATTCTTTCTAAAAGATTTCAGCTGGGTTTTCTCTCTTCTTCAAACTCTTCTTCTTGTCTAAAGCTTCTCAAGGTTAGCAATGGATATCTCTTCCCAAATCTTAGTTTTATTGGATCAATAGAAGCCTCTTTTTATACATGCACGGACTCCCTTGTGGAACTCCATTGTTTTTCCAAGTTTTATGGATTTTTGAAATGGGTTCTCCATGGGTTTTGGTGTAGGATTTCAGCTGGCTGTGTAGGAGTTTTTGGACTGTTTTGAGACCCATTTCAGCTAGAGGCAAGTGATTAATTTAGGTTTATTGTTCATGCATGCAATGTTTTATGGATTTCTAACTTAATTTCTTGATTTCAATCTTTATTACTTAATCTTGTTTTGTTTTGGAGTTTAGCTTACTAAACATATGTTTTAATGCTCATACTTTGTGACTTATTTTATTGAATTCAAATATGAGATTGCCTTTTGTAAAAATTGACAATTATGAATGATTGTTAGAAGTGAATCTTGAAATTATATAAGGCATCGGTTGATGAATTTTAGATATTGATGTGAATGAGTGGTTGATGAAATTTGGAGGAGCATGTAGGCTCATTTTCGTGTAGGAAAGGAAGGGTTATAAGGAGAAGTGATGGTGGAAAGAAAGGATTGAAAATAGCTTCAGAAATGCATTCCCGTAGATGGGCCTTAGCATATGCTTGAAAAGTTTGATTGGAAAACCTTAGGGTTGATGTGAAAGGCATTGGGTTGCAATAATGTGGATTTGTAAAGGCTTTGACTTGAAAAAGATGTGTCCAAGGTTTTACTTAAAAACCCCATTTTTGGGAATCATCTCGTGAATCGTGTTTTCATTACATCATGTCGAGACTACTAATTCTTGAATTCTAGTAAACAAATGTGCGTGCCAATGATATTGTGTGAGTAGTTCCCGAATTCTTGTGTATCAAGCATTGTTTTGAATGTTCGTGTGTATATATTTTCTTGTCGGCACCACTCAGCTTGGACAACCTTGCTGGTCTGATCAACCGCCTTGGGTCCATAAATATTTCGTGCTAACTGCAGTTTAGATTATCGTGCTTGTTATTTAGCTTGTTCCGCAACGGGATTCGTGAGTTATGCCCAATTCTACTGGGTCATGTTTTCGTGCTCCCTTCCACCTTGTGTGACGGAGAATATCTATCGTGAATGCTCTCGTTACCTCATGTGACGGAGAATATAGCTTCATGTGGATGCCACCCGTTCGGTCAATTTTGTTACAGTAGTTTCTATCTTGTACATGGTTTTCAATGTTCTTATCTTACAAGCGTGACACGATTTCTTTGGGACTTTCAAATGTGCTTTGGTATTGAAAAAAATGGATTTACTATTTATGCTAATCTTGTTTCGTATATTGTTCATACATTGTTTTAAACTTTGTAAATCTGTTTTAAATCCAGTAAAATTGTTTTAAACATGGCTTCTTCAAAACTTAAGTTTGTTTATGCTCATGCCTAATTTGATCACCTGTCAGACCGTCGTGTCTGATGTACTATCTTTAGTGCCTTAGGTAGCAGGTTCCTATCTTGAGCTAGTGCGTGTGCTGATGGTTGTAAAGTCACGAGTTTTACAGGATCGTTGTGGCTAATGATGTCATATAGACGTCGAGCTTGACTCCGGAGATTCGTTACATACCTGGGTTGTATTTTGTTCTTAGCTTGTTATTTTGAAAGGCTTCTGTTAGCCTTTTTCATTGGGATTGTAATTAATGTACTTGTTAAATTATAACTTGAATATGCTTGGGTAAAAATGAGCCTGTTACTGTCAGCTCTATATATCTTGATATCATGTTTTGTTCTAGTCTGGTAGTGAATATTGCTATGACAGCTTTATGCTGACAGGTTGAGTGCGACACGGAATCCGATCACCATGGGCTCCGGGTCGCAACACCACGTAAGCTTCCGCAAAATGTTCTTGATGTGTTTGGAAATTTTATATTCCTCACACACGCGGATCCTGGGGAGAAATATTATTTATCACTTATTTCCCAACTCGTGTACCTGAGGTCGGACCGCTGCAGGAGTCCGGTTTTGGGGTCGTGACACCCAAGTCCTCTACGAACCCGTTTCGTCGATGTCGACGTTACTTCGCCATTTAAATTAAACCCTAAATTCCAAAACCCTGAACACGAACCTTAAAACATCCTTAAATCACTCTTAATCAACTCATAACATAAAATAAACCGAACTAGCAAAGTCACACCCAACCAACTGCTTAGGCGCAAGAACTACCAGGATTAGATCGAATTTCCCCATTAGAAAGATTAGGGCTTTTGGTTTCGTCTCATCACTTTTCCTATTCCGTTAGGGGATTGGGAGAGCTAATGTGGGCGGTCTAGGACCCTAGGTTAAGATTGATCCGATGATCAGTAATAAAGCACTAATTACGAAAATCCAAGTAAAATCCCTTCATTAGGTCCTTCTAGCCCCATATCAAAAGGCCATAAAAACTATAAAACCAACAAAATAAACCCAAAAGGATTTTCCTTTTTTTTTTTCCTCCACCTCAAGTGCCAAATATTTAATCGAACTTAATGATAAAAGGGAATAAAGAACTGATTTCTAAAATTGAATAAATGAGAATAACGAGAAGAGATTAGTGATTTCACACACACTTCTAAACAATCACGGCCCATCGGCCTTTCACTTTTATCACTCGTGTATCGCACACGAAAAACACAGAGATCACAAGTCAAAGTCTCATTTGCATCATCATTTTTTATTTGAAAAAATCAGCCTTTAAACCCTATTTTGCCAAGGGATCAGAAGGGGGTACCAGGGAACGGTGCTGATCCTCTTCTTAAATATTTGGCACCTCCCCCTTTTATTTTCTTTTTTTGGTTAGTTTATTTTACTTGGATATACAATGATTATGCTATGTGAGGATTAACTTTTATCTGGACTCTAACTCATGACCCGGAATTGACCATATATTAAAGAGACCTAAAGAGACCTAAATTAACCTGACAGGATAACTGTCGTGTGTTGCCGACAGCACATTAGACGAGAGGAAGAACTACCTTATTATTTTTCTCTCCATATTTCTTCGACTTTTATCGAAGAACGGTGCTACGGAAGTACCGTAGCTGGCGATCGTCATCCGTCGATTTTGAGGGTAGTCGGAATCCTTATCTTCGATGTAAATTTTTAATAGCATATATAGATGAGTGGAGATTCCCCAAACCATGTCATTCATGTCATTCCTTTCCGGGGGGGTCAAAATTCACATCCGGCAGCCTGGTGACCGTGATGGGACATCTTGTGTTTTCCTATCACTTATTTGGGTCTTTCTGAAGTTTCATTCTAGACACGAACATCCGATCAATGATTGAATGTCCGTGTACCATTCAATTTAGGGTCATTATGAGGGTAGTCCGAAAATTAAAACCTAAGGTCTGAATATACTGCCTATCGAAGCCTTCCCTAATTATAACATAAGATAGAAACCATCACTAAAACTTTCCCCTTTCACCACTAAAATAAAAACTAATTAAAAAAAAAAGGCTTTCTCTTCTCTTCCCTCCCTTCTACTTCAAACCATAAAATTCTTTTGGTGTTACATGATATTGTATAATAACCTCCTAGCAATAGAATCAAATGGAATAAGGCAAAGGTCCAACCTAGGTAATGGTCCACTCTCAGGTTCAGGGCCACATCAGTTAATTGGATTCCTAACTGCAGCCTCAGATGCCAAAAGGTATTGTATTTGGTGCTTCTGAAGTTACAAGCATCCTTGACTACGTTTAAGAGTTGAATCACCAACAATTTCAAATCCCTAAAACATACTTGGTGGTCCCCACAAGTCAAGGTTGAGCCACACCGTTGACTCGTGCTTGACACATCATTGGAAGTCTATTTGGATGGTTAATGGGCCCCACAATTGATCACAATCTCAGAAAACCAAAATCTGGAAAAAGTCACTGTACACAATATGCCCTGTCGACCCCCTGGCTTGGGCGATCGACCTCACACACTGGGA
This sequence comes from Persea americana, assembly GCA_029852735.1. Taxonomy (NCBI): domain Eukaryota; kingdom Viridiplantae; phylum Streptophyta; class Magnoliopsida; order Laurales; family Lauraceae; genus Persea; species Persea americana. The sequence continues at coordinate 80,158,987 of CM056810.1, forward strand.
CCAGTGGACAGTCACCTGGCATACATCTGCCTGATTCCAGAATCTTCAGTGTGTCCGGTCGACCTCCTGGCCTGGGCGATCGACCGCACGCGCTGAAATTCTAGAATAAGGGAAATTTCCAGTTTCTAGTACTTCTCAGGAATCCCTTTATCCCCAATCGACCTGGCAAAGGGCTCGGTCGACCGCGTACACTGACTCCTGGGTCTTAGATGAAAATCCATGCCTCAACTATTCATGAGCTTTGACTGTGTACCCGGTCGATCTTGCATAGGGCCCAGTCGACCGCATACACTGGTCTGCCAGTTCTACAGTGAATTAGCTGGGACCTGCATTTTCTCATATTTATGTGTCGTCGGTCAACCGAGAACAGGGCTTGGTTGACCGAGTACACAGGACCTGAGTTTTTCTCAGAGTTCTTAACTGGGACTTGAATTTTCGCAAAATAATGACGCCAGTCGACCCCACTGCAGGCAAGTCGACCTAGGACACACGCCTGATGAAAAATCCAATTTTCTGGAATTCATCCTCATCAATCCAATTTCCGGCCAAAACACTTCTAATCACTTCCATTCATCATAGAAACATCATCAAACAAGAAAAGCACTCCAATACACGTCCCACCATCCGTCCTTGGGCCATTGATCTTCCAAATGAGCTAAACCCATCTATCAATGGCCAAAAATCCAAAAGACAAGCTCAAATGATAGATCTAAACATATATACATAAATTGAATTGAAATTGCAGAATCAAGAGAAGGAAAACATGCATTCTGAGTTGTCCAGCATAGGGTACTTGCCTTAGATCAATAGAAATAGAAATTTGAATATAAGAGAAAGATCCATGTTGCTATTGTTGATATCATTGCAATAGTTAGTATATATAGGTTAGGGTTAGTGGTGGATTACTAGAAAGCCCTTAGGATTAAAATGAAAATGTGGATAAGGATATGGGTAGGTTGGTCCTTTGTAGGAATTCTAAAAGCTTCCTAACTATAACACCCTTCCTATTAAAGCTTAATTACCGGCTAATACCAAATCTAACTTAAACCCTAAGCCAATTACAATAACCACCATATATCTATAAAGAAATAGACAACAGCCTAATCTTAATACTTAAGAACAATATTAAACTAGTCTACTAAACCCTATTAAATAACATAATAAGATAACTAATATTATATTTATATTTATTCAAATTAAAATTGAGGGCCCACAAGGGGTGGGGCCTCACAGTTTAAGTCATTCCTTAAACTTTATCCAACCCGACCAGAACATATGGATTGATAGATTGTAACAATGGCTTAATAATGATATAAGTGAATAGTATCCAGGCTGACCAGATCGGTCATTTTAGTCACTGAAGCCTCCTTTATGATCTTGAAGTCATGCAAATTCCATATATTCCTTGTTATCAAATCTATCAATCTGAATGGTTGGAGTCTTCGTCTGATGATTATCATATAATTAAAATGGATTACAGTGGCCATCATGTAATTGTTAAATTTAATGAATTTATTTGCTATGCATATACATATATGTATGTGGAGGGTATTGATTATTTATTGCCTAGATTGGTTTCATTATGTCACTTTTATTGGATTTGCCTATTTTGGGTCATATGCTTAAGTTCCACCATATGATTTATATACATGTAACTAATTTTGTGAATGTTTGATAACGACAAGATGCTATAAATTAAGCGTAGCCTAATCTTTTAAAGGCACCAACTTAGATTAGACCCCTTTATGTCATTTTATAAATGCTATTAATTCAATTGAGACCCATAGTTTTAAATAGTGTGGTAGTCGCCAAAGTATGCTTTTAGTCTTTTAGATTATCCGTTTTTAATGCATAGATCAAGATCCATATGCTTGATTTGTATCACAAACCATATTAGATCTTACAAATGGATCAGGGTAAAATCACTACCTCACTACCCTACTCTTATTGAGTAGGCTAGTGGTGACTCTAATTGCATGGGGCGTTGTCCATCAGTTGGGCAACAGTAGGTCACCTAACTACTCATGATTTGATCCCTAGTGGTGACTCCTTTTCATTTCATGTATGGCTCAGGCTTATCTTCGTTGGAGCAGGCTTCCTCCAACAAGGTATGGTATGTCATGGGTCCTAGTCCCCATGGCTGGGGACCCAATAAAGTAAAAAACAAGAAACAGAGAAAATTGGGTAGGGGTGAAAGGGTCTGGATGTGGTCAAGTTATAATTAGTATAATCTATCGTGGGGGCACGACAAATTTGCAACAGAGTGGGCTCGCATATTCAGATTAGATAGGAGTTTACCCCAAGCTGTGATGAAGAACATGGCCCAAACCATGTACATGAGATCAAGGAAAACGAATGTGCCTATGGATCCTCTACCCAATCCATACTTGCTGGTGAAGCAATGCAAGCATGTATGGTCTTCATATAGTATTAGAGCAAGAATGGATTCAGTAGAGGATCCACGGACACCTCACTTATTCATAATCATGTATGGTCTGCGCCATGTTCTTTATCAACCCTTACCTATTCCAACCTGTTTTTCTGTTGTCTGTTTTTTTTTTTTTCCTTAATACTTGATATCCTCAGGTAGGCTCTAGAGTCGAATTTTAAAAAATAACAATACAGTGTAAGATGATATATAACAAAATCATTTCTACTAAAATTATAAATAGATTTAGAGAGAGTATATTTATTACGTACTAATGCATGCGTCTTTTGTCTCCTTTGAATGGATGTCAATGGATTCGGTTAGGCCAATATCAGTGAATCCTTTGGATGGTTGTTAATGAATGTTAGCTGTGGCATCAAAAGGTCATGTTTAGTATTACCTTGTTTTTATTTCATAGAATGAGCCCCACATTCTTAATCCATATATACATTCAAACTTACAACTCGTACACACCTATAAATTTTGGCACTGATCTGGTGGTTGTCAATCATGGATTAATACAGTCAAAAAAAGAAAAAAGTTCCCTACATATACTTGCCTTTAAACAGGGGTTACGATTGTACTTATAGAGAATTAATTATCTTGTTAGGATTTTATGCGAATTTATTAGCTTTTGAAGTTCTTTAGCGAAAATATGGTTACAGTTCGATTGAGAATCACATTTACTGGCGGTCTCTAACCTGCTCATCTAGTCATCTAGGGCATGTTTGGGAAAAAGCAACAAAATTCAGAAAATCTTATTTTTATAGACGTACATTTTGCAAGTGGATTCTGTAAATGGCAGAATTTAGATTTTTTTTTTTAACATCTAAGAAACATCATGCACAATTAACAAGGATTTAGGCCTGAAACTAATCCACTGTATTTCTATTGAATTTTTTAATTAAGTCAGATTGAATGGTGGATCAGGATTTTCATTCCAGGGGTGCAAATCATATCATATTAGGTAGTTTGGTTTTGGGGGTAAATGGAGCATTTTCATTTGGATTTTGAGGGTTGGCCACCATTTTTGCCCACCACAGTAAGAAAAGCAGTTATAAGGAAGCATATGGTGTCCGAAGGGCCGAGGCAAACATAAAGGAGAATAAGACCTATGTATGGGTGGCCTGAAACAAGGGGATACTGTTTCATCCTATCAAACCATGCCAATGGTGAAAGATCTCATGCCAACTAATGTTCCCTCCTTGAAATTAAAAAAGAAACAAAAATATTTTACACAATTGGCATGATTTGGTTCTGATAGGAGGAACAGGGAATCCGGACTTGTGAGGCGAATATTAAAAATTTTCGCACTAAATTAACATTGAACTTTTGTATATATCTACATCAGTGCTAGCACGCTCTAGATAAGAAAGCAACAAATGTATTGAGGCAAATATTTTACCGCTTTGAGCGCTTTCGGGTCCAACTCGCCAAATGTGTTAACAATCAAGCCTTCAGCCTCTCTAAACCTCCGGCCATGGTATACATACCATGTGTACGGGAGAGGATCCCCTGTTTGGTCCAAACAGGGAAATCCTGTTTGGACCAACTAGATGTGGCAGCCCCTGGTTGGTCCAAACAGGGTTTCCCTGGTTGGACCAAACAGGGGATCCTCTTCCCCAGGTGTACTCATCATCCTTCTTGTTCACCATCAGCTCCGGCATTACAACTGGCAGCCGCAGCAACATGCCGGGCACTTCAAGCTCTTTGTGGCAGTCCTTGTACTCACATGAGATCTTCTCATGTAGCATGGGAAGATAGAGCAAGAAGCCAAGAGCAGCCGCACCTGATGTAAAGTAGATGTATGTGTTAGGTTGTATGACTCAACTAAAGTAATAAACTTGGTAAACCGGCCCCTACATTGTCCATGTTCTACTGTGATTATAAGTAGGCCTATTATTGTTAGTCCAAGGTTTTTGGGCTGATATTATAAATAGAAACTTAGGGTTTCTATGATGTATACCTCATCTGATTGTATAATGAATTCTCTCCTCTTTCCCGTGGATGTAAGCCAAAAGCCGAACCACATAAATCTCGGTTTTCTCTTGTGCGTGATTGATTTCCTTTCGTAAGCCTAGATCACAACAGTATGTGGGCATGCCAAGCTCCACCCCAACATTAATCATGGTTGTCGCAAATGAAAGAACTAGCTGATCCCAGATGGTTATCAGAACCGAACTTACCTAGAACCTTGTGCATTCCAGTGTAAGGTAAAGCTGCGAACTCACTGTAAATGCTCTCTGATCTACTGGATAATCAAGCAAGGGTTCCCATCTCCCTTATATAGAGAAATTCCTAGGAGTCACGACTGCTACGGACTCTACCCCTCCTGGAATCCAATTTCTCCTAACCAATGAGGTAGATGTGTTGTGCGCGTGTATGTGGAGACGTGAATCTAAGCGATCGAACAAATAATCAACCACACAAGAACAAGCAATCACACACAAGATAATTATGTAGCTCGGCAAATTTGCCTACGTCCACGGGAAAGAAACTCGACTCTCCTTGAGTTCACTCTGTGTATGATCATTGCGGTCTATCTCATGGGTTACACATTACATAAATATATAACGCTCTCTTTCTTATCCCCAAAGAAACCCTATTTTAGTCAATAAGAAAGTCCCGGTACAATTACCAAAATACCCATGACCCTGAACCCACTTGGTCTAGACCCATTAGGCCAACAATCTCCCCCTCTAGACCATGGGGATGACACGCCTCTAAACCCCCTTACTAGGAGTTCAGTCCTGCCAACTCTAAACGCATCTCCAGTTTTTCCTTAGATACGACCTTAGTCATCATATCCGAGGGATTCTTGTCAATGTGAATCTTCTCCAACTTCATGAGATTCTTTTTGTTGACCTCACGAATCCAATTGCATCTCACATCAACGTGCTTTGTGCAGGCATGGTATGTAGCGTTCTTGCTAAGATCTATAGCACTCTGACTATCACTGTAGACTACATACTCTCCTTGCTTCAAACCCAATTCTCGAAGAATTTTCTTTAACCAAATCATCTCCTTACCTGCTTCATTAGAAGCTATGTATTCTGCTTCAGTTGTAGACAATGTTGTACACTTCTGCAACTTACACTGCCAAGAAATAGCTACCCCTGCAGAAGTAAATAAGTATCCAGAAGTAGACAACTGACGATCAAGATCGCCTACAAAATCAACATCTATAAAACCTTCAAGAATTGGCTTGGAGCCCCCGAAACACAAAGCACAAATCTGATGCACCTCTTAAATACCTAAAGATCCACTTCACTGCTTCCCAATGCTCTTTCACAGGGTAAGAAAGAAATATACTCACTAAACCTACAGCATGAGCAATGTTTAGCCGTGTACACACCATGGCATACATAAGACTCCCAACTACCGAGGAGCATGGAACAAACATCATCCGTTCCTTTTTATTCATTTGCAGTAGTACATAATCTCTTACTGAGCTTGAAGTGACTGGCAAAAGGCATGTTAACTAGCTTAGCATCTTTCATGTTGAGTCTTGCTCGCACCCGTTCAACATATTTCTCCTATGACAACTACAACTTCTTAGCATTCCTACCACGACGTATTTGCATTCCCAATATCTGTCGTGCAGGACCCAAGTCTTTTACGTCAAAAGTCTTTAACATGTCCCTTTTCAGCTTGTTAATCATCTTACTATCATGTCCAACTATCAACATATCATCTACATATAAAAGAAGGATGATGAATTTGCCATTACCAAAATTACGAATAAAAACACAATGATCTGTAGCTATCCTCTGGTAACCATGACTCACCATAAATGAATCAAACTTCTTGTACCACTGTCTCAGCGCTTGCTTCAGCCCGTCGAGACTCTTCTTCAACCTGCAAACTAACTGTTCTTTTCCCTCTACCTCAAACCCCTCCGGCTAAGTCGTGTAGACCTCTTCTTTCAAATCACCGTGAAGAAATGCAGTCTTCACATCCATCTGTTCAAGTTCAAGGTCCATGCTGGCGACTAGACCTTAGACAACTCTGACAGAAGTCATCTTCACAACTAGAGAGAATATTTCATCGAAGTAAATACCCTTCGTCTGCTCAAAGCCTTTAACCACTAGTCGTGCTTATTGCTTTATCAGTTTTCCACTGTCATCTCTTTTCAGCTTGAACACCCATTTATTCTTCAAAACCTTCCTGCCTTTTGCAAGTTCCACTAGCTCATAAGTATTGTTTTTTTTTCAAAGAACTCATCTTATCCTGCATAGCCTTCATCCATTCATCTTTATCTGCATGAGTTTTTGCTTCTGGGTAGCTCTCTGGCTCCCCCTCATTAGTAAGCAAAATATAATTTGTTGCAGGATATCTTGTTGATGGTTGACGCTCTCGAGTAGACCTTCTAACATGAGGTTCCGTGGTTTCTGACTGAGGAGACTGCTCCTCCTGCTCAACACCCTGTTCATTTGGTAACCTTTGCGCCTCATCACGATTTGGATCGTTTTGTCCACCTTCTCCACCTGTAGTCTGCACTGGAGAAGGAGTCGGTGTGAGATCAACCACTCCATCAACAACTTCTTTAGACTTTTCAGTCTTCTCAATATCTCCAAAGAACTAGTCTTCATGAAACACCACATCCCTACTTCTAATAATTTTTCTCTTCTCTGGATCCCACAACCTCTAGCCAAACTCAACTCCACCACAGCCAAGAAAAATGCAACATACTGCCTTATCATCCAACTTTGAACGCTGCTCCTTTGGTACATGTGCAAAAGCCTTGCACCCAAACACCTTCAAATGAGAATAAGAAACATCTTTACCTGTCCATTTTCTCTCCAGAAGGTCAAAATCCAAAGGAACCGAGGGAGACCTGTTAATCAGGTAAACGGCAGTCAAAACAGCTTCAACCCAAAGTGGCTTGGGTAGCTGTGCCACTCTAATCATGCATCTCATCTTTTCAAGAACAGTGTAGTTCATTCTCTCTGCCACACCATTGTGCGCGTGTATGCGGAAACGTGAATCTAAGCGATCGAACAAATAATCAACCACACAAGAACAAGCAATCGCACACAACAAAATTACATGGTTCAGCGAATTTGCCTACGTCCACGAGAAATAAACTCGACTCTCCTTGAGTTCACTCTGTGTATGATCAGTACAGTCTATCTCATGGGTTATAGATTACATAAATATATAATACTCTTTTTCTCATCCCCCAAGAAACCCTATCTTAGTCAATAAGAAAGTTTCGATACAATTACCAAAATACCCATGACCTTGAACCCACTTGCTAGTAGAAGAACTTTCTCCTCAATTAGAATTTTTTCTTTTATATTCATAGGGCCTGTTTGCTTCACAAATATTATTGCAGATTCATTATATATATATATATATCTCCTCAATTAGATTTTTTTTTCTATATTCATACATTTGCTTCACAAATATTGTTGCAGATTCTTTATCTATATCTATATATATATGGGGTAATATTCAAGTGAGAACTTGTTCTCACATATTATATGAGAACTTTTTTATCGGGTCAAATTGTCGGCCCCATTTGGGGATGGGACCAAGGGGGATGGAAATATCTATGTGAGACCACCCCAAATATCAAGTTTGACCCCAAACCCATCCCCCTAACCGCTTCATTCGTGGCCCATAAGTTTAATGGCTTCATATTCAAAAGAATATTCAACCCTCGATCCAACGGTTCAGTCCATTCGGATGTGTGTCTATCATTGGGATTAGTGACTATCAGGGGGTTTTCTATTGGTTGCTAGGTTTGGAAGAGTTGCCAGCTCTCATATAATAGATAAGAACTAGTTCTCACTTAAATATTTCTCAAAAACTAGTTCTCACTTATATATATATATATATATATATGGAAATTCTCAAAAACTCTCATATCTCAACAGGGAAGTTTCTGTCCCTATCTAATAGCTAATGATTTGTTAATATTTTAAGAGATTCACTTTTCTAGGAGAATATTCATGACAGAGAATCGAATATATGTATCACTGATGACACATGTCACACTTTTATAGGAAAAAGCACCCAACAAGTTTTGTAGTGTAACTCATATATATAAAAGTCGGCCTACAGAGCTGATCACTCACTAATTAAAGAGAAAAGAAGAATTGTTTTTGAAAGAATGTATTATCTAATATTTTTTTGGTTTTTCTAGAAGATGGAAGAGAGACAAGTCGTAATGTTGGGCAGCGGGCTCAATTCAGGTACTCAGGCTCTTGGCCAGATTTTTGTCTTCTATATCCCAAAATCTAATAATCCATGCTCAAACTGTATTTTCATGTAGGGCAATACATATATGGCTTGGCCAAGCGCAAGTTACACCTGACTCAATGTGCACATTAGTCCCCAACGTATAGCTACAGCACATATCCTGTTGTCCTGGAAAAGTACAATACCAAAGGAGGACATATGGGATCAGTGGACCATAAAAGATCACACCCGTCCAACCACAAATTTGCATGAATCGAATCATAAATCCAAGGTGTTTAGGTATGGCCATGGAAATCATTGGGCAAGAATCTAGCCTAACAAATCAATATTATACCAAAGAGAGCAGGTATATATGAGTAACCCATGCATGAATGTCAAACCCATATGGCCCCAACTTGACATGAAGTCGGCCAAGGACCAAGGACATGAAAGACCAAGGTGCTTAGGTTCGGCCAAGGAGACTAATGGAACTAGAATTCAGCCATGAAAGACCATTGTGCGAAATTTAGCTAATATATGTGGCCAATGGAAGATCGGACCTATATGCCACAAAGTAGCATGATTTCAGCCATGGTGGGTTAAAAGTTGGCTAGAGTGGGTTTTTATATATAGTAGGAAGTGGACTCGACCAATTATCCAACTTGTAGGGCGAGTAGGGAGAATATGATAAGGTGGGATCACCAAGATCAGCCGGACCTTGGAACTCATCCACCCCATGTGTAGAGTGACATGTACGTGTCTTTTAGAGGCCATGAAGAGAATGTGTTGTAGGGTGAATAGAACAGTAGAGTGTCACCGAAGTGACTGTTTTGGTGGCTGCCTTTGAGCAATTCTCATGAGATTTTTCATATCGCGGAAACAATCTTGACCTTGGAGAATGAGTGAAAGACCTCAGAATTTCCAAAGATCAAAACAGACTTAATGACCTTAGAATGATCTCAAATTTTGGGGGATGTTTCAATATCCTAGCCTCACAAAGCTTAAATGACCTCAGAATGATCTCAAATTTTGGGCCATTTTCGGCCCCACTTCTCAAAAGTATACTAAGTGGCATCAAAATGGCCCAATCTGAACGTGAGCCCTTTCCTTAGTTCTAATTAAGATAATCATGATCGAAATGAGCCTTAACCAAAGGATTTGGACCTCCAATAGCCAACATTGATTTTCATGATTCAGGATATTAAGGGCACAAAAATAGCATTACTATGACCCGAAATCGAGGAAAAACACTCTAAGAGCATCTCTACAGCTTGGAGATGCCAAATTTCTCACTGATGTGGTAATTTGATCCTTTGAAACTTGACATCTCTAGAAGTGGCAACTCCACCCCATATGCCAAATGTAATATTTTATTAATTTTTTTGATTTTTCATTGAACCCAATCCATTTTCAATTGTCCATTTTGAAATAATATAAGCCTAAATATGATTTGACATCTTCCTTTTCCATAGGCCAAACTTAGCATTTTACTCTCATATGCCAAATGCCATGTCATTTTTATCATGGCTATTGAAGTGAAAATCCATGCCAAAAATCCAACGTGGCATGTCCACCTTCGAATGGAGATGCTCTAATCAGCCAAAATAAGATGATGACAAGCTAAATAGGCAATTTTCACAGAATTTGAGTGCTAAATAGCTAGCATCAACATTTGTGGGGCATGCTATTTACAGGCCTTCAAATATCCTCAAAAGGCCTTGAAATCAAAAGGAGCAGCCTTCAATAAACCTAAATAAATGATTTATTGGTTTAAAAGTCTCAGATAATATGTTTTAGACTCTGTTGACATAGCCACTTTTTAGGGCTTTCGTTGACATGGGACTCTTTAGTCATTCTGGAAATCTTTTAAAGTCACGAATGAGCCTAAGCATTTGGATCCAATAAACTTCACAGATTGTAAAGCAGGGGTCTATGAGCCTCAAATGATAAGAAATTGGCTTTGAACCACTAGGTCCCACTCCCACATCTAAGGTGTTGTGGAAACCCTGGGCCCACATTGGAAGACTAAAGTTTATTTTTCATGCAACAATACATCGAAATGGAAGTTCTTTGTAAGTTTTAAGAGAGATGACATCTGAGGAAGTCCAGTGCTAGACACCGGACTTGGAACATTCTGGCATTAAGTTAATTTGAATGAGTTGATCTAGTACCAAGATGGAGTCCTGCGTAGGATTGAGTGTAAAATCTACCAGGATTTTATAAGATCTCCTTCTATTAGATGTTTTGAAATAATACATGGAAGGGGCCCAATTTATCCAAGGGGTAAGAATAGAGATTTGCTTTCAGAAAAATTTCCCCAGGCTCCAATTTCATGACTGATTGCCCACCATTCTTAAATCCAAACCATAAATTGGAATCTTATTCTATAAAAAGTAGGGGACCCTAGACTCATTTGTATCAGTGGTGGTCAAATTGGAATTATCATGCGTTTGAAAACATGATTTACTTTGGTATTCTGAAACTTGAAACACACAACATTCATTTGTGTCAGTGATGACCACCGTACTGGCTCGGTTCTCTCAAACAACTTCTGAAAATGTTTATCATGTCCAACAAAGCCATATTTCAATCAATGGCTAACTCAATCCAAATAAGATAATTCAGATCATGTTCATTAATGGATGAAAAGCAAACTAAATCACTGCGACTAGATAGATGGATTACACCATGAGCTTGTTTGATAGCAATTCCAATGCAGAGAAAGAAGGACCTCCTCCTTCCACTGCTTTCTTACTTGCCTTTGCCATCTCTTCAACTCTCTTTCTCACCTTGTGCCCCTCCTCAGACTCTCCCATCAAGCACCTCACTCCCTTCTCCAACTCCTCAGCACTAACCCACCCATCTTTCTCATAATCCAAACTCAATTCCACAGCCAAACTGCAGTCTCGCACCAGTTGAAAGGCATTGAGCTTTTGCTCTGCGTACAAGGGCCAAGCCAATATGGGCACACCAAACCATATGCTCTCCAGGGTCGAGTTCCACCCACAATGCGAAACAAACCCACCAACAGCAACGTGTCCAAGGATGGCCACCTGTGGGACCCAAGACTGCACCACCAATCCCCAACCTTGGGTTCGGTCTAGAAACCCATCTGGTAGGATCTTGTCTAGATCTGTGTCAGTTGATGAGCGACATCGCAAGGACCAAAGGAAACGGTACCCGCTGTGCTCAAGACCAAGTGCCATTTCCTTCAGTTGTTCAACAGAGAATGTGCCCAGGCTTCCAAAGCACAAGAAGACCACAGAGGAGGGGGGCTGTTGGTCGAGCCATTTCATCAATTGGCTCGTCTGTGGCTCCTGGGATTCCTCTTCCAAAGCCAGCACAGGTCCCACTAGATATAGTGGTGGAGTGGGGTGATGGTCAGGAAGGCATTCTTCGTCGACGATCTGTCAAAATCACGTGTGAGATGCAGCACGTTTGATTTACATTGATGACACCAAAGCATTGTGATGGCAATGTGTCATATTAGTGTACGAAGGTAGGTTATTAGTGTTAATAATTTATATTAAAAGCATACTTTTATGTATTTGTCTTTAATTAATTCATTAATTGGTATATTTTGTCTTTTCATCTAAATGAGATTTTGTATGGGCAAATGGTTGCATTATTTATGATTATGCATGTGTGTATCTTTTATTCTATAAAGTAGACAAGTTGGTGTGTAGAGTTCTACTTATATACGGAAGACTTATTTGTCGGTTCTTATAGAATATAAGTTGTTGTTCACAATCTAGATGGACTTGGACACACCATCAGTACGATTGTAGCATGATGTTTCATCAGGCTTGTCTTGACTGCGAGAAACGGTATAGTTTCAACTCATTTTGCTAATACGCTTTGTCTGTATTGAACAGAACTGCTTTTGGGTTTATTACCTTTATACTGACTATATAAGATAGTTAAGATCCAAATGGTTATTATGAGTGCTTGTACTCTTAATCCTTTCATAAATAATTGACATATACATTTTATGTTTGCCATTTAGATTTACAAATGAGTGAGATCTTTTATGGGTCAACAATATCAGTAAATTGGATTACTACACTACGTGTATGGTGCATATTAGTTTATTAACGGAATCCACGTCCCATAATTGAGATTGATGATATCCCCTTGATGGAGCTTTTAAGTTTTGATTATGTCAAACTCTGCAGGTGGACTTTGTATCCAATATATCAAATAAGTTAAGTGTAAGGTCTCAAGGAATTATAAAGATATCGATTAAATATAGATGTCGATAATTATATAATCGATGGATATCTGAAATCTTAATGTGAGGAGATTAATAAGCATTTAATAACATAAAGCTCAAAATATTATTTTGAAAATAAGGACAGGAGTGCAATTATAATTCTCTAGTGGACTGAATTGTGATTTATGGAATTAGGATTCTAATTTTGGTCGAATTAAGGTTTTCTGCTTCCATAAGGAGCCTATCCTTATTTACTTCTTAACGTCCCTATTGTAGCCTATAAATATGCGTTATTGCTCTCTAGATTAAGAACAAGAAAAATCTCGTTTTAGAGAGCAGAGAGAATTCGAAGAAGAGGCCCACCCCCTAGTGCGAGTTCAAGTATAGAGGAATACAATAGAAAATCCTAAGATTTTCAGGCTGCTACAAGACCGAGATCAAATCAGAAAGACCGCAATCAAATTAGAGAGATTTCGCAGTATGGTCTTTGATCATCTTCGTTTAAAGCTATTTCTGCATTGATCTGTACGCAATATCTAGAGTTTCAGGCAAAAACTCTTTTCTAACAATTAATGGTTCTAATTGGATAAGGGTGAAGGGCCAAAGGTCTATTGGCTGGTTAGCCCTTCTCAGCGTTCCGCAAATTTGAAAGAGAGTGGTTCGAGTCACTTCAAAATGGAATTTACCCCTTCCTATAACAAGCCCAATTCTTCTTTTGCGTGACAGCTGGACCGTGTTGAAGTAATTAGAATATTGAACAGAGGAATCTACCTTTTAATGGAGGCAAACGATTGAAACAGGAAGTTTCCACTTTGATTTGCAATGGGCATGGTATCAGATTCAAATAGGAAGCCCTCGATGCTGGATTGAATAATGCCATGAGGTGGTAATGGCATATTCTTTTGTTAGATTGAATCATGTCAAGAACTGTAACAGAATGATGCTTATGATTTATTTCAATGGAAACTTTGAGGGTTAGTAAGGGTTAATAATGACATGAGGTGGTAATGGCATATTCTTTTGTTGGATTGAATCATGTTAAGAAATGTAACAGAAATTGAAAGTAATGATGCTTATGATTTATTTCAATGGAAACTTCGAGGGTTAGTAAGGGTCAAATTCGGTCTCTTACTATATGTATTATTTCATTAAAATTAACATCTATGGAAAACATACCTCATATTAAAGTTCCTATAATCGGTATATAATCAAGAAAATGTTGTCAGAAGTAAAATAATTTTAGGTCAGTAGTTTATTGCATGTCATACATTGTACTGAACCTCATTTTGCATATGTTGTACGTAGACCGAGTAGATTTACTAAATCACTAGCATTCTTTATTTAATGTATTGGAATGTTGTTCCTAAAGTTCTTAAATATCTTAAAAAATCATTGCATTATGTATTGAACTTTGTTTTCTATCCTCTTTTAAACATACTACTCTGTGAAATAGGACACATTTCAATTTGACACTAATCCGGTTAGTTCGCAGTCATTTGATTGAATACAATAAAAGAAAATTGTTATACCATTAAACTTTGACTAATTAAAATCGAGTGTTACAATTATTTGATAAAAGTGATTGTTGTAAACTAACCCCCTACCCTCAGGGTTGTAAACAGTCGGTTCCGGTCCAGGTCCATGGTGGACCCAGAATTGGAACTGTTAAGGAGAAGGTGGAACTGAATCCAGACCCGGAATCGTTTCTGGAACCAATTTTTTTACTCCAGAACCAGAACCAAAACCATTTATGGGACGGGTCTAGATCCAGGTCCGGGTCTAGGTAGAGAATAATATTTAAGAAATATAGCTTTTAGGAAAGATTTTCGAAAAATTGTGGTAATATGTTTGGTCTCGGGTCCACGGGTCCGAACCAAAGTGGAACCGAACCCAAACTAAGGACCCAGACCCGGTTTTTAATAAGTCGGAACCTTCAGGTAATCGGAGAATCGGGGACCCATTTACATCCCTACCCACCCCCAATCTATACGACATCCTTCTTATATCCGTCTCATTCCCTTTCCCTAGTGATTAACTTTCATCCTGGTTAGGGTTTAACGAAAAACGGTACTCTCCGTAGACAAAGATTTCACTTGAAGGTTCAAATTAATAATGCGGATAGAACACAATAGAGTGAATGGCTTAGATCAAGAACAACATGATCAGTCCCATAATTCATACAATATACAGTCAGAACACAGCCAACCTCTCTACCTCATTCAAGGCTACAATCAAGCAGATTGACTAAATCCTCTTGAGAGTTTTTTAGGAATACAGCTGCCTTATACATATTACCTTCCTTTCTTAATTATTTCATATCTTTGACAGATTTTCTCCTACCGTAACCAACACATTTTTTCTTTATAAGAATCTCTCAAAAGTATGTGAGAGAACTTCACCCATAATTTCAATATTAATTTCTTTTTGGTATCAGAGCCGTTCAAGTTGATTCAATTATCTAGTGTATGTGCAGGAAAAACCTACCAAATTCACAAGCTTGTGAAATCCACTTTGTATTTTATTTTTATTTTGGATATTTTGGATGTGCGTTCAGCAAGCCGTAAAATTTAAAATTTATAATGGTAGGAGGAAACAAATACATAGATATATAGTACTGATAAAAAAAAATTACATAGATTTGTAGCAAAAAAATGTCCTACGCTTTTCTACAATAACTCTGAATTTTTTTTTGCACCAAATACTGGATTTTATGTCGGGAACTTTTTTTTATGAAGAAATATCAACGGGGCTATGTATGAGTGAGGCATATATGTTACCGCTTGAAGTGCTTTCGGCTCCAACTCTGCAAATGTGTTCACAATCAAGCCCTTGGCCTCTCTAAACCTCCGGCCATGGTAAACATACCATGTGTACTCGTCGTCCTTCTTGTTCATCATCGGATGTGGCAACACAAACACTGGGAATGGCGACATGCTTGGGACTTCCACCTCTCCTTGGTAGTCCTTGTACTCACATGGGATCTTCACATCCAGCGTAGGGAGATGGAGCATGAAGCCAAGAGAGCCCAGACCAGATGTGTAGTAGATGTATGTGGGGATGCTTAGCTCCACCCCCACATCAATCATGGTCGTTGCAAACAAGTCTAGAATCAAGGCGGCGACAGGGGTTGAAGAGGAAGAAGAAGAAGAAGAAGATGGCGATGATAATGTCTTGATAGCTTCTTTCACATGGGGCTTTTCCTTCTCCATAATAAGGGAGACAAAGGTAATCGGGTTTTGGTCCTCGTTGGAGGGAAGATCAAAATATGGGAGATTGACAAAGCGAATATCGGGGTGTGAGGCAGCGATGGATTGGATGTAGGAAGTGGTTTTGGATTGTAAGGATGGTTTTTTTAGATGAATGAGCAGGATCGTGATGGAGAATTGTTGTTTTTCATGGAAGTGTTTGGCTAGCTCTACTGTGGATATCAGATGTCCAGCTCCTGGTGAAGGCACGAAGACTAGTTCTGATTTTTCCATCCTTACTACCGTCTCTTGTTTTCTTCTTTTCCTTCTTTCAATTGCTTTTTCCTCGGAGACCTCACTATTGAGAGAGAGGATGGAGGGGTGCATATATATATATATATATATATGAGAGCAAGGCTCTCCTAAGCTCAAGCTTAGGATTAAATCTTGTAAGCTCATGCTTGTAGGGCCCATATTTGGTTCATCCAAATGGACCAAACACATAAACCCTCTAAATTACACATGTCCACCAATTTTCGTTTAGACCCAAATTTACTAGACCGTTGGATTGACTATGTATCGATTCTAATGGACTATTGACCATTAAACTTTTTGGCCCATATGGAGATGATAGAAATCACGGTTGGAGCTGATTTTTTGCAGAGAGGAAGATCGTAGAGAGTCCTTGAAATCCCCCCCACCCCCATCCCCATCCCCATCCCCATGTGGGTCCCAAGGTGGGCCCCACCATACACTTGAGTTTACCTTATTCTAAGCTTGAACTTAGGAGAGCTGACCCCTATATATATATATATATATATATATATAGAGGAATAGGAAGGAGGGGCTCGATACGTAGGAATCATGTTCCTTAACGTAAGAGCATGGAGAGCATTTGACTTATACAAGTGGTTTCATGAGACACCCTTGCCATTGGTTGATGTGGTTTTGTGAGGTTTTTCTCAATATTGGTTTTTTCTTACCGACGCAAAAGTCCTAGGGAAGAGGCTCGATTCCTCTTCCAAACCAAGCACACGTCCCACTAGATATAGTGGTGGAGTGGGGTGATGGTCAGGAAGGCATTCGCCGTCGACCATCTGTCAAAATCAAGTGTGAGCTGTAGCTCATTAGATTTACATTGATGACACCAAAGCATAGGGATGAAGAACCGCGCCTTACCCTAGTGAGGAGTTGGGTTCTTATTGGAGAGGTCAGGGGTTCAACCCTGACCTTCTCCTCGTATATTCCTATATGTGTATATGCAGGCTTTCTTCCCATCTCGGTGGGCTTCCTTCCCGGGTATGCCGAGCTTTCTTCCCACTTTTGTAGACTTCCTTTTCGGGTGTACCGGGCTCTATATAATTATAATAAAAAAAAAAAAAAGGATCCTAGCCACTAAAAGCTGGGGTGCCAAAAAAAAAAAAAAAAGCATAGGGATGGCAATGCAACAGGTCATATTAATGTACTAAGGTCTCAGATAAGTTACTGGTAGTTATTCGATAAGGGTGAAGGATCAAAGGTCTATTAACCATTAACTAGGTACCGCAAATTTTAAAGAGAGTGGTTCGAGTAGGTGCAGAGTGGAATTTACACGTACCTAGAGCAAGTCCAATTCTTCTTTTGTGTGACAACTGAACCACGTTGAAGTAGTTAGAACAGAGGAACCGACCTTTTAATGAAGGCAAATGATTGAAATAGGAAGCTTCCTCTTTGATTTGCAATGGGCATGGTATCAGATTCAAATAGAACGCCCTCGATGGTGGATTCAATCATGACATGAGCTGGTAATAGCATATTCTTTTGTTGGATTGAATCATGTCAAGAAATGAAACAGAAATTGAAAGTAATGATGCATGTGATTTATTTCAATGGAAACTTTGTGGGTTAGTAAGGGTCAAATTCGGTCTCTTACTATATGTATTTATATCATTAAAATTAACATCTATGGAAAACATACCTCATATTAATGTTGCTATAATCTGTATATAATGAAGAAAATGTTGTCAGAAGTAAAAATCAGTAGTTTAATGCACGTTATAAATTGTACTGAACCTCATATTGCATATGTTGTACCTAGACCGGGTAGTTTCACTAGTATTCTTTATTTAATGTATTGGAATGTTGTTCCTAGAGTCCTTAAATATCTTTAAAAAGTATTGCATTATGCATTAAACTTTGTTGGATATCCTCTTCTAAACAGACTACTCTGTCAAATACGACACTTTTCAATTTGACACTAATCCGGTTAGTTCGCAGTCATTGGATTGAATATAATAAAAGAAAACGGTTATACCATTAAACTTTGACTAATTAAAATAAAGTGTTAGAATCGTTTCGTAAGTACTTTTTTGTTGACTAATTTATGGGTTGGACAAAACTCTGGATCTATTAAGTTATATTTTCTAATTTATTTTAGAATAGACTGTGGTTATGTTGCTGGAAGAGTTGAATCGAAAAAAAGAGAAGACCGGATCGATCGGACCCTCTTTGCGATCGATCGAAGGTCTGACGAGCCGTAGTTATTTTGGGTGGTACGATCGATCGGATGCACTGTGCGATCGATCAAATGGCGTAGGAAGTTCAGGAAAGAGTCCAAATCAGCTAGAATTAGTTTCCTTTTGATACTTTCATTCCCACTTTAAGTCCTAATTGTATTCTAACTACAAGGCATGAATTTGGGGCTATTTATAAGGATTTGCTCTCAACCTAAAAGACATAACAAGAAGTTAATTCTCTCTCTTGATCTGAAGTTATAATATCATAAGAGAGATTTTATTGTTTCTCTAAAGCCATTGAGATATTGTTATGAAGGGATGCTCTAAAAGATCATTGTTGAATCTACTCTCCTGTAGAAGATAGTTTATCTTGGCTAACAATGTGCGAAGAGTTCAAGTAAGAAGAACGATGCATGGTGGAAGTCGTGGTAGCGGGAAGTTATGCAAGAACAACTACAGTCCTTATGTCGAGAAACTAATTGAGGTAAAGGAGCTATGAGTATATCTTGTAACTGTTCGTGAGTTCTTGATTTCTGATTCGTGATTTTTCTCCCTGAATAGAGTTTCCACGCTAAATATTGTACATGCCTTATATCTTATAGCTGTTCGTGAGTTCTTGATTTTTGATTTGTGGTTTTTCTCCCTGGATAGAGTTTCAATGTTAAATATTGTGTCTACCTTCTCGTAGTATGTGATTGGTAGATTGCTAGTTCTATTTTGTTTATTTGGTTATGTGCGCTGCATTTGTTAATTAAAACCGGTATCCATTTCTGTAACGTACAAAACTTTCAGATTTGATAAGTGAATGTTGTAAACTAACCCCCCACCCCTAATCTATACCACATCCTTCTTATATCCTTCTCATTCCCTTATCCTGGTGATTAACTTTTGCTATTTATTTGGCTCAATTGAATAAATAATAAATAAACCGGGCCCCTGTATTGCCCATGTTCTACTGTGATTAGAAGTAGGTCTATTATTATAAGTCTACTGTGATTAGAAGTAGTGTTTGGATGTAACTGGGTATTGGGCTGATATTATAAATAGAGACTAAGGGTCTCTATGAGGTACAACCCCTCTTCTGATTGCATAGTGAATTCTCCCGTCTTCCCCGTGGACGTAGGCCAAAAGCCGAACCACGTAAATCTCCGTGTTCTTGTGTGTGCTTGATCTCTTATCATAGGCCCTGGATCACAACAAACTGGTATCAGAGCAATTTAACGTGATCGGACGAGATCTGACGGATCAGATCTCAGAGGGTGACAGATCGATCTAGAAGTGGGCCACGGAAGATCACCGGAGAAGAGAGAGGACCGCTGCTGCCGTCCCGCTGCTTGTAGCTGGAATCGCCCCACATCGTCGTGAAGCAGCGCTACCTGTGCCTCTCGTCACTGGAAAGTTGCTGGAGTCTTCACCGCGTGTCGCCGGAGTGCGCGTTGTCGTGGCCGTTCTTGTGCGTCGCTAGTCTGGTTCTGTTTCCGGAACCAGAACTCGAGGAAGAAGACAGCAGGAAGGGGGCGGTTTTGGGTTCGGCTGGGCCCCACCTCGCCGTGTAGAAAAGTCGCCGGAATCCCTGCCTCAGCCCGTCGCCGGTGAAGGGGGGTCGCCGCCGCTGCCGTCGGTGATTGTGCGAGTGGTCGCCGCTGCTTGACACCTGAGTGGAAGACGAACCAAGTTCACAGAACGGTTGAAGAAGAAGAAGAAGGTGGGCCTGCTGCAGTTGTGGTTTAAGTCCAGGTCAGGTCAAGCCTGACCCGCTTCAAAAAGCCCATTCGCCAGTCCAGGTCAGGTCAAGTCTAGGTTTACCTGACCCATGCAAAAGAGGCCCAGAACCAGCAATAAAAGGCGCTGATGTCAGCAGATCGTACGGTCAAAGTCAGTTTGACCGAATCAAAGGCTGAAATTGTTTTCGCGATATCTTGACAATCCGGAGTCCGATCGGAGATCCGTTTGAACCTACGGACTTGTTGCGAGCAGATCTACGCTGTTGTGGAAGAAAATTGGTTATTCAACAGTCAACGAAGGAGATTGACTGATTGAAGCACAGAAACTTATTTCTGTGATATCTTAGCCGTCCAGAGTCGGATTTCAGATCCGTTTCTTCCAGCGTGCTCGTGATGACCAGATCTATACAAGTATAGTGAAAGATTCGTGGAATGGCTATGAAGTTTGACATTGAAAAATTCGACGGTAATAATGACTTCGGTCTTTAGCGTCTGAAGATGCATGCTTTGTTGGTCCAGAATGGGTTGCATAAAGCTTTGAGGGGAAAGAATGCTCTATCTGAAAAATTGTCAGATGAAGAGAAGGATGAGTTGCTGGAAAAGGCGTATGGTCAGATTCTGCTGTTCTTGAGTGATGGTGTACTACGAAAGGTTGTTCAGGAAAAAAATGCTGCTGGCATATGGCAAAAGTTGGAGAACTTGTACATCACAAAATCTCTCACGAATCGCTTGTATCTTAAGAAGCGGTTGTTCACATTACAAATGCAGGAAGGTACGTCTGTTTCAACTCACCTTGATTCTTTCACAAAAGCTATTATGGATCTGGAAAATATTAATGTTGAAATTGATGATGAGGACCAAGCTATTATGTTGCTGTGCTCGTTACCACCCTCATATGAGCATTTTATTGAAACCATGATGTATGGTAGAGATCCTCTATCCAAAGAGGATGTAGAGGCAGCCTTGAACTCGAAAGAGTTGAAGAAAAAGGTTGCGGCTGACAATGATAGTTCGGGTGAGGGTTTGGTAGTACGAGGAAGAATAAAAGACTCCAATAATAAGAGCAAACATAGATCCAACAGGAAAAACATTGAATGTTATTATTTCCATAAGAAAGGGCACATCAGAAAAAACTGTCCCGAAAGGCAGAGGAAAGGGAAAGAAATAGAAGATTCGTCATCTGATGATGATTCAGTCAGTGTTGCAGATGGAAGATCAGATTATGTTTCCGATAATGCACTTCCTGTGATTGAAAATGGTATTCATCCTAAGGATGAATGGATTCTTGATTCGGGTTGTTCTTACCATATCTGTCCCAATAGGGATTGGTTTACCACTTATAGAGAAATCAACGGTGGTAGTGTCTTGATGGGCAACAATGTTGCATGTAAGACGGTTGGAATTTGAACAGTTAAAATCAAGATGTATGATGGAATCGTCAGAACGTTGGCAGAAGTTCGGCATGTTCCTGATCTAGAAAAGAATCTTGTTTCTCTTGGTGCCTTAGACTCCTGTGGTTGTAAGTTCTCAGCTGAAGGTGGAGTTATAAAGGTTGTGAAGGGTGCTCTGGTTCTTATGAGAGGCAATAGAGTTGGAAACTTATATGTTTTGTCTGGAAATACAGTTACAGGTGGAGCTACAGTGTCTTCCTCAGATGACCATGAATCTGTCTCAACACGCTTATGGCACTTGCGCCTGGGTCACATGAGTGAGAAGGGATTGACAATACTAAGCAATCGGAATTTGCTATGTGGTACAAAGACAAGCAAGTTGGATTTCTGTGAGAGATGCATCTTCGGGAAGCATCGAAAGGTTAGTTTCAAGACAAGTATTCATCGCACGAAAGGTATCCTTGATTATGTTCATTCATATGTATGGGGGCCTTTTCAAGTTTACTCCAAGGGCGGATCCCTGTTTATGCTGACTTTTATTGATGATTATTCAAGGAAAGTCTAGGTTTATACTCTGAAGACGAAGGATCAGACCTTTGTTACATTCAAGCGATGGAAAGAAATGGTTGAGAAACAAACTGGCAGAAAGGTGAAGAAGTTGAAGACAGGTAATGGCAAGGAGTACAGATCGACAGTGTTTGAAAACTAGTGCACGGATCATAGCATAGTTTGGCATTACACCACTACAGAAAATCCGCAGCAGAATGGAGTTGCAAAGAGGATGAACAAAACGATCTTAGAAAGAGCTCGTTGTATGTTGTTTACTGCAGGATTGTCCAAGGACTTTTGGGCTAAGGCAGTAAATGCTGCAAGCTACTTGATAAATAGGTCTCCACACACAAAGATTGGTTGCAAAACACCGGAAGAAATGTGGTCAGGTAGTCCAGCTGATTATTCTAACTTGAGGATCTTCGGTTGTCCGGCTTATGCTCATAAGAAAACCGATAAGTTAGAACCAAGGGCTGTTAAGTGCATCTTGGTGGGATATGCTTCTGGGGTGAAAGGATACAGGTTGTGGTGTACTGATCAAGATTCACCCAGATTTATCATCAGCAGGGATGTTACATTTCATGAGGATGCTTTACTCGAATCGAGAAAGCAGGTGGAGAGGACAGAAGTAGGTAGCAGCAGTGACACCGTTCAGGTGGAGTCCGACGTCCTAGTGAGGAAGGAGAGTGCATCCGACTCCTCCCGAGATACAGGAGATCATCAGACTGTGCAGCAGATGTAGCAGACAGAGCAGCGGTTGCCGCAGACGGGTAGACCATAGAGAGAAAGGAAACCGCCGGTTAGATACGGTTTCGAGGATATGACGACGTACGCGTCGACATCAGACAGTGGCCGTGATGATATGGTTGCATACGCATTGACGACTGAGTCTCTTGAATTAATGGAAGGGCTGGAAAGTAGTCAACAGGCAGCAACTATGACTGAAGAGATGGAGTCTCTTAATGAGGAAAATCAGGCCATCGGATGCAAGCGGTTCTACGAGGAAGATGAAGGAGCTTCCAGTGCAGATAGAGTGCAGTTTAAGGTTCCTGATCATGTATGCAGTTTAAAGAAATCATTGTACGGGTCAAAGCAAGCTTCTGAACAATGGTACAAGCGATTTGGTGCACTCATGAAGGAATGGTTTAAATTCAAGTTCAAGCATTGCTTGGACTTGATCGGTGTGCTCAGTACCTGAGTGCCCTAAGGGGCAGGTGGAGACGGTGAGACGTGTTTAGTGTATGAGGATCAGCTTCAATGTTCGCCATGGTGGAGATTTGTTATTTATTTGACTCCATTGAATAAATAATAAATAAATCGGGCCCCTGTATTGCCCATGTTCTACCGTGATTAGAAGTAGGTCTATTATTATAGGTCTACTGTGATTAGAAGTAGTGTTTGGATGTAACTGGGTATTGGGCTGATATTATAAATAGAGACTAAGGGTCTCTATGAGGTACAACCCCTCTTCTGATTGCATAGTGAATTCTCTCGTCTTCCCCGTGGACGTAGGCCAAAAGCCGAACCACGTAAATCTCCGTGTTCTTGTGTGTGCTTGATCTCTTATCATAGGCCCTGGATCACAACAACTTTCATCCTAGTTAGGGTTTAACGGAAAACTAAACTCTCCGTAGACAAAGATTTCATTTGAAGGTTCAAATTATTAATGTGTCTAGAACACAATAGAGTGAATGGCTTAGATTAAGAACGACATGATGAGTCTCATACTTCATACAATATATAAAGTCAGCACACAGTCAGCCTCTCACAGTCAGCACACAGCCAACCTCTCTACCTTATTCAAGGCTACAATCAAGCAAATTGACTAAATCCTCTTGAGAGGTTTTTTAGGAATACAGCTTTCTTATACATATTACCTTTCTTTCTTAATTATTTCATATCTTTGACATATTTTTTCAGACCATAACTAACACACATTTTTTCTACATAAGAAGACATCATTCTCTCTTTCAAAAGTACGTGAGAGAACTTTACCCATTTCAACGGGCAAAGCTACCATACAACGGCGCTGCATCACATTGACATATACAAGTGGGTGGCCCACCATTAAAAAATCCAATCCATTCATTAGTTCTAACACACACTGTGAGATATATATATATATATAAAATATTATTTAAATCAACAATATGCACACCGTTGGATTAACTAAATCCTGAACATATTATTCAACTTTATTAACTTTCTCTCCCTATCCATATAGAAATAGAAATTGAGCACATATTTAGAACTAATATGTCAATCTAATGGTAGGTCCCACAAAAAACACTTTGAAGTTATAATTGCAAAGAAAATGTTGTGTATAAAAGAAGATGGATGGATTGAATTTTTTAAAAGTGGGCCCCACCCCCTTGCATATGCCAGTAAGATGCAAAGCTGCTGTACGGTAGCTTTACTCCATTTCAACGTTGAGCTACAATCATAAATGTGAAGGGATGACCAGGATATTCGCTTTTTGCCTCTGGCAAGCTGATCCAATCATCTAGTGTATGTGCAGGAAAAACCTACCAAATTCACAAGCTTGTGAAATCCACTTTGTATTTTATTTTTATTTTGGATATTTTGGATGTGCGCTCAGCAAGCCGTAAAATTTAAAATTTATAATGGTAGGAGGAAACAAATACATAGATATATAGTACTGATAAAAAAAATTGCATAGATTTGTAGCAAAAAAATGTCCTACGCTTTTCTACAATAACTCTGAATTTTTTTTTGCACCAAATACTGGATTTTATGTCGGGAACTTTTTTTTATGAAGAAATATCAACGGGGCTATGTATGAGTGAGGCATATATGTTACCGCTTGAAGTGCTTTCGGCTCCAACTCTGCAAATGTGTTCACAATCAAGCCCTTGGCCTCTCTAAACCTCCGGCCATGGTAAACATACCATGTGTACTCGTCGTCCTTCTTGTTCATCATCGGATGTGGCAACACAAACACTGGGAATGGCGACATGCTTGGGACTTCCACCTCTCCTTGGTAGTCCTTGTACTCACATGGGATCTTCACATCCAGCGTGGGGAGATGGAGCATGAAGCCAAGAGAGCCCAGACCAGATGTGTAGTAGATGTATGTGGGGATGCTTAGCTCCACCCCCACATCAATCATGGTCGTTGCAAACAAGTCTAGAATCAAGGCGGCGACAGGGGTTGAAGAGGAAGAAGAAGAAGAAGAAGATGGCAATGATAATGTCTTGATAGCTTCTTTCACATGGGGCTTTTCCTTCTCCATAATAAGGGAGACAAAGGTAATCGGGTTTTGGTCCTCGTTGGAGGGAAGATCAAAATATGGGAGATTGACAAAGCGAATATCGGGGTGTGAGGCAGCGATGGATTGGATGTAGGAAGTGGTTTTGGATTGTAAGGATGGTTTTTTTAGATGAATGAGCAGGATCGTGATGGAGAATTGTTGTTTTTCATGGAAGTGTTTGGCTAGCTCTACTGTGGATATCAGATGTCCAGCTCCTGGTGAAGGCACGAAGACTAGTTCTGATTTTTCCATCCTTACTACCGTCTCTTGTTTTCTTCTTTTTCTTCTCCGAGACCTTACTATTGAGAGATAGGTTGAAAGGGTTGCATAAATATATAAATATATATATATATATATATATAAAAGAAGGAGTGGTTCGATACTTAAGAATTAAGGGCCTGTTTGGATAGGCAAAATATAGAGTAAAGTGAAGTTAAATGAACCCTAACAAAGTAATGTTGTGAGCTATGTACTCTATTTCACTTCAACTCTAAATTAAGTAAAAGTGAATTCTACTACAAACCTTAATTTTAAAATAAGCATATAAATGGAGTGGAATGAAGTGAAGTAATCTACTAACTTCAACCGACTTCTCTTCACTCCATTCCACTTGTAAAATTTACTTCATTTTACTCGCTCCTTACTTATCCAAATAAACATAAGAGCATGGAGAGTATCTGACTTATACAAGTGGTTTTATGAGACGCCCTTGCCATTGGTTGATGTGGTTTTGTGAGGGTTTTCTTAATATTGGTTTTTTCTTACCCAAGCAAAAGTCCTAGAGATATGATAATTATTGGTTTTGTGTGGTCTTGAAACATGATTCTACAACTTGGTGTCGGAGCCTCCTTTCTAATAGAAGACTTCCAGAAAAGATAATTATTCAAGTGAATTCACAGAAGAGTCAAGATATGGAGATCTTCAAAGGCTGGCTAAAACTACGAACTAACGATTTTTACACTTAGTCAACACTGTTTCTTTTGATTAATTAGTCCTCAAGGGCACACTAGTATTATTTCCGGAGAAACAAAAGTCCGCAGATTACTCCACTTTCCTAAAATCCTACCCACCCCATGCACCTCCGAGAAATCCTTTTTCATGGATTCACAAAAAATAAAGGTCAAATGATATTTACCATGTATTAAGTTAATGTTTTCCTATAAGAGGCGGACCTACATGTATTAAGCCCGCCCACCACCCCCACACCCCCACAAACAAAATAATAATAATAATAATAAATTCCCTTTCCTAGTCTCTTTTCCTCTCTCAAAAATCCATGAAAATTTAAAAGAACTAAGCGTATTGATGATTATCATTAATCCGATGATGTTAATGATTTGGGTCAAAAAAATTGTGACCCATAAATTTATAGGTTTGATCTTTTTTATATATATTTTTTCACAAATTGCTCAAAATCCATAATTTTTTTGTCCACTTGAAATGTGGGTTTTGAAGAAGGAACCTTAAAACACTAATACAAATGTCATATAAATCTTGATGATAGAATGTTAGTTGATTCAATTAGATATTTTGTAATTGCAATATTTTCGCTTTTGCAAGAGTTAATGTTAAGAAAGAAAAAGAAAAATAGTGATTGAATTTTTCAATTGACTATCGTAAGCGCCCCACAAATGGAATAGGAATTCCTATCCTCATCCATGGAATACGTGTTACACAAATGTGCCCTTATCATTTTTCCTTTTATTAATCAATATAAGCTCATTAAAGGGCCTGCATTCTAATCGGGTGCCTTTTCTTGGGCCCTGATGATGCTAAGGAAAAGATTATATGTTAATTAGTCGTGTCAATACACCTCATGGGCAGCTAATTTTGTAGAAGGTCAGCTAATTGGGTTGCCAACTCTTTGGCTAAATTTTTTATGCCTAGTTTCACTATTTTTCATGGATCTCTATCAACACCTACTGACTCTTTCTACTCGAAGGAACTACTGCAGCTGGACCTACAACTTTGTTCATGCAGAAAATACAGCAGAAAGAGAAAAGTTAAAAACAGAAAAATTAAGTCGAAGGAATAGCATTAATCAAATAACACAATTCTTTCCATAAAAATAAACAATATTGAATATCATAACACCTTACTATCCCCATTACAATAAAAATTTGTAATTTACTAAAGAGACACATCGATGCCATAAGGGTATAATTAACCCTGAGAACCACCCTAGCTAGAAGGTCTTCATTTACCTTGCAAAGAGCAATGGTCTAGCACAATCTAGATTTCAAGAATAGTCACACCTAGGGTTGTAAACGGATTGGTTCCGGTCTGAGTCCATTGTGAACCCAGAACCGGAATCATTAAGGAGAAGGTGAATCCGGAACTGGTTTCTTCGCTTTAGAACCAGAACCAGAACCATATATTAGACATATCTAGATCCAGGTCCTGGTTTAAGTAGAGAATGATATTTAAAAAAAAAAGATTTATATGAGAGTTCTTCCAAAATTGAGGTAATATATTGGGTTTCGGGTCCATGGGTCCGGATTAAAGTGTAATTGAACCGAAATCCATTTATTTATCAGAGGCTAAATAAGAACGCAGACCCAATTTTTAACAGGTAGAAACTACCGAATAATCAGATAATCGGGCCCATTTATATCCCTGGTAGTACCCCATCATTTAGAGCAATTTCAGCACTTTTGCACCAGTGTTGAGGAAGTTGGGTTTGTAAGGTTGCAGTAGGCCTCGGGCTAAGGATTGCCCCGACAGTTGAACTCCACCTTGGCCTAACAGCCTGCTGGGTGTCATTTTATGGTTGGTCTAGTCGGAGGAGGCTGTGTATGACTTGACCAGGGGTAGCTGGTAGTGGTTTTGCTGTATTAAAAACATAAGTAATGGCCGTAGGCGTAGCGTCTCTCTTGGCATTGGAACAAAAACGAAACAAAATTTCCACGTATTTAATTCTAGGGTCCTTGGATTTTAGCAACCTTTGAGTCTGACGTTTCCAGAAAATGCAGCCCTAAAAGAGCCAAAAAAAAAGCCGACAACGTTGAAACTTCTAAGGGCTGACGTTGGCTCTAGTATCTTTAAAATTCGAGGAAAAGTCAGTCGTGTTTGTGTACTAAAATCCAGGGTAAAAAATTGCTTGATTTCTCAGATATAGTAGGATTTTTAGATGCTCGATTTTACTAGCACATTCAGAAACTCCACCATATGTATAGAAGTTAGAATTTTTGAAATCTCAAATGTTATTTGAGACCTTTCATATTGATGGAATGTTGAAATGCTTATTAAGAAATATAACAGTTGTAAACGCCAAGGAACAAGATGTCGTATTATATCCAAAAAGTCCTAACATGGTAAATTCTTATCAGAATTCTAATAAAAAAAGTGCCATTATTATAAGTTCAATCAAGATGATCAGATATCAAATGGGCCATAAACTCCAACCAAAAAACAAAAATGGGCCATAACCGATGGATTTTGGGCCTAAGTCATCTTCGACCTTGGTCTTGTAGTCAACAATGAGCGTGATATCAGCCGTTCTATTAAAAAATAGACCTTTCAAAAGACAAAAAAGTTTCAACCACTGTATCAGCCCTTCCAAGATATCTTCTGCGCAAGCAAGCTAGCACAAGCAATTGAAACTCGTTCTAAATGATGCCTCCCATCAATCATGCAGTACTCATGTCCTTTTCTTATGGGCGGACTGATGATATTTGTCTGAGTGTTATTATCCTTTGGACAGGGGCATCAATCATGCAGTCGTATCCTTTTCTTATGGACGGACTGATGATATTTGTTTGAGTGTTCTTATCCTTTGCACAGGGGCGGACTCAAGATATTTGTTTGAGTGGGGCTACATGGATCTTTGAAGATGTGAATCATTATTTTTGGAGGATTTTACGAAAAACTCCCAGTAGATACACTAGCAGAACACCGTGGGGGTGCGGGGGCTCTTTTCTTTCAAGGGATTAGGGTTTTCTTTTTAGGGATTTTAATTTATGAGTTTTTATATATGGCCGGCCCCTCCAAAATTTCTTAAAACCCCTTTAATCTTTAGAAAACCTTATGAGTTTTTACATATGGACTCTCCAAATTTTCTAAAATCCATTTTTTCTTTAAAAGATTTTATAATTTTTTACATATGGACCCCTAAGATTTGGAAAAAAAAATATTAAATACTTTGAAAATTACATTTATTTTTCATATGTGGAACCCAAAGAATTTTTTTTCTGCATAATGGCCCGCCAAGGAAGAATTCCTAGGTTCGCCCCTGGGTAGATGGTCGTTGCACGAAAAAATTCTCCATAATTGGGGCCTTACAAATGGGTCCGTCATCCCATCCCACCCCACCTCACCCCCCCACCCTTTTTTTTTAGAACTTTGAGGGAGCAACGCTAGTGTAGCTCGTATCTGTCGAAAGCAACGCTAGCTTCACTAGTCACGGAAAGGTTCGGATTACTGCATGTTGCAGATTGCAGAAAAAGGTCACATGTGCTATGCCCCGTGTGGAGGCTGCAGTAAACCCCAAGGGAGTTCACTTTGTCAAAAGCTCCCATGGTCAGAAGGCGAAGAGGGCTACAGTTAGTATCACCATGAAGTTCAGAAGGCGAAGAGGGCTACAATTAATATCGCCATGAAGTTGCCCTGCAACAGTCTGTGCTTGTTCTTTCTGCTTCTTTCCATTTCCTTGCATTCTCTTTCGAGGGCCGAAGTCATTAACCTCACAACAGACACCTTTTCTGACAAGGTGTTTTGTCATTCCTCTCCAATTCATCTTTTCTTCATCCTATTTACTTGCTCTGCAATCAAATCCAATCCATCTGTATTTAAACTTGACATGGGAAAATGGTGGAACCTACTTGATGATCATGGACCTAACTCCATTGAAGCACCCAAATGAAGAAATTGGAATGTGGAATATGGGGTTTGGTTAAATTTCTCATTGACGAAGAATTGAGGAATTCCTTGATGGGTCAATTGCAATTTTAGTTTCTGCCCCTTTGGTTACCGTTACACCATAAAAGGGTTGCTGGAGAATGAGGTTTCCTTAAAAATTGTTTCTTGATTGGGTTTAGATGATTAATTTCAGTGGAAATTGGGATTTTTCTTCCCTCCTTTCCCAATGACTGGCAGTCGCCCCAGGTGGCTTCCTTTGTTGTGTCCTTATTGCATAAAAAAGAACTTCCTTGCATGCAGCTGAAGTTGAGATGGATGCTTTATTGATTAGCATTAAGAAGAAAGATCGGAACCTATGAGCAGCGGTGGGAAAGAAGGAGCCCCCAGTGTAGATTGCGAGGGCCTATTCCAATGCCCAACTAGATTTAACAAAGTATCTGAAGACCTCGACCAGGGTGTCCCATTCTGACCTCGTCTGACTTTTCACCAAGGGCAACATTAGCGGATAGCCAAAGAAGTGACGATAGTGACACTTAATTTCATATCAAATGACGCTATCATCGCTATAGAAACTACAAAGAAAAAGAAAAGAAAAGAAAAATAGTGGGGTTGAATACTTCCGTGTTGCATGAGTTACGAAGCACTATTTCGTGCAATGCCCATATAATGAAAATTTTCTAGTAAAATCCTCTTATATTTTATTTATTATTTTTACATTGTAAATGGCAAAAGAAAAAAGGTGTTATATTTAAATAGATACAAAATATTGAATTTCTTATGTTTGGTTTGAATGGAATAACAGCATAACCAATCAAGGCCTTTGGTAAAACAACGTACAAAACCATCATTATATGATGCAACTGAGTTGAGTAGGGTCAAGTGGGAGAACATGTTCACAAAAGCAAGGTGATAAGAACTGTTAGGGATCAAACAATCACGCGATCGACGGAGAACACACAATCAAGAACACAACAAACACATAAGATTTATGTGATTCACCTGATGTGGGTTATGTCCACGGAAGTTTCAAGCCAATTCACTATTCCTGAAGATCACCACAAGAAAAACTGCCTTCTTTTTGTGCATACAAGAGTATAAGACCCTCTTAGATCCTCCCTCTCAGTACCCCTCAGAGTTTGTCTCTCACGCTCAAAATAAATACATGAAGCCCTAAAACCCCCATACAACCACAATTGTCGGATCCAACCTTATAACAAATGATCCAGATTTAACCTGTAAATTACAGATTTGCTTTGTAAATAATTACCATGTCTAGATCAGGCTTCACCAACCCATCAGGAACTCACACAAGAGAGAAGGCACAACTCACACAAGCAAGGTGATGGGAACTCACACTTAATTCACACATGCAAGGAGATACAACTCACACATGTCAGGTAGTGGCAACTCATATGCAAAGAGGAGCCTAAACCTCCCAATGAGAACTACCTATAATCCCTTATAGGCATGTGTTGTGCTTTTTTTATCTTATTAATAAAAGTTTCTATTTACTCAAGAAAAAGTTTCACATTCATTAGGACACCACCAATGCAATGCCTATAGTTTGAGTAAATAAAAATTTAAGGCCGGTGAGCTTAACAATTCTAAATGGGCAGGGAGTCCAGTGACCAACCGAAGACCCTGTTGATGGAATTGAAATGGGTCAGAAATTAGAGACAATAATTCATAAATGGAGTCGATTGTATGAATCACAAGATTGTTTGGTACTTGTTGTAAGGGGAAAAAATTCACTGATAGGTGTTTATGTATGTCAGAGTCTGAGGCAGAATGATGGCTCGCTATAATGAGAGTAGACGGGAGAGCCTAGCCAAGTCCGGACTCTATGAAAGAGTTTGATAATGACTTCAATACTTAGTGGATTATTATTAGAAGTCTTATGCACGTATTTAGGGCTATAAATTGGGTGATTCTCTCAACCTAAATAGACTCGTCGCCTCTCTCATTAATCTGACTGAGAGATATCTTAGAGAGAGAATTACTTTCTAAAGCTATTGAGAGATTGTTCTGAATGACTGCTCTAGAAGGTTTGTGTTGCTTATACTCTCTTGTAGAAGATAGTTCATTTTGGATGACAACATGGGAGAAGATCAAGTAAGGAGAACGATATACAGTGAAAGTCGTGGCAGCGGAATTTGTGCAAGAACAACTACAGTCCTTAAGTCAAGGTACTGATTGAGGTAAAAGAGCTATGAGTATATCTTGTAACTGTTCATGAGTTCTTGATTTTTAGATCGTGGTCTCCCTGAAAAGGGTTTTCACGTTAAATTTGTGTCTGCCTTCTTGTAGTATGTGATTGGTAAATTTATTTGCTAGTTCTATCTTATTTGGCTAGTTACATCCACTGTATTGGTATGGTTAATTAAACTAGTCTTCATTCTAATGGATTTTGCATAACTTTCACTTAAAAATGTATAAAGAGCATATTTTCCAAATATACGAAGGTACCATCAACACCCACAAGTCATTTATGGTTAAAAGCCTCGAATCAAAAGAAATGATGAACTTAAAGAAACACAATTGCAAGGTTTATGAATGGATGGAAATGTGTTTCCAAATGGAGATCCTAACTGTACGACATGCAAAGCAGTAATCAATTAATTCATTTTGTCTGCATTGGATGCACAAGGGGAAGTATTACCCGTGAAACCTTGCCGTACAGCTTCTGTAGGCAACCAATACTAGAGACCCCTCCAAGCAAGTCAAAAAACCATTGAACCGGCCTCGTTTTGCCGCACAGCCCTCGTCGCATCTCTTACATGTTTTCCTTGCACCAGATGCATGAAACTCCGTAGTGAAGCCCACACAATGTCAGTTCAAACCATTCAAGATAAATTCATCATTTCTAGTGATATAATCACAAATTTGGCTTCAATATGAGTTCGTCCCATTGTTAGATTGAACACAACTAATTAATGTGATTAGCATGATCTTTTGTATTATTCATCAAAATACCTTAATCTCATTATTAATCATGTCTTCAATCCAACGGTGGGATGAACTCCTATTGAAATTTAAATTGAGTATATATCATTAGAGGAGATGAGATTCTTCTTGAACCGTCCAAATTGCCATTATGTGGACGCAACATGGAGTTGTTAGCACTTAAAAGCGACAGGGGCTCTGGACTCAGCAAGCCTAGTGCTAGGGGTCACTTCTTGTTGGTAGCCTTTACATGGAGACAAAGTACCACAAATTTGTAACTTTGTTTTGGGGATTTTTCAATTTTTCTCAGTAAATAATAAGATACACACAAGCTACCCAAGTCCACACCATCAGCTACAACTATAGATTTATCTCTGCCTGTTTGTGTGGAGGGGAGGTGCTTCACCATTAAGAA
This sequence comes from Persea americana, assembly GCA_029852735.1. Lineage (NCBI taxonomy): Eukaryota > Viridiplantae > Streptophyta > Magnoliopsida > Laurales > Lauraceae > Persea > Persea americana. Next base: position 80,192,644 of record CM056810.1, read on the forward strand.
ACCAGTGGATTCAAATATAGATGGCGAATTCAAAATGTGTATAAAGGGAGGTTAATCTTGTACAAAAGATCGCTAAAGTTCTCAATAGCCCCAGCTCAAATTGGAAGCCACTTTGTTTAAAATTCATGGCAAAAACCACTTCAATTAGACTAACATAACTCTTGATTTTAAGTATTCAGTTTTAATGGTTTTATTCGTGCAATCTTATTCTCGTTCTCGGATGTGGATAGTGGTCAAATTAATGCCAATTTGGATGTGTGCCAATTCAACGGCAGGGTGTCCCTTGGGACAGGGGTTCGGCATGGCCGCACTAGAGTTTCTTGAAAATCTTGTGCTTTTGAATATATGGCCTCATCAGAGAGAGAGAGAGAGGGAGAGAGAAAAGAGACTATGGATTTAAAAAATCCTCAATTGGAATATTACCCCACAAAATGTTAGACCATAGTCGCTTGGATCAGAGTGGGAGTCACAAGTGGATTCATCTTGTAGAAGAAAACATAATTTTATCATTGCCTAACTAAATGTAAATAGATAGCAAATTTTGCTTATTCAATAGATGAAAAGCTACTAAATCACTACAACTAGACTAGATAGATCGATTACATCATGAGCTTCTTTGCTAGTAGCTCCACTGTAGAGTATGAAGAACCTCCTTCTTCCACTGCTTTCTTACTAGCTTCTGCCATCTCTTTAGTTCTCTCTCTCACCTTCTGTCCTTCCTTAGACTCTCCCATCAAACACCTCACTCCCCTTTCCACCTCCTCAGCACTAACCCACCCATCTATCTCATAATCCATACTCAATTCCAGAGCCAAACCGTATTCCCGCACCAGCTGAAATGCATTGTGCCTTTGCTCTACGTACAAAGGCCAAGCCAATGTGGGCACACCAAACCATAAGCTCTCGAGGGTCGAATTCCATCCGCAGTGAGAGACGAATCCGCCAACAGCCACGTGCCCAAGGATGGCTGGCCACCTGTGGGACCCATGATTGCAACACCAATCCACGACCTTTGGTTCGGTCTAGAAACCCATCTGGGAGGACCTTCTCGAGACCTGTGTCAGTTGATGAATCAAATCTAATGGACCATAAGAAGCGGTGTCCACAGCGTTCAAGACCCAGTGTACAATTGAAAAGGTGCCCATGCTTCCGAAGCACAAGAAGACCACTGATGAAGGTGGGTGTTGGTCGAGCCATTCCATCAATTGGCTCGTCTCTGGTCGTTGAGATTCCTCGGTCAGGGTGAGCACGGGTCCCACCGGATAAAGTTTTGGGGTGAAATGGAGGTCTGGCAGACATTCGCCATCAACAATCTGTCATGAACATGTAAATGTGTAAGATGCACCTCATTCAATTTACAATGATGATGAGAATACAGGGATGTCTATGTGCATAGGACTCCCTCTCACAACAATTGGAGATTGATTCCAGAGTGGTAGGTTTAGGTAGTACCTCTTAGCCACTACCTTCAAGTAAGCCCCCAAAAAAAAATATGAAAAAAAAAAAATAAAATGATTTGCTATGATGGCATCTAGGAATAGAGATGACAATGGATCCGATTAAATGAGTGCCCACCCTACCACACTAACCTGCTTCTACTCACATGGCAGAATGTTATTATATAGTGCAGTGGCAAGGCATTTCTCTCTCCATATTAACAACAAGAGACCAGTACCTCTTATACCTATATTGGTTGGAGACTTAGGTAGCATGTGGGCTTATGCATATCTCTTGGAGAGAAAAAGGAGTTTGTAGTCGTTCAATTTTCTGCAAGTGAAGGGCCAAGTCAAGGTCAGGCTTATAAATGGGTAACCCATCATAGAGTACTACCAGTTTGGAACAGAGTGGTTCTGAGTCAGGTCAGACTGGAATTTACCTCACACCCCAATAGCAACCCTCTGTTTGTTTAAATTGGGGAAAGAGGAACCTACTTTAGATGAAGGCAAATCATTGGATGAAAAGCCCCCTGTTTGATTTGTGATGGGCATGGTATCAGGTTCAATTGGGATGTTATGAGACAGAATTAGGGGTAAAACTAGGGTTAGTTATATGTAATTCATTGCCCTTTGTTTTTGTCAAACTAGGTAGAAAAACACTGATGAAGTGGAAGGATGTTAATGAATTAGGTCCGAATTGGCACACATATGAAGGTGGACCCATTGGCTAAAGATGGAACCAAGGTGAGCTTGAGCCAGTAATGGTATCCAAGTGGACCTCCCTAGACTAAAATAGGGTGGACATTACCTTATGATTGATACAACCAACTTGGGACTTAAATCAATCACTGTTCGATTCACCTTGTGATGCAAACTAATTATGTGTAAAATCATGTGTTTTACGGCTCCCAAAGTTTCTATATATGATGATAGGAGTAGACCGACTTTGATGTTCATTGGAGTCTTTTAATACTAAACGGTTACAGGCTCATTGGAGTCTTGTACCGTGGTTTTGATCATGTTTCTTTCACCCATATTTCTGAGTCTTAACGTGTTGCTCATCATCTTGCCCGAAACTCAGGCGTGTTTGCTCATAGAGTGGAGTAAAATAAATAAATTTGAGTGTCAAAGTGAAGAGAAAAAGAAATTAAGTGAGTCCCGGTCAAGGATACCAAAGAACAAAAATTGTTGTTCTAATTTAGTTGCGCAAAATGACAAAAAAGTATTTTTAAAAGACACAAAATAACAAATTAGTACTCTTAAAAAAGTATAAAAAGACAAATAAGGTACTTTTACTCTAAACTCCTTTGCTCTTAATACGACTCTCGATTTTATTTAATTTTACTCCACCTTACAAAAAGATAGGCCCACAGTTTTGTAGGCGGTTGGGAGCCTATTTTTTGGATTGGGTGGTTGCTATTTTGTTCTCCTTCGTGGTGGTGGTGTTGGTTTTCTTCTTTTTTCTAATAAAAATATCTCTTTTGCCAACAAAATAAATAAAGAAAACACTCATTGGAGTTCTACCAAAAATTAATGGAGTTTTGACATATTAGTCCTCCTTAAACCCGAATTTCTCAATTTCATGACCGAAATTCAGGCATTGTCACTAAAGTTATTTGACTCTGGTCAACATTATTTTCATTTTTTAATTTTTTTTCAATATATCCCATGATATCATCGGATAGTTTTATGATATCATGGAATTTATCAATTTTTGTATCATATATTTTCTTCAACAAGCAGAAGAATTTATTTTTTATAAAACAAAAAAAATGATATTTTGTGAAAAGTAAATACACAACTGACCCTATTTATCAAATACTATCATTTAGAAAATATTCTTTTTAAGATGCTGCACAAAAGCCATGACATCATGGAATAGGCCCACGATATTATGGGATTTAACAATTTCTTTGGCATACAGTGTTAAAATGATTTGGGGCAAAAAGGTTTTAAAAAAATTATTGACTGGAGTCAAGCAACTCTTGTAACTTTGTTTGATCTTTTGTCGTGAAATTGAAAAAATGGGTTCCATGAGTACTAATATAGTAATATGTCACAAAACCCATAATTAAAATTTAGAAAAACAAAGAATACTCATTGGAGAAAGACCACTTTTGATGCCTCAGATTTAAGAATTCATGAGCTGGATTCATCTATAGGGAGGGGTGACCAGCATACTCATTGGTTGACCCTGAGTCCCTGACCACCTGATCCGCACATCAGGCCATCCGGGGGCATGTTTAGAAAAAAACAGAGGAATTTGCAGCGTGCAAAGTTAGACAACGATTTTTCATTTTTTAAGGACTTCAGGGTTTGGATTTCGCAAGTCTGAAAATCTACGACTTTCATTTGGTGAGGAAGGAAGGTGCTCACTGCTGCATCTTTAAGGCTGTGGTTCAAGTTGCTGCAGTGACAAAGTGAAACCATAGGTAGTTAGGTATAACCTTTTTAGTGAAAAATCTTTACACCATACATTGGATTTGTACGCATCTATGAAAACTTCTACTTTCCCACAGAAATGTACCAAAGGTTCTTCCTTGGGAGAATGAGGGGACTACTTATAAGGTAAATATATTACCGCTTTGAGTGCTCTTGGCTCCAACTCCGCAAATGTGTTGGCAATCAAGCCTTCGGCCTCTCTAAACGTGTGGCCATGGTAAACGTACCATGTGTAGTCCTCGTCCTCCTTGTTCATCATCAAATCCGGCATCACAACAGGCGGCAACGGCAGCATGCCGGGGAACTCAACCTCCCCTTTGTAGTCCTTGAACTGACATGGGATCTTCACATGTAGAGCAGGGAGATAGAGCAAGAAGCCAAGAGTGGCCGCACCCGATGTACAGTTGATGTATGTGGGGACGCCAAGCTCTAACCCCACATCGATCATGGTCGTCGCAAACATGTCTATGAACAAGGCAGCGACACGGGTTTTAGAAGTAGAAGATGATGATGATTGTGATGTCTTGATGGCTTCTTTGACATGTGACTCGTGCTTCTCTATGAAGTGGGAGATGTAGGTAAGTGGACCTTGGCCGTCAGTGTATGGAAGATTTATTAATGGGAGATCGACAAAGCGAGTGTCCGGGTGGGACGTGGTGACAGATTGGATGTAGGAGATGGCATTTCGAGGTGAATGAGGAGGATGGTGATGGAGAAGTTGTGGTGCTTTTCACGGAAGAGTTTAGCTAGCTCTACTGTGGGTATCAGATGTCCAACTCCTGGTGAAGGCAAGAAGAGTAGTTCTAATTTTTCCATCTCTCTGTCTACTCTGAATTCTCTTGTTTCTTCTTCGCTCCTTTGGGACTCTTTTACGTGAAGTACTTGCTCTTGAGATGGAGTGAGGAGGGGTTAGATAAATATAGAAATCATGTCCCTTCACATGTGGGGCATGGACAAAGCATGTGTTGTGATCTAGGGCCTATGAGAAGAGATCAAGCACCCACAAGAACACGAAGATTTACGTGGTTCGGCTTTTGGCCTACGTCCACGAAGAAAACGGGAGAATTCACTATCCAATCAGAAGAGGGTATACATCATAGAGACCCTAAGTCTCTATTTATAACATCAACCCAATACCCAGTTACACCCAAACACTACTTCTAATCATACTAGACCTATAATAATAAACCTACTTCTAATCACAGTAGAACATAGGCAATACAGGGGCCCGGTTTATTTGTTATTTATTCAATTGAGTCAAACAAATAACAAATCTCCACCTTGGCGAACATTGAAGCTGATCCTCATGCACTAAACACGTCTCACCGTCTCCACCTGCCCCTTAGGGCACTCAGGTACTGATCACATTAATCAAGTCCAAGCAATGCTTGAACTTGACTGTTGGAATAGTCTTGGTCATCATGTCTGCTGGATTCTCCGCCGTAACAATCTTAATTATTGCAATAGCACCCTCGGCGATGACATTTCGAATGAAATGAGCCCTTACATCTATGTGCTTAGTCTTTTCATGATACTTTGGATTATGTGTCAGATCGATCGCACTCTGACTGTCACAGAAAACAGTAACTAGCTTCTGTTCCAATCTCAGATCTCCAACCAAGCCTGTCAGCCAAATAGCTTCCTTCACTGCCTCTGTAGCTGCCATATATTCTGTTTCAGTGGTAGACAAGACAGCTTTTGATTGCAATGCTGCCTTCCAACTAATGGCACCGCTAGCAAAAGTGAAGACATAACCTATCAGGGACCTGTCAGGGACCTTCTTCTGTCTAAGTCTCCAGCAAAATCTAAATCAACATATCCAATAACACTTCCAAAAGTGTTATTACTTCTGTCATAAATTATCCCAACATCAGTAGTACCTCTCAAGTAACGGAGTATCTATTTCACTGCCTACCAATAGGCCTTTCCGGGGTTATCCATGTATCTGCTAACTACACTAACCGCGTGTGAAATATCTGGCCTCGTGCAAACCATGGCATACATGATACTCCCAATTGCACTAGCATAAGGAACACGAGACATGTGCTCCACCTCTTCCTCAGTTTGTGGTGACAAAGCAGCGGAAAGTTTGAAATAGGCTGCCAATGGAGTATTCACAAGTTTCGAACTTTGCATACCAAAGCGCTCCATAACCTTCTCAAGGTACCCCTTTTGTGACAAAGACAATTTGCCCGATTTCCCGTCCCTTTGAATCTCCATTCCAAGAATTTTCTTTGCAGCACCTAAGTCTTTCATCTCAAATTCACCACTCAACTGAGTTTTCAACCTGTTGATCTCAAACATGTCCTTTGCAGCAATCAACATGTCATCAACATATAGCAACAAATAGACATACGAGCCATTGGAGTGCTTCTTGTGGTATATACAATTGTCGTATGCACTCCTGCAATAACCGTTTCCAACCATAAAGGTGTCGAAACGCTTGTACCACTGCCTAGGAGACTGCTTCAGACCATACAACGATTTCTTTAGCAAACAAATATGGTCTTCCTTTCCATGAATTTCAAAACCCTCTGGTTGATGCATATAAATCTGTTCATCTAGCTCGCCATGTAAAAACGCAGTCTTGACATCAAGCTGCTCCAACTCTAAATTGGATTTAGCAACCATAGCAAGTAGCACCCTAATAGAACTATGCTTCACAACAGGAGAGAACACTTCATTAAAGTCAACACCCTCCCTCTGAGTATAGCCTTTTGCAACCAGTCGTGCTTTGAACCTAGTCTCTTCCACCCCTGGAGTTCCTTCCTTTTTTCTTGAAGACCCATTTGCATCCAACAATCTTTTGGCCTTTCGGAGGTTTTACCAACTCCCAAGTATGATTCTTGTGAAGAGATTCAATCTCCTCACCCATGGCTACGGCCCATTTTACTGATTCTTTGCTAGTGCTGGCATCCCGATATGTAACCGGCTCAGACTCAATACTCTCAGCTGTATTAAGAGCGTAGGCAACAATATCTTCATACCCGTATCTCTGAGGTTTCTTAATCTGCCTCCCCTCTCTGTCCCGAGTAAGCATGTAATCATCTGGAACTGCACTTTCCTTATTTGAGCTTTGCATCTCCTCTACATCTTGTTGAACTGGGACATCTGTTTGCACCTTATCCTGCAATTTTTCTAGAGCTTCCTTCTTAAGCTCCACTTGTTTACTGACACCGTTTTGATCGTCCACCTTTCCAGCATCATGGCACTCCTTCGGTTTCAACATAGCAGACTCATCAAAGGTCACATCTCTGCTTATAATGCATCTGGGAGATTTCCCATCTAGGCACCACAGCCTATATCCTTTAACACCATCTGCATATCCTAGAAATATGCACTTTCTTGCCCTTGGTTTAAGCTTTTCATCATTCACATGAGCATAGGCAGGACAACCAAATATCTGCAAGTTGGTGTAATCAGCAGGAGCTCCAGACCATACCTCTACAGGAGTTTTGCATTCTATAGCTGTTGATGGAGACCGGTTTATCAAATAACAAGCTGTGTTAACAACTTCCGCCCAAAACTTCCTAGGTAACCCTGCATTAGAGAGAATGCACCGGGTCTTCTCTAGAATAGTCCTGTTCATCCGTTTTGCAACTCCGTTTTGTTGCGGTGTATTTCTGACAGTGCGATGTCTCACAATACCTTCATTCTTGCAGAACTCATTAAAAGCACTATTACAGAATTCCAAGCCATTGTCAGTTCTCAAGCGCTTGAGCTATTTACCTGTCTGCTTCTCGACCATAGCCTTCCATTGCTTGAACTGTGCAAAAGCTTCATGTTTATGCTTTAAGATATACACCCAGACCTTCCGAGAATAGTCATCAATAAAGGTCAACATGTATAAACCACCACCAAGAGATGGAACACGAGAGGGACCCCAAAGATCAGAGTGGATATAATCCAAAGTACCCTTTGTCCGATGAACAGCAGTCCTGAACTTGACTCTACATTGCTTTCCGAAGATACAATGCTCACAGAAGTCCAGCTTTCCTGTTTTCTGGCCACACAGCAAACCCTGTTTAGTCAACTCATCCATACCCCTCTCACTCATATGCCCAAGTCGCATATGCCATAACTTGGTAATTTCTGAATCTGAATCTGAGGACGACACAGCTGCAGCACCTGTAATTGTACTATCTTGAAGAAAGTAAAGACCATTCTGCTTCAGTCCCTTCATCACTACAAGAGCACCCTTCGAGATTCTCAACCGTTGGAGTCAAGCGTACCCAAGGAAATCAAATTTTTCTTCAACTCTGGAATATGTCTAACATCTGACAATGTTCTCACAATACCGTCATGCATCTTAATTTTGATTGCACCTATCCCAACAACCTTACAAACTGCATTATTTCCCATAAGCACTTTACCACCATCGATAGATTGATAATTGGTAAACCAATCTCTGTAAGGACACATATGATAGGAATAGCCCGAATCAAGAATCCACTCAATGGCTGAGCTACCAACAGTAACCGAAAGAACTTCTGCACCATCGGAATTAGTCTCTGCAACATCGGTTGCAACTCCGGCAATTTCTCCAGAATTAGATTTCTCTTTCCCTTTACGCTCTGGACAATCTTTTCTAAAATGCCCTTCCTTGTGACATTTGAAGCACTTTAATTTTCTAGTTTTTTATTTTGACCTGGATCGGCCTCTTCTATTATGCTCTTTCTTCTCTGTTCTGCCACGCGCTACCGAACCCTCACCAGAACTGTCATTGTTTTCAGTTACAACCTTTTTCTTTAACTCCTTGGAGTTCAAGGCTGACTCAACATCTTCCTTAGAAAGAGTGTCTCTACCATACATCATGGTATCAACAAAGTTCTCATACGAGGGTGGTAAAGAGCATAGCAACATGATAGCTTGGTCCTCATCATCAATTTTGACATCTATATTTTCAAGATCTAAAATAGCTTTTGTAAAAGAATCAATGTAAGTTGAAACAGACGTACCTTCCTGCATTTGTAACGTGAACAACCGCTTCTTCAGATACAAGCGATTCGTGAGAGATTTTGTGATGTACAAGTTCTCCAACTTTTGCCATATGCCAGCAGCAGTTTTCACCTGAACAACCTTTCGCAGTACACCATCGCTCAAGAACAGCAGAATCTGACCATACGCCTTTTCCAGCAACTCATCCTTCTCTTCATCTGACAATTTTTCAAATAGAGCATTCTTTCCCCTCAAAGCTTTATGCAACCCATTCTAGACTAACAAAGCATGCATCTTCAGACGCCACAGACCAAAGTCATTATTACCGTCGAATTTTTCAATCTCGAATTTAGCAGCCATTCCGCAAATCTTTCACTAGAACTGTGTAGATCTGGTCACCACGAGCACGCTGGAAGAAATGAATCTGAAATCCGACTCTGGACGGCTAAGATATCGCAGAAATAAGTTTCTACGCTCCAATCAGTCAATCTCCTTTGTCGACCGTTGAACAGCCAATCTTCTTCCACAACAGCGTAGATCTGCTCGCAATGAGTCCGTAGGTTCAAACGGATCTCCGATCAGACTTCGGATCGTCAAGATATCGCGAAAACAATTTCAGCCTTTGATTCGGTCAAACTGACTTTGACCATACAATCTGCTGACGTCAGCGCTGTCGTCAGCGCCTTTTAATGCTGGTTCTGGGCTTCTGATTTGCGGACTGGGCCGGGTCAGACCTGACCTAGCCTGACCTCCTGCTGAACCGACCCAAATAGGAATTCTGGGCTTCTTTAAACGGGTAGGGCCGACCTGGACTAGACCCAACCCGAGAAACAACCCAACAGAATGGGTTGTCTTCTTCCTTCTCTTCTTGTTTTGTAACCGGACTACAACAAGCAACAGCGCGGACAGTGCTTCTTCTTGCTTCTCCGGCTCACGCAGCGGCGGCGGCGGCGTGGTGGGGCCCAGCCTAAAGAAAAAAAACAGAACCCAAATCGCCCTCTTCTCCGGTTTCCTTCTTCTTCCACGGTAATAGCACAGCGGCGTCCACCTTCTTCTGGCGACTCACAGTGGCGACTCCGGCGCAGGTGCAGGCTTCTCCGGTTCCGGCGATTTGTTTGCGGCGAGACCAAACAGAAACCGGTTTGTTTACGAAACCAGAACAGAGAAACGACGACAGCAAGAACGGCGATCTTCCTTTTTCAATCTGGGTTCCGCAACCAAAATTCGAGGAATAACCGTGCTGTCTTCTCCTCTAGCGGTGGCACGACGGCAGAGCAAGGAAGCCTGTTCTCCGATCTTCTACACAGAGACCGAACCCAGGCTGTTCTCCGATCTGATCGATCTCCCTGTCTCAACGAATTGTGTGGCCCTCTAAGATCAATTGATCTCCCTTTGCACGATCCCAGCCCTCTAAAATCCGATTTGTCGAATCTTTTCCGATCACACCAATTAGCTCTGATACCAGTTTGTTGTGATCTAGGGCCTATGAGAAGAGATCAAGCACCCACAAGAACACGGAGATTTACGTGGTTCGGCTTTTGGCCTACGTCCACGGGGAAGACGGGAGAATTCACTATCCAATCAGAAGAGGGTATACATCATAGAAACCCTAAGTCTCTATTTATAACATCAGCCCAATACCCAGTTACACCCAAACACTACTTCTAATCATAGTAGACCTATGATAATAAACCTACTTCTAATCACAGTAGAACATGGGCAATTCAGGGGCCCGATTTATTTGTTATTTATTCGATTGAACCAAACAAATAACAGCATGTCATCAGAGGCCCATTGGTTCGGTGTGATTATGTCCGATTGGTGTAGGTCTAGAGACTTTGGCAACTAGCGTGTGGTGCACCATTAACTCTACGTGGACCTCGTTGGAGTACGGACGTGGTTACACATGGGAAAGGCGCTTCACTATTGAGCTATGGGTTTGACAAACTCTCCTCGATTTCAATTATTTAATTATTTAGTAATTAAGTAGTGAATGGAAAAAAATTAACTAAAACTATTTTTTCCATGTTTTTAAATCAAAAGAGAGTAGAAAGCCCAAAAAAATGCCAAATCCCAAAGGAACTGATCCCTTCATGGGGCAGTTTGATACAGAAATATCTTATATAAAACCCAATAAAGGCAATGTCTGTTCCGCAAGTGGTAGGGATAAGATTTATAATAAAATGATTTCAGCCACCAAAGTTTTAACTTTACCTAGTTTGATGGGTCAAAATAAGTGGAAAAGTGAAGTTTCAGCCATAAAAAAAAATTTACTTTTGTTCAAGCAAAACCCAATAATTTACCTCATAAAAGATAAGTTTATTATACCACTTGTTAACTTCTTAATTGTGTCACTTTACCTTATTCTACCCGATGAAAATTAAACAAATATATCCCCACCTTACCGAAAAGACCCGTATCATTTTTTTTATTGATTTGACATCTATTTTACTTTATTTTATAAATAAATAAATAAATAAAACATGTGGGGCCATCTTATTTAATTTTTGTTCAATAAAACTTTGAATTGGTGAAACTTAAAGCTACATTAAGATTTGTTTTTTCCAATATTCGTACAGGTGTCTATGTGCTATATGAAGTACTCTCCCAATTTTTTTCCTTTTTTTTTTTTTTTTTTTTTTTTTAGTGAGGTGGAAAGTGCAAGCCCGTGGAGCTTACTCACCAACCCAAATGAAACGAAATTCATGAACTTTTTCTTCTAGATAAACCATTTACAAGAACTTGAGTTATTGTGAGCACAATGTATACCTTGATGTTTGAAATCGACACTGCCGCTTTGTTTCTGTCGATTGCTAATTAGGGAGATGCTCTCTCTTTGCCTCAGTTTCGGTTAGATTTTGTCGGATTGTGGAGTGTTTTTGGTCGTTTATTCTTTACTACTAACACTTAGAAGGATCAAGTTACGATGCGCGTGAGTGAGCTTGAGAGGTGAATTGCAAGTGCCAAAAGGGTATAGATAAAAACTTCTTGGCATTTGAAAGAGATTCTGTCAAGAAAAACCTAGGGATTTGAATGTGATTCTGCAAAAAGGTTTTTTAGACCTTCAATGCAATTGTAACATGATAACTGATCTACTTTACGGAGCCTTGAGTCTCGTTATGTTGGGGAGCGGGGTCGATGCAGGTACTCGATTGTTCAAGGCTTCAGGAGGCTTGATGCAAAAAGCACAAGTGTTTAATGACGCTGGAAAGACGGTTGGTGTATTCATTAACCTCATTTGGCAATTTACTAAGTTAGTAAAAATAAAATAATACCTTAGTTTGTCAGAGAATGATCACATAAAAAATACGCATCTTTAAAGTAAAAAAGCAATCTCTTTGCTCGATTGTTCAAGGCTTCAAGCCTGAGGCTTGATGCAAAAAGCACAAGTTTTTAATGACGGTGGAAAGACGCTTGGTGTATTCATTAACCCCGTTTTACAATTTACTAGGTTAGTAAAAATAAGGTAAAACCTTAGCTTTTTAGAGAATGATCACATCAAAAGTACACATCTTAAAATAAAAAAGCAATCTCCTTTTTCCATTAAATGACAAAAAAAAAAACACTTCTTGCACAAAAAATAAAAGAGATTCCCTACAAATCTACTCAAGACAAAATATCATCATAACCTCCTTCTATTTTATTCTATATTTATTTGGTGCTTTATATCAATTTTACTTTAAAAGTAAATTGCCAAACTAGCCCTAACGAAGAGTTGGGTAACGCGATTGTGAACCCAAGCAAGTTAGAAAATAAGGGACATTAAAGCCTTAGCACCTCATAGAGGGCTTCAAATGATCTTTCATATGGGGATGAATGGTGTATTCTTGAAGTAGACTATAAGTGGACGGTTGAGGCATTTGAATTCTTCCACTCCAAACTTGTCTAAACGGAGCTGTTTTTGAGGAAATCAGAATTTTGTTAAAACATTTTATCAATTTTAAAGTGCATCATCATGTGGGCAGAAAAGGAAATGTAGTAGCTCATAAATTAGCTAGGCATTATATGGTATTGTGGTTCATGATATAGTGGTTTGGTGGCATTTTACCCCAGACCTGATTAAACAACAACATGTACTTATTGATTCTACGTTGGCTAATAATATATTTCTAAAGTATTTTTATTATTAAAAAAAAAAAAAGTTAGGCTTGCCAGGGAGGCTAGGAGCTGAACCGTAACTCCAATTATTCAATCTAAAGTTGTACTTTCATGTAGGCTAGGACATGTATATTAGGGTATGGCCAAGCCTAAGTTGCACCTTAACTCAATTTGCATCAAATGTGTTACATCCCGGTCCCGAATCACCCTGGCCTCGGGTAATTCCCGAGGTGGGACATGCATACTTCCATAATATTATACCTCTCTAGAACCAAGTACAACATTACGAAGGGGGAAGTTTCTTGTTTTCCACTTGTGAGTCTAGCTCACTAACCTGTCAACCACGTTTAATAGCGGAAGTATCTCAATTCATAAGCCACTATGTACCATTTCATTGAACATTCCTATTTAAATGTTAAGTGTCAAATTTATATAAAACATAATTACACTTACAAAAATCACCCTACATTCTATTACAAAATGAATCTTTACTATTAACTTCTAATCTAACTAGTCTAACCCACACCAAAAAGAGTCAGTCACACCCTCCAAGTGAGCTCTCAAAAGGAATCCAAATCGTTCTCCGATGGACGAGACTATATAGGCTCATTGCCTGGCCACTCTTTTAATCCTGGAGGAACATCTTCGGTCTCTTCGTCTCCCTCCTGGGCCTCATCGAGATCATGAGCTGCACCTGCATCTGTGATACAATAGTAGTATCTCAAATACGACGAATTGGTAAGTATATGCATTAATAAGCAAATACATAATGTATCAAATTGAATTTAAATGACAATTGATTAAAATATGTCAATATAATAACTAGGCAATTGTGGTAAAATCGAATAATTCATGCTTTACGAATCAATAATGCATAATATACTAAGGTGGCTACTACATTAAGCTCATCCTCACAAAAGAGAGCGAATCTAATTAGGATGTCACCAGTAGCCCAGCCAAAAGCTAGCTTGCTACCCTTGTATGGAGTTCCGGTGCTCTAGATGACTTACTGTAGTAATCTCGAATACTAAACCGAGTTTGTCCCCATCACAAGGTCGAAGTTAAGTAGTGCCGACTCGATTGAATCGAATAATAATTGAACTTGAGTAAGTTTACATACTTTTGTCTTCAATCAAATTGAATAGTGAAACCATACACACGAATACTTACTCAATTCAAGTTCTCATCGAATACCGAATAGTTGTACAATGATTTTAATAATGGATTGGAAATTGGATACTCGAATCATAATACAACAATTACTTAACAAAAATGTGATATCAATAAGGAAACCTAATCTCAATATGAAATGCAATAGATTTAGAGGGATCAAGACATTTCACTTGCCAATTATAAGCTATTACTCATGGTCTCTCACCGTCCAATACAAGGTAGTTTGGAAGGTCAACGTACTACTATCTTGTTTAGTGCCACTTATTATAAGAAGGATACGTTGAGCTTCTAAACCAACCCTCATGGCATGGTTAGACTTTTGATTTTCTATTAAACAAAAGGAAGAGGTTTAAGGTTCCATTCTAAACACATAAAGGTCTTTTGGGTCTTAATCCCCTAGTGGTCAAGGCATGTCTTATAATTATCCATTAAGGAAGATTATGAAGGGTTCTTATACGTTAGGAGTGATCATTCGCTCTTTTGAGGGGTCTAAAAAGAACCCCAGTTTCAGCTTCAGGTTCGCTCGAGCGAACTTATGTTTGCTCGAGCGGAGTCATCCAGACAAGGGGACCGCTCCTTTGCCTGCTTGAGCGGACTCATCAAGTGGGTTGTTCGCTCAAGCGGCTTCATATCCGCTTGAGCAGACACTCCCAAAATTCAGATTCCGAGATTTTCCTTGTTTCTTCCTTCCATCATTTCTCACATTTCTCCAGACTTTTCTTCACAAAAGACATGCACAATGGAGTCTCCTTACTCCCATTTACAACATATAAACACAACATAAAATTAACTCCATAAAACTAATCTAATCATACACTCAAAATAAAACTAATCATTCCATCTTCATTTCCAAAAGAGGCTAACAAACTTCCATGATAGAAATTCTGAGTCAGTCAAAGATTAAGAACTATGCAGTGGATATTAAGACTTATACTTACTTCTACTTAGCTTTTCA
The DNA here is from genome assembly GCA_029852735.1 of Persea americana. Lineage (NCBI taxonomy): Eukaryota > Viridiplantae > Streptophyta > Magnoliopsida > Laurales > Lauraceae > Persea > Persea americana. The sequence goes on from CM056810.1 coordinate 80,207,686, forward strand.
ACCTTTTCCCCAAATCTTTTGCTCAATAGGACCAAAAACCCCAAATATCAACCCTAATCACAAAGACACATAAAAATGCTAATGAATATGAATGAAAGGGTTAAACATGAGTCTCTTGGCTCTAATGCAACTCAAAACCTAAAACAAAGGGTTTGATGCTTACCTCCTAGCAAGGATTTCGAATTTGGAAGGGTTGGAGATGATGGAGATGGGTCCTTCACAACAACTAGTAGAAGAGAAGATGAAGAAGATGGAGCTAGAGATGAAGAAGACTTCACTCTTCTCTCAGTCCGCATGCAACACTCTCTATGGTGATTGGAAGAGGAAGAAAAAGAATGGAGAGAAAGGAAAAAGGAAAAAGAGGGTTCTTAGCCAAAACTAACATGGGTAAAGTGGCTTTAAAGGGATAAGAATACCCTTTTTTGTAAAAAGATCCACAAAGTTCTACTATTTCTAATTTGACTAAAATGAAGGTCCACTTCTTCAACGGTCGATCAAATGAAGTATAGTCTAATACGAAAATCGACGTGTTCAACAAGATATACGTAATAAAACCAAAATGACGTGCATATGATGCAAACTGAAAAAATCGATAATTACGAAAAAGCTCCCGATTCAACCCAACCGAGTCAAATTGGTCTTACTCACCTTCCTATGACCCATAATCTAGCTCAAAGACTAACTAAGACTAATTTATAGTAAAATAACTTAATTAGTACCTAAGCACAATTATAGACAATAAAACTTACTTAATTAATGCTAAACACCATCAATTTGGGTCAAGGTGTTACAAAATGCATCTCATCCGCTTAATTAGCAAGCACACATGTAAGGATATTCTCAAGATCTATGTCCATAGGGGCGGAACTAGGGACCATTGCCGCTCCTCATAAATTTTAGAAAGACCCCCCTTGTATTATGAAAATTTTACAAGTTTTCACATGTGAGGTCTGCCTCCTAAGAATATTTTTTTCACCCAAGAAAGATATGATAACGAACATAGGCAGTAGTGCCTACTAAGGTCAAGACTAAAGAATTTCAAAAATAAATTCATTACTATAATAATACCATATTATTCAATTAAAAAATAATCTCAATTTATACAATGAACAGCAAACCTAATTAACAATTATTCAAAATTCATACTGGCAGTCGTTTTGTTTCACAATTACTTTTTCAAAATACATTTTTATATAAAAACAAACCAACTTGCATGCCTATGGAACCCACTGGTGAGAATAAAGGACTTCGTAGATTAACTGCTTATAAAAGGGATTTTTGCGAAAAAAATTAGTTCAAAACCCTGATTATACAACTTGATTAAGAAAGATACTAAAACATCAAATTAGAGCGTCGTATGTAGCTAAAAGACCATTTTGCCCAAGAACGATATCATCAAGCTCTCTTCAAAAAGCCTTATCTTTCTTCCCTGGATGATATCGTTAGGCTCAAACTTTTTCCTCTTCTTACCCAGACAATATCCTTGACTAATCTTCATTTCCCGCCTAGAAAAAAGTTCATCTTCTCTCACCACCCCTCTTTTTCTCTCGTCAACTTAACCTCGTTTTTCCTAAAATATCTTATTTCCAAAAAAAAAAAAAAAAATAGTGAAAAAGAGTGTGAAAAACTCACCTTAGTCTTATCTTTCAGTTGCCATGGTTGGAGAGTGGTGGTGAGGAAGAATAACAGAGAACACAACGGGGAGCACAAGCAATGGGAGAAAAATTATAGTGCAAGTGGGACAATGAGCATGGGCAGCCAAACATGAGGAGCATTGAGGAAGATTATTGTCGTCTATCAGCTACCGAACTAGGAATTATGAAGGAAGGGAGAAATCGAGACCGATGAAGAAGAGTGGAAAACTCGCAAAGAGGGCTTTCTTTTTTTTAAAAAAATGAGCACTAATGATATTTTTCCGGGAAGAATGGAAAAATTGGAAAGTGGCTTTTGCAAATGAGAGATTATAGAAAGAGAGAGGTTTCAAATTACAAACAAAAAAAAAGAGGAGAGCACGAGAGAAGACGATGGATTCTTTCTTTCTACATGAGAAATAAAGATCGGCCAAGGATATCTCTAGGGACGAAAACCGGAGAAAAAGATGAAAGAAGAGGGGAACAGCTTAGAGCCCTAAGGATATCTATGAGGAAAAAGGATAAGAATTTTTAATAAGAGCTATAACGATATCGTTTCAAGGCAAATTGGTCTTTTGATTACGTATGGCAGCCTAAATTGGTCTTGACAAAGGACAGAGTCAAAATAGGGGAGACTTTGCCACATCATCTCATTTTAATAAGTTGTTTGCATTTCAAACCATTTAATAGGCAAATATAAATTTAAACAATTAAAGTTCATTTATAAGTAATTATACATGGGGTTTAGAGTCAGTAACTTAAAAAAGATTGCTGGAATGTAATTTGAAACTTATATGTGATCATTTACATTTGATATTTGGGCTAACAAATTATGTAATATGAAGTATTTCTTTTATTTTCTTTATTGTAGTACTTTCCTTGCATATATAGATTTATTGATTCGGATCGATTATCATGAATACGTGTAAATAAATGTATTTTTATATTTTATTAGTGATTATTTATTTTAAATATTTTTAAATTTTTAAAAAAAACATGACTCTCCCGAGTCCCCGCATTGACTTTATTCAAGTAATTTTTTTTACATTGGACGAATCGATTTCAAGTCACGAGTTTTCCAACCTTGCTTTTTACTCAATAAAAGTATAATGAAATAAAGGAAAAGGATAAAATAAATAAATAAATAAATAAAAAAACATACATTTAGTCGCCAATCGGCTCGTAGCCCAAGAGGTGAGGTATTTCCTTTTGCACAAAGAAATAAAATAAAAGGTTATGAGAAGCAATCATTGGTTTGTTGGATAGGGAATTGGGTAAATGAGCATGTGAGTATATAAGTATTTACTAGAGAAAAAGAAAATGAAATTCCACCAAACAATAAACAAATGAAGTGCAGAGTAATTAAAAAAAAAAAAGAAACGGTGAATTTACTAATCACTTATCGAAATTGCCTAGGACCTCTTCATAACTTGTATACATTATCAAGCAAATTTATCTACAATCTTGAGTTTTGGATTCAAGAGCTCAGCGTATATAAAGGCACATGGAATGTTTAAGGAAAAGCATGCTCAATTCCTCATTCCATTCTCCTTTATATAGCTTTGGTTCACTTGGGAGCAAGAAAAGGTAAATACTCTAACATGCTTGTTACATTTACCGGTAAAGTGATATAGAATCAGTGGGAAAGATAATGATATTTAGATAAGGGTGAAGTATATATACTTTTTGGTATTTATTTTCATGAGGTAAAGCAACCTAGAGTGAGATTAGAAGTGAACAAGTGATAAAGTAACCACTTAGCTTATCTTTTATGAAGTAATTAACTAAAAGAAAAAAGAAATTAGTGGCTAAAACTTTACTTTTCCACTCGTAATCAGCCAAATATGGTAAAGTAGATTTTTTGGCAGCTGGAATTACTTTAGCACAAAGTTTACTTTACCTATTGAAACATAAATATTACCTAAATACTTGTAACATTGTGGGGCCAAAAATAAAATAACCACGCGTTATTAATGTTAATATGGTTTGTTTTTTCTTTTATTGGTAAAGAATGTTAATATGCTAGAAAAGCAATGATTCCAATACATGTCCCTCTTATCTACCTTTTCGAAACATTATGGTAACTTTCTCTTTTTTTTTCTGTGTTAGTGATTTAACTCATTTGGACATGGACCACGAGTGAGCAAGGGCCCCATCAATACTAATTAAATGGACTATAACAATGCATCTTGAAAAGTGGTCCAACAAAAGCGACGATAAAAAAATAATAATAATAATCGTTAAAACGGATGCTCAATCAAAGCCAACAAACTACCTATTAAAAATAAAACTGAAAAAGAAAAGCTGAATGGCAAGAACTTCAAACACTGTAATAATTGAAGAAGTGTGTAAAACACGAAGAGATTATAACATGGCATACCAGCAGAATATTGCAATTTAACATAATTTGTGTTCAAAGGAAGGCCTCTTACCTCGGAGGGCTGCCACCTTTCCTAACCCGAGGATATTCCTACCAAACTTGACAGCTCCTCCACCTCACCTCACCTGAAGTCTACTTTCTTCACTAGAGGGCTAGGTTCCTAAGACAAGGGCTAGAATCAGAAAGCTCCTAGCTATTAAAACCTCAAGGCGTCAGTAGAGGCAGCGGAAATACTTTTCAATATTCCCCCTTGGGTGGAGCCCACTCTTTAATACTCCCCCTTAGGTGGAACCCGGCCGGCGCACTTTTGGAGACACGCATTTTTTTTTTTTTTTGTTGCGCCGAGTTATTTCTCTTGGGATTCGAACTCACGACCGGTTGGCTCTGATACCATATTAAATTTCTTTAGCTAACCATTCCTACCAAAACTTCAAGGCGTCAGTAGAGGCAGCGGAAATACTTTTCAATACTAGCAGGCCCGCAAAGCCTTCGAAGAAAGGAAAGACTATCGCTAATGAGCCAGAACTAGTTGATGTGGTAGATCCCACATAACGACAGGTTCAAGGTGTATTGGGCCGCGAGGAAGGTGCTGTCGGGCCAATGGGTGCGGGCCCATTTCTTGATGAATTGGTAAACGGGCTGGGCGGGGCTAGGTTCTAAAGGTAAATAGTAGTGTCCTTGTCCATTGATCTGTTGGGCCGGCCTCAATGTAGATGATCAAGAAACCATCTGCCAATGATGACATTATGAGAAAATGTTTGAGTTGTATCATCCATCTAAATGGGTCAGAAGGTGCCACAGGCCACAATGGACTAATATATTAAGATTTGGACCCAAAATGAGCCATGATGCATGGTATTGGTTCGTTTAATGTCCCACATGAAGTTGGACCAGTGAATTGTAGTGAAATGATGGTACTGGAGTTGCTGACTGCGGCATGGAGGAGTCTGATGTGGTGATAAGATTCTGTTTGTAGATTATTCTACAACCAGTTTGCTCCCACCATGGACTGAAAATTGGAGCTAAATGGGTTGTGTTTATAATCGTGCTTCTTTTGGTCTTCTTCCCTATATCTTTTCTCAATTAGTGAAGGTACCTTTTCATTTACTTTAAAAGAGAAGATTAAAAGTATGGGGGATCAAATTATGTGATAGGCTCACCAACACACACTGATGGTTGAGTGGTGTCCACACCTCGGTATCACACATATGCTCAGGAAAAAAAAACCTCTTTTTATCTTATTGGTTTCCATTAGATTGTAGATTTATAATGTTTTCTACTTTTACTTAATTTCATTAAATTAATCATCTGCATTTGCCAATTTGATTGATATAAATTTATATTTTAATACATAGTACAATCAGGCAGAGAGGATAGACATTGTATTCTATCATGTTGGAACTTGTTTTGTCACAATCAAATGAAAATTTTGTTCTTCCCATTCTTCTGCATTTAATTTATTGTGTGAAATAAATGGATTCTTCATATATTCGGGATTCCTATCGTGGAGCAATGACTTCATTGATGGGTGGGGAAGTGGACATAATCTGTGTTTTTTTTTTTTTTTTTTTGCTGGTGAGGGTGTCCGGCTTTTTTGAAAACTGACTTATGCCTCCAAGCACGTGAATTGACCTTAGTTTTGGCTGAAATTTTAGTGGTTTGTGGATTGTGGATTGTTTTGTATTTCTTCTCTACTGCGTGCATTGAGATACAAGTAACGATGTGTGGGACAGAGAGAGAGAGAAGCGTTGCATGGGCCAATGAAATACAGAAGAGACTAGAAGTAGGGACTTGAAAGAGATTCTACAAATACAATTTGTTTAGGGTAAATTAGCCTAAAATCCCTTGTATTGGTCTTGTAAGGCATCTAGTCCAACAACTTTTCCTCTAATGCCTATGGTCCATACAGCTGTACAAAGTTTGGCGAGAGGTCCCTAGGTATGCTAGATCATACATTTGCATGACCGATTTGCCCTTCTTACCGTTTGAAGTTATATTACGAATCTAATCCTTAGTTTTAAGCTCCTTAACTTGATATTTAATGACCAATTTGCCCCTGTAAACACATCAAAGCTGTCTAACGGATTTTATTTCCTAGTCTTAAATAAAGTTTTGAAATTCAAATGGGAGAGTAAAAATTTATCTAAGTTTGAAGTGAATTTATCTGACTTTCTGCAACAAACTCAGATAAATTTATAAACAATGAAATCAACTCAGATAAATTTTTCTGACTTCCCGAGACAAACTCAGATAAATTTGTAAGTAATGAAATAATTATCTTAGTTTGTGATTGAATACTGATAAATTTACATGACTCTATCTGACCTAGATATAATTTTATCTGAGTTTGATACGAAGTTATCTGTATTTTCTATGACATACATATTGCTAGGGTTTGAAGATGATAATTGTTTGTAAATGTTGTAATATTCATCTTACTTCTTGTTTGGATTTAGCGAAAATGAATTACAGAAAGAAGAAGATGACTCAGACAATTAAGAAGATGAATCAGAAGAAAAGGAAGGAGGAGAAGGAGAATAAGAAATGCCTGATTTCTCGCTTCCTTCCATCTTTGACAAGATTCAATGATTTAGTCTGGAATAAGGGATTAAGAGGAGCGTTATGGACTTTTTAAGAATATAAACTTGAGAATGGACCTTTGCCTCTACGAAAATAAACTGTAGACCGTTCGCAATAAAATGCAACGTTGAGGGACGCCTGACCAAACGCCCCATTTGTTTACACCTTCAATCCATTTGTGACGTTACGTCTGATCCGCTCTTCAGAGTCCTACTCTCCTTTTGTTGGGTAGCGGGTTGGGCTCCATTCAGAATTTCAGATACTCCGAGTTCAACTTCAAGGCTTGCTATATTTGTTTGTGCTTCATTGATTCAAGGGATTTTGACATTACAAATGTTATTACATGTTATATCTATTAATGAATAGTTGAAGTTTAAATTTTTTTTATAAATTTGTTGGTATAACAAAGGTGCAATATCGTATGGATGTAGAGTATTGTATACTGTGATATGTTTGATATCGCTTCGCCCTAGGATATTGCATGACCCTAGGATAACAAAAGAATAGCTCTGCTGGAATTGGTTAAGCTTCAACCGTTGACGGGCAAATACTAAGTCTCAGGGCAACTACATTGGCGAAATCCTGGTTCAAATCTCAAACCATTAGAATTCGTGTTTGTTTTTAACCCAATCTAGAGAACCAAGAGAGCCCACACAAGTGGGAAGAGAAGCCCACAAATGTGGGAAGAGTAGCATATCCGAGGATTAATTCCTAGGCGACGAGGTAACATGCGGGGTTCCCAACCAATTAGGCAACTTCTTGTTGTCAACTGTTCGAATTCATTGTCAAATGAGCTTGTTTTTTGTATGGAATTATGGGTCAATTGATTCGCTTGGAATTAGGAGTGTAAATCTGGGCCGGGCTGGCCGTGAAGACCAGGCCCAGTCGTGCCCAGGCCAGGCCGGCACGGCCCGTGTCTGATATGCGAGCCATGTCGTTCCGGGCCCAACCTCTTGGGGGTCGGCCCAAGGCACGGCCCTGGTCATGCCGTGCTGGGCCGGGCCCCAGTCGGGCCTAGGCTGTGCAGTCCATGGGTGGCCCACAGATCCGCCTTTCCTTTTTTTTCTTTTTTTATCTTGTATGCCTTCTCGGCCTCCCTAAGTGATGATCCGAATGATTGAAATCTAATAATACCATTAAAGTCTTTGGTACCTACCAACCTTAAGATTGAGCATGTGACTATTGTAGGATCAATTCATATGATTAATAATGAATACATTTGTATTAATTAAAATATCAATTATGTGCCCAGTCTTATGGTGGAATCAATTCGTATTCTAATAATACTTGATAACCTGAGAAAACGGCATTTATTTTGAATGATTTAAATCGTCAATTGGTGGGCCAAACAAACAGCCTATGGTGCATTTACTGGGAAAGCAAGGTTATTTGATAAGATAATTCGGAGCATCCAGTCCATTGAATCTTGGTCAAAGGCAAATCTTATGTGTGGCCTACATGATGGACACAACGGATAGATTAATGCTCATTTTCAACATTACCGATTTGGACTATTCCATTTGGCCGACAAATTATTGGATGGTTGGGGAAGTCCAATCAGAGCAAACTTTGAAGCCATGGTGAAATGTGGGTCATCTCAACTAAAAATTGATGGTTGGACCTTTTCTTGGCTTGCCCAAACCTTTTCTAGTTTCCACTGTCCAGTGGGCTGAAATTCCTGATCCAGGCGCAAGTTACACAATCCTGATTGGACTAAGGTCTTTATCAGAACCAGGCCATGTTAATGCTTGAGCGTTTCTCGGGCAAATTCAGGCCTGCAATTTGAATGGGCATGGATCCACGTTTATTGGCCTGTTTCAAACTAAATTGGAGCCTTGAATTCCTGGTCAAGCTTGGACCCAGGACCATATGAGTGCAGGTCGTCGATGATTGCCTTGATCCATTCCATCACTATTGATCATCTCCATTTATGTTCATAAATAATTGACTAGGTTGATTGTACTTATGAAGGTCACAGCCTAGTGGGGTGGGTTTAAAAAAAATGTCCGTTGGGGACATTGTCGGGCCGGGCTGGGCCTGCCCTGGGCTTGGGGGGCGTGGCCTAGCACAGCACGAGTTGTACTCGGGCCTGGCCGGGCCTAGCAGCCCTCTCCCAGCACGGCCCGCTGGGGACTGCCGGGCCAGGCCGGCCCGTTGACTTCAGGCACTGCCCAAGCACGGTTTTTTTGTGCTGGGCTTGGGCCGCCCGCCCAGATTTACACCCCTACTTGGAATTGGGTTACATGGGAGGCAATTGATTGAAATGGGCCTTTTCGTTTGCATGAAGTTATAATAAATAGGAAGTACTATAATTGATTTAGATGGATCTATTTGTTTGTGTGGAATTGGAATACAAAGGAGTTCATTGTCAAAAATTGGAAGACATAGGAATTCATTGATGGAATAAGCTTATTTTCTTACATGGAATTGAAATGCATACGAACTAAATGATTTAAATAATTTTATTTGTTTGCACGGAATTAGAATACAGAGGAATTATTGTCAAATGAGCTAGTTTACATGCATGGAATTGAATACATGTGTAAATGATAAATATTCGTAAATATTTAATATACAGTTAAAAAATAGTTTCATACATTTACATGCACACTCATGTCATATACATAATGTATAAAGGGCATACATACATTATGTATATATAACATGTACTGTATAAATGGCCGAAGGGCCGGGCCGGGCGGATTTGGTCAAGCCTTAGCCCACTCTCAAGATGATAGGCTTTTTAATAGTTTAGTTAAGCAGCAGCCACTCTATTACCAGATCATCAGCAAATGTCGATCTCCCACCATTGGAAGTGGGCCAAACATTCTATCAGTTTTGTTGCTATTGAAAGAGACTCAACCAAATGAAATCAATCCCCTTCCAAGGTTTTCTTTTGTGAACCCAAGCTAACACAGATAACTAGAGCTAATAAATATAATGCTTGCAGCTCTGCTTCAAGAGGGTGCTCAGCCTGCGCGCAGTCCATCAAAATTTGGGTTAACATGTTGATGAGGTGGGGAGTCAGGCGGCCAAATGTAGAACCTGTTGATGGAACTATATGAGGCAAACATTAGCAACATGAATTTATAAATGCAGCATTTCTAGGAATCACAATTTAGGAATGATAGGTTGGTAATTGAAAATGTAAGAATTTATCATATTCCAAATAGATAAAGATACCATCAATACCCACATGCCTCTAATGGTTAGGAGCCTTAAATCAAAAACCATTATTTGATGAACAGAACCACAATGTGTATCCAAATGGAGATCATAACTGGACAACATGCAGAACAACGAAGAAAAACAAGTAAATTATTGAAATTGATTGGACAGACTTTAGAGCTTGAGTTTCTCAGTTCTCAACCATTAGTCCCAATGCAGAGAAAGAGGAGCCTCCTCCTGCCACTGCTTTCTAACTTGCCATTGCCATCTCTTCTGCTCTCTCTCACCTTCTACCCCTCCTCACACTCTCCCATCAAACACCTCACCCCTTCTCCAATTCCTCAGCACTAACCCAGCCATCTTTCTCATAATCCACATCGAATTCCATCCACAATGCGAAACCAACCCCCGTACAGCAACGTGCCCAAGGATGGCCACCTGTGGGATCCAGGATTGCAGCACCAATCCACTACCTTTAGTTCGGTCGAGAAACCCATCTAGTAGGATCTTGTTGAGATCTGTGTCGGTTGATGAGCAACATCGCAAGGACCATAACAAAATGGTGACTGCTGTGTTCAAGGCCCAATGCCATTTCTTTGAGTTGTCCAGTTGAGAAGGAGCCCATGCTTCCAAAGCACAAAAAGACCACATATGAATGGGGCTGTTGGTGGAGCCATTCCACCAATTGGCTCATCTGTGGTTCTTGAGATTCCTGACCAGAGAGAGCACAGTTCCCACTGGATAAACTGGTGGAGTGGGATGATGGTCAGGAAGGCAATCGCCATCCAGTCAAGGTGCACCTCATTAAATTTATAATGATGACACTAAGGAATAGGGATGGCAATGGGGTGCAACGTACTATCAATTACAGTTGGGTAAATGGGTAACCAGTCATGGGCTCATCTTTTTGTCTGACAGCTGAATCTACTGACGATGATCCCTTTCCACGGAAAACGCATTTCCTATTAAATTTCTTTAGCTAACTATTTCTACCAAAACCTCAAGGCGGTAGTAGAGGCAGCGGAAATACTTTTCAATATTCCCCCTTGGGTGGAGCCCACTCTGTAATACTCCCCCTCAGGTGGAACCCGGCCGGTGCACTTTTGGCGACACACTTTTTTTTTTTTTTTTTTTGCTCAAAGTCGTTCCTCCTGGGATTCGAACTCAGGACCGGTTGGCTCTGATACCATATTAAATTTCTTTAACTAACCATTCCTACCAAAACCTCAAGGCGTTAGTAGAGGCAGCGGAAATACTTTTCAATATTTCCATGGCAGGAGAACAAGGGTTTGCTCTTCTGTGATGTACACAAACTTGCCCGAGCCATAAATGAAGGAATTACCCGACTCAATTGTTTTTTAAGACAGTGCATGTTTAGAACAGGGGACAGAGGCAATTCACTCAATAAAAAAAGCTCCTCTTTGGTTTGTGATGGCAGTAGTATCAGACTCAATTGGAATTGTATTGAATTCTGAATTGAATCATCATAAGAGGAGCTAATAACCTAAACTTAGTGGTAAAATTAGATGGAGATAGTTATAATTAAGTAATTTGAGCCCTTTTTTTTCAAACTAGGAAGTAAAACACTGATGAGGTGCAAGGATGTTACTGAATGAATTCCCTCAAGACCTTTGGATGGATGTTGATGACTGTTACATGTAGTAGATAAAAACAGATCAAAACACTCCAAAGGTCAGTTTGATTCATGTAATTAAATTTCTAGGATTGTATTTCTTTAAATGGTTAAAAATGAAAAGTCAAAGGAGAATATCCCAAAAAAGAACTATCAAATAACTTCTCTTGTCATTGAGTTTTTATGGCCATCACCATGGAATTAAATCTTAGGAGAGCTAAGGTCCCATCCATGTCACTACCTTATATCCTTCACTCTCCTCTTATATCTTTAACCCTGTACATCTTTAATAATCCTTCCATAGAGCTATAATTTCGCCATGAAATCATACGTATTCAAATTTTATGTATTCTATGCAAGTAAAGAGCTCTAAAAGTTGTTCCCAAGTAGTAGTTCAGTTGGTAAGGGACATGGTATGTGTGAGTTCAATTTCAAAATAAAATAACCTTTTGTTGTTTATCTAGAATCAAGAGCCCACATGTTACTAATTCAATCATTGAAATGCCTATCTTTGGTTTGGCACACATCAACGACACTCATCTGTTGATCTTCAATCATCGGATCGAATTATGACAGTCTGAGAAACTGAAATAAGGGTTTGAATAATATAATTAGAGTGATGTTTAGATAAACCCTAATCTACACCATACCCTAGTGAATCAAGGTCGAACCAAGGTGAGGTTGAACTGCCTAAAGATGGAATCCAAGTGGTCGTCACTAGACTAAAGTAGTGATTCAGGTACGCACCACCTGCAACATGATGAATATAACCCAACTTATGATGACATAAGGGATCCCACCACCTACTGAATTGACCAGTGTTTGACACTCAAATAGAAGTAAGTTTGGGTCTCTTAACTTCTACAAGGTAAGATTTCATTTGATGATTTGGATTGAACAAGGATAGGATGGGATGACCAGCAAACTCAATAGTTGCCCCAAACTAGCAATCAAGAATATTTTTTTCATTATTAACAAAAAAATGTATATTTTTTCAGAGTTGCAGGATACTTGAAAATACTACGGGCTTTGCCCTTTTATTGAATTTATTTTGCACCAAGCATCAGATTTCTACAAAATGTTTTGGATTCCCTCTTTCATAGAAAAAGGAAGACGTAACGTCCAATTCATATTTGCCACATATATAAAATCTTATGCCAGCTAATGATTGTTGGAAATAGGTGGGCCTCGTGGATAGGTTTTCAAAACTTTTTGTCCACTTGACTCAGGGATCAAGTACCACCCACAAGCCCAGAAACCACATCCAAGATCCATAACTCTCAACCTCATGATCAAGATCGGTAATAAACTCTATCTAGAAGATAGAAAGCAAGCACCATGCATCTACAACAAATCCACAACATCCAAGAAGTAGATCTTACCTTGGGAGTTCGGTAGTGCTCTAATAGAGGAGAAGATTACTTTCTTTGATGAAGAACACTTTCCTTAAATCAAATTAGAATCTTGAAGACCTTGTAGTCTTCCACGTTATGACCCACTTCAGATCTCTTTTTTCAAAAAGAATGGTGGAATCTCTAGAAGAAAACTAATTAAAAACTCAAAGGTAAACCCCGTAAGAGAAACTAGAAGAGAGAGGAGAGGATGGGGCGGGAATTCCAATGCTTGGGACGTCCAAGGGGTAGCTCCTCTATTTATAACACTAATGCATATCCTCTTACTAATAATTATTAGAAGCCCAACTTCCATAAGAATTAGTAACTTCCTTTTCTTACTATTACCACTATTAGAAGTCTCATTTCAAATAGAAATAGTAACTTTATATTCTTTCCTTTTGAGTTCAACTAGAATTAGTAACGATCTAATTATTGGGTTAGCGAGGGGACCACTAGCGATTCTGCAGAAAGCTGGCACCAATTTGGACACCGCGACCCCACATCTTATATGCAACCCGGGCCCATAGTTAATTGCAAATAACTCAACTATATAAATGCAATTAAATTTCAATCTTAGGAATAAATTACATAGAAAACCCTAAAATTCCCTATGACCCTAAGTAGACCCTCCATCAATATCCATGGATCAATTGGATAAAACATGTCCCACCAACTTAGATCCATATCTTATTATTCTTGAAACTCAATTGATAACAGTGATCATCAGTAGCATCCAATTAACTCTTAATTGAGATGGGTGCGTACTTACTAATGATAAATCCATTAATTTATACAAGTGGATAACAAAGATAGATTCCTTTTTTAACCATTAAATGTTCTCACAGTCCTACTACTACCTACCCAAGGCACCGAGGTGTTGACTTACAGTTGGCATCACTCATTAGTGACTCAAAGCATATGCATCGGTAGAAACTTGAGTTCATTAATGTTTCAAGATTGAAAACCTACTGTTAGGGAATTATGAGAGTAGACCTTAAAATATAGACAGTGTTTCATAAGATACTTTTCATGGTCCTTCAATACATTCAATGTACCAGCACAATAATCCAAAGTCTTATACTCTGATGATTGAGACAAATCACACTATCCCATAGTGATCAAAATGTTGCAATCTTCTCAGATGAAATGCTCAGTCTCATCACCGGTTGTGAATCAATTTAAATATAAGATTTGTGACATACGTCTCCCGCATGTGGATTTCATCTATACACATGTGTCACATCTAATATACTCGTGGGCTCCAATTCATCTCATGAACTTTATGTCATTTGTATTGGTTATGTGCAAACAAATAATAAAACACCATTCATCTCATGAAAGGAAAACATGATTATATTAAAAAAGATTAATTTATTACATCATATACTGGATTAAGACCACACAATATAACAACCCCCTTTTAATTGCTTCATTGGAATGAAAAAAATTAAAGAAGAGATCTAATATAGATGACAAAAGTGGATTGGACATGTTCTCCCTCTAATTGGAAAAAAGGGATTATGGATGAGGCAAATATATTAAAGCTTTAAGTGCTCTCTGCTCCAACTAGGGAAATGTGTTGACAATCAAGCCGTTGGCCTCTCTAAACCTCCGGCCATGGTAAACATACCATGTGTACTCGTTGTCCTTCTTGTTCATCATCAGCTCCGGCATCACAACTGGCGGCGACGGTGGCATGCCAAGTGCTTCAACCTCCCCTTCGTAGTCCTTGTACTCACATGGGATCTTCATAGGGAGATGGAGCATGAAGCCAAGTGAGGCCACCCCTGATGTGAAGTAGATGTATGTGGGGATGCCAAGCTCCATCCCTACATCAATCTTGGAGGTCGCAAACAAGTCTAGGATCAAGGCAGCAACACGGGTTGAAGAAGAAGATGATGATGTTTTATTGATGGCTTCTTTGACATGGGACTTGTGCTTCTCGATGAAGAGGGAGAGTAGGGTTACTAGACCTTGGTCATTTTTACAGGGAAGATCGATTAATGGGAGATCAACGAAATGGATATCATTATAGGAGGATCCGATGGATTGAACGTAGGAGCTAGGTGATTTTGGGTTCTACGGATGGTATTTGGAGATGCATGAGGAGGATGGTGATGGAGAAGTGGTGGTCTCTTTCATGCAGGACCTTGGCTAGCTCTACTGTGGATATCACATGTCTAACTCCTGATAAAGGCAAGAAGACCAGTTCTAATTTCTCCTTCTCTCCCTCTCTTGTTAATTTTTTTTGCTTCCTTTGAGACTATTTTCTATAGATATCTTAATCCAAAGAGAAAGGGAGAGACAGAGGGAGAGATGAGAGGTATTATATGTAGGAATCTGACTCATGTGACTTGAATGAGAAATTAATTATGAGATGACAGATTTTACACAGTTAGTGAATGCAAATTTGATGAAACAGTTGTTAGTTTTATGGTCTCAATCCATTAAGATTGATGTAATAAATTGATTAATTTCTTTATTTATCAATATATTTATGCTTTCCTTTCATGAGATGAATGGTGTTTTATTACTTGTTTGCACATAACTAATACGAATGATATGATGGTTCATGAGATGAACCGAAGTCTATAAGTATACTAGATGCAATACATGTATATGGATGAGATCCTCATACTGGAAACATGTATAGCAAATCTTATACTTGAATATCTTCACAACCAGTGATGAGATTGGACATCTCATCTGACAAGGTTGCAGTACTTTGATTACTATGAGATAATGTGATTTGTCTCGATCATTATAATGTGTACTTTAATTACTATGAGATGCAATACATGTGTATGGATGAGATCCTCATACTGGAGACATGTATAACAAATCTTATACTTGAATATCTTCACAACCAGTGATGAGATTGGACATCTCATCTGACAAGGTTGCAGTACTTTGATTACTATGAGATAATGTGATTTGTCCCGATCATTATAATGTGAGATTCTGGATCATAGTGTTGGTACATTGGATGTATTGAAGGACCATGAGAAGCACCTTATGAATACTGTCTTTACTTTAAGGCTTGCTCTCATAATTCTCTAGCAATAGGCTCTTAATCGTAAGACATTAATGAACTCAAGTTTCTATTTATTCATTTGCTTTGAGTCGCCAATGAGTGAGGCCAATTGTAGGTCAACACCTCGGTAATTTGGGTACGTGGTAGTAGAGATGTGGGAACATATGGTCAAGGTGGAATTTATCTTTAATATCCCCTTGTGCCAATTAATGGATTTATCATTGGTAAGTGCGCACCCATTCCGATTAAGAGTTAATTGGATCGATACCAAATGATCATTATAATTAATTAGGGCTCAAGGATAATAAGATATGGATCTAAGTTTGGAAGACAGGTCCAATTGATCCATGGATATTGATGGAGGGGCCTACTTGTGAACATTAGGAAGTTTAGGGTCTTCATGTAATTTATTCCTAAAACTGGAGTTCAATTGCATTTATTTAGTGAAGTTATTTGCAATTAACTGTGGACCCGGATCGCATGTGAGAGATGTGGGGTCGCGGTGTCCCAGTTGGAGCCAGCTTTCTATGGAATCCCTAGTGGTCCCCACGCTAGCCCAATATTGGATCATTACTAATTCTATTTGAACTCAAAAAGAAAAGCTACTATTTCTATTTGAATTGAGACTTCTAATAGTGGTAATAGTAGGAATAGAGAATTGCTAATTATTATGGAAGTATGACTTCTAATAATAAACAAAGAGGAGGTTGCTTAAGCCATAAATATGAGAGGAGGGAGGCTTGGACGTCCATGCACTATTCCACATTGGAATTCACGCCCAACCTTCTCCGTTGTGCAAGAGTTGTACATCTCTATCTCCTTCCCTCTTCTAGTTTCTCTTCTAGTTTCCCTTTGAGGTTCTAGTTAGTCTTTCTCCTGGAGATCCCACCCATCTTCTTGAGAAAAGAGAATCTGATACGGGTCATAACTTGGAAGCCCAAGAGGTCCTGGAGATTCTGATTTGGTTTGTGAAAGTGTTTCATTATCAAAGAAAGAAATCAACTCCTCCCTTAGAGCACAACCGAGCTCCATAGGTATGATCTACTTCCTTATTTGTTGTGGATTTCATAGTTGCTTATTGGGTGCTGTTTCTATCTTCTAGATAAAATTTTCTACTGTATATGATCATGAGAAAGAGAACATGGATCCTGTATTGGGTTTTTATAGCCTTTTGGATAGATGATCACTACATCAAGTTGGTCAAAAGTTTTTGAAACCTATCCTAAAGGCCCACCTATTTCCAACGGAAACAGTATCTACAATATCTACATGTTTCTACGAAATAGGGGATCCAGACTCTTTCAAGGAGGGGATGTGGTACTAAAAAGAACATAACCACCTATTATTTAGGAATGCAAACAAGTTGGATTAAAGGTGAAACCATGTCGGATTCCAACCCAGATTCGCCTTTAGAGATTTTGACCCATATTTGGATAAAATCCCAAAAAAAAAAGAAAAATCCCGCATTGTATTCGAAAAGAACTAGTTCTAGGTCTGGATCGGAAATAAGATATAGAATGCATAACTATAATTTGATTAAAATGCTTCAAAACGATTTTTTCTTTAAATATACAATGAGCCATTAAATGGTAAATGGTCAATATCATTCAAGCTATATATTCCTTTAAAACTTAATACATATTTTTAATATGTGAATCGGATCATCCTAGATCCGGATCGTTTGATCCGGATCGTTGTGTCAAAACAGACAAGGGTTCGGACCCTCAGGTCAAAACATACAAGGATCCAGATAAGGATAAAAATGTTCTCGAATGTTCTAGGTCCCTCTATGCTTGGATTCAGACCTTGGCCTAAATTTATGCAAAATTGAGTACTTCGGCAACTTAGATAATTAGTTACCCATTTCCAACTCTAATATTATTAGTGTCAATATGGTTGAAAAGCAATGATCCCATCTCCTCCATCCTGCACAAACAAAGGACCAATCCAAAGCTATTTGAATAACCTATCTAAGGAATCCATTTGTTTGACATATAAAATTTGGTCATCATTCAAATAGACGAAAATAAACTTTAATAGTGCTGTAACCCTGCAACTCATTTGGACATGAACCACCTCTGAGAGGTGGCTGCATCAATACTGGTGGACTATTACAATGCATGTTGGAAAATGGCCGGGCCAAAAAAGAAACAGTTAAAAAGAATAATAATCGTTAAGGAAGTCGATTTCGATCAAATCCCATCCCCAACCAAGCTCACAAAATACCTATTCAAAATAAAATCAAACAAAAATAAGAAGTTGCATGACAAAAACACCAAACACTTCAATTGATCAAGACTTGTTAAAACATGAAGAGACTATGACATTGCATAACATCACAATATTACAATTTATCAGCAATTGTGTTCTTTGCAGATTAGATCTGACAACAGTAGTTGGATAGGTCAAAGGTCCTGTTTTCATTGTATCCAAACGGGTTATTTTATTCTTTTTTAACTTGCATACAATTAAGATCCAAAGCATAACAGAAATTCTACCAAAATGCGAGGGGTTAAATGTAATTTCCCAACCCTCTAATATTGGGTCCGGAAGGGCTTGTAGGACATCACAGATTTCGCCAGCCCCTGTACAGACCCAACCGCAGCACCAAGGGACACAATCAAGCAGACCCATGTCAGCATCTTGAGGCATATCCAAGTGGGTGAGAACCGTTTGATCTTCTGGTGGGCCATGTACATCTCTGTGGGGAAGTAAACTGTCAAGGGCCAGAATCCGCAAGCTCCCAGCAGGCCCACAAAGTCATTGAAGAAAGGGAGGATCATTGCTACAATGGCTGTCAGTATCACATAAACAGTTCTCCAAATGAGCCGGAAGTAGTTGATGTTGTAGGCCCCACATAACGGCAAGTTACCGGTGTATTCAGCTGTGAGGAAGGCGCTATCGGGCCAACGGCCGTTGGCCCACTGCTCGACGAATTGGTAAATGGGCTGGGCGAATACCTGTTGCCATAGAGAGAAGAATGAATCAGGCCCACAATTGATGTTTATGCTCATTAAAATATGCAATGCTCTTCAATTGTAACATGATTCATATGTCTCCATTGATACTCTTCAGGTGTTGTGGATGAACTAAAGAAGAACTAAAGATTCCATTAGTATGACGATTTTACCTGGTAAGCCCCAATGAGATGGACCGCAATGAAAATGTTGGCAGTGTCAATGAGCCAAAAAGGGTCGTAGAAGCCGAATCCAGTAAGGAAATTGCCAGGGGCGTCATTGCCAAATGCTGCATACCCTAAACACCCGCACAACATGTAGAAGATGGTTGTGGTAGCCACGCCTATGAAGGTGGCCTTCTTCATTACCTTGTTCTCTGGAGGGCTAGATTTTAGAGTGTCCTGCAAACCAACCAATCATTTAGCAAGTAAATATAAATAATATACATATCTCACTCTCATAGGCAAAAATATGAATAACTTAGAGGAAGTAATGATAGACTCATATGCCAACACACTCGTGGTTGAGTGGTGTTGACACCTTAGTTACAAACGACATGCCCAGGATTGATCCATGGGTCCTCAAGCGAAAGCAGCACTTCTAGACAACTAATCCCACATAACCCAAAAAAAAAAAAAAAGGCCACATCAAAAAATATTCAGATGATGACCTCATAGAAGTCTCATGCTCTCGTAAGCATGAGATTGTTCTCCAAAACAAGGAGATAAATGAATCAATATAACCAAGTTTTCCAATATATTAAGTAGTTATTATACAATTGACTTGGAACTTATAAATTATGTTCAAAACATAATTTTATAACAACAGTCTTAGTAATGGTTTTTGCTTTTTTGGGTATCCAGCTTATGAGGATGGGACCCAAGCCCACTAGTGAGGGAATAGATCTCTGGCGATGTATGGGAGCCCTTTGCCGAGAAAACAAGACATTAGGTAAAGTTGCATGGCCCTCGAATATAAAAAGGTGACTGTCTAAATTTAAACCCAAAACAAGGAGGTAAGAAATCACAACTCTTACCATAAGGTAAGAGGCAGTTCTTGCAATAGTTGTAAAACACAAAAGTTCAGCTTAGTCAATTGATTGAGACTGTGAATTTGTCGTCATCATCATCCAATAGCTGTCAGCTGATACAGGATTACTCGGCAGAGTGAAATCGCCTTATCAGGTTTTGGTTTCAGGACTTGCCTCTGTACAAATGCTTACACACGGACACGTAGATTTAAAACAATACTGAAGAGCCACTCTATCCTTGGGCTAGCTCACCCACATGGTGAACCGGCCCAATTCTACAGTTTGTACCTACATGGATATGTGGATGTGCCAAGAGAGCACATTGCAGGGTGTGTGAAGCCCATCAAGGACTGCCTCCGTTGGACCTGGCAATATCTGATTTATAGTATCATCTTCTCTTCCCTTTCCCTGTATTTCTTTCTGGGTAAATATCTTCCCTTCTCATGTTCTTTACAATTGTATATTTATATAATTGAGATGATGAGGCATAGATTCTTTACAGTGCAGAAAAGAGAGACCTTTATTCGGATCTGCTCATCTGCCTATCTATGCACATGCCAAAGCACATGGCTTAGATGTACAGCATTTTGGAACATTGGTACCATGAACTCAGTTATCATTTGTAGAAATTATGACTTCAGATTATTATCAATGAATTTACAAACTTGGTTTTTTTTTTTCTTTCTAAAATATATTGATTTTAAATAACTAGAAAGTAATGATTAAGTTAGATGATGTGAAAATATAATTAAAGTTTTCAATATTCTTAATTTTGTTTTTTTATTTTTTCATGATTTTCTTGTAGTATTTTTAATATTTGAAATATTTTGATAATACCATCCATGATACCATCAGGAATCTCACCAATATATTGACACTTACTGCCACAAACAATGTTTATTAAGTATTTAATGTTGGAGCTACAAAAGGGAAATTTTTAAGGTTTCCAATTTTTAGGTTATCAATGGGAAATATTGGAAAGTTTAAAATAATTAAAATTAATAAAATTTAATTTAGATTTAAAGTACAAAAAATATCTAAATTTTATAAAAGATAAAGACTTACATATATATATATGTAGATGCAACATGGAAGCATACCTATATACATTGATATGAGGTGCTCCTATGAGAGGCACTCTCAACAACTTGGTAAGAGATGGGTGGAGGCCTTCACATTTAAGTTGGGGGTCCTTGCATTTAAGTTGGTGAGAGTGGATATGGAAGTGAAGGCCTCCACCCATCTCTCACCAAATTGGTGAGAGTGCCTCTCATTGGAGCACCTCCCTATAAATAAATATATATATTTATATATATATATATATATGGGGCCAGCTCTCCTAAGCTCAAGCTTAGGATAAAGTAAGCTCAAGTGTATGGTGGGGCCCACCTAAGGACCTACATGGGGATGGGGGTGGGGGGGATTTCAAGGACTCCCTTGGATCTTCCTCTCTGTAAAAAATCAGCTCCAACCGTGATATCTACCATCTCCATATGGGCCCAAAAGTTCAATGGGCAATAGGTCATTCAAATCAATACATAGTCAATCCAACGGTCCAGTAAATTCTGATCTAACCGAAAAAAGTGGTGGACATGTCCAATTTAGAGGGTTCATGTGTTTAATCCATTTGGATGGACCAAAGGTGGGCCCCACAAGCATAAACTTACAAGATTTTATCCTAAGCTTCAGCTGAGGAGAGCCTTGCTCTATAAATATATATATATATTTGGAAATGCTTACCGTGAGAGATACCCTCATCAAGTTGGTGAGAGATGGGTAGAGGCCCTCACATAAATATCCACTCTCACCAACGTATATGCAAGGACCCCAAATATTTATGTAAGGGCCCCCACCCATCTCTCACTAACTTGGTGGGAGTGTCTCTCATATGAGCATTTCCCATATGTATATATATATATATATATTATTCACACCAATCAAGTCCAGCAAGCAGGAACAATTGCAGTCCATCCCATCTTGTGGGGCCCGCTTCAAGCACTTGGATTTAATTCATATGATGACCATAATCATGACATGAGGAGCCTCAAAAATAAATCCAACCGTTCATTTTGCATCTTTTAGATTCAAAGTCATGATCATAAAATCAAAAACAAAATTTAGGTCACATGTAATCACCAGTCCCCATGTAATATTTTTTAAATTTGGTCCATGCGCGTGAAAACAAGTTTGGAGCTGCATGTGTTTAAGTGCCACACGCGTGGCTTTCTAGCCAATTTTAGGTGGGGCACATGGAATGCTTTGGTGGATCACATGCAAACTGTCAAAATGGACGGTTGTAATTAAGGGAGAGAGAGAAGTTTCACCACCAGCCGGCATTGAATGATTGAGCACGTGTGCCAAGATGATGAGGAAAGTCATGGAAAGAGCAGCTGGTGACAAGAACTGGTGAAGGATGTATGCTTTACCTAGAAAAGAAAGGAGATGAACGAGGATGGTATGTGGGTATGATCAGTGAGGGGCTCAGGGTTTTCATCTGAGAGACACGCATCTAAGTAGGCAATTTGGTTTTGAAAATAAATCTAGAATTTGCATGTGGGTTTTAAGGGCGGACATAGAATTTTGATATGATTTTTAGAAGCATAGACAGAATTTTCGTTATGGTTTTAGAAGCGAATCGAGGTTTAATCGGTGTGATCGCCCCCACATGGATGTACTTGGCTGTGCCCCTGGGTGTAATCCAGGATCCGAGTGTATACAACCCAGGATTGACTATTATGGACCCAACTAGAGACCTAAGTCTAAGTTTGTCCCAAACTCAAAACTAAATAAATAATTGCGGAGTATATATAATAATAATATCAATCCAATCTTATATATATAATAAATCTAATTATTTTCCAATGATATGTATTATTTATAATACAACAATAATTACGCATTTGGTTATGGACCCAACAAATACAGCCCCGAACCCAATTATGAATGAGACCCTAAAAAGAGTCCATACCCGGATAATTGGGCTAGGTCTTTCAAGTGATGGGTTAATAGGGGCCTTATTGACACCCTTACGTAGAGGCCATGCATATGCAACCAACTTACCTTGGTCATTTAAAAATAATAAGAAAATTTCAGCTCACAACTAAAAATTAAGTTTTTCGAATCTCATAACGGTCATATTTTCATCACCTAGGTCATATATGGATTTTCAATTTCACTACCCCTGCATGAATGGCATACGTTCAATAGGCTCATGTTAGCATGTGATTTCTTTCCGACGGCTAGATTGTTCGAGAAAACAAATACATGTAGAACTACATCAAGTATCATTTTCATGACAATTAGGGGTTAGATCTTGATGGGACATTTGGTCCCATTGTGAAGATCGCTACAATTTAAGTGCAGATTGGCATCAACTAGTGATAGGTGGAAATTTGAGCAGATGAAAGTCAATGACCCTTTTCAACATGGAGAAATTGACATGGAGATCTATTTGGAGCAGCCATATGGTTTAAGGACAATTAACATAATCTAGTAGGGAAAATATGAAAGATTTTTCACAAGTTGAAATGGAAACTTGGCATGATAATGATGGGAGTCGGCGCTGAGGGGAGTATTGAAGTCGTTATTGATTCGGCACACGTGCCAGAAGGGTTGGGCCAATGATGCTAATCAGATTAGTTTTCCTTATTTGATTAGGATTGTGATTTTTTAAGGCTGTTGATGTGTTTCCTATTTTGGTTGGGGCTCTTTCTTTTAACAGATTTTCTTATGATTTTTTTTTTCACTATATCCGTGGATGTTATTCAATTTAGTAAAATGTAATATACAATATTTAATTGTGTTTCCCCATTTCTCTCCTCCCTTCTCCCCCAACACCCGATTATTAGATACCATGTTTCTCAACTCCAAACTGCCCAAGAATCTATCCTTGGGTTCCTCCCAGCGGGAGCTGGTTTCTCTCCCTTGGGGTGCTCATAGGCCACCCCTCGCCCTGCCCGTTTCATGCTGAACCCACTTTGGGCCTGGCTTATATAAAACATGAGCTCAGTTGATATTTGGGTTAGGCTTGGAGAAAGTCAAGTGTCCGTCCTTGCCTAATCCAAATAAAAAGTACTTATAATTTAGTGTTAATATGTCCAAACAAATTGCTAAAAAGCCTGTACAACTACTAAAAGGCAGAGTTGCACCAGGCCGGACTACCTACAATTGACCAGCTTGGCCAGCATATGGGTTTGGTTTTCAAAGTCGGGCCATGCCTGGATTTGCCTCAGGCCAGGCTGACCAGGCCCCGGAACACCCCTAACCCCCCAGCTGAGGACCAATACGGAAAAAATAGAAAAGAAAAAGTGTCGTGTTCTTTTAGGGCCTGTTTGGGGGAAATACTTGTAGAATTGAGTGGTGTAAAGGTTATTTTAAAGAAATAATAAAATATAAGTGGGTTATGATGGTATTTTGTTTTTAGTTGTTTGTGATGAAATCTTTTTTACTTTTTTATTGAAAGATGGAGTTTTTTTTTGTCTTTTAGTGGTTGCTTTTTGACTTTTTTGTGAAGAATATGGTGTGAAATGGTAAAAAAAAAGTACCTTTGATGTGACTTGTTTTTGAGAAATGGGGACTTTACTCTACTCAACTCTATTAATAGAGTTGCTAAATAACCCCTTTTAGGGCCCGTTTGGCACTTTACTAATACAATACAAGTGAAGTAAAGCCTTCATTCTTCCAAAGAAGATGTCACATCAAATGTACTTTATTCAAAACTCTTCCCATTTTTTTCAAAAAAAAGTCAAAAAGCAACCACCTTTATCCACTAAAATCCAAAAAAACTCCATTTTCTCATACAAAAAGTCAAAAAGATTCCATAACAAACAACTAAAAACAAAATATCATCGTAACCCACTTATATTTTATTATTTCCTCAAAATCAACTTTACTTCACTTGACTATATTAGTAGAGTTACCAAACTAGCCCTTAAGAAAGATAAGCATTTCCTTATAAGGGCAGTGGAAGACCCATTATGTGTGGTTGCATGGTTGTAACTCTAAACTTAATTGGCCTCGAAGGTTCAACAGCTTTGTAAGTTGTGTATGGATTAAAGTCCAATTCAAACAGTCCACATAGGTTGTATAAGAGTTAAGTACCAAATTATACCGAGTGGCCAGACTCATTTGACTCGTCCCTAGGTGACTTAGTGAGCCGAGTTGACTCGGTCGAGTCAAGACCTATTCGGACAAAGTTTTTGAACTATGCACCAGTTTTAATTATCAGTCTACTGATAAGAACTCAGTTTTTTATTTTGGCAAAAAACAACATTTTTACAACATTTTTTTTTACTGTTAAATAGATAAGAACTTATTGATATGCATCTGCTCGTAGTTTCTGTACATGGATGCATCATGCCCACAATATGAAGATCGTACTCCTAAAACTAGTCATGTTTTCCTTTCTGCATAATCTCTAAAGCAATCACCAAAGAAAGAGATGCTAGATTTGCTTGCCTGTATTTCAATGAGGACCGTAGAGAAAGCATATGCAAATGCAATGTTTCCAATAGATTGTAAGGTCCTCCACACCTTCTCTTTACCTGATACATCTATCCCCACTGTCACACCTGTTAGGGTTGTCCTCACATGATGATCCCCTTCTGCAGATAAAAAAAACAGCCAACGAGACGAATGTCATGGAGTTGATTCATGCAAATCAGAAAATACAAAAATAAATTTGTTTTTTTTATTAATAGCCAACCTGCAATCTTGGCTATGGAAAGGCCAAGGCCTATGGAAGAATAACCAAAAGACATGATAGCTGCAATGATAGATAGGAACCATAGCTTGTGGAAATTGGGTATTTGAGAGAGAACTATTTGGATGCTTGCAAAGATGATCATGAAGGGGTTGTTAGATGGGCTGCACTTTGCACTGTGGCCATTTCTATGGAAACAGTTGGACCTTTCAACGGCCCTGATAAGAAAAGGTAAAGAGAACAATAACGTCAGAGCATAACATGACTGCTTCAGGAAAGTTATACAAAATAGAGTTTAAAAAATGGCTACAGGAAAAGGGTTTTTGTTGACTTACGCCATGCTAATGGAAGCTGTGATGGTGTAGCCTACGGTGATCCCTATGAGATTCCCATACTGGGCTATTCCGCAAAGATGTTGTTTGCCCTCTCCTGCAAAAATGAATGGAACCCATTAAAAAGTTGGTAGAGAACTAGAGAAGACATTAGAGATAGAGGGATTTTAGAGCATCTATTTAGAGTCTCAGGGGTTTCTAAGATCACACACTTGGAGAAAATGAACTAGTGAGATACCAAAATGTAAATCAATGGTTTTCATGAAGTCCCATTTCAAATCCCAGTTTCACTATCTGTCACTGTGTCCTCTATTGGAAAAAGACTTCCATTACTAGTGGGCCTTCTTCTAAAATGAAACCCATCAAAACTTTATAATTTTTTTTTTTTTTTTTTTTGGTAAAAGAAACCCATCAAAACTTGGGGACTTTCTTGAACATGCGATTGAAAAATGGGGTGTCTTTGGAAAAACCATCAGAAGCTTTTGAGTCGTTGAAATGACCCCATCTGGGAAGATGGGCTCGCATGCTATTTGTTCCTTACTATATTAAAAAACAGAGGACCACTTTCTATCTATTTACCTAAGTTAGCTCTCACAACCTCCATGTAAGTGTAGTTCCTCTTTCCTGTGACCGGATCAGGAGATCTATAACAATCCGCAAGAAGGGTAGACATCAACCAAGTGATGGCAGAGAAAACAAGAAGAACAACAGGGCCAGCTACCCAACCCAACTGAGCATTTGCCCAAGCTAATGAAAGCACCCCAGATCCAATAACAGCAGTTATAATATGAGCACTCGCAGTCAACAGTGTCCCTGCAAAATACAACACAATCCCATCTCAAAATCCATACCAAAATCTATAAAAGAAAATCCATCCAAACATAAAATGGTTGAGAAAACAATCATTACCAGTGCGCTTTTCGCGCCCATCATCGTCAAAGCTCTTGCAAGGACTACCAGACTCTTCTGCCTCGAGGGAGAACACAGAACCATTCTTCTGCAAATCCATGGCCTCTCTCTGTTTGTCTCTCTCTCTCTCTGATGATACGAAGGAGCAGACTGAGGGAGAAGAGTATTATGAGAAGTGAACGATCTCTCTCTTTTTAAAGAAGGAAAAGGTAGCCAAAAGAAGCAATAGTGACTCTCAAAATGAGAATTAATGGGATTGACCATGCACCACAGGTTTCTGTGGGCGGCAACCAAGGCCCTCTCTCTCTTGGGTCATGTTAAATGATTGGCAGGGGTCTGACCATTGGTAGTGGGGTTCTTCTCTTCTTGGCCCCCACATGTATAGGGCTCTGGGTCTTTCATTGAAGAGGGTCCTGAAATCTGTTGGGGGAGAAGAAAGGGCTAATAAATTTTGAATTAATCAGGGTTTGAAATACTGAAGGGCTAGTTTGGTACTTTATTAGTATAGTAAAATTCAATTAAAATTTTTAATTTTTAAGACAAGATATCACATCAAAAGCACTTTAAATCAAAACTCCCTCCTTCTTTTTCAAAAAAAGTCAAAAAGCAACCACCATTATCCATTAAAATACAAAAAATTTCCACTTTACCATCCAAAAAGCAAAAATATTTCATAACAAACAACTAAAAATAAAATAACATTATAAACCACTTATATTTTATTATTTCTTCAAAATCAACTTTATTTTACTTTACTCTATTAGTAGAGTTGCACCCTAAATGATACATGAGGATGTATGTCATGTGTGTGCAAGTCTAGATCGCCATAGAAACAGGAAGATATTATTTTATCAAATCCACATTCGCCAACTGCGTAAAATCTTATATTAGCTTAAGAATGATAATGTTTGAATGCTCTTGAAATACGTACTGATATATCCACACACACACCGAGTATGGATCCTCTTTTTGGTAGAAAAATGAAGATACTATTTCATCCAATCCACATTTGCACCCTTTTAAGAATGAGAAAATCTTATGTCACCTAATGCACTCTTTTAAGAATGAGAAAATTAAAGAGATTTTATACACTTTGTGAATATGGATTTGATGAAACAGTATCTTATTTTTTTCTACCAAACGAGGGTCCAGACTCATTATGTGTGGATATATCAGTACGTATTTCAAGAGCATTCAAACATTGGGTTTGTGGTTGTGGGGGCCCTGGTTTGCTGACTGAGACTATTGATATGGGACCACTGTGGATGGACCACCCTCGTAAAATGACTGGACTCAAAGACACTGGGGATCCAGGTATATTACAGGTGTTTGTTCTGGAGTTTTTTTCTGCTTTGCATTGAAGGACCTTCCCTGGCTGGATTTTAAGCTGTGGCTAGAAAAGTCTAGCACAAGGTTCTAAAACTCACATGGGCACCAGCTACTTGGCCGACTCAGACCTTACTGATTTTGATTTACCTTTTTTGGATCTTATAAATTGGTTTGGCTCTTTACAATCTTACACCAGGAGGCCGAAGACTTGTGTACTAGCTTTTTTGGTCTTGTCTGAATCCGTGATGCAGTATTACCAAGGAGCATTTTATCCACGAAGGCCATTGATCAACTTAAAAGTAAATCACCACTTGGCCTGTGGCGTCTATCTAGATGCATGTAGATCATGCGCTAGGTGGATGGAAAGTTTAGGTATAAAATTGAGGAAATTTTTATTAAAAAGATCAATAGATTATTTTAATTTTTATTGTATGGCACGTTTGTATAGCGTCTGAAAAAAAGTGCAGTTTAAACTCTCCACCATTTTTAACCACGACCTCCTTTTAATTTGTTAAAAAGGCTTTTCCATTCAATTATAAAAAATAAAAAAAAATTGTGCTTCTTTTTACACTTTTTCTCATGAAAAAGTGGTTACAATGAACGATAGAAAATGATTTTCTTTGCAAAAAAAAAAAAACTCTCATTTAAAAAGGCAGTTACACAAATGTTTCCTTCAAAGTGTTGGACAATTTTTAAAAACAAATAGAACAACTAGTGTCATGATTTTCAAAACCAATTAGCGGCCCTTTGTGCTCTTATCTATTTGAAATAGAGTTGATTCAATTAGATTTGTTTTGAATCTAGTTGTTTCTCTCTTTTTTTCACTGGAAAGGGTATTTCATTTCAACAGCCAGAACAATTAAACAACAAGACAGACTTCAGAATATAGTTGTTCTTATCAGACCCTTCTACTACTAGATTTTTTATCAATCCTCTAGTAACCCTAACCCAGTGATGATGCATCTCCCTATCTACATACACAATCAAGGATCAACCCCCTGGTCTATTGGATGGGAACTTGTGTAATGTGTGTACATGGGCCATGGTATATATATGTACTTGAGCAAAAAAAAAAAAAAACCTTCTCATATATTGAAAGTCATATTGGCAAAATTGTTACATAGTAAAAGTAGTATCAGCGGGATGGTAACAGTTGCATGGCAAACTTAACAAAAGAGATAATTAAAGAAATAAGTTATCCGGTAGGTTTAGATGTCCCAAAGACGTATGCACTATGAGCCCATATTTCATTGTTATGTTAATGTTTGAAATAGATGAATCGGTCTTAAAGTTGATTCAATTAGACAAACTTTTCACACAATCTTTGACATTTTGAAAGTCAAATAGAACCATAAAATAGACTTCTTAATTGGTGCCTCACTGTTCGATTAGTGTCAAACGGGGATGAATTTTTCTTCTTACTCTTCTTCTCCTCAGAGGGTTATGCTAGTCGGTGCAGAGTATGCAGGTCTGTTCATAGGTAAATCTACGAACCACCATAGGCTATGCTGCTAATTGCATGATAAGTGCCTCTTACCGATTACTTTCAGTAATTAGTGACTTGTATTATTTGTTAATAAGAACAACATTATATCCAGGCCTTATTGGACCTTGAGTTGACCCATCGAGTTGGCAACTCATAATAACATGTTTTGAAGCAACCTTCTTATTTACCAAATCATGGGCCCAACATGAATAGTCTTTTTCGTATGTATTTATATATATATATAAAAGAAAAAAGAAAAAAACAGAGCAGTATAGTTATGTGGGAGAATAAATGTTAGAAAAACCCAACCACCATACATGGGGATTAAGAATTTATCATAGTATTATAGTAGTAATCATGTCTGAGAATGTAAGAAGGCCTCTCATGTCCACTTCATGTGAACAGGATCAAGAACTTTCACTAATTGGTCCCCACCATGGGTGCATTATAGCTCAAAATCAAAATAAAAACTGATGATCCCAATCTGGGAATGATCCCAATATGGGTGGTTACAAGGCTAGAACCATATTCCTAGCGACAAAAATAATATAAGCAGCGGCCCTCATTCAATGGCCAAAAGGTCCACAGCTCAGACTTTCCTAGCAGTTGAATTTTTGAGCTATAAAAACCTAAAAAATGTAGGGCCCATCTAACCACTGCCTACCACTTGTTTGGTCCTGGACCAACCACTGTGTTTCCCATGATGATATGGGCACGATCTTTGTCCTTAGTTTAGAATTTTTGCTAGCAGGAGTAAGACAACTGCTAATTTTTTACTTTTTTTCATTTTAATATTACTTCCTCACACATGTCACATTTATACAGGTGAAAAGTAGACCTTTAGTCTTCCACTTTTGCATCCACTTTAGATGGCAATGAGTCCTATATTGAGGCGGGTTTGGTAATCATTTTAATAGGGTTGGGTGAATGTGAATTTCTTCATGTCAATCTAAGTTAGGTTTAAAGTAGATTTGGGCATTACCCATTTTTACATTTTTTTTTTCTATTTATTTATTTACTGAATTTTTTATTTTTTTTATTTTTTGGTCTCCTTAACATGTTCATTATAATTTCTCAAATGTTCAAACCTCTCTTTTCTGGAGGGTTTCGAATTCTAGAATTTAAAGAACTTTGTAGGCACTTTTTTGGATATATTATTTTAACAAAAACTACTTGGTTTTAGAGATGCTTCATATCAGAATGATGTTTATCCAACAATGTTTGATGGATTAACAAGAATTCTGAGAGCTCAGATTTTTATAATGGAAATAGTTGCAGTCAAACAATCCTTTCATCCTATATATCTCCTATTAATATCAAATCCGACCCATTGTAATCTCTGATCCTAATTTAATTAATGTGAAATTTCAATTCATATAAAATATTGTAAGTTGTCCATAATCCATTCGATCTTAAATTGAATTTAGGGCTTTATCCTCAATGAGACTCATTGTATGACTTGAACCTTTGGAGATGCATGAATTTCCATAATGGTAGTCCTTGGCAGTCCCATTGTGATAAAGACTAATATGAATTTCCATAATGGTTAGTCCTTGCAAGTTCATTGTGACAAAGACTAACGTAAAGACTTTAGTCCTCCAATAATAAAATCCAAAAGTGTTTTTCCACCGGGCAATCACAGCCGTCTAATTGGGGTGTGTCCAAGGATAGTCAACCATAGTTTTCATTGTTTTTTGTACTGTCCGAACATGTCCTTTGTTGCGTGGCTAAAAATTCTTTTGCAATATTTCTTTTCTTTTTTTTCCAATAACTTAGGGATAAAAGATAACCCATTCATTATAAGGGCCCAAAGGATTTGATAACAGAAAGGAAAAGGAACCCTATATTTAACCAGGACTAATTTCAATTGGATGGGTGTCTTGGTCAGTTTGGTTAAAGCTGAACCTTTCAAATGGTCATGAATGGGTCAAAACCATTCAATCCCATAAAAAGAAAACCACTAGAATCCAGCTCTTTAACTGATTTTAACAAAAACAGAACAAAACTGATTAAACAGATTTTGACAATTGTAATTTCTTTGTTATAACTTCTGGCCTTATCTCACACGAGGTCAGCCATGATGTAGTGGAGTTGCACATTTCCACTGGCCTCATCTATCAGTTCCACTTTCAGTTAAAAGTTTTTAAGAGGCCGACATAAGAGAAACGGTCTTGTACTCTTATCCGCACGCCGACACTCGCTGTCACTTGATTCTTCTTCTTTTTATCACCCAGCTCACCCTGTGCTCAAAAAATTATAACAGTGTCTCTAATTTCACCTTGATTAGAATCTTGTGTATGATTTTAAGTTCAAACAAAAATTGAGAACTAGGAGGTTGTTCGATCTGTTGAGAACCCTGCTTCTCAAATTAATTGCCAGGTTTAAACCCCAGTTATCAGTGGCAGCAGGTGTTATATCTCCAGGGATGGTGAGGTAACGGTCATAACTCATAAGTATGAATAGGACCCGTGAGCATCGTAGGATTTGTTTATCTATCTAATCTCTGCTTTGTTGATTTGAAGGATAGGGTGTTTTAGTAAATTAGGGAAATTAATGATTTGTTGTATTAGAATTTGAATGTGCATCTAGAAGTGCGAAAGGGAAGGCAGACAGACATCAGACATGCCTCTGTTTGACTGATATTTTGATTTAGTCATATAGAATTAGATACATCTCTATCACATGAGAAAATTGAGATTCCTTTTGTATGTTACATTATTATTATATACTGCTGTAGAGTATAGTAGGACGATAGCTTTAGCATAAACAATGCCATTTTCTGCTGCAGGGTCTGATTTTAGGGTCGACCATAGTCAGCATTGGCATCTTAGAAACATCTTTGGGATTGAAAGTACTGCGAAAAGGTCCTATGCCTCTGGGACTGAACAGAACGGTTATCTGTGCCCACTATCTCTCCAATCTGTACTAGTCCTGTAGGATACAGGTTTTTAAAATGATGAGATGATAATCCCATTAGAGATGGATACACTCAAAATAATAATATATATCCGTATCAGATGGCCAAAGACTAAAATACTAGGATAAAAATCCCTCCCCCCAATAATTCAAGGACTTTGAATTGACAAAAACCGTGTATGTCTCCCCCCAATAATTCAAGGCCTTGGAATTGGAAAAATCGTGCATATATAGGTCCAAACTTCAGACACACTTTTAATTGGGGTCCATTTAATTCAGAGCCATGATTTTATATTGGAGATTAGAATACTTGATGCATGTAGCATGTATTTATCTCTATGGTTTCCTAATGCTTATCATGAGAGGCGCTCTCGTTGATTGATGAAAATCTAAGTTTCTTGTGGGATCCATTTGGATACATGTTAGTGATGGTTCAACTAAACAAGTTTATGAAAAAGTTTCATTGTAGATATGATTTTGGGAGAAAAAAATCCTCTAAACAAGTTCATCACAGCCGCTGATTTTTTTTTCTTTTTTTTATTTGGAAAAAATAGAATATATTAGTAAGAAGATAAAACACAAATAAACGGAAGAGCAACAAGAAGAGGAACAGAAGGAATTACACAATTGAAACCAAGTCGCCCACCCAAATTCGTACAATTTCAATAACTCCACATCACAATTCAAGGAGAAAGAGAATTTGGCAAGACGGTGTGCTACCTCATTGAGGATGCGCCGAATAAGAGAGCGATTTTGTCAAAATATCCTAAAATTATAGAGATGGACAAAATTATTGGGCCTGATGCCCAATCTTCATCTCCATTGATTGCTAGAACAACTCCTTTGCATCACTCAAACCTTGGTCAATATAGCGAAGGCCGTCCTCGTTCCAGCGTCCTTTTAGGAGACAACTCCTTGTCCCCTAATTCCTCCTGCACAAATTATCAATCCATTAAATCATAGAAAACATCGCTAAATGTAGTTTTACCATCCAATCCTCCAAAGGCGGCGTCAGAAAACACTAGCACAACATTCATTTTAATCATCTCACTAAACCTTGGGCCCCTTCTTAGAGATCTATTCTTATCTTTTATTTTATCACTGGAAGGCAAAATTAGCATTTTTTTGTTTTTTCAAAGATGCTCTCTAGATTTAACTAAGTACCTTTGAATATAAAATCATTTATAGTTTTCCAAACAGCCCACTAAGTAATTATAAACCTAGCTTTGGAGAAATCATCATTAATCGGAAGGTTTAGTCGATCATCTTCAAGGAAATCTTTCCACCATTTAAATATACCATGATTAGGTACATCATGGGAGCGCAAACCAAAGTGGGATTCAAACCCTATTGCTCTAACATAATCACAATGGAATAGGGTATGGTCGACCTATTCATCCGAGGCAACATAAATAGGGCATGAGGCATTACAACTGCTTAATTTAGAACTAAGAAGGGATCTTACCAAAATAGCTTTCATAAGACATTTCTAGCCTGAAAACAGTAATCTCTGATGGGGAGGAATTCTAAAAAAAAATTACATTCACGAAACCAATGCCGGAGGCCGAGTTATTTGTAGATGTAACTTTTTAAGCAGACTTGGTGGTTAGTTTGCCACTTTTAGGATGCATCCAGCTCTCTTATCTTTAATATTTTAGGAGAGCACATAGATTTTAAGAAAATAAATCACAACCATTGATGTTTAATGGTTTCATAAGTTACATTTTTCATAACTCAATTCAACGGTCACTACAATTTAAATTAAAGTCAAATTAGTATTAGTGCCAATTCATGGGAGATAAGTGAGTATGAGAGGGTTGAATTGATGATAAGTGGGTTTCACATAGTGCTTAAATTGTTTTCAATCATGCAAGCCATGAGAGGTACCTCTTAGTAGAAGGAAATCATTTATGCATTTGTCTCATATAGATGATATTATATGAGGCAGTCTAGAGGGTGTATGGAAAGATCTAAATTAATGAGACCTAGGAATATACAAAATATCAATTATATTAAATCATCCTAACCCTTTAATCTATGGTCCCTACATTTAATGGTTTCAAAAAGCATATTATCTTTCTCTTTCTCTTTTTCTTTTTTTATTGGACCTTTTTGGATTGATCGTGTGCGAATATATTTATGTTCTCTATACAATCGATCCAACAATGTCTCGAACTTCATTTGGAGTGAAATTAGAAAATTTCCCCTCCATAGAACTATCCATGAGATATCAGACATATTAGAAGGTTTGATCATGCAAATGTGAAATTTAAGATAATTCAGCTTCAGCCTCCATTTGACAGCTTAGGAGTTAGGATCCTTTCTGACATTTATTAATACACGAGTATTTGGGTCTTTCTAGATCTAGGCCCTTTATTTAGGTTTGTGTCATTAATTTATATTCCATTAAGGTACAAGACTTATGAACTAGATTCGAGTTGGGTCCGAGTCCTAATACAAATCCTCTATTAGTAATTTTATCACTTGCATGGAATATGGAAAAGTGAAGCACGCTCCACTATTTTCTCATTGCATTTCTATGACCCAAAGAGAGATGATCGATCATAAGCCATCCATCTCCATGATTTCTCCTATAATATACAATGTCTACTGTTGACACAAAGTTTTTACAGACCTAATATGGGAGAAGAAATCGTTTGATACGATGATCATAATAACTGTATCACACGAGATAAGTTACTATAGCTGTTCATTTTGCAATTTCTTGATTTAGGTCATATAATCAGCATTACATCCCCTTGGCTGCATCAGGACCCAAAAGGGTCTTACAATGTGGGTCAGATCTGCTATAGTAGTTCGAATCATGTCTTGAAATAAAAAATCTTGAAGGCCGTCCTTTCTAATAATGATGTCTCATGGATAAAAGGAGGAAGATAAGGGATGGAAGGAAGAGAGTTTTCCAAGTTCTGTTTGGTTTGTCTTGGTGCAGATAAAAGAAATTTTCATGTTGAGTATATTCAATGTCAAAGAGTACGGTGTCTTTGCCTCCAGAGACATGCTATGACTTGGATATGAAAGAGTGGGGACCTTATCTAGCCACTAGGCTAAGTAGATCAAAAGACTTCTACCAAAATATATGAGTGGAACAAAAAGTCAGGGCCCTACCGAAGCTAGTGGTTGGGACCAAAATTCAAGAGATTGACAATTCAGACCACCCACTTTCCACTGGCATTCATAAGAGACGGTATTGGCCTGATTGTTGGTGGAATTCTCTCTCATCATGTCTTTGACTAAAAAGTGTTTTAAAGGCTCAAGTACACTTAACATGTTGGAAGCTAAAATTTAGCTCAAAAGCCAAAACTGATAATGAAAAAGGAGATTTCAAATGCTTTATATACAGCAATTTCAGAATTTCAGGCAAAATTCCTCCAAGCAAACAAAGCCACATTTGGGGCCGTTGGCTGTTATGTATACAGATTAGGTTTATTAATAGGGTTATAAGCGGGTTGGTTCCGTTCGGGTCCATGGTGAACACGGAACCGGAACTGGAACTGTTAAGGAGAATGTGGAACCGAATTCAGACCCCGAAACCGTTTTGGAACCGGTTTCTTAGCTCCCAAACCAGAACCAAAATCATATATAGAACGAGTCAGAATCTGGGTCTACGTAGAAAATGATATTAAAAAAAAAAAAAAAAGAGCATGGTTTTTAGCTGAAAATTTTGAAAATTGAGATAATACGTCAGGTCTTGGGTCCATGGTTCTGAGCCAAGGTGGAACCGAACTAAAACTCATTTACTTATCGGGGCCTAAATAAGAATCCAGACCCAGTTTTTAACAGGTTGAAATCTCTGAACAGTCGGATAATCAGGGACCATTTACATCCCTATTTATTAGTAAGAAAAACAGCGCCTTTATTTGATTGGATTCACTCATATACCTTTATTTTTTTTTAACAATTATACATATTGTTCACGGGCCGATATGAAGCCACACCAATAGTGTGGTCACATGGATAGGTATTGGCTTTATGGACTGTGCATCTCGGCTTTCTCCGAGTTGATAATTGGTCAAGTAGCAATATTTGAAAGGGGTTGTTTCAGTACAATCACCATTAGCAATGATTTCACGTCTGATGGCCAAAATAGAAATATTTCTCCC
This sequence comes from Persea americana, assembly GCA_029852735.1. Taxonomy (NCBI): domain Eukaryota; kingdom Viridiplantae; phylum Streptophyta; class Magnoliopsida; order Laurales; family Lauraceae; genus Persea; species Persea americana. Next base: position 80,244,287 of record CM056810.1, read on the forward strand.
AAAAGTTCTCATGTTGTTCTATTTATGCGATAGCATAGAACTTTTATAGAAGTATGCGATATCGCATATATTTGCACATTTTTTCAATGCCCATTTTCAATTATCCAATAAAAGTTAAAATGTAGTAGTACGAGAATGTCTAAGAAACACCACGACTTCAGTCACCAAATCAACGGCTAACTGTGACAGTATAGGACAAACCCGTACTTGTGAAACCAAGTCCATAGTGGGTCTCCTCTAATTGGTCTCTGGGGATTACAAGTCTTGCGCCCCCACCCTCCGGTTTTGTCACCCCAGCCAAGGGTATTGGGGCCCATGAGAGCACTCGTACATGTAGGAAGACCCTGTACAGGTAGAAAAATGTGGCCCGTTCACATAGGAAGGGACCAGCATATTAAAGGATCAAATCCTGGATAGCTAGGTGGGAGCCAGAGTTACTTATAACCGAGCAACTCCTTTTCTCTAAACTTAAGCTTTTTATTAATCAAGTTGAAAATTTATCGATAAGGTTTGGAATGTAAGCTCAAACGAGTGCGGTTGACAGTCTAAAATCAGGTTTGGGCTGAGGTGAGGGGACAATCAGTTAAATTTTCCGAACAAAGGTAAGTGATTAAGTCCGTATATTAGGCCCAAGCCCTTCGTATTCAGCAATCAGACTAGAATGTTAAGCCAGATAAGTAGGCAGAAAATCAAACCTGTCCAGCCAATGTGCAATTATCGGCCTATGCCTTCAATGTAAGGCTGTAACCGACTCAGTTTTGGCTTGGGTATGGAGTATTAAAACTCGGTTTTGATTGCCAATTGGGCCCATCTTATTTAATTGAACCTAGACACTGACCGAATGGACAAACCTGGACCCAAACCTTGGGATGGAATTATGTCGAGTTAAATGGCTGACTCAGTTCTATTAGGGGCAAACTTGGTTGTGGTTTTATCAGGTTTTGGGCAGTGCGTGTGATGGTTTTATAACTACTCTCTTATAAATATCGTCTTTCCTTTCTTTTTCGTTTGAGAGGGACATTAACTCATGCACTCATGCACGCTAGACATCTAACTAGCTGACGAATAAAGTGAGTCACAAAGATAATGAATGGTTTACGTCATAAATTGGGGCCCGCAAAGGTGGTAATTAGAAAGTTGAATCAAGTTGTTTTTGTGGTGTTCACATATTTCTTAAAATTCATGGGGATCTAAGATACTGGGGGTTTATATAAATATATATATATATACGTATGTATATATGAATATTAAATCATTTTTATCATGAATTGGGGGCCCACAAAAGTGAGATTCAATTTTATTTTTCATGTGTTTTCACATATTTCTCAAAATCCTTGAGCATGAAGCTTCATATATTAAGGTTTATCATTTATATGAGAATATTAAATGGTTTTGATCATGAACTGTAGAAACTCATATTTATAGATTTTTTTTTTATTCTACACATTTTTCTTGAGATCTATGAAGATTTAAAATACGACACTAAACGTCCTGGGGGTTATAGGTCAATAAAAAAGTTGAACAGTTTGCATTATAGATTTAAGGGTTGTAGGACTGCAAAATTAAATAAATAAAGAAAACGCAGTTGATATAACACTGATATCTCAATGGAAGGAGTCAGCATGAGAATTAATTAAATTGGTTAAGGTGGTAAGCCCCCTAAATAAACACTACGAAAAGAAAAGAAAATCAACTGGAGATTTAATATGTTACATAAAAGTACTTTCAGTCCCATTTTGAAAAGAGTTTGGATCCCTTGAATAAGTCTTTACACGCTATCCATGAGTGGGATGTGTGGAACTTACCATGGGCCCACCTACGGATGATCCAAGCCGTTGAAATAAAATGCAATACCCTCCAATAGCATATCTTCAAATTCTACTTCAATAGGATTTGGTCCCACCATTAGATTGAATGTATGATTGCTAATGTGATTAGCACAATCTTATGCATGCTAATCCTAGGGATCAATTACATTATCAATCATGTGACAATTTTACGGTGGGACAAATCCTATCAAAATAAGATTTGAGGAAATGCAATTAGAGGGGATTGCATTTAATTTTAATGATTCAGACCATCAGTGAGTAGGCCCCCACATTGAGTTCCACACATCCCATTCACTGAAAGGTGTAGCCAGCATTTTAAAACTACTCCGAGTATAGGTCAACTCGGCTAACTCAACTTAGACTCAGACACGATCGAGTAGGGTTGAGCCGGACTCAGCCGAGTCTTATCCCAGCTACTTCATCCGCTTCTACGTCTTTCTCTGTCTTCTTCTTCTTTATCTTCCGAGATATCACGCATCTCTTTCTTCTTCTTGGTCGAATGGCATGTGACTCAGTGTATATGCTACTTGGCCGAGTTGATTCGACCTCACTTGCATTGGATGAATATAAATGTACGTTGTAGTGCCGAAGACTGTCTTGATGACGTGGAGAGAATCGAATGCACGTAGAGTTACAAGTCATTAATGATATCAATGTTCTAGGATATTATGTTGCAAATGTTGAGGTTTTTCTTCTTTCTCTGTTTATCAGCCCTGGACAAGGTCGGCTGTATGGACCACAACATGGTTGGAAGGCACCGCACCAAGGGATATTTGTAATTGTGACCACTTTCTACATGAATTGGTGCCTTTCATCTGATAACGATCTGTCCTCCTTTAATTTTTTTTAAAGTGATCCATGCATGAATAAAGGTGGCTTTTTTTTGTTTCAAGTGGTCTATGTGAACAAGGAATAAAGGAAAGACACAAGCCAAAGGAGGAAGATGAAGATGCACTTAGAATGGACATAAAACACAAACACACCTGGAGTAGCTTTTAAATAGAAGAATCTTCAGCTTTTAAGCTTGGAGATGTTGGACCACATGTTAAGGGTCTCTCTATGCAATGTGTGCAGTGCAGTTTCTCCACATCCACATAAAAGGTGACATGTTGGCCTTTCATGGTGGCTGGGACCCATTTTCAGGATTTCCATGAACCTTATGGGTTTGTTCCTGTTAGAATAAAAGGAGAAAGCAAGGAAAAGATTTTCCTAAGTATACATCATTGAATTTGTCCGGTCTATATCTTGGACATCGACGCATCAGCTGGTGCCCAACTTGGCCCAGCTTACAAAGCTTATCTTAGGATTAATATGCCTTGGACCCAATTTCTTAAAGAAATAGCAGGCATACTTTTAAGGGTCCATTTTATTTTATTTTATTTTATTTTGGTAGTCCACAAAATTTTGCACTGCTAGTGGTGATCTCAGATGGCATTGATCCAACTCTAAGAGCTAAATTTAACCCATTTTAAAAGCAACTACATATGCACCTAATAGGGGTTAGCCCAACCCAACCCCCAACCCGTATTACTTGCATTCAATGGTTCGATGGATTAACCCGATCTAACATCTATAACCTTGACCCAAACCCAATCCATTCAAATATTCAAGCTATATTTGAGTTAAATTACAAGCAAAAGAAAATGTGCAACACAAGCTCAACTCATTATATATAAAATAGACTATTGTAAGTTCTAAAATATTTTTTGGTAGAAAAGGCACTAAAATATTAGACCACCAAATTACATAAATGGGTTCAAATATGTAGGTCGAACCTAATCTTGCACATTTAAATATCTTAGGTCGACCCAAACCTGAGTCATTTAAATGTGAGTCAGGTTTTGTTGTACCATGACCGACCCGCATGTATTATTGGTTGGGTTATGAGGGTCAAATGCAGGTAGGGTTAGTGCTTCGGGTCAGATTACGTCTCTAATACTGATGGAGATCATAGGTGAGAAGACTTATGGGACCCACATGAATTTCACATTGACATCAACGCATAAATCCATAAATGTGAAGATTTTAAAATCTTACGAGGGGAGGTCCAATTTGAGAATTCAACAAAATGAGGATTTTCATTGGTCCACATTTCTATGACTCCACAGAACATATTTTCCTGTAGGGGTAAAAAGAAATCCCACGGATGAGGAAACAATTTGCGGAACTGATTTTCTACATATGTACACAAACATTTGCAAATATGGGTTTTTTTATGATTTTCTGAAAAGCAAAAATAATTTCTTGGACGAATTGATTGCCAAACATGACCTGTAAGTTGAAGGAGTGAAACTTCATAATGGAGTCCACTTATTAAAAATCCAAGCTAAGATGCGTAAACTATACATCTTCATTTGATATTCTTAATAGGTAGGCTCCGCCATGGGCTATCGTCCTTCAATTCAGAGATCTCCAAGTCCCAATCTCACAGGGCAGGACCTACAAAACAACTGTCCATCTTCCCATGTCTCATTCACCTCCCCATACTTTTCTCAAAACGGGATGGGGAGAGAAAATCAGAGAAGAGAAGAGGAAAGTTCAAAGCTTTGTGGTTTCTATTGCATAATTTTCATGGGATTTTTCCCGTACAGCCACCATGCATGAGGCATGGATAACATCGTGTTGTGATGTAAGTTGAGAAAGTTTCTCAGACCTTTTTTCAATATTGCAAAATTTTAATTGGGTATGTGATATCACATAAAACTATCTTGTTAAAAGATCAATGAACACCTTTTTCTCTATATTTTAAGGTAATTTTATGCGGTCAAAGAAGTGTAAGTATGGAAAATGTTTGGAAAAAATTTCTTAACTTTCAACACAATGTGCGGTTATATCCATGACTAATGGTGGGAGTATAGAAAAAACCCCTTCTTTTATCCCATTTTACTAGTTAATATTCATGAGTCTATATGTTCATAATCTTTATTGTTTTTCTTATTTCTGAAATGTGATATACGGTTGGCGGAAAAGTTGCATCGTTAGGTTTTCCGCTAGATTAAACGGTGGAAACGTTGCATTCGTAGGTTTTCTGCAGGTTTACACGGCAGAAAAGCTACATTGTTATGTTTTACGCGGGATTAAACGGCGGAAAAGTTGCATCGTTAGGTTTTCCACATTTCATACCTGGTTCTTCAAGTTTTCGGCCATATTGGATGGCAGAAAGTTGTTTGATCCATGTGTCTTCTTAAAGGCACGTTTGTATACACACCCTTTCCGCGGAAAAGAAAAATTGTCACGTTAAAATTCCATAGAAATGGAAACCTCGGCAAAAGATTTCCGCATAATTTAGAAATTCATGTTTGATGCGAATTTTTTCTCCTCGTTGAATTTGTGCTAATGTTGTTTGGTGCGGCTGTGGATTCCTTATAGAAAATCAAAATTTATTGTTAGCTTAAATAGTTTTTTGAAAAAATATAACATGACATATATATTATTTATTCAACATAAAATACTTAATTTATTTAAAGAAATAAAAAATGAAAGAGTTGTAGGGTTTTGGGTTGAAATGGAAAAGAGTGAGGAAAAGAGGGAGAAGTCTTCCGAGGAAATCTATTTTCCATACCATCCATAGGAAACTCATTTCCAGCATTAGCAAAAAAACCGTTGACGAGGTAGGCAAGCATTTCCGAGGAATTATTCAGTAACAAACACATAAAAAATGGGTTTTGCCGTGGAAAACCGTCCACTTTTTTGCGGAAAAGTGTTACACAACCATGCCCTAAAACTTCTTGAAGCCTGAATTCAAAAGTTAAACACTAAGCATTCGAAAATTTTCTTATGAAAAGTCTACATCTACTTCATTCACCTTTTTTCTTTTTTTGTAGAAATAAGATTTCAATGAGACAAAGAGGAAAACAACTAGAACAATAAAGAGAGAAGAGCAGCCAAGAAAAGAAAAACCCCACCCTAACTAAGATGCAAAGAATTCCAAGTCTCACATGAGAGCTATACCCATAAGACATCTTCGCAAGCTCATGAGCAAACACATTTACATTTCTAGGAATATATATAGACAGCCACTTTACCATTGCAAAATTGTTTTCATATTTGGTGCAACTGCATTTTTTTAAGAAAAAAAAAGAAATAAATTAAAGTTTTCACAAATCCAAGGAAAAGCATTTTTAATGCGAGGGGTTCGCAATGGTTGCGGGAAGGAAAAGAGGTTGCTCGTGAAACTAGTTTTTAACAGTGCTGCACAATCATGCCTTGAGGATGACACATGAGGAATCTTAGAGAAATTTGTATATCTTAGAATTTCTTGCTACGCTCGGAATAGAGACTCCTCACTGATGGTTTACATAGTTGAGAATTTAAGACATCAATGCATATAAATGAATATATAGCTAAAAGAATTGGTTTCGATGCATAAATCCATAAAAGTGAAGATTTTAAATCTTATGAGAGGAGAGGTCAAACTTGAGAATTCAACAAAATGAGGATTTTATTGGTTCACATTTTCGTGATTCCACTGTAAATGTTTTCTTATGAAAGTAAAAAAATCCCATGGATGAGAAAACAGTTTGCATAACAGATTTTCTACATACGTACACAAACATTTACAAACATGGGTTTTTTCACGAATTGTGAAAAGCGAAAATATTTCTCCCGACGATTTGATTTCCATACATGACCTATAAGTTGAAGGAGTGAAACTTCACAGTGGAGTCCACTTATTAAAAGTCCAAGCTAAGATGCGTCAAAATATACATCTTCATTTGATCGGCACAAAGTTTTATTAAGTGGGCTCCGCCATATGGGCTGTACTCGTTCAATTCAAAGATCTCCAAGCCCCGGTCTCACAGGGCAGGACCTGTGAAATAGTCGTTAATCTTCCCATGTCCCATTAATCTCCCTATAGTTTTCTCAAAATTCACACAGCACTCTCACCAAGCCACAAGCCGGGAAGGGAAAAGAGAAAATGAGAGAAGAGAAGTGGAAAGAAAACCCAAGCCGGTTCAAACTTTGTGGTTTCTATTGCATACTTTTTTTATGGGACTTTTCTCGTGGTTCACCATTTGTCATGTATAACCCCGCCTTGTGATATAAGTTGAGAAAATTTTCAGAATATTTTGCGATAGCACAAAATTCTAATTGGATTATGATACCACGTAAAACTGTCTTGATAAGAAAGTCAATGAACATATTTTTCTCCATATTTCAATGCAATTTTATGTAATATCGCAAAATAGAATTGTGATATCGCAAAAAGTATAAGTACGGAAAATGCTTGGGGAATTTTCTTAACATGCATCATAATGCAAGGTTATCTATGACGAATGTTAGTAGTATAGAAAAAAAACCCTACTTTCATCCCATTTTATTGATTAATATTCACGAGTCTCTTTGTTCGTAATCTTTATCTCTGATGGGCTCTTCGCGATTGTTTTTCTCATTTCTGAAATGTGAGGATGAGATATAAGATATTAATAGCACCCACACACACAAAAAATACACAATAGTCCATCCTGTGGGGCTCATCTGGAAGCATGGCGATCATCACTAGGTTTATTTTAGAAGAAAGGGGGTTACTCTTTTTATGGCATCAAACTTTTCCGAATCCTAACTATTTGATTTGGTGCATTTTGGTAGCGTTTTGCATGATAACTATGAGGTGTTACAAAATTGTACGAGTATATAGATGAGCCCCCAACACATTGGACCGTTCCTTTCTACAACTTCCGCAAGAATTTCTGCAGGAAAATAACAGATGAAGGCAATGCGGGCTTTTCATTCAAGTTCGCCCTTTTCTTGGAGGGTCAATTTCATAGAAATTGAGTCATATAGATAATGGAACTGTTGCTATACTATAGAAGTTTTGATTTGATTGTGATCCAAAGAGGAAAAAGAATCAAACAATCGTCTTATTGGTTCCAATTTAAACAGGAGAGAACTTTAGTACTAGACAAATTTAGGGTTTGAAATTTGGGAGGGAAGCACTCTCAACATGTCTCAAGCCTGGTATATCTTGCAATTTCGACAATGAGAGCGTTCCAGCTGAGCTATACTTGTGGAACATTGCTCCGTTCAAGTTCATTATTGACTAAAGTATGGTTTTAAATAAAAACTCAGCCCGGGTCCGAGTTGACTCGGCCAACTCGAACTCGGTTTGAGACTTAGTCAAGCAGGGTCGGAGTCCCTTTTTTACAAGAGAATTGGCCGAGCCCATTGGACTCTGCTGAGTCCCATTGCAACTCAGTCAAATTCGAGACCTGGTCAACTTAGTTTGCCGAATCTCATCATTAAAAAGGGCTTCTTCGCAACGTTTATGGGGCCGGGGGTTGACTCAGTGCGACTTGGCAGACTTGAGTGGAGGTGGAAAGATTGTAGCTGTCTCTTGGAAGGCAGCTCAGCCACATTGGCATCTTTGATTCCTGAAAAGCCATTATTGGCTCAGTTAGTGGATGTTGTTTGCAACTAAGGAGTCCCCCCATATGGATGGACAGTAGTAACTGTTTGAGGTGCATTGCAGTTGTCACAGCTTAGCGGGTGCTGTTCATATATACAGAGACTGGCCCACAAATCATAAAAAATGTACGAGGCTCGGCCTGATTTTCTGATGACACTGAGAGGGGATCTCTCTTGTCAGTTCCTTTATTGCATCGATTCTCTTTGGCAGCGTAGCATAGATGAAAATGATAGATCTGGAATGAACTTGGTGGCATGCCTGGGCTAAGATTGCATTGTAGGGTGGTTAGAAATTCGGTGGACTGATTTGTATATGGTCTGTTTGGATGTCCCCCGATTCATGGATTGTCTCATATGCATATTGTAAAAGGGAAATAGAAAAAAAAATTAATAGCTTGTGTGGGCTAGGAAGAAAACAAACGAGGGCACAATTTTTCCACACATCAGTTTGTCCTTCACAGTGGCTGAGAGAGAGTTTGGTTTTGAAAAAACAGTGCGCGCAGAACTTTCACATTATTGCACTGGCATTGTTTTTTAGCACCGGTGGATGACTTTCACCTTTCAAGATAATTTCATCCATTAATGTATGTGGATTGTGGACTATAGTAGCAATTGACCAATGCACGTTTGGGAAAATCTAAATATTTACAGGCCGGTATTTTCTTAACATTTAGCCTTTATAATTATAACCTTACATTTAGGCTACAGCTCCGGGATTGGAAGAAAAGCTTGGAAATCTAGCACCAGCCATTGCTGTTGCTGGTTTGATAGATCTTTGGTGAGAGGTCAGTTTGGACCTTTTCTCGTGGTTATGTTTTTACTATGTTATAAATATTATTGTAAAATCCTTATCTTTTATTTAGTTTTTTCCTGATGCAGCTCTGGAGCCCTGGACAAGTAGAGAGAGATCTTTAAGAACCCAACTCCTAATTCTCTTGTTCAGTGTTGTCTTAGTTGTGGATTGGCTTTTTAAGTGAGATTAGAGGTTGTTTGACTACGTTTGTGAGTTTGATTAGAATTTTCATGGTTTTGGGAATTTTGAGAGCCGTTGGGCTTGGTCTGACATGGACTAGGGTTGCCTGTGTGACTTGTGTACATGTGGGGGGATTTATTCTTGAGTTTGAAAATTTTCAATTTTTACTTCTTTTGATTTTTCATTTTAGACCCTACAAATTTTATGTGTCTTCCGTCTGAATTTGAAACTCAGAAATTACGTTTTTCAGCAAAAAGGGCAAAATAGACTTTTCACACCTAAATCTGCGCTCGATTTTCAATGTTTTGGAATCATGTGAAAAATATAATTTTTGGAAATTAGATTTTATGAGGATCGTTTCTCTCCTCTTCGTCGATCGCATCCGAGGCCCACAAATGGGGTTTCCAAGCCCTTGAAGTTATAGAGTTGTGGGGTCCATAACCCACTTAAGTTTAAAACAAACCCACGTATCTTCTTCTTCATTTTTGCTTTAGCTCAAAACAAAGCAGAGTTCTCTTCTTGTTCCTTTTCCATCTCTTTCTTGCCTCTGCATGTTCCACCAATCCAACCCAAATTGGAAATCTGATCTCACCTTTACTTGCTCCATCTTCCTAGCTCTCCATCAAGACAAAATTCTTTGTTTTTCCAACCGGACAGCCATCTCTCATCACCATTTCTTCCCTGCTAGAACCATTCAAGTAAGGGATGGATTTTAGCTTTTAAATATGAGTTTAGTAGGTCCTTTGGAACCCTAATTTGATGCATGCAACTTTGTTTAAAAAGATTTCTTTTTCTGTTTTATTTTGGGGTATTTTCGTATAGGGTTTTGGGGCTTTTGTGGATAAGTATTTCCAGCAGTTTGGTGGTGCTTAGGAGAGTGTTTTTGGAGCTTTTGGAGATTAGGCAAGTGAATGAATCAGTTATGAATGTGCATGCAAGATATCTAGGGAAATCCTATTTTTATTTCATGCTTTGGACCATGCAATGTTTTAACTTATATTGATTCCGAATTTATCTTGTTATGGTATGGTTTTCCTTGCATGAATAAGTAGATTTATTTTATTTTCATTTCTCAATTCATTCTATTTGAACTTGAAGTTTTGTAATTGATTTTGAGTTGAGAATTGATTAATAGTTGAGGATTGATAGGTGAACCATGGTGTTGGTTGAAATTGCTCGTTTGAAAGGTGAATGGGAAGCTTGGTAGGTTATTTTGATATGTCAAGGAAATGATTGTTTTGAAATGGAGAATGAATGGCTGAAACAATGCATTCTGGACTTAAAATCCGCCCAGAATTCGGCCAGCCGAAGGACATTTGGCCACCTTCGGCCACTTTATCCTTAAGCAATGTTTTTACAAGGCTTTTCGGCTACCTTCAGCCACCTGTTCGGCTAGCCGAATACACTAATTCGGCTAGCCGAATGTGAACAGATTTTCACCAATTTGGCAATTTTTTGTACGGCTACAACTTTTGATCCGTATATCCGATTTTAGAGTTCTATATATCGTTGGAAAGCTCTTGGAATATAGAATTCATTGGTCCATACAATGTTATGATCAAAGGTTGCAAAAGATAGGGTACATTTGAATCAATAAATTCAGCCAACCGATATGTAACCGAAATCCCCATATTGAGGGAAATTGATGAGAGTACAAGGATCCTACTCATAGATGACATGTTCTCCCCTAGTCTTGATATGCTCTTAGAGGATCAAATGTCGGACAACTTCAAAGGCACCAAGCTCATTCAAAAACCAATATTCGAATTGCTAAGAGCCCATCGAGACGAACCTTGGAAGCCACTCAACCCCAGATCTTGATGCCATTCCGGCTTTGAAAATGTGTATGTTTTCTCATGAAAGGCTTTGATTCATAAATGTATTGGTTTGCAAAGGTTTGGATTTGTGAAAGCTTTGATTCGTAAGGGTATTGGTTTGTAAATGTTTTGTTTTAAAAAGGATTTGACCTAGTGTCAAGTATGAATTTTTTTGTGGCTCGCCACTTTATATGCGTCTTGAAAGGGCTACTCGTTTCATTTGCTTCCGTACATATGATTTGTTTAGCTTGTAGAGTAGTCATTTATCAAGTCGGAATATAGTTTGTAAATCTGTAAGCGTTTCCATGGATCTTTGGTCGGCACCACTCAGCTTGGGTGGTCGGGTCGGCTTGATCATCCGGCCTGGGATCCTTAATTATTTCACCAACTGCAGCTTGGAAACTCTGTTTGTTTGCCATCCACTCCGCGGCGGAATCCGTTTGATACCTAGCTATATTGGGTAATATATGTATTATATGTTTGTTCCGACCATTTCATATGACGACGGTTATACTTTGATTACTCTTATTACTTTAGTAATATGAGAATATAACTCAATGTGGTTGCCATATGTTTTATTTGATTTGCCTATTTTATCAGTTTGATTCAGGATGTTTTCTATTTCACACAAATGATTTCGGTATTTAACTCTTGATACTTCATTATTACTTTTGTTTAAATTTCAAATGTACTTTACCATTGAAAAGTGGTTTTTATATTTATTTTGCCATGTTCTTGTTTGTATTATTCGCCTACCAGACCGTCGTATCTGATATATTGCTTTTGACGCTCTAGGTAGCAGATCCTTCATTTTGTGTTGGAGCGCATGCTGTGGCTTTGGAGCTTTGCATTTTGGTAGGTTTGTTGTGCTGACGATGTCATTGAGGCGTCGTGTTTTGCACCGGAGTTCGTCACATAATTTGGGGGTAGCATTTTGTTTAGTTAGTTATCTTGGATGACTTTTATTAGCCTTTTTCTTTGGGGCTTTCATGAATATACTTTTATAATTTGTAACTTAAATATATGTGGAAAATGAATTGTCCTGTTACTATCAGCTCAACATTTTATGATTTTGATTTGTTCAAGTCTGATGATGAGCCTTGATTTGATTGCTTTATGTTATTGGCTCAGTGCGACACGGAATCTGATGGCCACGGGCTCCGAGTCGTAACGCCACATAAGCTTCCTTGAAATATACATGTTGTGTTGGAATTTTGTCTTCCTCACACATGCGGATCCTTGGAGAAATATAATTGTTGCTTAATTCCAAATCACGATCCCCGAGATCGGATCGCTACAGAATCCTGATTTCAAGGCGTGACAAGATCTATGACTTTTGCATGTTTAATGAAATTTCAATGTCTATCACAAATATATATTGGAGAAGGAAACATTACAAAACATGTAGAAAAAACATAGAACCATATGCCAAACCATTACAAAGATCTACACTCACACTCACTCTATTAGGATTTTCCTTGAAGCAAGGATAGACAGGACCAAAAGCTATGAGCTCTTGATATATATATTTATATATATATGGACAGCGCCTTGGCTTTTTTTAGGAGAAAAACACACCTCCGACTTGGGCCCACTGGGATACATAATGATTATGGAAGTCAATTGGATGGAAAGATTTATATGAGACCTACCTATTTGCAAAATTTTAACTCCATAAAGTCATCCTAACCTTTTGATCCAGAGAGCGATGTATATGTTATATTTTGGGATATTTTGTAGTTTGTGTAGATGATATTGTAGATAGGATTGTCAGAAATGCCACACGACTCGTTAACACGACACGAACCCACATGATATAAACAGATTCGGGTGGGCTCTTAATAGGTTTGGATCGTTAACGGGTCAAACTCGTTAACACGTTAAGTTAATGGGTCGTGTACGAATTAAACCAGTAACCTGTTAAAAACCCGCTTAAACCATTAAATTCTTTTTTTGTTCCTAAGTGTAGCTAGAATTAATTTATATTCATAAAGAAGAAATTGAAATTGATTGTTTTATAGTGGGGTTTTAGGTGGGATCCACTCGAGATCCTCACTTATAGTTCCGTGTGGCTTATATATTTTTCTTCTTATATATTTTTGTATGGATTTTCTGTTAATTTTCGAATGACTTAATTACTTAACAAGTTAATGGGTTGGGTCGTGTAACCCGTTAAATTAACAGGTCGTGTTCGGTTGGATTTTTTGACCCGTTTAGTTAACAGGTTGTGTACGGGTTGAGGTGATTTTAATACAAATTCGTTAAACCGTAACCTGAATTCGTTAACACGACACGATTGACAGCCCTAGTTATAAATGGTGTGATCACCCTTTTGTGGATATACTTTTGGTTATACTTTTGTTTAACTATGTAGGGGGTGATTTTGTAATTCCTACTTATGTAGTTAATTGTAAATATGAAATGTTAAATGGACTAATCATGAAATGATACCAGCTCTGAGAATATTTGAGATGCTTCCCCTATTAATTGTGAATTGATAGGTGTTAGTGAGCAAGTCTCACTTGAGAAGAGTACAATTTTATCCATTGTGATTTCGTACTTGACCCAAGATAGGTGCCAAAAGAGTATGCACTCTCGCACATGCAAGGACACATAGACACAACTCACAAGAGGGAGGAGGCCGGGTTTGAACCCAAGCCCTCCCAATGAGAACTGCCACTCCTTACCACAAAGGTAAGGAGCGGTTCTATACTTTTTTCTTTCTCTTGTTGATATTTGTATTTGATTCATTATACTTGCTGGCCATTTGATGATTTTGTCTTTTTAATTTCAAGATAATGATTGATATTTGTTTAGTCTTTGAGGTTTCTTTCCAAAGCATTAGATCTAAGCTTTTGCAAATTTATTTAGCTAACTATTCTTACCAAAACCATAAGGTGCTAGGCGACATGCATTTTTTTTCCCGTTGAGTCATTACTCCTAGAATTTGAATTCGCGACATGCTGGCTTTGATATTATCTTAAATCTCTTTAAGCTAACCATTCCTACCAAAACTTCAACGAGATAGTAGAGGCAGCACAACTACTTTTCAATACTCTTCTCGGGTGGAGCCCCTCCTCAACAGAAATCACATCATTGTGTTGCTTGGATTATGGCATGCATTTGAGTTCATATCTCATATATTGAATTACATATCTTTTGATGTATATTCTATAGGAGCATACAACCAAAGAGCCATAAAGACTTTCAAATAATTTCCATAAATTCACCGTAAGCATGAGGAGATGAAGTCCTCTCAATTTATACAAGGCGGTAACAAGGGTTATTAAAATTCAAACTCAATCCTAAAATCTCTAACAACTCACTTTTATCTCTCATAATCAAAACCAACCTAATCCAACCTTATCCTTAGATTATAATCTCTAACAACAACAATATTCATACCATGTCATTCTCCTAATATTCTCTTGAACTGGTTATTTTTAACTGAGATTTTTCTCTATAACTTACCTTTAGAGATGACTTTTCCCTCCACTTTACCGAAGTTTGAAAATTTCCCCCTAGCTACAATTATATCATTTTTTAACTGAAATACCCATAGTGTAGGCTATAACATAATAAAAAATGTATTCTTATAAATAGGTTGGGATTTGGTCAATGAAAGCACTCAAACTTGTATTATTGCATTTGTTGGTTGAAAATGCATTGGTGTAAATGGGTTTAGATGAAAATAAATAGCATTATTCTATAATTGAAAAGTTGTGATCTAATATGCATTTTTTTTATATTCTTTTAGATCTTAGGGAATGTTTGGATGGATATGTACAAAATAAAATATTTCTAGATTTAAATACTAGAAAAATTATTTCAATATTGTTGTTGTTCAAGAATTTCCAAAACATTCAATAGACTTTGAACTAAGTAGTTTGGCAATTATCCCATATTATAATATACCCTAAATTCAAGATTGACCTCACTTTTCAAATGAAAGTAATGGTCAATAACTTTATAATTTTTTTTTCAATATTTTTTTGAATGACAAGATGACAACACCATTTTCTAGGAATTTAGTTAAATGAAAAAAAAATCTCCAATTATATTTTTAAGATAAGGAATCCATGATAAAATGGGTTTCTTTGATTTTCTCAGAATTATATTCATGCAAACAAACATGTTATAAATTCTCAAGAGAATGAATTTTATGGTAAAATAAGTTCCTTTGAATTTGTAGGAGTTTAGTTTCGTGTAAACAAATAGATCCTATATTTCATGGAAGAATGAGTTCTTTTGAATTCTTAGAAATTCATATCCATACTAATAGATCATATTTTAACAATAATAGTTCATTTCTTTAAAATATTTGATAATTCAATTCCATATAAATAAGTAAGTCATGTTATTTGTTCGGGCTAAGATATTAGTGGTAAAGTGGTTCCATATAATTTCTAAGAATTATTTTCATGCAATAAAATCGACCCTAATCAAGACAATAACTAAAGTTTCATGAGCTTTCCATCCTTAGTATTTATCAATCAATGTGATTTTTGGTGTTAGGACCCAAAAAATGTACTGATCATGGAAAAAAGACCAATTTGTATAAAAGAAGAAAAGAAGATATAATTAATTTATCCTATTTGAGCCCCACCTTTCATTGTTTAAAGTTTGATCATATAAACAACCACTCCAAATATATTTATTGCATTGTATTTCACTTTAATAGGTAAAAGGTGGATTGTACACATAGAGGTGGGCTACACATGGTACAATGACCAAATGTTTGATAAAGAAAGAGGAAAATAGAAATCATACCAAGAGGGAAAAAAAGTAAAAAACAAAGAATGAGGATGCCTTAATAAAAGGTTTGGGTAGTTTTGACATTTCCCCTGGCATTGAGAATGTGTAAGAAAAATTAGGGTTTTTGGAAAGTTGGAGAGAAAACTCATATCTAAAAAGGTAAGCATATGAAAAAACCATCAGAGTTTAATTTAATCTTGATGCGCACTTTGTGAACCCCAGGTCATCTTTACATCAGAGTGTGTGTGTAAAACCATATAACAAAAAAGCAGATAAATTCAATTGTAATCCTGACTCCTGGTAGTGAAATCAGTAGCTTGTCGTCATTATGGTCTTGTCGGTACTATGCTTCCTTGTCTGTATCATTGCAATTCATTGAAATTCTGGTTTTGAATTAAGTAGATGCTGAATTATTTTTTTGTTTAAATATTAATACTGAGTAACAGTATGTCCATTAGCAATCTTTGTCATACCATAGCGATTATCCTGGGTTTGATGGTGCTTCCCTAAAAGCTATCTACAGAATTTGGTTTAAGTTCCAGATGGGCAATATGAAGATCATGGAAATGAGTCAAATGACGTTCTCCATCCTCTATTCCGATGAGTATAAAAGTCCATGTATTTCTAGTTCATTTGTGACCCAAGTTGATTGAAATTGAATCAACACGGAGCTTGGGCCACAGCAACTAACTGGTGAATCCCACCACAAGAAGTGGACATTGCATACATGAACCAGGAAAATTGTCTTAATATTCACACAATTTCTTTTCAGTTCTATGTTATTCTCGGTCTTGGTTATAGCAGTTGTACAACTGACTCTAAATAACACCACTGAATTCTATTATTGTTCAGAGCTTTCAAGATGCTACTTCAGTGCCTTTAATCCTAAATTCAGTATCTTTTATGTATAAAACCTCGACATTTTTTTGGTAATGCGCTGCTCCTTAATCTGCTGAGTGGGTGATGCTTTGGTGTGGCTTATTTTTTGGTAAATGAGATGTTCCTGTATCTTACCTGGATTTACATTCAAACAATTTTTTTTCCTCAATTGGCTGTCCTCTTTTGATTTGTTTTGATCACTTGAGCTCTTTCGACATTCATACCTCTTAAATCCAGCTGCTCTGAAACTCCACTTGATCTACATCTGGGCTGGACAAGTTCCTATTTCCAAGAATCCTAAGTGTGATAAAAATTTATTCTAAAGTATTTTACATGATTCATGCATTACGTACCAAGTAAATTTATCAAATGCAGTGTGAAGGCTTGTGGATGATTAGGGACAAATTGCCCTGCCTTATGGTCCATTGTGTTTGCAGACCTGGTTTTCGTGGTCAAATGACTAGAAATTCACCTCAGTCGCTTGAATTGCACTACCTGTTTGTCCGGTTCATAAAAGTTCCAGCAAATCACGTAGCATGTATCTGGACTGTATTTTCAGTGCACTCCTTGAGTTCTGCTGATTCTTGGCAGCCAATATTGTCCTACAGTGTAGTTTCACCGTCTACTTATGATTCTTTTGTGCACATAAGCATATTTTTATGTTACCAGCATACAAATCTGAACATGACAACAGAAGTAGATACTCCTCTTCTCTTCTTTGGAAGAAATACAAAACCTATGTTTCCAAAAACCATTTAAGGTTTTGGAAATTGAAGCTATGTGCAGAATCTTTTGGACTTATAATACACTAACAGTTCAAATGGATATCAGGTCAGTGTTATGAATGGTCATAGCCTGAAACCTATATCAAATATTTCACAAAGCTAAACTTTTGATGGAAGTGGTTACTATATTTGTCTAGTCCTAACTATAAAAGTTGGTGCCTAAGTTCTCTGGGACGGTGGTGGAAGGCCCAAACAAAGATATAAAACCCTATCCAACTTCATATTTGGGAGATGTGGGATGTGAGACTTTTCAACACTCCTCCTCATGTGCAGGCCTAACAGATTTCATGGACAGACTTAGCCACGTGGGCTAAACAAGAACGACAAGAACCACGTGGGATACACAAGAACGACGGGATCAAAACCTGCAATAATAACGTGTAAAAAATCATATACCAATTTAAAAGCTTAAACTGATAGGTGGAATGCCCAAATAAGTATATAAGCCCTATTCAATTTAGGACTTCTTAGGACTTGGGCGGAAGGGATGTGGGACTTCCCAACAAATTTCTTATTCAGGTTTTTATTACAAAAAATATTAGAAGGGTAAAATAGCCATGAATCTAATAAAATAAAGCTGCAAGTACATTTCCTCTGCTACGAATAAAAAAATGTTCAGTTCTTCTATCTTTTTTTTTTTTATGGGTTACTTTCACATGTGTATTTTTTCATTCTCTTTTGGATAGTAAACTCAATACCTCCCCAGAGATTCGGCTTTGTTGGGTGCTGCTTGAAGGCAGCTCATGGATGGCTATGCATTAAGCAAGGAAAATTTGTTCCCAGCTCTTGCATGTATGACAGCAAATTAGAGAGAACATCTCTTACATGTAAACTGGTATGGAAGTGGCAAAATGTAAAGAATTTCAAAAAGAGAGATTCATTTCATAATTTCACCCTTAACAATTCATTGAAGGATGGTCTCCATTTATACAACTTATTAAAAAGCCCAGTCAACCATTATTTAAATTCAAACCTATTTATAATCCCTAAGACACTAAATTCTAACGCCTCAATAATATCTCTTACAAGATGCAGGATTGCAGTCCAGCTCATGGGGCCTACTTAGAAACATGTGTGGGGGAGGAGGGCTCATAAAGGGGAGCCAAAAAGTCAAGCCCACCAAATCATTCTAGCCCTTGATTAAAAGCCTTTAAAGTTTAATGGCATCCTAATCATAAGTTTTTTTGAGATTAGATCCAATAGTGGGTGACGGTTCAATGAGTGTAAAACTGGTCCCAATGCAAGATCATGGGATGAGAAGATTGTCTAGGAGGTTGAATTGATCGAAGATGGAACAAAGCGAGGCCCATAGAGCTGGAATGCAGATGTAGTAGGAGAACATTCTACTTCATTGGAAATCCTTTTATATAGTGCGTGGATGTTGTTTGGGCCATCTCGAATTAGGTAAGTTGTTAATAACAGTAGTAGTAAATGGTTTTTTTTCCCTCTTTGCGCTGTTAATTTTTTTTATGATTGAAATAATCTTTTTCTCAATACAGTACCTAGATGTTGTATGTGTGCATTCTGTACTAAGTCTCTGTCAGTAAGTTGATTTAGAGCGGATGGTTAAGCAGTGTGCTTCCCTCCTTTTCCAGTTTCAAGTTTTAGTCCAATGATTGAAACCAAAAAAATATATTCTTCTTAAGCACGATTAGCGGACTATCAATGTAGCAAATCGCTTCCAAGGGTTTGGGCCTTGTGGGGTTGAGGAACCAATTTAGAGTCCCAATTTGTACGAAATCATTGATCTATTCCACCATTGCTAGATGCTGGTGAGGCTCATTGACCTGGGTAAAGGTGGCACTGAAAGAGAACATTTCCCTTGGGAGGAATAGGAATTGCTTGTAGCATGTTGCGCCACACCATAGACAACGGATATGCAAGCCAAGGGCTTTTGCAGCTTTGCGACACACTATAGACAGCAATGTGCGAACTGTTCAGAAGTGGGGAGTATTAAAAAAGTATATATACGGACTCCCGTCTCAAGGCTTAGGTATGAAATGAGGAGTATTAAAAAGTATTTATGCTAGATTTTTGCAAGATTATTTTTTTTCTTTTTAACCCATGGTGTCTCTTGCCCAGTCTAGTCTAGGAGCCATTGGCCCTGCGCCCGAGGGACACTCGATTTTAGACAGCTAAAAACTATGCGAGGCATGCAATAGGTGGGCTCTATGAGGCCACTCAATGTAATAGGTGCATAGCAATGGTGGGGTGGAGGGCTTCCTAGCAGGAGAGAGAATGAGTGGTGAAAACTCAAAATTTCGTCTGTCCCTATTCCGCCTGGATTGGGCTGGACATAGTTAGTTTTTTCAGCCCATGGGTTGAACTTGGGCATTATTTTAGCCTGAAAGTAAAATAGGCTTAGTGCATGCTTGGCATCTCTATTTTTACGCTCTATTTGTCTTAATGTCTAAAGCGAACAGAGGTTGGAAAAAGTAGAGTGTTTGTTAGATAACTTTACCATCTTTCTACTTTAGAGGAGTATAGGCAAATCCTATAAAGTTGAAATGCCTACTCATAGGCTTTAAAAAAAGTAAAGGTGGAAGCTACTTTTGCGGACGAAAATGCCTATAGACGGTGTTTGATTGACACTGAAAACCCTTTGAAAAAAAGGCCCCATTCGTTAGCAGATTTTTAGAGCTTGACCGAGGAGAGGAGAAAACGAAAGCCCCGATGCCAAAACATCATCTCGATCGACCTTCTCCTCTCCGCCGCCGGCCAGTCGGCCATACACTGGTACTCATCCCTCTCTTTCTACTTCTCTGTCATTCATGGCTTCCAAAGCAACTCTTTTTCTTTTTTTTAGAGAAAGACAGTTTAGGATTCCTAATGGATTTTACTTTAGTTTTAGGGTTGAACGCTTGCAAAATCAAGTCTTCCAATTCTTGATATTTTCAGATCGATTCCCATGCAAAGGTTCCATCATTCTGTAGTGAATCTGTGATAATAGGGCAATCTCCCTCTAAGATGATGTTACCGGCTGCATAGAAATACATAGTTGAAGGTCACCCATCCATGCTTTAATTTACACCTCTAGAGGACTATAAAAAGGAACATTACCTGAGTTCCCATTATTATATATGAAAGTGACTAATTTCAAATTAAAATCAGCTGTGATTGATTTTGACCATCCTCCAAAATTTCAAATTCTCATTTAATATTATTTAATCTTATTCAATTCAATAAAATGTCATTTATTACTCACTCTTCCCTTTTTAATGGCACTCAAATTCCCCCGACCCAGCCTAGGAACACTTCTCTATCTCTTTTTGCTTAGTCCCCATCCAAGCTTGGTTTCCCTTATCACATTATTTTTCCATTTCTTTGTTGTCATGGTATGAATTTTAAATATTTTATCAATGGGAAATCTGAGCTTGTCGTGAACCCCGCTTGGGTCAAAGTCTAAAAAGCTCTATACCTACCCTAAACCCAACCAACTCACTATGAAACCTGCCTTTAATTGGAAAATCTCATATTTTAAATTTCTTTACATTCTTTCCTTCTCAATATTTGATATTTCATGTTTCTACTAAAAATTTTAAACTTCTATATTTATTACTTATTTAAAATTTCAATTGTGTGATTTTTTAAAAAAGCCTATAAATTTTTTATGTGTAAGGTATACTTCTATTTTAGATTTTATAAATATAAACACATTAAATCAGAATTAAGATTTTTATTTATGTCCTAAAATTAATTGACATTTTTTATATGACTTCTATTTCTAATGCCCGTGGTAAGCACGGGGGCATGGTGCTAGTAGATA
Organism: Persea americana; assembly: GCA_029852735.1. Lineage (NCBI taxonomy): Eukaryota > Viridiplantae > Streptophyta > Magnoliopsida > Laurales > Lauraceae > Persea > Persea americana. Next base: position 80,265,496 of record CM056810.1, read on the forward strand.
ATGATGGATCCATCTTCCTTCCGAATGAAAACCCCAATACTCACAATTTGATTCACAGGACCCACTTATTTGCCACCCAAAACCACTCTCCCAAATTGCTAATGCACTAGATTTTTGTTTAGACTGATCACATATATCTCTCATATTGTTCTGTTTTATTTTATTTTATTTAGTCCATTTTTTCTCTTGAAAGATAATTTTATTTAGTCCATTCTTGTAGTTTCTGGTGAGGGTGTTTGTATGTTTTCCATCTAAACAACTTTTTTTTTTATGCTCAAAGGCAAATGGATTTTAAGAAGGAAAAGGATTACATTGTACCAGCTCATTTAGAGCCCAAAGAAATGAAGTAGCAAAGGAAAAACAGAGGAATGCTACTGATTTGAAACATAGGTAATCTATATGATGAATAAAACAGAGGAAAGCTACTCTAGTATGGTAGACTGCATAAATGACAATATAAATAAATAATGCAAAAGTACTACTAGTAGAGAGGTGACTAGAGGTTTTTGTCTACAATCTGCAACACACGCAGATTTATTTATTGTAGTTCGACTACCTTCAGCTAAATTTCCACATTCACGTTTACTTCCAAATGGTCCACAACAAATAATTCCTCATTTTGATGTGCTTCCGGAATTGTATATTTTTCACTTTACATTTTTGTAGCTACTGCTCTATTTGAGTTTTCATAAATATATGTATTAGAATTTCTTTCATGGTTGTAGATTTTTTATTATTCTGATGTTTTTTGTTAATAAGAGATTATGATGTTATGGTATGTATGTAGATAAATGGATGTTATCTTCAATGGGTCTATGTTGAATGTGAACTTGTGGGCTCATGTTGCATGTGTTCTTGAATAATATATGAAGGTGAAAAATGTGTATAAGTTCAATTTTTACATAATAACAGAAGTCACTCGTCTAAAAAGAGGCAAACTCCTCTTAAAAGAGGCAAATAGAGGGCATACCAAACGGCCTATTTGAAGTAGACCCGTTCAGTACCAAACACGTTTTTTTTTTTTCTAGCCTCCTTTTTTGTAACACTTTTTTTAATGGCTCTATTTTTAATGGTCTCTTAGAAAAAAAGTAAAGATGCCAAACAATCCCTTAGTCTAGCCCTATGTGCTCGTAAAATGCCTGGCCCAACAAATTTAGCACAAATGAATTTGACTTTAACCCATGGGCTCAAGAAGGACTAGCGCTTCTGAACTGGCATGCTCTTAATGAAGAGGTTTCTACTCATTTTGCACCTTTGCCTCCTATTTATTTATTTACATTGGATGAGTGATACAGTTCCATGGATTAAGTCTAAAGTCCCAAGGATGGACCCCTTCTTGTCCCCATTTAATTGGAATGGACCTTTGATCAATTGTGCGTTCGTTTAGATGCTATGATCTAAACTTGTGGGCCCTTATTCAAGTGGTTAAGATGATTATCTAGCCTATTTTTTCATAGGGGCGGATTCCACTTTCTAACCCCCTTCAATCTCATCTTCAGATGGGGCTCTACAAAGATTGGTGTGTAGTATAAGGTGACCCACAATGCTCAGCTAGGGCTGCGGGGTGGGGTTTTTGGAGTTTGGATGAATACAATTATACAAGGCCATGCCAACAACTATATGATGAATAAGGAATATATGGAGGTTAGCGTCCACCCTCGCTCCAGCAGTCATAATTGTAGTCAAGTCCTCACCTTAATAAAAAATTATGTTGTGTCATTTTCCATCATCAATTGATTTTGATATAAGTTGTCGCTCAATAGGGTGTAAGATCCTGTAGAATATATTACACATGAATAAACATGTATATAATATAAATAATTTGAGTTTTAAATTAGCGGCCTCTTTTTTTTTAATATGGCGGCTATCAATATTAATATGGTTTTATCTTTCATAAAAAAATTCTACTTTTGATGCAAATAAACAAACTGAGCTCAAGCCGAGCCAGATTAAAGCAGGGCTAGCTTAAGCTTGTGGGCCCTTCGAAGAGGTGGTCCACAGCTTGAAGGTGAAGATTCATCCACGTCATCGGTCTATCCATTTGTCCCGTGCGCTTATTATAGGCAAAACCCGTTTCGAAAATTTAAAATATCTCCAAAACAGGCGCCAATTCTCGAATCTACTTTCCGCCCAGGTGGGTTAGTTACTCTACTTAATTATGATCTAACCCTAGTTATCTAACCATGGTTAACCCTCATCTCTCTGCTTTAAAACCCAGGCGAGAGGACACAGGCCCTCTCTCTCGCTATCTTCTGTTTGGAAGGCGTCTTCATAAACGCCCGATCTTCATCTGCCGATCTTCATCTCTCGCTTTTAGTTCCTTCTCTGAGGAAGATGAGAGAGTGTATCTCGATCCACATCGGCCAGGCTGGGATCCAGGTCGGCAATGCCTGCTGGGAGCTTTATTGTCTCGAGCATGGCATCCAGGTATTGCATTCCACTCATCTCAAGCTTCGTTTCTTTCAGTTTTTTTTTCTCCTTTCTTCCAGATCTGTGCATATGCATTTGTTTTTGTGGTAGTTTCGTTTGATTTCATCAGATCTAAGTAAGTTTTGTTGCGTTTTTTTTTTTTTTTTATACTCTGTATGTCAGATCTGTTACTGGAAGCCGCATTTCTTCTTTGTAGCTCTACAGATCTGTATTTTTTTCGCGTGACTCTAAGCAGCATTAGATCTACCTGTATAGATACTCATTTCTGTGTGTGTTTTTGGTTTTGGTTTTGTAACGTTAGATCTGTTGCTGGAAGCAGCTATTCTTCTTTGTAGATCTTCAGATCTGTATTTTTCGGCTGTTTCTAAGCGGCATTAGATCTATCTGTGTAGATCTTCATTTCTTGTGTGTGTATGTGTGTTTTAATGTTAGATCTGTTGCTTGAAGTCGTTTCTCTTCTATGTAGATCTTCAGATCTGTATTTCTTTCGTGTGTTTCTGAGCAAGCATTTGATCTACCTGTATAGATCCTCATTTGTTTTGTACATCTTCAGATCTGTAATTTGTTGTGTGTTTCTAACCAAGCATTAGTTCTACCTGTGTAGATCCTTCACACCGTCTGAGATTTATCTTAGATCTAGGTTTTTCTTTTAGAGAAATGTACTTTGAACAGCTCGAATTCAATTGCTCTACTGCATCAGCTGTGTATTTTTTTGTATTGATGTTGGACCTGTTGTTCGATTGAGCTTTTCTTTCTGAAAATAAAATGAAAAACAAAATCTTTGTAGTAAACAGATCTGTTTTTGTGTCTAAGCAACCACTAAATCTGCTTGTTATGAACCTTCCTTCTTCATTTTCTGAGTTCTACTTCAGATATTGGAATGTATTCTGGTAAATGATTGTATTGTTTGTTAGATCTGTGTAGTTGTTAAAATACAGGCTTCTGGTGCGTGTAAACATCAGATCTAGTGCTTAAGCACTTACAACTCTGTAGTATCAAGTCATTATATCAGATCTATTTTTCACGCTTTCAACAAATTTGATTATGTAGTGGAATCCGTTTGGTTTGTGTTTTAATGTTGTCTTCTTGAATAGTTCTTTTGACATGGATTACTCAGATCTACACATTTTTAGTAATCTCTTACAGATCTTAAGAGATCTTATTTGTGTTTTAGTAATCCACACAACTCTGTAGTATGTTGTCTTCTTGAAAGTGCTACTCTGTAGTATGAAGTCATTATAACAGATTTATTTTTCACGCTTTCATCAGATTTGATTATGTAGTGGAATCCGTTTGATTTGTGTTTTAATGTTGTCTTCTTGAATAGTTCTTTTGACATGGGTTACTCAGATCCACACATTTTTAGTAATCTCTTACAGATCTTAAGAGATATCTTATTGTTTTATGTTTTTGTCATACCAATTCTAATGCCGGGTTCCTCTTTTCTTTGCTCTCTGTTTTCTTGTGCAGCCTGATGGCCAAATGCCTGGTGACAAGACTGTAGGAGGTGGTGATGATGCATTCAACACGTTCTTCAGTGAAACTGGAGCAGGAAAGCATGTTCCTCGTGCAGTGTTTGTAGATCTTGAGCCAACCGTCATTGATGAAGTAAGGACTGGTACTTACCGTCAGCTGTTCCACCCTGAACAGCTAATTAGTGGCAAGGAGGATGCAGCAAACAATTTTGCCCGTGGCCACTATACCAGTAATTTCCTATCTCCCCCTTATGTTGCTCTTAAATCATTTTTTGAATATGAATTTTTCTAAAGCATATCATATGCCAATATGTTCACTCTTACATCTGTAGTTCTGTGGTTCTGGTTCATTCGTGTACTCTATGGTCTTACATGCATATCATATTCAGTTTTAAGATATGTGACCAGAGTCATGCATATCTGTAGTTCTGTGGTTCTGGTTCATTCATGTACTCTCTTGATAGATTTTTGCTAATGCGGGCTGGGATCAGCTGGTAGTAGCCTAGATATACTATTACTCAATCATTAGTTAACTATAAACCAGACAGGTGCAGATGCAGCCTACATGTTGATCTGTTGCATCACTGTTCTTTGCCTGGCTATATGGGTTATGATACTGATGCATACACTGCTAATATTTGACTTTACTCCTGAATTAAATCAATACTAATGACCTTTCTTTTTTTCATGTATTTGAATTCTTTTGAATGTTTACTTTGTGCAAGTATTTAAATATAACCTCTTCATTAATATAAATTTAATCAAGTGACGATGAAAAATGACCCTAGCAAGCAAAATTCTAGGACAATCAAGTTCCCACCTATATCGCCCGCTTTTATCCTTCAACCCTAGCCTCCTTTGTATTCACTTCCTTTGTATTTCATGTAAACAAATGGGCCCTAAATATCATTACTCATATGCTTCCATGTTGTATTATATTACATGATAATAAATATTTTCTAATGTGAATTGCATTCTATGAGCATACTTATCTGCTTTATGTGGGAAACAATGCTTCTAACATGACTAATATTTTCCTTTCCATTTATTTAAAAAACAGTTGGGAAGGAGATTGTGGATCTCTGCTTGGACCGCATCCGAAAGCTTGCAGATAACTGTACCGGTCTCCAGGGATTCCTTGTATTCAATGCTGTTGGTGGAGGAACTGGCTCTGGTCTCGGTTCTCTTTTGTTGGAGCGCCTTTCTGTGGATTATGGAAAGAAATCAAAGCTTGGCTTCACAGTTTACCCATCCCCTCAGGTCTCCACCTCTGTTGTTGAACCCTACAACAGTGTCCTATCCACTCATTCTCTCCTTGAACACACTGATGTTGCAGTCCTCCTTGACAATGAAGCCATTTATGACATCTGCAGGCGCTCCCTAGACATTGAGCGCCCCACCTACACCAACCTCAATCGCCTTGTCTCGCAGGTGATCTCTTCCCTCACTGCATCTTTGAGGTTTGATGGTGCTTTGAATGTCGATGTTACAGAATTCCAGACCAACCTTGTCCCTTACCCAAGGATCCACTTCATGCTCTCATCCTATGCTCCAGTCATCTCAGCTGAAAAGGCTTACCATGAGCAGCTATCTGTGGCTGAGATCACCAACAGTGCATTTGAGCCATCTTCCATGATGGCAAAGTGTGACCCCCGCCATGGCAAGTACATGGCCTGCTGCCTCATGTACCGTGGCGATGTGGTCCCCAAGGATGTCAATGCTGCTGTTGCCACCATCAAGACTAAGCGTACAATCCAGTTTGTCGACTGGTGCCCAACTGGTTTCAAGTGCGGCATCAACTACCAGCCCCCAACAGTTGTGCCTGGGGGTGATCTGGCCAAAGTTCAGAGGGCTGTGTGTATGATTTCGAATTCTACCAGTGTTGCTGAAGTTTTCTCGAGGATTGATCACAAGTTTGATCTGATGTATGCAAAGCGAGCTTTTGTGCACTGGTATGTGGGTGAGGGGATGGAGGAAGGAGAGTTTTCTGAGGCACGTGAGGATCTTGCTGCACTTGAGAAGGACTATGAGGAGGTTGGTGCTGAGTCTGCTGAGGGTGAGGATGGTGATGAGGGCGATGAGTACTGAAATGCTATTGATACTGCTTCTGTTGCTGATGATGGTATTCTATCTTAATATTCTCTGGTGTTGATATTGTTTGTGTTGTGTATGTCTGCTCTTATCATTTGTAGTGGTGTTTTCTTGTGTGTTGTCTCTTCTTCTGCTATAGCTGGATTTGGAGACTGGTTTTTCTGGAAGTAAAGCTACTATAATGCTTCTATTAACAATATTTTAGCAGATCTTTGGTAATATCTAGTTCATTTTATTAAATCTAGATTTAAAATAAGTATCAATCTGGATTTATCCTATGTTTAAGAATTCTCTTAACTTAATTGTGGCAAGAAAATGGAGTTGTCATCAACATTGGACGATTCCATTTTAAGATTTCTGTGTTTTGGTGCATGGAACCTAACTCTCTGCATCTCATTTTCGTGCCTGTTTCCTTGATAATTAGTTGCTGGATTTCAGGGAAAAATCTGCCATAATATCACATTGTAATGCAAATATCATAACAATGCCAACTAGATGATTCTAGCCAATTTCATTCCCCAAATTTCTCAACCAAGTGAACCCTCAACAAAATATGATTATACAGTTATTCTTTTTGTGTATAAAATATAAGATTTTTATGATATAATCTTCTCAATTTTTGGAAAATGTAGCATCACTAATCCTTCATGGATTAGTATATTCGTGGTTTACTAATACAGTTATTCGTTGGCTTAAGTTTACATCTTCTGTCATTCTGATCTTTCCCTACTTTCAATACCCTTCTGCTCTAATTACTTTAAACCGGTGTCCCGTTTATTAGTATTAGTTCATAGAAATTAGTCAAGAGAATGAAAGGTGACTGTGGCAAGAGAAAATAAATGGTCAGCATAATTGCATAAAATATGCTAATCTCCTTCAGGTAACTCTACTTTTTTAGTGTACTCGTGTACCCCCGTTTCTGCGTTAGTAGAGAAACCCATCCAACAAGTGAAAATTGGCCTATGTATGATGATGGGCCTATAATAGAAAAGCAACGGATCCAACATTTTTGGTTGATAGAGAAGATTACTTAACGTGCTCAATGAGAAGAATCCAAAATATGCTGAGGAATGACCGAGTAGAGATGGATTAGGAGAGGATGAGAGTGTTGTTCTTTTGAGTTGGTAGAGATTAAAATATGAACTTGATTGAAGGGTGTAGATGAGGGCAATAGCAATAAATCATAGTAGGTCGTTTTGGTGGGTGATGAAAGGCACGGCACTTTCCTCACTAGATTGTTGGATAAAGTGCGTTAGACGGATTCCATTTACTGAATTTATGATTATTATTTTGAAGTTATTTCATGAAAGTCAAGGTTGGAGTAAATTGCCATCATTTATTCTCCGAATGGAACATTTCCTGAATAATGCCAAACTGACAGTTGAGTCGATCATGACTGTTTTAATGCCATTTTCTACCTAGTTGTTCCTTGAACATGGTAGTCTATAGGGCTGATTAGCTTCAACATCAATATATTGTATATATCATGTATGTATATTTGATTATCAAATTGCATTATACAGAATACCATATTTTTCATTCCAAAATAAATTAAGTATAGTTCCCTTCAGTTTACTAAGAAAACAGCTCATTTTCATTAATCATTTGGCTTATCACAAACAATGTAATATATAAAATGATCTAAACATATCAAATAGGATTTGCAAAACAAGCTAAGTACCCCTCTATCGAAATTGTTCATGGGTTTTAGTAAAAAGTTAAAAAAAAGTGATATTATACTCTGGCAAATCCATTTTCCACATTTTATAAGTAATTATGCATCTAATAATTAAAGCCATTGGACCCTGGGGTACATGCTAACATCACAATTCATAACTCACAAGGACAGGGATAAAGAATAGAGGGGAAAAAAACAAGGGTTTTTTCTTTTTCAGTAGCCAAGGTTTATGAACCAAAAATAAAAGAAAAGAAAATTTTCAAAGAAGCAAATCATAGAATAAACAAGCCAAAAATTCTACAAGCAGCTTTCAAGCCTAAAACCCCAAAACAAAGATTCATGTTTCCCAGTGTCTTTTTCCAGAGTAAAAACTAATAAATTGCAAGATGATTAAGAAAACAAAAAAAATTCAAGAGAGCCTTAAACTACACACAGAAGAAAAAAAAAATCTTAACCCCTAAATCCCAAAAAAGCAATAGGGCAAATGACGCAAATCACAATGATTTTACCACAAAAAGGAACTTTTGCCATTAAATACAACACCATTACACCAATATATGACTAAAGAAACCCTCATTCAAGCATTTGAAAAGAAAAAAATAGAACACCAATACATGACTAAAAAACCAAGTAAATATGTAGAAGGAATAAGAACAGAGAAATAGAGCACCCCACCAATGGGGTCCATTGACCCCAATGGACATAATGTGGGTCTGCCCCTGGCTTTTAGGGATGGAGCCGCTGGACCATGGACCAATCCTGAACACCAAAGGTTGCACCAGAATATTTAGTAGGCTTAGTTGTGAGTGTTGAAGGCTAGAGTGTATTGTTTTGGACAACAATGATGACATGCCTACTTTCAAAACCACGACGGCTAACCGAGCCATTATTCCTTGGCTCAGAAGAAAGCTAGGCGAGCCAATTTAAAACTAAGTCAACCCATGATATAGGCCCAAACCTACCCAACTCAAATAGAGACTGGTCAACCCAAGTTAGGCCCAGTTAAACAGCAAAAATATAGGGCTCGTCAGGGACTCCTAAAGCTTCAAGCCCAAACCCATAACCGTCTATAGTAACTCAATAAGGTTAATTAATGAAGCTTGTATAAATGCCATTTTCTTTTCAACAATATCCAATGTAGAATTCTAGTAATGAAGCCTAAAAGGGTTCTTACTATTTTGAAAATTTCTAAGAGGATGGACCTCAGCCTGGCCCTAGACTTGCACATTGATATCCATGAGTCGTTCAAAGATGAGCAATATTTAAGTTCTTAATTGACGCCGTCGTCCTCATAGTTACTATTATTATCAGTATACAAGATTTCTGCTTACAGGACTAAGCAGCACTTGGTCGAGTTTAGTCGACTGGGCAATTCATACCATTGCACATTTGTCACTCCTTAGAACCAACTCCTCTCTCCAATCATTCAAAACAAACCCAAATCTTTCAATGGATTGAAAGCATAAATAAAATTGCTCTCATTCTATCTCTGACCAACAAACAAAATGTGTCCTTTTTTTTTTGCTAAATTGCAAAAAGAATGTCATTAAGGAAAAAGGGTTAGAAAAAAGCCCCAGAAGAATATAAGCCCAATAGGTCCCAAAGAAGACCACTAATAAACAAAAGAGAAGAGAAAGAGAAGGAGCAAAGAAAAATCAAAAGGTTATTTTTGGATATTGAAAGAGCTATAGAAGCTTCTAAAGGTACGACTGGTAGGACTGCACGAAAAATCCGGTATCACCTCAAAACCGAATCAAACCGACCGAACTGGGCAATTTGGATCGGTTTATAGTTGATCAGTTCGGTTAACGGTTTAGTAATTATAAAAACCGCTTACATCAGTTCGGTTAACGGTCTGGATATCATAAAAACCGCTTAAATTGAACTGTTCGTGTACGTTAACTTAAGTGTTTCTTTTTTACTGATGTGAGTCCACTGCATATAAAATTTTGTGCATACCACTGTGGATTGAGTCCAACGTAAATAAATTTTTGTGCATCCCATTACTATGGATTGATTATGCTTTGAAAGGGATTTGATGCACGGATCAAACTAAGATAACCGAATGGGCAGATGAGGAAACTTCAATCGATGGTTCCGATTAGATGGGTGGTAACATTATAAGTGGGTCCCTTGAAGTGGACAGCCATTATGAGAAATTGATGCATAGATAGTACCAGAAGCAACTTTTATTATGAGAGATTGATGCAAAGATAGTACTGGAAGCAACTTCCATCATAAGTGGATCACTGGAATGTTGAATTTTTATATTTACATTAAACATTGGAATAAATGCAAAGGACGGGGTCTCATCATTTTGAAAATTGCAATGTCTGATTTAAAAAATAAAATAGAGGTTTAACCGGCCGATTCGAATCGAGCCGTCTGGTTCGGTTTAAGTCCTCTTCATCAGTCGGATCGGATCGGTTAGTTAAAAAATCGACCGGTTCGGTTTGATGATTGGTTTTAGTGTTAAACCGATCCAATCTGTCCATGTGCAGCCCTAATGACTGGAGGATGGTCCCTTCATTCTCTTGAGAGAGAAGGATATGTCAGCTATGACATAATTACGGATTTGCATGGGAGCCAGTTTAATATTGGAGAAAAATTGTTTGCTTCTCGCCTTTCGGATGGAAAAAAAAGTGGAAGGGAAAATAGCTCTAATATTAGCCTTTATTGGTTTTAGCATATTGTCCATAAGATAGGTTGGTCCATAGACTTTTAATTGAAAAGTTGGGAGGAAGGTTCAAACGACCCATAGAAAGAACGAACTTCCAAACATTAATGGCAATAGAGCATCGAAAAAGAAAGTGGGGGTTCAAGGGTGGACCTACATATAAATCACTTGGGGTGGTGGCCCCAGGTCAATTTTGAAAATGCTTTAAAGATTTGAACGCCCTAGATTTGTCCCACATATTTTTAATAAACAGCTGTCCACATGTAAACCTTGTTCTGGCCCCATATCACAAAAACTTATTGAAAGCACTCATCTTCTCTTTTGACATCTTCTCGCCTAGAGCACCGAATTCTTTTTGCGTTGTTCTCTCTTAACATCTTCTTTCTATTGAGAGTCTGAGATCCCCATCGCACCAATTGTGCTTTTCATCTCCGGTCCTCTCGTGGTTAGTATCTTTCTCTCACTAAATAATCCTAAATAAAGCAACCTCCCTCCCCCCTAAAATCTAGTATAATTTTAATCACTCTATACCTAAATTTGAACCCTTAATCTCCAAATCATAATTTTGAAACCCTCAATCACCAAATCCTAATCCAAACCCTAAGCCTAAATCACCAAATCAGAGTGTACCTACAGGTCCAAAGATGACCAAATCACCATTGGGCACACTTTATTCTTCAACTCATACATAAATTAGGCCTTAGGGTTCATATGTTTGGATAACTTGAGCTACATATATCTTAAAATCTTTCTTCTTTGCCATGAACCCACAACCAATTATAGGGAATTATTTTTACAACTAAGTTAAGTGCAGGCAACCAAATTCTTTGGATCCAAATATAACCCCTTTGAAAACCCAAATTGGGTAATTGGGTGCTGTAAGACCCCGACCCCTAATTTTCGGGATTAGTATGTTTTTAGCCGTGGTTTAATTTTCTAAGTGAGATTTGAGCCTAATTGAGTTAGATTGTGGTTTAGAATGGTTTTCCATAACTTTGGGGAATTTTGAGAGCGGTTGGACCCGATCTGACAGCCCGGGGATGCCTTGGGCTGTACGTGTAAGCATAAGGGATTGTTCTTGATTTTGAAAAATTACAATTTTGGTTTCTTTTGATAGGTCAAATCAAATCCAACAACTTTTGTGTTTAGACCTACCCCATTCGAAACTCAGAAAATCAGTTTTTCAGCTCGAGGGGCAAAACAGTCTTTTCACATTTAAATCTGAGCCCAAATTTCAAAATTTCAGAACCATGCCAAAAATATACTTTTTGAAAACTAGATTTTACAAGGATCATTTTAGTCTTCTTCGTCGATTTCATCCGAGGCCCGGAAAGCCCAGTTCTAAGTCCATGAAGAGTTTTAAGTTGTGGGCCCCATAATTATCACTTTATATAAGCCTCACCTTCCATCTCTTCTCTCCATTCTCTTCCCCAACGAGAGTGAGTTGCAGGGGCTCCCAGCTGAGCCTTATTCCTCTCCTTCCTTGCTTCTCCCTCCACCAAATCAACCATGATTCATCACCGTTTGAAAATCCGATTTCGCCATTGTGTTCCCCACATTCCAAGCTCTCCCTAGACCCCATTTTCGTGTGAGGAGCAGCTGGACAGCCCTTTGTTTGAGCTGTTCCTTGCTGGTACAGGTAAGACCTCCCTTTCATTTCTTTATATGAGGTAGGGCAGCCCCTAGGGAGCCTTGATTTCAACATGCAAGTTCTAACTCTAACTCTTTCCTAGATTCCTAATTTTGAGCCACTTTTTAAGTATGTTTTGGGGGTCTTTGTTTCATAGGTGTGCTTGTGTCTAATTGGTGAGATTTCTGAGTAATCTTGGAGTGCTAGAGACAGAGGCAAGTGATCAACTTAGCTTTTTTTATGCATGCAATGTTTGAATGTTTTAGCTTCCATGGTTTAATTCTTTTTCCATTCTAATTTGAGCAATGTATTGTTTCGAATATGTGTTATGGTTTGAATTTTTGTTTAGTTTGAAATACATATGGTAGTGGTTTATCTTGATGGTTTTCATTCAATTGAAGTGGCTTTTGTCTTGTCTAAATGTTTTGCAAATGGATGAAAGAATGGAGGAGTATTTTGTGAAATGATTAGATGCGTTGGTTGTTAAAATTTAATGGAAATGGCCCTTGGAGAGCATGGAGGCTCAAGGGATGTGCAGGGATTTGACAAAGGAATGGAAGGATATAAAATGGGTGAAATGGTGTGAAAAATCTGAACTGAATTGAAGCTGCCGCAAATGGGCGGTCAGCCGACGGCCAGCCGACTATTGACCCACGGCTAGCCGCCCTTGTGTCGGTCAGAATAACAGCAACTAGGTTTTGCACAGGGTGTGGTCGGCCCGCGGTCGGTCAGTAGGCGGTTGGTCGACCTGCGCAGAAAAATGGAAAAGTAGTATTGTTCCTGAACAGTCGGTCAGTTGGTCGGCTAGCCGACCACAACCGGCGGCTAGCCGCCAGGTAGCCGCGTGGTGGCTGAGTGTATAGAAGGAGAATTTTGAAGGGTCTTCGATGGGAGAGAAAACTAGAATATGTTAAGGGGTCTTTAGCTTGATGTTGTGCAATTGAAACATGAAATGTTGTTTAGCTTCAGGGGCACCAATCCGCTTTTAATTCCAACATTTGGGTTTCAATTACACAAGAATCGAATGAAGGGCCTTAGCATAAACTTGAAAGTCTGTTTTCAGAAACTTAGTCTTGACATGAAGAATATTATTTTGTATTTGTTTTGACTTACAAGCATTGGTTTTGTCTTGGATCTCATTTTGTACTTGTTTTGACTTACAAGCATTGGTTTTGTCTTGGATCTCATTTTGTACTTGTTTTGACTTACAAGCATTGGTTTCGTTCGGGTATTATTTTGCACTTGTTTTGACTTGCAAGTATCAGTTTTATTTCGGGTAATGTTTTGCACTTGTTTTAACTTGCAAGTATCAGTTTTGTTTCTGGTATTGCTTTGCACTTGTTTTGAGTTACAAGTATCAGCTTTGTTTCAAAGTACCCAAAAAGGGGACTACTTATTATGCTTTGACATGCTTATAGCTTATGCTACCTTGTTTTGTCTTGCGTGCACCATCCACCCCGTGTGGTCGATGAGGGAAATATGAGAACTTGGTCCGGGCGGCACCCTTAACCACGGGGCGTAGCGTGTCAACCACGGGCCTCAAACGGCGAGTTTCTATTAGTTTTGAGCATTCAAATATGAGAACTTGGTCCGGGCAGCACCTTTAACCACGGGGCGTAGCTTGTCAACCACGGGCCTTAAACGGCGAGTCTCCATTAGTTTTGTGCATTCATGAATTCCGTTGAATACCACTGAGCTTGAACTGCCCTCTCAGTCTGATCCACTAGTTAGGGGGTCCTTAAACATAAGGACTATCTGCAGATAAGTCGTGTATTTATACACATTTTTGTTTTGTTCCAGTTCCACGGCCTGTTTTCCTGCCCACCTTGTGTGGCTCGGGCTTTCGTTTCGTTTCGCCTGTCTTGCTTTGTCTTTGCTTGCTCTTGTCATCATGTATGACGGAGAAAGGATGAGCTCAATGTGGATTTACGAATCATGATGTTTTCTCGTAATCATGCTAGCTTTGTCTTGCTTTTTGTTCATGTACTATTTGAAAATTTATTAAATGGTTTTAAACGCTAGAGCACATGTATTCATGTTAGTTTTGCCTCATATCTCGTTCGTGGACTTTTGTTTTCTTGAAGTGTATATCGTTCAAGCATCGTTTCAAGATTTGTAAACAGTTTTAAATTCAATATATGGTTTCTTATAAATTTTAAATGATTCATACTCATGCTTAAATTGATCACCTGCCAGACCGTCGTGTCTGACCTTATTTGTTTGGTGCCTTAGGTAGCAGGTTCTCGTTTTGAGCTAGTACGTGTGCAGATGGCTAAAAAGCCACGAGTTTTGCGGGTTGTTGTTTCAGTGAGGTCATACAGACGTCGTGCTTGACTCTGGAGATACATTATACATATGGGTAGTATTTGTTCTTAGCTTGTTATTTTGTAAGGCTTTTATTAGCCTTTTCTTTTGGAATTGTAATTAATGCACTTGTTAAATTATAACTTGAATATGCTTGGGTATTGATAAGCCTGTCACTGTCAGCTCTGTATATTTTGGTATTATGTTTTGTTCCAGTTTAAGTATGATTATGCTATGACAGTTTTATGCTGACGGGTTGAGTGCGACACGGAACCCGATGGCCATGGGCTCCGGGTCGCAATGCCACGTAAGCTTTCGCGAAATGTTATTGATGTGTTTGGAAATTTTGCCTTCCTCACACACGCGGATCCCAGGGAGAAATATATTTATCACTTACTTCCCAATTCGAGTCCCCGAGGTCGGACCGCTGCAGGGATCCAGGTTCGGGGGCGCGACAGGTGCTCACCCAAATCATTGTTTCAGGACATCCAAACAGCTATGATTAAAGAAAAAATTGTCTTAGGTTGTTTTGATGATCACTTGGGAGAGACGGTGGGAAGACCCTTCAATTAGACAGGAGATCCGAGCATGAAAAAAGTTTCTATATATTTAAATGAAATACTTTTTTTCTTTTGGATATTGTTAATGTGAAAAAAGCCTAGCAAAATCGAAAAAAATTTTAGCCCCCCCCCAAATAAAAATCCTGGGTCCACCACTGTGGGGATTGTCATCTGAATTTTTCATGCACAACGGGCAGGCAGATGCAATATTGACTCCTCTCATATTAGCCCATTCAGAAGTGGAGAGCCTTCCACGGAAGAGTTTCTAACTGAAGCCAAAGATTTTTGGCAATATTAGAAAACTCCAAACGAGAGGGGCCCAAGATTGATACAAACCTCTTAATCTGATGGCATTCCAAGTAGTCTTGAGTGGCAGCAGGCCAAAGTTGGTAGCAACCCAGTAGAGTTGATCCGGAGAGGAAGATAGGATAAGGGGTTGCCTACAACAATCCTTGAAAAAACATATGGACTTCCAAGTTGAGGAGAGGAGAAATTCATGATCCCTTAGAAATATAAGCATTTACACAATTATCTAGGTTGAAATAAATGTTATGAAAGAATTCAGTTATCAGAATGTTGAATAGTCAGTTATCTGTCCAAATTGCAGCCGAACAACCATCTCTGATTTTCTTTATGCTGTTTTTATAAAGAATAGAAGCTAGAGCCTTCATTCTGTTACCTATGCAGGAGGGAAACCCTAAAAAGGTAGCCGGCCATAGAGTTTAAAACTGCAACGCTCTAGCTCAACGGACAGTCGAACGAACATCATGTTTTTGTTCATTTATGCACAATTTTTCTTATGAGATATGGCTCAGAAGTTGATAAAGATGATGGCTATTAGAGGAATTCAGAAGGCAAACAACAAAGGATAAGATGCTGTAAAACTAGATGCATGCAAATTTTAGAGGATTTTACCAAAAAAAAAAAAAAAAAATTTATGTGGTCAGTGCACCAAACATAATACTTTAGCATAACTCACACCAAATGGAAAATCTGTATAGAAAAACTAACTTTTTTTTTTTATTTACAAATTTTTTTAGTGGTCGACACCGACCTTCATTTTCTGTGCTGAAAGTCGACGACCCTCTCTCTAACAAATGAAGGTTGCCGTTGACCTAGAACAGACATAAGCTCCTCATTTTCTCTGTTCTTCCTCTTTTCCTCTTTTTAACTAACAAAAAAATAATCCATGAGGTGGCCTGCCCTCAACTTAAGAGAATTTGCCAAAAGCATAAAAAAGAAAATAAAAATAGAAATAAAGCTACATTTGGGGTAACTGATCTCGATCGCGATCATGAAGCATTTCAATCACCTACTGTTTCTGCTAATGGCTGCCAAGAAACTGAGATCTCGGCGATCCTGGAGCAACTCGACAACCTTCCGCATGGATGGCCGGTTCATGGGGAAGGCAGCAGTGCAGAGAAGAGCAACATTCAAGACCTTCTCCATCTCTATATAGTCATGAGAAGATGGAGAAAGCCTAGAGTCCAATATATGGCTTAGATCTTGGTTTTCACCACTCTGTTCTTGGCAGGAAGACACTGCATCAGTCACCCATTTCACTAGATCCTTGTTGTCCCCAAAGGAAGTATCAGTAGGCCTTTTGCCTGTGACAAGCTCAAGCAGAACCACTCCAAAGCTGTACACATCGCTCTTCTCATTCACTTTCAGTGTGTAAGCATACTCTGCATCATCATTAAATAAAAACAACATTTCTCAGCTAGGAGAATCTCAAATGCATTGAACCTTAAATTTGGATGTTAACAAATCTAAATTCACCTTTCGGTGAAGTAGAGCTCAAGTAAAGTAAACAAACTCACCAGGAGCAATGTAGCCATAGGATCCAGCCACATGTGACATGACTCGATCCTCTCCTTCCTTCCCCAACGCCCTGGCCAGCCCAAAGTCAGCAACCTTGGCGCAGAACTCACCATCCAGCAAGATGTTGTTCGATTTCACATCCCTGTGAACAATGGCCGGCACGCAGTCGTGGTGCAGGTACGCCAGCCCCTGCGCCGCCCCCACCGCGATCCTCCGCCTCTTCTCCCAATCCAGCACCACCCCTCCCTTCTCCCCATGCAGCACCTCCCCTAAGCTCCCATTCTCCATGTACTCCAGCACCAGCAATCTGAATTCCTCCGCCGCGCAGCACATCAGCAGCTTCACTATATTCCCGTGCCGCACTCGCGCCAGCGTCTCCACCTCCGTTCTGAATCCGGCCTCCGCCGCCGGCCCCACCGGACCCGACCCCCACAGCTTCTTCACGGCCACGCTCTTCCCGCCCTTCAGCCTCGCCCGATAAACCTGCCCGGTCGACCCGATCCCGACCCGATTCTCCTCGGTCAGAAAGTCAAATATCTCCTCCTCCTTGAACCCCAGCCGTTGGAATGACGTCAGCTTCCATTGCATCTTCGCCATCTTCGAGCTCTTGCTTTTCTTCATGTGGTACCAGAAAAACGTCGAGACCAAAACCAGAGCCAGCATCAGCAAAACCGTTGACACGAGCCAGGTGGTTTTGGTGGATCTCGTAAGCGTTTTGGAGGTTTTCCGGCGGCAGGGAGGTATGTACGGCGAGAGCTTGTCGCTGCAGAGGTTCGGGTTTCCAGCCAGACTAGAGATGAAGAAGCTGTTTTCGAATCCGGCGGGGATTTCTCCGGCGAGATCGTTGCCGGAGAGATTGAAGCTGTTGAGCTTCATCGTCGATAGAGATTCAGGTATCTCGCCGGAAAGATGGTTTTCCGAGAGATCGAGATACGTCAGCACCGGCAGATTCCCTAGATCGGCCGGGATCTCGCCGGAGATCCTGTTGTGCGCAAGATTCAGCTCCGTTAAATACCTCCATGAGCTGACATTGCTCGGGATCTCGCCGGAAAAGTCATTCTCTTGAAGTTCGAGTTTCAGGAGCTTCGAGATTCGAGTCAGGCACGACGGAAGTCCGCCGGAGAATTGATTCCTACTGGCATCCATCACCGAAAGATTTTGCAATTCGCAAATTCCCGATGGAAACTCTCCGGAGAAATTGTTACCGGAAATGAGGAACTGTGTCAGATTCCGAGCACCGGAAATCAATGGAGAAATCACACCGGAAAATCTGTTATCAGCAATTTCAAAGAAAGACACATGAGGGAGGCTCCAGATCCGATCAGAAATCTCGCCACTCAGTCCGGCCTTGGAAACTCTAACATAATTGAGGCTCTCGCAATCGCCATATGCTCCAGGAAATCCTCCTTCAAAACGATTGTTGAAAGCCACAATATCCTCCAGCGCCTTCTTGTTACAGAGGAATTCTGGAAATTCTCCTTCCAAACGATTATCCGACACATCAACCACAACCAGATCAGAATTCCGGCCCAGATCAGCGGGAATCGTCCCTGAAAAGCTGTTATTGAACAGATAAAGGTCAGAAAGATTCGGATTCAACGCCATACTCGCCGGAATCTCACCAGAGAGCCGGTTATCATTAAGCCGGAGAGAAATCAGTCCCAATCCAGCAAACTTCTCCGGCAATTTTCCAGTAAGACCGTTCTCCGACGCATCAAACCGGATCAACGAGCTCAAATTCCCTAAACTCTCCGGCAACTGGCCGG
The DNA here is from genome assembly GCA_029852735.1 of Persea americana. Classification (NCBI taxonomy): domain Eukaryota; kingdom Viridiplantae; phylum Streptophyta; class Magnoliopsida; order Laurales; family Lauraceae; genus Persea; species Persea americana. The sequence goes on from CM056810.1 coordinate 80,283,928, forward strand.
AAAGCCGATTTCGGTACAGCTCGATCTGTTCGACGCTCTTCAATCCTCCGATCGAGTCAGGTATCGATCCAGACAGCCGATTGTCGGATAGGTCAAGGTTTTTGAGATTGATCAGCCTTCCGATCGACGGCGGGATCTCTCCGACGAGATTGGAGTAAGGGAGCCAGAGCTTCTCGAGCTTGACCAGGTTTCCGATCTCGGCCGGCAGCGGACCGTCGAATCTGTTCATGGCGAGATTGACCTCAACTAGATCCGTGAGATTGACAAGAAAATCCGGGATCGTTCCGTTGAGAAAGTTGTTAAAAAGGGAAAGAGTCTGCAGTTTGGGGAAGAGAGTGAGGGAGTGAGGGATGGGGCTCGAGAGGTTATTCTGAGAGAGGTCGAGGACGAGCATGTTGGGGAAGAGTGGGAGAGGAGGCTGGGGGATGGGCCCCACAAAGATGTTGAGGGAGAGATTGAGAGAGAAGAGATGGGAGCAGAGGGAGAGAGATGAGGATGAGATGGTTCCTTGGAGAAAGTTGTCTCCTAGGGAGAGGTTTTGGAGGGTTGGGATTTTGCAGAGTGTGGAGGGAAAGCCGAAGTTTCCATGGAGAGTTTTCGAGGAGAGGTCGATGGAGATGACTGCTTGAGTGAGAGGGTCGCACGTGATGCCCGTCCAGTTGCAGGGGGAGGCGGAGGAGGGCGACGGGATCCAGTCGGCGAGGGCGTTGGTGGGGGCGGAGAGGTGGTCGGATTTGGCCTCGAGTAAGATTCCGGCGTCCTGAGTGAGAGGAGTGGAGAGAGGGAAGAGGAGGAGGAGAGAGAAGAAGAGAGCATGGATTCGTTTCTGGGTCATCTCTACGCAAGGGAGGATCTGTGCGTCGAGTGTGCTGGCGCGAGTTTTCTTCTCGTTTTGTAGCATTTGAAAGATGGAAGACTCGTTTCAGCAAGTAGTGGGGGAGTGAGACCCGGTGGGGGCCATCTATGAGAACCAACGGCCCAGATTCATTTCTTTATTTTTTCTTTTTTTCTTTTTTTTTTTTTCCTATGCACGTGTTGGGATGCTGGTCAACATGAGACGTCAACCTGGTGCCCGGTGGGGACACCAACAAGGTGGGGGGTGAAGGTGGGGGCATTGGGAAGATCTGAAAGCAGAATCCCATCAATTAAGACATGCGATCACTGATTTTTCTCATGTTGTCTTATCATCTCCATCAGTGGAGCTTTTCAAGGGTGGGGCAGAATCGCTGGTGGGTGAGTCCGAATGCAGCTGCAACTCAATTGCAGGGCCCGCATTGAGATAATCTTGTTGAGTGTTCAATCATTGGTGGGTGAGTCCCTACTTTACCAAGAGTGGATCCTTCAACACAATGACGAGCAGTGTCATGACATTGCTGTTCAATTGACAGTGAGGATCGATTCTTACTGAACTGAAATTTAAAGTATATACTCGTGGATTGGAGGGGATGGTATTCATTGTTTGCCGTCCAAATTATCTCCGTGCGAGACCTATGATGAGATCCCAAATTCTTTTATAAGATATGCTATGGAGACCAAATAGGAGCCCGATATGACATTTTTGACCCTCAAATGTCTTTCACTCAAACTCACTTAATCACTCAAATGTCTTTTCAACTTTTCATTTTAAATACCGGGCTCTTATTCGGGCTCCTATTCGGTCTCCATAGCATTTCTCTTCTTATATATAGTTTTTGTGTGATAAATAGTTGGCGGGTCTCTGGATGGCGAGGATGTTTGGATTTTTATTTTTTGTCTAATTCATGGGTTGGAAAAAACTCCGCCTGCATTTAGTTTTTTTTTTAATTAATTTATTTATTTTACAGTGGACTGTGGTTGTGTCACCAGAAGATCTGAATCGAAAAAGAGAAGAAGTTCTCTCTTTGTTCTGAAGTGAGATAACCCTTAGATAGATTCTTTGTTCTCTAGAGCCATTGTTAAGAGTCTGTGCTGAAGATTTGCTTTAGAAGGCTTGTTGCATCTATATTCTCGTTAAAAAGATTTGATCATCTTGGTTCACAAGGTATTGCTGGGTTAAGTACAACTGTACAAGGAGCGGTGCGCAGCGGGAAAATTGTGGCAACATGAGAAGTTGTGCAAGAACAACTACATTCTTTAGGCCGATGGAATGACTAGGAAATGGAGCTAAGAGTATATCTTGGAATCGCTCAATAGTGTTTGATTTTAGATCGTGGTTTTTCTCCATTGATAGAGTTTTCAAGTAAAATATTGTGCCTGCCTTTTTATGGCGTGTGATTGGTAGTTTTATTTGCTAGTTTGCATTGTTTTGATTCCACTGCATTGGTTATTGGACCAACACCCATTCTATTAGATAAAGAGGACTTTCGTAGAATACACCCGTGGGAAGAGGAGAGATACTTAGAGACCAATCCTTGATGATTTGAGTGGGAGGCGGGGTTTCCAACCAAATGAATAATCGGTCGATCTCAACTATCAGAATCTTAAATATGTGATTTAGGTTTTGTTAATTATGTCATAGCTTCAAATTATGACATGCATTTATTATTTCTATTTCATTTAAAATCTTCTTTATTCTCTTCAATTCATTTTCTTTTAATTCCTTAAATTTATATAATAATGATTAAGGCTAAGTTTGTGTAATCCACAATTCATTTTCTTTTATTTAAATGCCCAAAATTCTCTGAAAAAGAAAAAAAAAAGGTCTTTAACTGACTTCATAGAGTCCTTCGGAGGGAGGATGTGGTCGGATCTCTTTTGGAGTAAACAAATTTCCTTGAGGCACAAAATTACCAAGGTATGCTAGAAAGCCCTAGAGTTTTGCCCTAGAGTTTTGAACTTGTCTAAACTAAGGGCAACAGTAGGTCAAGTTATGTTTGGCATGACAACTGTATATAACGTGTACAGGCTCAACTTAAACCTAACTTGTTTGTTACCTAGGTCGAAAAGGTCAACTAAAATTATTGGTATCAACCTGAATTGTGGATTATAATCGGGTTTGGGCCCATTCAATCCAGTTTATTCCAGTTACATAGCTCAAATGACAACTATAAACTCAACATAATTGAGCCCAGATCATCTATCAATTATGATGAAAAATGTCAACTTGAACCTTGAGTTTGTAGATCAAATGTAGTATATTTACCCAAAGAAAAAAAAACTCAAAATGTAGAATGCAATAGAACCTCTCTATTCACATATCAAGTTTGCATGGGATTTGCACCAATCCGAATCTGAATGAATTTGACTGTTGGATCAGGGTGTGGATTTTTTAATATTATAATTATTTAACTTGTGAGCCACGGATTGCAGAATAATCAAGATCATTAGATTTACTTGAAATTTGATGTATATCCGGGGACGTACACGAGATCACTGCTGATCATGCTTATTATTGCACTTTTTCTTCTCTGACTCATGTTCTTGAATTCCTCTCACATAGCTGCTTTTCTTCGTGTTCTTATTCTGCAGAGATTTCAAAAGCAAGCTGCAGAGACACGAAGAGCCCGTGTGTACTCTTCTCTGTCCCAACGACGGGTGGAAAGTAGAAAACAATAGGGCAGCTTCCCTCGCTTTGATTCCCGTTAACGTTTCTAGACACGAGTAACCCATGGAAACACGTAAAAGGAGGTGACACGTTCAGGGTGACACTTCGGGTACTTGAAGTGGCAATTTCATCATAAATGAGGGGACGTAAAAGGAGGTGACGCGTTCAAGGTAACACTTCCGGTAATTGAAGTTGCAATTTCATCATAAATGAACTGGAGGGAATCGGATGCTGCCATTCCTCTTCCAAGTAAAATCTTGAGAGAAGATGGAAATTCCTTTCTTCACTTTTTGCATGCGAAATTACCAGATAGGGGATGGTTAGGTCTTGGAAGTTGGAACCAGTGTTTGGTACTTGGTGTTTGGCTGTATTGATGACTTATGAAAAGAAGTGGGGAATTGTGTTGGGACAGATGCTTGGGAATTCGGATGATGTGGATCATCCGGCAAGAAGATCTATGGGTAGGCATGTCGGGGCCGGTGCAGGTTTGAAAATGGAGTCTTTCTTTTTGAATGGGGGATGTGGACGGTGCACATGGCTCTTCATTCCCCATCAGTTCGAAGTTTATTTACTATTGTGCCTGGAACATAGGCACTTCACTCGAGTCCAGATCATCCGCGTGGATAGACTCTCAATCCCAAATGATAACAAGCAATGAGTGCCATTGTAAGATTAAAAGGAGTTCAGATCTCCTGTTTCTACAAAATTGTTGATTCTGTGATTTTACACAGGTAGCTAATTTTGGTTGGCGAGAGGGTATCTCCATTTGAAACAGGGGAGCAGACTCAAGATTAGAAGCATGATTAACAATATGATTTTTACAGACAAAGAGGTTATTTACCTTGAGGCAATTCAACTTTTCAATAGAAGGACCCCCATTTTGAACTTCCACTTCTTCCATTTAAGGATTCTATTGACACCCATCTTATTTGGGTGCTTCCAGTAGTCGTTTTTGTACACGTGGTACAATATTATTGGGTCGTGAGTATGAAATACTATCAAATTTGATCTTCTCCAATGCGGTCTTTATGTCTCATAATTGATGAAGTATGACATGGGAGACACAATATTGCAATTTTCAAATAAGAGTTGGAACTAGTTCACATGCTTGACTAAGTAAAGGTGGGTCTCACTCAAGTCAGGCCAGCCAGTGAGTACATATGAATAACTGGCTTTCACTATTTCATTTTTGGACATGTAATCCATGATAAGATGTGTTCCCGTCTTCATCCACATCATTCATTTTTCTATCAGTATCCTTTTTCGTTTTTTTGTGAGTGAAAATACAAGATTGTACAAGTACCAACTATAACATACAGATATTTTATACTTTTAAAATAAGTGGGCCCCACAGGCCCCCTTGATATTCTGGCTTAGGGAGTGGAAATATAATTCAACATTGGTGGTAAAAATGAAATGAAAATAGGCTCATGGATCATTTTTGGTACTAGGGAGACTTTTTCGTGCAACTGTCGGCTACCCTAAATTTTTCCATAAATCCCTCTAAAAGATAGTAAAAGGTGTAAATGCTTCCTTGTCTTCCATGTTTATGGAAAGGGTGTTCATCTATTGATTTGTGGGGGATAAAAAGCAATTGGATTAATCAAAGTAGTCATCTCTACATTGAGAGAATCTAAAGAATAGTTCTAGAACATAGATAATGTAGAATAAATCTTCTTTTTGAACAAACCACATGCCATAGTGAGGATGTTTTTTTATTCTTACTCCAAGTCGAGCACTGTGAGACCAGGCCTGAAATTCGATTCCATGCTTTATTTTTATTTCATCGAATGTTGAACAGCCGCTGGGACGACGCCGTCTACGTAAAGTAGTTTTTAGTGGTGTCATTAATGAGAGGAGGGATGTGTGAAATGAGAACTACACCCTCACCATTACCACTTGTTGTGGGGTCAGTGTGGTGGGGCCGTGGGGGTGGTATCGTTGAGAAATGAGAATGACAGGCCTGTTTTTTATTTTCACAGACGACAGTGACCAGCTGCAAGTAGAGATCCTCTCCAGTTAACTATTGGAGGTGTAGGGAGGAGAAAGTTGGGGTGGGCCCATTGGCAAGACAAGAAAGTGAATGATGTGTGTGATTTGCCAAACAAATTACATTAGATTGATTGGTTAAAACACAAAAATTGGTCAATGGGTTTGATTTTTCAAGTGACCATCCATAGTATAAAGTATAACGGCTAAACTTTGAGTGATAATTTGATCGGTTTGATATTACATATTTTCTTCATTTACATCCAAACCTTTTTGTTGTCATCCAGATTTTGGGCCACACCTAACTTGGGTTGAGTTAGTGAAGTTTGTTGAGCCTAAACAAAAGGTAATTTTGTCATTTATCCATAAAAATTGAAAGCTATTTGTCTCACTATGTGATTAAAGACGTTTTAGTATAAAAAAAAAGGGTATGTATGAGGTTGTTTTAAAATACAAAAGCCTTTTTTTTTTGTAGAAACCTGTAAGTGCAGCACTCCTGTAGGCTGCAGTCACATTTTCAAACCACCAACTCCTGTCTCCTGGAAAAGTATTTCCACACGCTTACAATTGCCAAAAACAGTTCAAAAAAGACATTTTTCCTTGATCAAAGTTGGCTACACCAAATGTCGATCGGATCCCCCCTCTCTTTTCCATTCCTCTTCCATGAAACAAGGCTATAAACTTAATGTCGCTTTTTCCTCACATATTGCATCAAATGATAATAATAGATGACTAGGGTTAGGGTCTGATTTAAGACAAGGGGTTAGGGTCTGATTTAAGACAAGGTTGACTGGCCACCCACTCTATCATGGTTACTTCCTCTTTTAAATGAAATCTTAATATAAAATGAAAGATGATTGTTCGGACAATGCTTTTGATGATGATGATGATCTAAAATTAAGTTTTTTTAACTATAATTAATTTTTATTATAAAAGAAAAGTATAGGATGAACTGAAAGGTAGATGTTCTTCTTCGAACATTACAAAAGAGGGTCTTTGTGATGGATGTTGACATGTAAAGCTTACATGTCTCATGTGAACGAGTCTGGATACACCAAACAGTGGCCCCTACTTGCGGAAATTTTGACCAAGAAAAGCACAAAGAGAGTTCCTGGAGGACCACATCAGACGAGGAAAGGGTTAAACTTGAGTAGATTTTCACATTTGCAATTTTCTTTTCCATGGAACTGGGCCCACCCAGAATGATGGATGAGTGCATGAGTTGAGATAGAGGTCAATGAGTCCAATGATAAGCCAAACAAGATACCAATAAAAAAAATGGGCTAATTAAACTGAGTGGGGCCTAAAGGCACCGCCACTGAAAGGAACTACTTTGGCGGGGTGTGTGTGTGGGAGATCTACAAATTGATTGAATTGATTTCTAAATCATCAACTAGATAATTGGAATTCTCATATTGGGCTCACTAGTTATGGACCCTTCATCTAGAAACCTTTGTAACTAACCTTTGTTTTGTCACAGTAATCTCACTGTCCATCACATTATTATCTGGGAAATATAATTTTCCAAATTTATTATGATATTAGGATAATTTCATGATGTCAACTAGAATATTTTAAATGGATATAGACCAACTCTACCTAAATGGGCTCTATCCAGAATCTCCTTCTGGTCAAGTGACAACCATAATCCTAAATACAGGAATAAGCAGAAGCACGCAAGCATGTAATCTCTCATTTCAAAATTACAGCCACGGGTGTTTCTTTCTCTTGTGAAATCATTTTGACTCACAGGATAAGAAAAGGCCACAGACTAACAGGTGAAAGTGAGTTGTGTCAGCAGGAGCATCAGATGCGCATAACCAGTCTCCTCAGACATCTCGCTAGGGGGTGTAGCAATTCATAATTCAGGATTTGAGTTGACCCTTCTCACTGGGTTGGGTTGAATCTGGTATTTCTGACACAATTCATAAATGGGTTGGATTTGGGTTGTATCAGTTCTAGCCTTTTGACCCACCAAGCCTAGTCAAACTATTGAGACATACAATGATGAAGTAATGAGCTAAGACAGAGGTCATTGAATCCAATGACAACCCAAACGACATTAAAAAAAAAAAAACTAATTTCACTGAGTGGGGCCAAAGGCACCACCACTAAAAGGAACAAATTCGGGGGAGGATGCCTTTTGTTTTATCACTTAGATAATTGCCCTTTTTATTTTTTATAATGCATCTAGAAGGCCTGGAATCTTGACAACTTTTCTTTGTCACAAAAATATCATAGTAAACTAAGTTTTGAAATGGGCTCTAATCAAGCACAAGCCCCTGCTGCCAAACATCTAATATTGCAATGTAATACTATTCAGCTACAGGTACCTTCTTCTCATTGGTGCATGGTTGAGGCATGGTTGCATTTATTAGTATCACACATACGCCCAAAGATCTATCCACGGGTCTGTCAAGTAGACATATCACTCCTGAATGAGTGATTCCAAACATCTAATTTTGCAATGTAATACTATTCAGCTACAGGTACTTTCTTCTCATTGGTGCATGTTTGAGGCGTGGTTGCATTTATTAGTATCACACATATATCCAGAGATCTATCCACGGGTCTGTCAAGTAGACATATCACTCCTGAATGAGTCATGCCAAACATCTAATTTTGCAATGTAATACTATTCAGCTACAGGTACCTTCTTCTCATTGGTGCATGGTTGAGGCATGGTTGCATTTATTAGTATCACACATACGCCCAAAGATCTATCCACGGGTCTGTCAAGTAGACATATCACTCCTGAATGAGTGATGCCAAACATCTAATTTTGCAATGTAATACTATTCAGCTACAGGTACCTTCATGTTTGAGGCGTGGTTGCATTTATTAGTGTCACACATATACCCAGAGATCTATCCACGGGTCTGTCAAGTAGACATATCACTCCTGAATGAGTCATGCCAAACATCTAATTTTGCAATGTAATACTATTCAGCTACAGGTACCTTCTTCTCATTGGTGCATGGTTGAGGCGTCGTTGCTTTTATTAGTATCACACATATGCCCAAAGATCTCAAGTGGACATATCACTCCTGAATGAGTCATGACCAGTCGCCCAACACAGAAGAAAGAAACAGAAAGAAAAGAAACCATTTGAATCGTGCCACAGACATACAGTTGAAAAGTGAGGGTATAAAATATAAACAGGAGTATTGGGTCTAACCGACTATCCAGACATCTCGCCGGGGTAGCAATACTTGACTCGATCCACCTACGTGATCTGGTGGTAATTCAGGGTTCGAGTTACTCTTGTGATTTTGGGTTGGGCTTCGAATTCACATTTCCTGATCCAATTCAAAATGGGCTTGATTTGGATTGACCCAGTTCTTGCCTTTTGACCACCCAAATAAAGTCCACCTGTTACGACCCATCAAGCCAACTTGGAACCAACCCTTTGAACGGGAAATTTTCTCACATGATTGAAAGGTGCAGACTATTTCACACCCTTATCTTTCATGATTTGGCACCACACACACTACTTATGTTTATTCAATCTTTACTCATATTTGGATTGAATGTCCAAAACATCCTGTCGTCGAAAGATAGAGTCATGTGGGCTGATTTGACCCTTATCCATTGAAGGGACGTTTCTATCTATACTACTCTCAATGACAGTGGCCCCATAAGCTGGGCCATACAAGCACAATTGCCATAGAGCAACTTGTCATACGCTCACGAGTCACAATTCATGGCACATACGTGAGGGGGGCATCAAAACCATGGAAGAAGTTTGGATTATGAAAATATATGGACATTTATAGAGTATTCTAGATTAGTGATAATGAGTCTCAGGAATAGGATAGGAATTTCTAAAGAAAGGTCTTTAAGATTCTCGGTTGGATGAGTGACATAAGAATAGATCGGAACCATTAATGATCATACAGATAGAAATATAAGGGTCTTTACCTTGAAAGTTCAATAAATATAAAACTCAACTGTTTTGTGTGTTAGTAGATTAATTACTGTGAAACTTAGCCTAAGATTTAAACCAATATTAGAAAAGCCAATTGACAGCACAATAAATCGAATGTTTCACTGGCTTGAATCAAATTGACATGACTACTGGCAAGTGGCCACAGCCGCTCTCCCAAGTCATATATAACCAGGGGCGAACCAGAAAGTAAGCCTCTGGGGGCCATTCTGAAAAAAGAGATTTTATGGGGGACTATTGCAAAAACTAACATTAAATTTTCAATTATTTTAAGAGGCTTTTTGAAATTTAGGGGGCCATGGCCACTGCCATAGTTCGGCCACTGTATATAACATTTTGGATTCGTACAACCTAAATGATATATTTATTAACTTTGTGTTGTTTTTTGCGTTTATAATTCATGTTCTTTTTTCATTAATAATTTATAAAGCAGGAAAGCTTTTTTATAGTTTCATGTTAACATTTTATACAGTTTCCTACCATTCTAAATTTGTGCTTAACTCGAATTATTTTACACCACTACTAACTTTAAAACCAGATGCCCAAAAAATTACTATCAATGCAGCAAATATTGTTATTGGCATAGTATAGGTGAAATAGTATTGGGATAATCTTAAAGTTTATATTTAATTCAAAGTTTTATTTGAAAAATCACTAAAATAAAAAATAGCAAAATATTACAAACTGGTTTGAATATTGAGGGATATAAGGAATCATCATCAAAATAAGCATCTGTGTATCATCCATGAGCAGCTTAGAAATCTCCTACGATTTCTCCTCATGCCTATCATATTTGTAATTATTCTCTATAAATAATTGTAACAGTCAATCATAATCTTTGGAGCCTTGTTCTAACTATATTGGGGTAACTCTTTTATCCATTCCAATCTGTGCTTATCCTAGCCCAAATCCTCAGTTAAGTTGCGCTTCTTCAAATATAATAGAAGGACTTTCTTTCTCATTGGTGCCATTGTTGGCCAATGTTGGGCATGTCCAAACCGTATCAGCCAAGCCTCTCTTAATTTATTACCTACTATTGCCACCCTTACAAGCTCCCTAATACACTTGTTTTAATTCTATATTTCCTAATTTTACTAGCTAGGCATGACCATCTTAACATTCTCATCTATTTTACACTCACTTTGTGCACATGTTACTTCTTGACTGACCAAGGTTCTATTCCATATATAAGTCATAGTTCCTTTAATCCATGTCCCATGAAATTCTTCCTTCAATCTAATCAGTCCACATTCTTTACTAATTACTGAGCCAATGTAACTAAATAAATCTCTTTGTACCATCATGTCTACAATCAAGGCATCATATCTAAATTATACACTCGGCCTTTAAATATTATACAACATCAATACTCATCCAAGACAATTGTTGAGAGAAAGCACAGCATACGCCCATCATGTCTTCTGGTAAAAAAGAAGGGAAAGAGAAAAACAGACCACAAGAAGAAAGTACTTTACAAAATTATAGATGTTGGACCGATAAAGAATGCTCTACTCTTTCCTTCATGTCCCAATTTTGAAATCCGTTTCTCCCATGAATATATCTCAGCCAATAATAATGTGATATTATCATAAGCATCCGTAATAATGGGGGAAAAAAATGAATTTGATGATAATTTGGTATTCTCCTACTACTACCATGATAAGGCATTCTCAAGAAAATATCACTAACAAAAAAGAAATCATCGCTAATTTGAGTTTTTCAAAATATCATTGGGACTGAATATTTTCAAGAAAACATCGCAATATTGTAACAAGAAAATAAAAACATATGTGATATATGCTTTCTCCTGGAGTACTTCAAATAGAAGAAAAACTGCTTTTTGGCAAAGATAGGTGAATTCCTCCCAACATCTCGACCAAGTCTAGAAGTAATGTGTGTAGATATGTTAATTGTCTGGATGAATTGAACTTTCAGGTGTTTATACAAACCACTATTAATATATGAATCGATGGTGATTCAGTTACATCAAGATAGCACCTAGAAAAAATGTTTAAAAGACCATAAATCTTTATCATAGGGCCTGGGAGCCTATCATACGGAAAAGAAAAAAACCAAAATACTAAGAGGGGGAAAAATGGAGGTTTCATTCAATTAGCTTGGGAGATTTTTTTTATAAAGAAACAACTTGATTTAGATTTAAATCTGGTATGAACCTGTGATGGTAGGGTTGTGCAGAATGTTGTTACCCTCAACACGAAAATATAGCTCGCGAATCGCTTAAAGGGGGAAAACACAAGATGCAATGACCCTACATCAAGCTAATCAAATTGCAACATCAAGCAGCCGACTAACAATTTGGGCAACAAAGAAATGACAGGACAAACATAGGCAGTTGAGTTACATATGTTACTGGAGTAAGCATTGAATTATAAAGTAGGAAAGATTGCACGATAGAGGAAATCTATATATGGGTGGCTAAAATAAAAAGAGAAAATCAAGGAGTGTCTTTTGAGATGGTTTGGCTCTATCCATACAAAGTGTTATACAACTTTGGAATGCAAGTCACATGTAACATGTCAGAAAGACAGAATGTAACCCTAGATTTAGTAATAGGCGGAATAGTGGAACTCAATACTTAGAATATGGATTTCATTTCGAGTTCAGATGTTTTATCTCGTTGAGATACTGTTTAGTCCAATCAAAATTAGTCAACTGTGTAAAATCTCTCTGTTTTTCATTGGACTGTAGAGATACTATTGGCTATTTTTGATTGGACGAAATAGTATCTCTTTGTTTCATAGAAAAAGGGGATCGGACTCATTTCCATATAAGATGATTGGACATTGTACATGGAGACAGCTGCAAATTAAATAGATAACTAAAACTATTCCCTTCCATACATGACGGTAAGATGCTCCAATTACATAAAATTTGTCCTCAACTCATAATTTTGTGGGCTTTTTTTTTAATGGTAACTTTCTTTAAAAAGAAGCCTTTTACAACACGAGAAATAAACTATCTTAAGGTGAAAATCTATCGAATGGTAGAACATTAGAAATGGTGCTCACAAGTGTATTTATCTTTTTTTTTTAACTGTCTTTTATGTTATATAAAAAAACAAATCTGCTTGCTAGATCCAAAAGGTGTATGTCACGGAAACTGATGAATCCCATAATATGAAGGTTCATGGCTTTTATGCAACAATTTATGGTGAAGATTTTCTAAAAGATGGAACTTAAGAAATGATGGTCACATGTGTATTCACTTTTCACAAAATGTCATTTTTCGTATTTTATAAAAAAAAATTACTTGTTGGTTGTAGAAAGCTCATGTTAGAAAAATAATAACATCATAGGAAGAGTGGTTGTTGCAGAAATTTATAAATTACAACCTATAAAAGGGAAGGTGAATGATCTTCTTAGCTACTCTGTCCCCATTTTCGGACTTCACAAAGAGATAAAGTGAAAATGGAAAGTGACTACTTTTTTATATCGGGATCCAATGATATCATGGGATTCAAGGGAGAAAAAGTCAGAAAAAAAAATTATAGAGTCAAGCAACTCTGGTGACATTATTTGAGTTTCAGAGTTTATGGAGAATTAATATATCAAATCCCGTAAATAAAAATATCAAAAGAAAGACAATCCATTCCAGCACAACACTCTTTCCTTTGCTAGCTTATTCCCTGCTTCATTAGCCTATCTTCTTGCGTGGGAGAGGGAAACATTAAGCTTTCAAGCCAAATCAGCACTTCCACTTCATTTAATAGAGTCTGGAGGACTGCATTAACTTCCTTTGGTAATCACATCCGCATTGAGGTTTAAGTCGCTTAGTGTTAATCCTTGCTAAACTCTAATTTGACTTCATTATAATTGCAACTGGTCAGGTTGGGACACAGCCATGCTCCAACTAATAACTTAAGAGACTCCTAAACTGACAGAAACCTGCAAGAAATTATGGAAAATAAACTCATAAATCCACAACCTAGAACCTAAAAATTAAAAGAATGCCCCGCTGTATAATTTAGCATCCTTTACTCCTCATTATGAGACGCACAATGACATAGCCATGAGTGTTGTGAGAAGCAGAAGCCACCCATTAATTGCATGGCATGGAAAAACAAATTCTTCGGGTGTTCACATTGAAAGTTAGAATTGACCTGCGAGCATTGATATCATAACTGAAAAGAAAGTGGGAATACCAAGAAAAGATGCAATGCAGAGTAAAGAAGCTGAAAGCAGTGGAGAAGACTAATTGCAGAGTGGGAGCAGCGTTTAAGTTGATCCATTTAAGTCTGGTCAACTCACTCCCCTTTTATAAGCATGATTAGGCTCACCTGTCAAGGACCTTTCATGTAGAAACCTTTGTTTTGTGACAATAATCACGCGCTAAACTAAGCTTTTATAATGAGTCCATCACATAATTATCTGGAAAATATAATTTTCCCAAATTTATTTTGACTTAATCATGATAAATTCATGATATCAACAGTAATATGATAAGTGGACATGAACCTACTCTACCTAAATGGGCTGTACCCACAAGCCTGTTCTAGTCCAGTGGCAATCATTAATCATTATCTCATATACAAGAATAAGCAGGAGCACCCAAACATATGTAATCTTGTAATGTGATAAATTATTACAGCCAATGACATACTGGTGAAAGTCATCAGTGCGTAAACAGGAGTATCGGATGGGTCTAGCCAGATCCCCAGACATCTGGCTAAGGGGCTGCAATTCAAAATTCTGGGTTTGAGTTGACCCTTCTCATTTTTGGGTTGGGTTGAAGTTGACAATAGTTCTGACCTAATTCGTAAATGGATTAAGTCCAATCAGCTCTTGGCTTCTGACCCACCAAACCTAGTCACACCGTTGCGACCCACAAAGCCAACTAGAATCCAACCTCCTAATCGGACCGAGCAGAATGCACGCACAGCCAGCTCTGTGGTACCTATTTGGGCCACATTTGATCAGTGCAGCTTCTTTCGCTCTCTTCCCATGCCTAATTTCATGCTCATCAAACCTTTACTCAACATTATAAGATTGAATCTAAAAATTCTATGGTTAGGTGGCAATTAAACTTTAAGGCTATTATATCAAAGGCTAAAATAATCTGATGCAGATTATTTTTTGAATGGCCCTTATAAATGGACCATATGAACTAGGCTGCATAAGAAATGGATGTGGTCTAGAAGAAGATTTTTCCCCATTAGTTGGGGTTCTCATGAACCCTGTTAAGATTGAGTTTGGATGGACCAATAATAAATAAGGTTGCACTAATTCTCTCTAAATGTTTTTTTGAGGGGCATTCGGCGACAGGACCCTGAACATTTCACTTTATGGCTTTAAATCCACAATATTTTTTCATAGTGTGGTAGATCCTTTTTTTAAATTTGAAGACCGAAATTATCCAAGTTACCATTTCTTTAAAAGTTCTTATTTATTTAAAGATAAATCATATCCCGTGATTAGTGGAATTTGCCATTAATAATGTTTAACTACCATTTAATTGGCCACGATTAATGAAAATCCCATTAATGAGATTTTCAAATAAATTTAAAAAAACCACAAATAAATTTCAAGAAACGCAAATAAATTTTAAAATACGCAAATAAATTTTAAAAAATGTAAATAAATTTCAAAAAACGCAAATTCTTAAAAAAAACTCAGATAAATTTAACAAAAACTCAAATAAATCCCCGGGCCGGCTGCCTTTCTTCTCCACCAAGGCCAAGGACGGTGGTGGATTCTAATGGTTTTGCTTCTCCAATGCCGGTGGAGAGATCCGACTATGCCCTATCTCGGATTCCGACGTGCGGAATCTCCTTCGACTGGGTTCTGTGAGTTTTCTTTCTTCTCCGGTTCAAGCAATTTCGGTCCGCTGTGATGGCCAAACCTACCTTCTGCAACTATGTGTTGCTTCCTGAATCTATGTTTCTGCAATTCACAGTCAACTGTGGATCTCTGCAACTCGTCTTCTTCGGCCAGAATCATTGGAGTCCTTCTGGATCTCTCTTTCGGTCGGCTTCCTCAACAATAAGCAACATGCAGGCCTCTGCTGCTTTATTCTCCTCCGACCTACTACCCGGTTTCTTCTCCGAGCCTGGTGCACAGTACCTAGCACCGCCGCCCTTGATCTTTTTTGTCTTCTTCGGCAACACTTGGGCTAAGAGCCCGGATTGTCTTCTTTAGTTGTGTTTTTTGATAATTTTGTTACTGTTAATTGTTGCTAAATGCTAATACCTTAACTCTTCAATTTTACCAATGAAAAAAAAAAAAAAAACTGAAAGAAATATGTTGCAAATACTGTTGTTGTGCCTAAAACCCATCAAATTTAATCCATCTATAAACCTGACCCCTTGCCATCCAAAATGTCGTCCATCCCCTCCCTGATCAATCCAATCAGCTTTCTGCAATACCGTTGATCCAAAACCTACCTAGCCTGTAGAACAGCCCTGAAACTGGTCTAAACAGTCCGCAAAACCATAGTTACCTTCTCCACTCATCAGGCCCTCAAGCTGTGGATAGTTCATTTTGAACAATCCGCATCTCATTTGTCAACCATTAAAGAACTATTAACGAACTAATGACATGTAGTTCTCTAGGTCGAGTCCTAGAAATTCGGGCCACTCAAAAGCACTGCACCTCTATATATTTTAGACTAACCCATGTCTAACTCCAATCAAACTCGGCACCACCTTAACATTGATCACGAATAAAACATGAAATTTGATTTTGGTTTTTGTTTTAGCATCTATTTTACACAAAATTCATATGATTGGGGGCTCAGCTTTGATTGAAGTAAAATTTCACCGGTAAATGCAACAAACGGTAATTTGAGTGATTTGAATTTTAGCTGTAGACCCTAGTGAAAGACTTATAGTGTGTTCGCTGATAAATTACTTCGTTGAACTTGTCAAACTCGAAATCCAAATCACATGAATTGAGAACCCAATCAAAGGAACCTATTCCATTAAGTTTTCTGCTCAAACTAAGTCTTGAATTACGAATTGCAAAGTCAAATGGAAATTAGTCAAACTGCAAGTAACTATGTGTAAAACTACTGCCCCGTACAGAATCTTAGTCGTCAACAAAATTGCCTTCATTCAAATTGACCCAAATCTGTGAAAATTACTGTCCTCTACAGCATACTGCACCCCTAAAAAACAAGTGCCAAAATTCTACATATTTCGTTCCAATTCCAACCCTACTTCAGCCCAATTGTAACCCACCAAATACCATAAATGTTCCCAAATCCAAACCTACCATAAACATTAGCCACAGGAGAACGGCGCCTTACCCTGTCGGCTCGGTACAGCTGACGACTCAACAAACCAGGATCGGTAAGCGTTAGTCAGTCGGCAGCGGTAAGCACCGGTTGAGGACTGCCGGGAATCATCAGTAAGAGAGGGGCTGTCTACTTTGACTATTCATTCCCTCTTTGCATGAGTTTTAATTAACTCACATGTGTGAGTTGTGTTTATGTCTTCTTGCATGTGTAACTTGACTAACTTCCCACCATCTTTCATAAGTGAATTGTGTCTATATCTCCTCACATGTGCGAGTTCCAATCACCTCGTATGTATGAGTTGTGTTTGTCTTTCCTCTCATTTGCTAGTTTCCATCGCCTCATATGTGTAAATTGTGTCTGTCTCTCATCTCATCTTCGCTTGTGCAAGTTCTCATCAGTCTTACGGTCCAGCCCCTAGCTGGGTTGCCTAAAAAAAAAAAAAAGGAACATTAGCCACAGAACTCCCTCCACTACATGCACGAATTTGTAGTGCTAGGAGAGCAGTTGCAGACATCAATAACAGTTTCCTCCAGCAACTCCGATTCTTGCCCCAAAATTAAACACTATTCCTCTTCTTCGCCCTACATATACCCTATACCGTACATCCAATTTCCCATCAAATCAGGACCAAGATTGGCCTCTATTTTAGTAATCCTGGAAGAACACTAATTTCAGCCTAAATGATCCCATCAAAACCTTCAGCAAAATAATTCAAATTAGCCCCAACCATACCCAACCGCAAACTCCAAGTTTCCCCACACAATCCATTCACCCTTGAACATAAATCTTGCCACCAAAAAAAAAAAAAATTGAATTGAATGCCTAGCCCAAACCCATTCCATCTTAAACCCAACTTACAAATACCCTACTGCACCATACAACAAAACATCAATTGTTGGCCCCCTTCCAATATAAACAACACTAAATTAGTTGTAGTCTACTTATCCCATCCAAGTACGAAGGTTCCAAACACCTTTTAAACCGCCCCATAATCACCAACAACAGGAAGTCCTTTGCTGTCTTGTTATAAATTAATTCAGCAGTAGTGCAATCATTGATTATAGTCACATTAAGCACCCTATTCCCTTCTAGGAATCTAATCAACCTTTCTGACTGCACATTCCACCACAGTCCACAGATTGATTTCTTGCAGTCACATACTTGCTGTCCAAGTCATTCTCAACACTTCTTAATTCATTATGTCTACCCAAAGCTATCAAATCTACTGGGGAAGATTCTCAGATCAAATGATCAATGAGTTACCTGCCTGCATGAATACACTGATTGCTGAAGTGGAAGCACTCAAATAAATAGCCTGCAAGACTACAACTAGCCAGAGAATCAAGGACAGACTGTAATGGGGTCTAAAAATTGAGAGTGGAACGATGATCTTTTAATATTCAATGAAATGCCATCAGCTGGAAGTCAGGACAAGGGACATCTAAAAGAGAGCTTTGGAGGGGAGTCTACCAGATACCTTAAGAAGCTGCAGTGTAGCGATGATACCACGAAGGAGGTCTGTGTCAACGTTCCTAAATTAGCAGGAAAAATAGAAGCCACACCTTCACTAAATGGATTTTATTTTGTTGATGATCGAGACATACAGTTTCCAATGACGGGACTGAGATATCATGGTTGAATCTGGTAGCAAAGCATAACAGAAGAATGCTTAAAGAGGCTAGAGTGCTCCTATATAGACATGGGTTGAGATGAAAGACAAGCTGTGGGAGAGGTACCTTCTGACATATTAGAGAGTCTTCAAATAGCTTGTCACATTAAGGCATATGAGGGTGGATTGGTACACTGAGAGATTCTGTGAATTGATGGTTGGATGCTGCATGAGAGAGTGATCTTCAATTTTCTTTAATGATACAGTATTAGCCTGAAGATGGATACAATTTTATGAATGGATAGCTTAGAGGAAGCATACATAGTGGCTCTCAGAACTGAACTAAAGCAACCTATATGAGACTGCTGGTTCTCTAGCTGGGAATCTAATCAAGAAAGATTAATGAAACTTATAGGAATCAGAGAGCAACCAACCTCTCCAATGTACAAAGCTAATGAGGGAGTCCTCCAAGGAAACCGTTGGTGAATGAGACGAGAAAGGCACCAATGATGAGCACACCCCCATAACACTATTGAATAGGCGCAAGTATTTCAAGTATGAAGGCGAAGGGCATAATGGTCCATAACATCCCCGTGACAAGAAATGGGATGATCCAGTGTGTAGAGAAGCGAAAGTTGAAATGATGACATCAACGTTGATCGTCCCCAGCTTACTCAATCCACACGTCAAAAGAGGCAGAAGATTGGCAACAATTAACTTCTTCCACACTAACAGTAAAATGCTACAAAAAATTATGAAACAGGACACTGATAGAGGCAGCACAATGAACACTGTTGGAGAAGAAGTTACTGATAAATTGATCCTAACAACCAGGAAGCATTTGTGTCCATGCAAAGTTGCACAGGTCAATGACACAGTCATGCCCCTGAATCGACGTCTAGCTGCATTCGTGATCTGACGCTAAGACTCGATCTGGTGTAGCGCCGCCAACCCTATGTCATATGCATCCCTAAAGGCCATAACTGTTTTGATCACAAGATACATTACAATGGAGAGGCTGACACCTATAAATTTTTACTCAGAAGAAAGAGAATTATCTTACAACAACTCAAACCCAAGAAAATAGAAGAGACACTGATTCAAACATTCTCTCAAAGCTGTAGTTAGAATATTAAAGTGCAATGAAGAAGTGAGGAAACATGACTCAGTCCAGGAAGCACCTATACCACTGGAGATCATTTACGCGTGTTTGGTCAGCAAAGCTCGTTCTGGATTCAACATATCATCAAGAGAATTTCTAACCAGAATTCCAGGTTTGGTAAACAGGGAGGATTCCTACCATATGTAGGATGTGTGATCCAACAATTATAGGTTTTTTGCAATTTTCTCAAAATCCATGAAAAATTAAGGGCTGAGCTTTCACCCTATAGCTATCCTTGGTTCTTTAGAGAATTTGAATGGTTCGAATCTTGCAAATGGGGCCCATAGGAATAAAAAATTGATATTTTTGGGTTTGGATTTATCTGCAAACATCTCAAAATCTACGACGGATCAACGGTTGAAATTTAACCTACTAGCTGTTTTGGACATTCTAATCATGATTAATGGTTCAGATCTAGATCGTAGGACCCAAAAAATAAGGTTCAAATGTAAAAGATGATGACCTCTATGTTACCCTTTTTGGCACTGTAGCTGTACCTTTTCTGCATTCAAAGAAATGCAAATATCTTAAGAGGGATCAATGACTGGTACATTTTTGAAATTTTCTCATGACCCATGATAAATTACACTTCCAAATTTGACCTCATAGCCGTTTTAGGCATTCTAAAGAGACTCAACGGCTCGGATTTTGCAAAAGGGCCCTAAAGAAGTTTATATAACATGATCCAATGCTCTGGACTTTTTTTCAAGCATCTCAAAATGTATGAGGAATCAACGGCTGATTTTTTACTTAGTGGCCATTTTAGACCTTCTAAACATGATTAACGGTTCAGATCTTGATTGTGGGACACATGAAGTAAGGTTCCAAAGCAAAAAAGGCAACCTCAAGTTAAACACCCAATGCACTATAGCAGTGCCTTTCTTCTCTTTGGTTGATTTACCAAAGTTTGATAGGGGAGGTCCGACCATCAAAATAGTCGAAAGCAGGGACGCGAGGACTCCTTGCTGCCCTTTTCCAAGATGCGCCAAATGAGAGTTTTCACAGGAGCTCAGAAAATTGAGAGGAATCCTCTTGCGTAGACCATTGCCAAACGTGCCCTTAGAGTGGTGTCACACTCTCCTAAATGAGGTTCCTACTACGAGAAACATCCATCAAACCATTGATCTTGTCGATGGGTCGATTCTTCCAAATCCACCTACTTATCAGTTGACTCCAAGAGAGCATACTGATTTAAAGAAATCAGTTTATGGGTTGATTAGACATGTATGACAGCATGAGCACACCTGCAGTCCAACCCGCCTTACACCTGAAGGCAGAAGTTAAAGCATATGTGTGTACAATCATGCCATCAACAATATTGCTGTCAAGTATGGATGTCCAATACTGTTGCCTAGGGATATGTTAACTATGATGACAAGAGTGGCAATTTTATCCAAATTCAACCTTCAAAGAAGATATTACCAAACCCACACACATCTAGGTGACGAATGGATAACAGCCTTCAATACAAAGGTTGAATTAAATGAAAAGTTTGTTATGCCTTTTAGACTAACCAATGTATCGAGCACCTTCATGCATGTATGGTGCAGATTCTTCAAACATTCTTGGTTAAGTTTGTCGTTTATTTTGATGACATTTTGATCGATCAGCATGCTACATTGGTGCATCTAGATCACATGAGAGCACTTTAAAAGTAAAATATACTACATCAACCTAAAGAAGTCTACATGCTTGAGCACATGTAGTCTTCTGAGATTGGTAGTCTTGTCCCTAGGAGATGGGGAAGATTTGGACAGAGATCAAAGCAATATTTGAATGGGTGACAGTGTGACACCAATCACCATCCCTGAAGTTAGAAGCTTCCACACGTTAGCCATGGCACTGATTACAAAATGCATGAAGAAAGGTGCACTCAAGTAGACCAACAAGCAAGCATGAAGAAAGGTGCACTCGAGTAGACCAACAAGCAAACCTCTGAAAGTATCCAAATAAGGTAACAGAAGAACAAGTCTAAGGCTTCCCAAATTCAGTAAGGTCATTGAAGTCATATGTGGTGCGTCCCATGTAGGATCTGGAGTTGTAAGTCAAGAGGAAGTGAGGAACATCCAATTGCCGCCTTTAGTGAAAAGTTGAATGAAGCCCAATAGAAATATTTGGCATATAATGTGGAATTCAATATAATCATACTATCCCTCAGACTTGCCCAAAAAAGAGTTCATGCTATACCTAGATCTTAAAACTTTAAAGTAGTTTAAGTCTTGAATTCCCAGAACAAACTGAGTGCAAGACAAGCCAAAGTGAAGTGCTTATCTTCAAGAGTCTTATGCCTTCAACACAAAGAGGGAAGTAGAAACAAAGTGAAGACCACGCTAAGAAGAAGGCTACATTTTAAGGTGACATTGACAATAAGAGTTCCAGCTTTGAACAGATCAAGAGAGGCTACCAAGATGATCTAGTCAATTCAGGCCGAAGAAAGTTGATACAGCCAAGTGACCGAGACTTACAAAAGGAGACCTAAAAAACACCAACACATCCCAACATGGAGGCCCCACCTAATTCACGTATGCGGATTAAGAGAGATGTGACTAAATTCCAAGTCACATGTCCAAGTTTGCACAAGATAGTTAAGAAGTTTCTATTTTTCAAATTATGACATGTTAGGAGTCTCATTTAAGAGTTTAATTCCAGCTAATTCGCAGAAGCTTGTCACTTTCAGGGAATCTATGATCCATCTCTTCACTTGTACGGTAATCATGTCTCCCAAGAAGACAACTACTCATGCTTGATGATTCGGTAACTCCTTTTCAGTTGTAGAAGCTACTTGATGCCACTTCCACCTCCATATCTGGATCATCCTTGATGGACTATTGTTTTGAACACTATACTTAGCATACAGAGCTTGAATCTTTCTTCCTCCCCCATGATCTTCCTTTCACCAAGTACATTGCTTCACCTGCTTGCCCTTCATACTGAAATCTGACAAAGGCACACTTCAGGTTGAATACATCTATAGGACACCCTGCTCTCCAGCACAGGGCTTCAAACTCCAGTCAAGGGACGGAATTAGACAGGTGAGAGAGGAAGGCCAATAAGGTTTTCTATCTTAGCTCATCCAAGCTTCAGTCCTTATTTATCTTGCCATCTCTCACTAGCTTGCCTTGCTTGTCCAGCTGGCCACCATGGCCATTCCCTTCATCTCTGCAGCTTGCCTGCTTGCCATCTTGATCTTATATAGTTTCTATTGTTGAAAAAAAAAAGGCTCTAAATGACAATGGCTGATTTAATGGAACAAACATATAGACCGTGACTTAGTTCCTTAATGATATTTATCATGGGAAATAATTTATAAATCAAAGACTTACTTTACCATCCCATTTAAAAAAAAAAAGATGATCTATTTTACATGCTTACATCTATGAATATAACATTATAACTAGTAGGCATCAGATTGGGCTTGATAGATTCTAAATTCTAAGTCCAAATTCACATAAAAGGGGCAGGAAAAGGATTAATCACAGCTCGTATGTATAATTTCATTAAAAATTCCCAGAAAAAAAAAAAGGAAAAAAAAAAAGAAAAAGAAAAAACAGTTTAGCTCTAACTTGTACATAACTGATGGCCGGCAGTAAAAAACTTCTAGTTATTAAAGAATTCAAGTCCAAGAAAAAGAAAATCACTTTCCTTCATCATTATATCCAAATATCCAACAAATGAGCCCAGGACCTCTTAATTTTATTAAGAATCGAATTATCATCAGATAACAATCTCGCCATCACAACAAAGAGAACAAGAAATATTATAACTTTCAATTTCTTAAAGCTTTGAACCGAACTTCAAGTTCTCTACAGGTTCAAAGAGCTTAAGTGTGGCAACAAGGTTCAACCTCCTATTCCATTCACAAAGTTACAAACAAACATGGAAGAGCGATGCCTTGGATACAACAGTTAAGATGTTTTGCACTCTCCTTTAGTTTATCTTCATTATCATGGATAAACACACCAACTTTGCTGGCAGGATGGAAAGATGAAATAGAAGTTCATGATAAAGAATGAAAGTTTTCAGGTAAAAGACTTACTTTCCTAGCTGATAATGCTTTTCAAAAAGATTGTAATCCAGAACCATCTTTTCTCATTTTTTTTCTTTTTTCCCCTTTGAATACTAATCCAGAACCATCTTGTTCTGTTTGATTCTCAGTTCCATTAATATATTTCAAATCACAATGCTACACTCTACTTGTCTTCACATCTTACTATTATCTTTTATTTTTTTTTTAGAAAGGTAACTGGTAATTAAATGAAATATGAGATGAGGTCAGAGGTATAAAAGCATTATGCCCGACCAAACAAACAACAAGAAAAAGCTAAATAGAAGCGACCAAGGGCATCTCCCTATCAACCCTCTTGCTTGGCTAAAGCATCCATCACCCCATTAGCACTCCTTCTAACTTGATTAAAAGAAACTTGGGGAGGCAGAGCCAAAGATTAATTTCAACAAGATATAATTGTAATTTCTATGGCCCACTTCGAGAGAGGTAAACCAAAAGATCGAATTCAAATAATCACTTTCCACAGGATTGCCATCAGATGAAGACATGAAAATCTGTGGAGCCGCAAAAATAGACAACACCTCTGCTTCATTTGAGTCTTTCACCCCCAACATGCATGGAAAACACAAGCTTCACTTTGCCATTTTGAAGCACTTCTCCAATTCCTGCTTGGCCAGGCTTTCGGCATGCCTCCAGCAATTTCATCGACATTAAACTTCAAAAAATCATCCGGAAGAGGAGACTAGCCATCCAAAATCTTCTCTTTGGTTATGCACTTACGCCACAAACTATCGAAGCATTTCAGTTATGAATAATGTCATTCACATGCAAATTGTGGAACTCCTTCCTCACCAAAGCCCATATAACTATATAAAGCAACATCCCAGATATCAGATCAACATAGGAGTGCCTAGAGCCTTCAAAGATCCTCTCATTTCTCTCCTTCCATAAAGATCATATAATAGCTAAATGAACAATGACTCCAAAGGATACAACTGCAACCGTGTAAAGGATTCATCCTCCAGCATCAATTCTAATTGATTCTCTCAAGTTGTCAACCAATGCACCCAAAATGCCTAGGCGCTAAAGGTGCGGCAAACTAACTACTTAACACTCTTCTCAGGCGGACCTGGACTCGAAGCACACGCCTGCACAATACGCGCCATGGGGCCTTTTTTGCTCTGCGTGGATTTGAACCCGGGACGTGTGGGCTCTAGTACCATCTCAAGTAATTATATACCAGACTCAAAATCTTAAGCTAATAGGTGGAAGGCCCAAATAGGTATATAAAGCCTTGTTCAACCCATTACGTGGGATGTGGGACTTTCCCAACACTTCCCCTCTTGTGCAAGCCCAACAGATTTCATGGATGAGCCTACCATGTGGGCTACACAAGAACGACAAAAACCCGCTCTAATACCATGTAAGCCAGAAGCTTAAAGGGGTGTTTGGCAATTAACTAGTTAAAGTAAAGTAAAGTGAATTCATACAAGAAATGACAAGGGGTCATATCAAAAGTACACAATTTCAAAATTCCCTCCTAATTTTTCAAAAAAAGTAAAAAAAGCAACCTCCTTTCTCTACTAAAAGACAAAAAAACTCCATTTTTCTATACAAAAAGTAAAAAAGATTTCATACTAAACAACTAAAAACAAAACACCATCATAACACCTTATATTTTATTCTCTCTTGATTTGATGTTTTACCTCACCATACTTCAATTCACTATACATCCAAATAGGCCCTAAGCTAATAGGTGGAAGGCCCAAATAGGTATATAAAGCCGTGTCAAACCCATTACTTGGACGATGTGGGATGTGGGACTTTCCCAATAGATTCATCTCTCAGAAAGTTTAGGTGCTCAATTAAACTATAAATTGACATCATCTAACTACTAATAAAGTGAATTCTCAATTATACCTCAATTAGACTATATAGATATTTTTAACAAAATTTCCTCAAAATTAACACTATTGATTAACATCAGGACATTTTATCATTTTATTCATGTTTGTTCGAACACCTGCAACACATCCATGTTTCTGTGGAACTCCCATATTTTGATAACACAAATCCATCACCATTGGCTATTGTCTCCCACTTTCATTTTCTTTGCCTTTGTTAACCGTCCCTATCCAAACTTTTCGGTTACACCCCAGTGCATGCGTGGTTTTTTTGTCTCCCTTCTAGATTTCCTTCACATCATGCCTTCGATCCATCACCTTGCAGTGGTTCACAATGATCCCGATCGTCTTTTCTGCTATCTGCCTGGGTTTTCTCTTTTAGATTGCCTTCTCTTTTCTTCTACAATGGCGGTGGTCCCTTCATAAAGAGGCACTGCATCTCTCTATCTATCTCATCTCTTTCACAGCCATATACTCCCTCTTTCCTCCAATCATACTAAGGAATTACAACATTGTTGGATCTATTGTTATAAGGCAGCTATAGATTTCCTTATATGAATGTGAGTGATCGTTTCCCAATATTTCTTTCTACAACCTCTGTGTTGATTTTTGGAAATATTTCTTTCTTGTTACACTGTTTTCTTTTTTCTCTTTCTATTCTTTCTTCACAAACGAAATGTGAGGATTGGCTTTGACAATTTTTTTCGGGTTGTGTTTCTCATCATTGCCTTCTTTCATTGTGAATGTAGTTAGGCATCCAAAGACACCAAAGCCAAAGAGTTATCCATCGCATCATTTTTTTTCTCCATCTTCAATATTTTTTCTCACTCATCTAACCTCAGATTTTTGGAAAATCCACTATAAGCTGGCTGTTCTTTTGAATTTTTGCATACACAACCTACTCATGGAATTTACTTACATACTTTGTTTGTCGAACTCTCTTTGTTTTCAAAGAAGTTGAATGTAGAAGAAGTTACAAAGAGATGTTTCTCATGGCTATTTAACTGCACATAACCAGCTCAAGTAATGCACATACATTATTTGCAAACTCTCCTTATTTTCTACATCTGAAAAAAAAAAAAAAAAAAATTGAAGAGATGTATCTTGTTGCAATTCAACTTAAGGTGCATTTGTATAGATGTGAGGGAAAACTTTCTTAATGCACTTTGGTTTACCTTTATAGAGAACTTCTTTTTCTTTTCTATACATAACAGAGTTTACTATAAGCTGGGGTTTCCTTTGATAAGTATCACTGTGGGGGAAAATTCACATAACCTCTCTCGGGAGTTCATTAGTAAACTTTATTCTCCAAATTTTCTTCATTTCTAATAAGTTAAATCTATAAAATAAAATAAATAAATATATATATATATAAAGATGTTTCTTGTTGCAATTCAATTGCACAGAACCAGTTTGGGAAATTCGCTGATGTACATTGTTTGTTGAATTCTCTTGATTCTAAGAAATTAGAACCATAAAAGAAATTATAAAGAGATGTCCTGACTGCAATGCAACAGCACAAACCTGTTTGGGAAATTTATTGATATTCTTTCTTAAGTCGATATCAGGGCCGAATTGTGATCATATATGACACCTTTTGGTTATAAAGCTGTTAAGTTATTTAATACATATTCATAATTCTTGCATATGCTTCATTTGAGCATGAACAGTTTTGAATATTTTCTCCCATGTTCCTTTTTTCTTAAAATCTTGTGAAGACCATTATTTCTTTAAACATTTATCATGAGGGACATGCCTGTGCTAAGCACGGGCTATTAGCTAGCCATGCTCTAAATTCAAAATCCAAACTACAGGGGCAAGATAAAGAAGATTTTTCAGAAGAAAATTGTCACTGGTACTGCGCCTTTGAAGATGAGCAGAATTGGTGATAACATAAGGTTTTATTTATTTATTTATTTATGAAAGAGGTTATAACATAAGCTTTCAGAGCACATGAAGATTACAAAGCACAGCATTTAATGTAGAAAGAAATTATTCCAGTATTGAAAGACTCGGTATAAGCAGATCACAGAAGATTACTGAACCTTTGTTGCCCTTCTAAAAGAAACTAACTGTTAATGGAAGAAAATTCAAGTTCTTGAAACAACCATTGGAAGTGGAAGGCTTCTGCTTCCCACAAGTTCCAAAATAGACCCATTTTGACCAAATAGCACATTGGGTATGTTATGAGTGTCAAATGGGTGAGAACAATGTTAACTCCACAATCTTTTTCAGAAAATAAAACAATCCATGACATTTTAAGGGATCAATTACAAATCTTCTATGATGATTACAATCTGGACACTTTTTTTTTTTTTCCCTTAAACAATACAAACGCATTACCAATCAAATCAACTAAAGAAATTTCCTAATAACAACATATATTCATAGTGAGGGTGAATTTCATTAACTCGGTCAGCATACATTAAAAGAACTTAAAGACTTTGGCAAAACAAGGGTTTGCAGTTGGCTACAAAACATGCAAAGTTCAACAAATGGCACCCAAAATGGATCATGCACGAAATGCGAACCCAATTCAGTTTCATAAATACGAAAATCACACTGAATTTAAACAGCTAGAGAAGGTACCAAAACAAAGAAATTGATCCATTCAAAAAAATCATCCAATTCAATGGACCCCATGATCCACAAGCAACAACTCCAAAAGCACACACGCACTCACTGAATCACTGAATCTAAAATATATGGACACACAAACTAAACAGGGTATATAATATATAGACACGCGCACTAAACAAATTAAAACCTGATTTCATTTTTGATCTGCTGTTGATCATTTTAACACAAAACAACTATAGATCGATTCAATAAAACAGCCAAAGAAGCATCAATTTCAAATTTTCAAGGTTTGATTCCTCTATATTCTTCGTAACACCATATGACCAAACAAAAAAAAAAGACCCTCCAATATCCAATTTCAAGGCGGATATAGAAACAATACACATTCATTTCCCTTCCATAAATCCAGAACCAATAAAAGCCGTCAATGAAATCAAGATATTTGCAAATCCCAAGAAAATCAAGATTCTAGTCTCATTTTCTTCATATAGAAAACAAGTAAAATAATGGAAGAAGAAACTAGATGGGAGGTCAGCAATCAGAATCATATACAACATGTATTTTTAAACACATTCAAAGCCAATTTCATTTTCAATCATGCATCAACCATTTTGAAACAAACTTTCTATAAATAGAAACAATAAAACAGCATCCAATTTTGATGCATGTAGGGTAACAAATACACATTCAATCCCCTTTCATAATTCCATAAACCACAAACCCCATAAACAAGTTCAACATATCAGCAAATTCACACACACGCACAAGCAAACGCACACAGACGCCCATGCCCACGGACATACACAGAAAGAGGAGAGATGGGATGGAGGGACAAAACCGTATGCACCATTTATGTGCTCCTGCACACATTTGAGCCCAGTTTCCTTTTCAATCATGCATTAATCATTTTGAAATAAACAACCTATAGGTAGAATCAATAAAACAGAGGAAACTAATTAATTTCACTCTTCCTAAACTGAAAAAAACAAAAGGATCCTTCAAAATTCTATTGCTACACATATAAAGAAACAATGCACATTCAATCCCCTTCCATAATTACATAACACACAAAACACATGAACAAAATCAAGATATGAGCAAATTCCATTACAATCAGGATTCTAGATTCATTTTCTTCATATCCAAAACCGAAAAAAGAAAAAAAGAAAAAAAAAGAGTAAGAGAGGGGAGGAAGGAACAAGGTGCAGGGACAAACTAATATGCATCACTTTGCGCTTCTAAAAGTATTCGAACCCAATTTCATTTTCAATCATACATTATCTATTTGAAATAAATTACCAACAGAATCAATAAAAGAGTAAAAACTCTTCAATTTGAATGAATTAATTCAGTAATTCTTCTCACCCCATAAACCCAACAAAGCAAAGATCTTTCAGAGCATAATTTCAATGCGTACAAAGAAACAATACACATCCAACTCCCTTTTTATAACTTCATAACCCATAAAGCCCATCACAAAATCAAGATAAGATCAAATTTAAATAATATCGACACTCTAGCTTCATTTCTCAAATCCCAGAAATTGAAGAAAAAAAAAGGACTAAGAGAACACGGCAGGACCAGGAACCGGAAGCCAGGGAGGGGGTGGGAGCACAAAGTTTTATAAACCAAATCTGTACTTCTAAACACATTTGAACTTGATTTCATTTTCAATCATGGATAAATTATTTTGAAACAAACTATGAATAGATAGAACCAATAGAACAAGGCAACCACAACAAATTAATTCAGCTATTCTTCCCAGCCCCATCCAATCCAAAAGATCCTTAACATGTATAAAAGCCAAAAAAAAGAACTTCCAATCCCCTTCCATAATTTCATAACCCATAAACCCATCACCAAAATTTCAATAATATGAGCATATTCCAATAATATCAAGAGTCTAGATTCATTTCTTCATGTCCTGGAAAAAGAAAAGAAAACATAACAGGGGAAGAAACAGGATGGGAGGACAAAATCATATACAGCAAGTATGTATATAGAACCATCTCATTCAACAGAAAATGGGGAAATACATACATCGTTCACCGTGCACAACCGTAGCCCCCATCCATACAAAATACGTACATGAATCCACCACCGTACACCGTACTCTCCCCTGCATTTCCGATGACGGCGACGATTCTCGTTGGGAAAAAAGGAGACCCACCCAGAGATTTTTACCACATGGGTCCTCGGATTTCGGTCTTTTTCCACCCCCCGCAGATGCTAGAAATACGTATAAATCTACTACTGCCTGGCTCCATCCTGTCTGCCTTTGTTCTACGCTATACGGTGTAGATACTACATTGTACGCTTCACCACAAGGGAATGGACGAAAAGGGGCATGAGCCTGTGGAGGGAGGCACGGAGAGATAGTGAAGCTGGTGAAGGGCAGTTTGGTCAATGGACAGCTTCGCCATTAGAGCTCTTCTTTCTTTCTCCTTCTCCTTCTCCTTCTTCGTTTCCTTGTGTATGTTTATGTTGTTGTGTCTTTGTTGTGGGCTTGGGGGGTGTTTTTGAAGGAGAGGAGGGAAAGGAAAAGGAGGCGTTGTTTGTGCGGTTGTTTGGTTTCTCTTTGGCCGGTGAAAAGCCCTTTTCAGCTTTTCCCTTTGGTCTGTTTTCTGGTAAGACGACTGATGTTTCCCATGCAACTCAAGAGCACCTGAAATTGTGTATATCCCCACTGGGATGCTGGCAGGGGTGGCATTGGCAACACATGTCGGGCTGGGTCGGGTCAATATAGGTCGGAGTTAACCTGGATTGTCTACAGGTCGAAGGCCAACCCATATCCGACCCACTTACAAAACTGAAAATGGGTTAGGTGACCTCGACCTCTCCTGGCCCACATAACCCACATCCAACGTCATGGGTCAACAAGTTTAGGTCATGTTTGGCAATCAAAAGCTCAGAGAAAAATTCTCAATTTCTATGAATGTGTGGAAAATGCACGTTTGGCAATTGTAAATCTCAAGGATTTGGACCAATGAAAATCCTCGGTTTTGAGGATTTTCAAACCCGACTTCCACCGTAGGATTTGGAAATCCTCTTTTTTTTTTTTTATTTAATTTGTTCAACTAAACCATCTTTTTTTTCAATAATATACATTCATGTGCACTTATATTAATATCAAATCTTCAGCTATATAAGTTTTCAATGAAGAATCCCTTATCCAAGGGCAACGATATCAGTAGATTCCTCCTGCGGAGCCCTCACTTTTTACTGAACACACACTTAAGTTGATCCAATCCAATACAGCTTGAAGAAGTTTGACCTAAACCAAATTCATTTCAAGTGTTTAAATTATATTTGAGTTTGGTTATAGGAAAGAAAAAAGTCAAAGCAGAAAAACTTTATATTCCAAACCAATTAAATTAATTTAGATATGTGGATTGACCCTAACCCAACTCATTTCAATAGATTTTACGGGTTATGTGAGATACGCAGGGCAACCCTAACCTTACTTGTTTTATATGTGGGTCAGATTTACTTACTTGACTCACAGCCAACTCATATTAAGATGCGGGTAGGGTTATATAGGTCAAATGCGGGTCAAATATGAATAGTGTTGGCAGTTTGGGTCAGATTTTGCCACCACTAAATTGTTGGTGGTATAGGATGTGGAACCCACTTTCAGACAGTCCAATGCGATCAAATGGTCGAAATAAAAGTCACATCAATCGCAAATTTAACCGAATCAAATTCAATGAGTTGAAATTATTCAATCAATGGTTTTATAACGTTGGATGATAACTTGATAAGTGCATTGGCTTGTTACTAACACATAGGATGTGTTAGATTTAATGTGGAATTCTTTTTATTTAAAATCTTTGAACTTGTGGACCACAAATCAGGAGTTAGGAATATCATTGGATTCACCCGAAATTTCATATCCACGTGGTCCCACTTGGATCTTTAAATCCCCGCCTCTCACACAAGGTGGGCCTAGCAATTATCTCACACAGGAGTATTTCCACAAGAGCACTCTTCTTTTTCTAATAAGGATAATTGCAATACTGTACATCATTCTAGGATTTGGTCTAAAGTTAATATTTAGATAGTGTTGTTAAATAATAAGCAGCTTGGATCAAGCAAAGCCGGCCCTATGTTAAATTAGGTGACCAATTAACCTCAGAACCATGCCAGTTGAAACATAAGATCATTTTACATTTAAATTATTAAATGTCGAACCATAAACTCTACTAAAATTAACTCCACTTTCTCCAACATTGGGTTTTAATATTATGTTTCAAAGGTTTTATTGAATTCTACTTAAAACATCATCATGAAGAAGATTATCATACTTTTTTTTTATTTTTAAGTTGAAACTTTTTGAGATTTTATTTCTTTGGTACTCAGTCAAAGGAGGCGGGACCCAATGTCAACCATGAAAGAGAGAAGCCCACTCATGTAGAAAGGAACCCAACATTAATCCGAAGGCCATTAGGGTGAAATGGGGTACAACCCCTGGTTCTCATGTTTTTAAGTTGAATGAGACTAATAATATTGGCCTATTCATAAAAGTCATCTGCCTGATAGATTGTGATACTGATACCAAATATTAGAATCATAGTAGTCCATGTGACTAATTTCGGTCATTTGTAGTGGTTGGGGCCCCAAGGATCACAATTTCCAGTAGCAATAAAGTGCACCAGTGCTCTTTCTAAAACTACGTTAATTTCAGAATTTGCAAACATTACCTTGTATTCACAGGCCAAATATGGAAGTTCATGTCACTTATTTAATTATGGAAACAATTTGTACAATAGTAGGTGAAGAGATTGAAATAACAAACATTAGAAGAGCCCATGGCTACAATGAGATCTACACGATTGACCAATTTCCCTTGTATGATGCACCTGTTTGATGTGGGTTTAACAGTTTGATTTGGTCTAGTTGCTTGAAGAAAATTAACTAATGAAGGAGACTTATAAGTTTTCTTTAAAACATTTTCTCCCAAAACACTCCCATTAAATATGCTTCTAATTTTGTTTGGTTGCATGAGAATTAACCTATACTAAGGTCAAAAGGAAGAAAAAACATGGAAAGCTGACATTGTTGACTATGCAAACAAAATACAAGGGAAGAGAGCAAGCGAGCACAATCTAAAAAAATCTTTTATATTGGGAAACATTTTACTCACTTGTCATTTTCTCTTTATCTGAAGTGTTTTTACCAAACCTAATATGTAAATGCTTTTGAAAAACTTTGTTGTTAATATACATTTTTTCAAGAGAACCAAAAGATAATCAAACTATAGGCTCTCAATATTTTTATCATTATTGTTGAGGAGTGGGCTCCACCCGAGGGGGAACGAGTCAACGCTAAAAAAATGCATGTCGCCAAAAGTTCGTAGACTGTAATCCACTTAAGGGGGAGCGTTAAAGAGTGGGCTCCACCCACGAGGAAATATTGAAAAGTATTTCCGCTACCTCTATTGATGTCTCGAGGTTTTAGTAAGAACTGCTAGTAAAGGAAATTTAAGAATTATAGGCTCCAGATGTTTTAATCATATGTGATTGTAAGGTTCCACTCCACTACGAGGTTTAATACCCAAATATTGATGCACGGGCATCTACTCTAAAATTCACTTTGTTTTTTAATCTTCTTTTTGCAAGATAAAGATGATATTAACTATCCTCCAAATTTTTTGACATATTTGCTAACAACGAGCACCTTTTAGTTATGCTAGTTTCCGAAGATCAATAACATAACTCAAAGCTCATTCATGCAACCCACAGAAAACCAATTCAGCATAAAACCTTTTCCACTTTCCACAGAAAATTAAGTTCAACCTTCCCCACTGAAAATGGTTTCCCGTATAGTCGCTAAAAAGTTAATTCATCTTTCACTTTTGCTCGCTAAAAGCAGTCACACAGACGTGCTCTTATATAATAATAACATGAATGGTCTAATGGAGCTCTCCGTTTTTTTACTTTCATAGCTCTCTTCTGCATCTAATAAGGCTAATGAGCACTACGAACATGCGGAATGTTCTCTTTTAAGATGAGTTAGGGAGAAACTGTTTACATAAAAAGATTATATTAAATAATATCAAGTAGAAAATCAAGTAGAAACTGTTTTTTTTTTTTTTTGGTAAAAATAAAAAATAAAATCCTATCAGATGGTCTTGTCTATCTGATGGACAGTGAGGTAGAAAATCATAGCAGTTGATTCAGTTCTTGGTCTATGGTCCCTCTAAGATGAAGTTTACCAGATGGACAGTCTTGAACAGGCCAAGTATAGACCTTAATAGTGGTCAAAGACATGGATCGTTATAAAGGGCCTCTTTGATTACAAACATATTATATGAGAATTTGTTGTTGGGGTCCTATTTTAATAACAGCTCTAGCAGACCGACTTGGAGCCCGACTTCCCAAAATAAAATGTTGAAAAGACATTTGAGTGATTGAGTGAAGGTCATTTGAGGGTAAAGATGTCATTACAACCCCATTCAGGCTTCCATTCAGGCTCTCTAGACTTTTTGTTTTAATAAAAGCCTATCTTGTTGGCTCTTCTTATCTTGACGGTGAGCTTGAGTGGGTTAACTCAATCCTTACAGGTTAAACTAGGTGGACTCGGGTTATGCTCATTAATATATGACGGTTGGGACAAGGGACCATTTGTATGCTAGAGTTACATGGTGCCCTTTCATGGTCGATGTCCTTTCATTCAAATGGTGACCAATCAAGCTTCTTGAAGAGTCACCTTCACCATCCTATTTGTACCAAGTCATGTCACATGTAAATACTGAGGAGGATTCCCTGAGTGGAATGCCCATTGGGTGAAAACCCCCGTGGAGCCCACTCATTGGCCTCACTTAATCCATGCCCACCCACACACATTCCGCTGGATAGGTGAGTGGCACACAACCTATGAGACAACCTACCAGCCCGAGGTTCAACTGCCTAGGGATTGGACGGTTGTACTCGTGCAGGGGTAGAGCGTAATAATAATAATAATAATAATAATGCAATGCATTAGGAGTTTGTTAGAGGATATTGTGAATAACATCATAACTTCAAAGACGCAGCCCCATATATTGGAATTCATCAAAGCATTTGTAACATTGATTTGAATTTTAATACCATGGATGATAAGTTGGATTTGTTCTTGTAGCAGAATGAAATTATAAGAAAAGTTCTTCCCAATCAATTACTCTTGCGACCTTTACTTCGTGTCACAACTTTCAACAAGAAAATCACACCTTACAAATTATTTTGCATCACTATAATGAAGATTTTTATGTTTTGTCATGAAGAGTACTACGCTTATTGAAACTGAGGACTATAAGGTGAACCCATATGTTAATGGGCTACAACAACAGATCCAGCACAAGTTGTTCATTTAGGGGAATCTCACATGGAAGCAAAGTAGAATTTTCAATGAGAGCCTTTAATTCAGTGGGGCCGATGGTATGAATTGAGAATATTATTACATCCCTTGCACAAACTACTGTACGAGTTTACCAAAATAATAATAATAATAACAATGAAACTCCTTTGCAAGAAAAATTCACCTTGTTCTTGTTCCTTAAAGCGAAGAAGATTATTCAGTGTAGATTGAAAATGAAAGGTTGATGTCCAGGACGAATGAGCATGAGCTAATAAAAACACATAAGGTCCCCATGACTGTAACCATTTACCAAAAAATTTTCATGTTGTATCTGATAGAAGAAACTCTCATATTGTTCTCATGAATCTTTTTGCCTGTATAACAATTTAACAAGTGTGATGGTTAAGCTCATGGTCAAAGCCACAGGGACAAATGCAAGTGGGCAACTGTATATGGCTCTTCAAGAGCCCATCTCATGTGATAGGGGGACCACAGTTCAAGTAATTATCTTTTCTGTCATCATTCTTCATAAATTAGAGAAGCAAAAATCTCAACAGATGAGAAAACAAAAGGTCTAATAGAAGTTGATAAAGATATAATCACATTCAACGCGAAGTGAGTTTATTATAGTAAAATGTACTTTCTGACCTTTGAATTTCTCCAAACACAATTCCAAATGCTCATTGGGAAGTAAATTGAGAATTTAAAAGGGAAGATTGACAACCAGCAAAATTGGGCATTTTTGTATTTCGTCTAAGCTAATCATCATTAGGGGTGTTAGGCAAGATGTCCAAATGACAGAAGATCTTATTATTCCAACATCTATTAATTTAACATGCATGTTTTGTTGTACCCCACGTGTGCATTTCAATGGAAAGCCATTTTCATGGAATTTGAAAAGCCTCCCAACATTAGTATTCTATCCCAAATTGATCATATATAAACATTTGGCATGAAATTTGACACCCATCCAGAATGTGCTCACCCTGAGAGTTGAAAACCTATTCTTCTTTTTCTTCTTCTGGGGCCCTATCTGGATCATCTCATATCCTTTGGATCTGAAATTTGGCGGGCCTGCTTTCACCGATGAAGCTTCTGGTTAATCTTTCTTTAATATGTGATAGCGACATTTGATTATGAACCCATGGAGCCTAACCCAACCAACACTTAAATTTATTTGACCAGTGGGTCCAAATCTTTGACCCATACCCTCTTTTTTGAATTCAAGGGTTCGTATTCATATTCACCCTAGTTGGGGCCATAGAGATTAACCTGGACTAAATAAAAGGAACCCCACAAAGGCAGACTTTGCTGTCCTCATGGCATACCTGATAATTCTACTTGATTAATGTAAACAAGACTATAGTATTAGACAGTATTCACATATTAACCAACTGTTTCAGATAAGCTAGGGTACATAGAAATAACAGGTTTCACAGCTACATATATATCCATATCTCAAAAGACACTATGATATTGGGAAGTAGATGTGTGGACATTTATATAATTTATTATGTATTTAATAATGATATCTTCTTGTACATCTTGAGATGCAATAGCCACCATCTTTGACAAGCAACCAATGCTGTGCCTTAAACGTCACTGGTTCTCTACATTCAAAGAAGCCCATCAAAGCGCACCCAATTACCCAATGCAGACAAGGTTTCTAGAATCTCAAACGGTCGGAACAGAGGGCCAGACAAAAGGTGCCTTCAAGGTCATGTCCCCCACCTTCCTTTCCAAGGGCCCTTCCCAGCTTTCTTCCATATAAAAGACACCCCACATGTACTATTCAATTGCTTTTGGATTGGGGTGTTGTTTGGCACATCTCACTCAACCCCAAAACACACATCCTGCACATCAGACAATGAGAATAACACATTGAAAAGGACCCTCTATGGGAACCCATGTTCTTGTGTTTCAAGTTGTATGCCATCTAAATCCTCTTCCACATTAGGAAGGCAGGACATTGATGATGTTCCATCCTTAGCATCAAAAGAACATTCTTGTGAAATTTGATTATGACCGAACTCATGTGACTCGGTGCTTGTCTAGCAGCCTTGGACCACAAGTGCTGGCCACCAGTTTGAAGATGGTCCCTCTTTATATGTATTTAATGGGTTGGCACTGTTATGGCCTTACGGGTGTGTGGGCTGCTTCTTTACAGTATGGGTTGTAAATGCGTTGGTTTGGGTTGGATCCATTTTGAACCCAGTTCCGGATAGCTTTAGGAAGGGTAGGATTAGTCTTTGGATCTGGATCGCAGATGAGTCTTACTGATAAAATGATTTAGGGTTTATTATCAAAATCCGACCGTTGATGAAAGGTGGGAGGAAAATCCCAATAAGCGTTGAGTCTACTATTGCTACCACCTGGGGTCACGGGAGTTTTATCCGACTTCTCTCTGGGCTTGTAAGGATTAGTCCTGTCCAAAGGGTTGAGAATCCTCCACTAGCGCAAATAAATAAAATAAAATAAAATCCTATGTTTTGTATTAAGATAGTGAAAGCTCGTATGCATAAAACCCTAGATCATTTTCCCAACAAGTTCTACGCATTGAACTTGGATTTGATATCTAGAGAAAAGAACAAAGATCCATATTTGACCATGGAAAAATCAGTGCAGGACCAGGCCCAAGTGATGTCGGCTCCTGGAAAGAGGCCTCTATGCCCGGGTTCAAGTTAAGACCCTTAGAAGTATGGTCTGGAATCTGGATCGGGTTATCAGACCTGAACAAAGATGGATCCAGATTTGGGTCTAAAATATTTAAAATCAATACCTTAGATCCTGATCCAAATTCTTATTGGATCAAAAATAGATTTCATGTGCCTTTTTTCGAATCAGAACCACTGGTTTCTCAGATAATCAGGTGTCCTTTGACAACAGCATGGTTGCCCCCACATAATTCCAACTGAGGAATCGAGTCAACTCATGTAACACTGCAAATTACTGAGTTCTTAATACTATTAATTGTTGATTGATTTAGGGTTTATTAATGGTGGGCTCCATGGGGCAGGACCACGGTTCCTCTCTCTTTTGGAGCTGGAGGTCTTGGTATCGATTCTCAGTTCCCCCTCTTTAGGAATCGAATGTTGAGTCTACTAATACTACCACCTGGGGGTAATAGGGGTTTTATTTGGCTTCTTTCTGAGTTCGGAGGGATTAGTTAAGTTTAAAGGGCTGGGAACCCTCCTTTAACAAAATAATTTTTTTTTTTTATTGATTAGTTTCCCATTATTAGAGTAACAGTACTGTTAAAAAAAAAAAAACAGTACTGTCAACTTGTAGAATTAAGAACATGGAGATTGGTGAGCATTATTGTACCTACCTACTCTTGGATAGGAGTATGGGTTGCATTTGAAGCTATATAAATAAATAAATATATATATACATATAAAAAATTCCAACGACATACAGTATGAGTCCTGAGAGGCGCATCTAATCAGAATTAATTTACACCCAAACCACCGCAATTATTGGTTTAGCATAACATGGTTTTGTTTAGTCCCTCTTTCCAGAATTTTTGGAAGGGCGCGCTTGCCTAAATCCTTTTGAATTCTTAAGATTACTTTGGAGGAAAAATTGCCTAAGCAAACGCTTAATAGTGAAGGGTCAAATGTGGAGATTTATGAAGTATTGATAAATTTTCTCTCATTAAATCAGTATGTCACCCTCAACTCTAAGGGATTGGCCGAGTGGTAAGGACCACGGTTTCTTTCTCTTCCGGAGTTAGAGGTCTTGATATCGATCCCCCTCTTCAGGAACTGAAGATTGAGTTTATTAGTGCTACCACCTGGGGCCCACAGGGCTTTTACCCTACTTCTCTTTAGGCCCGGATGGATTAGTTCAGCCCAAAGGGTTGAGAATCCTCCATTAACAAAAAAAAAAAAAAAAAAGGAAGAAGTATGTCACCCTTTAACACTTGGATTTAAAATTTAAGAATTCGATATTTTCTTTTAGACCACCCCTCTTGGATCTTTCATTCTTCTTCACCCTTAGTAGAAGTCATTTCCTTTCAAGTTCTAGAAATTCCTGAGAGGAGCTCTTATCAATTGAATTAAGATTGCATTTCATGCAAAACTCCTAGAATTCCTTTCTTGAGGGGCTTTTATCAAAGAGGTAGAATTGAATTGTCAAGAATAGAGATTTAAATGGGACACTTTAATTAACTCTGATGATTATATTTTTAAAAACCCCAACATGATTAGAAAAGTTGATGCATTTTTGACCTATAGCCCCCCACCCCCAAAGAAGATTTTCTTTTACATAATGGCCCCTCCCGGAAAATTTCCTCTCGTTCCCACGGCCTCAAAGTGGTTCATAAGTTTGAAACTTGGATAGTAGACATTTTTATAGCCATTTTTTCTTTCCTTTCAACATAAAATTGTGATGTTTCCTTATGATGACATACTCTTGATTCTTCACTCATAACCCTATTAAGAATTCCAAATGAATTCATCAGAAGTTGCCATATCTTTCCAAATCACTTGAAAATGGTTGAACATCCAGATATTCCTACCAAGATGGTAATGCAAATCCCAAGAATGGTTAAGATGACATTGTTGGGGATTCTTGTAAAGGGGCGGCACTCCATACAATGTAAAATTTGCCTTCCTATACTCCTATTTGCATGAACGTTGCATGCATATCTCATGAGCGAAATTCCCTAATATCACTACTAATGACCTTATTCTCTTATAAAAGGGACTTGGAACATTAGATGCAAGGAAATGTTAAAATATATAGCTTTGTATAGTTGGGTGGAGGCTTAAGTACAGGCAGCTGCATTGTTTATTTGTTCATTATTGCAGTGTGTTAGCTTGGGGTGGTTGGGGTTGTGAGTGTGTGCCTGTGTGGTTGAAGAATGTGTGTGTGGCTAGAGAAAGAGAGGCACCCCTGTTATGATTAAAAAAAAAAAAACCAATAATTCTTTTAAGGGACCCTCAAAGACCAACCATATGTACTGGAAAACCTCTTTGAATGATCATACTCATGTTTCCTCCCATGTGCATTCTAAAAGAGCATGTTTTCATGTCTAGAGCTGTTCCTCTTGAGTTTCACTTCTAGGTTTAAAACATGGATTATGTCTTTCTAAAACTAGCATTTTTCACATGTCTAGAAACAAAAGAAGACTCTAAAATATTATAAAGATTCTAACATCAACGCTTACATAACGATTAATCAGGATCGGAGTGGAGTGCCACCAAACCACTATACCTTATTGGTTATAAAGACACATGACAAAGATATCTAACTACGCTTATTTACATACTATACTATATATATATATTATTATTATTTTTTTTTGGTTGGAACATACTATACTATATTTAGCTTATAGTTTGAAAGAGACTCCAGGCCATGGTGGGCCGTGCATGCACCCATCATTCCTGTAAATCTTGCTATCCATGGTTAACCATGGTGATTTGGGTGACGAGGAGAGGAACTGATAGATGTCATGGTGGTGGAGGAAAAGAGAGGAGCAGATAAAGGAAGGAGAGGAGATGCGAGTTGGAATTAGTTGTGAGTGACTCAGCCGAGTGGAACTCAACTGAGTATATTATATATATGTAATGCAAGGGGGACCGAGTTGACTCAATTTAACTCGAAGGGTGACCGACCCCCCTGATTTTTCAAATACCAATTTCAAGCTATTACATCCTCAAGGAACAAATGATTAAAAAATTAAAAAAACACCAGCAAAAGTAAGACTTTGAAAAAAAAGAAATATTTTGGCATTTCTCCCACCACTAGGATAGGAACTCATCCAACAATTTAATTGGACAAAATAAGGCCCACAACAGAGATGATTGTGGGCACAGACCATTCTTTAGTTCCATCAGAATTAGTTATGAAAACAAGTCTTCAAACACCCTAATACTCGAAAGATCCGAATAAGAATAATCGGGTATGGCTCAAATATTTTGACCCGTCCTTCATTTTGGTCTAAGCTCAGGTTCATCAAATGTAGCTAAATAAAATTCAACTTTTGGTTTTTGATCCATGCGTAATGGGTTTCAAATGCGAATGCCCTACCCAACTCCTCGACCTTATATTATATGGGCTGTGCTCTAGTGAGCACTCTGTGTGCACTGTCTGTGCGGACTCCAATCATGGAAGAGGAAGGATCTAAAGACCTGAGCAACACCTATTGTGTGTGCAAAATTTTAACTCCCTCAGATCATTCTAACACCTTGCACAATTTATTTCAATTGTTTTATAAGACTTAAGAGGCACGATCAAATTTGGACTTTGTGCCACTTCAGTGGGGCTGGTATAATATGCATATTTTATATATTATATGCCTAATGCATGTACCAGGTCCACTTGATTTTGGTTGAGGTTTGGGTTTGAGTCATTGATTTAAATTTGGGATGTGGAGGTCCTGTAATCTCAACCCATTTTGGTTCAACCCACTCTCATTCCTGATCCAATTACACCTGATCATTCCTCATATCACATCTAGAAGTCTTTTAAGCAATCACCATCCAACAAGTGGGCTCATCAAGGCCACTTGTGCATGTAATCCGAAGTGGGCCTCACATTTGTGAGAATGGGGGCATTGTCCAATTATCATATAATAGTACCCCCACCCTATAACTCTTTGGGGTTGGCCGAGTGGTCAGGATTACGATTCCTCTCTCTTTTGGAGCTAGAGATTTTAATATTGAATCCTAGCTCCGCCCTCTTCGAGACCGACCGTTGAGTCCACTTGTGCTCCCACCTGGGGCCAAGGGTTCTACCCTCTGGGCCGGAGCCCAAAGGATTGGGATCCCTTCGTTATAAGAAAAAAAAAAGTTACCCAACCCCACTCCCTAGATGAAGGCATTCCAAACTGCAAAGAGGTGGGGAAAAGAGAGCAGTTCTCACATTTACTTGGATTGGGCTTCTTGTTGGACAAATGGAGGGTAGAGAAGAAAAAACGATGGTTTTAGAAACAGATATGGAAGCAGAACCGTCTTTTCTTTCTGCTTCCGCAGAAGAAGGGTTGTGCAAGCGTTTCCTTAGAAACAGGAGAGAATTAGAGGATGTTATTAATATAGAGAACCCCTACTCTCAACCAGATTTCTTCTTCTCCACAAAGAGGGGAAAATGTGGTAATGGGGTGCTGTGAAAAGGATCATTTTCAGAGATATTGAAGAAGAATATGGGAACAAGGTTGAGTTTCTCCAAAAAGAATTTCTATGGGGAGTGTTTATAATTCAAAGGTATATTTGACCCCACCCTTTGTTTTTTATAGTTATTCAGTAGTTGTTTACTTGTTATCTCTTCTTTAGAGGCGTTTGTTTGCATGGAATTGGATTCCTAGGAATTCATTCTAAAATGGGTGAATATTGAAGAGGTGAGTGGTGGGTGAATGATATAAAGTTGAGGAATTTAAAATTTACTAGGGTGATTGCTGGGTATTCATTTACCATGGGCATATGTGGATCTTCACCTTTGTTTACCTTTGTTTCTTCAGTTTTAGTCACTTTAAAAAGGAAAACATTTTCTACATTCCTAGGAACTCAATTTTTTGCAAACAAACTGGCCTTTACTATTACAGTTGTGTTGATGTCAAGGCACATTCCACTTAGGTGGGGCCCACCATACGCGTTCTAAGTCCAGAACTTGATGTGTATTACTATTCATTGCTAACTGGAGAAGAAGGGTCAAAGATTTGATGGCTAGTATCTTAATGTCATAGATCTCATTGTGGGTAGTTTCTCTGTGGAATTATCCAAAAGGTTTTTAATTTGGTGTTTTTTTGGTGATCTAAACAAAACAATGCAATGCTAACTGGGTGGGGAATGAAATTGGGGGATGAATGGAAAAATAGGGCGTTGTGAAAAGTTAAGTGGAGAATCAAGTGATGAACATCTATGAAATGAATGTAAAAAATAAATAGTGAAATGTAAAATTCTTGTTGAGAATTGAGAAGCAATTGTGAAACACTCAGGAAGGAATTTAGAAACAAACTATGAACTCGTATAAAACATTCGGATAGGTGTGCGGGTGTGAGTGTTTGAATCGATTTCACACCCCCCCCCGCACGCCCGCACACGCACACACGCCCAATTATAAAAAAAACCCTGACAAAATAAAATTTGATGGCATGTTTTTCATACATTTTAGAATCGAATCTATTAAAAAGAACATAAAAGAAAAAGAAGTTTCATAATGCTCTTCCTGGAAATGTGTTTTCCATACTTGTATAAATTCTCTGGTAACTACAGAAAAATCTGGCCAAAAGTGGGCCTCACATGTGTGAAACTTGGGCATCCAAAGTAGTGCGATTATCTAATTCTAGACTATTGATCTGGTGGGTTAGATTGCAATTCCAGAATCACAAACGTTAACGAGATTTCGTGGCACAATGGAGCTGTTCATTATTGCAACCTTGAGGTCATGGGTTTATCAAATTACCACTCAAAGAGAAATAAAATCACATAGGTTGAAAGATCCTTGCCACTTCACATTTCAAGTTCCTACATAGAATCTGCAAACCTGTGATACCTAGATATTAGTATGGATATGGGCATGAGTACAAGGGATACAGGGATTGTGGATATAACTCTGCACCTCTGAAATCCTGGACACAGATTTGTATACGACCATCCTATCCATAAAATTTCACATCATATTAATATTTTTATTTAAGGTTGTACTTTCTTTTCCGATAAAAAACTTGTAAACTAACCAACTTGTCACTACTTACAGCCCTTGTGACAAATTTTTTCATGTTAAAGTAGAAAAAGCTCGTAGAACTGTATGAAATAGCTGAAACTGTTTCACACATACTAGTGCCAAGTATCAGTACCAATATCCCATCCTTCACATGGGGCACGATATGCATATACAAGTCTCTGGGTACAGAAGACACAGATTGTTTCCATTTTGATTTTGTTTCAACTGAGAATTTTGAGATATCGGATCATAAAGTTATAATTTTCAGATAACCAAAATTTTCAAGGTATGGTCCATCAGTCATGATTGCTCGCTAGATCAATGATCTCGACCGCAGACAATGGGCCCCACATATGAAACCTGAATCAAGAAAAAAGGAAGCTATTATCTTATCTGTCTGAATATCGATTGTTTCTCACAAGTCACTACACATTTGTTGGCGGTCAAGGACCTTATAAACCCAGTAACAACCAACCACCCCCTCTTTTGTCTGTTTCTCAAAGGTTACCCCACTTGTCTATGTTAGTCTACCTCACAAATGGAAAAAGAAACTGATTTTTTTAACAATGTGTTTGTGTTGAGACAGGATGACAA
This sequence comes from Persea americana, assembly GCA_029852735.1. Taxonomy (NCBI): domain Eukaryota; kingdom Viridiplantae; phylum Streptophyta; class Magnoliopsida; order Laurales; family Lauraceae; genus Persea; species Persea americana. The sequence continues at coordinate 80,328,497 of CM056810.1, forward strand.
TGAAATCATCAAGATGATGAGGATAAAGGTTGTTGGTGGGAAATTCCAAAAGTGGTGATGATGATGATGACAATGAATAGCCAGAGGAAGATTAACTGGGATGACGAAGATGAATTCTTTGAGCCTAATCGTATGTCCTGTGCTGTCCCTGTTGATGTGGATTCTTCAGATTCCAATGACGATGATGAGGACGACTTCGAAGACACTCGAATGTCCTTTGCTTCTACAGCTCGTCCCTCCACCGAAATCCGCCTCTCCTCGGCATCCATGGCGGAGTACAAGTTATGGATGGCCGAACCGATGTCCATTAAAGAGCGCCGGAAGCGCCTTCTCCAAGGTATGGGATTGAGTGCCGACAAGGAGTTCCTCAGGCTTACCAGTGTCGATTTACGGCAACCGGATTCCCCCAAATCTGGGTCAGCACCAGCACCACCACCTCCTCCAGCAGCAGCACCAGCAGCAGCAGAAGCACAAAAAGCCCCTGCGCCCCCAGCCAAGAATGACCCTCTGCCTTCATCCTTGCCACTGGTCCCATCTGCAACTATTGCTCGTGTGAGATCTGACGGACCCGCGATTGCATCAGTGGCAGAAACTGATGCAAAAGGCCGCAGGGAACAGTTTCTGGGTCCCCCGCCACATCTCACTTTAGCACGTGCATTGTCGGCACCATCATCATTGTGTGATAATCGGCCGCATTCAATTTCAGGCAGAAGAGGTGCTGATGGATCTCTTTTGCAGGACAATGAATCAGTCTTCTGCACGATAAAGAACCTTGACACAGGGAAAGAGTTCGTAATAAAGGAGTTCAAAGAGGATGGAATGTTGAACCGTCTCAGTGATACGGAGACAGGGAGACAGCTAACAATGGAGGAATTTGAAAAGAGTGTCGGGTTTTCGCCCATTGTGAAGGAAGTGATGCGAAGGGTAACTGTCGATGGCTTAATGAATATGAAAGTGATACCTCCATCGATTTCCAAGAGCATCAAATCCAGTAAGAAGAAAGGGGGGAGTTGGTTGAAGAACATTAAGGGGGTCACAGCCATAAAAGGGGTCACGAATTCGATTTCAGGGCTAAAGGGGGAGTTGGAGAAGGTTAAGGACAGGGAGAATTCAGTGGATGGAGCAGGCCGGCAGCCCTCTTCGAGAAGGATGAAGGTCCGTCAGCAAGGCAAACCTTTCAAGGAGCTTACAGGTCTCTACATGTCCCAAGAGATTCAAGCTCATGAGGGTTCTATATGGACCATTAGATTCAGCCTCGACTCTCGCTACCTTGCAAGTGCGGGTGAGGATCGCGTCATCCATATCTGGGAAGTTGTTGAGATCCCTGGAAATGATGAAGGAATTATGAACCTTCTTCGACCTGTGGACAATGGTTCCCTAGATCAACCCGCTCCTCTTCCAGCTCGCCCCCCATGCGACAAGAAGAAAAAGGGGAAGCTTTCTTCTTCTGTCAGGAAAAGCTCCTCCACTCCTGAAAACATCATTGTGCCCAACACAGTATTTTCACTCTCCGAGACACCTGTATGCTCCTTCCAAGGTCATCTAGACGATGTATTGGACCTGTCATGGTCCAAATCGCAGGTGTGCAATGCAATAAACTTCATTTCTTCTTCTGCCTTTGAAACTTTAGTAGACATTTTCTGTTTTGAAATCCTTTCAATTTCAAGTGTTGTATTGATGAAGTTTCATGTTTTATCAATGTTCATTTCACAACTGGCCGGTTCTTAGGTGCTCTTAAAACCTGAAACTTGCTAGAATTTGGCTACAGTGTGCAGACTTAAAGGGACTTGTGTGTCTCCTTTATTCACTTGGATACTCTGATAAGGGATACATCTTGAGAAAGTCTTTAATTCTACTTAAGTTACTGTTTCAGAAACTAAAATTTTGAATGAATGAGAAAATTGGGCTCCAATTCCAAATTACTCAATAGTTGTCACTGATCCATGTCATATGTGTAGTCAGGTGCCCTAACAGTTTCGGTTCTAAATAATTGTGATGCTACAAACTGTAATGACACTATGTGTGCCAAACTCATTTGCAGACCTCTGCTTGGTGGATAGTTTAGAATATAAATTTCTATGATTTAGTTAGTTTCTTCTTTTTTTCTTTTTTTTTTTTTTTTTCCGTCATTGCTTGTACTATGGGTTTTGCTTCCTCTCACCTTTTATTAACTAAGAATATATCTTAGAGGGCAAGTTTTCTAAATTCTAGCCTACTCTTGATTTGGTTCGATTGTGCATGGAGCAAAATCTACAAAAATGGTTTTTAGTTATGAAGCTTTCAGCTGGAACGGACCTGGTGAGGGTATTATCTGCCCAGATGCTCCTATATATTAAGCATACAATTTTCCATCAGAATGAGTATTTTTAGGCACCATTATTCTTTGAATTGTATTCCTAGGAATTAACAGGAGAGGGGCTTATATCTAAAGGGGTATTTAAGGGGTGAAGAGTGAATGATGAGTGCTGGATATCTAGAGGAGGCATGACGGGTGGGCAACTATTCTTCACAGTCCTTGTACATCTCCCACCTTTAGTCCTGAAGCACATTGCCTAGAAAATCCTAGGAAGTCAATACGTATTGCGACCCAGAAGAAAGTGTTGCATCCTTTTCTAAGGATCCCCCATTACCTAGCACTCAAGGCGTACCACCCAAAAAACTTCTTGTCACATTTTATAGAGTAAGTAAATCGCACGGACAAAGCTCTATGCAGCATATCTCTTGTACAGTCTTTAAAAAGTTTTTAAGTCTACTTGACTACTAGTGCTCCTAATATTGCTTAGAGCTGCCTATCTCACAATCCAGATTTCACCATTAAGTTTCATACATTCTTCCTCTTCTTAATGTAGTAGAATTTTTTTTCATCAGGAAATCAACAGAAAAATCCCATTTTGGCAAGTGGACCATAAAATAATGGCCGATATCTTGACCGAGCACTAATTTATTATTGTGCCCATGTCCTTGCTTAATGATGTTTGTCATAAGAGGTCTTTTATAGTTTTCTCTAAGATGAATTTGCAGGAAGTTGATAATTTACTAATGTGGTTCGTAACTTCTCTGGATTTGCAGCATCTGCTTTCTTCTTCAATGGACAAAACAGTCAGACTATGGGACATGGAAACCAAGACTTGCTTAAAATTGTTTGCACACAATGATTATGGTGAGACATTTTTGTTAAATAAAATATCTTCAAACTAAAATACAAACCTTTTTTTTTTCTTCTTTCTTCCTTTGCTATTGGGATTTCACCTAGCTTGTATATGCATGATATTTAAGACGGGACTAGGGGAATTAGTTAATAATTTTAAGTGATCACTTTTTTCATGGTACTCTGGAATCTTTTAATCTATTAAAACAGTAGTCTCAGCATTGGCCATTATATGGGTCGAAACTTGGCCATTATGTGGGTCAAAACGATGTGTGGAAACCCATTACACACAAGTGTCGCTAGATACTTAAAAGAAATAATCAAATAATTTCACCAGAATCAGTACAATGGGGTCCCTATTGTGGTGATTCTAAATCCTTGGATCAGACTTGCTTTTGTTAGTTAGCATAGGCCAAGTTTCACTCAGGAGTAATATTCACGCTTGGTTGAAACATTTAAATGTTTCAGTTCAACAATGAAAGCTCCTTCAATCTAAGCAAAATTTGGGATTGTCCCAGTCCATAATGGGAGGGTTTGACCCAATGGCTAGACTTAATTACTATCAGTTCCATTGTGTGGAATTAACTTACACTGCCACAATCATGAAGGAAGGTATCATTGCTATTTAGTCTTTCCTGTGTGTTCACTTATGCAAGAGTGGTGACTCTAATCTGGTTTTGTTTTTTTTGTTTGGTGTTGTTGGGCAGTAACGTGCATCCAGTTCAATCCCATAGATGATAGATATTTCATTAGTGGATCACTCGATGCGAAGGTCCGCATATGGAGCATACCAGATCGGCAGGTTGTTGACTGGAGTGATCTACATGAAATGGTTACTGCTGCATGCTACACTCCTGATGGCCAGGTTCTACCATCTTGCTTCTGAAATCTTGTTTCTGTGCTTGCTATAAAAGATAATACTCTGAAATAGTCCTGTTTGTGTGGCTGGCCTGAGACGAAGAAAGCTAAATTTAAATGATCTGCTTTAATAGCCCGGTCCAATTAAATTGCACCAGATCCAACTAGCCCGTTTTCCATATTTTCAAAAAAAAGGACTAGTTTTAATTGCATTTTGTACATGTGGCAAGTGTGTTTTAGATTTAAGTCGATTAACTGTTAAACTTAAACCTGACCTTAGATCTGCTAGAGCATTGAGATATTAGAGGTTGGACAAATTTTATTATTTGTTTGGAGGAGTTTGTGAGGAAAGTAAATGGATGATTAAGGAAAAGGTCAAACAATTGGTTTTACAATCAATTTTCCTTTTAAAAGTGTAACTTGGGCTGTGGTCCGCCCAGTAGTAAGTTCCACAAGATGAATGATTCAGATCCTTTACTCATGGCACCTGTGCTAGGAATAGGATAAGGTAGAACCACTGATACATTAAGTGAAGAAGTATCTAGTAGTTTGAGTTTTTGCATGTGTTCATTCCTTTGCTGATCTATCTTATTGTACCTTTGAAGGGTGCTGTAGTTGGTTCACATAAAGGGACTTGCCGATGGTACAATACATCAGGTATTTGCCATTCATTCAATTTCTTTGTTCATTTCTGTGGAGCCTTTCTGTTCAAAGTTCAGCTCTATTTTTGAAACGTCCACTGCCTTAATAATACATTTTGGCACGCACACACATGTATTGAAAACATAGAATCTCAATCTCTTGGCAGCGCTCATGAATGACCAAAGTAAAGCAATGAATCACCCCAAGTTAAAGCCGCTAAAACTTTTACCTCTTACTTGAATGGTCATCATTATCTGAACAGAGTTAATTTTGTGCTGTCCCAAATCCGCCAGGGAACCTTCTCATCGTGTACTCCACCCTTGTAAATGGTGGTGGTTTTAGGTGAAGCCTATGAGTAATAACATGTCGCAGAGCCTTGGAATCTAAAGTGGAATCCAAATATACATGGCAAACTATCTATGATCCATCCAGTCCTATTAGAGGAGACACGATTTCTCATACTAGTCATGGCATGATTTAATTTAATCAAACAAAGAATATCACTCTTAAGCAGGACCATGACTATTCATGGGGGACAGTAAAAATCCAAATAGACCAACTGTTACTTAGTATGAACATTCTTTTATCACTTTTGTCCTTCAACAACTTTAGCAAGTATTATAATGCACCATTGAAATATTATGATAATGAGCATGGGATGACTGAAGCAATTTAATTCAACTTCAAATTGATCTTTGAATGCCTATAAATTATAATAGTGTAAAACTGAAAACTACAGATTAAACAGTTTGAGTTGTAACAAACCGATGCCTTCACTGAACTACAAACAACACCTTTGGGGACTCCTGTACATATCAGATGGTTGCGCAAAAAATTTGGGCTGTATTGTTGTGGTTTTTTCTCATAAGTTCCATCTCTATTCTCTTTTCCTTGTGGTTGTTAAGTTTCCTTCTGTTAGTTTAGTCACACATTGGATTTGAAGTGAAATAGGGAAGGAATATATATTAGTTCTTCTATTTACTTTGGTTATAGCTATGAGAGGAAACTACCTGTCAGTTGCACATCATTGTGCAGAAGCACGTGTGTGAGTGCAACGGTGCTGGTGCTGTTGCTTAGTGTTCCGGGTTGATCTTCATTGCTGCTACAGTAGTTCAACAAACAACCATGGTAGGGCCTGTTTTTTTCTTGGAGGTGGAATTGCCGATCCGATACAGTTGGGACAAGGCTGTGACAATGATGATGATGAGGTAGATTTGTTGATGCACATTGTAGTCTTGAGTTTCCTAGAGTAGGATCAAATACTAAAAGCAAAGTGATCCCCAGTTTGGGTATTTCGACTCCATCTTTGCTCTTCAACTCCTTACACGACATTAATGCAACATGGAATTTTTCTTTTAATTATGATTCCAATATTTTTTTAATTACATCTTAGTTTTGTTCGGGATTTTTTTTTAAATTGTTTTCTTTATAAAGGCTATCTTGAACAAAACCTACCTTGGAATAATAATAAAATGGATTTGTTCATTATCTGTGTCGTCATCATCATCACCACCATCGTCAAAGCCATATCCCATCAATCTAGGATCAGCTTGAAGAGTTCTACTAATTATTTCAAAACAAGCAATGTCCACAATCTCTATCTTTCTACCTATGGTGCAAGGAAGTGAAAATCTCTCTCTCTCTCTCTCTATATATATATATATATAATCTACCCTAGAAAGCACCAGATATGGAGAAACAATTTTTACTAATATCCAGTAACCATTGATTTGTAGCTTCAGACTTGTCAAATCTCCATCGTCAGAACAACAAAATCACCTTCATCATAGCCGTATCTCATTTGTTCTAGGGTCACTTGTGAGTTGTATGTTTCCACACAACCTTTTATCATGCTTGCTTTACATTACTTGGTCTAATGTCTTCCCTTACCATCTCATCTAAGGCCTTTAATAATCTCCCCTTTCTCCTAGTCTCTTAAATGTATAACCTTTCAACACGTCGTATAGCATCTGTCTCTGGATTTCTATGTAAAAACCATGTAAGTGATGTTCTTTGATTTTGTTTTTTGTTGAAGCTTCTGAGTTACCTCTTATTACTCATTCCTAATTCTATCCTTTGTTGTTACTCCACTCATCGATCTTAGCCACATATTTTAGCTTCTTTTTTAATTACCCAACATTTAATTACATACAACGCATTTCTAACTGCCATGTTATATAAATGGCCCTTTTATCAAAACTCACTTGACAATCACATTACAGTCCACTTGCTTGTCTCTACTATGTCCTGACAGAACTAGAACACTAAGAGTGATAGATGAGTGGAGAAACTGGATGGATCCCTTGGTCGATCCTTGTTCCATTTTATAATATCTTTCAGCCTTTATGTATACGGAAAGTAAATATATTACAATGCTATAATCATGGGCAGGGAATAGGTTACAGTAAGATTAGTCAACCAAAATATCCCACATGATGGGTCAGTCATGACATGGGCCTTGTGGGCCAGCTATTGTTAGCCGGCCCCCCCCACCCCCCCCCCCCCCAAAAAAAAAAAAATTGATGTTGGTCAAACAGTTGCAATTTGCGAACCAGGAACTCATGGCGAGGCCTAGGTAACCCTTTTATGAAGATATCTGCAAGTTGGAGTTCACTGGAAACATGTGAAAGATTGATGACTTGGCGATCATATTCATTTCGGATAAAGTGACAATCCACCTCAATATATTTTATACCCATGAAAAACCGGATTCTCAATGATACGGATGACACTGTTATTGTCAGCATGAAGAGGTGTAGCTGAGGTATGAGGAAAATCAAGAAATGAAAGTAAACCATGAAGCCATAGAATCTCGGAACAAGCAGAGGACATAGCATGATATTCGGATTCTGTGGAAGATTTGGAGACCTTATCTTGCTTTTTGCATTTTCCAAGAAATGAGTGCTTCGCCCCCAATAAACGCACCAACCAGAAGTGGATTTGCGAGTATCTGGGCATCATGCCCAATCTGCATCAGAATAAGCATTCAGTGTAAGCGGTGAGCTAACCGGAAAAAAACAATCCTCGCGTCGGAAAACCAAGAATGTAATGGTGATGCTGTGGTGTTGTCATGAATTGATTGACAACATTCACCGCATAAGAGATGTCAGGCCTACAGATGGTCAAGTAGACAAGGTTGCCAATCGGGCGTCTATAAGAGGTTGGATCAGGAAGGATATCCCCATCATCTTTCCAGAGCTTCATATTGACCTCGAATGGTGTGTCCACAGGTGTGGCGCCATGTAGTCCAACAAGTTCAATGCGATCAGAAATATACTTATGTTGATGGAGAAAAAGTCCTTTCCTCGATTGTTGTACCTCAAGTGTCAAGAAATATGTTAACGGGCCTAGATCCTTCATATGGAATGTAGCTTGAAATGAGTTTTGTAGATCATGGATCATGTTACTATGAGTGCCATTGATGAAGTTATCATCGACGTAAACTAGAAGGAAGGTGGTACCTTAAGAAGTAATATTTGTGAACAACGAAGGATCATAGGGACTTTGAGCAAATCCAAGGTGAAGTAGAGTAGAACGAAATTTACCAAACCAAGCTCTGGGTGCTCGTTTGAGGCCATATAAGGAGCGATGGAGCCGAGCCACTTCATTCTTAGAGGTAGAATCATAACCTTGAGGGAGATGCATGTACACCTCTTCTTTAAAATATACATGGAGGAAAGGCATTCTTCACGTCCATTTGATAGAGAGGCCATAAGCGTGATGCTGGAAATGCAAGAATGGTATGCACTATTGTCATCTTGGCGACCGAAGCAAATGTCTCCTCATAATCTATACCATACTCTGGACGGTTCCCATGGGCCACTAAACGAGCTTTATAAGAAGCTAAAGTTCCATCAGGATTTAACTTGATAGAGTAGACCCATTTACATCCAATGGGTTTGATTGATGAAGGACATTGAACAACGTCCCATATATGATTTGCTTTGAGTGCCTCGAGTTCTTCCTGCATAGCTTGACGCCAACAATCATGTTGCACTACTTGGGAAAAATGGTTAGGTATATGAACTGAAGAAAGAATAGTGAGTAAGGATGTATGGGTGAAACCGAATTGAAACAGGGGGGGGGGGGGGGGGGGGGGGTGTGTCTTTTGTGGGCGAGAAGATCGGCGAAGAGGGACTGACTGACTCATGTCCGGCGCAAGAGCTTCGTCGAGTGTAGAGGAAGTGGATGTGTCAGGAGGCTCAAGCGTTGTAGCGTTTTCCTGTCTACGTCTCTCATATACAAGAATAGGCTTAGTATTTTCCGTAGGCGGAACAAATGAAACCACGCGAGATGTATCATGATCTTGATTATGTTGGAAAAAATATTGGTTTTTGAAAAACACAACATTACGAGAAATCCTGATGCAATTTACTTTGGGATCATAATATAAAAATCCTTTTTGCTCATTTGCGTCACCTAAAAAAGTACACTTGGAGAATTGAGCAGATAGTTTTGTTCATTCAGCTGGAGGTAGAAGAACAAAATATACACACCCAAAAGTATGGAGATGAGAATAAGTAGGAGGCTTATGGAACAAACGAAAATAAGGTGTTTCATTATGAATACGGGGAGAGGGTAATCTATTCATAACATGAACAGCTGTGGATAGAGCTTCAGGCCAAAGTTTTACAGGAATAGAAGATTCTAAGAGGAGTGAACGAACAAAGTCCAAGAGATGTGTATTTTTCCTCTCAGACACCCCATTTTGTTGGGGTGTATAAGGACATGTTTGTTGAGAAATTATCGCTTTGTGTTGCAGAAAACTCTAAAAGTCATCAGAAACATATTCTCCACCAGAATCTATGCAAAGTGTTTTAATAGTAGTGGAAAAGTGATTCTCAACATAAGCTAAGAAAATTTTAAAAGTAGCAAACACCTTAGATTTTGTATGTAAAAAATAAATCCATGTAAAACGACTATAATCGTCGAAAAATGTAACAAAATACTTAAAATGAGAATGTAATGTCACAGGTGATATACCCCAGACATCGCTATGTACAAGATCAAAACATTTCAATGATAAAGAGGCACGCATGGGAAAAGGAAGGGTCTTGCTCTTGCCCATTTTACAACTAGAACAATTAAAAGAAACATCTTTAAGAGAAACTTTATTATCAAGTAGCAAACCAGAATTAAATAAAGAGAACAAAGTTCAAAAATGGGGATAGCCTAATCTATTGTGCCACATTTGGTGGGTGTCTGGTATAGAACTCTTATACCGGAACACTATGTTTGGTCTCGTTTCTTTTCTACTATGCACTCATTTATATCTAATGCATTTCCAAATTTACCAATAAAAAAAATAAAAATTGTGCCACATTTGGCATTTATTAGAACTAGAATATGAAAAGAAGGCATAAGCAACCAAATTCCTATCTTGTGTAGATAGTTGCAATGGAAAAAGACGTCTATGTTTGGGCCCCTTCACTATCACCTTCCCCGTCGCTTGATCCTGCACAATACAACCAAAATAAGAAAAAGGGACAGAACAATTATGGCCAACTAGTTGTCCAATAGATAGTAAATTGGTAGATAACCGTGGAGAAAGAAACACAGGACTCAAAGGTAAGGGGTGCGAGATTTCACTGATGACAGTATACCATCTGCGGTATTGATTTGAAGATTTCCATCACAAGGCTTTAGTTGAGATAATTGATTGGAAGAGTATGTCATGGTTAGAAGCCTCTGAATCCAGATACCAGGTGGAGGTGGGCCACAATCGATCCAGGTAGCTTGATCCCTTGATGTAGTTGTGTTGATCGGAGGTGGGCCACAATCGACAGGCTTCAAGATTCTGATGAGAACTCTTGTTCGATGCTCAAACAGTCAAAGCGAGCTGCTGATGACTGTTATCACCGTGATCCGACAGAGGAGCTGAAATGAAGAACTAGGAGAGAATTGATCAATCAAAAGAGATCAAAAGCTTTGATCCCATGATAGAACTAGAACGCTAAGAGTGATAGATGAGTGGAAAAACTAGATGGATCCCTTGGTTGAGCCTTGTTCCATTTTATAATATCTTTCAGCCTTAATCAAGGTAATTACAATCCTATTACAATCTGTGTATATGGAAAGTAAATATATTACAGTGCTATAATCATGGAAAGGGAATATGTTACAGTAAGATTAGTCAATCAAAATATCTCATGTGATGGGTCAGTCATGAAATGGGCATACTGTACATGGGCCTTGTGGGCCAGCTGTTGTTAACATGTCCACCCTTCACTGATATATTATATCCAATTCAAACCCCCTTTTTCCACAATCAGCTGTGTATATAGAAATCTATCCCCATCATCATCATCAACATCAAAGCCTTGTCCCAACAACGACAGTCAGCAACATGAATTATGTTTCTTTGTTCCAATCTATCATGGGAAAAGTCTTTAGATGGGTTGCACTTCTTCATATCTATTTAGAAACCTATCACTTTGTGATACGAAAATATTTCCAGTGGTCATGGAACAAAATACGTAGCAGCCGATATATATAAGACGTAGGTAGCGGTTAGGGCCGCAACACTAAAATTGAAAATATTGCCGTTACAGTGTAAAACCTAGCCGAGCCAAACAGTTGTCATTTAAAATACTGTTTTCCTTATTTTTACTCCCAAAGAGCCTTTCCTAAAGTTGTATCTACCCTTATATGGTTCCAAATCACTAAAAAAAATACACATACACTCAAGATTGACCGCTATGTAAGATTTGAGTTTTTTTATTTTTTTAGAAATTTACGCTGCTACACCGTGTATCACCGCAACCGCTATTTTGATCTTTTCCAGTGCTGGCCAACTTGTCTTCCTCACTCAATCCGTCTAACTTATTCTTTATATTTTCTGTCTTCGTAATTTGTGTAGATGGGTCATTTCTATAGTGATCCCACACTAGAGTTTGTGTTATAAATCTGTATTTACTATTTAGTGTATCATACATTTTCATACACTTTTATACAAATCATTGACTTTTTAGCTATTAACTATAGAAACCACCTTCTTTGATACCATTGTTTGGCCCATTTTTTGTCCTCCAATCATTCAGATTTTAAGCTACTTCAAAAGGACCAGGTAGACATTCAAACAAAGAAGAAGAAGGCAAATGCCAAGAAGATTACTGGCTTCCAGGTATTGGAAATGTCAACTTCTTGTTGAGTTTCATAGCAATGAAATAAATTCTTTTGAATCACTGTAAACTTGTAATATATTCCTGACTGTTTGTCTAACTTTGATGGAATGCATGATATACATGTTGGCCATCTGATTCATCTTTGTACAGTTTGCCCCAGAGAACCCA